>CP136870.1:5638176-6887342 GCA_033000465.1 Sciaenops ocellatus
GTCTGCAGGCTGCCAAAAGTCAATTAGCCTGACTTGAAGCGGTTGTTGAAGACGGTCAATGATCATGACATTGTCCGGTTTCAGGTCCGCGGCCATCAGGCCAATTGACCTCAGGTGGAACAGGGCTGTGGCCAGCTGCTTGACAACTGGCCTCAGCTCAGTCGTGGTGAGGCGCTTGGAATTTCTGTCTTTCATACAGGCTTTGATCCAGAGTGGTCCCTCGGTAAATCTGAAGCTCGTCTGTGCGTTAGAAGAAGAGAAAAGGCTACTGTGGGGCAGACAGACAGACAGACAGAGAGAGAGACAGACAAACAAAGAGAGAGAGAGAGAGAGAGAGAGAGAGAGAGAGAGAGAGAGAGAGAGACATTGTCCACAGGCTGGTCCTCCTGGCTGGCCGTGTTCTCAGTGATGACTTCCAGGTGAGCTGCTCCATCGTCCGTTGTACTGACAGAAGGGTCGACAGGAGTTGTGACATGGAAGAATGGGTGTTGTAGCACCTCCAGATGCTTTAAAAGCAGCTCTGGGTCAAGGTGCAACATCCCCTTTAAGAGATCCACCAGCAGTAGCTGATGAGACCTCTCTCTTTCCTTCGTCATCAAAAGTACAAGGGCATCCAGGCTGTGGAGCCTGACTGCCCTTGTCTCCTGGCTAACAAAGGCCTTTGGGGATTTAAATGTCCAACACTGTTGGCCATTTCTCTGGTCGCTACCAAAATAGTAACCAGTCCTCCACCCACCAACCCACAGTCCAGTGCGTGGTCTGCAGGCTGCCAAAAGTCTATTAGCCTGACTTGAAGCGGTTGCTGAAGACGGTCAATGATCATGACATTGTCCGGTTTCAGGTCCGCAGCCATCAGGCCAATTGACCTCAGGTGGGACAGGGCTGTGGCCAGCTGCTTGACAACTGGCCTCAGCTCTGTCGTGGTGAGGTGCGTGAAATTTCTGTCTTTCAAGTACGCATACAGGCTTTGATCCAGAGTGGTCCCTCGGTAAATCTGAAGCTCGTCTGTGCGTTAGAAGAAGAGAAAAGGCTACTGTGGGGCAGACAGACAGACAGAGAGAGAGAGACAGACAAACAGAGAGAGAGAGAGAGAGAGAGAGACAGAGAGTGCCATTATCCACAGGCTGGTCCTCCTGGCTGGCCGTGTTCTCAGTGATGACTTCCAGGTCAGCTGCTCCATCGTCCGTTGTACTGACAGAGGGGTCTACAGGAGTTGTGACGTGGAAGAATGGGTGTTGTAGCACCTCCAGAGGAGTTAAACGCAGCTCTGGGTCAAGGTGCAACATCCCCTTTAAGAGATCCACCAGCAGTAGCTGATGAGACCTCTCTCTTTCCTCCGTCATCAAAAGTACAAGGCCATCCAGGTTGTGGAGCCTGACTGCCCTTGTCTCCTGGCTAGCAAAGGCCTTGGGGGATTTAAATGTCCAACGCTGATTGGCCATTTATCTGGTCGCTATCAAAATAGTAACCAGTCCACAACCCACCAACCCACAGTCCAGTACGTGGTCTGCAGGCTGCCAAAAGTCAATTAGCCTGACTTGAAGCGGTTGTTGAAGACGGTCAATGATCATGACATTGTCCGGTTTCAGGTCCGCGGCCATCAGGCCAATTGACCTCAGGTGGAACAGGGCTGTGGCCAGCTGCTTGACAACTGGCCTCAGCTCAGTCGTGGTGAGGCGCTTGGAATTTCTGTCTTTCATACAGGCTTTGATCCAGAGTGGTCCCTCGGTAAATCTGAAGCTCGTCTGTGCGTTAGAAGAAGAGAAAAGGCTACTGTGGGGCAGACAGACAGACAGACAGAGAGAGAGACAGACAAACAAAGAGAGAGAGAGAGAGAGAGAGAGAGAGAGAGAGAGAGAGAGAGAGAGAGAGACATTGTCCACAGGCTGGTCCTCCTGGCTGGCCGTGTTCTCAGTGATGACTTCCAGGTGAGCTGCTCCATCGTCCGTTGTACTGACAGAAGGGTCGACAGGAGTTGTGACATGGAAGAATGGGTGTTGTAGCACCTCCAGATGCTTTAAAAGCAGCTCTGGGTCAAGGTGCAACATCCCCTTTAAGAGATCCACCAGCAGTAGCTGATGAGACCTCTCTCTTTCCTTCGTCATCAAAAGTACAAGGGCATCCAGGCTGTGGAGCCTGACTGCCCTTGTCTCCTGGCTAACAAAGGCCTTTGGGGATTTAAATGTCCAACACTGTTGGCCATTTCTCTGGTCGCTACCAAAATAGTAACCAGTCCTCCACCCACCAACCCACAGTCCAGTGCGTGGTCTGCAGGCTGCCAAAAGTCTATTAGCCTGACTTGAAGCGGTTGCTGAAGACGGTCAATGATCATGACATTGTCCGGTTTCAGGTCCGCAGCCATCAGGCCAATTGACCTCAGGTGGGACAGGGCTGTGGCCAGCTGCTTGACAACTGGCCTCAGCTCTGTCGTGGTGAGGTGCGTGAAATTTCTGTCTTTCAAGTACGCATACAGGCTTTGATCCAGAGTGGTCCCTCGGTAAATCTGAAGCTCGTCTGTGCGTTAGAAGAAGAGAAAAGGCTACTGTGGGGCAGACAGACAGACAGAGAGAGAGAGACAGACAAACAGAGAGAGAGAGAGAGAGAGAGAGACAGAGAGTGCCATTATCCACAGGCTGGTCCTCCTGGCTGGCCGTGTTCTCAGTGATGACTTCCAGGTCAGCTGCTCCATCGTCCGTTGTACTGACAGAGGGGTCTACAGGAGTTGTGACGTGGAAGAATGGGTGTTGTAGCACCTCCAGAGGAGTTAAACGCAGCTCTGGGTCAAGGTGCAACATCCCCTTTAAGAGATCCACCAGCAGTAGCTGATGAGACCTCTCTCTTTCCTCCGTCATCAAAAGTACAAGGCCATCCAGGTTGTGGAGCCTGACTGCCCTTGTCTCCTGGCTAGCAAAGGCCTTGGGGGATTTAAATGTCCAACGCTGATTGGCCATTTATCTGGTCGCTATCAAAATAGTAACCAGTCCACAACCCACCAACCCACAGTCCAGTACGTGGTCTGCAGGCTGCCAAAAGTCAATTAGCCTGACTTGAAGCGGTTGTTGAAGACGGTCAATGATCATGACATTGTCCGGTTTCAGGTCCGCGGCCATCAGGCCAATTGACCTCAGGTGGAACAGGGCTGTGGCCAGCTGCTTGACAACTGGCCTCAGCTCAGTCGTGGTGAGGCACTTGAAATTTCTGTCTTTCATACAGGCTTTGATCCAGAATGGTCCCTCGGTAAATCCGTAGCTCGTCTGAGCGTTAGAAGAAGAGCAAAGAGAAGATAAGGTTACGACATGAAGACAACAGAGCATAGCAGAGTCTGAAGTCAAGATATAACATTCTCAAAACCAAGAAACACTTTCAGGCATTGTCACAGTGACAACAGCTCTTGAGTTTAAACTGATGGTCTCCTTTTTTCCTTCAATAAACTCAAAACATAATTTTTTTGTCAAATCAATTTTTCCTTTAATAGGAAATGTTTCTAACCCATGTCTAATGAAAACTGTTTGAGCATTTATAACATATCCTTGAGACCAAAAACAAATTTCTATTTTTCTATTTTTTAAAGGATGGTGTGAAATAAGTATTCAGATAAATGTTAATATAAGAAAGAAGAATTTGTAATTGTCATAATTGGAATTTAAAAAACAAACAAACATGTTTTAAATATTATTTTTTTTAAACATACTTTAAAAATACTTAAAAAATAATTACTTCTGTGCAGTTGCAAATTCTCTGAATAAAACATGACTTACAGTCACTTTGGTTTTAAAGTGTACATTGAGTCACTGAACATTAAATCTACCAAATGCATTCAGTTGATACAAACAAATCTGACACCTAAAATAAGTGCTGCTAAAAGTGAGGTCAATGCTCAGAGCTTGTTGGTTTTTTGTGTTACTAATAAGGCTCAAACACCAATTTTAATACTGCCAAAGTACGTACTAGTACAAAAATTAGTGTTTAATATCAAAGATATGTAATACATGCACAAACATCTTTCTGTACCTGTTAAACATTACAACTGTAGACCCTTACACATGATTAAATATTTCAGTAACTACTGTAAAGATGAAATATTGGACCACTCATTGTGGTTACACAGAAATAAAGCAGGAAATTGAACTCACGTCTCGTCCTGATGAAGGTCTGATCTTCACTGGTCTGCTCTGTAAGACTATCTGCACTTCAAGACTCTAGGTAAAAATCAAAGGACATTCTAGATCAAAGGTACATTCTATGTGACATCATTGGGTTCCATGCTGTGTGTGTGTGTGTGTGTGTGTGTGTGTGTGTGTGTGTGTGTGTGTGTGTGTCCTCCCAGCTCCACCAATCAAATCAGTCTTTGTTATGGGGTGGAAAAGGCTAGTGTGGCCACATTCAAACAGACAACAGTAATAAGGGAAAGACCTCAACCCTTTCATTAATTTTAATGAGATCCAATTGGGGAGCAGCCAATGCTGAATTACTAATCAGGGAAATTGTTTTGAAATACTGTGAGTCACACTAAAGCACAATATATGATAGCTTACACTCCTAAGTCCCTTTCATTAAGTGGGACTGTGAGTAAAAATATAGTTTTAAGGGCTTATATATTACTCTTTCATGGTACATATTCCTAAATACATTTTAAAAAATCCCACAAACAAATTATTTATCACAAATTTATAGCTACACAATTCTCTGACAAGAGGAAACCAGGGGTCAGTGGGTGTCAGTAGCTAACTTTTGTCCCAGGCCCTCCTCCAGCAATAAATGGGTCCTGGATGGAACAGAGAGTCCTGACCAAAAGGACTTGAAAATAAAGGCATCATCATTCAGTAAAAAAAAATCAACATGGCTCAAGTTATATTGTGAACGAGCTTCACACAGTGATGGACAATTAAATACATTCCTGGTTACCATGACCATGTGTCACCCCATGGAGCCAGAGGATACAACAATTATCACTGCAATAGGAAAACCTTCCCTGATACTGTCTCATGTTGTTCAGACATGTGATAAACCTTCATACTCGTGGATTTATTACTTAAATTTGATCAAAAACTTCAATATTCTCTATGACAATCTTCTATCACACGTACTGTTTACTGACTAAACCAAGTCTATTTTCCATGGTTAGATCTTTAAAAGGATAAAAGTAGCAGAGTGATGAAGAGCTCATTAGTCAGCTTGTTTCATGCCACACTACCTACACATTGTCAAGTAAAAGCCATACTACAATAATACAACATTAATGTAAAATCTTATTTAAGCAAAGTATGCAATTATTTATGGGCCCTTTTATAGTGTCACGGATTAAAGTTGCCCGTCGCTATGACTGATTTCCATCATTTAGAGTTCGCAGAGGCCAGTTATAAGTTCAAGTAGATCTGAGGAGCAAAAAAATGTGCAGAGGGCTGGATGTTTTTATTGGCAGATTGTCACACTCTACAGCCAATGATTTTGTTTACAGCGTGTGCGTGCATGACCAGTGATAGTATAATGATCCACACCAGGCCGGAATCTAAACACTGAGCATCAGCACTAAAGTTTAGCTGCGGCCCTTAGTTAAAATATTTAAACTTGATGGCTGCATTAGTGTGTGGAGTGGTGTTGAAATCCTATGCATTGTGTCATTTCTTTAGCAGGTGTCAAGTAGCATAGCCTGTAACATGTTTCCCAAATTCCAAAAAGTTATTATTATCACTGATACATTAACATGTATCATATATAGTATATGTTTATATGTATGCTGGTATATATGTATGTTTGTATACTTTCATGTGTGTATTTTATCCTTCGTGTGACGCACTATGTATCTTTGTTTTAAAAAGTGCAATATGAATAAAATCATTATGTGAGCAGAATTTTTGTTGTAGTTGGCCAATGTGCTTTTGAATATTTGTTAAAAGTTGAGTCGTTAAATCTGCAAAAACTCCAAATTTATAAGACGTAATATATCTCTGATACACAAATTCATTTTATTTTATTTTATGAATGGTCAGGTGTGTCGAGCAGTTATGAGTTTGGTGCCTTGCTCAAGAGGTGAGGTGAACTGGCCTGCTCTCCAGCCACCAGTCCATAGACTCCTAATTTTTTTTATAATAATATAATTTACTGCTCAAATACTCATTCTTATAACACTCGAGGGGCGAATAGTGGACTAATTACTCTACCACTACCTAAGTCTGACTCTATGAAGTTGTCAGTATTTTATAGGTCAATTGTGTTTTGGAACAGTCTTCCAGGTGAGGTTCGTGAAATTAAGGGAAAGGCTGGTTTTAAAAGAAGATTAAGAATGTATTAGATATCAACACCTTAATTATATCATCATCTTATTTGAGTGTGGTTGGGTTATGTGATACATGACTGTATAATGTTTTTCTTTCATTTTTATTCATTTTTATATTTACTTCAGATTGTAATGCCTGTTGTGCTTTATTAAAATATTATTGTCAGGACCCCAGGAAGACTAGATCACTGAGCTACTGCTGCTGTGTTTTGTGTGTGTGTGTGTGTGTGTGTGTGTGTGTGTGTGTGTGTGTGTGTGTGTGTGTGTGTGTGTATGCATGTGTTTGTGTATGTGTGTGTGGATTCATTAACCTTGACAATATACACATTCCGGACCACACAAAGAGCCGGAGCTCCTTCAGCGATATCACCATCACTGACAGTACACACACACACACACACACACACACACACACACACACACACACACGCTGAAAAGGTCTATCCAGGTGCTTGGCCACTGACTGACCCCTTATTAGAGTGTCTATGTTTGAGCTGACAGTGTTTACATCCAGATCTTGAGTCTGTTCTGTTCTGAGGAGGAAGTCTTAACACAAATTCATGCTGGTGACATTTGTCAGAGTTTAGCTTCTTTCTCTCTACCATCCTCCCTGTAAAATGTGGTGTTGTTATGTCTTGAAACACCCAAAGTGACTGATCTTCCGCAATCAGGGCCTTAAAAGGCGATTTTCACTGCCACAACCATGAATCAGAGACTCTGCTTTATCAGATTCTCTTGTTTGTTGACAAGTTTGTGTGATTTAATGCTGCGTTTGATGTGAAATTGAGCTGAAAACAGAGAGAATACCATAATTAGTAAAAAGGCTAACTGAGGACAATGCAGGAAAAAACACGCACTGTGCTGTCAGAAATAAGGCTAAAAATAATGTATTCAAGTGTGTGCGTGTGTGTGTGTGTGTGGTGCACATGACAATGCAAGAGAGAAACCCTGGGTGCTGTGACTCTTTGACCTGCTGGGGATAAAATACTGGTTTGCATGCTTAAAATCAGATATGCACACGCATACAGTACTATGCTGTGTGTGTGTGTGTGTGTGTGTGTGTGTGTGTGTGTGTGTGTGCGTGCGTGCGTGTGTGTGCGCATGTGTGTGTGTGTGTGCGTGCGTGCGTGTGAGTCATTTTCCCATACTGGACAGGGATCAGTGGAGAGTGGGAGCACACAGGAAGCAAAGTCTGCTGGGAATTTAAACCCCCTAGGAATCTCATCTGCTGTTCATCAGCCATCAGTTAAACTCCTGCATGCATGGACTCTCTCTCCCACACACACACACACCCACACACACACACACACACACCCAGCTGCAGTTTAAAATAGCTTTTTACAGTCTGAGCATTAAAACTATTACCAAAGGACAATATTTCAAGAATCCTCTGCTTTTGTTTTTCTTTGTTTTTGCCTGTATCATCAAACTATAGATTCTGCTGAAACCACTCATACAAAAATGACCATGTATCACCTTTAACCCTCATTGTGTTCAGTCATAACACTGAGTTGCCTTCCACATCTGCAAAGTTCAACAAGAGTCTTGTAAATAAAAGTATAGTGGGACCCAGAAGGATGCATTCTTTCTCAAGGACACAGAAAAAACAGAGGGGGAGGGAGGGAAACAGAGAGAGAGAGAGAGAGGGGGAGAAGGAGAGAGTCATGCCACAGACACTTGATGACTCGTTCATATGGACCCAGAGCAGACGGTCTGTTATCGATCATCATGAACCACAGACTGCCAGCAGTTCATCATAACAGCCGACCTGCGGGGTGCACTGACAGCCCCAGGGCTCGCAGCCGTGATAACCTGCTGACATACGATGACTTTGGGGAGGAGAATTGTTGCTCTGGACGATGCCTCGGGTGAGTCTTACAACTGCTAACTCAGTCAGTGGATGTAAGTGTGTGTGTTTTTGTGTTCAAATTCTGCAGGTTTTGTTAAGATTATAGAACAATCATGGATAGCATTTTGTGTTTTTACAGTATTATATGAACATAGAATCATGTAAGTTATAGATGGATCTGTTTGGCTATTTATCTGTTGTAGAACAGTAACTGTATATAATCAAAACAAGTACTGTGGTTGTGAAATTCCACATTACACATAATAAAAGAAATGCAGCAAATTAAGATTAATATGGATGTTGTTATACTGACACATACGATAAAAGTACAGTTAAAGCTACAACTTGTCTTATCATTTTGATTTTGATGACAGTGCACAAAAGTGTTCTAAAGTCTATGAAAAAGTTTATGAAGGTCAAAATAACACTTCTTCTAGGATGATCTTATAAAGCATGTTTAGTGCACTGTTTGAGAGATCTCTGATCAGATATCTGACAGCCCTGAACACGTTAAAATTAGAATGTTACTTTAATGAAACTGCTGCTACATCTTTTATACATCTTTTACATTTACTGTACTTTGACCTGACAGCTTAGACATAATAGCTATTCAATAAATGGTTCATCAGCACAATATCAGTATCTTGCCGTAAATCACATCTCATTACTTTGTTATTGCTGCGTTGTGTTTGTAGTCTTTGCGTATTAATGTGTAATCAGGGTTAAAAACATAACATTTCCTTTTATAGCCTACTTTATCCTGACTTGTACAGTGTATCTCTAGTTGTATCTATTTTTAGATTTTTATCCAAACATGATTAATTAAAGTGAATCTAAGTTTGGATGTAAGTCTCCAATAAATGGGACTACAACTAGTCCTTGTTTGATTTTGGCTAATCTGTGTTTGCCTGTAGTGGCACTCAATATTTTACCTCATAAAGAAAAAACATATTTTATGTCTTTTCAGGCAGGTTTTTAATATTCTCAAATAATACCAAATCATGCAAAGCATGCAGCAGATCACCAGCTGAGTTGAATTTGCTCTTGATCCTATCAGCAACAGGGAAAAAAAAGCAAATCTCCAACGCTGTGTCCTCGAAATGACACTTCACTGTAGAACGTGAAATCGAGATAAAAGAGTGGATTCCAATGTGCATGTGTAGAAGTTGCCAAGTGGACATTATATACTGTGTGTTTATGTCTCTCTGGCAGCCACAGCAGCTCTGAGAGACAGATCTTGGCTCCTCTCAGTAATGTTAAACGTCGCCAGGCTCTTCGAGGTCCTGCCTACATGTTCTCTGCTCCTTCGACCAGCCTGTCTGAAGTTGAGCAGCATTTCCTGGAAGCGGCTGAGTATGGCAACATACCTGAAGTGCGACGTATGCTGCTCCATATACCCAACTTGAATGTCAACGCCGTGGACTACATGGGCCAGAATGCATTGCAGCTGGCTGTAGCCAACGAACATCTGGAGGTGACGGAGCTGCTGCTGGAGAGGGCGGATTTGTCCAGAGTGGGTGATGCCCTCCTGTTAGCCATCAGTAAGATGTGTGCACTTATAAATGTTTGTGTACAATCCACTGAAAGGGTTCCTCAAATGTTGTAAGAGTGTTAGTTGGAGGTTTTCAAAGAAGTAAACTGTGCTTACTTACCTGGGCTATGACATCCTCCCACCCAATCTCATGATTTGTGGCTGTATAAGGCATCATGGGAGTTCAGAACAGTAAAAACCTGACCACATGCTCCTTATTTCACGGGTATACAGAATCCAGGCACCAAAGCACACCAACAGCTGTGCTCTGTGTTTGTGTGTGTTGTAGGTAAAGGTTATATTCGTATCACGGAGGCCCTGTTGTCTCACCCGGCATTTCGAGACGCCCACCGTCTGACGGCGAGTCCTGCTCAAGCAGACATGTTGGATGACTTCTACGCTTATGATGAGGACGGGACGAGGTAAGACTGTTAAAAGGCAACAGCAGCACTGGTGCAATAAATATCTAAATTTTCGGACACATGGGGCCTCCTGAATGCCCCTGACTGTTTAAAGGGCTGTTTGACTCTGAACTTCCAGATGAAGTTCAGAGTCTGCAGTTCATACAGAGAAGTTAACTTCCTGAAGTCTTCACTGGTTGCCTGATCAATAAATAGTTTGGTGCCTACTAATGAGATAAGATATTATTACTGTTGAACAGAGCCTTCAGTTAGGTTTCCCCTTGTTTCTAGTCTATGTGCTAAGCTGAGTTAGCACTGGACTTCACGTCTTCACGGATCTACAACCAAGTCCAGTTGCCCCAGATTTACCCTTCTTCAAGAAAGATCACGTGGATGACTGAGCACCTTCTGCTTCTTATTTACCGCACAGATGTGAGAGTGGTGTCAATGACAAGAAAGCATTTGATGCAAAATGTCAAACCTTTCCTTTGACAAACACGTACAAGAATATTTGATCTTAGCAAACTCAACAACACCAAAAATTTACAGCAGGAGGCTCCATACCTGAACATGATTGGACACTACCAATCCGCTGATGGCCAAACAGTTGGCAAATGAGCTAGTAATGATGAAGCATGAATTAAAACATCCATCCATTATTTGTAACCACGTATCCTCATCAGGGTCACGGTGGGGCTGGAGTACCCCGAGAGAACCCATACAAACTCCACACAGAAAGGCCCCAGCAAGGTTCGAACCAGGAACCTTTTTGCTGCGAGGCAACAGTGCTAACTACTGCACCACCGTGCTGCCCATGATTTAAAACAGCATCAGCTAAATGCTATGCTCTGTGGTGCTGAAATTCTGTTTAATTTGAGAAGGGAGAGGATTATTTGGATGAAAAAGTCAAGAGCGGATGAAAGTTGTTAAAGATGTCCACATTTACCTCAAATAGAGCCCTGCAGATCAGATCAGAGGACTATAAAAATGTTTCTGTCACAATAATGCCCTTGATTTATTATTTTTTGTTGCTTGGTAAATATAAATGGTCTTTATGTTTAAAAACTATTATGTTGTATGACCCACAGGTTCTCTCATGATATTACTCCAGTGATGCTTGCAGCGCACTGCCAGGAATACGAGATAGTTCACATTCTGCTGAGTAAAGGGGCTCGCATCGATCATCCTCATGATTACTTCTGCGGCTGTGACTCCTGTAACTACCAGCAGCAGTTTGACTCCTTCAGCCACTCGCGATCAAGGATCAATGCCTACAAAGGACTCGCCAGTCCTGCTTACCTCTCCCTGTCCAATGAGGACCCAGTGTTGGCGGCCCTGGAGCTCAGCAATGAACTGGCCATGCTGGCGAATATTGAAAAAGAATTTAAGGTACAAACGTTATTAAATATCTGACACAATGATGCAAGTCCAGCAAGATGTGTCTGCCAAGATGTCGCTAGTGCTACTGTACACATGCCCTGAAAACCAGCTCATCGTCAAGTACACAAAAAGTGTATTTGCCATGTTGCTGCCAACCAGATGCTATTAAATACTGCCAGTAAACACAGGAACACTTTATGAGGCTTAAGAGAGGAAGCAGAAACAGATGAGGGTCTAGATCTTGTAGTCACTATTGACACTGTTGATTTGTCACACACATATAACAGCTATAATTTAATGTCTCACTATAATAGCTTACATTCTGGGGCGGGTGGTCAATTTAATTGTAAAATCTTGGTGCAGTTATTTTAAACAAGTCTGACGAGAGCCAAAAATGTGTGTCAAACTCTACCTTACTACAGTGTTGGTGCTAAAATGATAATTGCTTATACACAGTATGCTTTTTATTGGTCAGACACTGTCAGGTCAAATTGGAGACGCTGTGTTCCTCACACACTACATTTACAAACTGCATTACTACATTCAGACTACATATGCTGAAACACAAATCTTAAATCTAACTGATCTCACATTTTTTCTCATTTGTGTTTGTAGAACGACTACTGCTGTCTGTCAAGCCAGTGTAAGGACTATGTGGTGGGCCTTCTGGATCTGTGTCGCAGCACTGAGGAGGTGGAGGCCATAATGAGCGGAGAAACTGACACCGAAGACAGCTACGATCTACCAGGTCGCCCCTCGCTCACGCGGCTCAAATTAGCCATCAAGTACGAACTCAAAAAGGTTAGTATGTACACAAACGGGCAGTGACAGGGAAGGAACACGAGCATTGCTGTTGGTCTTTGGAATTAACAACAGGGCAAACTTCCATAAGATTGCTTGTGGCAAGAATCACAGTGAACCACACATTATGTGTTTATGTAGCAATATAATAAGTATAAAAACTTCCTTGATTAATTCAAGGAGACCCTAAGATTTGTGATTTGAGAGTCTGCTGTCGAGGTGTGGTGCTAGAATATCCATCCCAGAAGAAAATCTATAGAATGCAGTGATGTTGTCAGAGGGATTATGTGTATTTGGGAGCTTCTTGAACTAAAGTGTTGATGTTCAGAAGGGTTTGGTAACACTTACAATAAGGGGCACAAACAACTGAGGAACAAATGAAGAACTAACTGCTAGTGAACCAAATGAGTAACCCCTAAATCAAATTTTATGGAGCAGCTAATGATGTTTAAGGCTGCTTCAGGCTTAATTACAAAAGAAAAGAAGAAAAGTCAGGAACGACGTTAGTTAGTTGGAAGTACTTCACCAATAATTCCTAACTAGAATAGACTGAGATAATCGATTTGCTGCTTTTTTAAATATGACTTTGCAAATTGAATATCTGTTGATCAGACAGAAGCTTTTTGAAGACAGCACCTGGAATCTGGAATGGTATTTTGGTAAACCGTCAAACAAAAGCAAAAATAATCATCATATTAATCGATAATGACAGTAACTGTTAGTGAGTTTATTGATGTTTCTCTTCTTTGGCCTGTCCTCTAGTCAAAGGATCACATTAGTTTAGGCAGACAATAAACATTTTGGCTTGAAACGTTATGCAGTTGCTCTCTTATGTTCCTGTTTCCTGCTGTTGTTTCCTGCTGTCCCTGCATTTCAGTTTGTGGCTCATCCTAACTGCCAGCAGCAGCTGCTGAGCATCTGGTATGAGAATCTACCCGGTCTGAGACAACAAACCACTGCCATCAAACTGCTGGTGGTGCTGGTGGTGGCTATAGGACTGCCTGGACTGGCTCTGGCTTACTGGATCGCTCCGTGTAGCAGAGTATGTAAAATTTCGTCAGAACATCACTCACACTTGGCATTCCCGGCAGCAGGTTTCCTCTCATCCCATCATTGTTTCGTGTCTCTTGTTCAGGTGGGGAAAGTGATGCGGAGCCCCTTCATGAAGTTTGTGGCCCATGCCTCATCCTTCACAATTTTTCTGTGTCTCCTAATACTGAATGCTGCGGACCGTTTCGCGGGCACCACGCTGTTGCCGAACATGACCCACTATCAGCACCCAGAACCCCAACCGCTGCTGCTCTACCGCATGACCACGACACCCTTCACATGGATGGAGATCCTCATCATTTCATGGGTCATGGGTGAGTGTTAGATGACCACGGTGGAGGAAAATCCTCATTAGAAACCTCAAGTCATCCTGTGTATTTCATCATTTGACTTGTGTGGCTGCAGGTATGATCTGGGCTGAGGTGAAGGAGATCTGGAGTCAGGGGCCGGGGGAATACCTGCTTGAACCGTGGAACTTCCTGGATTTTGGGATGCTGGCGATCTTCCTCGCCTCGTTCAGCTGCCGCTTCTCCATTCTGAGACACGCTGACTTAGCCCAGACCTATGTACACACACACTACACAACACTGATTAATGTCACACTGCCTCCTGAGATTTACTACTTTACACTGGGTGAGCATGCTCACACACCCGCACAGACTAACAGACCACCCCATTGTAAATACCATCATTTACTCAATGTATAAACATACAGGAGCAGTTATTCCACTACAGCTGAGATGACATCTGTTGGCTTTTATACTGATGGCTGCCAAACTCCAGTGTTCTTGTTGAAGGCAACAGTTGTTTAGTTCAGAGGTTCCCAACATTTTTGGCTTTTGGTTCCTTACGATATCACAGATTAGAGAGATGTCCCCCCAAAAATGTTTTTTTCTTATTTCTCCATCTGTTAAATTATAATAAGATCAGATACAGTGTCTTCATTACATACGTTTTCTGTGATGGTGTCCTTATGTATCAGACTGAATAAAAAAGCTTCTTCAATATGCCTTAAAAGCATAACTTCTTTCTTAAGACTTGCTTGTTGGAGTAGAGTTACTGAAGTTTACTGCTCTCTCTCTTTGCAGCACGTATCTACTGGCTGCCGTCAGATCCCCAGCTGGTGTCGGAGGGCCTGTACGCAGTCGCAGTGGTGCTGAGCTTCTCTCGGATCGCTTACATTCTGCCAGCCAACGAGAGCTTTGGCCCATTGCAGATCTCTTTAGGCAGGACTGTCAAGGACATCTTCAAGTTCATGGTCATCTTCATCTTGGTCTTTCTGGCGTTCATGATCGGCATGTTCAACCTGTACTCTTATTACCTGGGGGCGAAGCAGAACGACGCCTTCACCACGTGAGACATGCACACACGTTCACACATGCTTTTTGATTTTCTTAACTTCAGTGTGGAAACATGCACTTACTAAGTACAGTGTCAGCATATCAAAGCATAGAGCATAATATTACTTCCTGATCCAGCTCACTGCCCCATTATGAACCTGTGTCAAAATCTAACTTTAAAGGTCCAGTGTGTAGATTTTTTCCTGGCATCTTGAGGTGAAGTTGCAGATTGCAACCAACTGAATATCGCTCACCTCACCCTCTCGTTTCAAGCATGAAGGATAAACTACAGTGAGTGTGAAACTCACAAAAAAATGTTAACGTCCCTATCTAGAGTCAGTGTTTGGTTTGTGCCTTCTGGGCTACTGTAGAAACCTGCTGGTTCAACATGGTGGACTCTGTGGAAGGGGACAACTCTCTCTGTAGATATAAAAGTCTCATTCTAAGGTAATACAAACATAATGATTTATTATTATAATATTTTCAGGTGATTTTATACACCAATGAAAACATAGTTATGAATATTATATTCCATTTCTGTCAATAGACCCCCTTAAATGTTACACACTGAACCTTTAAGTTTAATTTATGATTATTATCTAATGTGAGAGTCAGATGATACATCACAGAATATCTTTAACACATCGGTTCTGATGATGAATGTTTTGTTTGAATACAAAAATAACATGTCTCCATTCTGTTCTCTGTCCATCCATCCAGCCTGGAAGAGAGCTTCAAAACATTGTTCTGGGCTATATTTGGACTGTCCGAGGTCAGGTCTGTTGTGATCAATAACGGACACAAATTCATCGAGAACATTGGTTACGTGCTGTATGGGGTTTACAACGTTACCATGGTGATAGTGCTGCTCAACATGCTCATTGCCATGATTAACAGTTCCTTCCAGGAGATTGAGGTTTGTTATCACACACTGAATCATCATCATCATGTGCTTCAGATGGAAAACACAAATATGGACAATGGCATGGCAAAGCTTCACTTACCTTCACATATAGCACAGATTTTATCAGTTTTGGGCAGGAAAGGAGGAATTATTTGTGACTGTGTTATCTGACCTTAGTCAGTATGTCCTGTATAAATCACATGTAAAATATTTCATGTGCATGTAAATATATACATTTGAATTAGCAAATTGGCTAACGCAGTAAAACCTTTACATTTTTTTGTGATGAGGTGTTGGGAAAACATGCTTCCTCACTTTTGCCAAGAGTGAGATTAGAAGATCGATGCCACTTTAAGCCAGTAGCTGATTAGCTTAGCTGAGCACAAAGACTGGAAACAAAGGGAAACAGCTAGCTTGGCTCTGGCATAATCTGGCAGTGACTTCCTTAAATCTTGCATGCTGGGCAAATAACTCACACAGCTTCTTTTTTTATACTAAACAAGATAATTAACTTACTAACAAGTGAGCTTTAGAGGTGCTGCTGTTACCCGTTTCCAGTCTTTGTGCTAAGCTAAGCTAACAGTTGTTAGTGTAGTAAGTGTACATACACTGAGAGTGGTTTCATTTAACTCTGGGAAAGGAAGGCAATAAGTGTATTCCCAAAAAGGCAATGCCACTGTGTGGCAAACCTCTGTTTCCCTCTCTTCTTTAGGACGATGCTGATGTTGAGTGGAAGTTTGCTCGGGCCAAACTCTGGTTCTCTTATTTTGAGGAGGGACGGACGCTCCCTGTACCCTTTAACCTGGTCCCCAGTCCAAAAGCTATGCTGGGGCTGACGACGGCCATCAAGTCCCTGCTCCTGCACTATGTGACAGGACACAGTGAGGAGAAAACTGAGACACAGCTCAACCAGGTATCAAACAATATGGATATGTGTGTGTAGAAGTTTGGACACATCTCATTCATTCATCTGATTGTTTTTAGATGAATACTGAAGATATTAAAGCTATGAAATAACACGTATGAATTATGTGGTAAACAAAGCAAAATGTTTAAGATTTTAGAATTTTTTGCTCTGATGACAGCTTTGCACACTCTTCTCTCAGTCAGCTTCATGAGGTCATCACCTGAAATGATTTAATTAACAAAATAAATTTCAAAAGTTGATTAGTGGAATTTGTTACCTTCTTAATGTGTTTCGGGTCATCAGTTGTTGTTCAGAGGTAGTGTTGGCATTCAGTAAATATTCAGTTACTGTAGTAATCCATGTTATGACAAGAACAGCTCAACTAAGTAAAGAGAAACATCAGTCCATAATTACTTTAAGACATGAACGTCAGTCAGTCCATAACATTTCAACAACTTTGAATGTGTCTTCAAGTGCAGTCACAAATACCATCAAACACTCTGATGAAACTGGCTCTCATGAGGGACAGATTTTTTAATTTCATATGTGTTTTTAGTTTCATAGTTTCATGTCTTCAGTGTTAAGTAACAAAAAAACTGTTGAATGTGAAACTTTTGGTAGTACAGTAGTAATCATACTTAGTGGAGCTTTAAAGGCAGAGCCTGAGCACATCCTAGTGGTTTTCTATCTGCACCACAGGCTCCACGTCAGACCTGAAGTTTAAAAATGTCACAGTGAAATCTTCAGTGAAGTTAATTTCAGCTTTATCTTCCAGCTCGGAGGCGGCAAAGATTCTGGTTCATTTGGTGCTTCTAGCAGCCCATCCAGATATCAGGTATGTATTTGGTGTGTGTGTCTGTGTCAGACAAAAGCATTTAACATCACATTTATCCAACAGCTGTAGTTGAGGGACTATTGTTTCACATATTTTTCCCCATCATAGTTTTGTTAACTGTACTTGTTCATAATTCACTGGTTGCAGAAGATCATGAAGCGGCTGATAAAGCGTTACATCATCAAAGCCCAAGCAGACAAAGAGAGCGACGAGATCACTGAAGGTAAAATCGACAGAATGAATTTTGATTGATGTGGTTTCGACTTCTCTTTCATGCTGGCGTGTGTTTTCTTCTTCAGGTGAGCTGAAGGAGATCAAGCAGGACATCTCCAGCCTGCGGTATGAGCTGCTGGAGGAGAAATCACAGAACATGGAGACACTGGACGGGCTGCTGAGGAGACTGGGAGAGATCAGCGCAACTTCACAGTAGCACTGCCAGTCAGAACTGTACAGTTCACAGTCGAGTACGAACACTGATATGATAAAACAAGAATGTATGTGAATGTAAAATTAAAAACGTAGCTTGCTGATTGCATGTGTTGTTTATATGTTTATAATGCACACAAAATAAAAATCACAGCCATATAATATCTAATCCAATATAATCTGGATTACATTTAAATGATCCATACTGATCATTTTAATACGGACAACATTCACACACATGGATGTTAAACATTTAGTCATGAGTTCATATCATTTACAGATTCTTGAGTACACACATACCAACACTAACACACAGTGCTTCCCTCATATTTGGAATACAAAGGGCTGAAATATAGAGGAGGAAAACAATGAAATAATACTCATGAGAACACTAAATATCTTCAGGAGAATGCATTAAAACAAATACATAATATTAATTAACATAAACTGAATCGGCTTTTTAAAGGCGTTTTTAAGGAAAGTATTTATTTTGACTGACAGCAGAACGAAGGCGTTATGGCAGGATTCAGTCTTAGACCAGCAGTTCATGTTCAAGGCATCCCTGAACACAGCTCTAACATTATGATCATTTACAAACGCATAAATTACCAACAGTGATAGAAAAATACTGGCTCCATGTACCTTACAGACACATTTCATGTATTTATGGTGAAACATAAAAGAGGAGCTGTGTGAATGGAGGAAATCTACTGTGAATTGGTTAATAACAATAATAATAATTGTCTACATACAGTAGTCAGATATACATAAAGTACATACATCAACCATATCCAGTAGTTCAGTGATAGTTACAGTTATACTACAGTCACAGTTAAATGATAAATATATTATATTTGATCAGCAGCACAGAGTATAACTGGATTACTGCACTGTGTATCCCTAAAGTCTAAAATCTGTTATTCAGTGACACAGTGATGACATCATCGAACCTGTCACATATATGTGATGTAGTTTTCAGGTATGAGGCCTGTTTTGCCATTGTACGTCGCCTGAAGCCAGCCTGGTTCCACAGATGGGTGCACTGCGGACACAAACAAGTCAGCACGTCAACACGAGTTACTTTTTACAGGCTACAACAGACACCGCAGAACGTAGATCTACAGGAAGAGCATTCCAAAGCATTGTGAAAAGAAGAACATTAAAATGAATCCTGAACTTGATGGGAAGCCAGTGTAAAGCAGATAAGATGGGTGTGATGTGAGTTGTTTTTCTCGACCTGGTTAACAGTCTTGATGCAGCGTTCTGGACCACTTGTAGACGGTCCAGAGATGCCTTACTAAAGCAGGTGAAAAGAGAGTTACAATAATCTAGGCGGGAAGGTATAGAAACTTGAATTATCATTTGTAGTTCAAGTTGTGATATAACAGTCCTAAGCTTGCCAATGTTTCTTAAAAACAAGAACGGATGAGTGGTTTCATATGTTGGAGTAACACCAAGATTTCCAAGAGAAGACTTTAACGCTGGAGAGAAAAATCAAATGCACTGAGCAATCTTTGGAGCTATAGAATCGGATGCAATGATGAGGACCTCAGATTTTTCTGTGTTTAACTGTAAAAAGTTGTTTGCCATTCAGTCCTTAATGGCAGACAGACAACTTATCAAAATAGTCAATTTTTCAGACTCATTAGGCCTAAAAGACACATACAGTTGAATATCATCAGCATAACAGTGATGGGAGATACATTTTGTTTACAACAGAAGCATATATAAGGCACATAATAAAGGACCCAAGACAGAACCCTGGGGCACCCCACAGGACATAGTAGGGAGGTAGTAACAGAAAAACTTTTTAACAGGAAGTACAAAAAAAAAAAAAAAAAGTTCAATAAATGATTTAAAGATAAGTTGAGTAAACTAAAACTGTCCCGCTGTCATTCATATAAAAACATGTTGGGCAGCCAGGCATTATTTAGGTCAGCAGAACTTCATATTAAATTTCAGTCCAGAGCTACAAGCAATAAAGACAAACTCATCATCAGAGAAGACGAGGATCATGTCAGTCAACATCTGTGTTACATTCCTCTGACTTAATAGTTTGAGGAAAAAACAGACAACACTCAAACAACACTCAAAGTTTAATTATTCATGAATTAATTGGTTGTCTAATGACAACTTTTAAGATGAATCAATACACACTTTGTTAAATGTGGCACCCAATTTACAAAAACTGCATGCTAACGTCCACAGAAAGATTTGGGATCTGTACATGATTGGATTAATGAGACCACTTTTAGAGGTGGCTGCATTGTGTACAGATCTCAACCACGTGTACATCCTCTTCCTGTTAACTCAGGCCAGTCTGACAAAAGGAAGGAAGAAACAATAAAGTGGAGAAAGAAGTAGAGCCCATACAGCAGCATCGCTTCACTCGACCTGAAACACGCCGTGTTTGTTGACACGACAGCCACCTCATCTAACTAATTTGCATATTGAGATATGATCACAATACAGGCACAATAATGAGAACACATTTAAATACCTGGTATGAATGCAAAGGCTTGTGGATCAAGTGTCCAGATAACATTCAGATACAGATCAGCTGTTAAAAGCAGCTGTTAATGGACCAAAGGATGCCTCAGGAAATGAAACCTGTGAGTGGTTTTATGACTTACCATTTGAGAACAGCGCCCCCTGTGGAAAACTGAGCTCATGGCTGTGCTCTGCCTCACAGGAGTAAAGAGCTTTTGCTTCCCTGGGAGAAAAAAAGAGGTGCAACCAGTAAAAAGGGTGATTTAATAAGTGAGTTAAGGAGGATTGTATCACAAACAGTGCCTCAAAATCGACTTACTTTCCTGTGGAGCAGATGTCTAATGCTGAGGAGAATACTGAGCTCTCGCGCTGTGGTACTCTGACCGATAATCTGTCACACAAACACAAAAGTGGCTCTGAATACATTTCCTGCGATAATTTCCAGTTGGTACTGACAGAGCAAGTGAGTATGTCAGTTTCAGTAAACCACCATCTCTCTAACTCTCTAAAAACAACACATCTAAACAGTTTTCTGTCTTTAAACAAGTATCATTACCTCGAAGGTTCAGCAAAACTGAACCAGTTGTACTGAAAGTTTCAGAATTTCATCGATGGGTAGATAAAGCCAGGAGAAAACCAAAGCACACAGCTCTTTCTTTAGTCTACCAAAATAACTATGAACTGAGATCTACCAAGTTTCCAAAAAAAGTAGGCATGCTGTGTAAAATGTGAATGTAAATAACTCCATGTTTGATTGATGACGTGACTGGGTTAGCCTCTAAAGAGGGGACAGCTTGTTATCAGAGCACAGCTCAAAAGCCAGCATCTGTGATGGTATGGGGGTGCTTAGTGTTCATGCCATGATGGGTAACCTGCACATTTATGAAGGCTTCATGAATGCTGAACGATATAAACAGGTTTTGAGCGACATATGCTGCCAAGTAGACGTCTTTTTCAGCTTGCTTATTTCATCAAGATGGGCGGCTGTGGCTTGGAGGTAGAGACGACCGTCCACAAATCAGAAGATCGGCAGTTCGATCCCCTCCAGTCTGCATGTCGAAGTGTCCTTGGGCAAGATACTGAACCCCAAATTGCTCCCTGTGCCATCGGTTTGTGAATGTGTACAAATGGTTAGCTCCTCAAACTGATGAGCAGTTGGCACCTTGCATGGCAGCTAATGCCATCAGTGTATGAATGGGTGAATGAAATACGTACTGTAAAAGCGCTTTGAGTGGTCGGAAGACTAGAAAGGCGCTATATAAGTACAAGTCCACTTCCACATCCATTTACGATGTCAAACCACATTTTGCATGTATACTGTCCTGCCTGCAGTCCAGACATCACTGAAAATGTTTGCTGCATTATGAAATGTAAAATCTGACAAAGGAGACGTTGAACTGTTGAGCAGCATGGGGATATCATTTTACAAAAACAATTTACAAAACAAATTTATCTGTGTCAACATTTGATAAGTTGTCATTGCGCCATTCTCAATTTAATTTCAGGTTCAATGTTTTCACATCATCACATTTTGTTCCTGTTTACATTTTACACAGCGGGACGACTTTTTCTTCTGTCTGTCTTTTCCTTTTCTGAGAGCTGTCAAGGCTGATGCATGTAAAGTGCTGTCAGATTATTGTTTGAGACTGAATATCTTACAGACACTCACACTGATCCAGGCTTCTGGTAACCGTTGCTTGATGTGGTGGCTGCAGAGAGTTTCGCGGTCAGATCGGAGCCACAGCGGACGTGTGAAGTTTTCCGTATGTGTGCTGCTTCCTGTGGGTCCAGCGACATGAGACTCTGTACAGATCCATGACAACTTTTGTAATCTGCAATAGAACAGAAGCAATCAGGCTGGAACATAAACAGAGAGGTGAAGTCAAACTTGTCATCACACTTCATCGTAAAGAGGTGTACGCACCCTCAGAGATGTGGAGGGAGGTGAGAGAGGAAGACGTGGAAAGCTGGTAGGGAAATAATGAAGAGGAGGAGGAAGAAGAAGAGGAGGCAGTCCTGAAGGTTTTCCTGTGCTGCTGAGGAGAGGTAGAGTCCGTCACTTTGGTCTCTGTGACAGTGCGCGAGGCATTTTTTTGATCCACTGAATGAGTGCTCTTCAGGGATGAGACAGAAGGCACTCTCTGAACAGGTTGACCCTCCCTGAGAGAGGAGGTGTGCTCCGCTGAAGAGTGCTGGATAGCGGCGGTGGATGTGGAGGCTGCAGAGGCTGATCTTGACTCTTTTACAGATGACAGGGAGGCAGTCGAGTTTCCTTTGACAGACAGAGTCCTCTCTGTAGAGAGTAACGAGGACATGGAGGAGGACACGGAGGCAGAAGGAGGCGTGAGGTGAGGACAGGTGGCGATGTCTGTTGGGTTTTTCTGATCATCCCCGTTTGAGGAGTTGTAGGACGGGGGGCAGGAGGAAGCCGCGGGAGGGGACGCCTGTGCTGTGGAGGACGAGCTGGGGTCGGCAGCAGGAGAGGACGGAGGAGAGGTCTGAGACAAGCCGTTCTTTTCAGAGGAGTGTGAGGACAGAGACTCCTGGCTGCCCATCGGAGTCGTGCTGGGGCTGCTGCTGAATGTGTCACCTGGAGGGAGAAATGAAGCAGGCTGAATGTAAATGGCAGCGCACCCTCTTGCCCAATGCCTGCTGGGATAGGCTACAGCCCCCCCATGACCCTGATAAGGATAAGTGTTATGGGAAATGAATGAATGAATATAGCGCTTTACAATGACAACAGAATGGACAGAAGTACAGTAATGATGCCCAGTTATCCATAGAAGAAAAAATACAGCTATAAATATTTTGTTGTTTCTATTTGTTTATCCACCACTTACATCAAGACTGAAATATCGCAACCAAAACATTTGGTACGCACGTTCATGTTCTCATGTTCTGAGGATGAACTGCAACAACTTTCATAATCTCCTGACTGGGAAACAAACTAATTATATTCCCATCAGCCTGAGCAGAAGAAAAAAGAGAACATGCAAAAAATAGTTTTTAAATGCGTCCCTGTACAAGAGAGCAAGCGACCAAAACAGTTTTTTGAACCAGGCTGTAAACATGTTTATTTCTGCTGTGAAGTGGAGGCTCAAATGTTCTGTAGCCAGCCTCAAGTGGCCGCTCGAGGAATTACAGTTTTTAGCACTTCCGCATTGGCTTCATTTTCCAGCTACCGAGGTCGCCACTTGGGCTGTAAGCAGGAGTTTTCAGTCTGACACTGTGAGCCTCCTCTCAGACAAAGCTTGGAAAAAGGACACCCTTCGCCTCCCCTTGTTTACTTTCTTAGTTTCACTCAATTCCTGAATTCCTAAGCGACCATGATAATGTTATCTGATCCCATAGACACTCAACAAGCTGATGTGGCCTAATATTGCTGTTTGACATAACTTCAGTGCTTCCTAAGGCATTTGTTAACCTCCTCTGAAAAGGCTTGGTGCCCCCAGGGGAGGAGCCTCCCAGTTTAAAAGCTTCTCCTGTAGATTCTTGTTCAAAGGTGAGTACATGGTGAATTATGTGTTAGTGTGTAATAACTCTGTAAATTTACATCTAAAGTGTAAATTCTCTAATCTTTGCAGTTTTATGAAATAAAGGATCATTTTACCTCTTTGGACCTTTTCTAACTGAAACCATCATACACATCATTTTTACAGACAACTTAATACTTTTTAAATTTAATCTAAATCTGAAAAATAACTAGTAACTAAGACTCACTGTCATTGTCTGCCAGGCAAAGAGCAGGTGGGTAAAGACGGGCCTTCCTCTTTCCAGACGACAGACAGATGGCCTTGTTCCTCCGAGGTGTTGATCGAGAGGACGGAGCCTGAGGTAATGGCACTGAAAGGTCCGGGGCTTCACCAAAAATCTGGCGGGAACATGCAGCGTACCTGTTTGTTACTTTGTTACATATGTTTATGTATGTGTGTGTGTGTGTGTGTGTGTGTGTGTGCGTGCGTGTGCGTGTGTATTTGAAAGCCTACCTTGTGGTGGTTTTCAATGATAATCTCCACCACAATGTTCTGAAACTTGATGTTCATCATGGCGGCCACTGTCTCTTCCTGTGATCTCATCAGTGTGGGGCCGAAAATCATCCCCAGGTTGGACACAGTCATCAGGTTCTGATCACTGTGAGAGGACACCCTACACACACACACACACACACACACACACACACACACACACACACACACGATGAGCATGTACTTGTAATACCATAACAGAAAAATCAGTGTTGCTCATTTCATTGTATGTTTTGATCTGTTCATGTTTTCAATTTTGACTTCCTTGCAGACAAATCGGCTGTCAGACATCTGTAATGAAGCCAGTATGTGTTTTATGTTGTGAGGTTGATTTTCTTGAGAGAAAACTGTAAACAGGAGTGTTTGCATACATGTAGAAAAAATAGTTTCTAATAATAGTTTTTTAGGAAAATAAGATGCTCTCAAGACACATTCTGAAGACACTGAACAATAACGGCACAGTGTGCTGTACATACTTGTGGAGGTGGTTGGTTAAGAGATCCAGCATTGCTCTGTTTTTCTCTGGTAGTTTGTGTACAAGAGCATGAATTGCTCTCACTCTATACTTCTGGTCATCATACTCTGAGATGAAACAAGGAAAGATTAAGACAGAGACATTATGTGGTAATGAAAATATGCTGAGACAACCACAGACTGTGTCAGATCACACACTCAGAATATCTGTGGATCTTACTTGCAGCCTTGATGAATTCTTTATGCAGTCTGTAGGTCAGTAGCGGTTCTGCCAGACACCTGCATGCACATTAGAAATCATGACTCCATAACTCATGAGAAGTGTTGTTTATAAAGACTACTTTGAACTGTGTGTTACCTAAAATAATTCTTCAGTCCACTGGTGATGGTCTTGTTGTCCCAGGCGTCTGCGTCCAGCTGCATGTCAGCAGGAGCTGTGGTTGCTACAGAAAAGTAGATAATAAATGATTTAACTGCAGCAAAGCATTCTTAAATACACCTGCTAATAATAAATCATAAAATAAATCTTCCCCGTGCAGAAAAAACACATTGTGCTGAGGAAAGCAGCACGTTTCTTACCAAACACACTCGTCATCAAACGCTGGACTTTGGAGTTGACTCCGCCAGTCCTGTACAGTCCCAGGGTGGTTATGCCTACACATACAGAGACATGTGTTAACGTACTTGATAAATCATCAATGCATACAATAAGAACTAATTTGAATTATTTTTCATATAAACACTTTAAGGAGGAATACCTCTTGTTTCAACTAGCTCAATACACTTCTTAACAAAGTTGAGGCCCGCCTCGTTGAGAAACGCTGAAAAACAAACACTCACAGTTTTACCGACATTTCTGATACATTACAAGACATATTAATACATGTTAATAAATAGAATCTTTTGAATTAAAGCAAATTAAGAACAGCATAAATTAGGGTACTTACTCTCCTCCTTTTTACTGAGCAAAGAAGGCAGAGTGTAAATCTGAACAAAGAAACACAACATGTTGCAGTACTTTAATACAACATATGATACATGTAATAATGTTTTATAGTGTGTCATAATCATAATCATAATCTGGTTAATGCATATTTATATAAGGGCGTATATATTCATACAGGTTCTTTTCCATCCATTGCCTCCATCCACAGCCGCCTGTTGGCCTCAGAGAGTGCCTGCAGGGTGATGACGCCATGTCTGCAGAGAAAGAGAGGTCATTTTACCTGAGCACAATCCAACAGAAGCCAAGTATAAATCTATCTATTCCGCTGATCGTCTTGTGTCATGGACACACAGCCTCATGTCACGTCATCTTTCCCTCTCACCTCTCCACCACCTCGATGTCGAAGCAGAACCGCTTGTCGATTGAATCCCTCTTCCTTCTGACACACGAGCGCAGCCTGAACATCTCGGGCGTTCCGTTCACCACGCCGTTCTTTAAACAGACAGATGTGTTTGCAGCGTGCACTCAAACATGTGCTATAACAGCATTGAGGTTGATGGTTATTTATCTGTGCTTCCAGCTCACCTGTCTGCTGGCCGGTCTGGACTCCGTGCTGCTCATGGTGAACATCTTGGAGCTTTTTTGATAAGTACAGTAATATCTGGTCCACACACTGCCTAATGGACCTGTGATACATGACACATGTTTTCATGCAGGTGCACTTTCAGGGCATTTGATTTTTTAATTTATTTTCACACCATGTGAGAGAAATGTGTCTCACGTTTCTCTTGTATATACAGATATCCCTCCATGGTAAAGCCGCTGGGGGCTTTGAAGTCTTCCTCTGCAGAGCGGATCCTCTTCATCAGCCTCTCAACCTCAGCACGCGTACTTTCAAAGTTATTGCGAGCCTTATCAAGAAACATGCAAATGAGAAACTGCATTAAAAGGAGTGTTGTGTACATATTTACTTCATTATATATTTCAGGGAATGGTTCCTTAGTCCAGCTGAGTGAGTTACCAGTGAGGTAGTTTCACAGTTATGCTGGGTGAACTGTCGAGGCAGTGAAATGTGAGTCTGTACTCGGCCAGAGCGTGTTCAAAGTATTGCTGAAAGTAGCTCACATTGTGTGTTTCAACATGCCAGGGGTATCAGGTGTGTGAGGTTTCTTTACACCTCAGGATAGGTAACGCCACATACAACCAAAAATGACTTCCAAACACTTTCTCTTGACTGCTTATGACTCGGGTGTAGATGAAAACTAAACAAATGATTTACAAATAATATTTACAAGTGGTATCAGGCAGTGTTGTAGTCGAGACCAACTAAACCGAGACCAAGTCTTGACCAAGACCAAGGTATTGCGAGACCGAGTCAAGACCAAGACCAGACAGTATATAGCCTACTTAGTTTGCTGCGCCGTAGAGCAGGTCGTCCACTAATAAAATGATCGGTGGTTCGATCCCCAGTCTGCATGTCGAAGTGTCCATGAGCAAGATACTGAACTCCAAATTACTCCCGAAGGCTGTACCATCAGTGTGTGAATGTGTATGAATGTGAAGTGTAGTGTAAAAGCATCTTGAGTGATCGGAAGAAAGGCGATATATAAGGACAGTCCATTTACCATTTACCAAATAAATCAGACAATGTACATGCAATTAAGTGATATACCCGCAGTTCTGGTCTTTACCGGTCTTGAACTAAAATTCAGAGTCCTCTTTATCTGCGACTGAGACGAGACCGAGGGCCTTAAAAAGTCTGATTACGAGTACTACAACGCTGGTATCAGGTCTAGATTCGGTCCAGAGGTTTGCAGTAAACGTACACACTTACATTCTGCAGGTTGAACTGAAGCTGCTGCTTGTAGGGTTCAAACTCACTGGCCAGCTCGTAGCCCTCATGGTAGAAGGTAAACAAACCCTGCAGGAAGGCTAGTAACTGAAAAGCAGAGGGAGAAATCCACAGATGAACGTTCGCCGTGGGCTGAGAAGATTACAGAAGAATCGATTGTGAATCATCTCGATCAATAAAAATAGCGTCTATAGGAGAAAAATCCCAGAACTCTGCCTGTTGTTTGGTTTGCTGCCCTTGTTTACTTTACAACAAAGAGTTTCTCTTTCTGTCAGGCAGAAGAGATTTCCATGCAGGAAGTGCCGCTACAGTAACAGGAAGTGGGCTTTACTGATATCTATCATTAAACATCGTTATCACAAGCCAAACAGTGTGTGCGTTTTTTTAGAACCTGGTTTAGCTGTCCTTTCATGAGCATGGCTACATTCACACACATTACTGGCTTGGCTGCAATAATGACTTTATGTTTGCATCATTGTTTACAAAACAGACCGGTCTGTCAAATTTTCCTGTGATGAAACATTGTGTATTGGTGAATGGGTTTTCCCCTCCACTGCTCAGACTTGACACAGGACGCAACACGGCTAATACTAACAAAAAAACCTTTAAAGGAAATGTTTACCCCAGCATGAAAACACACAGTTGAATTGTGCTAAAGTTGCATATGAACATGATGTTAATGTTTGTATGTGAACTCACCGGCTCTACAAATTCAAACTTCTTTCTCTCCTGCACCTCTTGGATCTTGAAGACATACTGCAGCGATGCATCATAAAATATCTGCCTGTCCTTACTCATCTGTGAATCGGCCTGCATCGAAACCAGCAACACCACAAACACACACACACACGTTACATTGTGTTATCTAACATATGTGTGAGGAACTTGGTGGGTATTTTTAGGGACTGGACAGTTTACCTCGTGCAGATGCGTTTCCTTCTTTTTGGAGGACAGACTGAGGTGTTTCTCCAGAACAGAGTAGTACCTCTCTGTCTCCTTGTCAAACTGCTTCTTTCCCTCCTGATGACAGCAGGGATGTGGAAAGGACATGAGCGATAAATAAAACTTTACATCTGTTAATAAAAGTCTTTAAATTCACTTTTTTAAAATAACACAGAGAGAATAACATGCATGAATCTCATACTAGTTTTCACAACCACAATCCAAGGAGTACTTATAAAGTATAGAGGCTTGATACAAGTATATAACTACACTACCTAGTAAATGAATAAAAGCAACAAGACTAGGCGTCTAGTAGCTTGGTGAGGCTACACCGCGGTGTTAGTCTTTTAGTACAGCTGAGGCTGATGTCATTAGTTTTGCAGGTATTTGGTCATAAACTAAAGTATTGAAACCTCAAATAACTGGAGCAAATTTCCTGCAAATCCAACCAGTAATCACAAATGTCAAACCCATGATGGTGCTAGAGGAAAAGTTAAGGGATCACCAAAGTGAGCTTGATTTGTCCTGTGGGGACCACGAATGTCTGTAGCAAATTTCATGGAGGTTCATCCAATAATTAAGATATTTAAATCAAGATATTTCAGTCTGGACCAAACTAGTCCATTAGACCGACGTTGCCCTCCATAGCAGACCTCCCTGCTGCTAGTGCTGCTAAAAATACCAAACTGCTACAAATTCCTGTAAGTACAGCGTCTCTGCATCTGATCTTTCACAAGTGACAAAAGTTCAGATGTTTTTTTGGGATGAGCTAACCAGCCTTGATGGACCAAAAAGCTGTGAGGAAGTTCAGTGGGACCATTAATAATCCAAATGAAGATACACTGCCAAAATATTTAGGACAACAGCTATTTTCCAGAACAGCTGCAGCTCCAGACTCCTCGTGTCCAACCACCACTTTCTTTCTTGCTCAACAACATCAGTGTGAGGATGGGCCGCTCACACACTCCTGCCACATTCTACAGGCTGAGGAGTCGTTTTCGTTCCACACAGAAGTGAGGTGTGATTTCACTTTCAGGGTTAGTCACAACTGAAAACAGATCTATTTACAGTGTTAAAGTGAGCCTGAGAGACGGCGAACAGAAAACAGAGATAAACTGAATTATAAGACTTGAGATAGATTCTGAAACCAGACGCCAGACTCACTTTGTGTTTATACTGACTCACTGCGTCTCTGTCTATGACGCGCTCCCTGTCTTCCCCCTCAGCGTCCGTTCCCATGACCTTGTTGCTGACACTGGACTGCGATGCGTCGTTTATCTGGGCAAATTGGATTTTCTGACCACTGACTGAGAGTCCGACTGAGACCAGACCAGAGCAGGACGATCTGTCCGACCACCACTCATGGTGTTGGATAACTAATGAACGCAACGTGCTAAATGAACCAAACTTGTTGTGTGATGTGTTGCATCACCTGTGGCGTCTTCTATGTTAAAAAAGTTTAAGTTAGCTGGTTCCATTACTGTTTGTTAATAATCTGCTCAGCTGCAGATATACCTTAACAGCTCCAATCTGCTCCTTACGAAATCTCTCAAGCGGTGAGATCAACACGTCATCGGCGTTCTGGATCTGAGAGAGGAAACAAAAACATAGTAGTCAGCTCAACACAAATACCAGCAGTGACAACAAGACGACAACAGTTCATTCACTGTTCCATGAGGGCTGCTGCGATGTGATCGATCAGCAGATGCTTGCCTTGACATTTCTGCTTGATTTGAGAGTCCATGTTGACATTAAACACTGACAAAAAGGTCAAACTCAATCCTTAAACTACAATCTGCTTCACAACTTCACAAATATGTTGCATCAGGGCAAATCTAAGGCTGAGATTTACTTTATCGATTTGACTCGGATCTCAGCAAGTATTTTGTTTGTGCGAGGGAACGCGGCTCAGACTGAAGCAGCTGCACTGAGGAGTTTAACATCTCTCACCTGTGGTGTATTTACATCTCGTCCACATACCAAAAAAGCTCCAGCTTGAACACTGTCACAGTAACACCCAGCACAAACTGAGTTACAGTCATCTCAGGAATTTATAAATATATTCATACAATAATATTATGAAAATGATGTTCATTGACCTCATGTTGTTATCCAAATCCCATGCAGAAACAAAGATTAACAGTTTAGCAGTGCTTTGAACTCAACGCTAACATGCTCTCTGACAATATAACGTGCTGATGTTTAAGGTCCAGTTTGAAAGATTTAGAAGGATTTATTAGCAGAATGTGTGAAAAACTGAATATAATATTCATAACTATGTTTTCATTTGTGTATAATCACCTAAAAATTAGAATACTTTATTCGTTTCCTTAGAATGAACACTTCATATCCACAGAGGGAGCAGATCCTCTTTCACGCAGTCCACCATGTTCCTACAGTTTCTTACGGCCACCATAGTTTCTCCTTAACATTTGGGAGGTGAGTGGTATTCAGTGCTAGATACACTAGACCTATTTGAGTTTATAATGTTTACCATGTTCCCCATCTGATCTTAGCTTATGTTAGCATTAATGGTTGTTGAACTACTTGAATAAAAAAACACAGATGTGAACCTCATGGTGGTGCCAGAGGAACGGTCAGCGGATCTCCAAAACCATTACATCATCTAGACACCGTGAAGGTCTGCCAAGCCATCCGATAGTTGTTGAGATCCCTCTGGACCAAAGTGGTGAACCAAAAGACCCACCCACAGACTGACAGACCTACACTGTCATCCCTAAAGCCCAGCAAGGTTCTAGTTAGATACTAAAATAATACAAAGGAATACATGAAAACATAAAGCAACAGTATAAAAGCAACAACACAGATTTGGTAGACCAAATTTGAAGCATTTAACTATCAATATGATATTGGGCTCCACAGCTTTAAATAATTATGGTACAGTTGTGGTAGTGTTCTGGTGTATTGAGTTTCCATCCTCTTTGGTCATGAGTCTTTGTATTGCATGTCTCAGTCACGTCTTGGTTTGTTCTGTCTGGTTAAATTAAGCATTAGACTTCGCAAAGCTTCGTGGCTCTGCATCATGAATTTACTTTCACTTCACTTCAGCTTAGTAACACACCAACTCCCAAAGAAAGGTCACTTTTCTTTGTTTGCCTTTTTAACCATATGCATGAAACTCAACACTAAGAGACTGAAGGGCACCGGCAAATCACAATAGGCCTTTCAGGTCGAACAGGTAGGTGTTTCCCATTTGCTGGAATTGCCCTTTAGCTTAATAATGAAGGTATTATTAGAGGTTTGGAACTATGAGCAGTGCTGCAGTGGAAAAGAATACAATTAAAACACACACACACAGAAAAAACAAGGGAGAATGCAGACAAACACACACACACACATACACACACGCATAGGACCCTTTTATGGACTTTCCCAAGCAGTCAGGGCTCTGCTCACAGTCTCACGGGGGAATTGGCAGAATAGGTTCCACATGGTTCCTCTGTAACCAGACCACGCACACAGCCACAAAGACACACACACACAGAGGGCTATGCATAAGGCAGCATACTATGGACATACATTGCACATGCGCAGAGGTTTGTCTGCGAACAGACTGTGCCAGACTCCAGTCACTCCCACACAAAGGCCTCTGGTTGATTAAGGGTCCCGAAGTCAAAGACTTTTTTCCGAATAGCCCCAGAGCTCTGGCTGCTGCTGGCACAATGTTTTCACATCAAATGTGAATCAGACTTGCGGTAAAAGCAGATTAGGAAAGAGCTAGGGGAAGTGAAAGCAGTGCATTTAAGTGAAGGTGCCTAACAAAGACTTGAACTTTCAAACTGTAATCCTGGTGACATTGGCAAAGCTGTGCCTGTACATGATGCACTTGTGAAATGAAGCAGAAATAGAGTGTAACACAACTAGTGGGCAGCAGGGAGTTTTTTGAGGACAAAGGAAACTGTTTAGACTTTGGTTTTCGAAGGAGCTCTTGGTTTAATGGTGTATTCAGATCAGGACTCAGTCATTCAGAGTAAGATCCCGTGAACAACGAGAATTCTTTCTGTATAATTTGTTTCTAAAGTTTGTGTTTTTTTCCTGATAGGAAGGTGTACAGAGACGGATAACCAAGTTGCTGTCTTTTAATAATAGACACTCCTAAATCAAATTAATTAACAAAAACAAAGCTTTAAAGGTGCAGTGTGTAGGATTTAGTGGCATCTAGTGGTGAAGTTGCAGATTGAAACCAACTGAATACCGCTCGCCTCACCCTCCCATTCCAAGCACGAAGGATAAACTACAGTGGCTAATGAGCCGATGTTTGGTTTTGTTTTGTTTTTTCTAAAATGATTTAGTGACTATTTTGAGAGTTTACACAATGATAACATAAGTATTATTATAATATTTGTGTAGTTTGTTAATGAAAGTTAGCTGTGGCTAGCTGGAAGGCTAGTGCTCTGTGTGTTAAGTTATTAAGAGTGTATACACAAATATACACCAGCTGACTACAGATTTATTAGTAATAAATATTTTTGAACAAATGGACATAAGTGAAATGATAGCTATGCAGTTTTTCTTTCATTTGCTGTACAGTACAAATATAAGGACTATAACATAACAGCATGGAGCTCATCACCAATGTTTGGTTTGTCTGCTCTGGGTTAGTAGTAGAAACATGGCAGACTCTGCGGAAGAGGACCTGCTTCCTCTGTAGATATAAAAGGCTCATTCTAAAGTACCAGAAACATAATGATTCTTAATAACATAGTTATGCTTAATATATTCCATTTCTGTGTATACATCTCTTTAAATGTTACACGCTGGATATCTTGCTTGTGAAAAATGCAACTCTAAATATGTATTGTTGGTTGACTTTTTCACTGTATAGCACTAGTCTTTAATCTTAACTTCATTTAAGATGGCCTCTTTTCAAGGTCACAGACACACACACACACACACACACACACACACACACACACACACACACACACACACACACACACACACAGAGGCGTTCTTACCAGTCGTTTCCTCTCCTCCTCCATGGTGCTCAGCAGCTGAGAGAACTCCTTTAAGGACTGAGCTGTAAAAGAAAAGTGATTCACCTCAAATGTGGAAATATCATAACATTTTTACACACTGTGCAGTCTCAGCTCTTAGTTTTCTAGATCGCCAGGGACATTTTAATCTCACCGATATTGATCTCATCGTCAGTCTCAGCGTCTCCAATACACTCAAACTGGAACTCCTGTAGAGACTGAGAGAACCGCTGAACAGCTAGAGAAAGGCCTGAGAGAAACACAGAGAAGTTGGTTTAAAGCAGGTATGGCAGCAGAACTATTGCCATCATATTTATAACTAATATGATCTCACTATTTCCACATCATGCATGAGGGTGATTCTCACATTTTTGCATACAGCCATTATTGGGCTAACACAGTGTAATGCTGCTTTTCCCCTACACTGGACGAGCAGCATCACTTATTCCCTCCTGTAATAAACTAGTAACGTATTTTCCTCAGACTCATATCATCCACTGCCAAGACATGAGGTGACAAAGTCTGATGTAAACAAACTGCCCCACCCTGCAATAAACTCCACTTTACAGCCTTATTCTCAAGCAACTGTTAACATGTTTGAACAACGCTTCGTGACACAAGTCTGCATGCCAGCCCTTGCATTATATACGGACAGTAAAACCATATAAATGTCCTTTAGGAGCAGTTTTATCAGCAAATTACTGCATTAGCAGATTACTGCATGGAGATCAGCAAAAAGAACTGCCAGGTAGGTTCAGTGCGGGAAAGACAAAAAAAAAAAAAAAAACAGCAGCTGGGTAAATGAGGCTGTATCCATTTAAAAGCACAAGATGTGGACTGAACTGATACCGACAGGACTTTAATACAAGTAATGCTGTTACACAATTAGTGCTTAATGCCGAGCTGGCAGGTTCCTCTTGTCCAACACATTTCATTTGAGTTTCATTCATTCAATTTGAATTATTGTCAGCTGGCACAAAAAAAACAAACGCTTCAGTTATTAATGCAAACACATCCAGATCAGATAATAACAATTGTTTTAGATATTAATACCTAAAATGTGGATTGAACTGTGTCTACATACAGCACTCTGTATGTTTCTGTTTAATGATGTTAATGCACACAGTTTGTGGTCAGTGATGTCTAATTGAAAAGGCCATTTGCTGGCCAGAAAACACTGATGTGAGGTGAACACACAGACAGTTTTTAGAAACGTTTTTTCATTGGGAAGAGAGTTTCCAGTCATAAAGGGTAATAAATCGTAACATATCACATGTTCTGCACACAGTTGGACCTGTTCATGTAAACAGAGCAGTGATCACGTTTGAGTTATTATGGTAAGAGAGGCGAATGCACTTGACATTATGTGTGTGTGTGTGTGTGTGTGTGTGTGTGTGTGTGTGTGTGCACAGCTGGCAGCAGCAGGTGAGCTCAAATGAGCCATGAGGTAAACATACAACTCTCAGACACCAAATGTTTGTTTCTATGATTATTTCTATTCTGTCATAAGAAAGTGTTAAACAAACTTCACCTTCAAGATCAGTTATTAAATAACATAATCATGAAACATTAAAATGGAGAGAGAGTGTAAATCAGAACAATACACACTCAATACAATGCTGTACACCTTGTTGCATGTTAGTGGACCCGATCTATTAGCTAACTCTTTGTCACTCTGTGTCATGGTTGTATTAACCTGCCACAACACAGCTCACTGTCTGTGCAGCTGGAGCAAAACAGTAAACTGCACCCTGGTCTTAAAAGTACATTTTGACACTAATCATCATCTACTTTAATGATTGAGTTAATGAATAGTTAATAAAGGAGAAATCCTCAACATTGGTTTTATAGTTGTTATTTTTATTTTGTACTATTAGTCAGACAAAACATCAATCTGAAGACGTCACCTCGGCCTTGGAGGAATCTTCTTAGACTAAATGATGTCATACAAACAGTGCAGAGGTTCTTTCATTGGTGATTGATTATTGGTTTATGTTTGCAGCCATGGTGGAAACTCTGCTTTAGTGTATTTTCAATAAACTGGCACAAACCAGTTGACACAGCCTGCAGCTGTCTGAGCCCAAACAAACACAAACATTCATTTCACTGTTAACCTGCATATCCACAGTACTATAACACTGTAACTACCTATCTGACCTCATACCATTACTATTAACTAATGCAGGCTGAACACTGGCTCTGTTTGAAGTGATGGCCCTGTTAGGCTGCAGACTGTTTAACTGGTTGAGTAACTTACTGTCACCTGTACTTTTACTCATTTTACACGTTATTAATCATCTCGTACTTACTTCTGAGCGCCGATACGAGCATGTTCCCATCTTTGATGAGGTCTTTTATAAACCTGTTGGTGCGCTCCAGCTCTATCTCATGGCACTGCAGCCTCTCTCTGAACTCCGGACTGTCCAGGAAAGAATCACTGAACTCCAGCGTCGGCAGACCCATCGATAAATGAAGGCAGGCAGCTAGATAGCGGGTAACTAAAGCGGGACTCTTTGTCTGTCCCCTCGGTGTGGTTTACGGGAGAAAACGGCGTTTCAAAGTGTTCGGGGGAACTTGGTCAGAAGTTTCTTCCAGCTCCCGTTTTTCATGCCTTTCTCTCTTTTTTCCCTCACAACTTCCGGACAGCGGAGTCTCTGACAGAGTTTAGCTAGGCTACACGACGAGCTCTGCGCGGCTCCTCTCACCTTTAAACCGATAAATTCAAACACGTCGTCCTCTTGGCTTCTTACTGGCTCTTTGGTTGATACAGAAAAAAAAACGTCTGTGGCGAGAAGAACTCAGTAGAGGTCAATAAAGTACGTAAGAAACGCTGTCGGCGAAGACTGTGTTGCTAACTTTGTCTATATACGGCTTGAATGAAGGCTTGTTACTATGGGAACGAGAGACTCCTGCTGGCGTGTGCTGAAATCAGTACAAAGTCTGCCAAGACCGTGTCTGAAGGGTTTGGAAATGTTTTTGGATGGTCTTGAAATATTTTTGGAAGTTTTGAAATGTTTTTTGAGGGTTTTGAAATATTTTTGGATGGCAATAGCAGTTGAAGCTGAAGGTTTTAGTGTGAATCGATGTGTCAGGCCTTAAAATGAGACAACTGACCAATGAACAGATTCATTTAAATGAGAAAAAATAGTATTTTAAATAATATATACAAGATATGAAAGGTTTGGATGGAAGCCCACATCACCAAAAGAAGTTGAAGTTCGAATGAATATATAATATCTATAAATTAATATAAGTTGGAGCGTGTCAAAAAAAAAGTTCCAGGAGAAGAATAATGAGATTAGAAAAATATAATATTAGATCAATGGTCTGCTTCATTGGAGATACAAGTATGCAGTTTGAGGTTTGGTTTGGATACTGAAATCCTGAATATGTTTGTTTCTTTTTTAAAGGTGCAGTGTTTAGGATTAAGTGGCATCTAATGGTGAAGTTGCAGATTAAAACCAACTGAATACTGCTCGCCTCACCCTCCTGTTCCAAGCATGAAGGATAAACTGCAGTGGCCCTTTAGAGCCAATGTTTGGTTTGTCTATTCTGGGTTTGTAGAAACATGTAGATATAAAAGTGTGATTCTAAGGTAATAAAATCATAATAATTCTTATTTTCAGGTTGATACACACACATGAAAACATAGTTATGCTTATTATATTCCATTTCTGCCTATACATTTTGTTAAATGTTACACACTGGACCTTTAAGATAAGATATGAATCTCATCATGTCATATCTTATCATGAGCTGTTGCTCAAATATAATTAAAAATAAAATAATAAAAAATATAATTCAAAGCGAGGCGTCACACAGCACAGGGACAGCCAGCACAGTTTCCTACCTCTGACCCAGATTAGGTTAAAATAGTGTCTTACCTCCTTCATATTATGAATGAAACTGACTTGTAAGTTTGCAGGAACACTGCCACCACAGAATTCCTTGAAATGCATTAGGTGAAGTGATTTATGTGTAGGTACGTACGAGTATAAGCTTCCCAACTGAAAAGTTACAGGCCAAAACAGGCCCTCAGTGGAAGAAATACAGATTTATGCCAGCTGAACAGTGCGAGGCACAGTGCATTGCTGAATGCTGGCCAAATGCTCCAGGGCAACCAATGAAAAGACAGCACGCTTTCTGTGTTTTTGACAGTGTGGTGTGTGTGTGACTCAACATAACTGCAGTCAAATATATTTTAACATTGTTATACATGCTACTGTACATCTTACTTGAGTCACTGAAGCACAACTTGACATTAGACTTCAACTAAGCTCTTCCAGAAGCATCAGCCTTGTGTTTATATCAGCAATACTTCCTTTCATACTGAACCACATTCCCTGTCTGTCCAAGTGGCTGGCTACTGCAGAGTTTCAGTGCTCTGTTGGTGGTCCAGCTGCTTTATTGTCTCAGTTGGTAACTACTGTATCTGTCACTCACTGGAGAAGAATAGAACACCATGACTACGGCAGTAAACAAGCTTTAAGTAGCTCTGTGTATAGCCTTATAAAACACACAGTGCAGAGAAATGTAGAGAGTATAGGAAAACACTGCAGAATTGTACCAGATCTTGTATTTTTTCTACATGTAAGGTAAGTAATACAGTAAATATCTCTCCTCTGGGCTGTTTTAAAGCTTTAGATTGGTTATTATTTAAGTCACATGACATTTTTAAAGCTTGCAGCAACTGTTTCTGCTTTCTACTACTACTGAAAACTTGATATATTTTTAGAGTATTTGTTGTAGCAGACACCACAGATTAGAGCTGCTGGTGACGCCAGTGAGTCAACAGACAAAATGTTCATCAAAAATGCCAACCTAAGACAACCCAGACGCCACCATGAATTACTTCAGCCTAGTCGACCCTACAGAGGAGAACCGCCGACAGAGGCAGGTAAAGGTCTGCTGTGTTTCTGTCCCAGCATCAGACAGAATTATAAGAACACTCATTTTCAGCTTTAATAATACTAAAATTATTTTGTTTTCATGACATATTGTTGTTTGGATGTATTGAAACATGTTCTTATCTAGATTTCCACTATAGGAATAACTAAAATAATCAAAATAAAACATTGTATTCTCATCACAGATATTGGTTCTGAGTGAATGATTGAGCATCATTGTCATTTTTACTGTGTTCAAAGTAAATGGGCCTGACACCTCCAAATATTAAGCCTATTAAGAAATAAAGTTAGTCCAGTTGTGATGTGTTAATTGAATGACTCCAATGAAGCTCAAAGCCATGAAAGGTTAAAAAGAAATGATTTGTTTCATTTTAATGAAGCACAATACTTTGGCTGCAAACATTAAAAAAGAGAAACTTTGTTTTTTATAATCAGGCTGTTTTTTTGTTTGTTTGTTTGTTTGTTTGTTTACCCGCTCTGACTTCCTCAGGATTTCTCCTCTACCCAGACACTCCTGCTAAGATGGAGACCACATCACGAGAAGCGTTTTGCTTTAGACCCATCCCACAACCAGGCAGAGGCAAAGGTCTGCAGTCTTATCTCAACCCAGAGTTAGTTAAAGATAAAGTTGTGTTTGTGACATATGAGTGTTTCAGTGCTGAAAATAGACATGCCAGGTTATTTGTTGTATTGTGTTTAGTGGATATATATGTGTGTGTGTGTGTACTGCAATATAATTACTATCATTAGACTGAAATAGCAAAGACTGAAAGAAGAATAATACAGCAATTCATACTTGAATTCTAAAAGAAACACATCCATATATGTACATAAAACAAATGTTCATTTTTATAACATTTGTTTTACTGAAGCAGCAAAGTATTGGCTGAACTAATGAGGGTCTTAATGTAAAGTCTAAAAATGCTACCAGATTAGATATTAGATATTAGATATTAGAACCTTTGATCAGGTTTGACCAAATGTACATAATATAACATAGGATAGCCTCATACAATCTATCATATATAGAAAGCCTTTCACACTGAATCAAAAGCCTTTAGTTAAGAGAGTAGAAGAGGATGATGGGAACCAGACAAATTATTTGAGCTCATGATGTGTCATTTGCTCTGGTAAATGCATTTGTGAATTAGTCTGCAGATGTGAGGCCAGAAGAGGACTTGAAGAGGTGGAAAAGCCTGCCACTGAAAATTAAATGAATGTTTTCCCAAAATGACAGTATTTTTTCCAGATGTTGTCTCCATAGACAGTGTGTGTGTGTGTGTGTGTGTGTGTAAAGAAACCCTTACCCAAGGTTATGATTACCCTTCAGGAGACCATGCCGCCCTGAACACACAGCAGGAGTCTCACCGTTCTCGTCCCATATCCTCGAGACAAACAGGAGGAGGAAACAGCTGCAGGGACAGAGAGGCAGGGGAGGACGAGCAAGAAGTCAACCATGATCAGGTACAAGATACAACAGAGATGCAGTCTCAGTATCAAAAGGACTTCCCTCCTCCGTCTTCCTGCCGCAGGAGGCGAACACCTGCCCTTCCGCAGCCAGACAACATCGGCATCAACCCTGCATTCGGGTGAGAGCCAGTTTGTCAACATCACAGTCTGCTGTAGCTTAATGTAGAGATCGGCTGTGTGTACCTGAGTGTGTCTGTGTGTTTTGGTTCACAGGATCGAGTTCAGCACAGTCCAAAGAGAAGCCTACCCTGGTTGGCTCATCATGAATCCCAGGTATGCTGGCAGGCTGAGGGCGGCCTCGTCTGGACAAATAAACATGACTTCTGAGTGATAATCTATGCCATGAGAAATCAGCTTTCATGTGTGTCGCCCTGCTCATCTTTGGATGCAAAGCATGGCAATTTATTTATATTATAATTCATGAAATATTCAAAATCTCAAATGTATAATTCTATCATGGTTATCAATCCCTGTCAATCCTAACTAGTTAGAATTACTCAATACAATGACAGTAATGAACATGATCTAATAAAACAGTGAAAAATATACCCGTTTTCAGAGCTTCTGTCAATTATGTGTATTTCTTTTAATCAAAGTGATGAATTTCCCAGCAGCAGCTCAAGGTGATGAGCTAATGGACTTGTGATGTGTGCAGTGGATGGGCTGATGCCATGAAGGTTTCATATTGATGACTTCAGACATACTTGTGGTCAGTTTGAGTAAGAAGAATCCACCCTGTGACTCATAACTGAAACATGACCTGCTTCAATGGGCAGGACCGGGATCAGCTGAGGCTTCATCACAAGTCAGGGAGATAGATCAAACTATTTACATTATATTGTCTGTACATGATTTATATGATTTGTACTTTGCACTGTTTTCATTGTAAACACAGCTCGAGGCGTTCTATCACAAACTAGTGCTCTTGCTGACTTTACTGGTCACCAAAAACAACAAAAAACAAGTTTTAATGGTAACTAGTGTATTTGTGTCTGCTGCTCACTCACCGAGCTTCTGAAAGAGTCCCTGAAAGAAGTGATTTGTCTGAAGATTTCACCAAACTCAGTGGTGATTGAATAATGTGTTCAACGATATGGTGGTGTTTTATTAATAACCACATGGTGGAGCTATGTTTCAGTATGTCATGCACATACTCATGGAGAAGCTGTTAAGAAAGACAGGAAATGTATACTGTTCCTGTGCATAGAACTGTAAGAAATGTTTCTCAAAGGCCTTCAAAAGTTTGATTTACAGACAAATGGTAAAAGATGCCCAAAAAACAAACTCTGTCAAAGTCTTGTTCAACTTCACCTAAATAGGCTATGAATCGAGTTTAGTGAAGACTGGATGAAATCTGTGGGAAAAGAAACAAAAAAAAAAAGAAAAAATCCAAGATGGCAAAATCCAAGATTTTTATAGGCATAAATGGATGTGGCCTATATGGCCTAAATCACTGGTTCTCAAACTGTGGCGTGTGTACCATTGGTGGTACACAGACAGACCTCTCTGTAGTGGTACTTGGAGAAATTAAGATTTTTTTAATGAAATTAATGAAATTAGAAACATATACCATCAAAACACTAGAAAATATTAACTGAGATCGCTCTATGTTTCAATATCAGCCTGCCACATAGTCACATTCATGCAGGGAGCATATATCCATGATCAGTTACGAGCTAAAATGTGAGGGCGATATAGTAGCAATCGTGGCTCCAAATGGGAGATATTTGGAAAAGAAGTCACCGGGTCAACAAAGTAGCTCTGGTTTTATTCACAATTAAATAACAGTCAACATTAGATGATCTTATAAGGATTAAACCTCCTGTGTAAACTATCTGTATCTAAGAAAAAGTTGGCTTACTGCTGTATTCTAATGTCTGTCATAATGGTGGTACTTTTCTGTGATGGCACCTGGTGTAAAAAGTTTGAGAAACACTGGTCTAAATCCATTGACCCCGCTGTACAAAAATATTCCTCCTATCTCTAAAGGCCCTTCCAGACACGATGTGATTTGCACTGCGTTTGCTGCTCTGCTGTGTGCAGCCAGAAACTGCTGTAATGCCCGCTCAGACAGCCATTTGAAATAATAAGTTATTGAGCACAGTGCTGTGTGTGTCTGAAAGATCCGGAATGGTTAACAAGTTATTTGTCGAAACTTAAAGGCCTTAAAAAACAACCACACGGTGGTCATATTTTTGTCTGTTTAAACTTCAAACAGTCAAAATGTGATAAAATTCTAAAGAAAAACACGCTGTTCTGCTGGTTTCAGGCATATATTTAAATATTTTGGTGACATTTGATCAAAGATTTGGTGAAATAGAAAGTGTTGTGCATGTGGTACAATTAAAAACTGAACTTTTAAAATTCGAATTGGTCGCCTTTACATTTGGTTGACATTCAATGGTCTCTTTCACAGAGCTTATAACAACAGAGGAACTCTTCATAAAGAATGATGCAAAGAGACACCGCTGTGTGAAACTAGTTTTTGGTCTATGCTGCAGAAATGACCCAAAACACTGTGAATTAGTCTTTCTTATGAACAGATCCAATCAGATTTGCAGCTACTATGGATATATAATTTAAAAAATAGTAACATTTTGATGTTGTAGCTGCAGATTCTGTCTGTGTTATTTACTTGCTTGTAAGGCTTCACTTCACTGGACCTCATTAAAATGCAAGAGACACGTTATGATGTCCTGTACAATACTGTTTCTAACACAACAAAGCACTACTGTGCTGTACTGTCAGATTTCACTGAGAGAATTACTGAAGAAGTTCATTGACACCATAAGGAGGTCATCTGCTCGTTGACATGCTTCTTTCATAACACAGTCTCTGTGTGCAGGCACACAGGCAGCTGGACTGTGGGTATCAACACATCTGTCCAGTGATCAGCACTTTATAGTCATCTCCTGTCCCGGTGTCTGCTCCTGTCTCCGTGCCTGCGCTCATCCCTCTCTCTGCCTCTGTCCCGGTCATCTCTCCTGCCTCTGCTGCCCCACTCGGCCTCTCTGTGTCGGTCCCGGTCCTCCCGGTCTCTCCCTCCGTGTCTGTCCCACTCCCTACCCCCTCCCCCTCCTCCTCCTCCTCCTCCCCCTCCACCACCACCTCCCCGTTCCTGTACCGGACCGATCCCGAGGTTAATGGGTTTACGGAAAGGCCTGTCCCTGCCGCCGAACCGCAGCTGTCCGGACTCTTTCTTCCCTCCCTGTCCACCTCCGAGCCGCCTCGGCACCCATCCCTTCAGGGTCCTCTCCTGTTCAAAATCAACAAACACTTCGTGCTGGTCCACCACGAGCTTGTTGGCGTCCCTTCGGGCCCGGACCACAGACCGTTCCTCCTTGTATTCAATGAAGGCGTACCCTTTGGAGAAGCCCGTGACAATGTCCCGGACCAGCCGGAGCCGCTGGATGTCTCCGTACTTGGAGAACACTTGGTGCAGTTTGTCCTCCGTGGTCTGGGGGTTTAGCCGGGCCACGAACAGGGTGAGCAGTGGGTCTCCAACAACACCTTTGTTGGGCTTATATCGGACACCCATGGCTCTCCATACCGCCCGGTCATGGGGCTCCACGTCCGTGCCGTCAATGCTGCCGGCTTTCAGCGGATCGTACACCTTCGCTATCGGACTCCAGTCAACCATTTTCAGCGACAGTAAAGCCGAGACTCAGCCGCTGTTTCCCGGTACACAAGTCGATAATAAGCCACAGACTCGGTTAAGTCCCGGTCAATGTTTTTACCTCAACAAGGAGCCCGCACAAAAACATTCCGTAATGAAACAAGTTCCGGTGTGTCACGTTTTTAAAGGTTCCCACTTCCTCGATTCCGGTTGAGGCCTCTTCTATCAGACAGCACTTGATCGAAGTCGGTCTTACTGTAATTTGTCAATCAATCATCTACATACCTACAGAATGAAAAAATATGAACTATGAAATATGAACCGTCTGACCATTTGAAATACAAATATGTAATATAATTTCACTCCCAACTCAAGGCCTGAGGCTGACTAGTTTATTCTGGAGCTTTCAGTCAATTTTGATCCTCATCAGCAGATCCAAGTTGTTGTGGCTTATTGGCTTAAAGCTGCAGCATGAAAGCTCATTCTTGAAAACAGAAAAGAACCTGGAAAACAATCCACATTAAAAGGTGTCTTTTAATGAATTCTATCTCACGTACAGCAGCAGAACCTTTCATGACATGTAGAGCCAATACAAAGTCAAATAAAATAAATTATAAAATAATTAACAACTGAACGCTTTTCAAAGGCCTCATCTTGAGTCTCACTCTCAGAGGATTTTACTTCAAGACTGGTCAAGACCACAACTGTGGGTATATCACTTAATTGCCTGTGCATTGTCCGATTTATTTGTTAACTGTCTGGGAGGAGTCATCAGACAAATCTTCTGGAATAAAATCTGGTTTGCTAATCCACAAAAAGAACACACAGCAGTTCATGATGAGGTGACTCAATGTAGCAACCACACTTCATGAATATTAGTTACCAAAGTATGCTACATACTGTCTGGTCTTGGTCTTGTTTCAGTCTTGAGACACTCTGGTCTTGGTTTAGTTGGTCTTGACTACAACACTGGCTGGGACATGACGGTTCAGTTTCACTCAGGTGTTCCAGGGCCAGACACCTCATCATTAATGGTATTAATTATAGCTATGCTTTATCTGCTAGATGTCTAAATGTCTACAGGTGGTGATGTTGGGAGTCTGTTCTGCATTTTGATATAGGTTCTGAAGCACTCCACATATTAAGTATTCTGTATTTGATTCAGTATACTACAGCTCCACTACTACAGTGTCAACTGAATTCATGTAAATTTCAAAATCCATTGATGAATGTGAACACTTGACACAAACCTTTACAAAACCATCATTTAATAAAACAGTGAAAAACATCAATTTTGAATCAATTATTACAAAATCCTAAAGCTGCTGTCACATCACTGCTATGTACACTTGTGTTTGTAGGTTATCAGTTTGTTAGACTTTGATGTATTTGTACAGTATCTAACTGTTTTGGACAGGTCAACAGAATCTTTCTCAGCCTATTTTAAAATGTCAGTTCTGTCGAGGAGATGTGTCTAACGTGCAGTTGGTCCAGCACTTTCTGGTTGTTATTACATATCCTCCACACTCCATTTATAGGCTGCCTCCTGGACGGCTTTTTTATCCGCCATACGCATGTAGCGTTTCTTTTCAAATCCATTCGACCTGCAAAAGTCACAAAGCAGATTGCTGATCAGTTATTTCTGCAATCACACCCTCAATTCCATCTTTGATTTGACGAGCAAACATTCAACAAATGTCTCTAACAGGTTCAATTCGACATCGAAGAATTATGATTACATAACTAATGCAACTGTATGAAATGTAAGAGATGATTATGAACTGCTGCATGTGTTCAAAAGAACGATGTTGATCACATTACAAATGCGTCACACACTGTACCTGTCAACTCCATCCCAGCGATAGCCTGGCAGAATATTGAAGCGGTTTGGAGGTGGTGCCGGGCCTTTATATTGAGGTTTCGCTGCAACACAAAAATAAGATGGTCTACAATATGCTCTGTAAATGGTAAATGATATTGCACCACATATGTAACGCTTCCAAACCTTGTGTCTTTGTATTTCGATCCTTTTTCCGCCGGAGCATTGCAGCCATCGGATCTCCCTCCCTTTCCTGTTCTCTCAACATGCGGTCAAGATCCTCGTCGTCACAGTGACGTGCCAGCGGCTTCTGGGCCTCATGCACTGCATCCTCGAGTTTCTGCTGTTGCATCTGGCTCTGGGCCAACCTGTAAACACGAGTTTATGATGACTTTAATGATGAAAACGAGTTGGCACATACAATTACAGGTCAAAACACTCTGTCGCCATCTCTAATGTGTGAACATTTGATGCTGACCCTCTGCCCCACTGAGCGTATTTCTCATCCTTTGCTGCTTTTTCTCCAGCTTTCTTCCTCTGCTCTTCTCTCTCTGAATCCAAATCCCTCCTTTTACCGCTCTTGTCTCGGAATATCGTCTGGGCATTGCGGGATTGGTCTAAGAACAGGAAAATGGAATGAGGACTGCATCATTCAACTTTACAAGACATCTGTAAGCATTTAGAGGATGTATGGGTGATGTAAATGATACGAGATGGAAAGTCCTGTGAGCTCTGCCTGTGATGGAATTGTATCTTAAAAGAGAAGTTGAGCCAACCTTCTAGGGGCTGGTTGTTTCTTTCTCTGCGTCGGTTCTCCTCCTGCTCTTTCCTTAAAACATCTACAGAAACCAGACCTGCCGTCCCTCCAGAAAGCATCCTCGGACCCTGAGAAGAAAACAGTAAAAACTGCACGTCAAAGTCAAAGACACACAAAACAGGACTTGCACACAGAACTGCAGTGTTGCCATGGCACCGCACTAGTGGCAGCTTGTTACAGCAGCTCCCGTGATTTTTGTCGTTATCTTCTGTTTTGTTGCGTTTTTGGACACTTTTTTTTGTACAGCTCTAGTGGAATGGCTTTGGGCTAAGTAGATATTGTGTGGCTCCGCCGCATTTTCCCGTTTTTCCTGGCACTTACAACTTTTGTTGTGCCAGGTAACCATGCCAACGGCAGCGGTCGCATTGTTTACCTTCGCGACCAGCTGCTAGCGCTCTCCAAACCTGCGCTGCTGACCAGAGAAAGACCACAGATCCCCGACGAGTTGAAGAGGAGACACCGGGGATGCAGGGCCGGTGTATTAAGAAGAGCTAGGAGGAGGAACTTTAAGCCGTTTCTTCCTACAGTTGTGATGGGGAGTGTGAGGTCCCTGGCTAATAAGGTGGATGAGCTGGGAGCGCTGACGAGGACTCAGCGGGAATATCATGAGTGCAGTGTGATGTTTTTCACTGAGACATGGCTGCACGAACATATTCTGGACTCAAATGCCACCGTACCCAGCTTTCAGACGGTACGGGCCGACAGAGACCGTGGACTGAGCGGTAAGAAGAAGGAAGGAGGGATCGCAGTGCTTGTGAACAACAGGTGGTGTAATCCCGGACATATTACCGTGAAGGAGCATTTCTGTAGCCTGGACATTGAACTGTTAGCTGTGAGTATGCGTCCATATTATCTGCCAAGTTAGTTTACATGAGCCATCACCATCGTTGTTTACATTCCGCCATCAGCTGATGCCGACGCCGCATATGAAGTCATCACCTCAATCACAGCCAGACTGCAAACGGACCATCTGAGTGCATTCATGGCCATTTCTGGTGATTTCAACCACACCACTCTCTCTGCTACACTCCCAACCTTTCAACATTTTGTGACCTGCCCCACCAGAGGAAATAAAACCTTGGACTTAATGTATGCTAATGTTAAGGAAGCATACAACTCCACTTAAGAAAGCATAGCCTCTCGTCACCTCCCCCACCCGCCTGACTGTTTCCAGCAGCCAGGTGAAAAAACAGCTGGAGAAACTACGCCGGAACAAAGCTGCAGGCCCGGATGGTATCAGCCCCAGAGTCCTGAAGGCCTGTGCGGACCAGCTATGCGGGGTTCTACAGCACCTATTCAACCTTAGTCTGATGCAGGAGAAGGTTCCGGTGCTGTGGAAGACATCCTGCCTTGTTCCGGTACCAAAGAAGTCGCATCCAGCTGTGCTCAATGACTATAGACCAGTTGCCTTGACGTCCCATGTTATGAAAGTCCTGGAGAGACTGGTTTTGGCCCATCTGAGACCTCAGGTGACCACCTCCCTAGACCCGCTGCAGTTTGCCTCCAGATACCTCCACAATCTCCTGGGTAACTGACTACCTGATGGACAGACCACAGTTTGTGAGGCTGAAGGGTTGTGTGTCTGATCGGGTCGTTAGCAACGGGAGCACCGCACTGTGCTCTCACCTTTCCTCTTCACACTGTACACCTCAGACTTTCAGCACCACTCTGAGTCCTGTCATCTGCAGAAATTTTCAGATGACTCTGCAGTTGTGGGGTGTATCAGCGAATTTGGGGGGGGGGGGGGGGGGGGGGGGGAGACTGAGTACAGGGATCTGGTTGACCGCTTTGTGGTGTGGTGTGGAGTAGGAGCAACCACCTCGTCTTGAACGTGGCCAAAACGAGGGAGATGATTGTGGACTTCAGGAGGACTAGGTCTGACCTGAGCACAGTTTCCATCCTGGGTGAGGAGGTGGAGGTGGTGCAGGACTACAAGTACTTGGGAGTGCACCTGGATAACAGACTGGACTGGAGATGCAACACTGAGGCTGTCTACAGGAAGGGACAGAGCAGACTCTACTTCCTGAGGAAGCTCCGGTCTTTTAATGTGTGCAGCAAGATGTTGCATATGTTTCACCAGTCAGTTGTTGCGAGTGCAATCTTCTTTGCAGCCATCTGTTGGGGCAGCAGCATCAGAGCCAGCGACACAAAAAAAACTGAACAATCTAATCAAGAAGGCTGGCTCTGTGCTGGGGACTGCTCTGGAGCCTCTGCAGCTGGTTGTGGAAAAAAGGATGCTCCACAAACTGCTCAGTATTATGGACAACAACTCCCATCCACTACATGACCTCCTGCTTAAACAACAGAGCAGTTTCAGTGGGAGACTCCTGCAGCTCCACTATAAAAAAAGACTGCTACATGAGGTCATTCCTACCAACTGCCATGTATATTTTGTTATGCTGCGGCAACAAAAGAATTTCCCTTCGGGGATAAATAAAGTACTCTATCTATCTATCTATCTATCTATCACCAGCCTGACCCGCAATTTGAGGCAAATCAGCTTTAATATTACTTAATAAACACAATTCGCTCACCTGGCCAGGCCTACGAGGCGGTGACAGATCTTCATCTGAGTCCTTTCCACTGCGTGGCCGCCTCCTGGGTGGCGACTGATCAGAATCAGAGCCTCGTCCTGTTTTTCTAGGAGGAGATTGGTCAGAGTCTGAGGCTTCTCCCTTTAGCGTTTTTTTTCGTGGAGGTGACTGGTCAGAGTCTGAATCATGCCTGTTCTGAGCCCTCTTTGTCTGTGGTGACCGATGTGGATCAGAGCGTTTTTTACTCGATGATGATGAGCCGGGCTTTCTCCTGGGGGATGAATCTGACAAAGTACACAAAAACAGATTGAAAAATTTTGCATTTCCTGTGGAAAATACAGTGTGAATGCCCTCTGCTGAAATGCCCGATGCATCTGTGGATATTTGTATGAAAAGATAGAAATGTAGAATATTTTGAAATCATGTATGAATTTGTAAAATATTCTGACAAAGTGTGAGATTAACTGGAAAAAGTAGAGTAATACATTAAACACAGTGAAAACTGCCCCCCCTCTGCTCCCTCTGCCTTTTGTCAGTGGCAGGCTGGAGGGTGCTAAGCAACGAGCGCCATCTGCCGGGCCCTAATTAGAGCAGTATGTGTGTGCGTGTGAGTGACAAAGGGGAGACACGCAGAGCAATGATACAAACAGGATCAATACATGCAAATTTGAGAGCTATTATAGGAGGAGGGCAGTCTACTGTTTGTGCATTTGAAATTTTGATGCAGGAAATAAAAGTGTACATTTGCATCTCGTTAAAAAATCTCTAACATTAATTATGAGGCTGTAAGTAATTCATAATGTTTGTATTTAGCTGCATTATATTCAACTAACACAATTAGTGTGAATGCCCCCAAGGCATTCACACTAATTGTGTCAGTTGAATGAATGTGCAGTGTAAGCCACGCAACATTAATCTTGTGTATCAATGATCAACCAGTTCGATGGATAACGGGCAATCTCTTATCACCCCATTTGCTAACGTTAGCTCTGTTAGTAAACACCCTTGTGATGCTACCAGCGCAGAGAAGATTAGCCAGCTCATAAATAAGAAATGGTTACTGGAAATATGCTCCCATTAAACTTTGTGGAAAGAGGAGACTTCTGTGAGATAATAGCATTTGTGGAGCTGCAGTACAATCAGCGAAACCACAACCACAAGAGTGGAGGAGATGGATGAGGAAGGTGCGGTGAAATTGAGTGCCGATAAAAGCCAGCCACAGCTTTTTAACAGCCAAATTGCAGTGTTATGTCTGTGGCTGTCTTTGCAGTCTGTGAAACTGGATAACTCTAATCCCAACCACATTTTCCCCTGGGTGTTTAGTTTGGACCCTATTCTTATGTTACATTTAATTTGTGAGACTCTAATATGGAAATATCCAACGTGTTTATATTACTATAAATTTGAGCCAAAAGTACATTTCTCATGTACAAAAGTTGCTAGGTCTTGGATTGAGGGGAAAATAGTAAAAAACCTAGAAAGCATAAACTAATCTATGAATATATATCGATTTATCTTATGAAATTTCACTGTGATATTATTGGATTTTTTGATACTATGAATTATGATACAAATTAAGACATCAAAGTCATTAATAAATACTTCCCATAATGGTAAATGGACTGTACTTATACTGTATAGCACCTTTTTTGTCTTCCGACCACTCAAGGTCCTTTTACACGACATATCTCATTCACACACTGACGCATGATACCAAATGCTGAGCTAACATTCACATACACTGATGGCGCAGCCTTCAAGAGCAATTTCTTGCTCAAGCTCCCCGCGACATGCAGACTGGAGCAGTCTGGGATTGAACCACTGATCGTCTGTTTAGTGGACGAGCAGCTCTACCTCCTGAGCCACAGCAGCCCAGAGCTTAACAGGAGTTTTTTTTAAATACATTTCAATAAACTAACTCTGTGATTTTCTCTGTATTGATGTTGAAAGGTTGTTTTAACGTTGTAATTTTTATTAATAGTGTTTTTGCATTACTTCACATCACTCACCTTTACTTTGTGCCTTCCCCGATTTCCTAGGAGGCGACAAGTCTGGAGAGTCGTGGCGACTTCTTCTGGGTGGAGATGCATCTGGAGAGTCGTGGCGACCTCTTCTGGGTGGAGATGCATCTGGAGAGTCGTGGCGACTTCTTCTGGGTGGAGATGCATCTGGTGAATCATGGCGACTCCTGCTTGATGCCGCAGGCTCAGGAGGTGGATTCTCTCCATCTTCTCCCTCTTCTTTGTCTTCTTTATCATCAGCTATTGGAAGGAGACTTAAAGTAAATCAACTTTTCCAGTGTACGGTTAAAGATTGTCTTCACTTAATTTGCAAATAGCAGTTACCTCCAATCACTTTCCATCTATTGCTGGTTCTAAAGGCTTCCAGCTGTTTCACGTCCTCTGGTCTGTCGTCAATCACCTCTGCAATCTTAGCAGACAAACGAGAAACAGAGTTCATACGTATAGAGGTTTCATGAGAGGGTTGAGTGGTATGACAAAATATATGACAACCACCATAGATTTTGCAATGACATTTACACCGCGGTAGCTATCTCTTGCTAGAAATAAGAGCATTATATATTATATATATTCGTTTAAATGAAGATAAACCAACCAAAACACTGTTTAATTGGATTTATTACAAACGTTATAACACCTCAGTTACAGAAATACATGTGTATACACACACACACACACACACACACACACACACACACACGTCATGCTTTTAAGGTGTAAATGAAGAAGTCAGTGAAGTCAGTGCGCACAGGCTAGCCAGCTACAGCTAACATTCTTACCACTGGAGCTTCCTCTTCGTCCTCTTCTACCTCCTCCTCCTCTTTGACCATCTGTTTCCAGTCTATGTCATCGTCTACTATTTTAAGTCTGGAAACAGGAGAGGTAAGATTGAGTTAGGTAACTCTACACACACACACACACACACACACACGTTTCATTCAAGAACAAGTTTGAGGGAGCAGGCGTGAGCTAGCTTCACTAGCTCAACAGCTAACACACACACACACACACACTCAACCTGCAGCTCGATTCAAACTTCCTGCCGTCTCACCCTTTCTCTGGAACTTTACGCCTTTTCTTCTTAAGCTTCCCCTTTGACTTCTTGTCGTCTCCGTCAGCGGATAAATAACGTTTGAGGTACTCAGCTTTAGACAGTTCAGGTCCTTTACTGCTGCCAGTGGAGGCGGCCATCGTAATGTTGTCGAGAACTACGGATAGCGCCGAGGGTCAAGAATGTCCACCACGCTCTGTTAATAATCTCACGTTCACAGACATGACAGGTGATGGAGATGAGCTATTTGTGAGAAAATAATCATTTAAGAGGTCTCAGTTTAATTCTTTTAGTATTTTTGGAGTTTGAGAAAAGCTAATTTGTGTGAGTTTTAATATAAATTAACTAATAAACTTAACCTGAAGCAAGTAATAAGATTTATGTAATAGTAGCCTACTAATAAACTCAATGTGCTTCCATTACATAGTAGTGCTGTAGTAGCCAGGTTTATGCATTCAATATTAATAAAGCCAATCTGTTTATCAAAACCCAACAGTGAAAATTAATGCAGTCATTTTGAGTTTACTAGTACTATTACATAAATCCTATTACTTGCTTCACATTAAGTTTATTAGTTAATTTATATTAAAACTATGTAATTCAAATGGTTGGAAATCTTCTATGTAACTGAAATGCATAAGTGCCCGAAATATTTTTTTGAGTGTAGACAGGTCCAGTGTCAAATTAGATAATGAAATCAAAATGTCATTATGAAATATAATAAGAATTTTGAGGGGAAAAAATCGACAATGAAAAAGTTACAGTTTAAATGCTTTAGTTTTAACTGATGTATTTTATTATGTTCAGTATATATTCCATAATGTTTTATTTATGTCTAATGTTGAACACAGTGGGGTGCCACAGGGTCCAACACACAACTAATTAGATAACAGATTGATCATAGGACAGAGATGATTATTAGTTTACTAATTTCATACATTTGACTTTTGAAGGTAGTACAAGTTAAAAAGCAGGACCTATAAAAGGTTTACATATTTTAATGTTTCACATCGTTGAATCTATTCAATCTTTTTTTTGGACAAGAGTCTATAGCCAAAACATATTTATGCAAAGTGATATGAATGAATTACATATATAAAATACAAAGTACTTGTTTGCATATATAAACCACCTTTAATGGGATACACCTAAATCATCACTGGTGCAGGCCTTTGGTGTTTTTTAAAGTAATTACTTGAATTGAGATGACCTACATGTTGACAGCGGTTTTCATTTATATGAAGTTTTATAACTAGGTTCAGGAACAAGGACCACGCCTTGAACTCATCCCATTTCCGTTTCACATGTACTTAAACACACCTTATCTGTTCACTCCCTCTTTGATGCAGTTTTCACATCCCTCCCCCCCAAAACCCTCTTTCTTTTGTTATCTCTCTCTTCTCTTCTCTCTCTCATTCAAACACAGGAACCATGGGGCTCTAAGACATAGAGCTATGGAGAGACGGTTCCTCCACCCAGAGTCTCAACTCCCAGGTTCCATCCAGTCTTCCCGATACCGGTCAACCTCCATCCACCAATGACCCTGTTCTCTCCTCCCTCCAACCCTCATCCCTTCATCCCCTCATCCCCTCATCCCCTCATCCCTTCATCCCTTCATCCCCTTATCCCCTCTACCCTCATCCCCTCATTCCCCCTACCCTCATCCCCTCATCCCCTCTACCCTCATCCCCTCATTCCCTCTACCCTCATCAGAATCAGAATCAGAATCAGAATCAAGTTTATTGCCAAGTAGGTTTGCCCTTACAAGGAATTCGACTTGGTGTAATTGGTGCAGAATAAAAAGAAAAATATAAAAAATATAGGAAGATAAGAAACCAAGTATTAAAATATAAACAATATAAATATATATACAGTATCTTCTAAAAACAAATCCCTTCATCCCCTCATCCCCTCATCCCTTCATACCTTCGACCCTCACCACTTTATACCTTTGACCCTCACAGCTTCATACCTCCAACCCTCCATCCCTCAACCCTCATCCCTTCTTCTCTCCTACAGGTCATCATCTCGGTGCATCCTTTCCATCACTTGTAATAAACCCGTCTAAACTTAAATCTATATTGGCGTGGTTCTTGTTAGTAAATGTAGTGAAAATTATTTCATTTTTATTTCATTTGAATGTATGAGTCAGTATTGTAGCAATCGATTCAATCAATTGCAGCATCTCCACCACGATTGCAAAGAAACATTCCAAGCAACTCTGTGAAAAATGTGATTTAAAAGTGCAAGTCATGGGATGAATAAAGAACATTTCCAGGTGACTGAACATCCCTCAGAGTAGGTTAAAGTTAAATCACTTAAATCATTAAGATTAATTCATTAACTATGACGCAGCATCAAAACTGAGCAACAGACCTATCCATACAGACTCGAGGCTCTAACTGCGGCCAAAGGTGCTTCTGCTGAATGCTGATGTAAATAAAAAAGAGATTATTATTTTATTTCACATTCAGATCACTTTGTAGAGATCTGTTTTCACTTTGACAGGGTCTATTTCGCTGCGTCAGTGTCAAAAAGGTGACATTCAATCTGCTCTGATTCAATGTTATAAAACAAAAACACATGAAATTGTTCAAGGACTGTGTACATTGTTTTAATATGCACTGTAGATTCATTTGAGAACTCTGTAACCCATACACATACCACTCTATATGAAAAAATCAAATACACATGATTTCTTTTAAATTTTGTGAAACACATGCTGTCATCATACACTTGTGTGCATGATATGACATAGTTTTAAAAAGATCTTTTTATTTTCATATATCATCACCTCTGTCTCTCTTCCGTGACACTGAATTCACAGACAAGTCAAATTCTGGCTTTATAGCATCCCTTTATTGAAAACAAATCTGCAGCTTCCAGAATACTATTTACATGGCAAGTTACTCATTGTATTTATACACATACAGCTGTGTGTGCCTCTGCAGCAAAATGCACATCTACAAACATTTCTGTTGAATCATCTTTGAGTCATCTTCATTATTTTTTGTCAAAGTTAGGAAAACATTTCAGTGCATTTGGGAGGAAAACAAAGGAAGGACAGACATCTGCAAGCCATTGGCAATGTGTTATCAATATGTGTGTTGTTATTGTGGGGATGTTTGAGGATACGGACAGATGCGCAGGCGTGGTTTGATTTTTTTTTTTTCTAGCTGTGTGTCTGATAGAAGAAGAGCAGCAGACAAACGATCCAGGAGCAGGAGCTTTTCAGAAACATACTCACTGCTGAACACGCAGCAAGTTCATCTACAAAAGAATAAAAATATGATGAGACAGTTGAATTTGTCTCTTTGTAACTCAGTACACACACACACATACGCACACCTACCTTTCTGCACAGTGACCCTGGCAGCCACCCCAGATATTTTGCACATGTAGGTGGTGTTGTGTGGGAGTGTGTCTGTGAAGCCTTTCAGGACCATTCTGTAGCCTTGAGGCTCCTCCAGCTCCTCCACGTAGCTTTTGTCTTTGAACTGGCTTTCTGCAGATGAGCCGGACACATTGGTGTTGATGAGGGACTCTTTGGTCCCAGAGGACCAAGAGAACTCATAGCTGCTGATCTTGTTGGCCTTGGGCTCAACCCAACAGTCTACTCTCAGGTCAGTGTCATCTTCAAGACACACAGAGATTGGGTCGCACCTTGCTGGGATCAGCAGCACTGGGGCAAAACACAGAAGGACATGTGTGATTTCATTTGAAACGTGAAAAAAATTGGCAGACACCAGAGTAGAAACATCTTTTATAAATAAGTCTCACCTCCCAGTACTCCATACACAAACAGAGACTTGAGCATGATGGAAAAGCACCCATCCAACTGTGAAAAACACAGACAGGAAATGTGAGGGAGTGTAGTGACTGCAGCGATTACTCTGGAGACAGGTACTCCATTATATAATCTAAGTTTATTACAAACTCAGAATAGTACAATTACAGAATGCAAATGGTATCTTTCGTCTTAGACCTGCAAGTACAAGAGGCCCCGCTAACTAACCTCCGTCTCCTTTTATTTCTCTCTCTCTCTCTCTTTCTCTCTCTCTCCTCCTTGAGTGGTTTGGTGCACTGTGGACACATTCTTACTTCTTTCACAATGAGAACATTGATATTTCACAATCTCTTCGCATCATTTAGCTGGAAGATGACCAGATAAAGTCAAAGGACAAAGTCTTGGGAAAGTTCTTATTGTTTTGCTGGGAACAGATCTACTTTAAACCAAAACAAACAGACAGGATAGTCATAATCACTTGACCGATCTAAAATATAAAATAACCCTTTAATCCTCGGACTATTTTGCCACTACAAAAGAAAAGAGCATCTGTAACAATAAAATGTGAACACTGTGATTTTGCAGTGACAAGCCAAATTGGGTTATGATTAAATCAGCGCTTCTCAAACAACTGCTCTGCAGACCGTCGTGAGGTCATTTTGGGAAGGTCTCAACGCTATTCATAGTAACGTCATGTATGGAGACTAAAAAAAAGGAAGAAAATGTACCAAAGGAAGCAATCTAGAAAATACTAAATCATTCTTCTGGTGTGTGAGACACCACCTTGCTGTTTTGGTCACATGTCGACAAGGTATATATATATAAATACAATTAAACTGATTTCCCAATGCCCTTGACAGTTTTGTAGGCTATTCATCAGTACGCCACACCTAAAATTACGTTTTTAATGTTAGACAATGTTTACACATCTCTGCACAAAGATATTTTCTATCATTATTCCTTGCATACCTACATGTTCTAGCATATTCCCCATCTCCCTGATGTGACCCTAGTCCTTATCCGTATCCAATACCCCGAGCTGCAGCTGAGTCTTACCTCCTGTCAAGACCGAATGATGTAGCAGATCCTGCCTGCGTACTCTTGTCTGGCAGGGGAATAAACAGCTGCTGGTAGTTGCCTCAGTGTGCAGCACTGCAGAGCATCCCACTTGTGAGGTGAGATGGGAGCAATACAGAGAGGTGGAGACAGAGAGTGGGAGGGATGAGGGTGTACCGCAGAGCGCTGATTGGTCTTTCTCCTCTGCAGTGCCTGATGGGGGACACAGGTCTGTCATGCTGGCAGGGCTGAGACAAAACATAGTCAGCATCATTGTTCCTCTCAGCAGGTCTGTTATGACCTTGTCTCCTTTCCTCTCTGGTCCTCTCCTCACCTTTGTCTCAATTCCCAAGCTACACTCCTGTCCTGGTTTGCCCTTCATGTCTCTTTGTGTGTTATTCTCCCTCTTAGTTCTCCCACTTTATAGCTGCTCTTATAAAAGCTGAACTTATAAAAGCTGCTCTTATGCCTCATGTGACTGACATAGAGTTTAGAGCTATTCTTGTTATGTGCTCTTAATAACAAGTATGTAACTGTACATTTACTGTAAAAATGTAAAATGTGTTATAAGATATAATATATAATATAATGTTATGTTATGTTATAATATAGAGAGATGTCTAATTTTATTGACATCATGTCTGCATAGCACAAATGCATACTATCAGAAGGTGTATTTATGACCCTACTAGAAATTTCTAGCACTGTCATCCCAAATGACTCATGCACATTGGCTCAGTGTCACCACCTAAAGGCCAATACGAGCAATTTCACAAAATAAGTTGGATGCAGGTGCTTAGTTTGCATCACCAGGTGCCAGTGTTAGGCCGTTGGAAGTTGAGTGGCAGTTTTGTATGGATGGATATGACCTAATCCATAGTGTAAGTATGGTTTCACCTATTTTTTTTTATGTTGTTTGTTTTAGAATGAGAGCGCTAAAACATAGATGAAAAATATACAAACATCATCACAACATCACAGAGGACTGTTCCCAGCATGCTCAATGCAGATGAGAGGAAAACATCTGGACAGGTAAACTGTTCATATTGAGGATGATAGAGTCTTATCTGGCCTGATGGAGTAACAACTGGAATGAGGAAGAATGAGAACTAGGAGCTGGAGATTCTTCTTGACAATGTAGGGCAAATAAAATCTGACTACAAAATTTATTAAAATTGTGTTAATTATTATTGTGTGACACTGAGTGTGACCTCCTATCACAACATTGTTTCCCCTGATCACCCAGCAGTATAGAAACAGAACAAACTAGTGGAAAATAACTATGTACAATCCCTCTCACCCCCTCCACAAAACATTGGACAAACTAAAGAGCAGTTTCAGCAACAGACTCATTCAACCCCGCTGCTCTAAGAAATGATACAGGAAATCGTTCCTCCCAATTGCAATAAGACTTTATAACTCATCTACCTCTGTCAGAGCCATTATTACAAAACTGGACTAAATCTACCTGTCACCTTTGCACTGTGTACCCTGTACAACACTCCACTCCAAATACTGGAACATATACTTCATATCAAATGTGATATGTGTTAATATTAACCGTATTGATATTATATATCATATTTATACAATATTCTTATCTTTTTGTACATGCTATTTACATATTTTTATATTCATATATAATATATTATCTATAGTGTAAGTGTAAGTATTTATTATGCATATATTATACATATACTATATATCATATCATATCATATCATATCATATCATATCAAATCTTGTGTGAATATATATATATATATATATATATATATATATATATATATATATACAACTGCAACTGAAAGGAATAGTTGTTTCAGTCATTTTTGATGCAAAAAATGTAGTATTTAGTATAAGTATTTAAAATATAATTAAAATATAACATTTAGTACTTTTTTTATTTACTTTTACTTTTATTATACTTTTACTTAAGTAACATTTTACTTAACAGAGTGTATCTTTACTTAAATCTGAATACTTTTTCCACTGCCGTCCCACAGTGACCTTACGACCAGATTTCATATGAATTACCTATAAATACAATCCTGTTTCCAAAAAAAGTTGTCACGCTGTGTAAAATATAAGTAGAAACAAACATTGAATATTGAAACCCCACATTTTATTGGAAATAGCACAGATAAAACTTAAAACTGAGAAATTTGATTCTCAATGTAAAAATCAGTGGATTGTCTACATTTCATAATATCATCAAAAGATTCAGAGAATCAGAAGATGTTTCAATGTTTGGTCATCACATTCTGCATCTATTTACTTTTTACACAGTGTGGCAACTTTCTTTTGGAAACAAGGTTGTATTTGCATACATATATGCTATTTTGCATTAACAACATGTTTTTTCGGAAAACATTTCTCTCACTTATCAAACTGATCATGTCATGTGTCTTGGTGCCTCCTACATCTTTTTCTCTGGAAAATTATCCTGTCAAACACTGTCTACTTATTCAAACCTATGGTTACTGAATGAACTGACTGCTGCCCTTCAAGAGGGGAGGAGGCAATAATATATCACAAGAGCACCGGTTAGTAATACATGTACAAGAATTAAATGACTCAAGATCACCAATAGACCTTTTTTTGCAGCAGCCATTTTGAAAAGAAACAGTAGAGTAAAAACAGGTGTTAGCCATGGTACTAGTTAAGGTCCCATTCCATTCAGGTCAAACAGAGTCAGGCTGCTGCTGTGGTGCACGTTGACTCACTGGAAAGTCTCTGCTGCTGAACTAAATGGAATGGGACCTTAATTAGCATCAATGGAAGCACCTACGTTGACCCTACTATTTCATATCAAAATGGCTGCTGTGAAAAAGTGCTGCTATTACTTGTTTTTTCACTTCCTGAGCTCATCCATTCGTGTATTGATTAATTCACAAGTCAATCAAACTCAATCAATGGGTGGTGGTAGACACAGGGCAACATGTATGTGTAGGGCGGTTGGGGGGTTCAGTCACCGGGAGCTAATTCCTGCAGCTACGCCCCTGTCTGGGCCCATAATTGTGTCCATTGTGTCTGCTCATTTAAAATAGTCAGACTGCAGCTTTTTCTATGTGCCCAGCAGCCGGTACATGCTCGGCTCAGCCCTCACTCAGGCTGGCTATCTCGGAAATAATCTGCCCACGCGTTAAGCTGCTTTATCCCCGCCGAGCCTGAGCCTGAGCCGGACAGAGGCTGCCGCAGCTCCGTTAGCTGTCACAGGGTCGGAAATAAAGAGGAGGAAAGAAAAAAAAAAAGTGAAACAGAGACAAGTTTGAGAAATCTTTTCAGGGTCGGAGCAGTGTGTGCTCGCTGTGCAGCATACATGGCCACATGACTGGACCCTGACACACAGAGAGCTGAAGCTGAACCTGCCGCCGTGTGTTCAGTCCAAAACAAGTCCACACTGGGAATCTAACCACAGCGAAAAGCTGGCACCGGTGGTTTGGCCATGGACAGCGCTGGATTTCGGATATTCCTGATAACAACTTGTGTTATTCCAGGTAGGCGCACCTGTTAATGATGTGACACTGGGGGTGTGAGAGACATGATGATTGACTTCTCTGCATCAAATACCAACAAAGAAGTAAATAACAATTTAATATAATAAACGTAACTGTATCTCAGGTTTACATGGAGTGTACAGTATAGAGTAAAACTGAGGTCAGTCTGACAAAAAATATATGAGGTGGGTCTGAGAGTCAGGCTTTTATTTTCATGGATTATTTCACGAATAATAATATGTAATGTGTCCACTTAACATGACATATTATATTACATATTATATGTGTTCATTTAAAAGTGAATCATCACAATAATCATTTTATTTAAGTACAAGCACAAACTTATAAAGGGTTTACCACCTTCTGCTTTCTGAAGTCAACCCTGGATGAATGTTGTAATGAATGAATGACTGATTAATACATATTTGACTATTGCTTATCGATTTGTTATAGACTACTATTATATAGACAATAAGAACAATAATAAGTTGTGATATTTAGCATGTCTGCAGGTACAAATGTTAGTAAAATTTTGTACAACCTGGCAACCCAGTAGTTCTTATTAATGTCTTACAACTGATCTGTGAAGCAAAGCATCAGTAAATTATTTAACTGTTACTAAATACATTAATTAATAACTTATGATGCCTTTACAAGAGGTGTCTGATGATGAAACAATGTCATCCCTGAACCTGTAACACTCCTGACAAGTGCAGAAGTCAAATCAGTCCGTTACAGTCAGACAGTGTCAAACTACAGTCGCCTGTTTTCAGCAGGTGCACTGGCGTGATTACACTAAGACGTGGCTGCCTCTTGCACATGGCACACCCACGTCTTATAATGTGTGTGTGTGTGTGTGTGTGTGTGTGCATCTGTGTGTGTCTGTGTTTGTTTGAATGAATGAATTAACTCTTGCCCCATTGCAACAGGTGCAGCTGTGTGATCACACTAAGCCAAGGCCAAACATACAGCTGGTATCAAGGGGGTGTTAGGAGGGGGTGTTATTACGTAATGACAAAAGCGATTGTGGCAACATACGGATGTGTTGAGCTGCTGTGACATCTGCTGTGATTGCTTTTTTTTTACTCAGTCGGCGATAAATCCCTCTGTGCATGTTGAGCAGTAATTTGCTGGTGTGCATGTGTGTTTGTTTGTGTGTGTGTGTGTGTGTGTGTGTGTGTGTGTGTGTGTGTGGCTGCACCATGTGTGTAGGATTGTCATGTTGAAGGACAGAGCAGTGGATTAGAGCTGCACAGGGAGCAGGAAGGGTGTAATAACATGATCGCTGCCAAGTCCCAGCCTGCTGACTGTTGCTGCAGTGTATCTTTTCCCTGACTCAGAGCGCCTCTACAGGTCTGTCAGCCTCTGCCGGGTGGTCCGACAGGTTGATACGAGTGCTGTCACAGGCAGTCACTGATGTATTTCCCACCTCACTTAAAAGTTTGCAATCCTCCACTACAGAAGGAGACAGAAAGGGCTGACTGAGACTCATGACTTTTTGCATAATCCACTGTCCACAGCTGGAACACACAAACAAACACCCAGCTCTTCTGTCCTCTTCCTCTTTGTTTGTCTCTTTTTTTCTGCACCTCCCTCTCCAGTCCGTTGATCTTCCTCTACAGACATCCTCTTCATTTCTCTCCATCTCTCTCTCTCTCTCTCTCTCTCTCTCCCTCTCTCTCTCTCTCTCTCTCTGGGCTTTTACTCTCCTCTTATTTCCCCAAAACACAGATGAAGCAGCAACAGTCATCATAATCCTTTGAGCTGCCCGTTGAACTCCGGCCAAGTGCGCACTCCACGCTCCTGCAGTGTCACAGAGATTACACACCCACACAAACATGCACACTAATACCTGCGTGTGCACACAGATCTCAATCAAAAACAATGAGAGATTATTATCGATTCAGAGAAAAACTAGAGAACAGTTGTTTCTCTATTTCAGCCAGGCAAATACAGAAAGGAGCACATAATTCATTCACAGAATATCCAAAAGTCCAGCTTCTGTTGTTGTTGAAGTTATTCTTTGCTGGGTCTTATGGTTTAGAGTAATAAAGAGAGCTGCTATGTGAAATAACAGCTTTGTCACAGGTATACAGTATCACAAAGCAGTTGAATCTCTGTCACCTTCAGGCTACATGTAGTTTTTGCTGCAAAATCTGCAAGATTTTAGTTCAAGCATTGTGGGGTTTTTTTTGCCTGTGTGTTAGTAGGTTCTTTTCAATCACAGCCAAAGACACAAACACACAAACACAGTGGGTAAGCCCCGATCAATCGCAGATTGGATGACCTCAAGATTAAACAGTTAATCTGTCCTCTTTCTCTCTCTGTGCTTTTCATTTTCTTGTCTGTGGCAGACGGTCAGTGCTTTCATCTGTGGCCTTCTGGTTTGAGAGTGAGTCTGAAGTGGGAAGTATTTTGTAAAGCTTTGAAACGTTACAGTTTAATGTGATGATCTTCACTAATGGCACCCCTGCAGGTGATGTCAGCCTCATAGTTTTATTCTCAAACACACACACACACACGCACGCGCATCTAAATACCTGGAATATTGGTTTGGTTCTCTCTTTAAGTTTTTTTCAGATTTTTTTCTCTAATTTTCTATTAAATTTGTCCAAACACTGTACGGTATAAATAAACTTTTGGGTTTTATATTTTCAGATTTTGAATTTATCAATAGTACATTTTAAAAAAGTCTTAATTATGCCCAAATGCCTTTTGATCTATAGTTCTTGTGTTTCATTAGACTGTTCTTAATTAGTGTGAATGCCCTCAAGGCATTCACATTATTTTTACACTAGCGACATGGCTCTGTTTTGTACTAGTGCTAATGAACAAATGCTAACATGCTAAGCTAACATAGTTAACATAGTAAACCCAAGTGGCAACCCCATGTCTGGCAAATAAGGACAATTCGCAAGTGTCACAAATTGTAATTCCTCAAACGGCCACTTGAGGCTGGCTACAGAACATTTCATCCTCCATAAGCACCCGTATTAAAATGTCCAACTTCACAGCAGAAATAAACATGTTTACAGCCTGGTACAAAATGGTTTTGGTCTCTATAGCTAATTTCACCATTCATAACAACTGTACTGAGGGTGAATTTTTTTTATTAAAAAAAAAAATAAAAAAATACTGTCATTAGGTAAACTTTATACCTGTTTAGCATCAGCATGTTAGCAGTGTCATTGTGAGCATGTTAGCTTGCCAATGCCAACATGTAGCTAAAAGCACATACAGCCTCACAAAGCCACTAGCTAGCTGTAAACTGTTCTCATGTTACCCAAGGAGTTACTTGTAGGTGCCATTTAGGTTGAGTTAGGTTAAGTTTGTTTGTGTTTAAAAGGCAATGAGGATTTCCTGCTTAAATAAAGGTTCATTAATAATATAAAATGTATATTTTCATTGGTATATCCTAAAATCTGAGGAAACATGAGGAAATAATGAGGCTTTAAGCATCTCCAGTCTTTCTTTTCTAATAGCCTAATGCAAAAACCTTCCACTGTCTCTCTGTTAAAGGTTAAAAATGGCTCGTCACATAATGAGCATGAGGAAGAAAGATGGAGGATATGCACAGGATATAAACAAAAAGGCCAGCATGTTGCACATTCAGGTGTGAAACAATGTTGCTATTGTTTATATTAAGTTCCCACAGGCATCTCTTTATGGATTATTGTCATGAGTACAGTGAGGTCATTTCCCATAGTCTAAACAATAGAAGAATGTGAATGGACACATGGTGGGAGAAATGTGGGCCAAACAAAATCTGAAAGTATGTTTGTGTCAGAGACGTAGGCACTCTGTCTCTTCTCTGCTAAAGCCCCTAATCAGCTCAGCAGAGCTGCTCAGTAAGGGGGACTCGCAGTGGGATACCTGTGAAGGAATATCACGGAGGTGCTGGGATGCATATTGTGTTAACATTGGACAGAGCCAGGCTACTTGTTCCCAGTCTTTGTGCTAAGCTGAGCTAATAGCTGCTGGCTTCATATTTATCGTACAGACTTTAGAGTGGTCTTCATTGCATTGCTTTTATTATACCATAACTATTCCTTGAATAAAATGCTGAACCTGATCAAACTAAGCCCCAAACAGCAACAGCAAATCTTTACTCAGTTGAATTCTCAGTTTAACATGAATGAAGTATTTATGCGGTGTTGTGGCCTAGTTAAGATCATGTACAACAGAGGCCATCGAATCTTTCCTTTAGGACTGCAGGCTCAAAATTACAAGCATAAAGACTGAATCCATGATATTTAAGCACAAACAGCTGCACGTACAAACAGCAGCAAACGGATAACCATAAATTATCTGATGCAGATGCACTTTAATATCCTAAATGCTGTAATCCAGTCCCACTGCTGGCGTTCTTCCTTCCCAGTGACCCACACAAACACACACACTGACACAGTGAACTCCCGCTCTAGTACAAAACTATTCAACTTATTAATATAACAACACACACATATGGCTCAGGCTTTTATGTGCATGTTTGAATGCATAGAAAATGCATGAATGTATCATATACAGATTATTATTATTATATATCATGTACAATATGAAATGCTTTTCTGCAGATTTATATAAAAATTATGAGACCAAACATGTTTTTAAAGTAGAGAATTAGTGCACTCTCTAGTTATCATCATGACTTAATCAAGGCTTTGCTAACGTGCTCTGCCTTTTCTCTGTGAATCAAATAAGTTGAAAATGAATCTGATGATTCAGTCTACCGTCTGCTGACTTTGAATACTTATGATTATGGTGGCTCTCGGGTGGCAGCAAAGCAAGTCTACTGCAGTTTTAAGAGCATGAAGTGAAGTCAGGCTCCACAGAATAAACAGTATTGTCTTTAGTAGTCTGTTTACCGTAGTCACAGCTAAACTTTAAGACAGCCTCAAGTAAAACAGTAAAACAATACCTTTAATTCACTGAAATTTAGAAGTACAATCTTGATTTCTGCTGGAGTTTGACCTCTAGATGACTTCTGAATGATCTCTGTATCGAATTTGTGCTTAAAATGACACTGTTGGAATTGCAATGTTAGTTAACTGTTTCACTGTCCAACTCCAAGTCTTGCTGCAGAGCTCTGCACTAGTTTCAGTCAATGCAGCAGGTGAACCAGGTGTTGCAACAGTCACGCTGTCATGAAAAAAAGCATGGATGGCTTTAGGTTAAGGGAGAATACTTTCAATGTTGCTTCACTGAAAAGTAGCTGGACTGAAGCAATGCTATAACCATGATGTTTAAAATTCAGAGCGATTCATGGAGATATTTTTAATAGCTATTTAAATGTCCAATGTGTAGAATTTAGTGGCATCTAGTGGTGAAGTTGCAGAATGCAAACCCTCTTGTTTCAAGCATAAAGGAAAAACTACAGTGGCTGTGAAACCCGTGACAAATACAAAAGGTCCTATGTATAGCCAGTGTTTGGTTTGTTCATTCTGGGCTACATAACATAGTTAGTAACTATGCTAACATAGTGGTTCAACATGGCAGACTCCATGGAAGAGGACGTGCTCCCTCTGTAGATATAAAAGTCTCATTCTGAGGTAGCAGAAACATAACAATTCAAAATTTCAGGTGATTATACACTAATAAAAAACATAGTTATGAATACTACATTCAATTTCTGTCGATAGATACCCTTAAATGTCACACACTAGACCTTTAACATTTTGAGTGAGGGGACCAGTTAAGTCTGAGTAATCCTGAAAACAGAAGATGTACCTGGGCAAATGCTAAAGAAAACATCCATTCTTTTAATGAATTTGTGTCTAGTTTCAGAGAATCATTGGGCTCAAATTTAGATAGAGCTGTATTAGTGTGACAAAGACAAAGGATAGAAAGAAGAAATGTGGTCCAGGGCTAGCAGGTTCACAGAGAATAGGATTGGACTCAGATTTCAGACACCACACATTAAGCTTTGTCTAAGCCAATCAGTAGAGCCAGGTAAGATGTACAGACGGTTCTCATAGTGACGGGGGGCAGGGGGTGGAAACACAGGTCTGTGTTGTTAATGTTCCTGCCAGACGCACAAACGTCAGTATGTAAGAATCACGAGTCATATGTCTTACTAATATATTATTATCTTCTACTGGTATAAATCCTGATCATAAATCAGAAAAGAATATATCATTGTTGTCAGTGCATGCACCACTGTAGAATATATCACAACACATTGCAGTATTTTTTGCAGATCCTTCCCCAATAATGACTGAAAGCTGTTGTTCAGCTATTATTTATTTATTTATATTTATTATTATTATTATTGTACCCCTGCAGGAAATGACATATTTTTTTCAAAGATCATCTGACAGAAATGTTAGTATGCTTAAATACTGTTTATGGGTCAAAGCATTACTTCATGGCCACAAGAGGACCTGTGTCAGCTGAATGAACAGCTTTAGTTCTGGTGTCTGTGCTGTCAGCCTGCGGTGTTTTTGATTGGTGGCCTCCGTGATGGAGACTAGACCAGAACATTGATGGACTGATCAATATTTTTCCATTAATAATGTGGAAATATTGGACCATGCGATGAACCATGAACTATGGCACCTCATATCTATTTTTATTTTAAAATACAATACATCAAAAATGGAAATCACCGCAGGGTAGGGGTTACATTCACACTCTCGGTCTAATTCAGCATCGTATTCAAGGAAATAAAAATTCCATTTTTGTCTGATTTGTGGCACTCAGTGTTTGAGAGAGTTAAAAGTAGCCAGCTGAAGAGAAATTTGCAGAGGTTAGCAATATCAAATTTAATTTTTCTGGCTATACCCAAGGTCAGAAATGACATTTCATAAATACATTTACTGAGAAAGGTTTTGGTTCTTTGGCACATACATATTACAATATAATACACAAATAAATTAAACATAAAGCTGTAGCTTAATAGCTTTCATAATAGTAAACATAAAAATAGGCCAGTTTGCAAAATATTAAATAACAGAATTCTCACGTGTTTAATGTGACTTCTGTCTCTGAACATTGCTGCAGAGATGCTCTATGTCAGTGCCTTCACACAGGACTGCATGCTGCCAGCCCAGCGACATTTGCATTTAATATAGTTCACCCTGCCAAACCTGCTCACATAAGTGCTCATAGAAGTTTCGTGAATTCCATTCCATGTTTCAAACACAAGTCCATCAGGTTTCTGGAGGTTTTTTTATTGTCCCTCCATCTGTGCTTCTGAGCAACAGACACACATATCTAGCATTGCATTGTTGGCAGTAAAAGCAAACAAATCTGTTCCAGCAGAATTAAACTCTCTATTTTCTTCTGAGACTTTACTTTCTTTCATTCATCCATGGTTCCCTTACCGGGGGTTGAATACTCAAGATTAGCCACCTGTGCTTCAGTTTAACGTGTGGCTATGTTAGAAAGTCTCATAGCTACATGTTAGATGTTTTAGGATGTGATGTTTATTTTGGCTGAGAAAATATTAAAACACTTTTTTTTTTGTTAATTTAGTGTCACCTTGATTTCGAAGAGGAGTTCCCTACGGAAGAAAAAATACAAATAAAATAAAAATGGCCATTATTTATTTCCTTTTTTTTTTTCCCAAACATACAGTGAGCCGCTGCAGAGAGTTGGGAGAGCTGCGGGTTGCCGACCCCTTTCCCTTATTATCCTTGCGGTGTTATCTAAAGAGGAGGCAGGATCTTCTTCTTTGGGAGTTTAATGTGAAAAACTTCATACGTGTTGCAAAGCTTTTATTTTGGCATTATGAGTCAGTATTTACAGACGTTTCAAGTCTCCATTAAAAATGTTGGTATTAAAAAATATATTTTCATCCCTCAAATGAATATAGAGAGACTATTTATTAGGAAACATTATAACAAAATATACTTCTTTTAAGAAGAAATTGTTATTATTGGCAGAGGCTGACAAGGGGTTCCATCTCTGTATCACTTATCTTGAATAATTTATATGCTGCCACACTAAGAGTAAAAAGAGATATTTAATGGATTAACTCTAAAAATAAAATGATCTCTTCATAAAAAGTTAATAACGATAAAACGTTAAGACATTTTATATTTTAATCAAAGATGGATGATTGTTACTTACTGAGGTACAATGAGGGATATTTAGCATAAAAGGTTTCTGTGTGTGTGTGTGTATGTGGTGTGTGTGTGTGTGTGTGTGTGTGTGTAAATAACCGTGGGTATCAGAGAGCAGTCATTGGTCTGAGCTCTTTTGTTTAGTCATCATTGTCCTTTATCCTACATCATGAAGAGCAGTAATTGTATTCTTCATGAACCTACCAGATTATATATGATGTAACTTAAGTGGTGGAGGAAGTATTCAGTTCCTTGACAATATGTAGTGCTATACAGTATGTACTACAGTAATGTCATACTGTGACACTTGATTACAGGTGAAAGTCCTGCAGTGAAAATGTTACTTAAATAAGTATAATCAGAAGAATGCATCAGGAAAGTATTAAAAGTAATACTGATGTATTGAATTGACTGATGTTACAGACATTATGATGACTCATGTCATCATAATGTCTGTAACATCCATAAACCATAACATCCATAAAGTTGGAATCATTTTGTTTTCAGACACATTCCTCTTTTTATTCCTGTTTATACACATCAGGTTAATTTTGGTTTAATTGTCACTGTGATATGTTTGGAAGAGATCGATCAATAAAGTTTTGAGAAGAAACACTTTATCTATCAAGAATAAATCACATTGTCACAATCATTTCATGAGAAGAGGTAAAAATATTTTATTCCAACTTTATGGGCAACAGTGTATAATGGAACCCAGTTTACAACTCCAGCAAGTCGAAATCTTAGTAACAACCTGCAACAGAGACGATTTCTAGTCCCATCAAAGCTTTCTAGAGATCGTGGAGTTTTCAAAACTGAATAAATACACACACATAAATACACAAAACTACCTTGTTAGTTCAGTCTTATAGTGACTAAGATATCTGCTGAAAAAGATATTTTTCCATGGACAGATTCAGCTACTAAATCTGTGAACTTCACATTAATTGAAGCTATAGCGCTGTATTTGCGACTCACTGCACAGCTAATGGAGGATGTAATACACACAGGTACACACCTGTATAAACAAGGTGGTCTAACAGCACCATGAAATAGATTATATTAATTAAAGAAAGATGAAATTTGAAATTCAGATGTATTCATTAAAAGTTGACTTCCAGCGTATTTAGTTGCATGTTATGTATTTTCAGGATGTGACAATGTGGAGATGGTGGAGTAATATTTTTAATGATGAGTCAGGTGTGCTGTCATGCTGATTTGAGCGCATTCTAATTGTTGACCAATCAGATTGCTTGTTAGGAACTACTTATTGTATAATGTCTGTTCCATCCTGATTAGTTTCACCTGTGTCATCACCTGTGTCCGCCTTCACTTATGTATTTAGTTCATGTATTCCCTGGTTTCAGTGTTTTTTCGTCCATATGTCAAGCATTTCAGAGAGGTTTCTCGTGTTTTTCACCAACAACTTTATTTCCTTGGAACTTGGTACTTGGTACTGAGCATCTCCTGCTCAATCAAGCCTTTGTTCGTTGACATTTGCTATTAAACCATCTGCCTCTGTGGTCTACATTTGAGTTCTGTTCCTAGTGTTCCCGGTTATTTAGCATGCATTAATGTAAAAGGAATGACTTTACTATTGGTGTTGGTTGAGACAAAGCTAATTTTGAACTATTCCCTATAACTGATTGTTTTAATTCTGGATGTAGATTATTTTTCCATTAATGAAATGAAAAATTCTGAAAATGGTGAAAAACTGACCCCTTCGGTCCAAAAAACAAACAGTCCAAAATAAATGAAACTAATTAAACAGAAAAGTAACAAATAATAACATTTGAGAAGCTGTAACCTTGAAATGTTTTACTAAATTATCTAAATAGCTGCCAATACATTTTCTGTAAATTAACTCAGTGTTTCAGCTGAACTTTAAATAGTAAATTCTCAGATGTAACTAAATTATGGTAGTGGAGAATAAAGTGCAATATTTCCCTCTGAGATTTAGTGAAGTTAAAGTACGAAGTGGCATGAGAAGAAATAGCAAAGTAGTAGGTAGTGCATTTGTACTTAAGTACAGTACTTGAATCAGCGTACATAGTTACATTGCAACACTTGTTGTATCTCTGACGGAGACAAATAAACACACACACACGGGAAGTGGGTGTGGCTCTGCTGTGGATTTATTAAAGGGGATCAGTAAGTCAGTGGGAACGGTAACCAAACAAATCGTGCTTATTTTTACCTCACTCTAATCCAAACCTTTGACCCCAGCTCACCTCTCACACTGCTTAAATGAATCACCTCTGACAGCTCAGCTGTGCTGACTGTGAACAGCTTGAAGCAGGCTGTCTGCTGCTGCCAACATGTGTCTGTGTGTGTGTGTGTGTGAGTATGCCCAGCATAGGTGAAAGTTTTTTTTAACCCTTGTGTTTCTCCTACAGGAATAATTGGCCAGACTGTGGAAATGGATGATGGGAAGTCAGGGTATCTTGGCTCAAAGGTGGATCTCCGCTGTCGGTTCATCAACAGCTCGCCACCTGTCAAAATCTCCCAGGTATTCAGTCGTCTGCCTGAACAGGTGGATTACAAAGAAGAGAATACAGATTGAAATATTTATGAAATATATATATATATAAATATAATTTAAATACATAAAGCTCACAATAATATCATTCATACACAGAACACAATAAATCAGCAAAAAACAGAACAAGACTGCATGCTGCCAGCCCTGAGGCACCAGCGACATTTGCATTTGATGTATTTCACCCTGCCAGACCTGCTCACATAAGTGCTCATAGAAGTTTCGTGAATTCCATTCCATGTTTCAAACACAAGTCCATCAGGTTTCGGGAGTTTTTTTTATTGTCCCTCCATCTGTGCTTCAGAGCAACAGACACACATATCTAGCATTGCATTGTTGGCAGTAAAAGCAAACAAATCTGTTCCAGCAGAATTAAACTCTCTATTTTCTTCTGAGACTTTACTTTCTTTCATTCATCCATGGTTCCCTTACCGGGGGTCGAATACTCAAGATTAGCCACCTGTGCTTCAGTTTAACGTGTGGCTATGTTAGAAAGTCTCATAGCTACATGTTAGACGTTTTAGGATGTGATGTTTATTTTGGTTGAGAAAATATTAAAACACTTTTTTTTTGTTAATTTAGTGGCAGAGTATCACCTTGATTTTGAAGAGGAGTTCCTTACTGAAGGAAAAATACAAATAAAATAAAAATAGCCATTATTTATTTCCTTCAACAGCAAGTGATGAACCCAGTTTATTCAAATCAGTGTTTTGTATCAAAAGTCGATGCAAAAGCAGTGTGACAGTATGAAGGGGGTCGCTCGTAGTGATGAACTTGACATGTAGCAGCTAACGCCTGTTGCAGTGCCCTCAGGAGTCAGTGGTCATAGAGTAGTAGCCAAAAAAGTCAGTTACTACACATTTAAGAAAGTATAAGAGAGAACACCGGTTAATTTTTGCAGGTGAAACCTGATGTTTATGCTGAACTGGGTGTGAACTCGTGAACATATGCATGACACAAACTAGCAATAAAGCAATAAGGAGTCTGGTGTCCTTGTAACCACTTATCCCCATTAGGGTTTTGGTGGGGGGCTGACTTAGGGCGAGTGGACAAGTCGCCAGCTGACACACAGAGACAACCATTCACATTCCCACCTCTGGGTAATTTAGAGTCACCAATTAATGTCTTTGGACTGTGGGAGGAAGCCACTGTACCTGGAAAGAACCCACATAGAAATGGGGGAGAACATGCAAATTCCACAGAAAGGGCCCAGGCGAGGTTCGAACAAGGAACCTTCTTGCTGTGAGCCGACAGTGCTAACCACTGCACCACCATGCCACCCTGTATCCAAAGTATTTAAATTATAGAAACTTATCAATTTAAGTTCAACTAAAAGTAAAACACAAACCAATTCTAATGTGTCAAACCTACAGATCACCTGAATCCGCAGCTCTACTCGGCTCTCTTGGGAGTTTCAGCTCTGTTTAGCTGTCCGATGGCAACTTTACTGTTTTGGTTCACTCACACTGCTCTCAAAGTGTCGTTTTTGTCTCTACCAGAGGCTACGTTCATCAGCCATGTCACAGGAAAAAGGCTAAATTTCACATGCAGGACACATGAACTGTGTATGCACATATGATCTAAAACAACCAGTGTAACATTTCATCCACCCTTCTTTCTCAAGGTAACATGGCAGAAGCTTGTGAATGGCACTAAGCAGAACGTGGCGATCGCCAATCCCTCCCTGGGTGTGTCCGTTGCCCAGCCTTACAGGGACCGTGTCATCTTCAAGAATGCAGCGGTGAGGCGACGGACTCCTAGTCTTGAAGACACCACCATCACCTTCTCCTCGCTCCGCCTCGCTGATGAGGCCACCTACATCTGTGAATACACCACATTCCCTGCAGGGAACCGAGAAAACACTGTAAACCTCACAGTCTATGGTGAGACACACGTGACACATGGTCTGATCTTTAGTGTAATACAAGTGGATTGTTACTCATAGCAGCTTGTATACACAAGGTTGATGATAAATGACTCAAAAGTAAGAAATAGATAAAAAATATCTGTCTGACAGCTGTTGGAATGAAAGACCTGTGGTAGTACTCGAGTGACATCAATCTTTCCTCTAATTCTTAGCACAAGTAAGAAAATAAATATTATTCTGTCAAACTATTCCTTCAAGATGTTGAATTCCACATAAGGCAGTCCTCATCAATGTAACAATGTTCTATTCTGGTTTAGTTTAGTATGTTTTTTTGTTATCTGAATGTAAAAATGTTGTGATTCTGATGAGAAAATAAATCCAACAGAATTGCTACAAAGTAAAAAAAAAGCTAAATACTGCGCTTGTACTGTACATTATAAAAATATTATAGGAAATGAAATTTGAATTTTTAAAATATTTGTTATTTCACTAATAATTTCAGTCTTGAATCCTAATTGCATGGAATGAACGTTAACAGTAGATAATACATAACAAAGTGGATATTTCATGAAAGTCTGACCTCATGCCATTGTTTCCAGGCACCAGCTTTTTTAGAGAATGCCGTTGTTGTTTGCAAATGGATTTCAAAAGTTTCCCTGTCAGCACCTTGAATAGGCTGTCAAATTATGTTAAACATTACATATACAATATTATCATGCTTTAAAAACAAAACTAATGCTAAATCAACTCCATATTTTTTAAATTTCTATTCCCTTAGTTCGCCCAACAACTCAGATGAGCCTGTCCACGCCGACGCTGGTGGCTCGTTCAACCAATCTGAAAACACCGGTGGCCACTTGCGTCTCTGCCAATGGAAAACCACCTGGTACCATCAGGTGTGTGTGTGTGTGTTTATGTGCGGTAATCAACAAATCAGCCGACATCCATGTATCTTTGAGTTGCAACACTGACTCCTCGTTGATGTGTGCAGGTGGGAGACGAGGGTACCGGGAGAAGTGACCACCCGAGAGTACAGAAACTCAGATGGGACGTTCACCGTACAGAGTGACTACATTTTGGTGCCCAGCAGAGAAACACACAAGGAAACGCTCACCTGTGTCACCACTTTCAATGAGGAGGTTTTCACTGACAGTGTCACCCTGGATATTCAGTGTAAGTCCTTCTCACACATAACAAGAAGTTCATAATTATACGAGTATGAATAAAGTCCACAAGCTAAATGACAAGCTAATTTTCTGTATCTGTATGTGTTTTATGTGTGCACCAGATGAGCCAGATGTTTCTGTGAATGGGTTCGATGGAAACTGGTATCTGAACCGAGAGAATGTCCAGCTGAGCTGCCAAGCTGATGCCAACCCAGCCGTCTCTCTGTATCAGTGGAGACTGTGAGAACAACTATATTTGTTTGTGTTCCACCCAAATTCACTGTCACAGTTAAACGACCTCATCAAGGCTATGAAGTGTCTTTAAATGTATAAACTGAAAGGACCAGTGTGTACCATTTAGTGGCATTTAGCTTTGTAGATGCTGATTGCAACCTCTTTGCCTCATGCTGTCCTTCCTAGTCTTACTGAACATTTAAAGTGTGTCACTTAAAAACTGATTTCTCTTCCTGAATTATATGAACACTCAGTTCTTTTCTGTATTGTGTGTTTTTTGCTTCTATAAATGATTATGCAGTAAACTAAATGTGTACTTGTGATATAGCTGGTTTGATGGGCATATGGTTCTGTCTTTGATAATGTTTGAATAAGCCTTATATTATATATTTTTATTTTCTTTATATTCTGCAGCATTAATGGCTCCATACCGAGCAACGCTGAGATTCGAGACAACGTCCTAACCTTTAAAGGGCCAGTCACATATGACGTGCAGGGCACATATGTGTGTGATGCAACCAACAGCATTGGGACGCGGTCAGGCTCTGTGGAGGTCAGCATCATAGGTACGTTTACCTGCAGTCTTCGGGTCACTTGAGTTGATGAAAAGAGCAAATTGGAAGGAAAGGAATATGTTTGTTTGAAGTTTTACTGGAGTTTGTGTGTGCGTGTGTGTGTGTGTGTGCATGCGTGTGTTTTCCCTGTAGAAAAGCCACTACCACAGATCGCGACGGGTGATGTCATCAGTGTAATTGCTTTATTGCTGGCTGCTGGAGTGCTCATGGGCATTACTATCACAGTCCTGGTGCTCAAAATAAGAAGTAGAAAAGACGACTCCTCGTACGTACACACTCCATTATTGTCCCGACATGAATGCATCCTCCATTACTGTTGTCCAGCTTTGATTTTTTTTTTGTCCCTTTAACAGAAGTGACTCTCCATCCAGGAAACTGTCCCAGCCGATAAGGAAAAGACCAGGAGATGATATCCAGGTAACTTGTGTAATTTACGTATAGCACATTGAAAGAGCTCAAGTGAAGAATTTTGTTTCCTCAGATTTTGTAAAATTGTTGTATTGTGTTTCTTTGTTCACTGCTGGAAAGATGGTCTTTTCGTAAAACTGGTCTTTCTATGCAGTAGAAAGATGCTAATATTTTTCACACTACTGCTACATGACCAGCGAAAACAGAGAAAAAATGCTATGGAATACCCTTTGCTCAAAAGGTGCAATGCACTGGGCTGCGCCACAACACGCTCCTGCTCCAAAAACAAGTTGGGCAGTGCTATGGTTTTGGCTCGTCCTGTTTCAAGGAAAAAAATGGTTGCCTGGTCATCAACATTCTCGTATTGCAGCTAAACACAAACCAGAATCTATTTGTGAAAAACATTTGAGAGAGAAATGGTCAGTGTAGGAACAGAATCTTGATTCAGCACTGGTTTGATCAGAGTTTAATGAGCTGGTGTTACACCACATCTGGCGACCAATCAGATTCTGTGACGTGTCCTGATATTCCTGACCCTGACCCTCTCTCTATCCAAATGTCCTTGGAGGTGGCCGTGTATTTAAAAAAAAATATACGCCGTTATCTTCATGTTAGGGGTCAAATAGGCTCCATATTCATTTTATTTGGTGGGAAAGGGGCCAAAATGGCTCTTTAGTTAGTTAAGGTTGCAGACCTCTGGGTTAGCCAAATATGCTGTATTTGTCTAACATTCACCCACAATTCAATGCAATGTTGCAATTTATTAATGTAACTTCACAACTTTATTGTCCAGACTGAAAAAACAACAACATTAGTCGGCTATAATTTTGTGTCACTGCGTCAGTACAGAATCTTCTACATCTTCATCGCAATGCTGCGTAGAATTGAGAGATTTCTTCTGCACGCATGTGCAGGCTGATTAAATGATGGTGTCATTTGTCCCGCCCTAACAGAAGTCAATCAAAAACAATCTGTACACGTCCACACAGTCCTGAGAGAGGTATAATCAGGCTAAATAAATAACACACGTTTTTGTAGACCATAAATAGGGTGTTTCATAGCACTTCTAAAAGTAATAATAAATATGATAAAATATGTAATTTATCGTGTTTTCTTTGTAAAGTGCTTTGTAACTTTTTTTTTTTTTTTTTAAAGTGCGGTACTGAAGAACAACGAGTTTCTCAAGCAGAAGAGAAAATGGTGGAAAGACAAAGAGGTCAGGGAAATATTCTCAAAATCATTAATTGAGTGAATCCTACAGATTAGATGTTCAGGAATAATGTTTTTGGTCGATTTCAATTCAATTTTATTTCTATAATGCCAAATCACAACAGAAAGTTACCTCATGACTCTTTACATAGAGAGCAGGTCTAGACCATACTCTTAGGAATATTATTTTCAATATCAATAATGCCAGTAATGAAATTCATTACAACACTGAGATATTTGGCAACTGGAAAAATACATCACCTAGTGAATCATACCTCACTACAGGGTCGACCGCACCTCCTCACTGAGATCACAGTTTGTGTCGCCTCCTCGCTCAGAGCTGCTCTGAGAGCTTAGATCAGTGGGACAGCGTCAAACAACTAAACCCTCTAAAAGAGCAGTGTGTTCACAGTGAATTGATCTGAATGCATCCGTTCTCAACCAATGAAAGAGGACGTGAGTGTTAACTCCTGCAAGTCACAATGACTCTCAGACACTGTAATAACTCAGTTCAAACAACAACAAAAAGGAGTGCACAAGGAAACAATGCCAGGATCACAAGAAAACTTTAACAAAGGGTAATGCTGCATTCACATGGATTCAAGCAGACGTTAGACAGCAGACGGACGGCACAGAAAACAACAACAACAACAGCCTGACATGTTGTTATTTTTCATCATTAGCTTCTCGTTGTCCAGATCCACCATGTTTTCTCCTGGTGTGAGGGAGCTACATAACATCCGGCTGTAAATTCCGTTGTGGAAGACTGGCAGTGACGGTATTCTCTGCTGGCCTCACCTCATTTTATCGTCCTGCTCTCATCCACTAATGTGTTATCCAGTTTGTTTCTGCCAGAATCCATGAATGCAGCATGAGGTCCTCCACCCAAGTCAAACTCAGCATTTTGTAAAGCAGATGAACATTCATGAACATGAACTGTTCATCTTTTGGACTGTGAACTCGGTTCAAAATATAAAACTGCAAAGGTGAACTAGTTAACTTTAATCTTTGTGAACTGAACCTTGAGTGAGCTCTTGTTTAGTGCGAACTTGCACAACACTGACCATGGACGCGACTGTATTGTTGCACTACCTGGTGTTTGTGTGCATGAGAACAAACAGAAGTTCATAATAACATTGCTGCTTATGTTCTATGTACTGTATGGACACACGTGTTACACATATGTGTCCTCTGAATACTGGTTGACTTCTCACACATGCAAGCATATCTGGTACAAAGCAGTTGTAGAGTACGTGGATTGTTTGTGATTTTAATACGTCTTTATTATGCGTCTCATTTCTCAACAGCATTCAGGACGGTTTTATGAAGAGCTTCCAAACACAGCGGACTATGTGAGCTACAGACTGGCCTGCAACAAGGAGGACTACCCAGAACCCTATTCCCCTCCCATTAACCCTCCTCTCTCATTTCTGCCCCAACACCCCTACCAATCCCCGCAACCAACCACAGGAGACAGCAGCAGCAGCAGCACCACGTCCAAAAACACCTTCTCCCTTCCTTCACACACCACGGCCATCTTTAAATACCCCTCGGTACAGGGCCTGTCTTCTCCCCCCCCAGGGGTTGCAGCGTACACTTTCCCCAAAGAGCAGTACGTCTGAACTTTGTTACAAACTCAAACCTCTTCAGTAATCTCAGAACAAACAACCTGCTTTAAACCTTTCCCAAGAGGAGGTTGTTGTTTAACCCAAGACTATCAGGCAGTGACTGTCTGCACCACTGTGAACAGCTCCGGAAGTCAAGGGACAGTGCAGCTTTTGTTTTTGGGCTTGGTCCAGTTTTAAAACATTTCCTCTCCTTTGTCCAGTCTTCTATTGTGTTATCCATTCTTGAAAAGGGAATATTGTTGAACCATGTTTCAAAAACTTGCCAGCAAGTTTAAGTTTTAGTATAGAGGAAGGTCAAGCTAAAGATGATTTGACTGTCATTTGAAATATGTACTGTATGTTGCATGGATGTATTATAATTGGAAAATACTTCCAACTTAATGGATAGGATTATCTCTTGATGTCTGATGTGGTTGACTCCTGAATTTATCGTCTATGGGATCATTTTGTAAAAAAACAGAAAACAAAAAAATGATTTTTTCCTACTTTATCTGTAACACCCACTCTTCATCCTGCGTCGTACACACTGACAGTCCCTTTACTGAGGAACAGCAGGCCTCACTGCTTGGTTGTATCTCCTGTTCTGATATGAAACTTTTACTGTGTTTGTATTTTGTATCGTTTCTGTTGTTCTTTACAAAGAAAAAAAAAAATTTTTATTTACTGAAGACTTTGTTGAATTATGACGTTTCTGTTTTTATTTGCGCTATCTGCGGGTTTTAGTATTCATTGACACTGGTTGTTGGATGAGCCTTGAATTTTTAGCATTTAAATAAAAATCATGTAAAATCAGCAACAGCTGAAAACCACACATGCTTCTGCCCTTTCTTTACAATACATACAGTATGCATTATAGGACAAGTATGGAGGATTTTGCATAGTCTAGTGGTGTAGAAGAGAAGAAGAGAGGCTTCTAGCGTCAGTGCTGCTGGTGTGTTTTGTTGTGTTTTGACTTGTGTCTTTTGGTAGTCCTGATTTAGTGTCCTGGTTGTTTGTATCTTCTGTGGTTGATTTGGGTCATGTGAACACTTAAAGTGTAAGAAACGTTACAAATATATATTTACAAATAGAGTTACTAAGTGTGCTAAAATGTGGTACAGAGAGTGTAGACTTCCTGCTGTGAGCCTGCCTTTGTTTCTTTTATTTTCATCAAACTAATTTGTGTTATGCAAACTATGCTGTATTAGTACCACAGCCAGGTCAACAAATGGGTCAAAACAAAACTAAACACTGTAGGCCTACTCATTTTCTCATGAAAACCAGCAACTTATTATTTGTCCAGAAGAAGAAAAGAGGAAAGAAGAAAATCCATATCAAAGTAACATAACAGTTACTAGAACTAAATAATGTTGCTTTAATGAATAATCATCAATTTACTGGCAATTTGCTAGCAACACTGTTGGTGATTTATTCAAAATTCAAGGCAACCACCGCATTCTGCAGAGACATGCATAATCTTAATTTCAAAAACACTGAACAAGATGGTGTGTACAAACAAAAATCTTCTGAAATGATTCTTAGGGAGAGAAAAACACATAGAAGAAGAATTTAGAGGCACTTCAGGTATTACCAGTGTTGACCACACCTCCTTGGGAGTGAATCGCATATAAAAAGGGAATGAGCAGAGCGAGAGACTAACATGCAATTCAGTACAACACAATCATCAGAGAGTCTCACAAGCAGCAACCTTCATCTTCCTCATCCTCCACCAAACCTGCAGAGGGTTAGACAACTTGCACACTCCTCATCTGTCTCTTCCTTTCTGCACACCTCAACTGATATTCACATCTTTAGATCTTTGTATTGAATATGTGTTTTAGGACTGTTCGAAAGGTGCTGAAGTAGATACATGAATACGTTTGTGTCTATATAAACAGGTTGTGTTACACATGCATCTCTGTGGCTAAAAAGAAAACAGAAAAAAAAGAAAAGACATTAAATACACCATCTCAGATTGCTGAATTCTTGTTTAGAGGACAAGTTTTCAAATCTGTCTTAAAATGTCAGGTGTCCTGTTCATACTGGGTGTTAAAACATGTTTTCAGTCCTCATTCTGTGTAAAGTGGAGTGGATCTTCCACAGTTACAGTGTTTTTAGTACCAAATTTCCTAATAACAAAATGTCTACTACGACTAAAAAGTTATTTCAGTGTACAGTGGGTTTTTAGAGCTGTTTCTCTGACATTGACCCTTGAAAGCACCAAGAGTGAACCGAAACAGCACAGTTTTGTTTGGACAGAAACAAAAAATATGTGGCGCTGGCCGGTACTATGTTGGCTGTCCTGGCCACCTCCCGGCTAATCTAAAAATTGACCTAAGGCCTTGGTGCTCAAATAATCCATCTATGATGGCACCCACCTGTCAATCAAAGTGGCCATGCTGTTAATATGCATTATTTTAATCTTTACTATAATTTGAACGGATGAGTTAAAAAATAAATCACACTCAGTATAGTTGTCATAAACGGAGAAATTAGCTATAGAGACCAAAACAGTTTTTTTGTGCCAGGCTGTAAACATGTTTATTTCTGCTGTGAAGTTGGACATTTTTACATGGGGGCTTATGAAGGTTGAAATGTTCTGTAGCCAGCCTCAAGCACTCAAGGAATTACAGTTTTTGGCACTTCCACATTGGAAGTCTCAGCCCCGGAGGTTGCTGCTTGGTTTCACTGACCTTTTAATGTGACAGTACAGTATTGTAATGTACAAGTACAACAAGAAATGTTGGATTTGTATTGGCAGTAACAAACAAAGTACAAACTACAAAATGAAGAGGGTTACAGAGACAACATGGTGATTTTAGTCATGATGTAGGTTTGGAGAAAAGAAATGAATCACATGTTTGGTCTGGTTGTCTTCTCAGGGTTGTGTCCAGGCTGAATCCTTCGCTTTCACAGCAACGTCTCCTGAAAGGATTAGCTCAGTTCTCCCAGCACATTTTCTGCAACTGTATCTAATATATTTAAATCATTATGGCTGTTATGTTTTCACGTCTTAGGTACAACAGGACATATAGGCTCTCATGCTACCTAAATCATAAATTAAGGATTATTAATAAATCTATTAATGTCAGATAGGCTATTTATATATTCTAACAGTTTGCACTCTAACAAAATAAAGTAAAATAAAGTCATGAACTTTGTATTTTAGATCATTTAGGCTGTCATCAATATTCGTAAATATACATCATAATGTTGAGTGTTTTTTTTTTTCGATGGGTTTCCTCTGTAAAATATCTCTTTATGTTACTGTGCATGCAATAATATAAAATATAGTGAGAATATGGATGATTAGCATGAACTGGACTGGGTGCTGTAGTTTTATCACACAGGTTAGATTCAGAGAAGTAGGTAACGTTAGTATTAACATGATTACATATCAGACCAAATAAACAGGAGTGACAGAATTCAAATAAGAGTTAAATGTAGTTTTAATTTGATGGATCAGCTGGATGGTGGTAAAAGAAAATAAATGAAAAGCTCTTTGCTTTTTAACCATCTGGTCAGAGTTAAAGTAGCTACAGATCCACTGTGTCCAGCTCCCATCGGGCGTTCACAGACTTTCAAGTCTCGACGTTCAGCTTTAGATTCAGTGACACCTGAGTTTCACTTTTTCACACCCTTTTCTCTTCAGCTGCATCTTTTCATCTATGTCATCTTTTTATCCTTTCTTCACTTTTGGACATTAAAAATACAAAGAAGAGAAAGTGTTACAGTTACGAATATGACATTCCAACAAAATACAGTACATTCATGTCTATGTGATATAATGGTTCTGAAATCCAAATGTTCTGGTCTGAAAGTGAAATGAGAATAAAAAGGACTTCATGCTGAAGTCCAGTGGTACTTTTGAATGAATTGTCCTCCTACTCCCTAAACTTATTATTATATTTCTCTCTGGATAGGGCTGATAAACCGAACCCTTGTCCCTCAGTGTCTGATCAGGTTCTGCTGCCTTTCAGTCCTCGTCTCTGCTAAGTGAGGAAAACTGATCTGTGCCCTGCATTCATTCATGACACATCTCACATTACGCGCTCATGGTTCCACTTATCAGTTTCTCCTCCTCTCTTTCTCTTTGATAAACATAAACTCACATGAAGATCTTTTAAAAACACCGAATAAGAATAGCAGTCAGCATCTCATGAATGGGACTTTACATCTTTAAATGGTGACCTGCAGTGTGTCGAGGTCACAGTAAGAAAAACAGACCATCGCTTTGAGTTGCCAGATTTCTAAATCTATTTTAATCCTAATCCCATCAGTAGAGTTTACTGTGCTCTCTTGTCCTCATGTGACCTCTGAAATTATAATCTGGAGCCTCATCTAAAATTACTATAAACAGATAGAAATAGTCTATCTTACTGTAAGTAAATAAATAAATAAATGTTTGTGCAGAGCTTATACCCACACAATTTGAAAGTTACAACAGAGAAGAAGATATAAACCCTTTTTAATTCCCAGTTTATCCAGTACAAGGCTGGCTTAAACAATGTTTTTGAATGTCTATCTGTATTTTCCCTCACCTTTGTCATCCAACACTACACTTTGAAAAAAAGACTCTCATTACTCTGACTCTGATGACTTTGTCAGGGTTTAAATGTAAATTATTTTCAGTGTTAACTGCTGAATATGGAGATTTAAGTGCAGATTAACATGAAAGGCCTGTGTGGAGGAATATTCATGTTAAGATCCTGGATGTCAGTTATTAGTTAATGTGCAGGTGTGTGTGTGTGTGTGTGTGTGTGTGCAAGGCTAACCTGTCCACCCATGCATCTGTCTTGTATAATAGATGAGCTCAGTATCACTGTGTTATTCTAACCCTGCACGAGAAAGAAAGAGAGGGATAGAGGGATAGAGAGAAAGGAAAAACAAATGAATAATTCAGCCCAAATCAGTTTGGTGGCCCTCCATCCCTTCCTACTCTCAGTCTAATGAAGTCAGTGCCCACAACTGGATTCCCTAAGAAACTTCTGGATCGGAGAGAGGAAGACGTGACCTCAGGCATCTGAGGGAAGCTGACAACAGGCAGTTTTGTGGTTTAAAAGCTTTAACTTTTGATAATCTCTACTACATTTTTTGGAGTAAAGTGGTTGTTGGACTCGGGATCATGATGATACCATGGTGGCCCAACTGCTAGGGCTGGCTTTTCTACTTCTACCCATCAGCCTGGTCACCTCTACAAATGGTAAGTCCAGTGTTTGTAGAATAATTTACACATATCTGAGTTAAAAACTAGACTTCTGTATCAAATGATATGAATGGTTGATGAATACAGTAAAAACTGCTCATAGGGGTGGGCAAAAATTCTTCATTCATTGATCCACTTGCAGTAGACTCTGTTGTAATTCTGTTGTACAAAATTCAGATTTGTAGCATAGCAAGACAGAAAATCCATATTTGATAATGAAGTTTCATGACAACATATCAGCAATATTCTTTATTTATATACGTATAAATATACGTAAATATATATATATATACGTAAATATAACACTTAACATAAATTTTTAAAAAAGTTTGATAAAGATCATTTAAATTTGTGACCACAATATTTACAGAATGAGGAATTTTACAGTTGAAGTCAAAGTTGGGTTCATTAGTTTGACTCCAATTTTAAGTAAATTATAAATAAATTAATTTTCTGTTTGATTTTGCACACCATACACACCATACGTGTATATATATTGACTGATATGACATGATCTTTGAGAAGGGAACAGAACTAAAGAAGCCAAAGATTGATTGGTTGATGCTTTGAATGTGACTGGAAATATAATTTGACTAATCCAGTTATCTGTTTTGGAATCCCTTGTCAAACGATTACAGTGTCTCTGAAACTTACAGTGTAATCAATCCTGTAACTGAACACTAGCAGGGCACTCAACACCACCGTCTCCTTTTCCTTCACACACACACACACATAAATTTGCCTGCATGTCTATGTTTCCTCTCTCTCCTCCAGTGGTGGAGATAAAACAAAACTGGGAGGTGGTGTACCAGGACACCTATGTGAATGGCGTGGTGAGCAAAGCAGTGATCCTGGAGTGCGGTCCCACCTTACCTGACATGTACATATGGAGTTTCACCAAGCCCGGTACTGAAGCTATAAAAGCCGTGGTGTATGATTTGGGGAAAGGAACAAGGATCCAGAAGCTGGCAGAGACGCTCGGGCAGCTGTCAATCATCTCAAACAGTGCAGCTGTGAGCATCTCGAAACTGCCTCTGGCTGCACATGGCCTGTTCACCTGCCAGGCCTTCTATGACATAGACAAGGAGCCCAAAGTTTACTACTACTACGTGCACCTCACTGTCCAAGGTAAGACTTCTTACACTCACCTGACCTTCCTCAGCCAGGAGCGTTGTTATTCTTTCTACTCAAACACAACTCAACACAAGCACTCACCCTAACCTCAACCCTAACCTTATCCCAAACAAAACAGCAACAGGAAAACAGCATGTGAATTTGTCAAAAATCTGTGGATTTAGACAGAGCATAAACACGTCATCTTTACAAAGAGTTGTGCTATTCTGCATAGGAGAAGTTGAGGGTGGGTTCAGGTAACATAATTCATTGCAAGACACTTTCCAGAGATGAAAAAAATATGATACGATACAATACGATACGATACAATACGATACAATATGATGCAATACAATACGATACGATACGATACAATACAATATGATAACGATTGATGTCAATATCTATATACTTTAATCTGCACAGGATGAAAAACTTTCTCAGTTTGATTGATGCTGATTCCAGTTTGAACAAAACAACATCTCTGTGTAATTTTAATTTTAATTGTAATTTCTACAACCCTGTGTCAAAATGAAATCAAAATGTGAAATAGTCTTGGACAAACACTTAATGACACTTGTATATTTTATACTGTATATTTGCTTTAGAGACAGTAAACATATGTACATGTGTGACTCTGTCCTGAGTACAGTTCCAGTCAGTAAGCCTTTCCTCCTGATGAGTGATGCATCACCAGTGGAAGGATCTACAATGTGGATGCACTGCCGTCTGGAAAACGGGACTGGGCCCATCCAGTATGTATGGCAACATCAACCTCGTAACGGCAACATCTCAGTCATTGCACAGGGCAATATCAGTGATATCAACATGACCAACGTCAACCGCAACCACACTGGCTGGTACCGCTGTGTCGTCAGCAATCCTGTCAACAGTGAAACTTCTAACCGGTTATTGCTGGAGACCATCTGTGAGTATTTGGAGTAGGATTTGGGTTTTCTAATTCAACAAAATCTTTTTTTTTTATGACACTACAGGTATTTTTTATTTTGTCAAATTAAAAAATATACACCCTGAAATGGCTTTTAAAACCATGGCAACAAATTAAGGATACACTCCTCAAAAAGCAGAAATTGAAGATCACCTTTTATACTTTGATATATTTTTCTTTCTTTTTTTGGGCATTTGATTTGTAAGTAATCAATAAATTTTAAGGTCATGCATCTTCAGCTTTTGTCACACTCACCATCTAACATGACGTCTAACATAACGTCTTGAATGATGAGTTAAACATAAGCCACACTCTTCAGTTCAGTGTGTAAGGGCACAGTCCCATCAACATTTCTGCAGCACATGGACACAATTCACATTCACAATCCATCCAACAACAAACAGGAGAGGGGTTTAATTGATGGAAGGGGGTACTAATGATGTGGGTTTGACCATGATGTGACAATACTTTTAATTGTTGCAGTGTAGAAATGAAGCAGGGGGTGTCTCACTCTAAATAGACTAACATGAGGTTGCTCAGCTGTGTATGCAAATTGTCCTTCATATTGTAAGTGTGTGTTCTTTCTCCTCAGTTGGCCCGGACATTCCTCAGATAGACGTGACCCCGTACAGTTTGACAGAGCGGGGTTATTCAGCCCTGGAGAGAGAGACTGTTTCTTTACTGTGTCAAGCCCAGTCCAACCCAGCGAGTCAGTACGTCTGGTTCTACAATAACTCCCAGGTCAACACCGGCCCACAGTACACCATCACCAAGGCCCTCCGCATGCACACTGGCGACTACGCCTGCTTGGCGCAGAACACCTACCTCAACACCCGCTCCAAAAAAACCATCAGCCTGACTGTCTACTGTGAGTCTGACCTCTGATCTAGGACCATGCCAACAGTCCTCCTACTCCCCTGTGAAGCTCTCTACTCAGTTTGAACCTGTGTTCTACTGTCTTGGTGCTGCAAATGGCAAGGAGTGTAAAAGACTGAGATGTGATTAAGTCATCCAGATTTAACACTGAATCTCCTACTAAAATACAGCTCTCTGATCATTTCCCTTTCAATTAAACCTCTTTCTGTTTTCATGTAGAAACCTCCTTTTGCCTCCTCTCTTTTAAACTCCATTCAGTACATCACCTCTCATATTTCCAGCTCCTTATACTCCCTGAAACTTCAATACAGACCCAAAAGCTTGCAAATGCACAGGAAATCACTTACACACCAACACACACACACACACACACACATCACAGGAGAGGGTGGAAGTGCTGCAGACCTAATCTCCTGTTCGGGCCATCTGGAAGTTGTTGGGACTCTCTTGCAGGTACCTCGCTGTGATGTCACAGCCATGGCAAGTGTTGATTGGCTAGAAGGCCGGGTGCTTGTCATTCTGATCTCCTGTTTGGTTTTGCTGAGTTTATGCATTTCTGCTAAGTCACTCAGATCATGTGTCTGATCTAAAACAATACATCACCTAAGAGAGCTAGGGACATCTTTCACATTAGAAAAGACAGGCTTCACAGTACTGACTTGACAGTATATGTTCATTGTAGAGATATTCATTGGAAGGCAAATTTCTTCTTCTGTAATTTTGTAAGATGATTCATATCCAACACCCTGAACACTTTCTTTGGCTCTGATGACCTCATGTAACCCCACTTTACACATTACTGCCAAGTTACGCTGTATTTTATCCCCCACAGACCCACCAGATGGCCCCCCCTCCTGTTCTGTTGAACCGGCTCTCAATCACACCTCTCTGAGACTGCTCTGCTCCTGGTCCGGTGGATACCCGGCCCCCTCTCTCCACTGGACCGGAAACCTGAAACAAGTGGCACATGACGAGGCCGACCCAGGACAGCAAACAAAACCACTGACCACTGCCATCTTATTGTCGACTGAAGGCCTGACATCCAACAACAGGTTGTTTACATGCATGGGCTCGCACGTTGCACTCAAACAATCGACAGAGTGCAGCACAAGAGCATGTAAGAAACAGAGATGTGAAAAACAGAACTCACTGCTAATCACTCACTCACTCCTAATTCCTCTCACACCTCACTTAAAACCTCTTCTCCTCCACCAGATATCCCCCCTGCAGAGCCAGAGTGTTTTGCCTATGTGACGAACAGCAAAGAGTATCTGATGCTGTCCTGCTCCTGGGACGGAGGAGTCCCAAAAGCTTTGGTGTGGTGGGAGGGTCCGGGTGGCCAGGAAAAAGGCGGGGAAGAAAACTCCAACATCTTGATCCTTCGCTATGGCACTGCCCGCAGCGGGAAACCCTACACCTGCCATGCTAAGCACCCACTGTTGGTCCAAACTAAGACCTGCAGGCTCACACTGGGTCAGTGCACATTAAACACCTTAAACAAATATCAGATATGATTTGTTAAATAATTCATTTATATGTTGTTACCTGCAGAGGCTCCTGTATTGCTGACACAGCGCAGAATTGTGTCTGTATACGAGGGAAGTGATGTCCAGCTCACCTGCAACCTGAGATCCAACTACCTCCCTGCCAATGATATCACCTGGTTTAACAATCATGGTATAGATGTCCGAGGCACCTCGAAGTACACACTGCTGCAAACATCTGCATGGGCCAATCTGACTGTGAGAGACACGCATGAGACTCAAGACAGTGGCGAGTACAGGTGCACCACTTCCAACGCTGTGGGAGGAACTGAAATCAATGTCACGTTAGTGGTCAAAAGTAAGAGATTGTTTGATGGTATTTTGTTTGTCTTTTTAATGCTTTTCAAAGGAATAGTTCAACATTATGGGAAATACTCTTAATTACTTTATTGCCAAGAGTAAGATTCATACCACTGCAGCCAGCAGGCAGTTAGTTTACCTTAGTATAAAGACTAGAAACAATGGACAACCGCAAATCTGGTGCAGAAAACTAAAATGTAAAACCTCCAAGTTGTAGTTTTACGGGGGTATATGTATCAGACTATTTACCAGTCAGGAGCAGAGACTTCTTGAAGTCTTGTAAGGTTACCAATGACAGTATAGAAAATGGACAGCGTACAAAATTGGCCAAGACGTGGATCATCTGCGGACCTGAGGTGGGCTGAATGAAACCTGGGTTCTCAAACAAGCCAAATGTAACGCCAAACACCTGTCATTCAAAGCAGCCACAATGTTAATTATGCATAACTTTAAGCCTTAATATAATCTGAACAGGTAAGCTCTATTAAAATTCACCTTCAGTACAGTTGTCATGAACGGGGAAATTAGCTATACATACTAACATGTTTCTTTCTGCTGAGAAGTTGGGCATTTTAACATGGGGATTTATAGAGGTTAAAATGTTCTGTAGCCAGCCTCAAGTGGCTGCTCGAGGAATTGCAGTTTTTGGCACTTCTGCAATGGCTTAATTTCCCAGCCATGGAGATTGACGCTTGGAGGCAGAGACTCCAGAAAGTCACTGTACCCAACCAAGTAATAGTCAGACAAACCCATACTTGTACTTCTCATGCTTTAATTTTTTTAAACACAAATAAACAAGATAAAACACATTAATTTGTGAGTTTTAAGGATTTTAGCCTGGTTAACTAGTTCCCATGTTTACAGTTTTTATGCTAAAAGCTAGCTCTAGCTTCATATTTACTAACTCTAAGCAAGAAAGTCAACAAGACTAAGAGTCTATAGCTATGCTAGTGGATTTGAGAATCTGTAATTAGAGCCTTGAGCTGAATACTAACATGCCAACAACCACAAGGCTAACATGATAATGTTACAAAGGTATCATGCTTACCAAACAAACAAAGAAGGCTGAACCTATGGTGAGAGTACCAGTAAAGTATTTACAATTCTTCCCGAAGGAAATGAATGTGTGAACCAAATTTCATTATTGGCTTATCAGGTAACACTTTATTTAGATAGTCAGCCTACAGATACTACTGATATTAGTATTTTTAACATTTAAACAGCTTATTCAACTGTTTCACAAATAAAAACATTGTCATTCTCAAAACACTGTCGTTGAGGTTTAGTTTGGTTTAGGCACAAAAAACATCTTGGTTGGTTGGGGTATGTTCACGAATTGTCATATACTCTCTAGACAGTACAGTACACTAACAGTTGCAGAGTTACAACTACTACCTGTAGGTGGGTTATCCGAATAAATGTTTCCACATTTCACTCAAAACCATGACTGTGAACCTCATGGTGGCACTGGAGGAAAAGTGGGTGTCACCAAAGTTGTTAGGATTAATTTCCTTTGGAATTTCATGGCAATCCATCCACTAGTTAGTGAAATATTTCAGTCTGGACCAAAGTGGCAAATCAGTCAACTGACTGATTGATTGTAATGATTTGATTGTAACTTGTCTCTTTATCAGGACATCCCATGCCACCCAATGCCACCCTGGTCAAAGTAATGTACAACAGCCGACAGCGCAATGAGGTGGAGCTGGAGTGGGAGATGGAAAACGAAGAAGAAAGAGGTTGGACAGGTTTCATTCTGGAGCACATTTGGGTGTCAGAGCGACCAGGAAGGAGAGACGGCAGAAATGATTCAAAGGAGGAGAGGATTACTCCACCGGTCTGGTACCGTAACATCATCCAGGACCCAGAAATCAGGCATCATACAGTTGGGAGACTGACGCCCACCGCTACCTACCAGTTCCGCATTATACCTGTCAACCACCGCACCCTCGGACACCCTTCTGCAACAAAGACTCCAGGTATAACAAGTGAACAGAGTAAAGAAAGTGTAGTCAGATATGAAACTTCTGTCAGAGAACATAACAAAGTCAGGGGCCAGTCAAAGTTAGGGATGTCTTAACAAACAGATGTTAATAAATGGACAGAGGCAGAAGAGGCAAGTAATAATTTTAAAAGGTGACAGGTGAGTTAGGAGATTATTCACAACATTGTTGATGCTGGTGTCTTGCTGTTTCAATGACAGTCTAACATTTTTGTTTTTCTTTTTTTGTTATCCACTTAGGTGAAAGACTCAAACACAAACAAAAACACATACACACATATATACACACACACCTCACAGCTTCACACCTTCCGCTCACTTCTTCTTTACCTCCTTCACTGCCCTTCTCCTTACCTTCCTTCCTTCCTGGCCCTGTGTGCTTCTTATAAATCCTTTGTGTTAATTGCACCATGTAAAGTAGGGTTTGACTGCTCGTACTAAGCCAGGTGATTGTTTAGGGTGTAGAAAGGCTTGTAGGTCAGGTGTCAGGGTTGGATAGGCCAGTGGTTTTCAACCCCTGAACTGTCAACGCATCAGTTAATCCACACTTCTACTCACTTCAACAGGGGTTACTCTAAAGCGAGCATATGTAACTTTTGCTGCAGCCACAGTTTAGAAGTGACAGTTACAGGATAATGGTAAATGCAAAAACCAAGTGTAGCAAAGTCAGTGATCTGACATCTAATGTTAAACAGAAATATGTACCTGAAATATGCTAACATTAGCCATTACTGGTCTTACCAGACCAAGTAAGGCTACTGCAGCAAAACAATGGAGCGTTTTGAACTGAGCAAAGATGCATTTTGTTTATTACTTTGTCAAAATTCTTGTATTCTGGCTTTATAGTGAAGCTAACCTATCTAAATAGTCATGAATTTGGTTAATTTCATAGTACACGGTGACATGGGTTGAAAACCACTAGAGAGAGGTGAAAAATGAACTGTCTGTGTCAGAGGTGTACTATTTTGCAATGTGTAACTGTGATGTGTTGCAGCGGAACCACGGAACAGCATGTACCCTGCTGTGATTGGAGCAGCTATAGGCGGGATGCTCTTTGCAGCCATCCTCACACTGCTGCTGCTCATGTTCATAATCCGCAACCGCAACAACAATCCTAGTAAGTATCTATTTATCTATCTATCTAGCTATCCTTGTGAGTCCCGCACACCAACATCAAAATGACTTCAAAAATAAAGCTTCGGTCCCATTAGGTTTCAATAATGTTCCATGTTTTTTCCCCAGGGCTACATGACATGCTCTTTGGTTTGTGAGTATTTGTCTTACTCTCTCTCTCCAGTTTGTAATGATGTTGACAGCCAGCTCTGTATAAAGACATGCCATTAAATTCTTCTTCTGGTGTGTTCAGGCAGCACAGCCAGTCGAGGGAAAACATCAACCTCCCAGAGGATGAAGTGGCAGGCGGTTCAGAGGACGGAATAAAGGAGATCATTGGATCAGCCAGTGCAGGCAAGACGAACCCGCAACAAACGCATTCATGCAAACCTAAAGCTCTCACACTCTTACACACTCTACCATTATTATTACTATTTTTATTATTTCTTATATTATTATTTATACTGTAATGCATCCACACAGTTGTTCAAATGTTTATTGGTTAAAATCTTTATTGGTGTTAATGCTGGAACACAGAACTGATTGAGATGAGCTAATTACTGCAGTTTGGCACATACAAAGGCAGGAGGGAGTCATTTGCATCATGATAAGTGCTTCTACACTGCATGACAAATGTCCTCACAATTACGGTACGTCCTGGTAAAGTCAGTGAGTATTCCGATGAAATGTCCTCATATACAGATGGAACCAACGCACACACACACAGGCACCCACACTGAATTCAAACTGAATTCCAACCTTATATCGTTAAAAAAAAAATCTATCTGATGCTGAACCCTGATGCTGTTTTTTTTTTACAGGTCCAACCATGGCTTTACCCCGGGCATCTTCACCTCTCACCACCTCACCCACGAGTGCCACCCCCACCACCAGCCAAGCCCCTCCCCCTGGAGACGATAATGAGCCTGTCAGCGTCACCATCACTGTCAAGGCCACAGGCTCATAGTCATATATCAGAGTCCTTCAGTTGTAATTTAACCTGGAATTATGTTTTTGTAGACAGTAGACAGTTTGCATAATCATTGCAGCGTGCGTAGCCAGTGAACTAGATATCAAATCAACTACAATAACAGTTACAAACTTTCCTCATATTAGGGTTGGGTCGGCTTCCAGTCCGGTGTACAAGCTTAAACCAGTCCGATTTTATGCAAACCAACTTCACCAGCATTTGTCATCATGAGCCACGCTAACTCTAACGCTACAAAGATGCAGAGTTAGTGGTGTCTTGACAGAAAGTTTTGGAAACTAGTTTGCAAAATCTTTGAACAGGTGAGTTCCATAAAAAATCACCTCCAGTCTCAGTACAGTTGTCATGAACTGGGAAATTAACTATAGAGACCGAAACAGTTTTTTGTACCAGGCTGTAAACATTTTTATTTCTGCTGTGAAGTTGGACATTTTAACATGGGGGCTTATGCAGAGTGACTCACTTCTGGAGGCAGCCTCAAGTGGCTGTTTGAGGAACTGCAGTTTTTGGTATTACCGGTCTGGTTCGGTCTTTGCATCAATAGCAAACTGGTTTAAACATTTTTACATCGACCCTGTTGTATCTAGATGGTAACCCTAGAAAAAAAAACTCTTGAGATTTATCAATGTTGTTTCTGCTTCAAAATATTCTTGTTCAAGTTTGAAACCAATACAAGAACAAATTTAAAACTAAATTTGTTGTTTTAAAGAGCATCAAATTTATAAACAGTGACAAAGTCCATAGAGGGAGGAGGTTGTGATGGATAACTGGAATCCTAAAGACCTCAGTTCACGTCATGTGAAACGTTGAGTTGGTGTTGGCTTTTAACTCTTAGACTTAATAGACATTTTTAGTTTTAGTTTTTTATAATTATTATTTTTCAGTTGCAGTTTGGTTAGGTTTAAGCTTTCTGCAGAAACAGGTGCAAATATCAAGAGAGGTTACCATCTATACACGAACCATCGGCCCAAGCTTACCTCATGTTTTGCTATAAAACTGTCAGTCATTTGAAGCATGGACAAAAGGGAGCCATTGATTTCTACATTAAATGATATGCTTGTATATTGTTTAGCCAACAGAAGTGTTTTTTTTTTTTAATCGCTTTGTTTTAGCCTTTGCTGATTCCTGATCTAACTATTTCCCCACAGAAGGTTTATATATTCACAAGCATACTGGCAAAAAAAAAAAAAAAGTTATCCCAACATCATCAGAGATCATTGTATGCATTTATTTATTTATGACAGAACTCCTTTAATAATTTATTCATGTCTAGACTATTATGTCAAACCTAATCAGAACAAATGAGACTTCTCAACAACAGAGGACAAACACACACTTGCTTCTATCCCTGTGTACCTACCATTGATAATCATCACATTCTAACACTAGACTAAACCTAATCACTAAAGTGAGGACTTGATCCAAAAAAATACCCTAAAATCTAACTTAACAGGTTCAAGGATAGAAGTATTAGAAAACAAACAAACACACTTGTAGAGAACAGCAGAATACATTAAAAATATGAATAGGACAGCTAAATATATACAGGATGTCTCTCCAATGTCCGCAGCAGTGTGCACTTGTTTGTAGAGGCTCCTCATGTGATCTTCTGAGTGCTGATGATGTCACCAAGCTTCTGTTTTATTTTCACAAAGAGACGCTTGAACTCCAGGCCGTCACCCTGAGAGAGAGAGAGAGAGAGAGAGAGAGAGAGAGAGAGAGAGAGAGAGAGAGAGAGAGAGAGAGAGAGAGAGAGAGAGAGAGAGAGAGAAAACAGACACATGAGCTTTATACAGCACCAAATCATACATGGGACATGGTTGCAGCAGCATTTTCAAATAAAAAAAGTTATGACATAAAAATGCAAACACTTTCCAGTACGACAGAGAGGATATGAAGAGAGGAAGAGTAATGAGTTTGCTGTGGGCTGTGTGTGTCGGTCGTGTCTGTGGTCATATTTCACTGAGCTAAGACTCAGTTTAAACTTCTTCTTAAACCAGCGGTCTTTCTGAATGTAAGATAAAGATGGCTGAAATAGGTTACATGTATGCCCCCTAGATTTGTAAGGGAAAGCATATTAGGGAAAACAAATATTCAGATGATGAAGGACATGGCTTGGGTCTCTGTAAATATTCTAAAGAGTACGGTCTGGACCGTAAATAAAGTGTCACTTAATAACTTCTGTTATGATTTGGTGCTGTATAAATAAAACTGAACTGAACTGAACAGCTTGGAGGAAACTGGTACATTCCTGCACTGCTGTTGTTTTGTTGGTAACAACCCTGTTTGTTTTTCTCACACACAGGATGTTGCTTGCACTATTTTCTGTTTTGTGACTGTGTCAGATTTTTGTTGTAATTACACTATTGTCACAACATAAACGTGGTGATGAGTTATTCATGTTAGATACATAAATATAAATGTTTGTAAAAACCCACCTTAGACAGTCTGAAGTCCAGCAGCACTCTCTGGTTCATCTCTAACAAATGCACTTTGAAGAGGAGTTTGTTGTTGCGTTTGTCCAGTGTGTTCACCGTCACCTAATGTGCGAAGAGAGGTTCAGTCTCAAAGAGTGCATTTGACCACTGTACATTTTTTTGAATCCTGTGTACTCGAGTACAGATGTACCTGTTTGCTGCAGGTCACTTTGAAGCCTAGTGCCAGGCTGTCACAGGCATCTTTCAGGGCGGTTAAGGAAGCGTCAGCATTCACGGTGGTGAAGAAACGCGTCATTCTCCGCACTAATCTCTGCCACGGTGACTACACAAAGGAAGCAAGGAGGCATAAAGATGTGAAAAAACTGTGACAGCATTAATGTTGCATTTTAAGGTAGGACTGCATAAAATAGAAAGCTGCTTTTGTAAAGAAAAATAAATCGTGTCTGCTCTTCTATAAAAGAGAAACTGACTCTGTGTTGCTGAAAATTCACACAGTCAGATACATTGTACAAAGAAAACACAGAATGTGAACGTGGGAATTACCTGACTGGCTCCTGGAGTGCCCAAGAGCTGACTACCCAATAACATGTGCTCTGGCTTGGTCGGCTGAGAGAAGCTGACTTGACCGTCGGTTTGGCTGATTAACAACATGGCTTCACAGCCACCTGGTGCTAAATCAGGCTGAGAGCTGGAAAACTGCATCCTGTCATCACTACACAGAGAGAGAGAGCGATGTGGTCTTAAGTTGACAAGCACAAAAAGAAATACACCTTTCAGCTAAAATATAAAGACACAAAGCCCTGACCTGTTGGTCCGGGATATGAGTCCCACATCCGATCGAAGATGTTTGTTTGCTCCTGAGCCCAGAGGTGGCTGCTTTACACCTGCAGAAATACACATGACAGACGTCAGTCCAGAGAACATTCAATTTAAAGTCAACTGATTCTATTAAACCCATGTTGAGACTTGCCTTGAGTAAACCAGCGGTCTTTCTGAATGTCTGTGATGGTGATGCGTGCATCCGGCGCAGCCAGAAGTAATTTGGACAACAAACCTGAAAAGAGAAGTTCAGTGTGAATTAAATAAAGCTCAAGACTATTGTGAACATGGAGTATTTAACCTTAAACAGAACGCACTAAGAGGCATCGGTTGTATTTTCTTCCAGGGAGGTAGGTACGTTTTCTTCTGAAGCCAATCTGAATACTCCTGACAGCTCTCAGTGGGCTGGTCCCAAGGCAACTCTGAAAAAGAAGCAAAGACAGTGATGAAATGTTTCCACACATCTGCTGCATACAGGCAATGCTGCTAGATTTTTTTCAAACATGTATGCATTCTTAGAAATGGTCGATCAGGTGTGCCAAAACTGGATTTTTACAATAATTCAGTCCTCTGCATATTGTCCATACATAATACTGAAAACACCCTGAATGTACAATAACTTCAACATGTTATAATTTCAGTTTGTCCCATTATAATGTAATAACATTACAATGATTTGGAACAAGTATGACTGTTTCATTGTATGTTAACTATGTCAAGAATGTATCATGAAAAACAAACCCTGGATCTGGATCCAATCACCTCTCTGCTGAGATCTTGTGATCGATAGAAGCGACTGTGATCGTGTCACCGTCGCCACACAGAACCAGCTTCAGATTAGACTACAGAAGTGGGTGTGATACTGTGTTGACACCCTTAAGATTCTCCAAATCCACAGTTCGGTTCAGACCTCATTCTTTGGGTCACATTCAGGCGAGGCTGTTGTCGTGTGTGTTTGAAGTGCTTTAACTGACCTCAGTTAAAAGATGTTGGCACAGCTGGATCCATTTTCACTGCAGCTAACCAGGAAATGTTCCTATACAGTGAACCAACGGCACTTCATCATCTTAGCTGACTAGCTGACAGCTGATACACAACTTGTGCTCTAGAATATATGTTCTGTGTGTCAAGCATGTGTGTGTGTATACTTACCAGGTTTCAGTCTGGGTTTTTTTGAACAATTAGACCAGAACTAAACACACACTCTTTGTGATCTTACCTCCAGCCAGCATGGCAGTGAGAACTATTCCACAAGCCCAGATATCTGCAGGCTGAGCTTTGTACTCTGTTTGGCTGAGGAGCTCTGGAGCCACGTAAGGAAGAGTCCCACACAGACGACTCAGAAGACGCTCTCGTCCTTTGAAACGAAACATGGTGGCCAGTCCAAAATCTGTCAGCTTCAAGTTATCTAAAGGCAAAGGGCAAGAGGTTAGACTCCGTGCAAACCAGAGTTCCTTCAGCTCCTTCACACACAGCGTATGTTCTCACCTTTGTCATCCAGCAGAATGTTCTCAGGCTTTATGTCTCTGTGGGTGATTCCAGCTCTGTGGAGATATTCCTGCAAAAGTGCAATTGAGAATTGAGAAACAGCAAAAACGTGCACAGAAGTCACATCAACACACAGATTTGCTTCACTTACCACAGCTGCTATTAGCTGCTGGAAAAATCTGTGAGCATCTCTCTCTGCCATCCCCACATCTGGCTCTGAAATAAAAGTCATAGAGCATTTTAATAACCTAATAATAACCATGATTCAACGTGCATATAATAATAATATACATATAAATAATAAGTATTTCTAGAAAGCAGCAGCAGACCAAAGGATCTGGCTGATATCAGCCTTTTATTAAATACTGTCTACATGTTGGGCTGAATTTTAATTTGAAGGACAAAACACAAGTGGACGAAATAATCTGAGGCTGTCAAGTGAATTAAATTGGATGAATTAAATTCATTGAATTATTCAATTCAATTTCTATAAACAAACAAAACAAATTAGCTGAAGACTGAATTAGCTGTCTCTCTTAACTAGGTTGGGAATTCACGTTTCCTCTCTCAGATTCACGTACCTTGTTCGTAATAAAACCTAAAATCACCTTACGTGAGTGTATACTTAGTTTTTTAAATATTTATGCCACCTAATTCACATATTTGATGATAAATATTAATTCAAATTAAAGCCAGTAAATGCATCACTGGAGAGTTTCAGTTCGACTGACACAAACTCCAAGAGAGCAGTCCTGTTTTCATCTGGAGTCTTTTGTCTCACCGATTCGGTCGAACAGCTCTCCTCCGGTGCAGTACTCCAGGAAAAGGTACGTGGTGGGGCCTTCCTTCCGATGGCCAAAGAAACGTACAATGTTGGCGTGGCTGAGCATCTGCAGAACAGCAGAAAATGTCAGCTTATTGTGAAGCATTAGTCACAGTGCTTCCCATCTGTGTTAATAAATTTCTCACAGTTACAGCTCATCATGTGCCGTATATATTATACTGTGAGATTGCTGTGCTGGTTAAAACAGAAACAAACTATTAAAGGTCATATTTAAACTCCAGAATGAGCTCCATATTGAATTCTTACGTGCTTAATAATCATCATATGTTTTCAACTAATATAACAAATGCAGATCCCTTCTGTGTCACCTACTCTGAAGTGCCATCAATCTCAGTATTAAAGCGACATCATGTAGATATTGGTATTTTTGTAATACACAAAAGTGAAGCATCAAAACAATTTCAAAGGTGTTATTTTCTGGTAGAAATATTACATAATGTCACTATTATACCTCTACAATCTTCATCTAACTGCACTGCAGGTGACTGATCTACCTTATGCACGCAGACCTCCTTCTTGACATTTTCCGCACACTCTTTAGCCTGAGAGGTATCGATCACCTTCACTGCTACCGCCTCCTCCGTCTGTCTGTTCACCAGCAGCCTCACTCTGGAACACGAACGAACGCGAAGAGAAAAGACGCGTCAGAGAGAGACGCAGCAAAGTCACCAAATGTTAAAAGAGCAGCGTGTGTGTGTGTGTGGGATGTCGTGGCATCTGGCAGTGTAGTTGCAGACTGCGATCTTGTCTACCTACGTTCTCCTTCAGCTAGAGCCAATGATTTGTTTGTCCTTTCTGGACTACTGTAGAACATGGCGGTCCAACAGGGCTGACACCACAGTGTTTAGAGTAACACAAATATGATTATTTTTTCATGGGATTAGACCAGGGGTCTTCAACCAGGGGGTCTGTGACAACTAGGGGGTCCGCAGAGGTACTGCAGGGGGTCCGCCAATTTTTGTCATAATAATTGACAATTTTCACAATAATTTGTGAGAATTGAGGAGTCCTTGGGCTGAAAAAGGTCAAAGACCCCTGGATTAGACACTAATGAAAACAAATGGGGGAAAAAAAGTATATTTCATTTTTGCCATATTTGTAAAGCCCCTTTAAATCTTACACACTGGACCTTTAATTAAAAGTTAGATTATGAATTATATTAAACATTATTCTTCTTAAGTTATGTAAGTTATGTCGATGACTAAGAACCAGTTGTGGAAGAGGAGGTGTCATGTGATCAAAGGTGCTTTCATGGATGTCATCAATACAGTATATGATGAAGGGCCCTCTGCAGTAATGGTTCCCAACCTACAGTCCAGGCCCCACTCAAGTGTGTAAGTACAAGCCCATGTTGATGCACAGCCATGATAAACATAAAGGAGGATTCATACTCTCCGTAGGCTCCTTCTCCCAGCGTCTGGACGAGGTCCCAGTCCTGCACGAAGGGCACAGCCATGCTACAAACACAAACACACGGTCCCCGTCAGGCTGTCATAGAAACACACACACACACAGCCTCCTCCATTTTCCATTTTCCAGGCTGTGCTCACTCATCATCTCTAATGTTAGGCTACTTGAAGCAGACAGTGTCTGCCCCCTCACTGTGTGGTTTCATCTGTCACACGTCGCTAACATGTCGCACCAAACTGAACCAAACAGCATAAATGAGTTGTAAAGTCTGACCTGCACGGCCTTCTTCAGCCAGCGCCGTGTTCCAACACTGTTCTCCACCTTCACACACACCCTTCCATGTGTCACTCCTCACTCCGTCTGCCTCAATTTGGCGCCTTGTTGTTTTTCTGAAGTTAACGATCGATCGTCACTTCCGCTTGTCCTTCTTCTACGTGTGTTTCTCTCGATGTTTGTGCGCTACAGTGCCTCCTGCTGTTTGTGTTATGTGCTACAGTACCATAAATGAAAAACATGACGCATGTGTGACCCAGAAGTAGGCACAATTTAATACCTATTAATATGAATTAATATAAGAGGATGGAAACAAAACCTCAGAGTCTTCTTCTACAGGATGCTCTACATGCCTTTATTCTATTTATTTATATTTATATTTATACTGTATCTACCTGTTATGTGTTTGTAATACATGTAACTACGGCTGTAACACAAGAATCTATCTATCTATCTATCTATCTATCTATCTATCTATCTATCTATCTATCTATCTATCTATCTATCTATCTATCTATCTACTTAGTCAAATAATGAAAGAATGTGAATAAAACTATTGTGATCTTTAAACCTCTATTTTAGGTTCTGAAACTGTTTCACCATGAATGCATCATGATTGTCTGCACACTGGTGCTCCACTGCATGCAGCTGCAGACTGGCTCTGACTGGACCATAGTAGTTGGTGTGATTGCAATGCAACTGTCTGATTTTATTTATTTTTCATTCAAATGAGTTCAGTGATTCATGAATATGTACAATATTGAAACAGGCTTTAAAAGTGTAAAGTTTCCTCTGGCAGCTCCCACAGACTATATTATTTCTTGGCACAAAAATGTTGGATGGAATTAACTGTCAACTTTGTATAAGGCCTGACAGTACTGAGGTTTGTCCAGAGGGTGGCGCTAGAGGAGAGGCATTATAGTCTAAGGGCTTTTGCTCCTGAAAGAATGAATGTGTTCAGGATGTCTCATAGTAATCAGCCTATTAGATGATGTGGACTGTACACTTGACACTTTGGACAGAAGGAAGGTAAATGCAGCTTTCAAAGAACATTTTAGTTACATAGTTAGTACTGATGGATAGCTTGAGCGTGAGGCTGCTGGAGTTCACAGTACAGCAGACTGTCATCTCTCCACCTAGCCCAGATCAAACTGTTGGATGTTGACAGGTTATTTCCAGATGACACATAGCCTAACTATACCTGGTAATTCACCAAAAGCAATATCTGCCCACTGTGTCCACTTGGTCAGGGGAAGATGACATGAAGGCCTGTATGTCCATTAATGACCATAAACATGAACACAAACATGATGAGAGTGAAAGAACCCCTGAGATGCAAATACATTTAAAATGACCACAGTGAGATACTGAGTGTGTCAACCCAGTTGGAAATAAATAAATCTGCTTAACACGTGATTTTACAAAGATTGAGTCGCTCAAATGACTGTACGGGTCAGAGAGAGCTAAAGAGTTAAACCAGTGTGATGTGACTGTGGCTTCCAGTCAATAATTGAATCAACGTGTCAATAAGCAATGCTCAACAGTGCCTACAGGTTTTGGGAAATGATGAAGCAAATGTTTGTACTTTGGCTTGGTTTCACAATTACTTGTTTATTATGTGACATGTGTACACACACTGTGAAATCCAATGATAAAAAAGGAGAAGCTATGACTCGATCAAGGTCAGGACAGAGTAAGTTGGACTACAACAGTCAAATTGAACAGGTAACATGAACCGCACTGAGTTTATTTCAACGTTTCTTTCAGAAAAGGGTCACATATTGGGAGAAGGAATCTACATTAAAAAGTTTTTTTTTATTTGTTAAGTTGTAATATTAAAAAAAAACTTTTAGTTTCAGTTTTAATAATTTAGGAGGGAATAGTTCATCTAAAATACTTATTACTACTTACTTACTTAAGTCTACTATTTAGATCTAACGGAACTGAAAAGAAATTGTGTTGTGATGTTGTCTGTGACACACATTATTGATCTCCTTTTATTTGTCATCAGGTTAATAAGTACCAGGATGGTCTTTGTTCCAGTTCTTCTTTCTTGACATCACTGTCCATTTTGAAATAAATCTACGGCTCCTGCAAAGCCAACTCATTTTCATCCCGTTGTTTCCCATTTTAAGGTTTCACCATGGGATTTCGACAGGAGAGTTGGCTTGCTGCTCTTTTATGTCTCCTCTGTATGGGTGAGCTACTTTTACTTTAGATTTGATTTTAAATTTACTGCTTTAGTTTAACTTGAGGATTGAAATAACAACAATGCATATGGTAATTAACTATTTAATATTGCTGCTGAACAGTTATTAACATCTGTTTGAATATTGAAAGTAAGTTTTCAGTGGAAAAAATACCATCCAATATTCTGTCTGAATGTTAATGTTAATGTGAGATAAACGATAAAATGAGACTATTATTTTTCTGGATGTTGGATAATTTCATGTTCATAATAAGTGCTATTTATAGTGCCAACTTTAAATGATACATATTTTGTTCTCACTAAAGCAATGAGGTCTTTTAATATGAGTAGTTCGATCATATGTAAACACACAACATGTATATTGACTTTGAAACAATGCAGCAACACATGTTAAAGGCTACAGATACATACAGATGTTGTGTCTTATGTGGCTCTGGAGGTTTAAAGTCATTACTAAACCTCAATGCCAAAAATGGTGTTTTATTTTTCAGGAGGTGAAGTTTGGTGTGAATGCACAGAGGAAAAAATAAAAATTGCTGGAGGTGGTTACAAATTAACTAAGCAGCTGGAGACAGGCAGCATGTTGGTCTACAACTGTCCTGAGGGCTACTATCCATATCCGACTTTGGTCCGCATTTGCCAGGCTAATGGCACCTGGAAACCACCACCCAAAAGGTTTTTACCACAGAAATGCAAACGTGAGTTATGATAGTGACAATGATGTTCCTCACTTTGCCTCAGGCTGCCTGTCCTACATGATAACTCAGATGCTTTTGTTTGTCTCTGCAGTTGTTGAATGCCCAGACCCTAATGTGCTGGAGAATGGAAATGTCTCCCCTCCTCAGGAGAAGTACTTTGTGGACAACGAGACCACATATGAGTGCTACTCTGGATACGAAATGCGAGGCTCACCCAAGCGTATTTGCTTACCAAATGGGAAGTGGAGTGGTTCCACTACCATCTGTAGCCGTGACTGTAAGTCCTTAATACTAGCAATCTACCTCTCCCTCTTCTTCTCTAACTTCATCCTCATATGAGACTTTTGTCTTTTTTTGTCACCACAGCTGGAGATGACTGTGCTGATCCCGGTATCCCAGCTGGTTCCTCAAGAGCAGGGAACATGTTTGGAATAGACGACAAAGTCACATACAGCTGCAATGGCAATCTGTTTTTGGTGGGGTCAAGTGAAAGAGTGTGTCAGGAGAACGGCCAGTGGACTGGCACAGAGCCAGCGTGCTATTGTAAGAATGATACCTACAATACTGTCGACATTCATTCTGCATCATTTGATCAAATAGTGCTCAATATATACACTTATAAAGGGTTGGTGCGACATTCAGAAGCAATGATTGTCAAGTTAATTTACAGAATTAACCACCTGAGAACCACCTGAGATAATGTCCAACAATCTTTAATTTACTCATCTGTCTGGAAGACAAAGTGAAGCAACTGGCAAATTGGTGGAATATTTTGGGCTTGTTGTACTGCAAGTGTGCCCTTTCAAAAATGCAGCCACCTGAAAGATACAGCTACTTGGTCATTGGTGGGAAGCCAGTGAGGGATAATGGCTGAGCATCACCAAGTAGCTAGTGATTGGTGACAACAGAGATAGTAAAGGGATCTCCATATGCACAAGAAGGAGTCACTCTTCCAGTGATAAGGACATTTCTTCTTTTGTATCACTTTGTTAACAAATATTTATTCATGTTGCTTTTGCTGTGTGCAGACAAACACACCTATGACACTTCATTAGAGATATCACAGGCCTTTGGCAGCGCAATCAAAGAGACCCTCACCACCGAAGAGCCACTTGGTAAGTTCCTGGAATTAATTTAATTATAAGCACTAATTAATAGCAATGCTATATGATAATTTTGGCTATTACATGTTTTTGTAGTGTAACAAATGAGTGGTCATTTCCTCTGTATAATGACATAATACCTGTATTTATCAATCTAACAGGAAACTGTACACGTACCCTGTAACAAGCTCAGCCTATTTTCCTCCAATGTACTAATTATGCATATGGCACAATAACAACATTTGTTTTGAATTGTTCAGATGACTCACCAGAGGGGAGAAAATTGAGGATCTCAAAAAATGGGACACTTAACATCTATATTGCAGTGGATGTTTCTGCAAGTATAGAGGACAACGACATCAGGGAAGCAAGGAATGTTATCAAAAAACTAATTACAAAGGTAAGACACAAGGCTGCTTTCGCCTTAATTAAAAAGGAGTAATAACACTGGAGACAAAGTTTTATCCAAAATGATATAACAGTATATGTTTTACAGCACTTTTTAATGGAGACAGCAATCACACCACAGAGTTGCCTCGTTTACAGTGTGCTGAATTTGCAAACAGTCATCAACATTGTGCTGGGACTGGAGATGTAAGATTGTTTTTGCTGATTGTGGGGTCAGTTTACAGGATGCACATGGGGTGAAAGTACAGACTGCAGTTGATGGATCCTGGCAATAAATTTGCTGAGTAATTATAAAATGCAGCAACTAGTGTGACTAGTCTGACATTTTATCAATCATTTGAGCTTCTGTGTAAGGAATAAAATGACATGCTAGAGTTTCATCGGGCATGGGAGAGGAGGACACAGTATTATGTATAAATCAAAATGTAGATTTAAAATCATTTTAGGTTTTTAAATATAACTGTCAGTAATAGTTATTTCTTACTCAAAATCCCATAGGCAGGAGTGGATTTCAGTTTTTGAAGTCAAGATCTAACATATACTTGGTATGAGATGACACATGAGACTTTTACATTGTCAGACTCAATTTCAGAAGCACATTTGGCACCCTGTACACATAACATGTACAAACATATTCCCATCTCATCAGCTGCCAGCGCAACAGCCCATTAGAAGTAAATTTCATTATGAATTAAACATCATAATCTTGACTGATGCTTCTTGGCGCAAGTCCCTTGGCTTGTTGTCAATGCACACGATGGGATTCTCTTTCTACTGATAAATGACTCAATTACTCAACAAAATAACAACCATAAGCAGTTTCATACATAAGGAGGTGTTGCGTTTACAGAAGATTTCACAGCAGTTCAAGAATTTTGCATGTATGCATGTTTGCAAGTTATGTCAAAAGGTCACACAGTACTAAAGAGCACCCACCTTGTGTTTAACCAGTGTTATTTATTTATTTATTTTTTTTGTCTCCACAGATTTCATCTTTTTCCGTGTCTCCAAACTATGAAATCATCTTTTTCTCCTCTGAAATAGAGGAAGTTGTTAAAATTCTTGATTTCTGGGATGTCAAAGACTTTCAAAAAGGCATCCTGAAGAAATTGGATACATTTGAAATAAATGGTGATTAGATCTGAGATATTGTTGAAATGCTGTTTTAATATACAGCTTGATCCTTGTTTAACTGTGTATGTGTGTTTTGACTCAAAGACAGAAATTCTGCTGGAACAGATCTGAACCTTGTCTTTACGACCTTCTTGGAGCGAATGGCTGTTATAAAGCAGCGAGTTGGACCAAACTCCTTTAAGGAACATCGTCATGTCATTATCCTTTTTACAGATGGTAATTTTAGCCTCTTGTCATATGGATTTACAATTTCTTTAACTGTAGGCTAATTATGGATTTAAATATGGACCAGGGATTTAAATATCCATGCTGTAACTATCTCATATCTGTTTGGTAAATGTGTAGCTACATTCAGCGGCTAATTAGCTTAGCTTAGCATAAAGACCTGAAATGAAGGGAAACAGCTAGCCTGGGTCTGTCTTAAGGTCCAATCAAACCAACCACCAGCTTTAAAGCTCAGTAATTATTTTATTATGTCTTGTTTAAAATGAACAAAAACTGAAGTGTAATAATAATATGTTGTTTTTGTGAGCTTTTAGATGGATCATTTTTGGGTTGGGTGATTGGGTGTAAAGAGATAATATTTTTGTGGTATGCTAATTTCATATTTACCACACTGATATGAAAGTAGTCAATATTCTCATCTAACTAACTGAATGCATCATTTCACTCTGTTTCTACCATTTACAATTTAAGTGCAATCAAATCAGCACTGCATTAAAATGATCGTATGTAAATGTGGATGAGGTATCATAAATATATATTTATTTTCATTGTAGGTGCTTATAATATGGGTGGTTCACCTGCACCCACTTTGGCAAGAATCAAGAACATGGTGTACATGAACCACACTGGTGAAGAAGAAACTGAATCAAGAGAAGAATATCTTGGTGAGTTTTATTTTTAATTTGTTGTGCAAATTTCTATTGCTATACTCACTGTTACAGCGTCACTGTTACATGCTATACCGTAACATTTCATTGTTATACAATAACGCCTATCTAGCAGTTTGAACAGAATTTGTTTTAATGCAACAAAGAAAGCCAAAATTATCGGGCTACATTTCATTGTGTTGCAGACATTTATGTTTTTGCCATTGGAGCTGAGACCTTTGATGACGACCTGCAGTCATTCACAGCTGGGACCGGTGGCAAGCATTTCTTCAAAGTGAAGGATATTACAAATTTAAATGAGACCTTTGATGAAATTATTGGTAAGTTTGTTGTCTGTTAGTGTTTATCTTAGCATCCATTTCCGCCCTCTAATATAACAGAAATTAAATATGATCATATGATATGATCAGCACTGGAGGCCTGAACATCGTTCTCTTGGTTTTCTAAAGTGCTTAAGAGCAGGCAGAACAATCACTCTTAATCTGTGCTTCTCTATGTTATATAGCTTGACACCACTGATGTAGCAGTGGACCCATTAGACCACATTATATACCATAAAATATCCATTACGAGAGTAGACCATTAAAACATACATACAGAATTTGTACAGAATAAATAGAAGAACAAAAATAGAAACATTTGCCATTGTGAGTATGTTGCCATGCTAACATTAGCATTTAGCACAGCCTCACAGTCGCTGCTGGGTTCAGTGCACTGTGCTACACGCCACACTTTCAAAATTGACTCTTTACTCTGTACTGATGTGTATCTCTACCACTGCATCCATGAACATGAGCAAAAATGAATTTGTTTTTTTGTTTTTTTTATGCAGATGAAAACGATGTTAAAGGTCTATGTGGTCTTCACAAGGAGTATGAAACATCGGACAGAGACAGTACGAGGAAAATGTATCCATGGGTTGCATCTATTTCTGTTAGGGTGAATGTTTCTGCATTTTATTTAAAAGACTGACTATACTACCCTGTCTAATTCTTTACATAATTATTCAGACATGAGAACAGCCAAAAAACTGCTTGCTTCTTACTTCTCTGTGTTACATATCTACTAAACCATATTATATGTTTCTTTATCATCAAAAATTCAGGCTCAAGGAAATCCAGGAAAGAATTGCCTGGGTTCGCTGATTTCCAAATACTTTGTCTTGACTGCTGCTCACTGCTTCACATTTGGAGATTTACCCGAGCACGTCACAGTTGATTTCAACCACAAAGGTGATGCTGAATTTAATATTTTCTCATGCATCTTCTTTTCATTTACATGGCATAACATGTCAGAGTAGTTCACAAAAATAATTGTTACAATATCCAGTAAAGTTTGTTTTGCTTTTTATTTGCTTTTGTAGTTTCAAAGTCCAAACCTAGTGTCATGAATTATTTTAGATGAATTCACTGTCTGTTCTATTATCCATCATGACAGCAACAATAACATGACTGATTGTGTTTTACAGTGCATAAGGTCAAAAAGTTCTATTTACACCCAAAGTACGATGTTAATGCTAAAGTGAAGGAGGGTGTGAAGGAGTTCTACGACTATGATGTGGCTCTCATCTTGCTGGATGAATTTATTGATATCTCTATCACTGCTAGGTGAGAACTCATGTTCTTCAAACACTGATGTTCATATTTAGATTTGGTCTTTACATTCTCAGTCTGGGAATTTACTGATGAAACAATTCCACATGCCTGCAAAAACCTGTGTTAAAAGTTATTTACTGGAACATCATCCTCTACTCCTTCAGACCTATTTGCATACCTTGCACCATTGAGACTAATGCTGCTCTAAAACTGGATGCTGATTCCACCTGCAAGGACCAAGGTGAGTTAACCAGAGAAACATACTAGACCATCACACAATTTGATATTCATAGAGATAAAAAAATTCATCTTCCTGTGTAAGTTGATTCTTAGGAATAATGTTCTAACATAACCCCCACTTGGCTGCTTAGCATTTTTAATTTTTTTTTTTTTTATTACATTACATTATATTTATTTAGCTGACAATAAGTGCATTCAACCATGTGGATACAAAAGGCATTTATTAATTGTTAATGCACTGCCGAAGAAGGGAGAGGGTACTACATTTTCTTCTGTCAGTTCAGTGGCCTTGCAGTTCAAATAAAATATCTCAGGTATAATTTTATGTATGGTTGTGTTCTCTTAATACAGAGCAGGTGCTGTTAAAGAATCATCTTGAAAGACTGAGTTTCATGACCAAAGTCCAAAATGCGATATTTGAAAAAAATGTCCTCGCTAAGATTGGTGATAATGTAAGTTTTATTCAAGATCTATCAATTGTCAGTTTTGTGCCTTATGTGTGTGTGTGTCCCTGCTTTCTTCATTGTTCACTCAAAGTCACTTTGAACTATGGTTTCATCTTCCAACTTATCAATGCAGAGAGATGAATGCATCAGCCATGCATTGCAGGCACCAGGCATAACAACAAAAAATCCCAAAGACGCTGTGACTGACAACTTCCTGTGCACTGGTGGTCTACAGCCTTTCAGAGATCATATAGCATGTAAAGGTATGTTTGCTCTTTTACATGCATAAAGCCTAACTCTACCCTAGTTAGAGAGGAGCTGCTAGTTATCCCATAAACATCCTTGTATTGAGGTAAGCAATTTAATCAACAAACAGTAAATTGCATTCAAACATATTAAATATTCACATATTCAAACATATTAGAGAGGCACCAATATCTTTGTCTGATATAGGAAAAGTAAGGCAAGGTAAAATAATTCAATTCAATTCAGTTCAGTTCAATTCAATGCATTTCAATTCAGTTCAATTCAATTGTCTTCATTTCGCATTAAATCATAACAGAAGTTATCCCATGACACTTTTCCCTAAAGAGCAGATCTTGACATAACATATATTATTTACAGAGACCCAACAATTCCCACCATGAGCAGCACTTGCCTACGCTGGTACACCAAGATAATCCTTTAAATCTGTTTGTTTCAGTCAGAGTAACTCAGAGTACCTGTGACACATTATTTTTTGTGTAACTTTGTGTGTGTGTGTGTGTGTGTGTGTGTGTGTGTGTGTGTGTGTGTGTGTGTGTGTGTGTGTGTTTGCTTGGACAGGTGACTCTGGAGGTGCTGTGTTCAAGAACTATGAGCACCGCACAATACAGGTAAACAGTTGTTCTTTTCCATCAGTATAACACAGATGAGTGTCACCTACTAACCGACCAATTCTTTCACAGGTTGCGTTGGTCAGCTGGGGAACACAGAATCTGTGCGCTGGGGGTGGTCGCGTCGAGTCAGATGCGACCTCCAGAGATTTCCATATTAATCTTTTCAGAGTTATCCCTTTTCTCAAATCTGTCCTTTCAAATGACACCGACGACTATACACCAATTAAGTTTTTGGAAAACTAAATGCATTTGTATGCTGTCATTTCTTTCGCTATTTCAGTCCTATGATTATGCTGTATGTTTAAAAACACTTGGAACATGTTATTTTTCTTACAGATGCACAGATAACTGAATTAATCCAATTACTACGATGACTTGTAAAAGATACAATTTTCACATAAAATGTCCTCATTAAAGGGTACACACATTCTCAAAATACACAATTACAGCCAAGCAAATAGTTATCACATATGCAGTTTACTTTCTCATCATTTATTCATTATTTTCAGTGTTCAGCAAGTATGTAAAAAAGGTAATAAATCAGTATTTGCCTATGTCTTGATGGGTTTTTGTTTTTTTTAAGTAGTCAACACCATAGATCAGAGTTTGTTATGACAGTGTGATGTTCCCTGTTTGCCTTGCTGAAGATATTTTATTATAATTCTGACTGTACGAGGCAGAAAAAGATCATTTACATTCATAATGTGTGTTAATTACATCAATAAAACAATGCTGATCCATGTATTTTGTTAATTTTATATAAAATGATACATGACACAAGGTTTATGCATTCACAATCAAAGGCTGTTAAATAATTTCTTTCTCTGAGGCTTTTTCCAAAACTGCTTAAGAAGGAATGACTAAAAGAAATACTATAGCACTTAAAAGGTTTCATCAAAACTCTTTTATGGATCAGCTCTGCTGATGGAGCCGTCCAGCTCCCCCTCAGGTCAGTGACTCAGGGCCCATTTCCAACTCTCTGTGCAGGTCTACGCAATGCGGACACTCAGTCTGGCGGCGTGCCAACTCAGATCATTCAAATTGAATTTAGCGGAAAGTTAAGTTCTTTTTTTTTTGGTGAGTAATTGAGTTTTTCTCTTTCTCTGTCTGGCTTTGAGATAGGAATGAACTGAGTTTGTCATTCATTGCTGTGTCTTTACAGCCCACAAACAAACAAGGCCATTGCATTACGAATGATTTGCTGCGGTCAGAGCAAGTTTATTTTGTAGTGTAACTATGATCTGTTGACCATTACGCTGTCAGGGAAAAAACACATTTAGCAATTCTCTTTTCTAATGCGTATTGGTTTGAACGTCCGAACATCAAAGAACAGTAGAGAATTTTAAACATCAATGTTAGGTTTGAGTGTCTGTATGTGTGTGTGTGTGTGTGTGTGTGTGTGTGTGTGTGAGGTCAGTGATGTACTGGCTCCCCATGGGAACATTCATCTGGTTTTCCTTTAACTAATTGAGAGAGAGGGAGGAGGTCAGAGGGATGAGAGGAGGAGGCAGAGACAGAGGAAGACAGACTGTGTGAGAGGAGGGACGAATGAGAGAGGCTTAATTGAATGAAAGCCTCTCAGAAGCTGTAAAGAAGGAGGAAATTCAAAACGAGGACCGTTCTGTATTGGATCCCTCTGGAGGACTCAGTTTCCTCCCTGTTTTGTCTCTTCAAGGCATCACCTGATTATGCCAACATCCTATACCCTGCCTTCAATTTAAACAAAGCTGGAGCCCTGAAATCAATCTGTTACACCTAAACTGATTAGCGGTGTTTGGATAGAGCAGCATGCATGCTGACAGTATTTTCTGGGCAGCCTCACCCCCTCCTCACTCCTTATTCAACACTAGCATGCACAGCATATTCCTGATGAAGCATCCTGCTGTTTCAACTGGCTGATCTGTCTCTCCGCGAGCCCTAAATCAACCTTATGGGCCATTTTAGAAATTACTACCATTAAGAAGTGCATACATACACTTTTCCCCCATTTGTGCTCAGAAAAGCGGGTCATGCTCACATGCATCCATGGCTTCTGCTGATGCAGATGCTTTAATATGAAATTTTATTGGTCCCATTACACCGATGGAAGCTCCCTTGATATTAAACTCAAAATGTCAAATATTCATTTGAATGATTTGACATGATGTGAGCTGAGTTACTGAAATTAATTACAGATTGTCAATAAAGTCTATTTTCGTCGGTATTTATTCTTACTTGTGACCTCAAAGCATTAGCACTTATTATATAAGATTTGTTTTTTTGTGTATGCAATTCAGTTATACACGTGTATTTGTCATAGTTACATTACTTATGACTATCAAGCAAGTGCAACAACACAAGACATAGCAGCTGCTGCTGAGCCCGCTCACATTATGTTTAGACTGGATAAGACTGAAACTAGAGGCAAACAGCTAGCCTGGCTCACGGAGGTCATTAGTCTGTTGATACATTACATACATATTGTATATCTGTCATGACTTTGGTGTTTTTAAAGTGCTATACAAAAAAAACCCAAAAAGCAAAAAACTTAATACAAACCTACCATGAGCAGTCGGTTAACATAGCTTAGCTTAGACAACTAAGCATTATATCTTGTTTGTTTAATCAGTGATATAACATGTTCATCATGACCTTATTTCTGTTTTGTTTTCATTTTAGACCCATAAATGTTTAAAGGCCTTGCATATCGTTTTCATTTATGAGCCTATTACTCTGCGTGATGAACACACATGAACACATTTCTGTCAGTTCTTCTGCAAAACAGATTCTCTGTGTTTGTGTGTCCATCTGTTCTCTTTTCATTAGTTTGAAGTGGGCAGGGCTTCGTTGGAAAAAAGGTGAAGTCATGGGGTTGTTTACTTGTGTTGTCAGGCCACTTTCAATCAAGTCAAACCCCAACCACACATCGTCAGTGAGAGAATCTTCTCAAACACAGTAGATGGGCATAGCAGTGGGGCCAAAGTCCTTATGGGTGAATGCACTGTGATGTCATCTGATGAAGCTGCTCCACTGCTGACTTTGCTCATATATATGTAAAGATATTTAAATATATAGTTTGTTGTTGACTGTATGTAACGTTAAAATAATGCAGACCTATGTACTTTTTAACTGCAAATTGCTGCTTCTCTTTATGTAGGACTGGAAGAAGGACCCTTTATTTACGTCACTGACAGTCAAATCAAATCAAACAAGTTCTGGAGTGATAAGGATATTTATTTCTGAGCTTTAATTTCAACAGTTAGAATAGAAATATTTACGATTTGAAACAAAGTTTTCGTTTTGGAGATGTCAGCCATGTTGCATTGTAACACAATAAGGGAAGAACGCTGCAATACACCTTGATGGGGGAGAAAAATATTTCAAAATATCCCTGATCGAGTTAGAGGAGATCATTTTCATGTAACACTTTTGTAATGATAATACCAGAGCTTAAGTAATAAAGAAAGGAGTGAAATCTGCCTCTTGTCAGCATTTACGATGAGAAGCACTTGCACGATTAGATGTCTTGCGATCGATGCAGCCTTTTCTCCCAATCATTAAGACTGCTCTTAACAGATTACAGCCCCCTCCCAAACACGCACAGTCTTTTCTCCTCCTCTTCCTGCTCCTCCTTCTGTCTCACACACGCTCTCATTCAGCAGATACAACAGGAGATTTGCCTCCTTGGCACTTCTTTAGCTTTCTCTTTGAATTCCAACCTTTTTAGAGCATTTTCTTCCACCTGACACTACAGCTCAGTCTATCTACTTTCACCTGAGCTCCACTAACGACCAGATGAGCAGACGAGCGGAATGAAAAAGACTAAACTGAAATACAAAAGGTGGTGGTGAACTGACTAAAACTGACAAAGATGGACCTACTCACAATCTTCTGTCACCTCCTGCTTTTGTGTTTTGATCCATCTGCAGCCACAAGCCTCATCACAGGTAAGATGCACACAAAAATCACAACACAGCGTAAAGACATGAACTCTTGATCAATTGTGTATTTATCTTTGGTTTCCTCATGGCCTGCTGCATTCCTGACACCATGCTGGATGTTTGGCTCTTGAAGCGGATATATTTGAAGCCAGAGGTAGGCTACACACTCCTCTACAACTAACTCTATATATTGTTGTGGGCACAGAATTCCCACAGTTAAGTTGTTTCAGTGCTCTAACTTAGTATATTCATCCAATGGTTGTGATATCTGGCATGTGTAATCAGGTGTGTGGTTGCAGGTCAACGTGTGTGCAAGGCGGGAAAAGGAAAGCCGTGTTACAAGCTGGCATACTTCTCCGAGCTCCGGAGGAGGCTGAACTTCGCAGAGGCGGAGCTCGCCTGCAGGCGGGACGGAGGGCATCTGCTTAGCGTGGAGTCGGAGTCTGAGCAGAAGATCATACAGCAGCTCATCACAGAGCTCCGCCCAACTGATGGAGACTTCTGGATCGGTCTTCGCCGTAACCATGGTGATGAGGACAGCAGTTCAGACTGCTCCCCACAGTACTACTGGCTGGACGGCAGCAAGTCCACATTTAGGTGGGTAGCAGGTATCTAGGGTCAGGGGGTCAAAAGTGAACCTTAGAGCAATGAAGTGAAATATCAAGTTCTTTTTCTCTGGTTTATTTTTTGATGAAGGATGTGTGTTAATGTAATTTATGGAAGCATATTGCTGCAACGCCAGACAGATTAGTATCATGTTAAAACGTGAAATGTTTTACTTTTTAACGCGATACTAATCTATTTTTTATTTTTCTGCCTTGGCAGCAATATGCTTCCATACTGACGTACATCGTAAGCATCTAAAAAGTGTTAGGATTATATATTTGTTTCACTCCAGATTCACAATATTGTCATTCAAGTTTTTGTAAACTTTCCTGAATTGGGTGTGGTTATATTCAGACATTTAATGCGCAAAAAAACAAACAAAAAAAGCATCACATTTATTACACCACATCAGTTGTCGCACAAATCAAAACTCTGTGCTCTCACTGCGTCTGCCTCAAAGCAGCCGGATCCCAAAGAAACCAACTTAATAATAATAATAATAAATAAACTCAGAAAGTGTCAAATGCAACAGAAACAAAATTAAACTCACCAAAACATCTTGTCTTGTCTTTCTGCTGTTCCAACAATCACCAGCTCTGGTTTGGATTATATAAAACGTTAATTCACAGAGTGAGATGATATTCTGGAAAAATTCTGGAAAAATTACTGTTTTTGTCAAAGGAGTCTCTTCTGGCTTTGAAGAGAGCGTAGATAACAGCTTCAGTACCCCAGCTGCCTGACAGCAAAGTAAAGCAATGAAAATATTCTAAATATAAACGTACATTTGAACTGATATTGATTATTTAGGTGGTTAAAATATGTTTTTCTGCTCCTCTTCTTCACTCGTCTCCTCTTCTTAGTTTCCGTACTGATGGAGTTGTCAATCAAAACGTGATCTGCCACACCTACACAGTTTTCAGAAATTTATTTTCGCTGAGACTTTTGTGGATGCTCAATGAGATGCTCAACTTTGACGTCATCTGCATTTTTACTGCAACCTTGCCTCCAAGAAACAGACAACTTATAAAATGTTGACACAGATACATTTGATTGTTTCCATAAAATGATACGGCCATTTTGAATTTGATGTCAGCAACATGTTGAAAAAATTTGGTCTGACAACACGAAGCATTTGTTAACGTTGCTGTAATCTTGAACAGTTTTACAAAATGTTTTCACACAGCGTGACAACTTTTTTGAAAATAGGGTTGTGTTTGAAGCCACATTCACAGAGCCTTTAGGATTCAAATTTGAAATGAAAAATGTCTATAGCACAATTAATACCAATAGTGACTTTTTTTTCCAAGTATGTAAACAAATATTGTTTCTTATTACTTATTGGGGGACGGCACGGCTGTGCAGTGGTTAGCCTCACAGCAAGAAAGGTTCCTGGTCCGACCCGAGTTTGCATGTTCTTCCCATGTCTGCATGGGTTCTCTCCGGGTACTCCGGCTTCCTCCCACAGTCCAAAGACATGCAGGTTAATTAGTGACTCTAAATTGTGCGTAGGTGTGAATGTGACTGTGAATGGCTGTTTGTCTCTATGTGCCTTGTGATAGGCTGGCTCCAGCCCCGCCGTGACCCTGATGAGGATAAGCAGATCGATGAATTACTTGGTTGGCTAACACAGATACATAGTATACACAGATACAGACATATCTTCAATAAGAAAATATAGGTCAATATGCCAGGAATCTCTCTAATGTTGTCTCTAATAGGAACTATATGATACATGCAAAATCTGACATTTGAGGTTTTAATACTCAACATCATGGGGCGGCTGTGGCTTAGGAGGTAGAGGGGGTCGTCCACTAATCAGATGATCGGTGGTTCGATCCCCGGCTCCTCCATTCAAGTGCATGTCGAAGTGTCCTTGGGAAAGGTACTGAACCCCAAAAATCGCTCCCTGTAAGTCGCTTTGGATAAAAGCGTCAGCTAAATGACTAAATGTAAATGTAAACATCAATGCAGGCAGTACCAAGAAAGTACTGACTGATACTGAGCCTTTTGGTGTCATCAGGACTGTTTTTATTTTTAAAATTTATTTTGTTTATTTAATGATTTTTTAAAATATGAAATGTAAAGCTTTGACAAAAAGTGATTTTCGTACATGTGCTTTGTGTTCATTTAGGAACTGGCACTGGGATGAGCCGTCATGCGGCTATGAGGTGTGTGTGGTGATGTATCACCAACCATCTGCTCCTCCCGGTCTGGGGGGGCTCTACATGTTTCAGTGGAATGACGACAACTGTGAAACCAAGAACAACTTCATCTGCAAATACACTGCGGGTACTGCTACTACAGTATTTCAATATACTTTTACTTTGAATAGAAAATATTTGAACATTGTTGACCATGATTCATTTTCTCCACAGAGAAGACACTGGAGCCTTCCCCTTCTCCCAACTCCACTCAAACAAGTAAAATGTGCTTAGTATGATTGTTTAAAAAAGTGTCACAACGTATGATTTTCAGACATTTCAGATACTTTAAAAGTGTGTGTGCTCAATAGACAGTCTGAACATCATGGTTGTTCCATTACAGATGTCTTCCCTTCATCTGTCGTGCCGTGGAATTCCGGCACCCACAAACCGGGGAGTACAGGTTGACTGACTCAATACATACTCGCTACTCTGATGCTGCCACATTCAAACACCAGCCACATGGCACTGACTAAATCTCTTTCTCTCTGTTGTCAACATCTCTCTTTTAGCTCTGAACTTGGTTTACATCATCATTCCCACCATCCCTCTGATACTCCTGTTACTGACAGTGACTGGAGTCTGCTGCTTCAAACTGATCGTCAGACGGTGAGGATCCAAAACAAATATTGAGACGAACAAAAGTTTTAATTCACCCGAAGATTTCCAACAATTACCATCTGAAACATTTCATTCATTTTTGATCTACCTTAACAGTAATATAACAGACCAAAACCAACGCTGACTCTGTTTACATGCACAAAATATTCCAGTTTTTTGTCATTATTCCAAAAAAAGGCAACAACGAAGCCGTTTACATGGCTAATGACTATGACATGTTCCACTAATATTTCCGTTTACATGCAGCCATACATACACTGATTAAGGTAATGATACACAGTACATCCTATGGCTTATATAATAACCAAATCCTATCCAATAACCTGCTGATATCCAAGTCTTTTATGTTTAAAAGTCTTTCTCATTACAACAAGAAATCTGGGCTTTTCTTCTGCGCATGCATCTCTGTTTACAACGCATGGAGCTGATTGTAAACAGGCAGGAGGTCATGTCACAAACTGTGGTAGTTAAAATGCAGATTCTGTTGTATAGAACCTGAATAACATCGGCATATGCCTTAATACAATAAATCCCATCAGGCTTTCACTAGTTCAGTAATACTGGTTTGGTAGGATGGGTTCACAAAGATATTTCTTATTCTCACTCAAAAATTGTCAAATTAACACCATTATTTTCAATACAAATGAAGATATATTCATTTTAGGAAAATTGTTTCATGTGTCACCCCTTCCACTCTTTGTCTGGTTCAGTCTGTTAATGTGTGAGGTAAAATGTCATGTATGCTGCTCTGTGTGTGAGACAGAAAGAGGAAACAGCAGAAATCAGAAGTGTGCCAGACAGACCTGGGCCTCTGCGCCAGCACAACTCCACCTGACGTCTACAATGTCATCCGCGCCCAGAAGGATGATGACCTGGTTTCGGCTCGCCCGCACACCAAAAACACCTCCTTTTTATGCTCCTCTCCTGACACACCGACGGGTGACTATGACAACCTGGGCGGTCGGGACACAGAGAGCGGCTTTGTGACGCTTGCCAGCACAGAGAGCGGCTTCCTCAACTTTGACCTCAATGACCTCAGCCTTGGGCGACGTGGCACCTTCTACGACACCAGCTTGGGTCGCACAGGAAAGAGGGAGTTGAATGACAGTAGTCTGGGTTCCACCGGACACAGAGAGTTTTATGACAGGAGTCTAGGTCGCCGCACGACAAAGAGTGAGCATTACGGCAGTAGTGTGTATGGGGACCATGGATTGTATGATAGAGGAGCCAGTGACCTCTATGACCCCAAACTTAGGGCTGGAAGTCGCACAGTAAAGGCTGATCTCTATCAGACATACATCACCAACGGGAAGGAGGACACTTACCAAACCAGCCTCGGGACCTATGGAAACCGAAAATCCTACCAGGCAAATCTGGACTGCTACCGGAACGGCCTGACTCTTGATGGCAGAGGGAGATACTTCAATGAGCAAGAATGGATCAACAGAGAAAACTACTGATCCTTTAAACAGCTCCTTTATTGTGTGTGTATAGCAGTGTATGTGTGATTGTCAACAAGGACGAGAGAATGGCAAAAAACTGTGCACGTATGTGGGTTGTAATAGTTTGTATGGTATGTTTCTGAAGACTTTTAGGGATTCAAATCAGGTGAGGACGTGCTCATGTTATATTTTGTCACCGGCCCCACAAGTCAACCTGTAGCCTGGTGGTAGATTAGGACCAAGTGGCCAATTTGTGTTAAATTCTGAGTCTATTTACCCAAATTGCAAAGAAACATTGTCTCACTTATCTATCCTAATCATGGTGATGGTAGCTTTGTGTGTCCCTGAGATTTCTGCCTCCAGCCCAGGTGAATGGAGGTGAATGAAATTTTGTGGCACTCAACCATTGGAGAATTACATTCAAATAATTCAGCCTAATCTACAGAGCTACAGCTTTCATTGCAACTACTTTCTTTCTGAAGAGTCTGCAGGTTATCAGGGACACTGTTTTAATTTTCTGCAAATTAAAGTCCATTCTCCTTTATATTATAGTATTGTGATGGCATAATCTCTGAGACAAATATGCAAAACTTGGGACACATATCAAAACGATCTGCATGGTTTGACACTGCACCACTACAGGCAAGTGAGTTTGACTGAAATGAGATTTTACACATCAATGTCTGTTCACAGGTCTCGGAGCATGCTGCTGCACATGTGACGAAGCCTCGTATGGCTGAAGTCGAAAATCTGATACACTGCCTGGGTAATGCAGACAGCAGGTTCTGATGAGAAGTAGGAGTGTGTGGAATAAAAAAAGAATATCTCAGCTTCTGCTGCATCAGTTTTGATCCTTCTTTTGTGACGCTGTAGTGGAGAGCTAAATCGATGGAGAGCACTTGACTTTGGCCTCAAGACTTTCTCTGGACCCCTCTATAGACCCTGATCACTTCAGCTGATGTTGTGCTTTAACTGGGAACAAACACATATTCTTTGAGATAAATTACCACAAAGAAACGCACATGCAGGAAACCTGGGACTCCTTAGCGGCTGAAGTTAAAGCCAAACAACCTTTGTTGAGTAACAGCATGAAGTGTGTCAGATCTGAGACTGAAGTGATGATGAGTGACATGGACAAAGTGTGTGTGTCTGTGTGTGTGTGTGTAGCAGCCTGTTTGCATGGCCTTGTCATGCTGCCCTTGCTTGGTAGGATAACTATTAAGGTCTTGGACCTTTATGTTTGCTGTACCTGAAAATATTGTTTAAATCATACCCAAGTTTATATAAATCAAACCAATTAAGACACATTACTGCTTGAGGGAGCCACGGCTGAATATTTTTATGTACTGCAAGTGTGTTTCGACGTGGCCTTAAATTGTAAGATGTCCAGATCTTGAATTAACTTTCACTGATTGATTGCTCCCTTAGTTATTAATGGATTTCTGTCAAGTAAATTAATGAGTACATTAAAGACAGCCAAAGACAATGTTAGCAAGTGGAAAGGTGGCTCATACAGTGAATTCAGCTTGAGTGCCTGCAGCCTGACCACAGCAATGGCATGATTATTGAAGAGAATAATAAAATATAGCATTATTATTATTGTTGTTTATTCAGAATGTATAATGCCTTGACATCTCTCCTGTAAGTGAGAGTGGTTTGTATGTTTGTTACATGAGAAATCTTCAAATAAAATAAGATTAGAAATGAATCTGTGTGCGTGTGTTTAAGTGATTTTAATGTCCCAAAAAAAAATTAAAAAAACAGGATGGTTGTCAATCATGTTTTTATTAACATTCCAAGTTAAATTAATCACGCATCCTTGCTTTCATTCATCTCCAGCACTCACACCCGACAGAGTACACAATGAGATACTGTTCAAGTGCGGACAAGCAAACACTACAAGATTTCTTAGATGAAAAATTCTCCCATCCAGGCCACATCAAGTGAAGTATGAAAAGAAAAACACTTTTATTGTGTGTGTGCAACAGCCTGTCCTGGGTTCAATACATGTGAAATCTTGTAGTGTGCACCCACTGTAAGACATTCATTTACACACAGACAAGCTCACACACACACACACACAAAAACTGATAAAATGTTGACAAACAGGTCCAGCTGATACCGACCATGCATTCCTGCATACCTACACATTTCTCTCTCACACACACACACACACACACACACACACACACACACACACACACACACACACACACACACACAAACAAGCCCAAAAGCAGACATAATGTCCTTAAAGGGTCTGATATCTTCAATCATCTTCAAATGTTTTAGGAGACAAAGACTATAGAACACATGCATGCACATGTGTTCATCAATCACACACTCACACACAAGCTTTTTTGAGGGGAAGTGATTGATTTCTGTCGTTGAAGATTTTGTACTTGGGGCCACGTGGAAGTTCAAAGGTCAGCCGTGAGTCCGCTTACGAGGCTGCTTTTGCCGCCGTGGTTTCAAGATCACGTAACGCCTGTATGTGGTGTGATGGTCTGATAGAAATGGGATGTAGAACACTCTGAAGAGAAGAGACGACCTGAGAAAGAAAGAGTCGTGTTTTTTTTAAGCTTTTCTATGCAGCTAACACTGAAGTTCTATCAAGAGTGCAATGTACATACATTAAGCTCTTCTCATTTTACCTTGATGCTTGAAGGAAAGGCTTATAGGCGATGACGTTCCATTCCTCTTTGTTGGCTGCGTAACGTGGCTCAAGCGGCGTCTCTTCATCTGTGTCCAGGTCTACTAAGTAGTGGCACTGCCGTAAATCCACCTGCCCAGAGTCAAAATTTTACAATAAAAGGGCCACCGCTAGTACCACATTGTCAGTATGTCAACAGATGAGCACGCGTCTGAGTGACTCACATATCTGGTCGGTTCCTCCAGGTTCTGGTCGTTCATATGATCCGGGATGATCTGTGTAGCCAGAGGACCGGAGGCGTATGGCTGAGGAAGCTGTCCTTTAAACTCAGACTGAATGAAGTGCAGTTGCCAGCTGGAGATTAAGAAGATGATGACTCAATCACAGCCACACGTGGGAATAACAAAATACAATTTCCCTTTTTAAGACCCGTGTAGGAATCCTGGGTACTGACTTGTGCGGTAGAAGGAAGCTGCTTGGGAAGCGGTACCACTCTTTGCCAACACAAACGCTAACGGGTCTGCCTTCAGGGACAGAGTGAAGAGTCGGATCCTTGGCGATGCGATGGAACTCTGGGTACAGGTCGAGAGGGGCATGGTAGCCTGCAGACAGAGAAAAAAATAATAATTTCATGCATCTTAAACTGTTGCTTTTGTTGTTTTATAGTGTCTGTGGGTACACACACACACCTCTGAAGAGAGCGACAGAGCGAGACAGTGACAGAACTGTGAAGACCGCGACTGTGCTCAGAGCCAGCCAGTTGGAGGAGACGGTGTAGTGTTCCAGTCGGTACCGCTGGAACAGGAAGTGGTAGCATTTCTGCAGAAGATGAAATGTATCAGTAAAAACTCACTTTATATGCACATTTATGACTAAAAGGGATCAAATACAACTGAAGTCAACCAACACAGAGTACTGTAAAGTAGTAGAGAAGCAAACCTGTAGAGAGGAGAGGGCTACTGCTCCACTGAGGCAGATGAGAGGGTAGATGGGAAAGAGAAAACGCTCTTCCTTATGAGGTCTGGTGAAGAAAACCAACATCCACAGATACATGGGAGACAGAGTCAGCCAGTATGGACGGCCCAGGTTCTGCACTGCAGAAAACACACGTGCACACATCAAATCACCTTTTTGTTTTTGCAACAACCTTATGATGTCACATACCAAACATACAGAAACGGGATATAAATAGTGGTCTGATAACATCAGAGCAACATTCAGTCTGTTTCCTGAAATAACTTGTTACACTGTGCTCATGAATGTAAACATGAGAGCACCAAGACAATGAGTTGAAAGCACTTGAGTGCGTCATCACCACACCACATATTATTATTATTATTGCAGATCGTGTTCTGCTGAGACAGGCGACCAACACCCTTTCCATCCCCCCAAAAAGAGTGCATGAAATAACAACATCTAGTCTTGTTTTTATTGCTCGCAGTCCTCACCATTGAACCTGTGTAACAGTGTCTCCATGAGAGCAGTGAGTGGCAGAGAGAACAGTGCCAGAGCAAACACCAGGTTGAAGTTCAGGATCCCATTTGCAAAGTAGAAATGCCACGGCTCTGTACCTGAAAAGCAAACAACACAAAACATGCTAAATATTACAGCTGGCGCGCAGATTTTCACAATAACGTCATCAAGACTGTATAAGTATTGAAAGAGCTGATTAAAAAGGAAAATCCACCAAGGGGGTGGTCAAATAATTTGTTGTAGAACACTGAATGAACTGATAAAACACTGAATAATGATAGTGGAAACTCAAGTCCAAAGGTCCTGTAAATATTGTGTTATTGTCTGTGGATTAAGACTGCCTTATTACTGCCAACTTAATGGAGAGTGATACAACCTCTTGGCACACTTTCAGAGGGTTTCATATGATTAGTGCTAATGATAGTATGCCCTCTAGAGTCCAATAAAAAGAGCACAGATTTAAATTTTTCATGTTTCTCCATCAGCCAGTCACAAATACCCCAAATGTGCTAAATCACTCCCAGTGTTATACACCTTAACTGTCTCAATAGTGTCCATCTACTGATGGAAAGTTTGCTAACATCAGCTCAAGAGAACTGACTGATCAGCTGTTCCCTTGGTGTGATTTGAGATTGTTCCCTTATAAAAACTATACCTTAAACATGGTATAGCTGTTTTGGGAGAAAGTATTGGAACACATGAGTAAATGGCTAGACTATGTTTGTTAGGGGCCCAGACAGAAGTGCCAAATATATCTAAATATGAGCGGGTTGGTCACAGCTGCCCAAGCGATCCTCAGATTATGAAAGAGCACAGTCGCTCCAGATGTTAAAAAGTAGATAGAATTTATGTCAGAAATTGCATCATATGAACACACTTTGGCTAGAATTAACACTGAAGGAGAAAATCTTACGAGGGCAACGGATCATTTTGCATTGGTTGTTCCAAAGATGTTCATTTATCACAGACCTTAGCATACATCGGTGTATGTTGGGTATGCTGTCTGTCGATGACTGTGTTTATTTTCAGTTTAATTTTATGTTTATGCATGTATAAATTAATAAAAACTTTAATGACATAAGAAAACTCTAACTAACAGTTTGTATTGTAAACAGCACACAGCACAACTATCACTGGTTGGAGGCTAGTGGCTGTAATAAAACCCGATACTACACAATGCAGGTTTAGTTTACACAGCTTCTTCATTCTGCAGTTGTTGTTATAATCCAGACAGCCTAACAAAGTCTGTGTGAAATGCACAGGTAGGTGTTATGAAAATGTCGTCAGCCCCGGAAAACATCAAAAGCTTAATGTACAAAATCAAATCTGAAAAAGAACTCTGTTCTGTTTTTTATCACTGATCTTTTGTCGACATGATATAACATGATGTGTGCTCGTGTATATTACCATAAAGGTCGGGTCCATGAGGTGTGAAGACGTTATACAGAAGAATATTGAGTGGAGCAATGACCAGTTTGCCATAAAAGAAAGAGTCCACTGCCACTAGTGGCACCTGAAAGACACACAGAGGGGAAAGTGAATGCACCCAATAAACATACATTTACAAATATGTCTATACAGAGTGTGCATATTTACCACAGTAATGTATATATCATTATGTAACTTTATGTATGACACATATGAAATATTCCTGGATTGATGACGTGGTGTGTGCCTAAACTGAAGCCATGACACTCACCTACAAGCACCCTTGTCTTGTGATATGGCAATTTAAAGCGGCGTGTGTGTGTGTGTGTGTTCATATATCCTCACCAGCAGCAGAAGCAGAGCAACAGCTGACCAGGTGATAAACGTTTTCCACTGCCTCTTTAACACCAGCAGGTCGAAGGCAATTGGAATCCTGCAAAAATAAACCCAAGCAGTATTGAGAGGGATACATTTTGAGTTTGAGTTTGTCAGACAAACAGGGCAACTTAGTTTTACAGCCCTACCCAATCAGAGCAGAGAATGGCCATCCAACGATGACACCGGCAGCCACACCCATAATGGCTAACGGTGGTGAGTCCTGAAACCAGCCCGTCATGGCAACCAGCGTCGTGTACATGCAGAAAGACGAAGGCAGGAACGCTGCGGGGAAAGAACAAAAAAAGGTTGGAGGAGGATGGATGACCAAAAAGTGATGAGCAAACAAGAACCAGTCTCCTTCATCTGAACCGGGAAATACAGAGAACACGCAGAGCAGATATCTGAAATGTTCCTTCTAAAATGGATACTGTACACTGTATTTTTGATCAGTGTGCCGATTAAGCAATAGAAGCTCTGTAATAAATTATTCAAGAGGGCTGCATGGAGGCAGTTAGAAAGGCAGGCAGTCGATTACTGAAGACAATACATAATAAAAATGGACAGAACTGTGAAGACAAGAGACGGAAATGGATGAACTGAATGAATAAAAGACCAACCTGCAGACGAGCAGAACATTCCTGTGCTCAGGACGAGGAATGCCAACATCAGACGGCCCACATGCAGACCAAACTTCTTACAAACCGCCCTATGTCACAAACACAAACAAATCAAATCATATATATTCATATATATATATATGAACAGTATACAGATGTCAATATAATCAGCACAATGTGTAACCCAAAGCTCTACGTGTGTAAACTCACTTGTAGAAATAGAGTTCACAGACACAGCAGGAAAACGCTAAGAGACATCGTACAAAGTAGAACACCAACACCTGCAACACAATCAGAACACAAGTCTGAAACCTCTGCAAACATTCCAGTATAGTGATATATATATCTGATTGAAAAATACATATTTTTCATACTACAACAGGACACACAAAAGAACTGCTGATTACGCTGTAGGCGAGCTAATATAGTAATATAAAAAATACTATATATATAGTAATACTTTACAGTTTTGCTCAGGTTAGTTACCTTTTTTGTCTGTAGAACGTGGGCATGCAAACATGCGGGAAGAGCGTGCAGCCATAAGTAAGCATACGACCTGATGGCGTACAATGGAGAATATTCCCATGTTTGCATCCCTGTGCCGTACAGCAGGTAGTGCATCTGTCAAAACAGTCATCACAGCAATTACAGACACGGAGCGTTAAAGAAAAGAAGTGTTTGTTTCCAACACAGATGTCGCTTATTCCACTCCAGGATTTCTGACAGCAGTGAGTAGTACTCACAGGCTCCCAGTAGTTGAAGGTTTCATCGCAGTCTGAGATGTTGCTGAGCAAAGCCGCGCAGAAACGTGCAGAGAGCAGGCATTTAAATGCAGTTGAACCTTCTGGAGCCCATACCTGTCCTCCACGACTTATTGACCTATTTAGAAAAAAAAATATCAGACAGATATCAGACAGATGCACAAATACCCTGTGTTCTTCTGTCAAACCTCAATGGACTTAGATATTACATCACATCTGCTTTGTGCATATTTAATAGAAAATGACCATGATCTTAAAGAAGCTAATTATCCAACAGAAGCAGACAACCTAAAGGTCTTTTAACTGATGCTGTGTTAAACACAGAGAGGACTCAGGTTATCGTGGCTTCAGACTGCTTAGCTTCAAAGTTTGCTCTCTCCAGCTGTAAAGTCCTGTCTTAGAAATAGGGTTATATTTGATCAGTCGATGAACTTTGATCAACATTTCAGATGTTTCATGTTTCTTCCACTTAAGAAACCAGAGCTACAGATGGTTATGACACTTTTCTTGTTGAGAATTCATCAGTGGTCAGCTCAGTCAGAGGAGAGGAAGTGTCTCCAAGGTGTCTCCTGCTGAAAGGTTTATTGAAGCTTGGCCAATGAGAATGGAGGATTGATGAATACACTTGTCATGACAGGATGTCACCTCAACTCTAAAGAAGCTCTCCTCTCTGGCTCTCTGTATAATGTCATCACAGTGTCCATAAATGGTCATTAAATGTGAAATATGTTTCCCTTTAGTGGTCCGACATTGTTATCAGACTCTGTAGAAACTTCTATGTTATGTACCTATCTGTTGTGTCAAGGGGGGGGGGCTCAGTTACTATAGTAATAATCAGAATGGCGTCTGCTTCCCTAAGAGCTGATCTGTATATGAAGGAGAGAAGTCAGTGTCCTCTAACAATCTAAGATTTAACACTGTCCCTACAGTGACCTTGAAACATCTGCTTGACCCTGAGTGACCCTCATGTGTGGCATGCTAGAAGAGAAAATTCCCTCACAGTTTTTATAAGCTAGATTAGTGCAAGTCTGCTCTGCTCTGCAAATGGTCCACAAGGCTGCTGCAAGGCAACAACTCACATCACACCCATGTTGTGTGAAAGGTGTTACACTAAATAGACTTTATTACTATTGTTATTATTAATGTCGTGAAGTGTTTGGTGGAACACAAAATGAATGTTGGTTTGATGCACAGGAAAGACAAGTTCTTATTACTTTGACTCAGAGGACTGAAAGAGTCCGACAGAGAAAATACAACTGAACTGTGTCCGAGTGCTATCACTGACTGTATCAAAAGACAAAGTACACTGAATGATATGTTATAATATGCTACAGCTGCACAGCAGTCCTCCTCTACTCTTCCAGTTACAGTTTTCACATTTAGCTTTTTGTTTGTTGTCTGTTTTGAATTAGACTAAAATATTATTTCACTATCAGATTTGTCTTAAGTCACTGCTCTACTTTTTAAATCAGCCCTGTGTCCCTCTTCCTGACAGACACAATTATGATTACCATAACAATCATGGTTATCATTATTATTATTAGAATAGAAGAACAGAATCGATACTTTTTTGATCTCTTGAGGGAAACGTCTTTTTCATCATATGTGGAGAGCTGGTGGAGTGATTGGCAGGCACACACAGAGCGGCGCCGTGGGAGCAGTTATTAGGGGTTCGGTACCTTGCTCAAGGGCACCTCAGCAGTGCCCAGGTGGTGAACTGGCACCTCTCCGGCTACCGGTCCATGCTGCATACTTTTGGTCCATGCTGGATACCCTCCAGATCCCAAGCCAAATCCCTACAGACTGAGCTACTGCCGCACCTACTATTAGTCATAGTAGCATCATTTTATCATCTCAAGCTTTATCAATATTATTATTCATTTACATTTGCAGTGGGTTTTCACACTGGTCTTAAATATTATCTGTTTGCTGTGTGTAACAAATAAACCTCCTAATCATTGAATCCTACATAAATATCTGTATCATGTGTGGTTGTAGTAATCTCTCTACAATGACCTGCTGACAGAGCACAACAACATCATACAGCTGTATTACACAATCAGTGAGAAATACTTCTATGATCTATGAAAGTCTACGATAATAATCAGAAGACAGTGTTTCATGAGTGTTCATAGTGGCAGTGTTTCCTCTGGCTCACCCCCATCATCAGATTAGTTAGATTAGTCTCCTCGGCTGCAGCTTAGCATTGATCCGCACGTTACGTGTTGTTATGACACGTCATCTCACAAACTGTCACACTGAATATTTCAGCGACGAATCAACAACAACACCGACCACTCATCTCAAATAACCCTTCGTGTCCGTGCTGACCGTGAGCTGCTGTCAGTTCTCATAAAGCTGGCAGTGTGAATGAATGAAGGCGACACACTGCGTTATGTATTGAAATAAAATAACATGCAACTAGTTACTGGAGCGGAAATGCAACTTAACAGTCATTGTACGTCAACCTGCTGCAAACACACACTCCTGTGGGCTCTTATGTGGACGCTATCAGTCCGTGCTACTGTCTTGTTATGCTCAAACTTGCTTAACGTATCAAAGTAGCTAAGCTAGCTTCCCGTGCTCAGGCTGTCAGTCAGACCGGGGGATGGAGCTCACAGCGCCGGGGTCTGTCGTCTCCTCTCCCGGCTCATACTCACTCTTGTCGAGTCTCTGTTGTTTTACTGTCATCGCCGCCTTTCTCCTCTTTCGGTGGCCGAGCTTCGGCCGGGACGTTCACGTTGTTTGCATCTTGTCTACTTCCTCGCCTGGTTCGCTGCCGAAGCGCCTTGGCCGCCATGTTTTCCGACGCTGCCCCCGAGTCGCCGGGTTTCGTTCATTTCCGCCGCTGTCCGATTGATGACAGCGCTCATCACAGACCGTATGAACATCTCTGAGCTGAGGATATATCTCAGCTTTATTTAGCTTTGTCAGGGGTCCTGTTGTTATTGTTCTTTTATTATTTGTCAGTGAACGATGTGGTGTCACAGTTTGTCTGATTTACTTCAACTGTAATTACACCTGAAAGAAATTAAAGTAGCAAATGGTAGGTCGTGAACATTGCTGTAGATACATGAGGCAACTTAATAGTACTTTAAGCCCAGATGAACACACACTTAGCTCAAGCTAAAGGTAAATACAAGCAGCAATCTCCAAGCTGATACCGAAGTGCCAAAAACTGTAATTCCTCAAACGGCCACTTGAGGCTGGTTACAGAACATTTCCATCTCCCCAAGTCCCCATATTAAAATGTCCAACTTCACAACAGAAATAAACACGTTTACAGCCTGGTACAAAAAACTATTTTGGTCTCTATAGCTAATTTCGCTGTTCACGACAACTGTGCTGAGGGTGAATTATTTTTTAACTCACCCATTCAAATTATATTAAGGCTTAAAGTTATGCTTAATTAACAGTTTGGTGCCGTTACAGATGGCTTGTTTGAGCAACCAGGTGTCATTCAGTCTGCTTCAGGTCTGCCAGTGATCCACGCCTTTGCCGATTTTATTTGTACTGATTTCCAATAGACCACAATTTTATGTTAAATAACAGGTTTATTGTTTGAAGATTAAAACACATACAGAAAACCATACAGAAAACCAATCACATTTCAAAGACATACCACAGCAAGCAATGCCTAAATTACTGTAAACACACTGTTCAGCTAGTTATGTAGATTATATGCTTAGAATTTGCTTAGCAGTTTTGTTATTATGATGCCAGTCCCAGTCCATCCTGCATATTCAAATATAGCTACCTGATGGTGACTTCCAACCGAGAGGAAAGTAAGGATTCCAGGTGTTGATGAAACTGGAGGGCTTGTGTGTGTGACAGAGCGTGTGTGTGTGAGTGGTAGGTGAGTCTGTAGCAGTAACTGGTCTGGCTCAGGTCAGGATGTGAGAACGTGTCAATGAGTTTAACTTGTTCCACTGTCTCGTGACTGGCCTCTCGGACCACGGCGTGGAACTTCCTCTCTTCCCAAGTCGGCCCTGTCCAGAAGCTGATGTCGAAGCTGATGTGCTCGGGGAACAGGGAGAATGGGTGGAAAGGTTTTCCTGGCAACGGGCTTAGTGCAAACTGTTTTAAAAAGCGTGGGTCGTGTGACCACAGGAGCCGCCAGTCGGGGAGTGAGAACATGAGCATGGCGAGGAGGTCCAAATTTAGGGAAACAGTGATGGTGATGTGGCTAATGTCGCTGGTATTGCCTGCAAACACCCTTCCAACCACACCCATTGGTTGCGCCATCAGACGCAGACCTCCCTGTTCAGTGACCAGGGAGACCCCATAGGGAGTGAGCAGCGTTTCCAGCGATTGCCCAATCAATTTCATTGGCTTACATTCTGAAGGGAACACACCTCTGAGCAGAAGCTCATGAAAGGAAGGCAGAGCCCAGAGGCTGATGGGCACATTCCTGAACACTACGCCGCTAATGCCAAATAACAAGCTGGTGACACTATTACTGCTGTCACAGGGCCCCTGAGCTATATGTCCTTCAACTTCAGCAACTGGTTTGCTCGACTCATTCTCCCCATGACTTCCTGCATTATTAATCAACCCCTCTCTTTTACCCAGAAGCTCTTCCATCTGAGGGATCAATGATGGACGCAGCACATAAAGTCCACCTTCTCCTTCAGGATCAACATCAAGAGAGCATGCAGACCTTAAGATCTCTGCTCCTTTGCTCCTCACTCTATCTGTTTTATCTGAGGTAACACATGTGGCTGACAGAGCGTCTCGTGTGTCTGTGCGTCCCCAACCGTCCAGAAATGTCTTTTTGTCTGTACAAGTAGGAGGGTCAGAGTTGAGGTCCTTCTGAAGCGGGTGGACCCAGTACCAATGTGTACTGTCGACATCACAGAAACATGCCTGCAGCTGCTTAGCTGTGAGGAGGAAGGGAACGGTCTTTGTCATCATGGACACTGGCCACTTCTCCTGCAGTCCTTTGAGAAGAAAATCTTGCACCAACCTTACAGGGTGGACAGAACCGGAGCAAAGAAATCCCCTGATGAAAGAGAGCAGACAGTAAGCGCATGATTATATCACTGAAACAGCAGGGAAGTCTCACTATTACTGTACCTGAATATGTAATCACTGAGCTCGGCTGGTATGTTGTACTGCACTTTCTCCCCTTCAACAGCCTCCTCTAGCTGAAGTATCTGAGCAGAGGTGTACGGAAGGCTGCGAGTGAACACGTGGACCAAAGCTTTTTCTACATGAAAGCCCTTATCCTGGCTCCTGTACAACAGCAACATCAGACAGCGTCAGTATGCAAACACACATCATAAACACACACATGCAAACACACACACAGACATAAAAGCCTGTTTCTATTTATACACTCACCTTTACTCCTTACCTGTATCCAGTGCACTTGTAGCTCTGGTATTTCTCACTTTCAAAAGGACGGACATCAGTAAGGATCAGGTGTGCCTCTGCTGCCATGGCAACCACCTGCCAGCTGTTGTGCCACTCTCGCTTCGGGTGGTCCGCCTGTGTCCCACCCTGCCCGTTGCACAAGGAAACGTGGACCTCCCCGTCTTCAGCCAACACCTGAACGCAACTGGAGGCACAGACAAACAAACACGAGTAGTTAACTCCATCTGCTCATGAATACGGTGAGCTGCTGCGGAAAGCTCAGAACGAACCCAACCTGCACTGCCATTAATATGTGATGCAGTTCTACCTGAGGAAGAAGTTCCTTAAAAGTTCTCTGTTCTTTTTAACCCCGCTCTTTCTCCCACAGTGAGGGAAGTTAAACACCACGCGGTCAAACACACGGCCCTGGAGAGAGGCATTTTCTCCCAGCTTCCTGCAGTCCACCTCGAAAAGCACCACGCCACCTGAGTAAACACATGCAAAAAAGTGTACATGTGTAGTCCCACAAAATACATGCATGTAACCAACTACCAATATACAGGAGAAAAATTATTCTACGTCTCTTTTTGTAAACCCTGTCAGTGGATCTGTCTCCTGTTTCTTAAAGAGAACATAAGTGTTCGATCCCGCCTCCCATTTGACCAATTGACTCTCTAAGCAACTTTATTTCTAAAAAGTGACACCCTCTTTGGGGAAAAGATGAGAAATATTCTAATAATATTAATCATACTATATCATATTGTAATTAATTCCCATGCATGCTGTTTAGAGCAGTCTATAGCTCTTTTGCCAACAGTGCCGGGGTCTTTAATGCTCCTACTCTGAAACTTTCGTTTGTTTGAGCTTCTCTCTCCAGATCTCTGAATTAGGGTGTTTCTATAGCTTGTAAATAGGTATACAGTAATAAAACTTGCTGTCTAATTAAAGCAGAATATTTTAAATTAAAATCAGTCCAGACATTGTTCTTTGGTAAAATAACAATAACAGCACAGACTGATACTACTGCAAAAGGCACGAGTCTAAACAGTGAGCAGCTGAGAGGCAGCCACTAGCTCAGAGAAGTGAATTCAAATGTCAAAACTGTGTTCAAAATCTGCCAATTTTCATATAGAAATATCACAGAATTGTGAGAAATGCACTTTTTTTTTTTTTTTTTTTAATTTTGGCGTCATTAGTCTATATGATGGTTTACGCCCCTGCCCAGCACAAACATGACAGTCCTTACAAAGCCGTACCTGAGTCCTTGATGGTCTGAATGTTACTGGCTGTCCCTTCGTTCCGCAGTGCCTCCTCCTGATGCTGCAGGCAGGTCGCTGTTATGCTGGTGTCCGTTTCAGAGTACAGCTGGCTCACAGAGGCAGAAAATGAGAAGTTCCCTTCTCCCACCAGCAGTATGGACCGTGAAGGAGACATGGCCAGTCCAACTGGAGATGAGGCGGACACAGAAAAAGTCCTGAATGTGCTGCCTGTTTGTTTGCTGCCTGTCTGTTTGCTGTTTGTTCGCTGCCTGTTTCACCGCGCTTAATGCGAAAGAAAGACGCGCGTGGGAGCGACAACGAGCACGAGTCTCTTTCCCGGTCTAATATGAGCGTAGTGATTTCATATTTTAGGAAGTGACGTCCGTATCCTGTGTCTAAGGCTGTTTAGACTGAATAACCAGGATGATACGGTCTGTAACGGAGAATAAAACCGTTGACCTTCCCGTGATACCCGGTCCCGCGCGCGAGAGCCGGATAATATTTCCTCACCTGTGGCTGGCTGCTTGCGCTGTAGTGATGTGTCGATCGTGAACGAGACGGTTCAAAGAGCCGGCTCTTTTAAGTGAACGATGGGAGCCGGCTCCGGTACGCGAGCCATTGAGTGATAGTAGAAAAAGAAGCAGCACTTGGACCCATTTTAAACATTTTGAAAACACAAAGGCAGAATGCAGAATTTTGCAAAGCCAAGCTGTCGCATCGAGCAGGGTCCACAAACAACCTTCACAGACACATGAGAACTGTGCATGCAAAAGTTAACAGCTGTCCTTTTTTAAATAGTTTTTATAGGTGTTTCTATCTGCTTTGTGTAGCAGAGTGGTTCTACAAGCACACTGGTGCATTCATTGGGCGGTTTTAGGGAGTTACAAGGGTCTGTAAACGCAATGAAAATATTTGGCTATATTAATATTAGAAAATGTAACTTTTACTTTTGAATACTTAAGTACAAATGATGTATTGAGTATATACATGATATATGTGTACACATACAAATCACAAGTCAAATCAGCACTAAATTTGGCTGAATTATGAAAGGTATAAGTGGCAACACGAAGAGCTGTTTTGGAGCCGAAAGAGCCGGCTCTTCTTGGTGAGCTGAGTCAAATGATCTGACTCCCTAAGAGAACCGAACTTCCCTTCACTATTGCGCTGAACGCTGTGTCGCAGATACAGTAGTCCGATAAGAAACAAAATGTAACGAACAATACGCTGTTTACATTCAAAGCCCACCAAACAACAAAACGGGTGCATGTTAAGTAGAAGGCAGTTTGCCAGAAATATATAGTTGTTATTTTAATAATATTACCGTTGAATTTTATACACGTAAATATAAAAGTGCAAGGTCAGACCACAGGATTCCCGTCGTGGTTTTCAGGGGGGACGCATTTGCAGGGTGACGCATCACATCTGGAGGAGGGAGCTATTCGCAGCATCAGTTGAAGCCAGCATCAATGATCTTCATCTGTTCGCAGTTTACCTGTAAAAAAATCCACCTGACACATTTTCTGATGAGCTATTCTCAGTTCCGCTCGGGATTTTAAGGCGTGTTGACGACAGCAGTAGGAAGTAGGTAGCAGAAGAAGCAGAGCACGTACATGTGTGTGTTTATGCTGATGCTAAGGTCATGCGAGCTAACGGAACTGCTGAAAACAACAGGCAGACTGACAGGATGCACACAGTCCAGATCATCCTTTAATTAAAATTTCAAATCTAATATAAACCAATTTAAAGAACCAGTGAAATTAAATGAAAATGATGAGTTTGTATTGTTAATTTTCTGTACATGTGATGTCATTAACTTCTCTTGTAAGTCTGTGATTGCAGCTGTTTGTACCATATATATAGATATTCAGAACATTGTCTGTGGTCACAGAAATAGTGTTTTTGTTGTAAACTGTATGTGAGCTTAGCTCTGCCTCTCTTCTCTCTTCATAAAGGACATAGTGTGGCTTTAAATAGTGCACGTACAGGCTGCAGGTGAGATAAATAAATGGGTCATCTCACCATCACCATCGTAAATCTCTCCTTTGTGTCTCGTAGGAAGTGTTGCACCCACATGGGCAGTGTTCTGGCTTTGTCTTCCGGTCCGGGCCATCAGAACTGGCCTTTTTCCACGGACCCCTCTCCTTCTCGCTGGGACGCGCATCCTGCTCACTGGGACAGCCCGCCACGCTGGGAGAGAAGAGATGGCCGCCTGCCCAACCCAGGCAGCTTTCACTCTCTGCACAGGAACTGCAAAGGTACATCTGTTTTTTTTTTAAAAAAAGAGCAAGAGCTGTGGTGTGCAGACAATGTGGTTAAAGACGTGTCTGTCTGTCTGTTCTCTCCCTCAGATGTGTTTCCTCAACAGATCGAGGGAGTCAAGATGATCCTCAACAAAACTCTGAGCAGTTTCTTCAAGGTGACTCTTCACCCACTTCATCTACATTCAAACAATTTGTTGCATAAAAGATAAGTGTATTGTTGTGCATTTCTTTAATGACTGATTTTCAGCTTTACAAATAAGTTCAATGCAAATAACTTTATAGGGATTACAGAAAAAAACAAGAAGATTTCCAGTAATAATATCATTTAGGACAGATCCAGAACATGTGTGCCAAGTAGAAGAAAGCAGCCACAGACAGAGTCTACACGAGGATATATTTATAAAGTTTTACTTAATAACATTGACAGTGTAGAACCTGTGTGCACATTTTTCAAGGCCACTTCCTGCTGGTCATCTGATATGTCCAATCCCAAATCATTCTCCCAAGCACATTTTAAAATAACCAGGAAAGTGTTCTGCAAACTAATTAAATAATCATATAGATAGGATGTCGCTACTTTAGCTAAGAGATTGCACAGCTGTTGAAAGGATGGGAACTTTTCATTAATGTAAAGATCTTTCATAGATGTAATACCGTTATGCTTCCACAACTCAAATGAAGTGACAATAAGACATAGAGGAAGAAAAAAAACATCCAAACTGTTGCCTTATTTTGGAGCCTGTTTCAAGGGATTGTGTAATAATCAGGTTATCCTCTGTGTACTTTAAAGGCAGAGACCCATACCCCCACTGGGTTTAGGACTTTGCAAATATTTTTTGGTTTTGTTCTAAGTAAAATTGTCATCTAGGTTTGTAAAAAATGTTTTCATCATCAGATCATCATCATATTTACCTGTTCACATGGTATTGTATCATATCGTATCGTCTTATCTAGTTACATCACGTTATGTCAATTTAAGTTGTTTGTTATTCTTTTGTTAATAAATGCCATAAAACTCTTGACGTGGCTGTGGATTTTGTCATTGGATTTGAACGCATCACAGTATGAACCTGCTTAGCCTCTTTTCTTTTTAATGGATAGTGGTCACTACAGATGTGGATATACTGAAATAAAAACATAATGCAGTACCTTTAATATCATCTTTATGTGTTTGCATCCAGGTCAGTCATGCTCTCCACCTCAGTGCTGTCAGTCCTTCTTACTATCGATTCCACGTGGAGCACCTGCAGTCTGACGATTACAGCAAAGACAAGGTGGAGCACGAGTCATCACATAACAAACATGTCACCACTCCTGTATGGTTAATGTGAGTTGACAGGTTGTATCTTGATCCTTCCTCACGTTTTTAGGATGCCCCAGCACTGATCGGTGAGATGGACTCTTCAGGCAGTCTGAACGCTCACGCTCTGCTGCATCTCACCGAGCGCGTACGAGCCAGAACGGTGTTCCAGGTGAAATCCTAACGTCTGTTTGTCTGCCTTCGAACACTGTCACTGTACTGGTCACCCGAAATGAATGCTGTTTGGTGCAAACAACTTAAAGTTTGAACTGTTGATTGTTTTTTAGACCCAGCAGTCCCAGTTTGTAACGTGGCAGTTTGAAACTGAGTACAGAGGGAATGACTTCACCGCTGCGGTGACAGTAGCCAACCCCGATATCCTTAGAGAGTCAGGTGAGACATGACAGGTGGAACAGTAAGACCCTCGCCTGAGTTTAACAGTCACGAGTAGTTCAGATAAAGATGAATAAATACTATTGACTTGTCACATGTTGTTTTTTTATCTAATCTGTCATGTATCTGTGTGTGTTTCTCTTGTACAGTTATCATTGTGGCACACTTTCTGCAGACAGTGTCCTCTGGGCTGGTGTTAGGAGGGGAGCTGGTCTACCATCGGGGCCGAGCGGAGGAAGGAGGAATTCTTACTTTGGCCGGACAGTACTCGAGTGAGATATATGTGAATCTGCTTTGAACATTAGACTTTACTCAAACGGTGTCTTTCTTGGTCTGTTTTTATTTGGTTTAGCAGCAGTAGTTTTTTTTTTTTCTGTCTCTCTCCATGCAGGACCGAACTGGGTCGCAACACTGAATGCTGGGAAAGGAGGTGCCCATGCCAGCTACTATCACAGAGCCAACAAGCAGGTACAGCAAATACCTCCATGCTGCGCAAAAACACAACTATTTTACGTGAGATGTGTACTGAAAATGTGCGTTTGTGTTCACCAGATCCAAGTTGGCGTGGAGTTTGAAGCCAGTACCAGGACACAGGAGACCACAACCTCATTTGGGTACCAGATGGAACTCCCAGAGGCCAACATGGTCTTTCGAGGTAAATCTCTTTCCGTGACTTACTCAGTGAAAACTATTAAGAACATGTACAGTATTTGAGAGATTTTTTTGTGTGTGTATCCAGGTATGATAAACAGTCGCTGCATTATAGGAGGTGTGCTGGAGAAGCGTCTGACTCCGCTCCCTGCCACCTTGATCATGGGTGCCTTTGTAAATCACAGAGGTGACAAGCTGCAGGTGGGCCTAGGCGTCAACGTGGGCTAACCCTCCGTTTACCTCTCCTGGAATTACACTTTCTGTCAGGACATCCATCCACAGACCTGTTTCAGAGGCTTCATAATGACCTGATCTCCCAAGGTTTACCAGCCTCATTAAGACACTTCCGACAAACCACCGAGTACCGTGGATAGTTTGGGTGATCCCGTAATCTTTCCATAAATTGATTCATCTCATCTTGCAACCTACCTCTCAAAACTGAGGTGATGTTTTTTGACTGTGTGGCAATAGGATTAAAGAGGAGCGTTTTGAGGGGCTCAACAGCTGAGAAGGTGTCACTGTCCCCCTAAAACCAGACTGCATATCAGAGACTGAAAACTGAAAAATAAATAAAAGTTTTATACTGTTAGGTAGTCATAGAGAAACTTAATGTTTTAGCCAATTAACTATAATTCTTGTATACCTGACCTTTCTGCCGACCATTTTCTAAAACACACCATGGTAAAAACAGGAAACCTGATTGGGATACATGGTGTAAATGACAAAATTCACATTAGTCTTTGTGGGTTTTATTTAGCACAGCTCACCAATGCATCTGTCTCCTAAAACCTGAAATTGGGGGCTTCGGATTGCTTGAGTGCACCAACGTAGATGAGATTTGCCGCCCACAGCAGCTAAGAGAGAAAAAAAACATTAAATGTCCACTTATCTCAAGCCGGTGTCTGTGAGCAGACTAACAGCAAGAGGATCAAAATGGTCGGCAGAAACCTAAAACGGGTGAAACCATGCTTAAACGCCTGTATGTATGATCCTTAAAAATCGTGTGTATGAGTAAGTGATTGTGTGTTTTTCCCCAGCATAAACAAGTGTGTGAGATTCCACACATGAGCAAACAGCCTGTTGACTTTAAGAGAAAAGGTGCTCCTCCATATAAACTAACCTCCAGCTGAGGGATGTGAGAGCGGCTGTATACTGACTCGACCGAGCCAGGACTGTACTGTATGTATATAGATGGAAACACTGACCTGTATGCAACCTGCACTACTCACACTGCGCTGGGTATTTCCAGTCCTAACACATGAAATGTTGCATATATATATATTATTTATACATAATTAATATATGAATTGGAAAGGAATGACTGTCTTTTTGGACTTAATTTATTAAAGATATTATTTCTATCAGAGCTAGTGTTTTGTTTTATTCTTAAGACACTGAGCATTTACTGTGTTTTAAAGCTCTATCCATGGCTGAAGTGAATCCATTGCATAAGTGCCAAATTCTCAACTTGAGGCTGGATCCAAAAGTGAGTCAGTCTCCATAAGTCCCCATGTTAAAATGTCCAACTTCACAGCTGAAATAAACATGTTTACAGCCTGGTACAAAAAACAGTTTTGGTCTTTATAGCAAATGTCTCGGTTCATGACAACTGTACCGAGAGTGAATTTTTTTAGAACTCACCTGTTCAAATTTTATTAAGGCTTAAAGTTATGTATAATTAAGAGTAAAGGCCGCTTTGATTGACAGGTGGTGACAGTCACAGGTGGCTTGTTTGAGCAACCAGGCTTCATTCAGCTCACCAGACCAGATCCACTACACTTCAGAAAACCTGTGGGTGACGTCACAGAGAGTACATCCAGGTTTTATACAGTCTGTGTTTTTAGAATTAAAGGTCCAGTGTATAGCATTTAATGGCCTCTGTTTACAAAATATGGCAGAAATGGAATATAATATTCATAACTATGTTTTTTATTAGTGTATGACAATGAGACTAGTTCTGTTTTTGTCATGGTAGTTTCTCCTTCATGAGGTTGTAGCAATCAGCACCGCTGAATGACACAAAATCCTACACACTGGTCATTTAACAACAGATCATATGACTACATGTAACATGAAAAGAAAAAATGGACAAACCAACGGAAAATTACCATTTAACCTTGAACGCACCCTCAGCACCGAGGTGCTTTTTAGCCTCCTTTAGCTCCTCATTTTGACTATACATACATAGCATGTTAAAGAGCCAGATATTTTCTCAGGATTTGTTAGAGACAAACAACAAAAGGGAGTGAATGTTGGACATTTATCGGGTGTTCAGAAGCACAGGAGCCTCCAATGAAGAGTGTGTTCAGACAGAAAGTGAAGCAAACGTTTGTGCCATTTGTGCAACAGCCTACAGTATGTATGCAAACATTAGCTGTAAGCTCAGCCTCTGAATTCAACAGAAACCAGTGTTCTTTCTGTTATTGCCCTTCAGCTTTGCTACATTTATGAAGCACGTCCCAGAAGCATCAAACATTTTCAAGCATGCTTTTTTGCCTCTCATGTAGAAAAGTCTAAAATGTTCTTCACGTTCTGCCTGAACACAAAGTCAGTGACTAAAATGTAATGTAAAAATACAGCTTTAAGATACTGTGGTGAAAAACAACCAACAGATTATAAAATACTAAACAAAGACTGGTTGCTTTAAATTAATATAAAGTCCTAAATACTTATCACTGATAACTGTACAAGCATATATACAAATATATTCAAATATGAGTTCTGTAAACATTTCCCTTGCAGCAGTCATATTACAGTGTACATCATCTAGCAGCATGAGTTCACAGTGGCAAAGAACAAGGCTGATACTTTGTCCATTTAAACCGCTGCCACCTCTCTTTGCTCTCCATTATTTGTCTTTGAAAAAGGAGAAGAATCTTTTCCCTCCATCTCCCTTCAGTCTTAAAGATTTGCTTCTCTGGAGTCCTACTGCGTTATCTTTCTCTCGCTGTGCTTCCCTCTGTCTATCCTCCTCCCTTTGCTGCACCTGTTGATTGATCACCAGTCGCATGTCCTCCTGCAACAACATGGGACAAAAAAGGTTTTGCTTGTGCACCGAATTACTTGAAATGTGTTGCCAAAAGACAGACTCACCTGCCAGGCATCCAGCTCTTGAGAAAGAGCCACCTTGTGTTTGATGGTGTTGAGAAGCTGCTGAGTTAGTGTCTCTTTCTCCTGCCGCACCGTGGCCAGTTCACTCTCTAAGGAACTGAACATTGATATGACGATTATCAAAACATATATCGATGTGGGTTCAATCGACGGTATGTTGTTGTGTAGCGTTACCTGTAGCTTGGCATTTCAGGACTGCTTCTAAATGGCTTGATTTCCTCCCTCAAAGCGTCTAGCTCTTCTTGTTGAGATTGCAGCTGTAATGAAATTGAAAAGCATATACATATTGTCACTAGTAACAGTTAGACATCATCACATACAGCTGTAGCAAGATACAAGTGAACTAGATGTCTGATTTCATGAATTAGAAGTTAAATATATTGATGCTAGGCCACACTAATCATGGTCCTTTGCCTTTATGTGTATGTGTGGTTGTATACAGTTCAACAGACCTTCTCTGTGAGTGTTTGTATCTCCTCATCTCTTGCTTGCAGGACCGTGGAGTGAGCTAGGAGAGCCTCTTTAGCCTGGTCAGCAGGAGAGAGATATACACAGTTATTAGTAGGTGTTTGGCATCTTGGAGTGTCAAGCTGCATTCGAATAGTTTTTTTTTTTGTTTTTTTTTTTTGCTGAAGAAGGTTCCTGACTGAGTGAAGTGACCCGGAAGTATTTAAGTGGCACCATGAAAAGAGCTGTTTGAATTCATGAAGTACTGAGGGAAGGTCTCCTTTAGTAGAGGATACACTGGACCGTAATACAAACACATTCTTCGAGGTACTGCTTGAGGAGGTTGAGTTTGAGCCATATTAGAGTCTATTAATAAATCTTTAACCTAAACTAAATTATAACTCATTTGAAAGTCTTGTTCTTAGACTTTCACACCCAAACTGGAAAACACTACAGCCAATTTCATTTGTTAAAGTGTACCACACTCCTGGTCTTTATCCAGAATTTTATCTAAATTCTCATAGTTGTTATCAGGTTTGGTCCTTCAAACAGATAAAGTATCTATTGTAGGTGATTTTAATATTCATGTGGACGCCCATAATGATAGCATCAGTATATATATAGTATATATCAGTATATAGTAGTAATAAAATGACTCATTGTCTGAACCACACTTTTGACCTTCTTATCTCATGTGGAAATTGAAATTGAATATTGTCCATTATTTAATAACCTTTGAATTCATATTACTGGACTACAAAACTATAACCAAACTGGAGGAATCTTGTTTAGTCTGGCAGGATAGTCTTAAAACATACAGGAAGGCTCTCCGTAATGTCAAGAGCTGCCTGTTAGTCATCATTAATAGAGCAAAAATTGACCTTCACCAGCTAACTTCAATGATTTCTTCATCTAAGCTGTCAACCTGTCTCTTAGACCCCATCCCAACCAGGCTGCTCAAAGAAGTTTTACCTTTAGTTAGCACTGGATTTGATTAATCTGTAATTATAATTTCAAGTTTCAGAAAATAATGTTTTATATCTTTGATTCACTGGCTTCCTTACCATCAGCGCTATCGCTCTTGTCCTTCTCTTAAACAAAAGGACACAAACCAATGGAAACTTCTTGGTGTCACTATTTTTCAGCCTTGACTGAAGCCAAACTGAGACGTAGAAGTTGAGACCATGTTGTGTTCATTTTACACTGAAGGTGCAGGGTCTTCAATCTGGGAACTTGCGTGAAATTTGATTCTGGGGCAGACTGGGTCGGGGAAACAACTCTTCCAATAGTTTGAATTCGGACTGCAGTACAAATTTTAATCTCAAGCTGACTGTGTTACACATTTCTCCTTTTAATTGAAGTCATTTTTTATGATTATCTTTGATAATTTTGATAGCCAGTGGTTTCACTTCCATAGTTTGGTGCCCCTTTAAACCATCTGAGTCTCCAACAAGGGTCAGAATTAGTACACACAAGCAAGAGTTAAACTTGGCGGTCATGCAGTCATGGTGTGTGTGTGTGTGTGTGTGTGTGTGCGTGTGTGTGTGTGTGTGTGTGTGTGTGTGTGTGTGTGTGTGTGTGTGTGTGTGTGTGTGTGTGTGTGTACCTGTGATTGCTGAATTTCACTAAGCAGAGACAGTGGTTGTGTGTGTGTACTGTCCAGAATGTTCTCTTCTCCCAGGTTCAGAGCTTTCTGCTGTAGAGAGCGATTCAAGGTTCGCAACTCAAACACCACTCCCTGTTCTTGCTCTATCTACACACACACAAACACACAGAGAGCTAGTGTTAGTGACTTCTGTTAGTGATGAGTGATCTCCTGTAGCACATGATTCTCCCTCAGCATTCATCTCATCAGTCAGTCACTGATCCTCACCTCTGCTTCTTTCTCTCTGAGTTTCATCTGGAGTTCTGACAGTCTCTCCCTCAGTCTGTCTCTCTCTGTGCGGAGTCTCTCGCTGTCCTCCTCTGAACCTTTTAGTTGTGCCTCCATGTGTGTCAGTCGCCCCAGCAGAACTCTGTTCTGTATGGGAAGAAGGCGAACACAAAACACTGAATAAATGGTGCAAAGAAAGATGTAAAAGAAAGATTATGAAATGAGCCTTGATTAGATTCTTTCTGCTAAATAAATGCCATTCATTTCAGTTAGAATTGAATGAATTTCTAACCAGATTTTGATGCTTCTGATCTGATCTGGATACTTGCATGCACAAATCTGCAAAATCTTTATAGGTTTGCTGAATATTTAGCTTTTTTCCACTTGCGCCTAGCAGCAGTGTTGCGACTTCACATCAGACTCAAAGTCAACAAAAGAGGACTTCAGATTTGACTTGACTTAACCTCAAACTAAAGTTTTGACTTGGTAAAATCCTAAAACCATAAAATTTGAGACATCTATAGTCAGGCCTTGAATAGCACATTATATTTAATTCTTAGGCCTCATTTTTAGTCTGTTAACACAGATACATCAGCATACAGACGGCTAAAAGACGCCGATGCAGCTGACTTAAAATTTGTTACTTGACTTGACTTGCCGTCAAGGACTTGACACTTGACTTGGACCCACAAGACGAAAAAGCAGCCCCCCAAACTCATGATATTATAATTTCACACTATGTGGGCATGTTTGAAATGCAATGTTTTTTGTGTTTGACCTGCTATCCTGCAGCATTTAAGATGAATATGTTCATGCACTAAAACTACAGCATTGATTTACTCGTGCAACCCGTGAAGATATGACTGATATGTGTACCTCTGCTTGTATATTCTCTAATTGTGTGAAGTTGATATTTCGGCTGAAAGATGATTCGTCCATCTCTTCTCTGAGGGAACGGAGCTCAGTTCTCAAGGAGTGTTCCAGAGTCACAGCCTAGAAGAGCGGGACACAGAAAATTTAAGAAAGACTATTGTTCAGAGGTGAGAGCAAACCTGCTGGTCTGCATTTTTCCTGTGTGACTGTGACACCACACACACATATTCCCCATAGACAGTGTGAATAAAATTCCCACGCGCACACATAAATAATAGATTCAATTTATTCTAACAACATTAATTAACAAATAATTGAAACACTTTCCTTGATGCAGCAGTTCATTAAGACAGAGTTCAGGCTGCCTGAAACTAACCTCTGCTAGCTGCTCCACCAACCGCTGGTTATGATTGGCCAACTGCGTCAGCTGTTCACTCTCATCTCGTCGTCGGTCTCGGCCCTGGCTGTGATGTTGGTCCAGCTCAGCCCTCAAGGCAGCTAAATCTGCCGCCAGCTCTGCCTCCCTCTGCCCAGACGTTAGTTCATGCATCTCCAGTTTCCTCTGAAGAACATGCTTCTCCTGCTGTAACACCTGAACACATGAAACACAACATTAAGTTGTGAAAATATCAGATACTGAAATACATGGATAGTTTCATATGTGTATTGTTGCTTTTATGAAGTGGAATTACAACAGTTTCATGTGTCAGTTTCAGGAGAGGACCCTGAAACATCAGCTGTCATTCAGTAAATCATTAATTTGATTTTCACTTCCTGCTATAACCTATAAATCCTGGTGAGATTTATACCTGCAATGTCATGATTTTATTTTGGAATGTATTTCCTGCTGTGTTTATGTTTTAAGGTTTTTATATGTTTTTGTTATCAGCATTGTCAGGATGAGATGGGAGTGTATTAAGTATAATAAATTGAACTTTGATGGTTATTAGGTACAGACTTAAATGTCTTTCCACCTTTATAGTATTTGCCCTGCAGGCTAGAATAACTCAAATGTTATTTGACTGCACATGATAAAAAGTTTTTAGTGTTCCCAGCTCACTACAGTTTTAAGCAGTGTCAGAAAGTTTGCGTATTTAATAAAAACACTGTTTACAGCAGCTTCATCATTACCTCTGCCTCCCTCTCGCTCTGCTCCAGAGAGGCTGCCAGCTCCTCATTTTTCTCCAGCAAAGCCTGTCCCAGCTCTGCAGCTAGGATCAGATCCGTCTCTATCCCTCCTACGCTGTCACTGCTGCTGGGGGAGGATGTGGTCGACGGGAGTGCAAATGAGAGTGAGACTGAGGAGGACGAGGAGAGAGGGAAGAAGGAGTCCTCCAGGCTGGGGGAGGGAAGACTGTTTTTCCTTGGGGTGAACATTGTTGACAGGCTTGTAGGGGTCAGTTAGAAAGCATCATCCTCTGGACCTGTATTCCACACTCACATGGGTGGCAGGTGGACAGCCATGAAGTTTTGTAAAAAGCTTTTCTGTTTCCTGGTGGTCTGGTCTGGAGTGGTTTGATAAATTTGTTTTATAGTCCAGAGTGTGTCTCTAAGAAACTTGATCACTGTGGTGTCAGTGCATGCTGGTCAAATCTTCTCCTTTTTTTCAAACTGACAACTCTGTGGGCGAGAACAAATCTTCAGTTAGATGAAAAGAAAAACAGATTAATTAAATGTAACTGTAAATTAAGGACACGTATGATGACTTGAGTGAGTATCAGAGTGGTTCTTTTCCAGTAACATTATCTCACAGGGCTTTTAAGACCTTTTGTCTGACAGGTCCTTTTGTTACTCTGACCGAAATACCAGCTCAACTCAACTATTATCTTTGTTCTACTCCCCCTCCCTGAATTCCAAAGGCATTGTGCTCTGCTATTTTTTTTTTACAAATATGAATGAATGTATCTAGAACAGACTCCAAAGACTCTAAAGACTTTAATCAATTCTAGTCATGTGAAAAAAATCACCACCTGCTTAAAAAATGTCTTAAAAATATTTTATTTTGCCCAAAATAAACCGATAAGACGCTGCTTTCCAGTGTATCTATATAAAATGAGTCAAAATTATTCTCAAAATATAGTTTTCCTGAGTCTCAGTCTCAGTCTCAGTCTCTGTCTCCTCAGTGTCCTGTGCCTGACGTCACCATCTGCCAGCTCACCTGTTACTGTTACCTCTCACCACCATGAAACCACGCTGTACACCCCAAAAATAATCTAAATAATGTAAACACAAAGTAATGAACACATTTCCATTAAGAAAACTAAATAAAGAAGCTGTGTTTAACCCGTGTTCATCTTTGGCAGAACAAAAATGAAGTCGTTCTTACCTGACAGTTCCCAGCCGACTCACACCAAACAGGTATAGTCTTCCTGTTTGGCGAGTGTGTGAGTGTGTGTTTGGGAGTGTTTGCACAAGAGAGGCTCAGCTGGTTTCCTTGGCAGTGGAACCATACAGTATGTAAATACAGCCAGTGGCTCCACCTCCTGAGTCAAAAAGGTAAAGTGAGCAAACAGAAGGGAGGAATACACTGAGGGACAGAGCAGGGAAGACAGGAACAGTGGTGTGTTTGCTGTAAGATCTGGAACTGCTGCTCTGACCTCTCTGATCTAGGTAGGCAAAACACAGCTTAACTCTGAGGAATGTGTTGTTAACAGTCCAACACTCTGCTGTTTGAGCGGGGGCGACGCAGCGTGAGAGATGGAGAAAGAGAGGCAGGTCAGGACACAAGCAGGGGTCTGTCTAATCTGGCTCTCCTCATCCCCCTTCCTGTTTACCTGCTCCAAACATTTGAAAGGGGCTCTGTGTGGGCTCATGTGTGAGGTAGGGGGTAGGGAGAGTAGAAAAGGTGGACTGCCATTACTGCGCCTCCTTCTCTGGGATGGTAAACAGACAAAAGGGAGCCCACAAGACATTCACTATTGGATCACCAGGTGCGTTCACGTATAGTACAGACATGCACTGCAAACTTTGGCTCGTTCTTTCAGTGTGGCTTTTGCTGCCAACCTCTGACGCTGGAAGGCAGATGCCTAAACTCTCTGACAAGAAGCTCTGCGCTGACTCCGAATGCAGCCGTAAGTAACTCACCCACCAACTTCTTTGTGCAGCTGGTGACTGCTGCACTTAGTAGTTACCTATGTTGGGATGATTTTATACAACTAAACTTATTTTTTATTTGCATAAAAACATCTGTCTGAGGCCAGAGTCTCTTTTTACATTTCTGCACAGATCCTATCTTGATAGCTCGTGCACTGCAGGACTACTACCCTGGAGATTGTAGGTTCATCCCCATCAGACAGGGGCAGCTCATATATGTCTACGCAATGCTAAAGGACAGAGGGAACCTCTTCTGGGCTGGCAGTGTAAGTAAACTTTGACATAGTTATTAGGACATAGGGTAAGGGTTAATAACATGGTCAGTAATATGTTGTCTGTATCATCTGCTTGCAGGTACAAGACACCTATTACGGACAGCAGGAGGCTCGCATTGGCCACTTCCCCAGCAGTGTTGTGGAGGAGACCCATCCACTAATGCCAGCCAACACTGAAGTCAAGACTACTGTAGGTGAACACACACACATCCACACATCTATGTGTTATGTGACTTTCTCCAAATTCTACCTCTCTTCTTGTTTCCAGAATTGGGACTTCTACTGCAACTGATACAGAGACAACACACTGCTTGTCAACTGCATTACAAAGGAACTTTTTTTGGTATCATATGACCTTAATATGATCTCATGCATTGTAGACAATATGTAGGCTAACATATCCATACTGTTGAGTAGTTTAGTGTCTGATATGCTACAAATCATCTAATCTTGTAGTTTTTTTGAAGATGGAAGAAAGAAGAAGAAGAATGTATTTTTTCACAAATGGTTTTCTGCTATAATTCCCCAATATTATATTGAGAAATTAAAGGAAGGTGTTAGATATGATGCATGTGATGCAGAATGGAGGTAACATACTGTAACAGTGTTTGTGTTAAAACTATTTGCATGTTTGATAAAAGGACAATAAAGAATTTGCATCGCTAAAAATAACATTTTCGTCTGCATTCCTTTAGGTGACATACTGAAAAAACTGAAATTTCTCCTTTTATGTTCATCCTTCAGGTTTAATACTGATATTAGACATATGATTATGAGGTAAGACTAGACCTGACAAAGACAAATAAAACGATTGATTGAACAGAAACACTGCAGACATAATAAAGTTTGAGTTTCATCGTTTATTCTATTTGTTTCTGTGTTAATATGCCAGATGGTTGCTGCCATAATTAAGGAATGATATAGAGCTATAATTCTCGCATCTATAAGCACATATGCACTCACTTTCACACACACACACAGACACACACTTCCTTAGCAGCTCAGAGGCCATGCTCCCCTGCAGAAAAGGAGACCTCTGATAAAAATCTCTCTGTGTCCTCTCCTGTTTACGACTGTCCCTTCTGCTCATTCACCCTCTTTCTTCTTCTCAATGTGTACACACCTGGTCCCATGTGGCTTTTTGTTTTGCAGTGAACAGGAACCCCCCCTCCCACAGTAGCCAGAAACCCCCCCACCTCCTCACACATACATAAACTGTTCTTGAAGTACAGTTGGCATCTTACACACACCCACTTAGACAGTAATGTGTAGATACAGTTACGTATCTAAAAAAGTTTGTGATCTTCTGTGGCCAACTTAAGCATTTCCCTGTAAAAAAAAATTAGAGGTGATTCAAGCTAGTTTGTGTTCAGTTAACAGATACCTGACGCCTGATGAAGAAAAGGAAATCAAATTATGACTCCGTGCACAGTGTATCATTTTCTTGCTTGGTGTGTCATTATATGGTGGTGTGAATATCAAAAAGGCGTGATTCGAAGAGAGATTCTGTTGGGTTGTTGTTGGAGAATTAACTCAAAAAGTTCACTATCCTGCACCTCATCCCAGTGTGTCTATTCAAAACTTTGTTACACATGCACCATTGCCTTGCAGAGACATTAGAATAACAGTGAGTTATGGATTAGACACTAGTTTATTAGAAAGCACTTGCACTTATAGACATCGAGATCTGTCAGCCCCACCTATATGCGTAATGAACTGGCAACAGAAATGTAACATTTGAAATCTAAAAGTAGGCAGCACACGTTAGCAGTGAAACAGCATCAGACTGTGCTCTACATTTTCTGTTTCTGTGTACCATCTTCGAAGGAAATAGGAATAGTGTGCTCTGTGCCGGTAGACGGGCGAGGTACAGTGATTGTGAGCACGCCATCGACTGACAGACTGGAGGTGACATCAGCAACTGACACAGCAGCAGGAAGCCTGTACTTTCTCAGAAACTCTCTTGACACAAAGCCGTGGTTGTCCTGGAAACAGAATGAGTAGATCAGTCAAGTATCACCAAAAACTTACTTTTAGACTGATTTCACTCTGAGTCACTCTGACCTGTCTGTCTTCGTGCTTGGCGTGTATTGTGATGAACTCGTCGCTGACGCTGACAGACAGCTCGTCAGGGGAGAAATGCTTCACATCCAGATAAATGACGTAGGAATCCTTTTTGGTGATCATCTGCACAAGCAGCACAACTGTTAGGAACAATACTGACACACTTTGTTGTGTGCCTGCAGCCTGGAGTCAGCTGGGCACAAAAACACACAAGAGCTTACTGTTACTGTCATTAACACAGATTTGATGATAACTATTATTAGAAGACATATTGGTATATATTTTACCAATATTATAAATTGGTAACACTTTTTCAATTAGCAGTCAAGACAATTAGATTATTTAAAGGACACAGGTGAATTTTACTTTACCTCACTGTGGCCATTGTCAGACCAGTTGAACCAGCTCATGAGTGAAGGGCGTATCCAGGGGAAGGACCAGAAAAGGGGCCAATCAGTCAGAGGTTCTGCCAAGGAGGTCAGGTCAGGGAGTCGATGTGGAAAGACCCGGCGGTACCAGGGATACTGGATGGGGATATCCATGATGAGATTCCAGAGGAGATGTGAAGAAAAGATGGGTAAGAGGGAGGTTTGACTTGGTCTGAGATGGGTGCTGCTGTACTCTCCTGCACCACATTTATAGGCCTTTCCCTCCCATCCCACCCGGGATCTGTCTTTGTTCACATCCTCTGTATCCCCCTCCCCTCCGCAACCTCCCATGCGTACTTGCATAGTCACTTTGCCAAAAGGCTGATCTCTCTGGAACAATGATGTCAACTGTTTATCCCTCCATCATCCTCATTGTTTCATCTGCTTGTGACTGGTTGTCTCTCTCTCTCTCTCTCTCCCTCTACAACTCTGTCTCTCCCTTCTCCCAGTCATGAGGTGACACTGGCTCAGAGTATTGCTGATGCCCCCATACCCATTCCCCAGGAAATGCTCCCGTCTGGATCTGAGAGAGTGCGCTATGCGATTGTGTGCGTTTGTTTGAAGAATAGCTGCCAGAGCATTAGCCTGCTGTGCCCCGAGTGCCAGAGGCTTTGGGTTTGTTGGCGGAATGGATGTGAGCGTGAATGGGAATTGATGAGTTTGTATGGGACAGCATTAGGTGACACTCTAAGCGTGTGTCATTTTGCTATGAGCTCAGATGTAAATTATGAAGTATTTTCCAACTGTGCAAAAGCTGTGCCAACCGGAAGTCTCTGCTTCATCCGCCAGTCATCATGTCTTCAATGTAGAAGAACTGCACACATAAAATATCTGTGAGTGCTGAGGTTTTACAGAAAGTTTTATACCATCATGCAGTCTCTGTTATAGTGTATCCTCTTTTCTCAATCACCAATTCAAGTTGTACCAAACAAACACATGTCATTGTATCTTTTCACTGCTAGTCTACTTGGCAGCATATGTTGCTCCAAAACCTGTATATATCATTCAGCTTTAATGGAACCTTCACAAATGTGCAGGTTACCCGTCATGCCATGTGCACAGACTCTCAGTTTCAGCATTTGATAAGTTGTCTTCGTGCTATGTTTAATTAAATATGGAGTTTCAGTGTTCAGTGTTCATTGCACATCATCACATTTTGTTTCTATTTACATTTTACACAGTGTGACAACGTCTTTGGAAACAGGGCCGTAGTTTTTGCAGAAAAAACTGATATGATGCAACACTGTAATAATCTATCCAGTAGTATAAGTATATAAAACTACATTGACAAGCATTAAAAGGCTCTTACATATATTTATGAGTAATAAAAACAGAATGGTGTACTATTAGGAGTACTTTTATTGTTGATAACACTTCCTCCATATGATAATACTTCCTAATTGACCCTGTTGTGCAATTTTCAAATTAAATATGAAATCTCAATGTTTTGCACATCATCACATTTTGTTTCTATTTACATTTTACACATTGTGACAACGTCTTTGGAAACAGGGTTGTAGTTTTTGCAGAAAAAACTGATATGATGCAACGCTATAATAATCTATCCAGTAGTATAAGTATATAAAACTACATTGACAAGCATTAAAAGGCTCTTACATATATTTATATATGTTCATATATAAATAATATATATTCATATATTAGGAGTACTTTTATTGTTGATAACACTTCCTCCATATGATAATACTTCCTAATTGTCCCAAATGAAAAAATTTATTTATTTATTTATTTATTTTTTTTTTTTTTTTTTTTTTGTGGTTTAATAGTTTTCTGCCTGTGTTTGGTGACCTTTTGGTCTCTAGTTTTACTCCTTAAACATCTTTTTACTGCTGTGTATTGCTTGTGAGCGTCAGTGAGGTCACATGCTTCCTGTCTGTTTAGCGTCGTTACCATGGCGATGGGCCTCGCCTCTGTTGGATACAGTTAACGTTAGCTGACTGAACAGCGTTTCATGCTCCGTTAGTTGGTTAAAATTACCGCAGACATGGACATGCCGGCCTCTTACTACGGGGAACTTGATAAAAGAAACCCGGTCATTATATCTATAGAACGAGACATGAGCTCGTTTATGACGCTGATGAGACGAGTCGGTTGTTCGGACCACAGCTCGTATGTTAAAGGGTGAGATATGAAAAGCCAACCGAGTGTTAGCTCGATAATTAAACCTTGCAGTCAGATAAAGAGTTAGCTAACGTTACTGCAATGGCAGAAGTATGTTACTATTAAGTTATGTGTTCATGTTAAGACAGAGAAGGCTTCACTTCTGACTGCAAGTGTGGAGATAAACATGAAATGTAAAAGCAATAACCGACTCCAGTTTGTCTCTGATCCACTCTGTGCCAAATCTGCAAGCATTTTATAGGTTTTATATGACATATATAGTCAATATTTAGTATCTTCTTGACAGTCTGGTTTCATTTATGTATTATTACTTGTCTGTTTTCATTGTCATTTTAAAGGATTCAAATCCTGGTGGAGATCTGGAAAAAGTACAAACATCGGCTGCCTTCAAAGCTGTATGAGGAGCGCATGTTGCAGATTGCAGATTTTCTCTTTGGGATAAAGGTAATCACATTATACAGCAGTCAGTTCAGAACAAGTCATTTAACTGTTACATTGACGTTACATTAACAGTCATCATCTGTCTTAGATTGTAACAAACTTTGAACCACAAAGATGAACATATTTCTACAAGTAGTACACAAGGATCAACCATTTACTGTATACTACTACATAATACTAATACTGCATAATTAGCCTGATCAGCCTGGTAACATGTAGCAGTGTAGTCAAGACCAACTAAACCGAGACCAGGTCATGACCAAGACCTAGTGTATCGAGACCGACACTTTGAGAAGTTGAGAACAAGACCAGACGGTATATAGCCTACTTAGGTAGCTGATATTCATGAAAACTCTTTAGGTGAGGCCTGGTTTTATATGTTGAGTCATCTCATTAAACGTCGCCTTGAAGTATTTATGAACTGTTGTGAGTTCTTTTGGCCGCTCATCTGCAGGAAACCAAAAAAAAAAAAAGATTTGGCTGACGTCCTCCTGGACAGTTATCAAATAAATCAGAGAATTTACAAGCAATTAAGTGACATCCCTGCAGTTATGGTCTTGACCGGTCTCGAACTAAAAATCAGGGTCAAGACCAAGACGAGACCTTTAAAAAGTGGTCCTGAGTGGTCCCTGTGTTAGTATCCCGTTTATCAGTCAGTATAATCAACAAGGTGAAAAGAACTCTGGTCAGTGTGTGTTGCTGTGCATAGTATGCTTACGACTGGGTGTAGTAAGAAGAAGCTGATGCCAAATGCTCCAGGTTCATAATTCCTGATGTCATAATAATGTGATGTAGTGACGTACTCTGAGATGGGAAAGAGAAGATGTTCTATCTGATCTCTTCTCAGACTGTTGTGTATTGTACTGTACTGTGGTGGCACCTGTTGGTTGGTCCTATAATTATAGAATTTAGTTTCTACTTGTGCAAAGTCGACTGAAGGAACTGAACAAGGTGTGTGTAATTACAGTGCTATTCTCCTTCTCCTCTTCGTTCACAGTTGTATCAGCTGGCTCTTTGGCAGGGCTACAGTCTCCACCTGCTGCAGTTCAACTCAGTGAAAATAACTGATATCACAGATGTTGATCACTTCATGGCCTGCTTCTTCCCTGAAGGTTTTGATACGGACCAAGATATCTTTGCCATGAAGGTACACTATGCTACATGATCCTCGCTGTACTTTGTTTTATATAACCTAGAAGTTTTGACATGTGGAGAAAAGTCATTAATATTTTGAGAATAATATATCTACCATAAATATGTTGCACGTGTGTGTGTGTGTGTTTAGGTCCGTGCAATGCGGGGATGTGCCATGTGTATATTTGAGCAGGAGAAAAGGCACAGCGTCCTCAGCCAGAAGGGACTCTGTAAACTGCTGCATGTGCTGAACTTCCTCAGGATCATGATGCAGGCCTTTCAGCAACACGAACACCTCTGCTGGCAAATATATAATGGTATATTAGTGTCTCTTCTATAATTTTGGCCAGTATTTGCTTTTTGTGTGCCAAAAAATAATTTAGAAGAATGAGTTGAGTTGTCAAAGTGTCAGACAGGACAAGTGGAGAATTTGAGCATGTGCCAAAAGAGCGTCTGTGAGTTTCCAGATGCAAGCGTCTTATCCACTAAGTCAACTTTGTGAAAAGCTAATGTTATTTCATCTAGTTAAAGTAAAAGGTTAACGTCCTATTAGTACCCTACAATTCTCAGAAATACTGTATGTTGGCACTCTCTTCAAGAGCAAGATTTAGATGGAAATTACATGCTCTGTTTTAGCTAAGTCATGATCCCTTTGAGATTAAAAACCTCTTTTTCAAGGGAGTCCTGGCCAAGACAAGCAGCAGCACAAACTAAGAACAAGTCAATTAAAACTGATACACAACGAAACAGACAAAATTACAACATAGCAATCTAAAAAAAATGATAAAAGCGCAGTACAAGCTATGAATTCAACGATATCTGTTCAAGCAACCCTACGATTGTGTCTCCAGGTCTTTCAATGTGGATTTAAAAGCATTCAAAGAAATCAGATCTTTGAGTTTTAAAACGGTCTGTAAAACATAACGGATGCAAAAGTCCCGAGATCTCAAGGAGTACTGTCCATCACACTTAGGATAAGATAGGATGGGCAACCCAAGAATCACCTTGCATATAAAAATATACCAATGAGTCAAGGCTTTACAGTTAGTGATGAATCTGAGGGAAGCATCTGCTGTGTCAATCATATGCAATGCCTGAGCAGGGGCACGCATGTACGAAAGATCTCCATAATCCAAAATAGGTAACATGAAGCAGCAACAAGTCCCTTTGTTACATTCAAAGAAAAACACAATTTGTTTCTGAAATAGAAACTTGGTGTAAGCCTAGTTTTTTTTCACCAAACACTGTACATGTGGTTTGACAGTCATGGAATCATCAATCAGAATTCACAGGTATTTATAGGACTTAACTGTTTTAATAACTATACACATACTGTGCGTCCTACTTTCTTTTTTTCTTTCTCATCTTTTCCAGGCTCGTTAAACATTTACAACATCTGCCGTTACCTGATGACCATGAACAGGAGTGCACAGGTACTTAGAGAGGAATGATAGATGGAACTTATTCTGCATTTCCTAATGCAACTGTTACAGACTGTTCATGTTCCAAAGAGCTTTCTCATAACATGATGCACTCTAGATTTAAAATGGATGTGGGTGATAAATAGTGTCTGACAGATGTTGTGAGACTCTGTTCAATAAAGAGAAGATCTGCAACTGAAAATGTATTAGAGGTTTTAGAAGTGAGTCTTCGGTAATCCGCTGTCTTCTGGCTGTTGGTTTGTCTCCTTATGCTCCCTCTGGTGTTTGGTGACTAAGAAAAGACAATATGTGACAATTAGATGAGAAATTGAGTGGTCCTTGTTCCTAATGAACGATGTGATGTAACCAGAAATTAGTGTGATTTATAATGTGTGTGGCACAATCCTTTATCGCACCATTTATGATCTTCTCCAGGCACTGGAGTACCTTCTGTGGGCAAGCATCAGTGTAGAGCTCTCCATCCCTCTGATGACTGCTAAGTATCTACCATGGATTGTTACGCTCTACTGTGCTGTGTGCCACTGTTACTATGACAACCAAGCTGATCTGCAGGCGGAGGTGAAAGACAAATGTCATCCATACACCTACAAATATACAGTCATCATGACTTCTATAGACTTTTTACAGGCTGATCTAATAAATTTTGAATCATGGTCTTGATCTGTCTGCAGTTTTCTGTTAGCCAACCTCACAGCAGCCCAGGTTAATCTGATTTAGAGAAATCACCTAGGGCTATGTAATAAATCTCCTATGATGCTTATCTATCTGCTGCTTCAAGATAATACTGTCCCAAACACAGGTTAAATCATTTATACCTCATGGTTAGCTTTCAATGTGTGTATGCAAAAAAAAAACATGAAACAAGAAGGTGTGTCTAAACCTTTGACTGCTACTGCATATGGAAGTTTTGTATAAAATGTATTCAACATTGAAGTCACATAGAAACTGGTTCTATAACGAAATTTCTGAATTATTTTGAAAGTCCTATTGTTCCCTTTTGTGGAGTTGTTTGTGTGTCTTTGCTTTCAGGAATTTGCCAGGAGAGCCCTTGGAAAAATCAACGACCTAGCAAAGATGGAGGAGCAGAGTAACGTTCCTGCCACCAGAGAGTCTCAGAGAGCTTACAAAGAAGCCTCTATCAAGGCAGGTGACTCCTCTCATTGAAATATAACATATTTGAGATATACTCTTAATACTGTTGTGTGATAAAATATCAGAGTAGAGATTATTGAGCCACACGGTCAGCAGAGAAAAACATCAAAAGGATGCAGAGAACATGCAAATATAAAACCGTGACAATCTGCATATCTAATAAGTTACGGTGCTGTTTGAAGTCCGATTTACACTGCATGAGCATGAGAAGACGCATTTCTTCTTTCTCAACTCAGACCTGTCCAACAGTGGCTCTGCATACATAACATCTCACTGCGTGCAGTGTGTAGCAATTTCAGTAGCTAGAAACCGCTATATGTATGAATACAAACACACACACAGGTTGTTGTCTTCTCATAAATGAACAGTTTGTTGTTTTGTCTTTACAGTTGTTGGTGTGTTCTTCTTTTTTTTAGCTAGGTGCCATGATATTTAAGCGGGCTGTGTATGTGGCCCGAAGGAGACCCAAAACCAGGTTGAGAATGAAAATCCAAAGCACCCTGAAGGACATGCACAATGTAATAAAATTCACTGTACTGCTATATCATCTTATTGTTTAGTTGCATTGCTGAACTGTACACGCTCTATTACAACCTTCTTATCATTAAACCTTACTTTATTGGACTTATTGTGGACTTCGGACTTAGGTGGTCAACTAATTTTGTGAGTTAATGTTGCTGTTGTAGCATTATCTAAAACTGTATGCCTTCATGTATCTAATGTAGGCGCCGTGGCCTCGTACAATGACAGAGCGCATGCTAATGGGCCTGTTTGACAGCAGTGCAGCGCAGTTCTTGGCCATCTCGGAAGCACTTTGGGACAGCACCAGAAGGCCTTTGCAGACAAAGATGCCAAGTGAACCGGAGTTGCAGAATGTGATCCTGGAGCTTCTGTCAGCTGGCATCAGTATATTATCTGGTTAGTAAAACAAACACATAGTATTTACAGTTTTTAGGGTGAGGCTCACTTTATGGATTGCGTAATGTGATTGTGTGTTGCTCTGTTTGAAGGAACTGCAAGTGAGTCTCCTATTGCACTGACACCAACAGCCACTTTAATGGATTTAGCCATTATAGGTTAGTCACTGTTTTGTATGTACAGCACTTTATCGCATGATGCAAGGTGTTTTGTTTTGTGCAATGACATGGAAATCAGTGTGAAGTAATGTGATGTGTTGCTAGGAGAAAACAAAATACCCATCATGTCTGCGATAAGGTTCGTGAAGCTGTTGTTTCAGTACAAGCAGCAGGATGCATTCATTGAACTTGCCGGAGAGATGCTGCAGGTTTTGTCTGTAAGTAGCACGCGGGCGTGCACCACAGCTCTCATTATTCACTTCCGTGTGTGTTGTGGCTCTGAATCATCTTGTGTTTTTCTGTGTCAGGGTGTGGAAGGTCAATCATTCAGGAGGGCAGAGCTGGAACTGGCTTTACTTGACAGTTTCAACAGTCTGCTGTCTTCCCAGAGGAGCCTTGCCAGAAAAGACAACATGACTGATGGTAGAAATATTGAAAGCGTGCCACAGATTTTGTCTTGTTTTCCTTGATGCCCTGTGGTTGCTGTATGAGCAAAATTATGACGACTATTAGTTATTATTTCACTGTGTTGCCAAACTGCTTTCAAATCTTAACCAAGTTACTTCTTGTCAAATATTAGCTGACAAACCTAGAGATGTTTATTTATGTTCACAACCTAGCATTGATTAGGTATTAATAGAGTGCTCATTAGCTCATTAGTCTGGCCACTTTGGTTATTGATTACAAAATATCCACTGATAATAACTCTGATTTCAGTTATCTCTGAACTGTAATGCGCTGGTGTTGTTTGATGTTTCCAACAGACAGACAAAAGTCTTCATTGTCAATGAGTGACGCGTTCATCGGCCTGGTAGACACTCTGCACAAGTCTGTGTGTGGCTCTGTAAGTTCTCATGTTGTGTGGTTTGTTTGTGCAGCCATCGATCCTCGAGAGATTAAGTTATAGATGGAGGAGGGATTTCTTTAGTCTGTATATGCTGTTTGTGTTTGTGTAGGAGGGGCAGCCAGACAGAGACCTGGTCTTGGATGTTGTGTTATTTCTGTGGGGTAAAGTGAAGAAGGTCACGCAGTGTACACACTACCCTGAGAAGGTAGATAAGTACGACAAGGTATGTATTTAAAAATGTAGGCATCACTGAAACCACTGACATTATCGTCAGATATAAACTACTACTAAAACACTCCACAGTGAGATTTTTGGTTCAGCACATAGTGAACTGAAACATTATTTTAACAGCATAAAACACATACTAACTTATATTTACGTAAACCTTTCACAGCATGTTTATTTCTGTTCATGTAATGTATGATTTGTGAACATGTTTGCAGTGGCTGTGGTGTCTGTCCGTGCTGTGTGACGTGACCTTTGCCTGTGACCTGGCAACTATTGACTGCACGATGACGGCAGAGATGACCCACACACTGGCCATACTGCTAGAGAGTGCAGCTGAACGCACTGATCAAACACAACATCCAGGTGAGGAATTAGGTTCGACCATTTGTTCTGAAGTGAATGAAGACCAGTATGTAAGGGGTAACAGGTGTGAGGTGTTGACAGTGTGACCCTCAACCCTCACTGTCTTGTCCTAATTATTGAATTCTTCTAATATCTTTCTAAAGAATTAATAACACTTCTTACATGGCTGAAGCTGTAGTGTTAATGAATCAAGATGCATGCACTGTTTCACATGTGCTTAAATATGTCTATACTGCACATATGCATATTTGTACATACATTCACAGCACATTAATAAGTAAAATAAAATGAATATCCCAGTGTCTGCATATTCCTTGACCTTGTGGATCACAGAGTATATGTAAGTGTTTTTCAGATTAGAGTTCCGTCCTGTAGTAAACTGTGAAGGACCTGGTGCATGACCTAAAGAGGTGTCAGACTAATAAACTCCAGGCTGATTGTAAATGGTTTAAATTGTCACATCCTGACAGGGCTGGTGTTATGACTCAGGGATGCTGTGGACTCATTATCCTAGAGCTGTGATTAATTATTATTAATTTCACGTCTTATGTCTCGCAGCAGCAGACGGTGAAGTTGTGAAGCCGAGCTCTTTCTCTCTTCGTGAGGTATGAGAATTGTCTGTTTAATCGCAGAATCAAATGATTGTTCTGTATATTCTGATGTGTTGTGATGAAAAAAACAAATACACATTCAGTTCAGTGCCAATATATAAATATATTTCAAACAAATCTTTATTGTGCAGTGTGTGTATTTGTGCGTGCTCACAGTGTTCAAGTACAGAGCTGCTTCAGAAGGTGTGTGAGGTGGTGAAGAAGGGTCTTGAAGCTCTGACCAAGGGTGTAGCTACACTGCTGCCCCAAGACTGCTCAGCAATCACTGACTCTGCCTTCATGCAGGTAGGCAGTTAACCCATGTCATGTGAAGAGTTTGGTAAATTCTAAACCATTCTAAGGCAGGTGTTGCCTTGAGTTATGATCTCAACACTGACCTGGCTGTTACTAAAGAACGCTCTCCTCTTGTTGTGATAGAAATTTTGTCCCCTCCCTCCATCGTCTCCTTCCATATCTTCTCTGACATCATCAAAAGAGGAGAATGAAGAATTAAATAAGATGGAAAAAGAAGAAGTGGAAACTAAGACAGAATCAAATATAGGAGGGTCTCAACACAGTGAGTCTACACGTGTGTTCCTGCTGGCCATAGACCTTCATCTCAACCTAGACATCATCCACCACAGAGCTTCCCTCAAGTTACTGCAGATAAATGAAGGTCAGTCTCTCTGCCACACTAACAAATGTAGTTGTTGGCCATCTTTAAGACTTGATTACTCTTTTGCCTGCATTGAGTATGTGTTCAATTTTACATTGATAAAAATGTTGACTTTTCCTGATCCTGCCAATATGACAATAATTCCTGTTGCTGGTGACTTATCAACATTGTATGCCATTAAATCATGCCTAATTGTAAAATAGAAATAATGGGAGTTAGTCCTGACATTTTTGTTGGTTGCGTCTAGTTGCAGAGTCTGAACTGTTGAATCGGATCAAGAAGAACAAGGTGTCCAAAGCTCTTTTCCTGATGCAGAAAGCCTTGCTGCTGTACAACAGCGTGGAGCCAAATAACAGCAACAACCAAACCAAGAGTCTGCTAGAGGTTACACATGCACAAACATCCACACTTACTTAAACAGAGTCATAACTCCTTGCACCAGAGGAATGTGTATGTTTATCTGGCCTCCAATCGTATGTTTCATTTCTGCACATGCTCTATAAGTGAAAGGACTCGTGTGATGAATGGTGATTGACGTGAGTTCGTCTGTGTGCCCTTGCCAGGAGGCCTCCGCCCTGATAGAGAAAGCAGGGGTGGAGGAGAGAAAACTGTATATCTCCACCACCTGTAAGGCTCCAGCTGAAAATAAAGAGAAGGAGAAAGAGGAAAACCCTCCACTTCCCCCCATCCTTCTCTCACGCACTGACTACTCCTTAACCTTTGCCCCAGCACCTTATAACCTGGAGGGACAAGTGAGATTTGCTTTTAATTATGTTGTTCATTTCTTAATCTAAGAAAGAAACAAGAAATAAACACAACATCTATGCTTGTCATCTTTCTTTTGGTGCTTTTGTTTCTTTCCAGGTGTGCTGGTATCAGCTCTGCGGCTGCACAGCTGAGGGCGTTAACCGGAAAGTCCGCCTTGGAGACTGCAGCCTGCCAGGAACTGGAAATATGGTACAATTTATCTCTTTCACAGATGAGTGTCATGTGTCATGTCTGACACATTTCTGCCATCTTGTATGACCTGATCTGTGCCCATAATATTAAGTCTGATTTTTTTATGTTTAAAGGTACCAGCAGTACACGGTGAGTGTGTGCTGAGGGTGGACGGGCTGGAGCCCAACCAGAAGTATGTGTTTGCTGTAGCAGCCTACAACAGCCAAGGCCAGCTACTGGGCAACAGCATAGGCAGGACAACATCCCCACTGCTGGCATCCATGCCACTACCGCTGCTCTCTGCATGGGCTCACTTATCTCAGGTATGCTACACGCTAGTGAAACTATATCAAGTACACACGTGGTACAGTTTCCTGGTGCTTAAACATATGTTCAGATGACCTTTTTTGAGTGTAGGGTAAGAGCCTGGGAGCACTGCACGGACTAACACTGACTCACACAGCTGTTGTGTGCCAGACTGATGGCCACAGAGCAGGAGAAAAGGCAGGATTATGGTTGTAACTTTTCTGACTCTTTCCTCAGGCGGCATTTCAAACAGAGCAGTATGGCATAGCAAAGAGAGCCTGCAGGGAGCTGTGGAGCCACTATACCTATCCTGATGAGTCCCACAGCTTACAGAATAGAATGGCAATGATAGGGTGAGAAGGGAAACACACACACATCCACAAAGTTCAAGTCAAGGGGTTCGTTTGCTAATCCACTTTCCTATATTTCCATTCACCACACCGAAGGCTCCGTGTCCAGACCTTGCAACACTCCTCTCCTCAGCTGTGTCAGATGTTCCTCACTTCCATCTTCATTGAGACAGAAATCAACATTCAGCAGGGGTCACTCTACTGTGACTCATTCAGTGACAGTGGACCATTTATCTGGGAACAGGTAAAAAGTTTTTAGAGAGACAGAAAGTGAGAAGTGTGTATGTACAATTAGGTCTTTTAACCACAAAATAAACAATATGTGGATATGTGTGTATGCAGGAAGCCAGGCTGGCAGAGTGTGAGCGAATGCTGATAGCTATGGACCTGGCAATGCGGTTAAATGACGGTAGCGCTGCTGTGCAAGCTGTAGTTAGCTGTTACAGCCTCTTGTCACCTCTAATCTTCCATCAGATCGCTTGCAACTCTGTGGTTCAGGTATGCAAAACATCATCTGTGCAAGTCTTAATATTCTGGCCCACAAGGACAATAACTACGTAACACAATACAAACTGTAAATAACTCATCATGAGTATGTTTAAGCTTCTGTCTATGTTCTGTGTTCAGGTGCTAAAACAATGCCTGACAGTTTTGGAGGCGAATTCAGGTCTTCTCAAACAAAAATGGACTGGAAGCACCTCAGAGTCATTTATGCACATGATAGCCTGCATCACCTACTACCTGTCGAAGGTGTGTCTGCATGTGCTACTGTACCACCAGCTTTTTACATATTCAGTGTTTAGCGGACTGTGACTTACACTCCCCAGATATCTCAAATGAAAAGCAACCTGTAGCCTTGCACAAAATAATGCCTCATCTTTCATTCTCCCTGAGAAGGCATTACGTGTGCTCAAGGAGCATCATACGGCTTCTGTGGTGATGGACTGTGGTCGCAGGCTGCTTCAAGAAGTCTATAATGCGCAGCTGAAATCCAGCCAGCATACCAGTGAAGCTGTGGGTATAATAAACAGTGGAAAAGTGTCGATTTATTTCATGATTTATCCTCACTTCGAATGACGTTTGATTGTGAAATAAATATAAATATGATTCTCAATATATGTTCTATATAATTTATTAATGTTTTGATATTGACAAATGAAGAATATTCACCCCAGTGTTTCTGTGTGTAGTCTAAGACAGATCGTGGTGCAGTCAAGGGTGAAATGAAGATGAGTCTTCAGCTGAAGGCGCTCCATTATAAGAGCAAGGGAAGGACCACACCTGAAGCAACTCTCACAGCAGACAATGGTAACATTCACACACACGCACACACACACACTGGTGTCTTTAAAAAAGTATGTTGTGATGTTTAAAATATGATGAAAATAAGGTGGTGTGTGAAGCAAGAATGTGAATGTCTACTTTTTTTATTAGTAATGAAAGTCATGTTTGTTGAAATTATAACCAGACGGCTTTTATTTCATTGTCAACACCCACCGGATACAAGTTGACAGTAAGAAAAGAAATACAGTAGTCCTGTTCAATATGTACATTATCTTATATAATATGTTTGTTTACTACTGTTTAATAATAAATACTTTTTAACCTAATTTACCAAATCTAACACAGATCTCCTTTTCATCTCCTTCATCTCTCAGCTATTGTGAACAATTCATAGAATCTCAAACATAACAGACAATATTGCAGTTACACATTGATCTAAATAGTATTTTTTTCCTCCACATTGCACATGGTTGTCTTTCTCTTCTGTAGAGGTTTCACGCCCACCAACTGGCTCTCAGGATCCCATCATATTGTATGAGCTGATCTCCAACAGCACATTAAAGGATGCCTATCAAGAGGGTAAGCGGCAGACACTCACAAAGTTAAAAATGAATTTTTAGTCTTGTTCATTCACACCTGTGTTTATGTGCGTGCATTCTTGATAGTGATGAAGCTCAGACGCAAGACATATTTTATGGAGTATGCGGCACTACTTCTCCAAAGAACCATGGAAGAAGGCCACACAGATCTTGTGTTGAAGTGGGGGCGAGGCATATTTGAATTTCTTTCCAGGTGTGTTTTTACCGTACACCTCTTAACTGATTTCAAAAATAGTAAAATTCAAGATTCAGCATTTTAAAATCATGTCCTTTCACGTCAAAATGTCCATTTAAATCATACTGCACTTTATCAGAGTTAGTATTATGGCTGTTTTGTCTATGATTATAAAGACTTGACAGGATGTGAATGTTTCTGTCTTTGTCAGGCGTCACGAGGTGTTGGGACGGACCACGGGAAACAGCCAGACTAAAAAAAGCGCTCACACTCTGAAAGGACATGAACCGCCGCAGGTAAAAATACAAATATACACACGTACATGTGGGTATACAAGGACATACGATATGCTTAATATCTGTGCTATCCTAAGACACTATGTATTTGCATGTATGTGCTTATGTAAGGCTGTTTTAAAATATATATTAGCTCTCTTAAAACTGTTTCACACAGACACACAATGGAACAAAGTGTTCTGGTTTGTAATATTGTAAGGTAGCCCATAACTTACCATGTGTATACTATAGACAAAAATGATACTGATAATTCAATTTTGCAGCTAAATAACTGCACTTTTTGTTGCTTTGTTGTATTATAAAATTTCAATGCTTCTTCTGCTTTTTGTTGTTTTGTTCACTACAAGCACACACCATCTCATGATGATACAAGGCAGAAACTTAAGCAAAAAATGCCATACAGCATGCTTCAGAGAGTGAGAACTAACAGGTATGGTCTGAGTGTGTTAGGGATGTCTATATTTGTGTTTAATCACACGTGTGCCGTCATCTAACCGCATGTGCACTGGACTTCTCTCCATCTAGGGAGATGCAGGTGGTGGAGAACATGCTAGTGACGATGTTGTCCGTGGTGCAGCGCCGCAAGAAGCTGATTCAGCTGAGAAACATGTGCAGTGAGGAGAGAGCGTGGAAGTCTCACCTCAACTACACCGTGGCTCAAGCCCATTTAGCACTTCTTTACCAGGGCCTGGAGCAGTTGCAGGGAGGAGCACTGCAGCACAGGTTCACTCACAAGATACTACACCCTTTTGGTGTTGCATGCCAATACTAAGACACAAACTGTCGCTGATTGGCAGGATTGCATCATTTTTGGGAGGCATAGAGTGTTGCTTTTGTTACCTGACTGAACTCAGATATTGTCGTATTTGTATTCTTTATTGCTTGGAATAGTGTTAAGATGCAAAGCATTCTATTCATGGGTCTTCAATGTTATGTACTGTGTGTGCTTTGTTTTAGGTACAGCCAGATAAATCCCTTGTGTTTCTCTCTGGCCTACTCTGGTATCCTGGTGCGGAGGAACTCACAGCAACAGCAGTCATCTAAATATGAGGTTGTCTCGGAGAGAGGCTCCTTTCACTCCGGTCTTAAGGATCATGTGGCTGCACACAAAGACAGGAACAAAAAGGAGGGTGAGGAAAATGGCACATGTTGAAAGATTACAAGAAAAACTATCACCTGATCTCTGTTTCAGCACTTGTCTCAACCTTTTCTTCCAGTGGGCAGAGTTGATGACTCTGTCACAGAGGAGAGTTGTGAAGAAGAAGAAGAGGAAGATGAAGAAGAAGAGAACTCCTCTCAAACTGTGGGGCAGCAGAACGAGATGCACAAACGTTCTTATGCCTCGCTGCTGGACTCACTCAACAAAGCTGCTTTACATCTCCAAAGGGCTATGGTACTACTTAAATCTTTGTATCATATGAAAACCACAAATCTTTTTCACAGTACGTTTATGCTGTCACAATTGTGTGTGCACTACGTTGTATTTTATGCATCTATTATTAATATTTTCCAGGTGTTGGCTCACCGTGGCAACCACTGGACCACTCTGCAATGCGTGTGTCAGACTGTGTGGGACCAAAGCTGTCGAATACCTGTCCTAGTCCAGGGAGCTGTTCAGCTTGAACCTCCGTACCACATCACAGCAGACCAGCTGCACAACACCTTCACCCCGCTACTCGTATTGGCTACTGACCTAATGATGGACATGCTGAACAGACTAGGGGTGAGTATCACATATGCTTAATATACATGCACGTAGCTGTTTGTTTAAAGAAAATAGAGATTGTAAAAGTGTGTTGCGCTCTATATAAAGACACATTTACAGCTACAAAGGAAAGATGACACAGTCCTGTTTGTGCCTTTATCTCCATCTTGCATCATCGTCTTTGTCCCTACTAGCTGTGGAGTTTGTATGACAACGACATGACTGAGGAAGAACTAGAGTCCAGTCTCCATTTCTCAGCCCCACTGGATGACAACACCCAGGTGGACCTGCGTTGGGTCCGTACCTTGGTGTTACACACTCTAGAGTGTCTCCATGACAGTGGCAAATGGGAAAGCCTGGTCCACTTTGCCTTAATTTTCAACTCATACACACGGTGAATACAATCTACCATTTTTTCTACAAAGTACAGACTATACTGTGACTAAGATTTAATGAAATTAATCTTTAATTTGTATAGCCACGTTCAAAGAAGACAGAGTAGACTGAGTAAAGATTCAGGTTCTTATCATAAATGGGAATTTGAAATTGAAGATGTTTACCAGTATAAAAACAGTTGTTTATGTCTCTACATTATATTTTTACTCAGTAACCAGTCTGTAAATCTGGATAGAAGAGTCATATAGAGCACTGTGTGTGTGTGTGTGTGTGTGTGTGTGTGTGTGTGTGTGTGTGTGTGTTCCAGGGAACGTTATGCTTTGATCATAACTCCTCTACTAGTCCATGCTCAGAGGAGGCTGCTTGAAAGGATTAGTTCTTTCGGAGGACCTACAGTCCCACAACCGCACATTGTCAAGACACAGAAGGCCACTGGCAAGGAGGTAGCACAGACCCAAATGCAGAAACATATTCAAGGATTGTTCAATAAAAGTTTAATAAGGAAAATCAAGCCAATAAAACTGTTTTATAGAAGTACCGTGGGTTATTTCATGACATACCATAATATTATTATATATAAAAACTATGAATAATAGTTTATAAAATATGATGATAGTAGATCTTTTTGTGGTTTTCCCCAATTGAAAGTGTAATAAATAATTTATTTGCAAACCATTATGCATTGTGTGTATTGTGCTGTGTATATGTGTTTACTTTCTTTTCTATATTTCAGGTAACTTACAGGAGCTATGCTGATTCACAGCTGCTCAGTGGGTGGACCCCTCACTCTGCACAGCAACCACGCCTTTGCAAAAAAGCAGCGCTCAAAAACTCCTCTCCTCAACATACAGTTGATCTTAAAGGTTTGAACAGCCTGCCTCATGCCCAACAATTAAAATCATCCTGATATTAAAAAAGAGGAAGTTTGGACAGGTTGTGTTTGCGTGTCTGATGTTTTCGTGTGTTTATGTTCTGTGCCTAAGGTGCAGAGATACAGCGCTCAATGTCCCTTGTGCGTGTTCCTCTGGATGTAGAAGACACACTGAGCTGTTACCGGCAAGCTCTTGAAAGAAGACCACATTGTCTTCAGGTTTTCCAGCATAGTCGCTCACTACTGCTGCTGCTTCTGGCAGACACACAGCCCTGTGAGTTTAGTGTTTATTGAGCGGACCCACACACGTGTACTCACACAACAACTGTTTGAAACGCTCACTGTCTGCATTGCTTGTGTCTCTTTCCAGGCTTTGCAACGCAGTCGCAGCACTCTCAGAGCAGAAGTCTCAGTCATTCTGCAAGCCTAGTTGATTTCAGTCCCGTAGTCAGGCCCACTCCAAACATCCAACCTTGCAATCTGACAGAGGAAGACTACAGTACTCCAAGTGCTGTCTACAGCCTCCCTATCAGACATGACCACATGCCTACTGTCACTGCTGCATACTCCACCTCCATTAGTACGTACACAAAATCTTTTTATAGCATGCTTTACATAAACAAGTCAGGTTGGCAATAGGTAGGGCACTGAGTTAGATGTGTACTGTAGAGATACTAGTGGTTGAATGTAACTAAGTACATTTACTCAAGTAGTAGGGTTATAAAGGTCTTACTTTTCCTTCCCATGTACTTCCAACCTTTCTTCAGAGTATCTCCAGGCCAACGCTCATGACTCCCTCAGAGTTCTGGCTCTGCATGAAATGGGAAACCTACAGTACTACAACGGAAATACACGGTAAGAATCTGTCAGCTGAGCATGTGTTTGTGCATGCTGCAAGTTGAGCTTTTAGTTTTCCTTACATATTCTGATAATTTCATTCCTGCATGTGTTTTCTTGCAGGGCAGCGCACTCGCACTGGAGTAAAGCTGTAGATTGTGCCTTGCAGAGCTCAGGTACTGTGGAATCATGGGATGGCGTGTCCTTTGGGGGTGGCTCGCTACAACAGACCCTGAAACAAGCTGGCATTTGGGGATGTCTCCAGGCTGCTGGGCTTACTGCTAAGATTGCACAGTAGGTTTTAGCGAGGTTCATCACTGATTCGACGTGATTTTTCATGCGTTGCAAGCATATGCCTTTAAAACACACCTCGTCCTGCGGGATGTTTGGATCTGCAGGTATATCATAACTTCAGATATCAGCCAGAGGACCAAGTGCTGTCTCCTGTCTGCTCATCTCTTTAAGGTAAGGTTCAGTTTTCTAATCTCTCTCCTCCCAAACATGGTTTTTACTTTTGTTGCTGAATGCTCTATTGAAAAGTGATGATGACATTTTTTGCTCTCATGACTGTAAGTTTTATTGTGGGTGTTCTTGTGCATTCATTCTGACGTGATTATTTGTGTGTGTGTGACCGACTTTCCCAGTGTGTGCTGTGCTGCTCCCTGGCTCAGCCCCAGGCTGACCTCCAGTACGCCCATCACAGCATTGGAGATGAGCTGCTCCCTGGAGTCAGTCTTTTCTCTGAACCACACAGGGCTCACCTCGGCACCACTGTAACCAGCCTGAACTTCGCCTGCCACTGGCTCTTCACCACAGGCCACTACATCACGGTACACACATAAAAACTGTCTGTCTGTCCTCACATTGAACTGCAATGCCCAAGATAAATAATTGACTTAGTGTTATATCATGCTGTAATTTCAGCTACTGCCCATTCTAGCCCTTTACCTACATATTGTGGGGACTGTGTGCAGAGATGTGCAACGCACTGTTGAGGGCAAAATACTGAAGGTCAGCATTTGTGTTGTCGTCTATACATACATGTAAATATGTTTTCTCTCATGATTCTGCTGGAGCTTCTAGTCTGGGTTGCTGTCTTCTGCAGATACGCGCCCTTACTGAACTGTGTCTGTTCACTGAAGCTGTAAAGGAATCAGTCCAACTTACACAAGGAACAGGACTCATTCTGCCTTACGGACGCTGCATTGCTAAAGACGATCTCCAAGTATAAACACACACACGCATGATCTCTCTTTTCCTTTTTCTCTCTTAGCCTGTGCAAATTGTTAACGTTTAAAAGTTTTCCATTTCTATTTTCACTATTCTTTTCCATCTTCATCTGCCCTGCAGTAACTCCTTTCCTTCCAGGCCTAATCACCTCATCTTACCCCGCCCAAGTTGTATGTTTATATTCGCCATAACTTCATATCGTTAATTGTGCTTAATTGTGCAGCCTGTGAAGACGTTCTACAGCAACAAGTCTCTCCTGGACAACGCTGAGGTACTTTCTATGTTGGATTACTTTAGATTTCTGACGATCCGTCACATCAATCATTTTGAAAAGCAACATCCATACTGCCACTGTTTGTATGGTGCAGGTGCACTGTCATCACCTCATCTCCCCAACATACTCCCTGCCATTCAGTCTTCTTGACCAGCCACATTCACTAATATGAATGCACTGACATAAATACACACCCGCAAATACTTACACAAAATGCTATATTGATATTCTCATTTGCGTACTTCATTAGCTTCTTGTGAGTGTAATCCATGTGTATGTGCTTGTGGTCAGGCGTTGGAAGAACTTGTGAACTGTGAATTTGCTCCAGAGGTCCGCACATTGTATGGATCCGTACTGTGCCTCCGCTTCCTCCTTGCTCGTGTTCAACTAGTCCTGGCACTCAGTAAAACTGTTCATGGGCCTCCCGTACAAGGTCTGTAAACAAGAGTACTTTTCCATTCAACTTCTATTTTTTGTCACATATAATCATAAAAGAACAATTATAGTTCACACAGTACTATTAAACTGACTTACACATGCCTTTATTTAAGTTAACGTGCATAGCTACTTTAAAAAATAGAACCAATCTATCTTCATGATCGGTTATTTAGTGGGAAAATGAGATAAAGGTCATTTTACGAGTAGCACGTCTCATAGAGGTCAGTTCTGTCACTGCATCTCAAGAATACATCTGCATACACTGACTCTTTCATTATATTCACCATTTACATCACACCGTGCTGTATCTGTGTATTCTGTGTTTTCACTAAAGCATTCACTTGATTTCATTCTAAATGTCACCGTGGATCAAACAGATGTGTGACTCACCTTTAACCTGAAGAGCTCTGTGTACCCAAGATCAAGCGATACATAAATGTAATCCAATGTTATTATAACTCATGCACAAATGGGAATGTTTTCCAGGTTCTGTTGAGGCAGAAGCTCGTGCCAGCCAAACAAGTCGCTCAGTGAACTCAAAACACCATGAACAGGACAGACTGGACACTGAGGGCTCCTGTCCAAACACAAAAGGGCCGAAAGTGCTGACTCTTGATGCAGAGAAGGAGAAGCTCACTGCAGAAAGGATTAAGGTAAGACTTCTCCAGTAGATCTTTACTTCAGACGTTGGTCTTTTAATTTCTACATTAAACTGTTAAACTGTAAATATGGAGTAAATTTCTTTTTAACTTGTTTGTGGCAACTTGCATATATCCGTCGTCTCCTCTCTTGTAGTTCCTTTTGCTGGAAGCAGTGTCGTCCTTGTTGCACTCCGCTTCTTTGCAGCTCACATCTCAGTCGTGTAGCGAAATAGAGAACCTGGAACTGACAATCGTGTCCAATCTGCTGAAGGCCAACCTGTACCTGCAGCAAGAACGTGCTGCACTTAGGTATGATAGCCTTGTGCATGTTTACTGTGTGTTTTTTTTTTTACGTTTGTATTTCCTGACTATCCTAACCATTTTAACATCCTCCTTCAGTACTGAGATGGCAGTTTCATCCCTGGTGCTGCTGCAGACGTCTCCTGTAATCAGCCGGGGATCTGAGAAACCTGCGCCTGAGCTCACAGAAGTCAGTACAGGAAGTGAATGAGGAGCATTTTTGTGTAAAGTAGATTCTTGAACAAAGTCAAACTTACAGAGTCTTTGTGTGAAAAGTGAGTTTAGTTCACACTGACTTCTGTTGTGCTGACTGAAGAGTTTTGAAATGATTGAAAAAAAATGTGTTCTCAGATATTTTCCAATTCCCAAACATAACAACACTGCAGCAGTAGAAAGGTGTTTGATTGTGCATGATGTGTCTGTGCATGTTTATATCCTGTCTACAGGGTACTAAAGGTTTCAGTACATCACACGCACTGCACAGAGACTGTCCCAGAGCTGTTGAGGCTGGAGAGAGAATTGGAGTTTCTCTGTGGCTGCGTTGCCGTCTGGCTCTGGTCTGCAGCCTGGCTGCACACACCCCTGGCACTGATGTTCATTTCCCTGGTTGGTTCATGTGTTGTGCTGTTATGGGCTAAAACAGTTTAACTAATATCACAAGAATTATAAGTGTCAAAACAAATCAAGTAATCTTCCATCCTATGCAAAATACTACTGGGTATACACTTGAAAAACACATGAAGGACTACTTAACCTTGTTCCTTTACAGTGTTTCAAGGTTGGACATATTGTCAGCACCTTCAAATGGCAAACCAATGAAAAAAACTGTATGTGTGTGTCTGTGCTTATAAATGTATGTGTGGGGGATTGTATTTTCAAGGTATGAACATTAATGAGGAGGCAGCTCGGGTGATACAGGAGGGTCTCGATGAATGTGCACTCTGGGGAGACATCAACGTTCAAGCCCTTCTGATGGTCAAAGGGGCAGAATTGAAAGCACAGAGAGGCAGAACTGATGAGAGCGTGGTAATGCTGCAGGTACCAACATTGCTACTTTTTTGCTACTTTTTATTGTTATTATTATTGATTTATTATTTTTGGATATACAATAATTTAAAATAATTACAGTGCTGCTGTGTGCTGTTTGTGTATGCATGTGAGCAGGAAGCCATCAGCCTGCTGTCAGGACAGAAATATATGCCACCAGGATCCATTTTGACTCTGGCTCAGGCCGCTTTGCTGCTCAGCGACCTGAGAGGAGCACAGACCACCACACTTCTAAAACTGACACAGAAACTACTGAAAAAGCAGGTACACGCACACACACACTCACGCAAACATACGTATACACACTCGTATACAAATTGCTCAGTCAGTGTCATATTTAGCGCTCTTTCTGTTTCTTTCAGCTGTATGTCTTCAGTCAGAGTGTGGCGTTGGATGAAGGAAAAATGTGTGTCTCTCCCCCTGGATCCAGCAACATCTACCTCCCTTACCATAACATACTGGATCAGACCACTTTGCAAATTGATAAATAAAGAACTTGAAACTCTTTTCCACAGTAGTGTCTCACACATCTGTGATGTGTGAGGATAACATTACAGAATGACAGTGTAGGTAGGTGTTGGTGATTCGCATCTGAAGATGTCACATAAAGTCGGTAGTAATCCAATGTCGCTCATGGATGATAATATAAATTTTTGTTGCCAAAGTTTTTGTAGCCAAAGCTAGGCTTCATTCTGAGTAAGTTCTCTCTATCTATTATCAATAAACTGCAAGATCAGATCTGCTGCAGAAGCACACAAACTTCTGAAGTTTACTTTCATCGAACTCTCTGATTAATCTTTTCAAATCAAAGTCAAATCTCAGCAGTTTACAGACCTTTTTTTGTGGTTGGTTGCAGGTCAGAGAACAGCTTGGTCAGTGACTCTGGGCCGAGGTAGAGATGATGCACCAAAAGTTCAGGTTCTTGGCTGCACACAAATTCAGGAAATGTGCCTTAGGATCACTGTACACACTGTTGAAAAGCAATGCGTTGTATTTTTCTGGTGAATGGAAAGCACTTTAACTGTTGTGCCAAGTGTGCATCAAGTGTAGAATTCCTGCCAGAAGAACTTGTCATGTAATGTAAAATGTTTGCATGATGTATGGTGATTGTTATTCCATCCACTGGATGAGCTACACTGGTGTGCACAAAAAATCTCTCATAGATCAATGTGTCATCTGTGTCTTCTTCAATACCGTAATGAGGACCAAAGGTAATTCCAGAGAATTTCAGACATTTCTAAAGAGGTCTGGACTGATTAAAATCAACCATGACACCTCCCTCTTGTGGTTTTGCTGTATTGATTCATTGTCAGTGTCACTGTGTGCTGAGACAGCAATTACTTCAGATGTCTCGCTGGCTTCAAGTTTTTTTGGCTTGGTTGCCAAGTAAAAGCAAAGTATTGTCAGCTTTGCAGTTTCGTATACAGAGTGCCAACAGATTGGCAAGTGTCATCAGCAAGGCATTTCTGTTTGAAGTCCCACACCTCAAACTGATTCTGCTGATATTCCATCAGGAAAAAAAAAGTTTCTTTCCTTCTTGAATGATGTCTTTTAATTGCCAATTCCAGTTTTCTGGTGCCACCTCCTTGCTTTGCCCTCACCTGTTTGGTGATGTTACGTGTCATTGTGAATCCAAAAACAACATTTCACATTTTGTTTTTCATTTCTTCATTTGTGCTTTTTCTTGTGTCTGCATGTGAGGTTCTGTATGCAGGCCTCGGTACAATAATGGAACAACAAACAAAGATCATGGTTTTTAATTCCATGATGCTGAATAGCTATCATATGCACATCTGGATGTTGCATGCAGTCAGAATTTGTATTGTCTATTTTACTCCATTCTAGACCCGTTCAAAGTAGGTAAAGCCTGCTAATGCATATCTTGCAGCTAATTACTTACAGTCCTTTACTTACTTTTATTATTTACTTACTTGTCTAGTGGGCTCTCGCTCAGTAGCTTTCTCATTTTCTCTTCCTAGCTTCCTCCATGAACGTCCTCTTCAGTCTTTTCACATTATGTCCTCAGAACCTAATTGCAATGCCCACTTTCCCAGCTCTGGTTGTGGTAGGACAACGACTTTGCTCCCCCTGGTGGTCCAAAACATCTGTGGTACAAACACTAACAATCTTTCACTTTTATAGAAGACAGGAAAAACAGCACATATTCAAATTTGAGAAGCTGGAACAAGTTGATTATTGGCCTTTCTGTTTTTCAAATTACTTAAATTATTAATCAATTATCAGAATTGTTGTTGGTTAATTTTCTGTCAAATGACTGCTTTCTGACTGCTATAAATGTACCTGTTACATTACTCTAGCCTGCATTGATTCCGCAGGTCACATCCTGGATCTCAGTGCCATGGAAATCTCTGCCCAGTCATCACAATCTACATCCATGCAGCATTTGCACCTGTCCAACCAGACTCTCAAGCACTAATTCCATGAATGGAAGAGGAAAATAAAATATGATCCAGATTCACCAAAATCACTGAATAAAGTTATAAAGTTGTGCTTTTGCACAGTAATCAGTGAGGCGTGGCCATAGATGCATAGCAGCCCTTAGCATCACTCACAGACTCCTGCGACCTCAGAAGAGAGGAAGCGTTTCATTGGATGTAAAATTAGTACAGGGTGAGTCATCAACAACTTTCTATGGTTTGTCAGGAAATGACAAACAGAGTACAGGTGACGTATGTAATAAAAAACTATTTTGGCTTCATGGGGACTTTCAGAAGGTAGATTTAAATACAACCTGGGTTTGTAGATAACACTGATATTGTAAAGTGAAGGCCAAACAAGATGCCAGCTGTATGGAAATATTCACACCTTTATGACTCATGTTAAAAAATATGTTGGTATTGCATATTGGATAAAATGTAAATATATTAAAAGATAGATAGATAGATAGATAGATAGATAGATAGATAGATAGATAGATAGACATTTCCTGAGGGAAATTCAAGCATCCAGTAGCGGCATGCAAACATACATTAAACATACATTAGAATTAACTTATAACAAAGTATCCATACGTTAAAATGAACCTGAGATAGATCTAGAGAAATGAAACATTTGCATAGAAAATAAATATATAACTGTGTTAAGAAGTTAACCCGTGCTAAACATCTATACAAAAACTATATAAAAAGTAGAAAGTGACTGTATAAATAAAAATGTTTTATACAAATAGAAAACTATATAAAAAATAGAAAGTCATTCCTCTGTTGTAAGGAATATAGTCTGTGTACAGGCATCACTGATACAAACAGCCACAATACTGGGAAACATTACAAAGCTCTGTCCGGTGTTCATTCTTCTATTCAAAGATCTGTGAAACAAATGTTAGGTTTATTTCGTTGCTGGGGCTTTTATATACGTAATGTGAAGTTGACTGTAGCTGACGCATACAACGCTTCCTTTTAATAATAAAAAGCGGAAAGCTTGTTAGTTATAGAAACTAAATACATTCTGAATAAAGACTTTATTTATGTTTATGAATTTATGTTGCCTTTATAAAACCCTGTGTTTTTTCACAGGCTAACTTTTAGTCAGAAAAGCTGAACTCTTACGGTAAGACTACCGGAAATGCATTTTATTGTGAAACGACAGTCCTGTCTGTCGGTGTGTGCGCGTGCTTCTCCGGTGGCTTGACGCGGTCTCCCGTCCAGAGTAACGGTAGCCTGGCCTCCGCTCCCTTCAATTGTCTCGGTTTGTTGACGTTTGCTGGAGTGGGACGGTAGTCGGTAACGGGGGCTCTGTCCGTTGTTTCAGACGGAGGTCGCGTGAGTCAATGAAGCTAGCCGGCTAGCTAGCTTCAATGGGTGTTCGAGTTAAAAGATGATCGCCTCACTGTCGAGAGGAAGTTTGCTGGATGAGGTTCTTCACGGGGGCTTTAACGAGGTAACGTTTACCGAGCGTTACTAACGTTAATGTTTAATTACGTTAAGTTGGCTAGCTATAATTAAGCAAGGAAACATTTGCTAACCATCGACCAAAAGTGTCAAAAGTTAAGGTAGCAATAATGAATATCTGAAGCTTGTCCCAACAAGTTAATGTACACGTTAAAGTGTAATTACGACCAACAGTTGTAGCTCTGTGGTGTTAGTTAGGTAGCAGGCTGGTGTTGACGATAGCTAGTGATGGATGACAGGAAATAAGAAGAGCACGTAGCTACAGCATGACTTTAAAAAGACTCAAACAGACCAAACATGATATAATAATAATGTTAGCCTGAAGTCAGATGCTCTCTGTTGTTTATTCAAACGACTCCATTCTTTGTAACGTATCCCCGGCGACCAGCTGTCACGTGACTGAACCGTGGACCGGTAAAGGTGGAGTAAGCATGTGTAAAACGGGAAGAACGACGTAACTGTGTAACTGTGCTGGATATACTGTATGACTGGCCTTAAGATTAAAAGTAATGTTTAATGTGCAGTGGGACAGTACACTGTCGCCCTCTGTCTGCTCCCAGCATCAGAAACAAAGGAACTCATCTGATCTGCTATTGTCTCTCAGCCTTCACTGTAAGCTGTGTGTGTGTGTGTGTGTGTGTGTGTGTCTGTGGCGTGTGTGCGTGTGTCTGTGGTTTGTTGAATTTGTGTCTCTGATTGATGGATTGCAGCAGCAGCTGGCTGCCTATGTTTCCTGGGTGAACTCTCAGCTGAAGAGGAAACCAGGCCTGAAGCCTGTCACAGACCTCAGACATGATCTGCAGGACGGCGTGGTGCTCACACAACTGATAGAGATAGTTGGTAAGTACACGCATGCACAGTTTTACACGCAAATGACACAGATTAATCTGGAGGAGGATAAAAACAAAACATGTTGGCGTCAGGAGAGCAGACCTTTTCTAATAATTTCTAATTGAAATTATTAACTCTTTGCCAATGTATAAAAATGTCCTCACATTGTCGCAGTTTGTAGTCTGTAGCATAATGAAGGAGACAGACCACAACTTGTGCAGACCGCAGAACGTCACACCCAGGAGCTGACAGTCTGTGGTAATCTGCTGTAATATTTCACTGTAACAATGAACTGAAGATGACAGCGTGAACAATAGAGATCAGAGCTGTTCAGAGTATTATACTTCCTAAATGCAATATTTTATATTATTATAAACTCAAATGTGAAGAGTGAGGCCTGAACCTTTTCATTCCTGCACTAAGAAAAGACTTTAAATAACCAGTTATTCACTCGCTGTAAAGAGAACCACAGACTCCTTCTAGTTGTTGTTCACACTCCTCAGCTGTAGTTTTAGTTTATAATTCCATAGATAATCAGAGTTTTAGCAGATTATATTGTTCCACAATACTTGATAAAAAAATCATTGTACTGATCAACTAAAATCCAGAATGCTGTGCAGTGGTACCAACTATGAAATGATGTCTGTAACACACAACACACTGACATAACACATACCACGTAATACTGTTTGATTCATGCTTGAATTGTGCTGCAGAATTGCTCATATGGCACTGATTGAAATGCATAATCAGTGGTTGCATCATTGATATATATATATTTTAATTGTTTGTTCTCTCTCTCTCTCTCTCTCTGTCTCTCTCTCTCTGCCTCATCCCATTCAAATTGGCAGCTGGGGAAGTGCTGGAGGAAGTGTATGTTGCTCCACGAAACAAAGAGGAAAGCAGGAAGAATGTGGAGCAAGTCTTGCAGTTCATTTCCTCCAGACACATACGCATGCCACACATATCCGCAAGAGGTAAATCACAGAGTAGTTTGTGTTTTCTCTGGTGTTCCTACCTGTTTTTGGTTGCTGATATTGTAGTCAGTAAATTTGATTAACCCCAAAGCTTTAAGCATATGAACCTTACATGTTAACACTTCTGTTGTCAAGCTGCTATCTTGGCACCATCATGTTACTACCATGTGTTGCAAATCCTGTACACTTAGTTTATTACTGATGGACATATGTTCCCTCTCTGTCTGCAGATATTGTCGACGGTAATCTGAAATCTATTATGAGGATAATTCTGGCGCTGGCTGCCCACTTCAAACCCACAGCCAATCACAGGGCTGCCTCTGGAAATGGGAGGGGTTTGACAAGGGGCTCTGCCAGCCACAACCCTCTCTCCACTGTTGCTTTAGCACAAGGTGCCGTTGCTGCACTGGCATCAGCGCGACTCGATGCCTCACAGCCTGCACGTGGCACACGGATCCACAGGTATGGTGGCCGTAATTATGTCAGTATCATTCTATAAGAGCCAAATGTGTAAGACACATGTAGTCTTTGCTATCCCCTGGTGGACAAACACAGATCACCAAATGAAAGTCCTCACAACTGCTGAAAAGGGGCTCTTTCTGTATCTTTTCTATCAAAACTCTATACCAGTTCTTATGTACCTCTGCTTTGACTGTCATCTTTCAGTGGCTGGGGGTTGGATGTGGAAAAGAGTGTGTGTGTTCGTACATTGGTTGAGCAGTATGAAAAAGGATCTCCAGATGAGCAGGACAATCCTCAGCTTAGCAGGTAATCTGCTTTTACATAAGATCAAGTTCCTCCATAATAATGAAATAGTAGTAGTTGGAGATGGTCTACAGCAAGTGCACTTTGCCTTAACTGTGAGTTAAAATGTCCATCCGTCCATCCATACTTACAAACATAAGATAAGATAGACTTTAATGATCCCGCACCGGAGAAATTCAGTTGTCACAACAGCACATATACACAAGGTTAATAAGAAATGACTCATAAATAAGAAATCTTTAGAATAAAATCATGAAGTCATGCTGCTGTTAAAGAGTCTGACAGCTGTTGGAATGAAGGACCTGTGGTAGATCTCCTTCTTACATGGTGGGAGTGGCAGTCTGTTGCTGAAGGAGCTGTTGCAGTTCAGGACATAGCTGGACCTCTTGACCAGTTTGTTGAATCTTTTCTTGTCCCTCTCTGTGCTTCCCCTTCCCGAGCAGATGCCACCACAGTGTCATAAGGTTTTTAAACAGTGTCCTTTTAACAGAGTCCTGCACACTCCAAAAGACCTCAGTATCCTCTGTAAGTGGAGATGACATTGACCCTTCTTGTACAGGACGTCTATGTGTCTGGTGTAGTCCAGTTTGTTGTTGAGGTGAACACCCAGGTATTGATATCCAGTCCCTGGATGTTCACTGGTGTGGTCTGAGGTGTCTTCCTCCTGAAGCTGATCACCATCTCCTTCGTCTTTCTGGCGTTGATGTGGAGGTGGTTGAGATTGCACCAGTCGACAAAGTCTGTGATGAGCCCCCTGTACTCCTGTTGATTTCTTTCTGATACACGTCCAATGATGGCTGTATCATGAGAAAACTGGAGGTGACAGCTGTCAGTGTTGTGTCTGAAGTCTGTGTAGAGGCTGAAGAGAAAAGGAGAGAGCACTGTACCCTGTTGGGCCCCTTTTGTGAGATTGTGGCATTTTAAATAATGTATGGCTGTGGTACCAAGCTGAAGAACACTAAAACCTTACTCGAAAGTACGTTTGGCCTAAATTCACACCAGAAGTTGCTGAAGTTTCATAGCCTTGGCCCTGGTGGTGATATAATTCTGTAATTAAACTTGTCGTTTGTACAAGACTGTGCAGCTCAGTGTTTGTGAGAAAACAAACTCCACTTTGTTATTATTCATACTGCAGACTTTTGCTGGAAGTTTGTCTTATGTAAGTTCTCTGTTATCTTTAAGGCCACATTTGGAAACAGTGAACTACATTCTGTCTCACTGCCCGACAGTCACACTGCCATATGACTTCGCTTTTAGGAAACTTCAGCCTGCTGTGTGTGTGTGTGTGTGTGTGTGTGTGTGTGTGTGTGTGTGTGTGTGTGTGTGTGTGTGTGTGTGTGTGTTGTGTGTGTTTGGTGGTTGGTAGACATTTGGGCATAAAACAGGCAGATGATAAAAATAAAGAAGAAATAATCAGCCTTTATCCTCATGAATCACATGTTCAATTTGAAGTTCTGTGGTGCACCATCATTGTGTGTGTGTGTGTGTGTGTGTGTGTGTGTGTGTGTGTGGGTGTGTGTGTGTGTGTGTGTGTGTGTGTCTGTTTATGAAGTGCTTGCATTGATTATTTGTAGAAGAATAATGTGGTTTTGTTTGGAGAGACAGAGATTAGCTATAGCGACCTGATGCTGCAATCACATAGTATCTTTAAGTGAGAGATGCAAAGCGGCATCAGGCGCGCTGGTTAGCTCGCTGCAGGGCGAGAGGCGTGGTGTGTGAGAGTGAGGAGAATCACACACTGTCATGAGATTGGCGAGATGTTGTGGAGAACACCACAGGCAGGCTCCTTGGAAGTGTCATGCACCGTTAAAATCACCTGTAGCCCACTATGGGGGGGACGCAGATTAAATGGTAAGACTGATTATGTGTTTGGATTCTTGTGCAAGCATGTGTTACTTTATGCTTCTGTTATTCCAACAATTCTACTGTGCTACAGTGCAATGTGAAAAGAGACTGTAAGTTAAGTACAGCGTTTTTATGCACAGTGCTTTGATTTGCAAAAGAAGGCAAGGATTGAGGTCTTCTTTGGCAAGTTAGCGTGTGCAAAGAGTGTGCAAAGGTGTCATCAGAGCAAAAGAATCTAAAATATAAAACAGATTTTGTTTGTTTACACTAATTCCATATGTGTTATTTCATAGTTTGGATGTCTTCAGTGTTCATCTACAGTGTAGAAAATACAACTCTGTCTCTAAAAAAGTTGTCATGCTGTGTAAAATGTAAATAGAAACAAAATGTGATGATGTGAAAACATTGAAACTCCATATTTAATTGGAAATAGCACAAAGACAACTTATCAAATGCTGAAACTGAGATTTGATTGTTTTTGTAAAACGATACGAACATTTTGAATTTGATGGCAGCAACATGTTTGAACTGAGAAGACTTTGCTGCGATCTTCAAATCTTCACATTCTTACTTGATGTAGAATTTTAGCTGCTCAACAGTTCGGGGTCTTCTGTCTGGACTGCAGACAGGTCAGTTTAGCACCCGGACTCTTTGACTACAGAGCCACGTTGTTTGAATACGTGCAGAATGTGGTTCGATATCGTCTTGCTGAAATAAACAAGCCCTGAAAAAGACGGTGTGTACTTGGCAGCATACAGTATGTTGCTCAAAAACCTGTTTCTATCGTTCAGCATGAATAGAGCCTTCATAAATGCACTAATAAATGCACTAATGCACCCTGATACCATCACGAATGCCAGACCTGAGGGCCGGAAGATCACGACCATCCAATATTAGTTTTCAGTCTTGTCCCCTGCGTACAGAGATTTCTTCTGGTTCTCTTTTAATGATATTATAATCGGTAGACGATGAAATCCAGATTCTTTGTCATTTTACGTTGAGAAACATTATTCTTAAATTGTTGCGCTGTTTTACCAGGGCAGTCTTTGGTGGTGAAGCCTTCTCCGTCTTTACTTCACAAACACTCAGCCTCTCTGGATGCTCTTTTTAGACCCAGCCATGTTACTAACCTGTTGCCAGTTAACCTCATTCATTGTGAGATGTTCCATCAGCTGTTTTCTTTCAGCATTTCACAACTTACAACGTCTTTGGCTGACACTGTCCAACTTTTTTTTTCAAACGTGTTCCTGGCATCAAATTCAAAATACCAAATTGTCTTTGTGTTATTTTCAATTAAATATGTGGTTTCAATGTTTTGCACATCATCACATTTGTTTTTTATTTCCATTTTACACAGTGTGACAACTTTTTTTTAGAAACAGGGTTGTAATACAAATAGAGAAAAACCACTGAATAAGAACCAAAATCCAAAATCTTTACTGGTACTTTATATTTATGCACTGCATGCGAATATGTGTTAACATGCACACAACCCCGTGCTTCTTTTGAATACGTTGATTAATCAATGTTTTGTTCTCTTCGAGCCTCAGCTCCGTCAGTCCACTGTCATCTCCGAGAGCTCCACCCAGCAGCCACTCGGACAGACTGCAGGAGGACCGCCAGCAACAGGAGATCAGCGGTGAGTTCTGGACCTGCCAACAAACCAGCAGCCATTTGATTAGTAAAACCCGTCATCGGACATGTGTAACACGTGTGTGTGTGTGTATTTGTGCATGTAGCTGAGTCGTCTCATGTTGCAGTGGAGACGGCGTGGGAGGATTCTCTCAGTGAAGCTTTGGAGAAGGAGGTGCAGGACACACGAAAAATCGTGTCTGCTCTACAGGTACATGCATGTAGAGGTTTGAGTTTGATTCTGGTAACTCAATATTTTTGAGCTGTTTGAATGCTCTGCTTATTCTGCACCATCAGACAACCTACCGCTGGTCCAAAGTACAAACTGGTGTCACATGTTACGCCCTTTGTGTTTTTAAGGCCCTGCTGCTGCATGGTTCGCTGCCTGAGGACGAGCAGGATGTGTCTTTGAGTTTGGACCAAGGCAGTGCTGAGCAGCAACTGGTAACAATAATCTCTCCTTTTATTTATTTTTAGCTTTTCATCTGTGTCTCTGTCTGCTCTCTCGCTCTTTCCTGTGTCACGCTCTTCTTTGCTCTGTTTCACCTGCTCTTTGTGATAAGCGCAGATCACATTTCTTTTTCTTGACTCTGGCATTTGTGTGTGTGTGTGTGTATGCTTATATGTGTGTCACAGGGTGACACAGGTATCAGTTTCCCCTTCTTACTCACTCCATTGTGGTTCTCACACAGATCCCTCTTTTCCTTTTTCTCTTTGCAGGTAGTCATCCGCAGTCGTTTGGATCAGAGTATGGAGGAGGCTCGGGAGCTGAAGGTAAATCATTTGTTTTCTTTTTAAACTGACAGTATCTTTAGTGTGCGTAAAGATACACTTGTCTTATTACTGAGGGTATAGTAAAAGTATTTAATGTTTGGTGTGTTGTCTGCTGTTTACGTTAGAGGGAACTGTTACACTGTAAGCAGGAGATGAGAAACCTGCAGGGAGTCAAGGTAAGAGGGATCTGCAGCTAATAATCATATTTCTCGGTTGAATATAATTCTAGTTGTGTTGTAGAAAACTTTCGGGCTGCGGTAATGTCTTTTTATTGGTCTTTAAATGTGCAGGACGCCCAGCAGCAGAGGCTCTGCACTCAGGAGGCATCAATACTGCAGATGAAGCAGGAGCTTCTGAGAGCCAGCATGACGAAGGATGAACTCAACAACCAGAACGTACGACATAGTGTCATATACTAATCTGTTTTTATTCAAGTGAATGTAAAATCTTAAAAGCACATCTCAAGAGTTTAAATGTGTGTGTACAAATTCCCATCCTCTATCTAAATGTGTTACAGGCAGAGCTGCAGTGGAAGCTGGAGGAATGTAACAGGATGTGGGGCGAATGCAAGGTGAAGCACCGTGATCCCTCTCTCTTAATGGTTTGCTGTGACTTGGTTCAATCCGTCTAAATCTGTGTTTGTACCGAGTAATGAACTAAACCTTTCGTCTGTGATCGGTTGGGTGCAGAAGGAGATTGGACAGAAGGACAGACTACTGCAGCAACTCAAACACAAGCTTGAAGAAAGCCAAAAAAAACAGGTATGTTAGCCAGTTTAAAAAGGAGGTTCAGCAAGCTACAGTACGCTCAACGTGTTCATCCAAAGTGAATCTTTTACTCACTTTTTGAAGTGCTATTTTTACTTCCAATTTTATTTGCAAATATATATTGATATATAAGATATGTTTTACAATTTAGGGATGTAGCAGCTTTATATTAGTGTGTTTTGATGTCTTTCTTTGACAGAGTGAATTGCAGAGAGAGTTGGAGCATAAAAACAGCATGCAGGTAGTAGTTTTCTACAGTATAGTCTATAGTTACTGTTTAGGTTTCATGTTCAGTCTGCACCAGGCAGGCTGAATTCAGATATACGTTACGCAGCTCACACTCTTTTGTTGTTTCGTTTTTTCTTTCAGATTCCCACCGGCACAGAAAACAATGGATATTCTTACTCTGGAAATCCAGCTCCCTCTATGTCGGACGTAAGTATTGTTTCGGTTGATAAGGCTGTGCAGTCAGTGGGCCTATTTATATTGTTCTGCATGTCAGGGGGCTAACAAAGCACAGCTATACTCTCGCATTCCTTTGCATTATCTTCTTTCGCAGCGCTTAGGCTGCACGTTGTAATTTGACCACCATGAAACAATAGAACCCCCGGTCTGTGAGTTAAGGAAACAACGTTGACGGAACATGCTTTAAAAAAGATTTTTTTTTTAAAAAAAAGCTGAAAGTGAGCTTTTTATGTTTGACAGATGTTTGTGTTTCTGTCCTGTTAGCAGGCAGAGGAGGTTCAGCTGCTCAGAGATTCACTCAGGAGTTTGAGGAACAACTTCAGAGACCATGACCCACAGCACCACACACTGGACACCCTGGAGCAGGGCATAGTATCACTCATCGACAGACTGCATGTTGTGCACACAAACAGGGTACAAATATAATCCATCTGAGTCTTACAAGCATTTTTTTCTTTCAGAAACACAGGGTTTTATTTTTGTTGCTTAGTCTTAAAACTATGACAGAGATTGAATGTAAGATTGTTAAATAATCTGACCATGGTCACATTAAAATCAGAACTGGCCCTGTAATTGATTGACGAGTGAGCACTAATAAAAAGAGTATTGTAAACTATCTGTACCATGAAAGCTTCTTGGATAACAATAATGTAGATTTCAAATCATGAGGTGCTGTCAACATTTATCCAAACTCTGCAGGGAAGGGGGAAATCTCCAAGACGCAAAAGTCAACACACAGACTCTGACACCTGGCCTTCCACAAGTAAGCTGTTCCAACGTGTATCCCTCAAATAAACATGGACAGAATATTTCTGCTTTCTCTAACTGTTTCTGTTGGTCATTACAGAGGCTTATCAGTCCAGCAGTGGTTCCTCTGCCTCCACTAAAATCCTCTATTTTACTGGAAAATCCCCAACGCCTTCCATGATCAACATCCCAAAAAGGTGAGTGTGTGTTTGCCTGAGGCGTTTTCTCTCCGAAACATTTAAAAATGCCAGCAGTGACGCAAAAAAATATAAAATGTCACAAGATGTCAAGATGAGTGAGTCTCTCTGTGCACATGGTACAGGCTGGGTGAGGTGACTCTCAAGGATGTTAAGGCAGCTGTGGATCGAGAGGGAACCTACAGGTACCACTTCAAGGCCTTGGACCCTGAGTTTGGCACTGTGAAAGAAGAGGTAAGACAACTCATTCCAAAGTACAAATGGCTCATGAGTATGAGATGATAGATTAAGAGAATATGTCCTCATGTCTGTGTGCAGGTATTCCTAGATGGAGCAATCATTCCAGGCTGGGAAGGAAAAATAGTTGCCTGGGTAGAAGAGGACAGTGGTGAGGAGAGGTAACAGACTACCTGTTAATTCTGTACCGCTCTCTTTATCTTCCTGACTCTCAGTGACTAAGAAAGACATCTTTTTCTGTCTTAGACCGTTGTAGGTTCACACTGAGGAGCCATGAACACTGCCCAGAACAGACGCACAGGAGGACACGTTTTGAGATTCAGAGTATTAATGAAATACTGTAAGACTTGTCAGCAAGAGATTTGGGTTAGTCAGCTGGCACTAAACCGCACTGATGGTATAAATCTGTAACTGATGTCTAGATTATTGTGACTTACAGAGGAAAGCTGTTTCCATCATGTGCCTATTAATTCCAGGCTGCAACTGTAGGATCAAAACTGGACCCTAAAGTAAACAGTAGAAACATTATTTTGAATGCACTGTTTCTAAAACCACAGTAGTGGGTAGTGTAGTTGTTTCACGTGTAGAGGTCAAGTGTTAAGTGTTCAGTATCATTTTTCCTTTCTTGTGCAGCAAAGATCCATGTTGTCCAATGTTCTTTAGCAGAGGTACTTTTCAGTCTCTTCTGCCACAGCAAGAAAGAGGAAAATATCTGGGTTAGAAAAGAAATGCCACTTTTATAAAAACAAATGTTACACGGAAAAAAGTCAGAAACACTTTGTACAAGCCACATTTTGTTTTACCGCTGCACAAAGTTTGTCGGCAGAGCCCGACCGATATTAAACATTTGAGACTGATGCAGAAAAAAAAAATCACCAAATTCCATATACTGTTTAGCGGTCAGTATCTGGAATAATGGAATAATGTACATGTGTGGACCAATATGACGAGGCAAAGGTACTCAGAAGACTGCTTAAATATTATTTTTAATAAAGTGAAGTAATATTCTTTAAGATTTCAAATAATTCAACAAATACACTGTCCAACTAATTCTAGGTGACATTGCTGACACTGTGTGACACTACCTGCCACAGTATTGTAAATTGTAGTTCAGTGTGCTGGATAAACTTTACAGTGACACCAATTTATTATCACAAACATTTTCCTGCATTATATACTGAAAAAAAGACAGTTTTTAAGGTAGGCACATTCACTGATGTCTGTCATAGTATCGACTGACCAATATATCGGCCAGGCTCTGTTTCATTCTGACGTACCGCTGACAGAATACAGTGATCAGATACCAGCTTCTATTACTATGACTGTGTTTTGGATGAATTATGTTTGAAATGTCCAAACAGAAACATCAATTTGAAAAAAACGGAATGTATTTCAGACTAATCTGTTCCACAGCAACATGTGTGGAAGCTGAGCTGCTGTCAGTGAATAAAATAGGACTGATACTGGAACTTTGATGTAGAAATGCATATCACGGCACTGTTACTTTGTTTACTTTGTGAAGTTTTTTTGTACATTTGTGTAAAATATTTTCACCATATCCTTAAATGTCGATGTTTATGTCTCTAATTTGTTTAAAGAGAGATTCTGCTCCTGTTCGAACAATGCTGTGGATGTGAATTCAACAATTTATGATGATGATTATAATGTATGTGTGTGTGTGTGGGTGTATGTGTGAGTGAGACAGAGATCAAGATGGACCTTAGACTTGTAAATGCCAGAAGAACAGTGGTTAGAGCTTCTCTACCTGATGCAGTAAAGTGCTTAGCTCTCAGTGTTAGGACATCTTTTGGACCTCATATCTGTAGAAGAAGCGTCGACTGAAACTGGCTCACACACTTTTGTTTTTGTTTTTTTACACTCTGCTTTTATTTTCTAATTTGAGATCAATGTGTTTGCCTTCACTAACAAGCCAACAGAAATATGCATCAGTCTACTTTTTAACGTTTTAATGACCCATTTGAATGCCATAACTGCCTGTGAAATATCCAGTTTGTTGGTGAGATGGTTATTTAGCAATGTTTTGTTAAGTTTACAGAAAGTTTTACAAAATATGGAGACTGTTTTAAAAATAAAAATGGCCTTTGTTGAATGCAAGAAAATCATATTTTGAAATAAAACCGGAGTTTTGTTTTTAAAAAGATGTCATTTGTCCAGTTTTTACTGTCAGACATGCATTCACATTTTCATCTAACAAAATGTCATTATACGTAAAAAAAACAAAACAAAAAAAAAAAAAAAAAAATCGAAAGTTTTCAAAGTCAGGGTGTATTTGGTGAAATGTATCAAATTTGGGGTGTTGGTTAGCTCGGTTGGTAGAACATCCGCCCCATGTACAAAGGCTCAGTCCTTGCCACAGCGGCCTGGGGTTCGAATCTGACCTGCGGCCCTCTGCTGCATGTCTTTCCCCATCTCTCTCTCCCCACATTCCTGTTACTCTTCAAAAGCTTGAAAAGGCCAAAAAATATCTTTAAAAAAAAAAAAAAGAAATGTATAAAATGATGGACAAGGTATCTGATATAATTGCATTTGATTTGATGTATATGGAATATTTTAGTCAAAACAATACAATACAATACAAATTACTTTATTAATCCCCAAGGGGAAATTCATTTGTCTGTCAGCTCATCTACCAATTGTAGAGGAATTAAAAAGTCTGATGGCAGTAGGTAAAACAGATCTTTTGTATCTCTCCGTCCTGCAACGAACAGGGAGGAGCCGTCTACCACCGTTACTTTTTTGGTCCATCAAGATGTTATGTAGTGGATGATACGATATGACGTTATCATACAGTTTAAATAAACTGCTGGAATCATTTCAATACCATTGGTCAACTATCAATTATTTTCTCAGTGTTGTTTTATGAATTAAATGTAAAAAAAATGTGCTTCAAAGCACAAGGTGCGTTCACATGTCTTGTCTGACCAACAGCCCAACATCCCCAAAATATCATCTTTTTGTAGACGACGAAAGAAACAAGCAAATATTTACATTTCAGAAGAAAGAATGAGGAAACCCCAGCCTTTATTTCTGAAATTATAACTCAACACAACTACTAACTGGCAGGTAGAGGTAGAACAGGGTCATTTTATACACGGAAATCAAACTTTTTTTGGCTCCGTGCATCACTGAGGAGCTGAACAGAGCCCCGCCCCTGCTGCTGGCTCCAGGTGTTTTACTGCCACCATGCGGTCACTGATATTACTGCAGTAAAATGTGACATTGCGGTTCATAAATAGAGTCTCTAGTTTATGCCAGCAGTCTTTGGATAACTCTTTTTAATTTCACGCACTGTGTTTAGGTTTATTCAGTGTGAGTGAGTGTTTATTTGATACTCGGTGGTTGAATTTGAGCGGCCACCGTTTACGACACCTCTTTCGAAGCTACGGCAGGACAAACAGGAGAGCCGTAAAGCACTGTGTTTTGACGTGAGGAGGTCATTGGAAAGTGAGCAGTGAGGAGTGAGCTCGGCCCGGTTCTGAAGGCACACACACACTTTCGGTGCCAGTTTTATCTCTGATGCCGGTGTAAGACAAATCCATTATTCAACAGCTCTGTGTCGTGTTACAACCGCTGCGAAATGCTCCGTCTCATCCTGCGGCTCAGGCCGTCCTCCGGGCTCCCCTGTCCCCGTGCCCTCCCGGCCGGGCCTGCTGCTCTCGGCTCCCGCTCCGTCCCCGGAACCGGCGGCTGTCTGAGGAGGCTTCACCACGGAGCGGGGTCCTGGACCGTGTCTCTGAGCTCCGGCCTCAGCCACAGAGGGACTCTGCTGCGGTGTCCCCAGTCGACAGGCAGCTGTCAGAGCACACGTTTCTACAGCCTGCCGCCGCACCAGAAGGTAACTCACCCGGTGTGAGGCTGCTACAGCACCGAGGTTATGGCTAGCATGACCTCCGTAGCTAACATTGGAAAGAGCTGCGAGGCGCCCAACACGTCCTGTCACTCAGTGAAAGACTTCATGAGGTTTAAACTGCGTAACAAACCGAGCTACAAGTACGAGCATCAACACATTACGTTTATTTTAATGACATTTAGCGTAAAATCAGTTTTATGTGTCCCCATGTCCCAGCAAAACAGCTCTAAGTGTTGTCATGTAAGTCTTTTACATTATTAAGTATGTGTGGAGCAGCAGACCCCTTTCCAGCTGTGCTGTACCCAGGAGATGCACACACTGGAGGCAGACAGAAACACAGCACCAGACCATTTCACTAAAAAAAAGATCCAATGAAATGTTGGTTTAAATCTGATCTCTAGTCTGTAGCACTTCAGCGTGCCCCATGTAAAGAGAACATGCCCCAGCTGAGCTCAGAAAAGATGCTGTAACTCTCACGTTCATGCAGAAATGGAAGGACTCTATGTGTGGTAAAATGTCTTCATGTCACGCCTCAGATGGGACTTTTGAGCAGGTTTTGAGCATATAGTTTATAACCTTGATGTTTGAGTCTGCCGTTTATGCACACTGTTGTCCTGCAATGCAGTGCAAAGCACAAAAGGAATGTAGATCTGTATGGGAACCCTTCTCCCGCCCTTTATCTGTGTCTCCGCTGGCAGCACTTGTATATTTGTGCTCTCAGTCACCTTGAAAGTGACTGTAGTTTTTTCACAGATGTGGTGAAATGCAGCTTTATGTGGGTCATTTATTGATCACGGGAGAATGAGGTGACTATGATGTAGCAACCGCAGTTACGACACCTGGCATTTGGCAGCGGTTACAACGCCCTGTCATGGCGTCACGGTGATCTCACATATGGCACTTTCTCACGTATCATTAATTCTTGAAGTCTTTCTGTTCAATCAGGTGGAGCTTCCCGCGCTTTCGCCCACCATGCAGACAGGAACCATCGCTCGCTGGGAAAAGAAGGAGGGAGAAAAAATCAGCGAGGGTGACCTTATAGCAGAGGTCAGGAGCCACCTGTGTGTTTCCATATTACTGTAAGAGAAAATCATGACTCCAGACCTTTAAAAAAAAATGGTTGTATCTTTGTAGGTGGAGACTGATAAGGCCACTGTCGGTTTTGAGATTCTGGAAGAATGCTATCTGGCAAAGATCCTGGTTCCTGAAGGGACAAGAGACGTCACTGTCGGAGCAGTGATCTGCATCACGGTTGACAGGTAAGCGTCAGGCTGAAAACCAAGATGATGTTGCTATAGAAACGTGTTGACAGTGTAAAATAGTTGTCTGATTCAACAGGTAGAGTATCAGAGTTTAGTCCATGAATCCACCTGGATAGTCTCAGTTTCACAGACATTTCAGGCTGACTGTGGAGGTTTGCCCGATCTGAGCATCTGATTGGCGGCCACAGCGTGACACTGGGCTGCGTTTTTCCAAAAGTTGGATCCGGCTCTTTCTGCCACTGGTCACTGCGTTTTTTGACAGACAAATTCAAATGAATGGAAAAATGAATGAATGAATGGAAGTTTTAGATTTGAAGCCATGGGTTTGATCACAGATCACACACACTAATTATTTTCATTAATTTAGCTTAAACATCGGCTGCTATTTCTGCACTGTTTTTTCTACGTCTTGGTTTCAAGTGAAGAGAACTGGCAGCTGGAAAGTGAAGAAGTATTCAGCGTGTCACACAGTTTCTTGTCCTTTAGTCTAGACGTGGCTGTTCTTCGCGTGAATATATGTTGTGTATCTTCTCCCCTGCAGCCCCGACCTCATCCCAGCCTTTAAAGACGTAACATTGGACTCGATCAAAGCAGCGGGTCCCTCACCGGTTTCCTCCGCTCCTTCTCCTCCTCCTCCTCCTGCTGCTGCTGCTGCAGCTCCTCCTGCAGCTCCGGGCAGCTCTTACCCCACACACATGAAGGTAGGCGTGTTCCTGTATAAACAAAGCACCGTCAGGAGTTTAGATATTTACGGTCACACTGTAGTTTTATCAGGGTTGTTCAGCATGGATGTGAGAGCATCATTGTACCTCTACTTCATATTAGAGCAGAACAGAAAGTGACATTTGATTTTTTTTTTTTCTCTCATGGTGCAACCAGGGTTTTTCTTTGAATTCAGCAGTCTTGGTGACAAATCCTCTAAATTAATCCTAAAATTTAAAACCACAATGTGTCAACAGTCCAAAACCAACAGCATCAGTTTCCACCAGGATTGTCTCATTTTACATATAATGTTACAGTTTCATAGAAATTCTACACATAGTGATTTTATGAATGAAGCCAAAAACGTAATTTAGTCACAAAAAACGTAATCTTTTCTACGTTTATTAAAGTGTGTCTTTTGAGGTTTTATATTGTTGAAACAGATCTTTGTGCTCTTTGAAGTGGTTGTGTTATGCTGTTAGCTCTGTGGAATCATTCAGAAAGTTGTTTCATGTCTGTAGCTTGTGCTGCTCTCTAATAGCAACTCAGGTTTTCAAAACATGAGGTCCAAGTGGAGATTTCCATTATTTCTAATGCTGTCATGGGGAAACAGCATTTGTATTCTGCTGGACTTCTCGGCTAATGTGTCTTTTTTTTTTTATAGTGAGTCAGTGATCTGCACAGGCAGAAAGACAACCTGTAGCTTCTTGTTTGTAAAAAGTGTAGGTGGTTGTTTTGTGGTAGTTTCTGTTTGAAAGAACTCTTTTCTCGCTCCTGTGTTCACACCCTCCGCCTTGACCTCTGTTGTTCACATTTGTGTGCATGTACAGATCACTCTTCCTGCCCTGTCTCCCACCATGACGATGGGAACAGTGCAGCGCTGGGAGAAGAAGGTTGGAGAGAAGCTCAGTGAAGGAGATCTGCTGGCTGAGATCGAGACCGACAAGGCGACCATCGGTAACCCCAAACTGACTCTGACGCCTCAGTCTCCGTGTTACAGTGTTATTTAACGTCTGCTAATCTTGTTTTCATCTTTCCTTGTGTGATATTTTGTGAACTTCAAATATTTCTTTTATATGGAAAAACTTTTACAAGCGATCTACATCCTGAATTTCAGCGTGACGGGAAAAGCTCACCTTGCTCATCATGTCGCTTTCCTGTGTTTGTGTGCAGGCTTTGAGGTGCAGGAGGAGGGATATTTGGCCAAAATCATGGTGGCAGAGGGAACTCGGGACGTTCCGCTGGGAATGCCGCTCTGCATCATCGTAGAGAAAGAAAGTGACATTGCTGCTTTCAAGGATTATGTAGAGACCGGATTGGCAGAGGTTTCCACACCAGCTCCGGCTCCAACTGCAACTCCAGCACCGGTGAGACACGCGTTGAGCTTTTTCTTTCAAAAATAAGTGAACATTTTAGTCACAAAAACATGCTGAGTGTGGCCTCAAGTTTTAAGATAGCTCATACATATATGATGTGATTTGTAAGGCTGCCGCTCCAGCACCCAGTCCTGCTCCCGCAGCTGCTGCCTCAGCAGCGCCCAGGAAGGGTCGCGTGTTTGCCAGCCCGCTAGCCAAGAAACTGGCTGCTGAGAAGGGAATTGACCTGGCACAGGTCAGCGGTAAGTGAGCATGTGAAACACTAAATACAGAGCTGCGGTGGTAGAATACTTTACGTGGTGTACATTGAGCTGTTTTCTGTTCAGGTTCCGGTCCTGATGGACGCATCACCAGGAAAGATATTGATGGTTTTGTTCCACCAAAGGCTGCACCTGTAAGTTATAATGTTGGTTTTCTTTTGGTTTTGGACTGTTCATTTTGGAATTTATGTCTCAAAATGTTGAAGTCATACTCATCATTTCCGTTGGCAGGCTGTCGCTGCTACTCCCACTCCAGTTGCTCATGCCCCTGCTGCAGCTCCTGCTGCACCAGCCGGCACCTTCACAGACATCCCGATCAGCAACATCCGCAAGGTGAGAGCAAAACACACAGCTGGAGTATTGGTGGTGGTCCCTTGTGCTCAAAGACCACGTTCTCCACTGCTCAAGAGTCTGATAGTAGAGCAGTGTAGGTGGAGTTTGGTTCTGATGTATTGAACGCTGCGAGGGGTTTTCACGATGTAGTTCTGTTATCTCGAACCCGTGTTTCCACGTTTTGCCCTGAAGACGGCCGCTCGCACATGACTCACGCATGACTAACGCACCTCGTTCCTGTCTGTGATGAATTATGCATCAAAGCTGAAGTGCATGTGTGCTTCTCTCCTGCAGGTGATCGCTCAGAGGTTGATGCAGTCCAAACAGACCATCCCCCACTATTATCTGTCTATAGATGTCAACATGGACCAAGTGCTCGAGCTTCGGAAAGAACTCAATGCTGTGAGTGCACCTTTTGTTCATAGAGAGAGATGAGTAACAGAATTAAACTTTTGAACTGACATCATGTCACTTCCTGTGTCGCCCTCTCTCCGCAGGAAGTGAAAGCCCAGAATATCAAGCTTAGCGTGAATGACTTCATCATCAAAGCCAGCGCTCTGGCCTGCCTCAAGGTTCCTGAGTGCAACTCCTCCTGGATGGACACGGTCATCCGCCAGTGAGTAAACATAAACATCAGTTCCACACACATGTGCATGTTGTTTGGTTCAATATTCAGTAAACAGGAAATCTGTTCACTTGGTTTGAGGATCTATAAACCTTTCCACGTTCAGATGAATCCATCAAGTCAACTTGATATGAAAACTCTTTGCATCTAAAATCGAAATGTCACGTCCACGGCATTGTTCATATGAAATAGATGCATCGATGTTTAAAGTCTGTGTTAAGGCAATTCTGAGATTTCTTTCAAAATACACAAAATATGTTGGAAAATAGTTGCTGAAAACGTGAAAAGACTTTGAACGATGTATTACTGAAATGTGGAGTTGGAGGTTAAAACAGTTTTTTCACCAGTTTTCAGTCCAGGATTTTGTGGGCGGTCCTTAAAGGGTGGCTCGATGACACGCTGAGGCCACCCTGAGCAGAGAGATAGAGATGAACACAGACTTTGAGTGACTTGAGTGTACAAATACATTTGAACTGACGTCAGTCAGCAGTGTTGTAATATTTGAATCATACAGTCATCTAAAATGTAGCTGCACCGTTGTGCCAGTAGAGGGCACTCACAGCACAGACATTTATCGTCTTGTCTCAGTTTGGAAACAGAGTCTGTTCTCTCATCCGTGTTGACTTGCTTTAATTCTTCCAGGAATCACGTGGTGGACCTGAGCGTAGCAGTGAGCACAGCCAACGGCCTCATCACACCCATAGTGTTTAATGCACACACCAAAGGACTGGCAGCCATCAGCACCGACGTGTCTGCGCTCGCTGCCAGAGCGAGAGAAGGCAAACTGCAGCCGCACGAATTCCAGGTACAGCACACGATCTGATCCTGTGGCTACACATGAGATCATTTCCATCTTTCAAAGATTCAAACAGTCCCCTTCAATGTGTGTTTTTCTTTTCACTAGGGAGGCACTTTCACAATCTCTAATTTGGGGATGTTTGGCATCAAGAACTTCTCTGCGATTATCAACCCTCCTCAGTCCTGTATCCTCGCCGTTGGAGGTTCAGAGAAACGGCTGATGCCTGCTGATAATGAGAAAGGGTCAGTGAGTTACAACACTGTAAGAAGTTGAACATGTTGTATTTCAAAGAATTCAAATCTGATTTGTTTGTTTTGGTTTTTCTTCTTTTTTTTTTTTTTTTTTTTTTTTTTTTTTTAGGTTTGACGTAGCCAGCATGATGGCGGTGACGCTGAGCTGCGACCACCGGGTGGTGGACGGGGCGGTCGGCGCGCAGTGGCTCGCAGAGTTCCGCAGGTTCCTGGAGAAACCTGTCACCATGCTGTTGTGATTGGACTGCACTGCCGTTAAATTGCAGCGACAGGCCGAGGCCTCTCACCGAAGAGATCCGATCGGTCTAATCCGGTCTGGATTCTCCTGTGATTAGTCGGCCTGACACCAGGTCACTCCCAGTTCCCCTGAAAGGGAAAGAGGCAGAGCTCACTCCACTTACCTGTCTTTCTCTCCTCTCGCTCATCTTCTATTTATTAAGGCCCTCCCAATTTTATGAGAAACCAGAAATAGGTTTAATTTATGCTAGACTAGAGGCTGGCCATATGTCATTAAAACACTGATAATGTTTTTCACGTTCCATGTCCAACCAGGAAGCAGATTTAACCAGATACTTGTGTGTGTGTGTGTGTGTGTGTGTGTGTGTGTGTGTGTGTGTGTGTTTGTTTGTTTGTTTCTGAACGTGATAAAGACAACAGGAAGTGCAGCTATGTGTAAGTCTTTTAAGTAAAAGTTTTTTTTGTCTGCTTGCAGGCAGGAAGACGTAATGTAAGTTGACTTTGAGACACAGATGCCAGATCCACACACACACACACACAAACACACAAACCTGTCCCTGTCAAGCGGCCACACATAATTTGAAATATTAAGCGTGTTTTCTGTGGGTTGGTGTGCATATTCTTAACTGTGGGACGAACACAGTACTGTATATATATATATGGTGGTGAGCTCTGACGAGGCCTCGCCATATAGTTTAAGATCTGTACAGTGAAACACTCTCAGAGGAAGTACTGAACAGTTAAAGTCATTTTCTCTCTTTGGTTTTGTTCTCCAGTTAATCCGTTACCTTCTGAAATCTTCTGTTTCACAGCTGGAACGCACAAAGCTGGTGCTGAATGTTATTTGTTGTTTGAGTAAATTGGGAGAAGTCAATCTTGTGCCATAGACTCTTTGGTTTGTTTTTTTTATCACTCTACTTACTGTAAAGGGCCCATATTAAAGAAGTATACAGTATATGAACAGTGTGATCAAAGAATCTGAAATATTCTGGAAATTAAAAATATATTTACCTTGGATCCAAGTATCCAAACTCCCAGCCTACTTTAGCCTTTTTTTTTTTTCCTTTCGGTGGTACATACCAAAAGGAAAAAAGTAAAGATCTCGGCCTGCAGTCAACCTGCTCGCATGTGTGTTTTCTCAAATATCTGGGTCAGCTGCTGATTAATATCGGCCCACACACACAATAAAAAAAACAACAACGCCACAGCACCTGAAAACAGGGTCAGACTTCCTGCCTACAAATTAGTATATGTAAGTGCTGTCTTAATCTTTTTAGTCTTTTTTTTTTATTTTTTTATAAATCATATTTTTAAACATAAAATCACCACAATGACGTGTTTTTAAAGAAAAGGGACATGAACAAGACGACTGGAGTTTGTGTCAGTAACAGGAAGACACTGATGCGCATTGAAGTGATAAAAGGTCACATTTGAAAACTTGAAAAGGTCACATGTTGCTTTGCTGCTCACATTTTTTTTTGGTCCACTCCAACTTGAATCTCTCATAAAAAAACAAAATAAACAACTTCCCAACTTTTTTAAAACATTTTTTGGAAGTCTTTTGCTTCAGTAAACATCAATCTGTGGACCACTGTCAATAATCCATGTACAACTCAATAAATGTTCGATCAAGGAATAACCCAAATCATCAGAATGTTCCATTTATTAAATCTAGTGATGGAATGAGTTTAAAAACACTACACTGTAAAACTACGCTGTTCTTATTAAACGTCCTTCCTCAAGTGGACATCCATCAATCATAAATATTATATTGTTGGATTATAATTAGTGGTGTGTTAATGTGTTCATCACTTTAATGTAGCTGATAAGAACGGGGCTCATTTGAATTACTGCCAGGGAGCTATCTTGAAGTGTTGAAGTATAAAGTATAATTTACATGGAAATACTCAAAGTACAAGTTCCTCAAATTTGGACTAAAGTACAGTAATGAGTAAATGTTCTGTTATTTTCCACCACTGATTAAATCTGAAAAATGTGTTGACGGAGTTGAATTTCAGCCCGCCTGACGTAACTTCTTCACCATGTGATGTCTGCCTTTGACTGGAGAGAAGCTCTAAACTGAAACACACTGTAAATGGATAAACACTGGAGGGCGTGACAGCATTTTATTCAGCCCAGAGGTCATGAGTGGATGACGCGCTTATCACCAGACGACCTGCTGTGATTGTCAAAAATGAATGTGAACATTTCCTCTCATCAGTGACAACTTTGGATCTTTGATACATCTGGATTACATGTTTTATTTAGACGGTAATTGGTTGTATAATTGTTGTTGATGCTTACAGACCTTAGAGCACCTTGGTCTTGGTAAAGCACACCCTCTCATGTAATATTGCTTAAACCATCTTTTCTTAAAAGAAGGAAAAACCAGGATGAGCAGGCTCATTTTTCATCTGCCCTGTAGTTTTTTAAATATTCATACTCTAGAAAGGCAAATGGTTTAATTCAAACCAGAGTCTCCAGCAGCTGAATTGACCTCATCACACCTGTAATCTTTGAGCATTGTTGGGAGTTGAGATGTTAAATGAGTTGTTCGTTCACAATCTCGGAAGAAACTAACAAGTAGAAGCTGTTTTTGTTCAGTGAAACGAGCTACAGATGAAAAAAAAAATGAAAAAGAAGAAATGATAAATGTTGAAACACTCCAACAAACAAAATCTTTTTATTTATTTAAATGAAAGACCAAAACAACAGTTGATTTACCCTCAAAGCATGAACACTTTTGAGTATATTAATTACAAAAGTAAAACAAAAACAAAAAGAGTGCATTGTGCACAGAGATTAGTCATCCACTTGATCATCAATTAATGAAAGGACTCCATATTTGAAGATGTAATTTATCCTCTAATGGAAGGTTTGGTAACATCTGTCTTCTTCACCGAGTGCGACTTCTGTGGATCTTTTTCTATAAATGCTTCTTCAGTTTATGTTTCTCTGAATATAAGACCACAGAACATTTGTTTTAAAATCATCTCTTGATTATATTCAAAGCCTTCAATCTACAAAAATACAAAAAATGTATTAAATGTAAATATTCTGATTATTTAGTATCTTTCCATTTTATCTTTGATTACATTTCACTTAAAATGGATCTGTCATATGAATAAAGGTCAAACTCCTCTGGCCTGGGGTGAGCACGATGCTGTAAACACACTACGCTGCCATTTTAGTCTTTGTCTAAAAGGTGAGTTTTTTTTTAGAAATACAATCTTTTATTCTATTCATGACTTGTTTTACTTTAATCTTGTTGTATATTTCTTCAGTTCCAAGAAAAAAAACAAAAAACTTTCATGCTGGTTCTTGGTCTGAATACATTTTTCAGCCTGTGTAGCAGCAACGACTGCAAGCCTGTCCTTGTTGTTGGGAAACTTCATCATTAGTGTTTCAGTGGTGCCTTTGTGTCCCTCACTGGAGGTCAGTCAGTCCCAGCATCCAGTACCACCTATTCAAGAAAGAACATGGTTCCCCTCCCTCGCCACCTTCCAGCAGACCAACCAGTCTCAGGTTTCCAAGTCCAAGAGCTTATCCTCCAAAATTTTGAGATTTTGATGCCGGTGTGTGTACTTGTAATTGTAAATCATCTTCATCACTTATAATTCTGCCTGTCAGACTTATTCAGTGCAATCATTTATTTCTTTCCTTATATTTCTTACCACAATTCCATAAAATCTCGATGAAAACTCTGAGTTTATAAACAATAATTTGACAAAAAATATTGATTTCTCTGGTAAGTATAGCTGCATCATCATGTTGAGTTTTATTTCCCAACAGTGACATGACATTATCCCTCACTATTCGACCACTGTCATCCATTTATTTTCTATTAACTGATCAGTATTTTAGTTAACAGGGCCTAATGAAAAAATCCTCCTGCGGCCGGTTCAGCGAACTGATGATTATTTTTTTCCAAACAGACAATGAGGGGTCAGAATAAAGTGCGAGTGAACATAAGGGTGGGGGTTGGTAGCATTGCTCAATAGATTAATCATGCATGCCTAGTTTTTTGGGCACCAGCTTGTACACAGGGGAGAGAGGGCTGCCTCGCTGCTGTCTCTTCTCAGCTATGGGATCTTCTGGAAGATGGATGCTCTGGACCCTGTGTGTGTGTTTCACCACTCAGAATGGTAAGTACTGTCTTAAACTTTCATACAAATTCACTAAGACAAAACGAGAAGGATTGCTCCTGCTTGTTTTCTAAAATTCTTTTTGGTAAAAAAAAAAAAATATATATATATTTGTTCATTTTGTTATTCTGTTGTAAGTACAGAGATGACTCTTATAATCTATAGTATAGACCTGAAGGTGTGGTATGGAGCCACAGTACTAGGAATAGGAATACGGTGTTAAAACTAAACTGACATGTCTTAGTGCCGAAGTATTTGGATGGAAATGTACTAAAACTGTCCGTAAACAATTTAAAACTTCAAAACGTCAAACACTTTTTTTTCTACCAGAAATGGACGACGGCCCTTTTTTTTTAAATATTAAAAAGATACAGTTCTATCCAGTTAACAGACTCACGCTGACATCTGATGCTTCACAAACTGCTTATCTTCATGGAGACAATGTCAGGAACTGACAGAATGTTTTCAGTGAAATGGGCTGTTGTTCCACTCAGTCTGTGACCAGTTTGGCTCACCCACAAAGCTGTCAAGTGTAATTAACAACTAATATGCAAGCCAAATTCTCACGCACACACTCACATACACACAGACACACAAAAGGCCTGGGGATGACACAGAGGAGGGAGGCGGTGCAGTCTGCACATCAACAGGGAAACTGAACATGAGAAATGAGGAAATACCTTGTTAGCTGAAAGGCTTCTCGTGTACTGTGACGGATATGACATGTCTCCTGTTTGTTTGTCCCTGCCTGTCTTGTTGATGGACACAGTTGCACTCAGGGTAACCATGAGGGAATCCAGCCTAAAGGTGGTTCAAGGGGATTATGTGGTCCTGCCCTGCTCCTTCTTCACCTCCAGCCCTCTCTCCAGACTCAATGTCATCTGGACTCTGGCTCCAGTCTCCAGTCCAGAAACCCCAGTGCAGGTCTGAACAGGACTCGCACACAGACACTTCTGACAGACTTCTGTGTTTCAGTGTCTTTTTATGTATTTTAAAATAATTCTACTTCACTGTGTGTGTTGGAGGGCGGCTCCAGGTACTCCAGCTTCCTCACGCAGTCCACAGACATGCAATCAACAGGTTTATTGCTGACTCTAGATTGGCCGTAGGTGTGAATGTGAGTGTTAATGGTTGTCTCTATTTGCCCTGTGACGAACTGGCGATTTGTCTGCCTATCGTCCAAAGTCAAGTGGGATAGGGTCCAACCCACCGTGACCATCATGAGGACAAGTGGTTACAGAAGATGGATGGATGGATGTTTTGGTTAAAGTAACAGCAAAGAGACATTTCAGTGATTCTTATACACACAGCCACAATAAACCAACAGTCACAGTAAAGAGTTTACATTAAACACAAGCTTGTCAATGGTCTGAAACTTCCTGTTAATGGCTGCTCTTGCTTCAGGTGATCGTGTACGACCATGGACAGGTGATCGAAGACCCAGCCCTCATTGGCAGGGTGGACTTTACAGGTAAGACCAGTGAAACTGTTTTTTAAATCTGAATTATGGTGTTTTTCAATTTGCTTCTCGAAGACTATTTTTAAAAATAACATTTTAAATGTTGAATTTAGGAATCACATACAGCATCAGTCAAAAGTTTGGACACACCTTCTCCCTTCTTCCCATCTTCTCCCTCAGTGTTTTTTCTTTATTTTTACTCTTCTACAGTGTAGATAAACACTGAAGACCTCCAAACATAGGAATTATGCAGTAAACAAAGCAAATGATGCTTTGATGACATCTTTGCACACTCTTCTCTCAGTCAGCTTCATGAGGTCGTCACCTGGAATGATTTAATTCATGGAATTTGCCTTCTTAATGTGTTTGAGACCACCACTTGTGTTGTTCAGGGGTAGTGTTGGCATACATATTCTTTACCCTTCAACATACTTCTGAATGCCAGATTAGACACCCTAACAGTGTGAGGACAAACAAAGAAATGTTTGATTGGTTGGTTGACTATTCTAAAACCTCTGTGGAGGTTGACCTTGGGTTTACTGAATAGTAACAAATTTAAAACAGAAATGGCTGGTGGATGATAATGGGGAGGTTAATCCAGTCATTCTGTGGGATGCATCCAAAACCTTTCCCAGAGTGAAAAAACACAGCTGGCTAAAAAAGATTAAAGCCAAAAAGCCTTTAGACCTCCAAGAACAACTAAAGAACCTGGAGCAAGCTCACAGCATTAGTAAAGACCCCTCTATACCCGAGCAAATGAGACTAGTTAAGGAGATCGACAAAATTCTATTTTAAAGAAGGATTTACGCCTTACGCGCTGGGCAAACGATTCTTACTGGTACCTTCATATCTGCCAATTTTTAAGCTGTTGAGAATAACCCAGATACTTGTTGATACTTATAATTCAAAAACACCAAAGGCATCATAGACAAATTATACAAGAGCTTCACCTTAATGAATAAAAATGCGAAAGGCAGCACTGGGAAAAGGAACCTCCGTGTCTGGGAAATGAAGGCAAGTGAAGTGCTAAAAACTGTAATTCTGGGTGTCGATTAGCTCAGTTGGTAGAGCATCCGCCCCATGTACGAAGGCTCAGCAGCGGCCCGGGGGCTCGAATCTGACCTGCGGCCCTTTGCTGCATGTCGTTCCCCATTCCTGTCACTCTTCAGCTGTCTCTATCAAAAATAAAGCTTGAAAAGGCCAAAAAAATACCTTAAAAAAACAAAAACAAAACTGTAATTCCTCGAGCGGCCACTTGAGCCAACATGGTGGCGTCCAGCGCTGCATACGTTCAGCTTCAAAATAGCGCTTCAGAAACCCGTAGGTGACTTCACATATATGCTGTCCATTCTTTATACAGTCGTTGAGCTAACATAGTAATGCCAGATGTGGATCGGTTTTGGCAGACCATGCTCATATTTTCTGCCTACATGTCATGCCTATATGTAATGCCTTTCTGGAAAGGAGTGGACAATTTGGTCACAGAGATTCTAGATCTGAAATCTGATTTCTCATGAACCTGTTTGTACCTTTAAAATATTCCTAAAGGCATCAGTAAAAAAAAACTCACACCTTTTGAAGCTCGTTATGACTACAATTAAAAAAACAATTAGGAAATGCTCCAGAGGAACCCTCCCATCACTGCCCTTCTTGGCTTAATACCTTATTTGCCTTTATTAACTTAATCAACTCTAATGGAGAGGGAGGGATAAATACTGAGAAAACATTAACATTAATTAACATTTTTTGTTTTTTCTATCTGAACATTTTATATGCGCCATCAAATGTACCTCCACATCAATTATAAAGAGTACAGTCTAGAGCTGCTCAATATGGAAAGTGTCATAAGATAACTTTTGTTATGATTTGGCGATATAAAAATAAAAATTTCATTGAACTGAATAAATGCTTCAAAGAGTTTAAATAGCAGAAACATCTCAACATCAACTGTTCAGAGGAGACTGTGTGAATTCATGCTCTGAATTACTGCAAAGAAACCACGAGGAAGACCAAGAAGACAGGACAATGATCCAAAATACACCTCCATCCCTCCATTCCAGGTGACAACCTCATGAAGCTGACTGCAAGAAGAGTGTGCAAAGCTGTCATCAAAACAACAGATTTGCTGGAAAACATTGAGAGAGAATGTGTGTCCAAGCTTTTGACTGGCGCTGTCTCTCACCTACAGGTATTCCCTGGAGTGCAGACATTGTCCTGAATGACACACGTGTGTCGGACGCTGGTATTTACCGCTGCATGGTCAATAACCCACCAGAGGCAGCAGACCCCGGCATAGGGGAACTGGAGCTCAGTGTTCTGGGTATGTGTGTCCACTTCTACCACAGTGAATAAAATATTCACACATTTATGGCCCCCTCAGGGTGATTTGTAATAATTAATATGATCCCTTCATTTTTTTCTCTTGAAGTCAAAATGTACAATTTTCCAATGCTTTGGTGCGAAACTACTGACTTCCCCGCTTACTCACAGAATTCAGAAGTACTTGTAGAGAAATATGTTTAGTTTTGAAGACCTAACATCATTTTGATGTGCAGGTTAGCCTCCAAAGAATATTCCTAAAAGAATCTATGAAACAAACTGTCGTATCAACACACTCATTAAATGTTTGCATCTATTTGAAGCACCGCCGTCACTGCCTGTGTGCCAGTGGGATGGAGACATCGATATGGGAGGAAGTGTCACCCTGTCCTGTTCTGTGGCAGAGGGCGTCCCCACGCCGGAGATCCACTGGGATAAATTAAGTCCAGAGGAAATCGCACTTCCCATCAACATGGAGGGTCAGTGCCACACATGCACACACACACAGTGCTAATAATGGTGCATGACAATAGTTTGGATTTGATACATTTACTTAATTTAAGACATTATGACATTATGACAACGACTTCAGTGACTATAAGCAGATTCAGTTGACTTAAAGGGATAGTTCTAGTCTAGTTTTTTTGAAGTGGGCTTGTATGAGGTACTTGTATACATAATTAGTAAGTAAATAATAATAAGTAAATGATGGGCAGCACAATCCCAGTTTGGAGAAGCAGACAGAAGTCCTGGCATAGATATAGAGCAAAGCACTGTTGAGGACAAGGTCAGCAGAAAAAAATGTGTTTTAGCCACATTTAGTTGAGTGTATATAGTAGATTGGAAATGCTATATGTTTAGTATTTATTTAAACAACCCTGCTACCGTCACTTAAAGCTCATCTCATGTGTAGCTCAGAAATAAACTAGCTCTGGCATGAGTTTGGATTAGGAACCTATTATGAATGCAGCGTTAATTGTTTTGCAATCTTTCAACATCATCCTTAGATATTATTGCGTTAAGTGTGATAAGCCTTATTTTGTAGCTGTTGCTTGTTCTGATGAGCGTTATCACACTTAGTGGTTCTTTCCATGAACTTCAGTTTCACACATGGCTAAAGGGTGATGAAAGAGGTAGCATAGTTGAGGTAGTTAAACTGGTTACTTACTGACATGACTGCAGTAAAGTGCAAAGCTGTGCTTCAGTTCGGATACTTGTTAATACACTTCTATGTAGTATACTGTCGTCTCAGTTTGAGTACAGCCATTGTGCACTTAACGGAAATGACCATCGCAATATTATACAGCGTTCTCTTCTTCACCAAATTTCAACTGTGTGGAGCATTAGCGCCAACATTTGACTGCCAAAATGTAAATAATAAAACACATGTACAACTTACATTCATATATTGGCCATATTTTCACATTGGTCCCTCCTCTTCTGCTACGTAGCCAAAATGGCGACCACTGAGGGCGAGGAGTGTCCAGCGTTCAACACTTAACTTCTTCAGCATTATGTCTGCACCATCCATGCACTCACAGTAAACTAACACTGTATTTTGACAGAACTGACAGTGTGAACGCATTTATGGCCTCAAAATAGCAAGTGTAAGTATGGAAGTACACAAATTGAGACGCAACTCAAGTGTGTGTGAGAGAGTATGACGTGCAAGAGTGTTATGGAAGAGTTTGGTGTATAAAGCTAGTATTGAATGAATGCTAGCAGGATTGTATGTGTATTATGTAAGTCACTGTAGGTATTAGAGTAAAGCAAATGTGGTTTTGAGTTGTATTATGTAGAATTATTTTTTTATATTAGTATTTAGTCATTTGTGTTGTGATGACATCACTATGACATCATTGTGGACTCTCTCTCTGTCTCTTTCAGGGGATCTGTCAGGCTCCATCCAGATAGTCAATGTGTCATCTCAGACATCCGGCCTGTATCGCTGCTCTGCCACGAACATCCTTGGAACAGAGAACTGCTACGTCAACCTGTCTATCTACAGCAGTGAGCGTCTGTTTGTTTACCCACAATCCTCCTTTTTTTTTTTTTTTTTTGGGTGTAACCACCTGATTTTAAAGATGACGTCTGTCTCTCTCTTCAGCCCCAGACAGTTCCTCGGGCGTGCTGCAGGGTGTGCTGCTGACCTTGTCCATGTGCTTGGTGTTGCTGGCACTGCTGGCGCTCGTGCTTTGGCTCCATCGCACGGGACAGGACGGGCGGTGGAGGGAGGGGAAAGAAGAGGAGGAAGGTTATAATGAGATAGGGTATACTCAGTCCCTGATGAAGCGCTCATTTGTTTGATTTAACAACACTCGCAGGGATTTGAAAACAAATGCTCCACTCCTGGTGTCAAAAGACTTCCAACACTTTGTTTCATGTTGATTTTTACAGTCTAGTGCTCCCTGCATACCACTGCGATGCTGTACAGTATCACACATTTTGAAGTAAATGCAAAGTTCCCAAGATGTGTGGTATTTTACTTGCAAGTTCTACCTACAGCTTTATGCACCAAAAGTTAAGCCTCCATCAGATGCCAGTATTAACGCTCTTACATCAAGGCCTAATGCTTCATCCTCTACTTTGAATTTTTCAGATCTTAAAGGTCCAGTGTGTAAGATTTGGCACCTAGCAGTGAAGTTGCAAATTGCAACCAAATGAATACTCTCCCACGCTTCTTCCAAGCATGTAGAAAAAACTCTGGCTGCAAAAAGCAAAAGGCCATATCTAGATCAGTGTTTGGTTTGTCTGCTCAGGGCTGCTGTAGAAAAATGGCGGTTCAACATGGTGGACTGCATAAAAGAGGACCCGCTCTCACTGTAGATATAAAGGTCTCAATTTAAGACAACAAAGACACAATGATTCTTATTTTTAGGTGATTATACACTAATGAAAACAGACTTATGAATATTATATCCAATTCCTGCCAATAGATACTCACAAATCTTACACCCTGGACCTTTAAAATGGAAAATAATCTGAAACATATTGTTACACATATTGTACCGTGTTTTAACAGTTGATCTTAGTGTCTTTCGGCAAGAAATCAACATGTTCTTGTATTTTTAAACAGATTCGTAATCACCACATGTCCAAATGTGGTTGCAGTGTAATTCAGACATGAAATCTGTAATAAAATACCTATTTGGATAAGCACACTCTGGATGTCAGCTGCATCAATCACATGTCCTGCCCAGACCTGAATGTTTGTACACAGAGAAAATGTAGATCAGGAAGGAGCTCAAGATTATGGCAAAGAGAAGAGGTTGAATTACTCCATTTACTCTCAAGACTTTTCAAGCAAGGTACAGTATGAGAGAAGCAGGATCGCCTCAATAAGAAAACTGCATACAATACATCCAGCCAAAAGTTGTCAGAGATGATGGATCTACAACCTATGACTCCCCCGGAAGATGCAGACACCCACCTACAGAAGCAGGGCAGAATTTCTATCAGGGTGCCTAGGCTATACCATGCTCCGGTGCACCACGGCTCCTACCATCTTGATATACAATCCCTGGATGTCTTCTTCCAGGAGTCGATCACCATCTCCTTCGTCTTGCTGGCATTTATGTGTGGGAATTGCAGTGGGTCCAGAAGTTGGAGGTATAATTCCCTCCATATTCTTCATTGGGTTACAAGCTAAGGTGACTGGTCTGAATTGGTTGGGCACCCTGGGGTGTGCAGCTTTTGGTACTGAAACCAAACATCAGCTTTAAAGAGGCTCAGATTGAAAACATTGAAATACTTCACAGAGCTGATTTGCACATTCCTCACACAGTCTGGAGCTGATGCAACCCAGGCCTGTGCTGTGGCCTTCACCTAGTCAGCTGTTAGGACTAAACTAAGATACCTGTTGTGTTCTGGTTTGGTTTATTTCATGTACCAACATTAACATCTGACTCAGACTGTCTATGCTGCGAAATAGTGACACCAAGAAGTTTTGTTTGGTTTATGTCCCGTGGTTTGGGGGGAAAGTGATTGGACGCTTCAGCTGTTCTCCCTCTTAAATACTAAACTGTTTACATAACTTATAGCAAACAGGCGTTCATATAAACCTCTAATATAATGAACCTGGATGATGAGTACACACTCTCAATATCATTGATTATACAACAGAACCTACGCAACAAATGCTGATGTTAAACAATGAATTTAGCCTTTGATTGGGTTGGTGTATGTGAGAAGTTTGGATTTCAAACTCTTAAACTCTTATTCAATTAAAAGAATGTGATGCTTGATAAGGTTTTTACTTTAAAAAGGTGAGCCATCATCGTCACAAATGTTTGCTCTATGTATACAACCATTGGAGGAGGATAAACACAATATAAAAAGATGAACATTAACACTCTATGCAGATGATACTATAGTGTACCTCATAGACATGTAATCCACTAACTATGTTATTAGATTAAATAACAAACTTATTACAAAATTTTTAACTTTGACAGGCTCTAAATTTAAATAAAACTGAAACTATAGAGGCTGGTGTCCCCTTGGAGAAACACTTAAAAAAACAGTTTTGACTTTAAATGGGACTGGAACAAAGTGAGACATCTGAGAGTAATCATATGTAATAACTTGGACAATCTACATCATAGCAATTGTGGAATTTTGTGGAATTAACTTTTTTTTTTTTCAAGGAAAAAAATCTAGCAGGACAAAGAAAAAGAAAATGACGATGCAATAATCACTCACAGCAGTTGATTTGCAAACAAAGACACAAAAACCTTTAATTTAAATAGGAGAAGAAAAAAAAAAAATCACATAAAAAACTGTACAGAACATTGAACATCGACTTTAAGTTCTTAAATAAAAGACCCCTCTCCCAAAATAACTAAAAATAATAAAACGATAAACAAAGTGGGATGGCGTATGATACATTTTGTGCAAAAGAAGTATTAATTGATTCTTCCCAGACTGCACATTTCAATGTGAAGAGTGCCTCTCTCCACTCAGCTCTCCCCTCTGATGGGTAAACACAAGAGTCCCTCCCCTAAACCTCAACAAAGTGTCATAAATGTAAAAGAACCCAAAATCCAATAATAATAAAATAGATTTATATTTTAAATATATATTTATATACGAAACATGCTGTACATCATTTCAGAGATTAAGAAATCCCTTTTTATTGACACCCAGGTCTTTCTGTGAACTTGTGCTTTCCTCGCTCCCAGCAATGAAAAATAATAAAATAACAAAAACAATATTCCTGCCTGTTGCTTTGGATACAAGATGAATGAGGAGAAACGAAAAACAGAAAACAGCACTGATCACAAAGTCTCTGTTTTTCCTGAGTCGAGGGAGTTACTAACATGTTTTGAGAGGGATACTGACACTTCTTTTTTTATTTTTATTTTTTTACCTGTTGTAGCTTCTTCACAGCTGAGGCTGACACAAATCTCACAGCTGCTAAAAAGACTTAAAAAAAAAAAGGAAATTAAGAAATAAAAGCTTTGTAAGGTGTGTCCCTTGTTCAGATGTGGTTAGGAGCTGAAAGCAGGCGGGGGAACAGCGCCACAGAAAGTGATTAAACAAACGTGTTTTAACCCACAGAGTAAAACACTGTAAAGGGGGGATCTTTTGTAACGTCAGTACTCCACCTGCCTTGACACTTCACATTCTATTTTTTATCCCTCTTTTAGTTGGCCAAAAAGTCTTCCTGCAGAAAAAGTCAACGTCTGTAACAGAAATCTCTTTCCCCGTTATAGACTGTGAGAACGCTGGATTCCTTTTCAAGTTTCCTACAGGGGAACACCATTTCAGGGAGATTATTTGGCGATATAAGCTTACATGGCAGTCTTCTGGTACAACAATGCTATAGCACAACGTTATTTCAGAATCACTCAACCACTTGCAGATGACTGGGCACATGAGGGACAAAGCCACTGGACCTCAGGAGACATCGGGGGCCAAATCTAGTTGGACTTTTTTTTTTTTTTTGACGTGTTCTCTGATCTACTTCAACCCTTAAACAGTGTTTCACAGCGGTGGAGCAAAAAGAGTGCAAGAGTGGGAAACCAACTTAAAGTGACTTCTCAAGGATACTTCCAGTTATGTCACAAGCTTACAAAAAAAACAAAAAACAGACAGCTGTTGGTGAGATGATACAAATGTGATGACACCAAACAAATTGAGGGAGGGGTGCGCAGAGGGGGGTGATACAGTTGACAGAAGGCAGATTTCGAATCCGATACATCAACACACCATATTGACAAATCCCGTTAAACATATCTGTAAGACAATATTAATCAAATAAATATTCCACCTTTTCTTTCAGTATTTATTCAACTTTGTTTATTTCCAACTAAAACGCTGGATTTGACTGTTGTAGAAACAGCAGTAGTAGTGTGTATATTAGTAGTAGCAAGAGATGCAGAAGCAGTAGTATAGTAACAGGAGGCGCCGTACTGCAGGCAAAGAAAACAGAGCTCCCCGCACAAAGCAGCCTGGGTCCCTGCTATCGAGAAAGTCACGAGCTGAGTGGATCTGATCAGAAAAGGGATTGATCGGTCATCCGAAGAAAACAAACTCGGTGCCCCTTAAACACCGAGGAAACTTGTGATTCTTCAAGTAAAAGTAAAAACAACAAAACAGGACATTCCACTCATCAAAAAAAAAAAAGAAGGAAAAAAAAAAGGCTTAAGTTTCTGACATTCCCAGTTCGTAGATTTGTGATCAACACAATTTTTCACAGATCGATCCTGACTAACGGACGCCAGCTCTGTCCCAAGTCATTCCACATCTCCATGTTGCTAGTCAGATTCAGGACTCGTGTCCAGGCCTAAATAGACTGTAAACTGGCGGTAAAAGCACCACATGTTGGCCCGGGATGGAAGGGAGTTGTTTTTCCCTGAAACTTGCTCCATGACAGAACTGTTGAGTGTTGACGTTGTCAGGCACCTCTGTAGGAAATAGGCCCAGAGGACAAAAAAAAAAAAAACAAGAAATTTTTGGTGGGGATGTGTTGTTGTTTTGTTCTGTTGAATATGTATAATGTGCAGGGAAGAAGAAGAAGAAGAAGAAGAAGAAGAAGTGGAGGCTCCTGAAACTGGTAAATATGTACTTGTTAAATATTGTTTTGACACACGACTGGAGGTCTGGTGAGCATGGTGAAGTCAGGGGGGGGAAAACAAGGCTTATCATGGTTTCCACATATCCTTCACCTGCACATACAGCAACATACTGTAAGATCTTTTTTTAACTGGTTATGCAAAAAACAAAACAAAAAAACACCTGCTGCTGCAGATGTCAAGTGTGAGAAAGTCAAGAGGCAATCCTCAATTATCCAGTATAGAAAAATAATCACTCCTCAAGCAATTATCCCTTATAATTGCACTGGCCTTTCTGGCCTGTCACTACTGTTCCAACCGAAAGGTTGTCCATAGAGACACCGAGTGCCTTTGTCAGAAAACAAACGTTAAGAATGAGTATATCATCAGGCCCTGTGAGTCATGATGAGCTGACTTTGGGATAAACAGGCTGGCTGAAATCATTTCGTGACGTGCATCAGCTCTGCATGCTATCCTATGTCCTGCTCCTTTGGATGAGAAGGAGAAGGGGCGATGTGTGTGTATGACCGAAACCTTCCAGTATTGCAGTGGGCCGTTCGCTCCGACTTAGTAAAACAAGGGATGATGGAATGAGTCCCGAAGGCTGGAATGAGTCCGGTCTGGATGGGCCGAGCCCGCTCCAGTTGTTGACCGCGATGTGCTTTCACTGCAGAGAATGTCACTCAGGGATGGGGAGGGAGGGATCGTCCTAGTGCAGACTCAGCGCAGGTGCTCAAGTAAAGGCAGCTCTGTGGTTTCCTTTCGGGGGGTGGGGGGGTCCCCTGTGTTCAGCAGGGTTGGATCCATCGTCTGAGTGACTCCCAGAGGATCTTGTGTCAGACTGGCCTCTTGTAAGGGTGCAGGAGGAGCAGGCTGTAAAAGATGAGACTGTTTTTTTAGGGTGGTATATTTTTTTATCACGACACGTTCCATATAGAGCATGTCTACATCCATACTCCATATATTATTTACAGAGAGCCAACTTCAAGTTCTGACCAATGTCCTGTCAGTGATGCTCAACTACAAGACTGAATACATTGGTAAACAGTTTAGTCAACGCTATATAGATTCAGTGAGTGGGTGAGAGATTCAGATTTAATTCTCGTTTGTATTTAAGTGTCAATCATTCTAGTAAGAACACATAACAGGTCGTACGGCTGAAACTATCAATTACTTGGCTCGTCATTTGTCTAGAAAATGTCAGTAAATAATGTACTACTACTACTAACAATAACATGCTCATCACAAGTTTCCAGGGTCCATGTTAACACTCTAATATTACTATCACAGTAAACAAAGAAAACAAGAAAATCTTATTTAAGCAGCTTGAACCAGATAATTATCTTTTTTTCCTTGAAAAACAAAGACTCAATAAATAGGTTATGATTAAAATTGTATCAAAATGTCACAGATTCAATCAATTAATTGAAGAAGCTGGATTTTCTTGCTATGGTTTGAGTGGTCTCTGAATAAATGGATGAATGGAGTGTTGCACAGCCGACATTCTGACCTGTCAAAGGTGGAAAAGCACAGATGGACTTAATAACAGCTCACCTTTCAGTAACAGTGATAGTGAACCAGCAATACCATCAGTGGAACTGGCCCCCGCAATATGAGGCGCAACGCAGCAATCATTTTTTTACACCTGAGTGAGTTTCCTGCTATGACTTGTCAAAATGTCTGCTGTGCAATCAGCTGACACCAGCCAGACTTTCTATGTTTGCTGATTGAAGGAGAAGGACTCAGCTCCTCACCTGTGTGCGTATGGTCTGTACTGTTCCTCCTTCCCCCTCCGCTGCAGCTGGTCCGTTAAAGGCCTTCCTGCCCGCAAAACTCCACTTGCCAAAGTGGCTCTCATAGTGTAGTCCACCGCCATGGCTGAGGCCAGCCCGCTGGCCCACTCTGTGCCCCGAGTTCTCCAGTAGGCTTGCTGGGCAGAAGCGCTCTGGTCCCGGCAAACTAGGTTGAGCTACGGATCCGCTGAAGGAGAGCTGGGAGCTGGAAAGCTGCTGGCCCAGGAGCCCCTGGATGGAGGATGTACGCTGTAGGGATGTGAGCAGTCCTGCCTCCATTCTGCCTTCTGATTGGCTGAGCAGAGCTAATGGGAGAGGTTGGGGGTGGTGAGGCCAGTTCTGAGTTGGACCTACGGGGTTGTCTGTACCTGAAATGCAAGAATTTTTTTTTTATTAAGTCATTTTTACTACATCAAAATGTCATTACGAAAAATACCTACAATACCAGAATGTAAAGGAATGAACTATTTCCAACTAATTCACACCATCTCAGCAGCTCAACTATTTTAGCAGTTTATAATAACCTTGTTATGTTAGTTTGCAGAAATTGTTAATGACCGTAAAGTTGATGACATTAAAACTTATTTATAAAAAGAGTGGAGAACATTTTAAGACAGCGTAGTATAGAAAAAACATGCTGTTTCTCAAACTATGGTACGAGTACCACTGGTATTATGTGACCTCCCTGTAGTGGTGCTTGGAGGAAAAATGAAATAAATGAATTAAAAAACATATTACACTACTAAAACACTATAAAGTTTCTAATAAAAATAAACTACGAGATTTCTGGAATGTAATTTCAAAGAAGGTTTGCAATTCCTGAAATGTTTGGTTTCAACAAAAGAAAGAATGAAGGTGAATGAGGTGCGTCTAAACTTTTGACTGATGCATTGCACGCAGTACTGTAAGCAGTTTGAGTTCTAACCCATGGAGGGCTGGACAGAGGTGATGTACGGCTGGGGAAGGCTGGAGGCTGGTGTACTTTGGGTGGTGTGTACAGCCGGGTTGGTCGAGATAGATGTGGAGCCGCCTCCGCAGTCTGAATCCTCAATGTTCCCTCCGCTGTTACAGCCGGCGCCACAACCCTTCTGTAACCTGTAGAGAGATGTTTTAGAGTTAACACATTCAGACTGAACATGTGTATCTATCACATGAAGTTTAGATCGTGTACCTGTCCCAGCTGCTGATGAGCCAGGTGTAAATGTTGTGTGGGCTGACAGGTCCTCCCCACACGGACCGGAGCTGGCTGTGCCCCCCAGCGTATGAGGTGGTGAGGGGGGACACGTAGATGGGGTAGCCGATGGGCTGGTCGCATGAAGAGTTGATCATATTCCTCAGGGCCTGTTTGGCGTTCTGAATGCTGCCACGCTCTGGGTTCCGATTGCGCAGGAAAACCAGCTCCTGCTGTTGCCCCGCCCACAGCCCACGCACACACTCTCTGTTCACCTGCAGGGGGTCGTACAAAGGCAGAGAGAGAGGTTACATATAAACAGAATAACTGTTATCTGGTTAAGGGGATACATAAAATAAAATAAGCCAGAGAAAACATCATGTAACAAACAGGAAGAACCGTGACCTTGATGACTCTGAAGCTGAGGAATCTCTTGTTAAGCATGATGATCTTGTACTCATCGCTGCCGTCATCCATGATGTGGCGCAGTGCCAGCAGTGAAGGCATGTTTGCTAGAATAGCGCTGCGCCACACGGGGTCACCCTCGTGAGATATCAACATCTTCTCCTCGTTGGCAGTGATGGCGTCATACAGAACCATAGGATCCTCGTACTCATCCGGAGATGTGAAGTGGTCCTGGAGGGAAACAGGGTTGGTATCAGTTTATTATTGTTATCGTGAATGTGATCTCAGGGCTAATTTTCTTCTGTGAGAAATGCTACCTGATGCAATTTAAGGGACATTCGCACTCCTGGTGCCACGACTCGATTCAGCAGATCCATGTCTGCAAACACCCATTCATCCCTGGGAGATGTGATGCGAAAGTCCCCCTTGAAGAGCGCATGGAGGCCGTAGAGGAACGGCTCCAAGCTGTCAAAAAGGAAAAACAACGATAAATAACTCTCACACAACGTTAGGACGTACATGTGTAGTGACTGGCGGTAAGAGATCTGTTGGTCTTACCTCGCAGACATGCTGTGGGATGCCGTGCCCAGAGCTCGTCTTCCCAGGATACACAACCCGAAAGAGAGGTTGACAAGTGGAGAATCTCTTTCACAAGTCACTGGCTACAAAATAAAATAAAAGTTCATATTAAAAGATGAAATATTGTACATTTTATACTACAAATAATACCCAGGTCGTTTTAAATTTTAAATGGCCACTAAAAAGGTAAAATTTCAGATGAATAACATACTGACATTTAAAGTTCTGTGTCCCCTTTTTTAGAATGTTCTCTAATAAGATGAAAAATGGATGGTACCAGCTGTCATATTAATTATCTGTAGGGCTAAAAGGGTAACACATCCAGACAAAACAAGCAGCTCTTGCCTCAGTTTTATCACCAGATGCAGAGAAATGTAGAACCCAATCAGAGTATTTGCAGAGTATTGTTGTGTGTTTTCTGGCCAAATGAGGGCAGGCAACATTATGTTAAAGCTCAGCCAAGAATCAAAATATGGACAGCTGGTAGAGCCGAGGAGAGAAAACAAAGGCGATATCGACCCATGTTGGACTCTGTTGATGTAAGCGTTGTCTTACCATTTGACGCCTGCTGTTGCAATACTGAATCCAGTCCAGGTAAACCATGCAGAAAGAAGAGAGGGTAATGCCGGAGGCCCTGTGGTCATAGTCCTCGTCAATGTTCAGGTTGAAGGTGGGGTCGCTGTCTACGTAGTTAGGCCCGAGACAAGGCCGCAGAGCCTCCTGAATTGTCTCGTTGGTCAGCCACTCTTCGAGCTTAGAGGATCGACTCACATAGTAGATGATGCTCTGTTTGAGGGATCGAACACGTGATGCAAATTATTCAACCATGAGCTTTTAAGATCACAGACTACAACTTCAGTTATCATTTCAATTCACATCTTTTATTACAGCAACAAAAACGTCAGCTTACCTTGACATAATATGTGATGAGGATCTTACGGAGGTCGAAAACTTGCAACATGGAGGCCGCGTTGTTGTCGCTGATGCTGTAGCCCTCTAGTACGTACTTGGTGGCTGCCACCTCCCAGGCCAGCCAGCGCTGTCCGAAGGCAGCATTGAATGACAGCATGTGGGGGAGATGACCAGGTTCACAGCAGCAGCAGCCCTCGTCCTCCTCGACCCCTTCAGTGATGGCCTCTACCTCCCTCTGCTGACAGTAGGTACCTGGACACATTTGCACAAGAATGAATTAAAAATAAAAAAATTCTGTGAGAACACTTGACAGATACAGAGGGGACCTACAGGTTGACTGCAAAAACTGAGCTCATTCTACCAGCTACAAACACTGTCAGCCCCCCACTACCCCCGTAGTAGCTGACCTCTGAACTCTAAGCCCCTCAGTTGGAATGTGACCAGGCCGTTGCCGATCTCGATGATGTGCACCAGAGCGTTGAGGTAGTCCGAGGCGAGGATGAAGCAGTCGCCTGTTGCGTAGTTGCCCCAGCGGCCGAGCAACAGGTCTCCACACAGACTGTGCTGCAGAGAGCGCGTAAGGTGCTCGTAGAAGATCGAGTTCAGGTTGTTGTCGTCGGCACCTACATTAAAAGAAAAGATCAGCACAGCTACAGAATGAGTCAGATAGAGATAATTAGATAGATTAGATGGTGAGAAAATGTTGTGGCATACCTGGGTTGCGGTCTAACTGAGTAGCAAGTCTGGTGTTGGAATGATCGACACGCTTGGTGCTGCAATAATAAGAAACTAGCATCAGTACTGAATGGAGATACACAATGCCTGGACTTGGACTTTGAAATTTAAGTTTTTTTCCAAAAACGTACTTGTAGTCTCGCTCCCAGAATTTTACAGGTCTGGTGTACGAGGTCACAAACACAGCACTGCCTAGCACAGGATTGAGAGGGGTGGAGAAGATGGCAGAAAAGATGGCCTGGACAAAAAGCACAGCCGAGTCTGAAGTAAAACCAGTTAAGGACAAAAAAAGAAAAGCCTTGGTGATAACAGCAACTGTTGTGCTGTTGTTGTGTTACATGGTGTCATACAGTTATGTGGACATAAAGTCAAACAAACTCAAGGATACGGGGCACCGCAAAGGGTTGAGCAAAGGCGTGGAAGGCTGAGCCCCATGTGATCTGCCAGGGGGCAATGTAAGTCAACACAAAGCGCAGCTTGTACAGCAGGTCCCACATCTGAGGATTCAGAAGACAAAAACATTGAAGTGCAACTTTAAAATATCTTGTCTTTGTCTGGTTGTGATGTACAATAAACTGCTACTGGAGGAGAATAAAGACTGTTTGTGATCAAAAGACGACAGAAGTGCTTCCTTACCTTGCTGAAGAGAATGGACATGAAGTAATAGTCGATTAAGAAGGTCTCCGAGAAGTGTGGATAGTCGAAGTGGAAGAAGAGCGTGGTGAAGCACAGCGTGACGTACTGCTGTGACGGGGCGCAGAAGGACGAACGCAGCAACTTCATGCCTGCTACTGAGATGAAGAGAGCTCGACTGCTGGATGATAAAGAGACAGAGAGGAAGTCAGTGACTCATATTGACACATACGGCTAAATCCACAGAGTAAAGAGAAGATCTCAACTCCAGATTAAGTTGCGCTTAATAAATAACAAGAAACGGCTACTACAGACTGATCTAAAATGGAAAAAAATATATTTTATGTATCTTGTGCTTCTGAGTACACCCTGCAGAAACAACACACCTGGGGGTGGCTGAGCAGGTCTATTAGTTTTATGTTCTATGGTTCCAACACACACACAGCTTACAGCACAGGAGCAGAGATGGAGAACAGTAGTAATATATGGATGTGAAATAGTTTAGAGACAGAATGAGGAAAGCCTTACTAGATGTCCAGTTCTTTATGGTTCTGGCCCACAGTTTGAGCTTCAGTCGTGAGGGAGTTGAGCACAACAGCTGGGTAGATGAAATATTTCTCCACGCATTGAAGCCATGCATAGAGCTTCTCAAACCACATCAACTGAGCAGCATCTGGGGCAAATGGAAAAGCAAAATTGTTTTACACATGTGAGATCCACAGTCCAAACTCTAGTTTTTCCCCTCATCCATCCATTTATTGTCACGTGCTTATCGGGGACTGGGTCATGGTGGCAGCATGCTAAAGCAGTGCATTCCAGATGTCCCTCTCTCCAGCAACTCCTAGGGGATTCCAAAGCATTCCCAGACAAGACATATGATCCTCCCAGCAAGTTCTGGGTCTGCCCTGGGGTCACTTGCTGGTTGGACATGCCCAGATAACCTCCAAATGAAGGTTTCCCAGGCTCAGAGCCCAGCCACCCTACAAAGGGACCTAATTTTCGGCCACTTGTAACAACACACTCGCAACCCAAAGGGAGCATTACACCTTTTTTCCCCAGAGAACCATGGCCTCAGACTTGTGCTGACTCTCATCCTTGCCATCACACACTGCTGCAAACAGGAGAGAGAGAGGCGAGGGGCAACCTTGGCAGAGACCAACACCCACTGTGTTTGACTTTGTGCCAAGAATTTGGACACAGCTCTCACTTTGGTTATACAAGAACAGATGTCTCGTAGCAATGGCCCCATACTCCCTCAGTACCCCCCAGGGGATTCCCCAGGGGACATGGCTGTAAGCCTTCCCCATGCCCACAAAAACATGCAGACTGGAAGGCCAACCTTCTCTATGACCTTCCTGACCTCATCCCTCACCCAGGTTTTTGCTTCAACAGCTGCCAAAGCTGCAGCCCTTCTGGCCCCCCTGCTGCTTCAAGAGACCCCTGTGCCAACCAAGCCTGAAACCCTCTTCAGCTTAACAGCCTGTCCCACTAACATGCACCAGTGGGTTAGGTTGCTTGGCACTTTTGACCACAGCTCTGACCAGCCACCTTTACAATAGGGATGCACCGATCCGATACTGGTATCGGTCCCGATACTGAAGAAAATTCTAGATCGGGTAGCGATGACAATGGGCCGAGCGAAAGGATCGGCTATCTGGAACTTTTTCACACTACCTCAGCCAACAAATTTGACGGCTACTTGCAATACCTGTGCAGTAAATGATCCGAGGGGCGGTGGTAAAACTTCAAGTTATAACACAACCAACTTAATCATGCATCTACAGAAATTTCACGCCAGAGAGCACGCGGAATTCACTGATCTGAGTAAACAAACGCCCAACAGAGACCCAACTATATCTAGCTAAATATAGGTAAAGTTCCACCTTCTTCACCAACTCTGGTTTCTTCCCAACCAGTGAGATGGCATTCCACGTCCCTAGGACTAGTGCGGATGACAGGAATCAGCATGCCTAGGTTCCTTTTTTGCCTGCTGCCTGGTTTGCAAGGCACCTGACCCCTATGCCCATCACCGTGAGTCACAGGGTGGCGGCTCCACATAGTTCTTTAAGGGTGTGCCTGTGTAAGCCCCATGGGTCATGGCCCAGACACCAGACATTCGCCGGCGAGCTAATCTTCCAAGTCTGGCCCCAGGAGGAGTCCCCAGTTTCCCTTTTCCAGGCGAGGTGCTGTGACTCGTTTTTGAGGATTCATGAGGGTCTGTGAATCGCTCTTCGTCGGCTTGGCTCCTCCCCTGGGACCAGTTTGTCTTGGGAGACCTTACCAGGGGCTGTTGCCCCTGACAACGCAACTTCCAGGATCACAGAGAAACACAAACCTCATCAAGGTGGTAATTCTCCCCCTCATATCCCTCTAAAGCTTTACCCGGCTGTGAAATAAATATGGAAGAAAAATATTCAGACTAAAAAATGTTGTAACATCCCTAGCTGTTATGAAATAATAAAAACAGAACTGCTTAAGAAGACATATGATCTAAGAGGAAGATGTACATTGGGAGGGAGAATTCACTATCCTGTACACGGTATAACATAACTGACAAGCTTTTTAATTATAGAAAAATAATTACAGTTTGGTGCTGGTGTAAATTTACTCCATGCAGCTTAAATGTTCCAGTTCATACAGTAAGTGTCCTTCTTATTCATATAAACGCATGTTTCTCTTTGTTAACAAAGATTAAAGAGTAATCACACACTCACCTCGGACCTCGAACTGGCTGTACTCTCTGGAGCGGAGCACAGGGTGAGCCAGGCAGAACCATGGCAGCTGCTTGCGGAGCTGAGGCAGGAGATAGTGTGTAATGAAGCCTACAACCCCGGCCAGGATGTACAAGATGAAACTAAGAGCAGGCTGTGGATGAAGAGCAAGAAAATGAAAAAGGTTAATAATAATCTGACAAACGGAAACTTTTTTTTCACTAAAATCCTATGAGAAATGTATTTTAAGATTAGGCTCATAAACCCTGCCCCAACTAACTTGAAGGGCGATGAAAACTGTGCTGGCACTGATGGCGAAGGTAATCACAGCCATGAGGGGACACATGACGAGGTCTGAATGAAGAATCTCTTTCTGCGGAGAGACAGCAAGAAGGCACAAGACTTTGAAAATACTGGATCAGTGGAAAAGTAAAACTGCAGTGTGTGCAGGCAGCCGAGCGGTGATCTTTACCACAGAGTTACGCAGCTTCTCTGGAAGAGGGTCCTTGATCTCGACAGGGGGTTCTTCTGGTGTTCGGTTCTCCAACTCTGGGAACAACTTAGACCGCACCAGTGACCTGATGTAAGCGATAAAAAAAAAAAAAAAAGAAAACCCCAAAAGAAACCATGAGAACTACAACAAAGTGTAACATCAAAGTCTGCACAGGCTGAAGTTACATGCTTGAAATGGAAGAAATTAAACTCAATTTAAACGTTTCATGTTGCAGTTCCACACATAAAGTACAAGCAAAACACTACAGATAACAAAACAGGTTTGGCACTAAATAATAAAAACATGTGGCACTATGCAAAGTGTATAAAATACATTCTTTATTTCATATTTGGCCTGGTAGCGTCTTCCACTTGAGCAGCTACATCTAACTGTTAACTGCTAATCTATCAAACAAGACTGTCAATGTCTGCCAACATGTAACACAAAATACTCACCACAGGATGGTGGGATCGCTGCTTTGGCGGCTGAGGTGGTAAGATAAGGCCAGGAGCAGGCCACAGAACACAGAGAACAGTACTGGCACATGGGCATCCCCCCATGGTGCCTAATGTTAAAAAAAACAAAAAAAAACAACATCATCATATTAAGGTTAAGGACGAGCCACATCCATTTGGATCAGAAATAACACACTAAAACATCTCATTTCATGTCGAATCTCTCTGTTCTACTTACGTTGATTGCACCGAGACAAAATCCATACAGCAGAGCAGCCACGAACATGCTGCGTATGAGGCTGAACAGAGATGAGAGGGGGCTGGTCGTGGCTGAGGAAAGAGAAACAGAGAGAGGGTCAGGTACAACATCAACACAAAGGACCATGTGCTGTTTTAAGGTGCCATAACACTTATTTCCAAACAAGGTTACATCATCATCCTGTCTGTGCAGACATGTTCTTACCAGTTCCACCAAAAATGTGCATGTCGATCTGCTCCAGCAGACACATCACAAAAGTATTGACCTGAGGTAGCAACCCAAACAGGAAAATGACTGGGAAACTCAAGGCAAACACTGCGGGACAAAAAGAGAGCAATTATCACTCCAATATCATTACAGACATTGTTGTAGTGTTGCAGTGATCTGGACATCTACTACAAAGCTGGGTTAAGAGTCACATTTAAAAAACTAACCAATGAGCATATCCCTGACACAGAGCAGGAAGTGTCCAGAGAAGAAGGTGACACCATAGAGGGAGACGGGTTGCAGGCTGCCAGAGCGCCCGGATAGGTCAAAGATCCAGATCATCACACAGCACAAGCAGAAGTAGACTGGCCGACTGTACACAATGATCCAGTTATGGCCCTGTTAAATACCAGACAAAAAGACAAGCCACAATTACATTCGATACCACCTGATACAATCTCTGGAAATTATTCTTTGGATTTTAACAAAGAAAAATAAAAAAAAAACAGCTCCACAATCAACGCCACGACCTAACAATCAACATGTGGACAATCTCCACCTGGCTCTCTTCTGGTGCAGAATAGTGACAATCGCGCCCACACACAGAGACTTGATCTAGTATTACGTTGAACACAGCATTTACTTTACAAGCACAGACCAGGGTACCACGCTGCTTACGATAGGCTACGACATTAACAACAAGTCTCAGAATTGCAGGTGAAAAAATCCAGAAATGCAACTCTTGTTTTTTTGGGTGACTTCAAATAAAACATTGCAGTTTCTGTTTGATACAGAGAAAGAGAATTAGAGACCGAGCTTAGCAAGCAGGTGTTTGTGTCCATGAAAAAGAGAAAGAAAAGCAAGGTGAGCAACTTAAAGTAGTTTGTAAATAACTGCTAAAATAAAGAGGAGTATTAAGTACAATTAAAATGGTGACATGAGAAAAAACCTACTAGAAATAGGGTAATATATTAAAATAAAATATTACCCACCGCAGTTACACTATCATTCAGTGAGAAAAAAACGCAACTGGTCCTTTTTTGTGTACTTTGGACTCAAAAAGCTAGGATTGTATCGACCTGGTATCGTTCAGTGAAATGCATTGTTTTAGTCTGTGCTTTGAGCACATTTCAGCGTAGGAAAAGGTGAAACCAGTACTCACATGCATGGGAGAAGCTGCATCGGGTTGTACACTCTGAAACAGACAGGAAGGAAGTTAAGTTTCATAAAGTTTGACATTCAGTCCAAAACTAAAAGAATGCATGAAGACACAGACAAGACACAGAAAAACTAACTGCCACTAATGTTATTTCCACCAGATTGGTTGTAGTTTGATGTTCAGTTTGAGGGAAAATCACAGCGCCTGATTAACTCCATCAGATGGATTTCTTGCAGGAAATTTTGGTCATTTGTCTCGCAGTTTGAGAAGTTCCACACTCAGATTTCCAACGTGGCTGCTGTCAAAAGTCTGTTACAAACTGTCGTGAGGTGGATTTAATATGAGCAGCATGTTACATGTTGTGGGAACTGTTGTTTTGACAGACGCTCTGCTGCGGTACAAATAACATTTACCTTCACATTAAATTAGACAAACCACACTGTCTCTGACATCTTCTCAGCCATCTGTGGGTGTATTTTTGTTCACATCACACAAAGACACACTACCTCGCTTTTTTTGTCACTGTGTTTGAGGATTCAGCCTTTTTCAGCATTATTGTCAGTGTCAATGGATAAAGTGTGAGCACCCATGTTATGACGGGTCAATCCCCTGTGTAAAATAACAAAGACAACTTATCAAATGTTGAAACTGAGAAATGTGATTGTTTTTGTAAAATGATATGAACATTTCTGCCATGTGAACTAAGGCTGCAATCAGACACGATCAAGCGCTGTGGGTACGTGGGAGTGAGGGGGGGCTGCTGGGGGTGTCTCCATTTGTGTTGAACGTAACCGCTTTGAAACAATCAGGAAATAACTTTTTATTTCTCTGATTAACCAGCTTTATCGAGGCCTCGCTCGCTCACTCACTCACTCTCAATAACTCTCTATGTCTCTTGACCAAATCTGTGTGTCTGCCTGCCTCTCTCTGTCTCTCTCTCAAACACAAACCAAATTAAACTTCTTCGTGTCATTATTTTGCAGCGTAAATTGTGAGTCAAAGACCGCTTTAGAAGCTGGTACATGAAATAAACAAAGCCAGAACACAACAGGTAGATTATCAGAGTTTAGTCCATGAATCCACCTGGATAGTCTCTGCTTCAGAGACATTTCAGGCTGACTGTGGAGGTTTGACCGGTCTGAGCACTTGATTTGCAGCCGCAGCGAGTCATCGGCTGTGTTTTTCCAAAAGTTGGATCTGGATCCTGTCTGGATGCGGCCTAATGCACCCCCCATACCATCACTGATGCTGGTTTTTGCACTGTGCGCTGATAACAAGCTGGATGCTCCCTCTCATCTTGAGCTTTAGGACTTCCAAACTCAATCAACTTTCTCAGTTTCAACATTTGATAAGCTGTCTTTGAGCTCTTTTCAATTAAATATGGAGTTTCAATGTTTTCACATCATCACATTTTGTTTATTTTGGTAAAATCTTACAGTCTGCCCAGCTTTAGACATTTGGTAATTGAAACAAAATCAATACTAAATAAATAATAAGATGAGAATTTTCTCATGAAATATAGAGGTAAGGTACCTTGAGTAAAGAGTATTGGCAGCTAGCGATGACCAGGCAGAACTGGAAGACCCAGATGTCCCTGAAAAAGCCCTGGAGCAGCAGGAGGAACCCCAAGAAGGCCACCAGACTGGCCAGCACCACAGCAAATACATTCTCTCCCACACGGCGGTTTCTGGCAATAGAAAGCAGACAAATCAATATTTAATTGTGATTACTGCACATGTTATCTGAAGAACAAGATTTGCTTTATTAATCCCTCAATGGAGAAATTCTTACATATCTAGGCCTGAAATACACATTTGCAGTGAGAGAACACAGCTTAATGACACAGAACAGAAAGAAACATGGCTCAGATGTACATAATTAGTCAATATTAGGGACTAGAGTACAAAATGCTTTGCTTGGTTTTGTATTATCTCTCCTCCTTACCTGTCCAATAGGGCCAGAAGAGCCAATCGATCATATCGAACCCTCAGCCACTTCCCGGGAAGTACCCAAAAGCGATAGTATTGTTTGGGTTTAGCTTTTTCCTCAATCATCAGAGTGTTTTCCTGGGATTCTTGTAGAGACTCGTGATCCAGATCAAACTACAGATGAGGTGAGAGAGGAGTTATGAGAAAGAAACAACAAGGACAATCCGTGATAGATTCCTCTGAGGCGGAGAGAGTCCTGACATACTGACATGACTTTCTACGTGGAATAATCAGCCACATCAAACATCAAAGACTGCTAACCTCAGGCATTTCCAGAGGCACCCTGCGCACCTGCATGCCCTGTAAAACCACAGGTCTGGGCTGTAGCATGGACAGGACTGGGGCCCCTTCCTGGACCTCAGTGGAGGTGAAGCTCGAGGACTGGGACTGCCTCTCCCTTTCCCTGCAAAGGTTTGGTTTTAGAGCATTAATTGTAGTTTTTAGTCACGGCTTTCTAACAGTAGATAAGTTATTATAACCTTGAAAAAAATAGAAAACCTTTATAACTTACTGAACTGGATCCTCATAACCACCTCCTGCAGGTCCAAATGTGTAAGACCTCTTCACTCCTGTTGCACAACAGAAAGACAACTTAATAATCCAAGGACACATTTGTAGAACTGACAGATGATGCGTTTGTGTTTGTCTTTTTCAACTTTTATTTTTATGCCATAAAGTCAACTTAACAGAACAGATAATAGAATAACCTTCAAATGTAGAAAAAGAGGCAATGTTGATGGGGAATTTTATTTTGAAGTTTGTTTCAGTTTCTGTTCTTAGTAGTTTGAGGTTTTTGAATTTTTGTGTGTTTTATCTGCACGTTATTGTGGTCACAGTGTTGTAGTACTCGAGACTCGTTTCAAATTTGAAATTTTTGGTACTGTCAACGGCTGTCACCCCTCCCCGCCCTCCATCACCCGCAGACGGAGCTGTGTTTGTCTCAAGGGGGTGTCAGATGCTACCTCCTAAACCACAAAGAAAGAGTTCATCTGTAAAACAACATCCAGAAGACAACATGCAGCAAGCCCTGCAATGCCATGCTGACTGAGACGACTGGGACCACACCTCACCGATTCCACACCACAGATTTGAAAAATATGAGATACCTAAGTATCATACTGTTTTGGTATCATCTTTAGTGTCTATCTAGATCAGTGTGGAGGCCCACCGTTTCTTTCTATCCGCTACTGTTTGGAACCTGTGAGCAAACATACATACGTTTACATGCACTATGACCAGCACAAAATAATACGTGCAATACATGTACCCATGTTGCTGTTACATAACTACAATAAAAATGTTTTTATCATTGCTCGTACACAAATGACCGTCACTCAGGGAACAGACTTTCCTTTTTCACTTTCTTGCCAAGAGTTAGACAAAAAGATTGATGCCGCTGTCATGTCTGTCCAAGAAATATGAAGCTGAGACTGTTAGCTTAGTTTAGAATAAAGACTGGAAAAATAACTCACCTGGCTCATCCCAAAGGAGTCTTCCCTGACTGCCTAGCAACCTCACGGTGATAAAATGATTCCAGGAAATCGGTCAAAAGTATCCAGTCTTTAAGCTAGACTAAGAGGTTCTAGCTTTATATTTAAAAATGACAGAAATGGGTGTGGTATCTTATCTAAGTATTTCTTTTAACACCTCTGACTCACCGCTCTCGTCGTAGAAATAGTGCACCGCCCCCTCTGATGTGTCGTCGAAGGTGGAGGCCTCGTGAATGCCACTACGGGGCAACAGGAGTGAGGAGGCGAACTGTAAGGCTGAGGGAAGTGTTCGGGTCCGCGAATGAGAGGAGGTACGAGCCCGCTGGAGGTCCTGAAGGCTAAAGCAACAGAATGTATTACATAACATCGTCTAACATTAGCCATAAAATGTAATTTTGGCAGCGTTAAGCCTATACTCCATCTGTCCTGCTGAAGCAGGCATGTTCCCTCAGTGGTAATTTCAGTTAATTAGTGTTTTATTACTCATTTCTATAAAACCAGCAGAGGATATTAATTTTATGACAAATCTCCAGAAATATTTCCCCCAAACCACAGTAGTAATTTTAATCGCTGCTACTTCTTATGCCTATCATACAGTCAACTTTGACTGGTGCACAATTGGTAGAGATGGGGCTAAGTTGACACAAGGCATCAGCTATAAGCATCACTTAACTCTGCTTAGTTGACTAACCTAGGAGGGGATCCCATGGTCGACGGGGGTGGTGTAGGGTTACTCCCAGCATTGTGTCTCCTGCGGATGGCCTGGGTCCTCTTAACACTGCTGACTGAGTCATGTTTGCCCCCATCCTCTGGAGCCATGGCTGGAGAAGGGTTATCAGTTACATCAATGGGTTAGATTACAGTGTCGATATATGCGATACAAGGCACCATTTGCATCAAAAATGGACAAATATATCTAACAACGGCCATAGTGACATGCATTTAGAATATAGTTATACAAATCAGGCATTTACAAACACTAACTGAATGAAGCTTAATTATTAATCAAACTGTTTCTTCTACATTTATCCATGAATGATATTCCCCTCTGAGTCCATGTCAAGAGCAAGAATATAGCTTAATAACACATTAATGATGATGATCAACTGTAGTGTAAAAGAATACGCCCAGTTACTAATTAGCTCAAATAATTAGAGGTTAAGGTCCATTAACCAAAAGATTAAACTAATAAGAGATTTAATTAATATATTCAGGGGTCTGGTTAGTGGAGGTCATGGCTGAAGCTGCTTTAAGCTTTATAATATTTGTCATCAATGTGTATTCATTTCCTTCAAAATACACTGCATGAATCCCTGACATCAATGTATACATGTTTGACCACGCAGTTTAAAAATAGTAAGAATTGATTTAAATAAGAAACAAACAATATTAAAAATTGATTTTTAAATTTGTTGTTGTGTTTCAGTGCATTTTGATTCTGGTTTGAAATGTGAGAAACATTTTGAACGTGTTATTTAATCAGCTAAATGTATCCTGGATCCAGTTCGGACATACATTCATTCAAGACTCTGCAGTATTTTATCTTTTATTGACTTCAGTGTCTTCCTGCATTTTTGAAGGAAAGCTGCAGTTTTCACTTTGTACAGGATGCCTGCTTTTTTTCAGAACTTAAAGACACAGGAGACTCAACAGATTTGCATAGTAGGCCAAAAATAACGCTGTGTCATTTTTTTTGTCTTTTTGCATTTGCTAAAGAAAATAAATCCTCAGTCCACAGATTCATTAACGGGAAGTGTGTTTTCATTTAAGCCCATAATGTGCACTGTACACAATTCCCAAATTTCCATTTCCTATTTCTGACTTAATATTTGTTCTCTTACTATGTTTATTGTTGCACCACAATACCAAGGCAACTGGGAAATTGTCAGGTCTCTGTACATAATATTATAAAGTGTCATGAGATTGTTTTGATTTGGTGCTATAGAAAAAAAACTGAACTGAATTATTATCTGATGTAACGGAATCATCAAGATGTGATGCTGTCTCAAATGAGGGAATTCAGTGTTGATATACAACCACACTGTGGAGTGTGTTCAGTCCTGATTGTTGGGGTCTCATCCTGCTCTAATATTCATGTGAGATCACCGTGTGCCATGTTTGTGTGTTGCCATGGCAACATATACCAAGAGATGCTTTGTGATTTTATTTTGATTTTATTCTTCTGCAGATTTTGTAGTGGTCTTCTGGTCTTTCTTACTTGCTCTTATTGGTTCTGTTTTCCCAAATATCGGAAAACGACTGAAGATAAACATTTTAAAGTCAAGATATTTTAACTCTGGTATTATTAATATTACAATGACAACAAATAGAGGTATTGTTGTTTCACAACAAACAAATGTTCCATAACCAAGTTTGATGTCTAGGCATTGGTAGAAAACTTGTAGCTTGGTGGTGTGACCGTGTTACCGGTATTACATGGTGTTTGGGCATACGTACTTATACTGCTTGCCTACCACCCCCATCGTCTTTTTGCTTTTGACACTATGATGGACACAATACGGGAGATTTGGTGCCTGAGAAAAAAGCAAAAGTGCCTATTTGGCAACATTCAAATCTAAACCCAGTGCTTATCTGATAACATGACTGACAGAATCTGTAAACTTTGTCTGAAGAAATGCGACAAAATGTGGAAGCAACACTGCTCATCTACATACACCTTCAAGCACAAATCAAAGCACGCCATCTACAGATGTCAGTGTTGGTTTTAGACACAGTACATTAATAAATTACTCCTGTTAGGAAGCTCTAATTTTATTGAGTTGTTGTCTCTTACACTTTGTGTGTGGTTAACCGAGCCCCGCCAGCGGTTATTGTCAGTGACTGGATATTGAGCGTCATCAACAAATCTAATGGTAACACCAGTGCTGTTACAAGTTTATTAACCCGTGGGAAAATGTCCTTACTGTGGCATCCCTAATGTGAATTCTACAATAATAAGAAGAAATGGAATATTATGGACGAAGGAATTAGGCAAATTATCAACCATGGATTTGGTAAACAACCAAGTTTGGGCAATCGAACCAACTCTTGAAGCACATACTGACATAATTAGACATAACTAGTGAGGCACCACTCACAGGGGCTCATGGAAACACATCTTCCTTCATGATGCTTTTCTTGGATCACTACTGTGTACGGGTACACAGACTTATTTGTTCTAGTGATAATTAAAAAGCCCATAACAATGCAAGCTCCCAATAGTATAGCAGCACGGTGGCTAATCCACTAACCAGACCACTAATCAGAAGATCGATGGTTCGAGCCCCGGCTCCTTTCTCTTCATGTCAAAGTGTCCTTGGGCAAAATACTGAAAACCAAATTTCTCCTTGGTTACCATTTATCATTACAAAAAGTGACCTGCGTAGCCTTCAGATCAGCAGTGAGGCAAAGACAATAAACAAAAGAACAGTGACTATCTTTTTGAGTATCTGTTGTTTCAACACAGCAAATGTTACTACCCAGTGCCAGCAAAGCAACACCCTAAGTCTGCCAAAAACAGCACACCTCTCAAGGCTGTCACCATTTCAACTGTTCTGTTTATACAGCGAGGTATTAATGCGGCTTCCAGCCAACAACAACAAGGCTGCTTGTAATAAAATGATGTTTGGTATTTCTGGCATCTTAAATTTACTGGTAATGACCAAAATCAGGCTTCAGGCCACTGTTGACTGATCTCTCCAAAAAGACAAAAACAGTAACAGTCTAAAGCATGCATGCCCTGATGTCACAGGAAATGTTTCTCAACACATTACAAAAGTATGACACACTTTAAGTAGCCAGGAAGTTCCTTTCCCTCATCAGAAAATCTGCTTTCTATTCATTTCATGGTTTGTAAGGATGAGTCACAAATATGGAACTTGATGGAACTGATTTAAGGTCAGTCGATGAAATGTTTACTTTCACATCCGTAACTTAGATCAACCTGAAAGGACAGCGCTAATAAATCACTTTCAAAGAATTCCATACAGTATGTTCAGAGTCCAGTTCTGTCAGGCAGAAACGTTCACACAACATGAATGCAGTCAGTTGCCACCACTTGATTCGTGTTATATTAAAAAAAGAAACCTATTTGAAAGTGTAACTTATTTTTCAAGGTTTCCTTCCAGTTTCTTTCATTTCAATGTTGCCACTTTTCAATAGATATAATCAGAATTATACAAGTAGTTGCGACCAAGCAATCTGATTGGTCAACTCGACATTTAGAACACGCTCAAATCAGCATGACAGAACACCTGACTCATCACTAAAAATATTACTCTGCCATCTCCACATTGTCACATCCTGAAAACACGCAAATATAGGAACACTTGAAGTCAACTATTACTAAAGTAATACATCTGAATTTCAATTTTCATCTTTCTTTAATAAATACTGTGTATTTTATGGAGCCATTAGACCGCCTCCTTTATACAGGTGTGTACCTCATTTGTGTGCAGCACGTCAGAGATCAAACAGTTTAGTGAGCGCAGAGAAAATGTTGTTTTTGAAGGACTAAAGGTCGACTAATATGGACAGAGGCTAAATGTTTCATTAGACAAAACATATATTATTTTTGGAAATGATTACATCGATCTTTTTTCAACACATTTTGACTTTTGGTCTTTACAACACTGTGGAGTTATTGGAAATGTTTGGATCACATCCTCCATCAGCTGTTCGGTGAGTTGCAAATACAGCGCTGTTAACATGAAGTTCACAGACTAAGGAGCTAAATCTAATGGAAAAATTATCTTTTTGACCAGATATTTTAGTCACTAAAGACTGAACTAGTAAGGCAGTTTAGTGTTTATAGGTGTGTATTTATTCAGTCGAACGGCTGCGACTAGAAATTGTCTCTGTTGCTAGGCCGTTACTAAGGCTCAGGAGTAGTAGTAAACTGGGTTCCATTACATATAAGAGTCTACTGCCGAGACTGCTTGTTTTCCAGGTATTAGTCAGACCCCGTGTATCTCCATGGAAACAGATCGGAGCAGAAACAGCAAGCAAAAAATGTTTATTTTGAGGGAAAGTTGCCCCAAAATATGAAAATCTTTTGATTATATGTTTTATTTAAGTTTGTTATTGTTGTATAATCGCAATATTACATTGCATTTGACTCATGTAATGTTGCTTAATTTAACCCATTTTGTCCACAATAACGATGATACTCTACATGGTCATGTTAGAAACTTAGATGTGGTGCAAGTCATAAAGTGCTCAACTAAAAGCTGAAGTGACTACTGCTAAAATAAGGAACATAGTTTCTTTTGTATGTTTGTAGACAAGATCCAAGATCATTTTGTTTTATGGTCAATAAATGACTTCATATTCAGGATTCCACAGCTGTTAGTTAAGTTACTTTTCTTAATTAGCTTCTAACTAGATACTCCAGAACATACTGAAACACTGCTCCAACCCAGGGCTGGATGATTTACCTGCACCTAAAAACAAAAAATACACTTTCTGGACACCGATTATCAGGCTACACCAACTCACCTCCTCCCACAGCTCCCTCTTCAACCAGCTCTTCTGCCCTCCAGCCCATCTGATTGCCGGTCCAAGAACCTCCGAGTGAATCCAGTCGATGATGGTGAGCTCCAGGAAAGCCATCAGTGTGAATAGTGCGGGCTTCCAGATCAGACTTGGAGATGGTGAGAGAGCGCGGCGCGGGGGTGGAGGTGGAGGGGGAGGGCATTGTAAGCAGAGTAGAAGGCAGAGCCGCTGCGTTGCTCTGGCCTCCACCTGCCCCATCCATACTTAGCACTCTCGCATGAGTCTTAGCACTTGCTGTGCTGGAGGAGCGCTGAGCAGCACGAGAATGTGAGGGGCCAGCAGTTTCGGGTACATCCCCTTCCCTTGGAGTGGGGAGTTGAGCAGCAGGCGGGAGCGGGGACGTAATGCCAGTGTTAACGAGGTCCGGGGAGTAGCAGGAGGTAGAGGAACTCGAGTCGTCATCATCATCATCATCCGAGCTGTATCGTCGCTGAGAGCCCAGACTAGAACCAGCGCTCATGTCACTGCCATCGTCCTCGTCACTGGAATCCTCAAACAGACTTTCACTGTAAGCCTTGGCGCCCAGTCGGTTGCGCACCGGGATGTAATCTCTGTGCTGTCTATGATTGTGGTGACGCCTGTAAGAGCCACAGTCAAAACTACTGCTCCCTGCTCCGGCTCGCCTTCGTGGAGCTTTCCTTCGGCCTGGCCTGTGCCCCACACTACTGCCGCTGGCCCGCAGCAGCTTTAAGTCTTTAGGGCGCACAACCTGCTGGGCTTGCAGAGCAGACTGGTCAGGCAGTAAAAAGGGGATAGAGGATATGGGCAAAGCAGGCTCAGAACACACCAGACCCAGGGCCAGCCCTGAGGGCACTGAATTGGCCTGCCGAGGCGGGGGTAGAGGAGGAACTGGGGCATTGCGGTCTAAATCACAAACCTCTGAGTGGCCACTACTTGAAGGGGAAGAGTTCTGGAGAGGAGGGGGCTGTACAATATCACATAGTACAGGGGGCAAATCCTCTCCTTCAACAAGCGTCCTGTCTAGACCCTGGCTGAGGGAGAATTCTTTGGAAGGGGAACGCAGTAGCACGCTGTCTGACAGGTTGTCAGTATCACTGCCACCTTGTCCGGATGGATCATCTGCGGGCCCAAGGATGTTGGAGCCCAACGCTGGTGCTGAGGCGGAAGCCTGTCCATCTGCAGGCCGTGGGTGGCTGAACGAAGGACTTTCCAGCTGAGTCGAATCTGTCTTTTCACTGCGGTAGCTGCTAACAGTGCTTAGTGTCTCACGGTCTGTGGTGGCTCCACCTGCACTGAAACAGCTGTCCGTGGATCCAGCAACTAGTGCTACCCCACTGCGGCAGCCAGGGTGCTCAGTCCCGGGTGCAAATGCCACGGGGTCGAGGCCCAAACCCAGGAGGTTTTCACTCAGCTCCTCACTTAAGCTGCTCTTTATAAGGGGGCTAAGGGGAGTATCCCCGAGGCTCCCAGATTCAGCAGACGGGCCGAGGGGAGAATAAGCCCCCAATCCTTCGTCCTCAGGATTGTGTTGAGACAGTTGTTCTGGTAGCTCTTCAACTTCCTGCAACTGTTCTTTATTGCCTCCATCTTCTTGACTGGAGGGTGAAGGGGGTATAGACAAGCAGTCTCCGGCTTCTCCAAATCCACCTGACACTCCAGATATTCCTATAAGACCGGGGAAATCCCCTCCCAGAGCAGCAGCAATGCAGGACTGGACCACGCTGGGAGCCCCTGTACAGCAAGACAAATCAAAATCAGACTGAAGTGCACTTTGGAAAGCTTTAACACAGAGGGTTTGAAATCTGCCTCTCAGGACCCAGATCAGATTTGTTTCTTTTATTGGCCATTTGGATGAATGCACTACCCTTGAGCCATGCCTACAATGGGATATATACTGCACTGGTATGCTTGCAGCCTGGGCAGACAGTGTTCAGTGTGTATGATGCTCATCTCTGGTCACTGAATAGTAGCAGACTTACTAATGGCGTCCTGGGAACTCTGGCGTAGGATCTCACGGTGAATTGATGTAACAATCACATTATTGCTGCCTTGTTCCCGCATTAGCTCTTTGATATCTGAAGTAAAGGGAAAGATATCACTCAAAAATAACCGTGCATATTCAACAAAAGCTAAACTCACCATGATCTGGTGCGTACGAAAAGACTTAGGATTTTAAATTATATTAGACGTCAGCCGATTTATCGGCGCAGGCAGGATGTTTTATAAACTATTGTTATCAGAGGAATTTGGCTCAGAGAGTCACACTGAGATGTACTGTTGTGATCAATGTGTATATATACATGCCAGTGCTATAAACCAAAAAGGACACATCTACTCTGCTGTGGAAGAGGCCGAGTCTGTCCCGAGAGTGCTGGACAAATAGCTTGCCAAGCCCTGGCAAAACACCAAAGAGTCTCCAATTCATAGTTCACCTGCTCTACAATAATCTGATTATGCTCCAACTCCATCCTCGTGACTTAATTACTCCGTGGACCGACCACCAAACGGCCTGGCTTCAAGACTGGCCATTCACTGGAGCCGACAGCAATGCACTGGCTGGACTGTGGGAGGTAAAACTCCGGAGATGCTTGTCTGTTAGAAGCAGGAGGCTTCACTTGGGATTATCTTCCTTGGCCATACCTAATTTGTTTGCTTCCTGGGACTGCAAACTGTTTTTTTTTGTTGTTGCGATGATTCATTAATTTTTTAGTTGAACTGTGGGTTTTTGTATTGAGCACTGTACAGTGGAAATGAATCTATTGTGGCATGCAGTACCAAAACATAAATTCAGATACTTACCCTTAGTGCCCCCTGCATCCTCCAGCTGTGGCAAGAACTCCTGCAGAAAGAGGACAACATAAAAACAAATAAATACACTGTTGGCGCATAAAAATGGTCATCTCACATATATATACGATGTGTTACCAAGGCCATGAAATCAGTGGGCTTTAATTGAAAACATTTGCTCAGCAGACTGGCAGGGGAGTGACTGCTTAAAGACGTACTTGACGTAGGACGTTAAAAATTTTGTAACAAGAAAAATTGGAGGAACGACGGAGGGAGAAGAATGAAGGCGTGCTTCTTAAAATATGGTAATCCTCACCGACACTTGGTTCAAGCCAAACAGAGAGTGCTGGGAGCTACAGCGCACCGGGGGTGTTGAGTTGACCTTCCGAAACACAGTCATCTCTACGCCGACATGACTATCCCTGTGAAGAAGTTACACGTACACATTGAGCATTTCACAGCGTTGTCATTTCAGAAACTTTCTCCAAAATTTAAAAACATCTTCTCACCTGTGCTGATTCACATCATGGGGACCTGAACCTTCATCTCCTTCTTCTGTTTTTGCAGCTTCAGCTGTGAGTGAGGCCTGCTTCTTCTCCACGATCTCCCCGAGGTCGAACATAGCGTGAAGCCGGTAGTTCACCACCTTGATGGCTGTGAAAAAGACGGCCACCACAGCGGAGTACACGCCCGCCACCACCAAGCTAGGAGGAAGAGCCTGAGAGGGAGTGAAAAAAAAAAAAAAACCACAGCAGCTCAGTAAATATGAAAATGAGACGAGGTAGTCCAAGGAATGAGTACCTGAAATGATTTGGTAATGGCTGGCAAATTGGAAAAAAGACTAAACAGAGCGCTGTGTAAGAGAAATGAGTCGTTGCCTGCTTTTAGACTCCTGAACATTACACTATGCACCACTGTGATTTAAAATGTTATTTTAGGGTCCTTTAATGCAATTATTTAACACAGAGCTGTGTACAGGGCTGCCACATGCGTTCAGGCAGACTGTAAACAACAAAGTGTTGCAATATTATTTAAACAAGTTATCTGGAACTGAACGAGAAGAAAAATGTTACATTTATTATTCACACTGTGAACTGTGAGTGTACAGAAGATCTCGGAGAGCTCCTGGTCCGACTATGACCGATCTAACCAGCTCTTATTTTGTGTGATTCAAATGTAAATTTTGTATTGTATGTATTCCCTTTGATTTAGATCCTTTTGACTGAGTTAATCACTTGTGTTGATTGTTCTAATGGACTCCTCTGTACTGCTGCCATCCAAACCTCATCATGAAGTTGGTGGCTGAATGTTAACATAGGAATGATGATCCTGTCTGTTAAATGGAAGAAAATTCTGATAGATAACATTTGAAAAATTGTTATTCCTGAATGTAAAAGTTCTTTCGTTTATTTGGAGTCAGCCTGTTGTGAAAATGTTCTCACCATGTACAGCAGAAAGGGGAAGGCCAGGAGAAATATCCAAAGGTAGAGGTGGAAGCAGTTGGAGAACGTGCTCTGATGGGGGTCCACATACCAGCCTCCTGTGAGTGAAGCCCACACGCCCTGCCGTAGTATCTGAAGAGCTTGGGAACCCATCTCCTCCTTCAAGTTCAACCAAAAGCTGAAATGCTTCTTCCGAGGCTGTAGCTCAAAAAACTGTGCAGCAGTTCGAGCCACAGTATCTTGTGTCTATGATGGCACTTCCATTGGGGATGGCAGGTTAACCAAGACTGTTTCATCAAGGACAATAGTTCTGTGTCTCGGATATGTATACTTCAGTTGAGGTCAAGAGTCCTTGCATATTCTTGTGCCAGTATGTGATCTCTCCCTGCACCAACGTTGCCACACCCTAGCCCAATCCTTGTTGGGTAATCAGGAGAGTGACTTTTTGGCAAATTGGTAACCCACTGAATGTATGAAATGACATTCATCTGTAAGAAAGATCAGAACTGGTTTGTTTCATTACACGAAGCTACATTTTAAATGATTTGAAACTTTCAGTGAGAGGAAAAAGTGAATGGTGAGCAGTTAAAATCACTACATGAGGAGACACAATGTAGAAGCCTGTCAGCTGTCCACATGCACATGTTAGTTGTTGAGATCAGCACTTTCAAAGTATCTTTCTAGCTGTTTTACTTTACTTCCTTACATCCCACATGATGATCATGAAACAAGATTGTTTCCTCTTGATTTCCAGCTGATCCTGAACCAGTTTAGCAAACGATCACATAGTCAATGTGACTGCATTTGTGTTGAGTCCATCATTTCATACCACATATTTAACTTCCACGTCAGATCTCAGTAATAATCGTTAACCATATATATTTTTAATCAGAGGTTTGAATGACACCACAAAGACTAAAAACGTTTGTCAGCAGATGTCTCCTAACCAAACCAAACCAACCCATCAGGGAAGCTACATACACACATAGCTGATATATTTTTCAGATTTCAGACAAGAGCTCAAAACTCTCTATTTTAATGTGCCAGCTACATTAAGTTTATGATTGACACTAGCGAGCTAACACACAATTTAGCCTAGCTCACGAATATGTCTGTGCATTTATGGTCGGTAAAACTCGACATGCTCGATCACCACCGACTTCAATCACCTCGCTGAATATGACAACATGATCGACAGCGGCGGCACTCTGCTGCAAACTTCCTGACAAACGTTTAAACAACATTAAGATAGCCTGACGCTAGTCAGCCGGCTAATGCTAGGCCGCATATATCAACATTTGAACCTGGGTGATGTCCTGATCGTTAACTGGGTACATGTAACGCCAGCCTACAACAAGTTAGCATAACGTTGACGGCTAATCGCTAGGTGGACGTTAGTCGCTCGTCATTAGCTAATGTTAGCTTCGGTTAGCTCGGTAGATTTGATAATTGTGCTCACAGTGAAATGTTTTCCACATTTGGATCCCAGCATAGCTTACAATTAGCATTAGCTGCCCAGCTTGCCTCATACCCTCCTTCCGCATCCAGTCCTTGTAAAAATCTCAGAGCTTTCCTTCTTAGGATGCTAGCGAGCAGAGGCTAGTGTCCAAAAAAGCTGGAGCTTCACTTTTGGTCGGCGTTGGCTAACTTCTCCTCTTTCTCTCAAAGTCTCTCATCCTCTTTGGCATTAAACGTAGGGAGGCAATGCCGCGAGGGGACGGAGGTCCTCTCCGGTGATGAACGGCAGCTGTTTCTCGGCTTAAACGGAGCCTGTGTTCAAATGTTTCAACAAGCTAGCTGAGTAGCTAGCGCTAGCTAACAACTAGTTGACACACGCGCACGCATGCACGCACGCACGCACAGAGAGCGAGCGAGCGAAAGAGAGAGAGAGATTCCCATGGCACTGATTGGCCGCGTGCACACACGTCACGGGGAGGGTATTTTACTCTTTTATTTCAAATATGTCAAAATATGACAATGTCATTTGTGATAAATAACACCTTGCGGCATAAATAAATAAATAAATATCATGGCTATTTGCATACCAGGTCTGCAGCACCAGCAGGGCCCTGCTTTATGAATGTGAACCTGTTTATCATTCAGCAACAATAACCGGTTATTATTAGTTTTCTAACTACTGTTTAATTATTATAGCTGCTTTGCATCAAGCTGTCGCTGACTTTATCTGCTGTTTCATCGGAACCCCAAAAAACAAATGGAACCACATGAGATAGCACTAAGATGTCCACATGAACTAGAACAAAGCCTTGTCCATCTTGGACTTATCATCTATGGGCAGTGGCCCTTTTACACAGGCAAAGGAATGATAATAAAATGAGATAATAATAATTACATATTTGTTGTTGCTTTGCTTGCTGTCGCTCAAAAAATGCAAACTTCTGTCCAAATTATCTCACTGAGCTTTGGCAACAGCAAACCAGAGACAAACACAGAGTCAGCCTGTTGTATATCTTATAAAATACATGGCCTACCTACAGTTACTCTTACATTTTTGTAAAGCAGCTCATAATACAGATATGTACACAAACTAACATCATGGTTTTGGGGACTTGAAAGTGCTAAGGCAGTGTTTAGCAATACATGAGCTCATGAATGATAGGGCAAATACTTGGAGTATGTAAAAAATCTTGTCTGGATGTTAGAGGAACATCTGGACTTCTCTCGTCATAGCTGTTTTGTTGAATTAGCATCTTAGCAATGCTCAGTAGTGGCTTATTGTATCCTTTAACCACCCTCCTTGATACCCTACACCCTTAAAAATAAAGGTTTGAGTTAGAACCTGAACTGGTTCTTCATGGTGATGCCATAGGGGAACTTTTTACCTGTTGTTTCTTCAAAATCCATTTATCATCAAGTTCTTCCCAGAATTAAGTGCAAATAGGTTTTGTTGCTGAGTTCATTAAAGTGCAATATGAAATAAATAAAATTAAAATATTTAATTTTAAATGCAACATTGGGTTATTATTTACTTTTGCCAATACTAATTGCTGTCTCTAAAAAAGTAGAATATTACCCTTTACAATTAGAAATGGCATCACAACAATCATTTCTACACGTTATGCATAAAGCAGCCATTAGTTAAAGCCATAAGTACTACAGGTTCATGAAAAAGGTGTTCAAACTGTCTCTTTGTTGTTGTTTTTAAAAATCAAAATCAGGTCACATGGCTGCAAAGGGTGACTTAAAGAACCAGTAACCAGTACTTCAAAGAACCTTTAAAAGAAAAAAAAATATTTAAGATAAAAAGTTTCTACAAAGCACCAAAAGTGCTGCAAATGTGACTTAAAGAGCTCTTTTTATGTATTCAGTTCCCCAAAAAAAACCTTAAACAGTAAAAAAAAGGGGTTCTTAAGAATACAAAGGTTCTCCAGAGCACTTATCAAGAACTAGTTTTTCTTAGAGTGTGTGTCAGCACAGATCAGACGTCACCTACATTAGACCTGCACTGACACCACACCTCACTTACCTGACAGGATGATTCCCCATCAGTCTCAGCACAAACAGGCTAATGGGACAGCTGACCCTGCTGCTTGACTCTCTAAATTCTCATCTTTTGTGATAAAACTCACCTGCTCTCGTAGAAGAAGTGACAGTTGCTTTGGTGAGGGCAACCATAGCCTAAACATTACGTCATTCAATGATGTGGACCTCTAAGTTACCCTTCTGTTCCTCTCACAGTTCCCTGTATTCTCAGCAGGGGGTAGTCAACACAACACATGTTACTGCTGATGAGCATAAAACAGGTTTCATCCAAGATGTGATGGAGAATACAACTAAATTAAACAACTTATTTAAAATGCTTAAATAATCACGTGACACGTGTTACTTTGAAAACGTAACACATGCTGGACAACAAGCACTAATGAAAGATACAATCCATGGGTTATAGACCGAAGTTAAGTACTGTCAACGGCATGATTAATGTGGTTTGATGGCTTCAGTATCAAACTTGCTCTATATTAAAGGAGCATTCCAGCCATTTAGTATTGCACTTCAATAAATTCTGGGGAAGAAAGATAAAAATTGATGCAGCCGATGCCAAGATATTCTGACTTTTATGGTAGATAGAAGACATATGAATACTTTAAATACTTTTATTGTAATGTAAATAATAATATACTTAAAGTATCAACAGTAAAAGTATTAATTCTGTAGAAAAATGTTAGTGTCTGTGTTTTTCTATTATAAATGTTGTTTTTGTCTGCTGTGTTCATGTCTATGTTGTTCACTGCTGTAGATGTTTAAGGATGAGCTCATTTCAAATGCTTTGAATGCTGTTGGGTAGTTTAATCTACAGCAATGCATCATGGTCTATAAGATTATCATGTTTTTCATATCTCTAAAAGTCAGCTTTTTCTGCCCTCAGAAAAACAGCCCTGTTCTCAGCTTTGTGTATTTTCCAGCTGATTTAAGACCGTTTAGATTTTTCCAACTCATAAAGGGAAACTGAAGCTTTCGGTTTATCAGAAAAATTTAAATTTAAATTGGAGATACATGCTTTTCACTGGACAGGAATGAATATGAAAAAATGTAATCTGTGAAGTAACTAGTAACTAGAGCTATGATGTGGTGTGTACATAAAGTATAAAGCTGCGTGACATGGAAATACTTCAGTACAATACAAGCAACATGGATTTGTACTTAAGTACAATTGTTGGGTCTGTATGGAAGTTACATAAGATAACTGAGTCATTCCATGATGATTTGAGTCCCTCTGACCTTCTTGAGTGTATTTTATCTACTGAGTGACCAAAATCTATTGTTAAGGGAAATGTCCCTTTCAATAAACGTTACATAAATGTTATCTTTATATCAGAAACAATCTTGTTATTTCAGCTGACACTACCTTTTTTGTCATGTCCCTCATGGCCCTTTGATCAAGGTGCACTTATGACGAATAAAAATAGAACAAAGCCCAAACATTTTGCCATTCACATGAACATGGTAATGGTAATTATTTATTAGAATTACATTATTTAGCACCTCAGTAACACCTCAACCCTGCTATGCAAATCTTCTCCCCCCAAACTATAATAATAATAATAATAATAATAATAATAATAATAATAATAAGTAGAGGAAAAGGGGAAAAGGAATATAAGTGTATACTTCTTCCTACTCCTTTTTGAACATATACGATTTAATTGCATTCATGCTAGTGAAGTTAATAATTCAGGTTTTTTATATATAACATGAGCAACAGGAAGTGACATCGTTAAAGTCTACTGAACAAGGTGCAGAAGCAGTCAAATTACTATCTTCTGGGGCACCCTGCACCCATGTACAAAGGCTGCATATCACCCCCCTCTCTCTACACTTTTATGGTTGCTACTATCTTCTCTATCTATATATTACTTATTTATGTTATGATGTTGTCACCATTAACGGCTCAACAATGTTACATGAAATAAAGAAAGAAAACTTTCTTATCTCTTTGTTATTTCAATAATATATGCACACCATGTGTTCTCCTGTTAAATCATAACTCTGTCACACTCGACCCTGTTTCTTGTTTGATCATAACAGGGTTGAACACTTTGGTTGTGAAGTTATGCAGTTATTTAAATGGGTCAGTATATTGGATCAACATTCTTGTACCACATGCACTGGTAGACTCGGGGGGGGGGGGACCGTTGGTCCCCGCGGTGCCCCCATGTATGAGAGGCCACGCCGCAAAAGTGTCCTCTGTATACGAGACCAGATGGCAGCAGCAGTGTAAGGTGCGGGAAAAAAAACACTTAAACATTTCACTTTATCATAAATAATGGACATCCATTACTAACACACCAGAGCTATGCAGCACCGAGAGAGAGAGAGAGAGAGAGAGAGAGAGAGAGAGAGAGAGAGTGAGCAAGAGAGAGTGGAGAGAGAGGAGATGATGATGAAACTCAAGTGTAAGACACATTTTTCAAACATATCATGACCTGCAATTTGTGTGAAACGCTGTATCTTCATGTTAAACATGTTAACTTATCTTGTTAGCAAAGTGTGACCTTTGTACAGTTACATCACTGTGAATTCATTGTCTCTTTAATCCCAAAAGATTCATAACTACCACAGCATGATCACCCCTTGATAGATTGATGCAATCAGTACATCACATCAAGAACTGAAAATGTGTGTCTGAGAGTCACCTAATGTACCGTGATTTATATCATAATGTTACCTGAAATCTTAATTCGTATCCGTTCACTCTGAATTCCCATGACCTAGAAACATTATTACTTAAAGTGAATAATGTGCATTCAATAAGAAATGCCAGATAAAGCGCATTTTCTTTGTGAATCTACAAGAATCAACACACAACACGTGTGTACAAAGTATATAATCAAGTGTATTTTCATCTTTATCCACGTTCTGTACACATATTAAGATCCATTTCACATGAACACTATACAATAGCAATGAGTGAGGAATGAAATATTTTCTGAGTGCTGAGCAGCTCATGTCGAATGGCACTTTCATAAAAAAGAACAAGAAATCACAGAGCATGAATAAGTAAATGTAGACATAACTCAACACGGAAAATGGCTTTATATTATCAGATCCATTGAGTAACAGATTCAGCACATATAAAATGCACAATGCAACAAAACAAAACATTTGTTTGTTCCATCTTTGTGTTTTCTCTGCATAATCTGGACTTTAAATAATGCAAAAACATATTTGCAGCTATCAGAGGAAAGTGTGCTTTTTGTCTGGATTTAAGTAAAAGGGAATCTAAAATGCAACGTGTTAAGAGGAGTGGTAACAAGATACATCGAAATATCAGAGAAATATCAATACAATTCACACACCTTCAGTTAATCATCTCATAGAATAGTCTTTTAGTAACTGATAGAAAAAAACAATACGTTTGGCTGCTTTACAAGGAATATATATGTCTCAAAGATATGTTTACATTTGTGTGTGTGTGTGTGTGTGTGTGTGTCCCATGACAGTTTTGAGAAAGGAAAAGTTCAAGAGAGAGCCAACCTCTGCTGAGGCAGGTTGGTTCTCCCTTTCCATAAAGACAAACTTTGTCAAAATGTGATTCTGTGTTCCCCAAATATCCTGTGAAGTTCGGGATTCGGCGGTTCTCATGAGGCTTATTCTTCTTCATATCTATTCCCCTGCTTACTCAATGCTTTTTCAATCTGCTAATCTCTATATGTACATACAAGCAATGTTTACAGAGAAATACCTTCACTGGTGTAGACTGACTTGTTCACAATTATCCCTACTTGGAATGGCATGGTAAATTGACTGTGACATCTCACATAAATAATATTTCTGATCCATCATACTATAAGGCTCACTGGCCGGAGTATGTTGAGTGATTTAATTGCCTTTAAATGCTGTATTTCTGCTAAATATCATGCTTCATTTATGATACTGCACCAGCAACATGATACCATCTGTTGTGGATAGAGGCAGAGTGAGTAAAACCACGTAACATAACATGGAGGCTGCAGAGATGAGGTCTCATCTGAAAGGCTTTCCATTTGAGCGTAGTCAAAATTACTGGGGTGCTCTCTGCTCATCTACCATGAAAATTCAATAACTTCACTGGTTCTGCCTCATATATCATAATGGGGACATTGAGACTTGAGATAGAGCATTACAAAGAACTACAAAGAAAACATTTAGGCAAATCGGTCCGGATGTTCTCAGCACTTTCTTCACTGTACCATGCTATATACAAAGCCGAAGTGGATATGCTTCTTCCCAGCATATTAAAAACACTTAAAAAAGGAAAAAAGAATTGGTGTATGCAGAGTGCACATTATGACACAGAGGATGAGTCAGATCTTTCATGTGCCGTAGATGACGATTTTATCACTAATACGAGCTGGGCAACCTTGACTTTTGAGAGAAATATAACTGTTAAACCAAGAAACAAGTGCTTTATGCAGTTGTTTTTTGTGGTCTGTGAAACTTCTCTGATGGTCGACCTGACAAAAACAGGGGAGCAAAATGAAAGAATCCTCTCTGATCCTCTTGTCTCAGTCCACACTTGCCTTCGCCGTTCTCAGACGTAATATTCTTTGTCTTTGTTCTTTTTTCCCTTTGTGATTGCCTTGGCCACAGAGGCCGTTGCTGTGCTTTTGTCTTTGACCACTGCTCCGTTTCCCTCCACTGTGGAATTGTTGGCAAAATTGTGACTCTGGTCTGTCTGGTAGGAGCCCTCGTCCCGGTTGCGGTACTTGTACATGGCATAGAGGAGGATAAGAATGCAGAGAGCAGCAGCAGCCACAATACCAACCACCATCCCTGTGGTGCTACTGGACTCCCTGATCACCTCCACGGCCCCGGGTTGGCTCTTTTCATCAGAGGCTGTGGGGTTGGCTGTGGGCACATGGGGAAAATTGGGGGGGTAAGTTAGTCCTGGTGTGTTTCGGGAGGATGGAGGAGCAGGGGGCAAAAGCACCTGGTCGCGGGTGTTCATTTTGCCAGCGGGGATGTGGAGCTTGTCAGGGTTGGTGGTGGGAACGTAAGGAGGTAAGGGGCGGGGTTTCTTGACTCCACCCTCACCAGTGGTGGGAGGTGGAGGAAGGACTGTCCTGTCAGTGACCATGGGGGAGTTATTATTGTAAAAGTCTTCGTCATCTGATTCCGTCATCTCCCCAGAGCCGAAGGCCGAGACCTCCACAGGGTCACCACAGTCCTCCTGGTCTGGGGGGCAGGAAGGGTGAGGAGGGAGTATCAGGGACTCCTTGGTGGTTTCAAGTGGGGATAGGAGGGTGGGGGGAGGAGGTATGACGGGGTAACGGGTGGCGATGGATGGGGACTCAAGGGAATCCACTGTTATAATAGGCAACACTAATTCACCTCCTAGAAAGGAAACAGAAAAGGTAAGGGATCCTAAATTAGAAGAGCATTAAAATAGAAATGCCTGGAAGTGGCTGAAAAGTTGTGCTCATTAAAACAGAGGCACAATCTGCTCATTATGTCAACTATTACTGAGGAATTATGCTAATATAAACTTAACAGCTTAACAGATACATAATTTAAAACAATGACATATTATCCTGATGAAAATAAATGAAAAACACCATGACGTTGTTCTTGAACGATGTATGCAATTCTTCATTCCTGTATGGAGCCAATGTGGGGGTGTGCATATTAAGAATGTAAATAATATCATGATATACAGTATACAATACAGCAAGAATGTGAAAGAGCTCACATGCAGACACAAACATAGAAGATGACCCATGAAAGGCAGCAGCTGAATGAAGAGCATATAACACACAGAGCACATAACAACTGCTTCTCTGTGGGCGGGCTCAAGAGGTGACAAGAGAAATGACAAACAGGTTATTGTATGTAGGAATCACACGTGGAATATTGTGGCCTGCTGAATGCAAACAATGTGTCCTGAATATATTTAATCATTATTTTGATTTACAGTTGATTCCCCAATATGTATTTATATATGTATATAAAATATAGACTTGTTAGTGCAGCAATAAGTACTACTCATATAGAATCAAGTGATACTTCTAGAGGTGGATAGATTTAGCATGTTCAGTTGTTGGTAGTGTTAAGAGAGGAGGTACTCTCTGAAGAGCAGGGTCTTCAGGAGTTTTTTTAAGGTAGAGAGGGACACCCTTGATCTGGTAGGAACTGGTAGTGCGTTCCACCAACAGGGAGCAACAGACAAGAAGAGTTTGGATTGTCCTGAGCATAGGGGTGGCAGAGCCACAGGCATTGTTTATTGGAGAAGCAAAACAGTTGGGAGGTAACATATGCCTGTATATGGGCATATAAGTAGGAGGGTGCAGAACTGAAGATTACTTTGTAGGTGAGCATTAGTGATTTGAATTTAATGCAGGCTGCTAAAGGTAGCCAGTGGAGCTCCATGAGGAACGGAGTAACATGTACCCTTTTGGGTTGATGATCATCTGAAAGGGTTTCACTGTGTAGGCTGGGAGGCCCTTCACGAGGGCATTACAGTAATCTAGTCGTGAGATGACCACAGACTGTATTAAGTGTTGGGTAGCATGTTGAATTAGGGAAGGCCTGATTTTTCTTATGCTGAGAAGTGCGAAGCGGCTCGACTGGGCAACCAAGGCAATGTGATCAGAGAAGGTTAGTTGGTCATCGATCATGACTCCTAAGTGTCTCGCTTCCCTGGTAGGGGTGACAGCAAGGAAGTCAATTTGGATGTTGATGTCATGGTGTATAGTAGGTTTGACTGGGAGGACCAGCAGTTCAGTTTTTAAGACATTCAGCTGTGCCTTCATATGTGGATATATCTGAGAGGTATTCAGAGATCAGTGCAGGGGCTGAGAGGTCATCGGGTGGAAATGACAGATAGAGCTGCGTGTCATCTGTGTAGCAGTGATATGAGAAGCCATGCAAGCGAATAATCGGACCCAGAGAGGTGGTGCAAATAGCGAAGAGAAGGGGCCCCAGCACTGAGCCCTGGGGCACCCCTGTGGTGTGGTGGTGAGATGCGGACAACTGTCCAAGCTGAGATACACTGAACGAGTGCCCTGTGAAGTTGGATTCAAACCAGGAAAGAGACGAGTCAGAGATGCTCATGTTTGAGAGCATAGAGAGAAGGATGCGGTGGTTAACTGTGTCAAAAGCAGCTGATAAATCAAGCAGAATAAGGACCATGCTGCTGCTCTGGCTTCTTTTATGACAACAGAGCTGTTTCAGTTGAGTGGCCACTCTTGAAACCAGATTGATTTGGATCAAGAAAGTTGTTCTGTGAGAGGAATTCTGAGAGCTGTTTGGCGACCGCACATAAGAGCTATAAAGCCATGCATGGACACTTTTTTTTTTTCTTTTCTTTTTTTATCTTCTACTTGAGGAGGAATATCAGTTATTTATGGCCGCTCGGTTCTGTTTCATCATTATTTGAGTCACACTTTGCAGGGCCCGTCAGCAACAAACAATTCTGATAAGGTCATATTAATAATTGAGGCTCCCATAATAAGGGCAAACTCCTTAAATTCCAGATCTACCATCTACTGTCAGCTGCTCTTAGTGACTGCACTGCAAGGTTTTCCTCCATCCAATTTAGTGAGTTACAGCATGACTTAAAAGCTAACATGCAGGATGAACTGATGCTAGTTGAGTGTGCAACAACTACCCAAATTAGGGCACAAACCCTGAATAAGAGTGTGTGATAGCTGCAGAAACATGAAACTGGAACAGGAGACTTGAAAATGTGAAATCTAATGGTGGCTGTCTAAAGTCAAAGTCAGTGTTTTATCCACAATCTTGGTTAAAAGTAACATTACAGTTGGATAAAAGCTGCAAGTGCACTCCCTTATTGTTTACCATGGCTGACCCACCTGTTCCTGGCTCACACTCTTCCAGGTCCTCATCATCACTTGGACACTCAGCTGAAGCCACCAAAATATCATCAGAGTTCTGCGGCTGAAAGGAAAATAGATCAAATTTGTTGTTTTTATCAAACACAGTCAACATGTTCCCATCAACTAGATTTGTGCTCACTTTTTTTTATGATTGCTTTTGCTGGCCGAATCTCCAATTTGAGGGAAAAAACTGCAGTATGCAGCAGTGTACCACTTGCTTGGAGCAACACTACAAATGTAAAATGTGCTCATATGCAGGTACTTTTTATTCTTCACCCCTGTGGCTGACTGAAAGCAAAGTAAATGCACTACTAATGGAGAGTAAATTCACAGTAGGATACACTTTCAGTAATTGAGTAATTCAGTTAATTCTACATAATTTACTTTTTGAATGAAAATTCACTCTGTATTTTTATTAGAGAGGAAGGGGGAATTTTTTTCTTTGAAACCTCAGGACTCAAGTACACCCTTCCAATTTGGCAGGTTTGCGGCTTTTTGGGGTTTAAAATCAACTCACTTGAAATGGTGGTTTGGTCATGTTCACCAGTAAGGATTCAGTATTTTGACTGCGAAAATCTGTTCCTCAGATCAAAATGTATTTTTGCATAGCTGATCAGAAATATACTGAAGCATGAATGTCATTATTTTGTTCAGATACGTTGGACCAAAGCTGTTGTAAGATAACATACATATATTTATTTATGGATTTATGTTCAATTTTATTCTAATAATGATTACATATGACATTTTATACATGCATACCGCATTCAACAATAAGAAAGGTTTGATTTGATTTCATTGTGTTAGAGAGTCTTTTGGTTTTTTGACAGGTGAAGACTACACATACTGCATATACAGTATTATTACTGTGACTCCTCCTAACACACCACGTTTTCATTTCAAGCTTTCACTGCAACATCTTGAGTACCAATTAAAAAAAAAAACTTTCCTTCCTTAGAGAGTTCATATTGACCCTCTACACCTCAGAGTTCACCTTCCTCTGAGACTCAGCTCTTCAAAACTGAAGAACCAGAAGCCAGTTTTCATGTTACTTTACTTTTAATAAAGAGTTTTCAATTTCAGCGAAATGAAGGCCTTCTTTTCCCAAAGTTAAGCGCCATGGTCATTGTGAGTGTGTGAGAGCGGAAACGAGGAATTAAGTGTATTATCTGTTTGTCCTTGGTTATGCGATTGTGTTTTTTGATTCGTACAGGGTGACACAGAAGTATCTAGTAATACAACATGCATATTAACACAACATGAATGGAAAACCTTCAACTATGAGCAGAATGCAAAAAGTAAAATAGAATAAGAAAGGAGGAAGATCAAGGTGTGTTACTGTTCATCAAATACAAGATAAAATAAAACTTTAAACTTTTTATTCTTTGGTTGGTCCCAAAGTTCTATTTATAGTATTTTAGCATATAAAGACATATCATTCATCATTAGTTTTATGTTAATCATAATTTTGTACTTTTGAGGAGAATGTGTGTTAATTTTGATTTATTAAACATAGAAATAATAATGCATTAAAAAATGAATCATGCTCTATGATGACCCCATATGCCACAACACAATTTTCCATCGTAGCTTTGTAAGCATGATGGAGGGAGATAAAAGAACAGTGTTTGGTCCAGTGAGTGAAGAATTTGGTGGTTGGAGCACCAATTTCTGGAATCAGAAATATTTGTTGGACTACTTCAAGCCTGAAATATCACCACAATGCAAACCACTGAGCAGCGAGGTTGGACGTCAGACCTGCACAGTCCCTGATGCTACCGTGAGCAAGTGGACTTGTCGAGCCAAACTCAAACAGGTGTCCAAATGGGACTGAGTCTACCTACCAAATAAACCGAGTTGAGATTTTTAAATCCTTCACACAATACTGATATACGTCATTCATTTAGATGAATTAAGCATCTAATTAATGAGATCATTTTTTTCATCACTTGACAGCCCCCCCATCATTTTTAGCTCCCTGAAAAGTGGTGACTCATCTAACCCTCAAACCAATTAACATTCAATTAGCATCCAGCTCTCTTAAAAATATTCCTTCATACTCTCTCTGACCTTTGAGATGCTCTCCCTTAAGCTGGGTGATCGCTGCCTGCGGGTGGTGGTGGTAGCCATAGTCGTTGTGGTTTCCATGATTGTGGTAGACATATCGGACACTGCCAGCGGGGTGGCGGAGGTCGTGTCAGTTGTCAACACGGAGAGCGAGTCCCCAACCAGACGCAGGTTCCCCTCCACCTGTATGCTGGGATCATTTTCTGCTGCCAGTTTGAGCACCTGGAGACCGTTGTAGTACAGCCCTGAAATCTGACCCTGGAAGGGCCGACCCTTGTCATGGCCACCAATTTTAATGGCTGCCTGGCTGTTAAAGATGGTCAACTGTCTCCCTAAAGTCAGACAGAGACACGGAGAAAGAAAAGAAGTAGAAAAAGGGAGAGAACAGTGGAGCAGACGTAGAGAAGTCACATGAGGGAGCTTGCACAGGAACATCATTTGAACCAGGTAGGTTTTAGTGAACAGTAATAGTTTATTTAAAACTGGATTTAGATTTGAACCTTTAAAAGGGGTAGGTTAGTTAGCAGCAGGTTTATAATTTAGACTTGACACATGCAGGTTACAACCACCAGATGAGGCTTAAAGTCTAAATTTAAGTGCCTGTTTAAGTGTTTTGATTGGACAGTGATAGTGATTTTTAATTAGCAATGAGTTATGAATCTGTCTGCAGGGAAATGGATATTTATTTATTTCTTTACTCCAGAACAGATGGTACAAGGATGCACATCTTGTGGCTTCTTCTTTTATAAAGAGGGATGAATAATTAAAATGTCTTAATATACTACAGACTGTAGAAAGCTAAATGACAATAAAAGCTAAACATCCCTCCATCCACTGACTCCATCAGCCATTAGGCCATTGAAACATGCTCTGCTCTGGGTTCCCCCTCGTCCAATTGTTTCACCTCCTGAAAGGGGCAATGATATCTAACAGCACCACTGTCAGCAGCTTCACTGATAAGCAGTGTTACACCAGAGGAGGACTGCAGTAATGGGTCTCTCAAGAGAATACTTATTAGCAAAGTTAATGGCTGCAAACAGTGATTTCCTTTAACAGCCTGTCAGGGCTATTTTGTCGCAGCAGAAAAAACGTCAGGCTTAGGCGTTGTAGTACAAGGTGAAGCAACACAAGGTTAAGGGGAACAAGGAGGGAAAAGAAGTTCATTTAGTGTGATTACATCCAGGAGTTATATTTGGAAACGTTCAGTTTAGTAGGAATGAGACCTGGTCAACTTAGGTCACGTGTTAGTTTCACTGGTGTTAATGGATATGTTTCACAGCATTTAAATGATTTTATGTAGAATAATTACACACAGACACAGTTAGAGGGTTAGACAAGGGTTATGTGTTTTTAGTTAATTGTTTTAAAATCTTTGTTAAAGGTGCAGTTTTTCCACAAGGTGTAAGGATGACAAAGAATAAATGGCAAGTATGCTTTACCCCTTTGCTTTGACACTTTGAATTCCACTTGAAGTTATACTGAGGTCATCAAAATTCATAGCCAATGCAAGTTCCAATTAAAATGGAGGGTAACTCAATCCTTGTCACTCTTGTCTTCTGGCACTGCACCTCTCATGGGCAAAGGTTATTTAGTAGTTATTTCAAAGATTAATTAATTAATCAATTAATTTTTACCTTTATCGAGTAGCCACTCGTCAACTACCCGACCAAGTCTGTATGGGATTCTTTGTCTAGCAATAGCCAGTCGTTCATTATCATAGTGTCCTTCAAAGAATTTGGAGAGACAGATTAAAGGTTAAAGTCTGCAAGCTGAAAGATCACATGGTTAGAAACAGAGTTATAACGGCTAACAGGTTTAACAAGTTATCAGTTTTAACCCAGCTGTGAGTTAAAAGAAACTTGCGATTTACTTAGTGTTATCTAGTTATTATGAGTAACAGTGTTAATGCTAGTTAGAGTATTGTTTAGGCTATTTATAATGTGCTACACTAGTTAGTGTTATTTAGCTATTTTTAAGAAAAGCATTATCTTAAGTAAATAGCAATGACAGTAAAATATAAAATATTTTTGTACTGTATAAAAAAAAGAGGTTAATTCAGGTAAACATAAAACAGCATTCAAAAATCAGACACTTCAACAAAGACAATTAGTAATACACATTCTGTTAAACAGCTAAATTCATCAGTTATCAGTTACAGAGGACCGACGTCTCGCCCCACTTCTCTTCCACAAAGTGCTTTCATAATAAACACTGCATGATATACAATGTGTTTTTACTGCAGCATGTTTTTATCAAAACCTGATGGGAAGCTAAAAAAAAAATTGTTCGTACAAGATTTTCAAACTTCATTAACAAATTCAGCGATGGACAAAGCTCTACTTAAATTTTTGGGACTATTCTCAAGTGGGGCAGGACTTCAGCTCTCTATTTAACACATGCAAACACAAAAGACTAATTCATCAAATGAAAACAAGAAATCTACTGTATGATACAAACTTCAAAAGTATGAGCTAGACAATAGGAGAGTCCAGTCTATGCTAGTGTTAGAAATACTTTTCACTCAGTCGCTTGAGTTTCTATCAATCATCAGCCACACGGTTTCCACGCGCTTCTGACGTTACAACTTCTGCATTCTTGTTGGCATTATTTATAAATGACTACATGTGTAGGGCACCTTGTTCCATGTAGAGTTTATTAAGAAAATGTTATCTGAATACATGTCGAACCCACATGCTATGATAAAAATGTAAATAAATGGATCGAGATGAATAGAAAGAAATAAACAGTTTAAAGTCAACAGTGTTGTTGGACATGAGATGGTAATGGATGGATTAAAAGGATTAGGATTACAGCACAACATGGAAAAGGAGGGACAGTACATGACAGTGTGTGACAGGATGTTTTTACTGTAAGCTTTTTTCTGCGTATGAGCTTTAAACCAATCTGCAAGGTGCAAATCTGTCTTTCTGCAGGAACGGGATCTTTTTGTTGTGTATTTGTAGATTCTTTGTTTTGTTTATTTGTCTTTGCATATCTAGTCCACATTTATTATGCAAAGCCATGAACGAATTTGAATTTTACAAATGCTATAAGCCACATTTAAATCTGTTAATATAATTTCCACTTATGGAATGGATAATTTTAGCTATTGCATGGTGATACCTAAATTATACACCAACTTTTATCCCCAGGCAGGATAATTCATCATTATGTACAGTGCATGTGTGTGATTATGTACTGTATTTTATGTGACAGCATCTGGCAGTTATCTGGACACCAAACAGACTATAGAACTGAAATGTAAAACACATGTATGACTTGGTTATTATAGAACTGAGCCCAGTATGAATTCATCTAAATCCATTAATCAGTTTTTGTCATCAGACCTTTCCACGGACCAAAAAACTGTTAATGCCAACAAGAATGTATCAGCTGAATTAAAATCAACATATTCACACTGGTTAGTCAACATCGTCTCTTTAGACCAGATGGTGGATCAATGATTAATAGATAAATAGGTTTATTTAGTACGTAAACCAAACATCTATCACACATATACATATCCTTAATATACTCAGCCAGTTTTAGAGGAAACATTATGTAAGATATGCTCTTTTAATTAGCTGTAAACTATCATCTTTTTCTTGCCTGTAAAAATGAGGCTGATGAAAATTGATACAAGGCAAAGTCAAATGTATCAATTTCAGATTATTATATTGTTTAGCCAATATGGCATGTCGTGTTGTACACGTGTGGCAAATGAATAGTTAGCTTTTTTTTGCAAACAGTACATTTCCCAACTGAAGGCATTCAAAGATTTATGTTTGATATGCAGACATGCAATCCTTTCTCGCTGATCCAGGTGCTCCGTGCCATCTATCGATATAACCACACGGTTTGTCCCAGCAGTCTTACCTGGTGGATAACGCTCAATGACTGGATGGTTGTCCACCTGGAGAGTGGCATTGCCACCGCTGCGTGTGAAGCGCACAACATGGTACTTGCCGTCGTTTACTATGACAGCAGGCTCATCGATGGTGATGTCATCTGTCCCTACATTGAAGATAACACCAATTTTGCCTTGATCCTGCAGGTGAAGAACAAAAAAAATAAAAGTTACACAATTGCCAAAGTTATGTATTTTACATATTTCATATCATATTCATTCCAAACATGCAAACTATTGCGTTTCCGTCTACTTCTTATCTGTTGAGCCAGAGACCTTATTGAAGCAGTGAAAGGACATCTTTTGTGTCATGGACAGTATGTTTAGTTCTTTCCAGCTCAGGTTACTTGATGTCGATCACTCTTGACAGAATCCTGCTGCTTCTCTTTTGGTTGACAAACTTCTCTCCCTGTCAGCCTCTGCCTGCTCCTGCCAACCTTACTCAAAGATCAAATCTGCTTCACAAGCCAGCCTTTGGGTGGCACTAATCAGAAACATTGGGAACAAACTGTGTGTGGCCTCTCTGCCTGTCTGGCATTTGTACATTCAACGCTTTTTTAATGCAGCACAAGGTCAAAGTGCTAATGTGGTTATAAGAGACGCTGAGAGAGAGTGAACTTATATTCTGCTGACTTTCTACAAACCTTTTGCAGCTATGATGAAAATGCAAAAAACAAACAATGTGGGAGAAACAGAACATATCTTATCTGCCTGAAGGTTAGCAGCAAAGGTCAGCTGCCCTCTTTCACAGATAGTCAAGTGATTGTGCAACGACTGCCTGTTGTATAGCACGTCTCACATGCACATGTGCACAGGTGAAAGCCCACAACCATTCCATAATATTAATAATAAGAGACTTTCAGGCTGCAGATTTGCCCATTATATTTGTCTCCCAAGACTCAGCAGGTTTTTATTCAAACATCCAGCAGCTGGCCGCACTAAATCACACCTTCAACCAGAAGTAAAAAGTGAAACTGGCTGGTGTAGTGCTTTATTTAAAAATTAGATGCTGCAGACTGCTGGTCCTGCATGTGCACACTATTTACTGGCCGTGTAGACATGATGAGAGTCTTGCGTTTCGTTTGGTTTCCATACCGTCAGAAGTGACTTCCACAGCTTATCGCTTGGCATGTTCCATGTAATTATGGATTGTTCCCTCTCTCATAATTTCAACACTGACTCAAAGATCAGAAATTCAAATGTGGACATAAATACTTCTTTTCTTGCCTTGATGGTGGTGCTATTGTGTAATGTAAAACCTGTCTCAGAGCTGTGCACTCTCCCCCCTAATCATATGTAAAATCCTTCTAGAAACCTTTTGAATTGCATGCTGACAAAGTTGATGTTAAGTACAGAAGTGTTAAATGTTCTCATAGACCTTGAACCTCCCATTTATAATATAATTTTACGCTTGAGAAGTCAAAAATCAACTTATTTCCTATAAAGGAGCTCAAACTCCTAACAGAGCCCCTGTTAGATCTTTGACATATATAATCGCTTGAAGGTTGTCATGAACCCAGGAAGAGGTGACCAATGTCTTCCCAGTCACACTTACTCTTTCCAGTAATAAACTGGCAGCTGTGGTTGCCAGAATTGAATAAATACGGTATTCTCTAATACTTTGTCTAACTACTCTCTCTAATATTACGGTAAAAGGATATTAGTACTGTTGATTTCACGTTTAAGGTTGCCGTTTTATTCCATTTATTTTTCATCAAAAGAAACACTGGCTGGCCTTATAATTGACATGAAAATACCCTATGAATGCTTTATAAATAAAGGTTTTGCTCTGACATATTATGGTGTTTTACTGTACAATTATCAGTCTCTAATATAAAATACTACTTTACTCTGTATAATAATAATATTCCCTTAAAATGACATATAAGTAAAGGTTTTAAAATATAATTGTATACAATAAAACACATATATACAACAATATATAGCAATCATATTTTATGGCATATTTTACAGTCTTTTACTGTAAAATCTTCAGGCATTTTTTACAGTGTGAGATAATTAAAGTCAGTGTTACTGTAGGTCAATCGGAATCAGCACTTTCTACGTTACATTTTATCATACAAACCAAATCATCACCTTTTTATATGTGCACTATATATTGACCATATTATCTGTGAGAAATATATCTTGTTTACTTATATTCTGTGAATGCAGATTCTCTGTTCCCAAGAAACAAACCGATGAGTACTCATTAGGCAACTACAGGGTAGTATGGCCTCAGGATGTTGTTGTCCTCTGGATATCAATTAACATCTCCCTTGTTGGAGCGGTCTGCCGGGGGCTTCATATGGCTTCAACAAAAGAGTTGCTGCTATTTTTGCTAACTCACTCTTCACGTACAATTACAAAACAGCCCCAAAGCACCTTTTGGCAGCTGGCAAAGCAACACCCCGCACCCCCCCGTTTTAGTAAACAAAAGCTTGGCCTTTCCACTTCACATTTTTTTCCCTTTTTCTTGCAAGTAATGCTCGTGTTTTTGGGTATAAAACTAGTCAGGCATATCCTCATGAAAAGCCATGCAGTCTCACGCCTGGCTGTTTTGACATCAGCTCTGATGGAGAAGGCATTTCCTGTTTCCACTGGAGCTTTCAGCGAGGGATCTCAGCTGAAACTTCCTCTAATTCAAAGTAGAGGAAAAAGACTGATGATTATAAGGAGACGTGGGTCACTATTTAATGTAAAATCTGCACCTCTTGTGACAATGTGCACAGTGACTACTGGCTCATTTTTGGGTGAGCTTAGTATGCAAGCGTAGCCTTACATGTCACTGTTTATAACACAGGGTATTTATCATTTGCTGGACAGGCTCCTTGGGGCATAAATGAAGGGCATACCTAATATCCTCCAGGTTCCACTACACCACTGAAGATACATTATTGTGAGGATTGATCTTTGATGAGATGACCACTGTCACACACAGTTTTTAAACATAGCACAGAGGACAGATCATGATGCGTTTAAGAAGACAAGCACATCTGTCTGTCTCAGTTTGCTATCAGCCAGCTGTCTTTCTCTGTTTTGGATGCGTTTGCTCGACTCTTAACAGGCGTCCTCTCTTCAGAGGCAGGTGTGAGTTTGTATCTACAGTGTTAGGAATTGAGAGAGCTTCTCTTTTCTATTCCCACAGGGAACGATAAAATGATTCTTCACCACACTCAGCAAAGCGATAGATGGATTTGGCGGACATAAAAGAAACCTGGCAAATAAAAACAACCACACTTTAAATCAATTCTTTTTCTTTTCAAATGAGATTGCTGGACGAAAATGACAGATTGTTATAAATATTGACAGAACTTCAAAACTGCTCCACGCGACTTGTTTTCTACTTCCTTTGAACTGCTGCACATTTCCCAAATAATCAAAGGCACATATTTTCTATAAAATTAGTTCAATTTGAAAAAAAAAAAATCCAGTTATTACTGCAAAATTTCTTTAAGCTGTAGGAAGCTCAACAAAGATTTGTAACTAACTTATAAAACTGAAATGAAGAAGCACAGCAAGAAGTCAGGTTAAGCTCTGTCAATCAAAGTACCGTCTTAAAATATGCACATTCACAAGTTTTGTGTGAAGCGTCTCCACTCCTACATAGAAAGAGGCTGAATATTTATTCTTGTTCAGAAAGTAATTTTGGGAACATAATGCTGGAGCCATTGCTTGATTGATGCACTTCCATATCAAAATGCATAAAAAATAAACTTTCTAAAAGGTTTGGGTGGACCCTGCAGAATACTGTATACTGTAACTTCATCACATGTTGTCCCGCAGTCTGAAGCTTCTTGCTTCTTTAACATTTGTTCTTCTTGTCATGATTTTCTTCAATGAATCTATTTTTATTTTATCTGTCAATCACTCATTAAAACCACGAACACCCTGGAAGTAGCAGGAGCTGCTTTAATGTACTCTCTGGTGAATACGGTGAAGGTTTCAGGAAACTGTCTTTGAAGACTGTGTATTCAGAAAGCTTCTGTGCAAGTAAGTAAAGTTGATTTTGTTGTGTCTAAAATTATGAAGCATTTTAATCACTGACACAAAAAAAGTATTTTTTTAATTGTCAGTGAATCAAAATCTAATCTAATGTTAAGTTAAGTAATAGTCCCATCTGTCAATCACCATGAAAGTGCTCTGTTCATACCAGGCGCACATTTATTGCCGACTTTCACATAGTTTCTCATGGAGGCATGTTGACCCTTTCATTGCATGACTTGAATAGAGTTGTACTGAAAAGAAAGCTTGATATCTGAGGAAGATTTTAAGAAGTGAATTTGGTTCTAAGGCACCTCACCTGAAAACCCCCAAATCCCTGTAGCACTAAAAAAACTCATATATCACTTGTTTCCTTTCCTATTTTCAACTCTCCCATGTGGCAGGTGTTATTTTGACCAGCTTCTCTCTGTCTTCACCTAGTTTTCAGTCTTCCTCTGTTTCAATGGGCAAATAGAGGAAGGATACAGACATGTGTAACGTAATAAAATGTGGAGTTATTGAATATATAAATAGACGTGTCTCTACAAAATAAGATGCGGTATTAAAAAACCTGTTTAGAGAAATCAAAAATGACTACCTCGACACCCTCTGAACTCTTATCTCTCTCTGCTGAGCAGTAATAAGGTGTCAAAGTAAGCAATCTGTCAGGATGCAGGACTTGGCAGGTGGTGAAAAAAAAAACTTCTCAGCGGGCTTTGCACGCAGGCATTGTGTGTACTACTCTGTGTATGTACGAGCAACAGTCCAAGTCTGGCAGAGTCAGTCACACTTTTAAGACTGGATATACAACTTAAATAAGACAGTTTGAAAAACATCCCAGGGAGGATTTTTATACCAAACATGTCCAGAAATGGCTAAGTATGGCAGTCAAACTTTCCAAATTCAGAAATTCAAACATTTCTGGTTAAATATTACAGTCATGTACTTTCCAACTTTCAGTTTTAAAAAGATTTTTCTAGATTCTATATTATTTTACTATCTTAGATTCCCACTTTTGAAATCCACAGTAAACAATCATAAAACCCCAGCCTGGAAAAGTGAATGCAATGGACTGAATATTAGTTACTGGATTGCAATGGAAGATGCTATAAATCTGTGTTGTGGTATTTAAAATCAGTCTTGGCCCTGAGACTGGTCTCTTAAAGATCAGTCTCACCTTGGAATCGACCGTGAAAGTGAATGATGAGACAGGAGAAGAAGCTGTGTCTGTCTGGGACAAGATGTCAACCAAATCTTCAGTTATAAAAAAAATGGCTATAACCACAAAGAGTTGAGTTTTAACTTTATATTTTGTAATTCTACTTCTTTTAAAAGATGTATATATTCCTTTTCTTCTGCCTTCACTTTTTCTGCCTGCTAATAAGGGTCTAACTCCAGTTGGTCTAGATCTTTGTCTTGTGCGCTTTGACAACAAGTGTGATTGGAATTATGACACCGCTCACAGACATTTGACAGATCTCACCTCTGGTCTTCATTACGGCACATCTGTCCTGTGGCTACATGCTAAAAAGGCTGATTTCATCCCAGAAAAGACTCTGTCGCTGGCAGCTGCTGAGGTATCACTTGGTTCTACCAACAGACACACGTGTTTATCATGAGAAAACACTTCTTAGTCTACTGACTTGTGATTTATTGTATTATCTCCTCATGGGCATAATTTATTTGCTCCTTTTTTATCTCAATATTTGGACTGAGATAACTTTAATCACAGAATCATACAAGCTGTGACAAACTCTGTTTGATGTTTTTTCTGCCAAGTTAGAATAATGGCACAAGTTAAAACTTACATTTAAAAATAGACCATAAGGGGTTTATCTAGCTTCATTTCTTTTTCATTTCATTTAATCAAGATTGTAGCATCAGGACTCTACCAGCAAGCCATTTTGTGCTAATAGGAGATCGTTTGCATCTTCATTGTGATATTCTTCCTTTTTTGGATAAAAAAAATACTTTATGTCTTTTCTCCCCTTTTTCAGGGATGTTCCATTTACATGGTTGCTGCTGGAAATGCTTGTATTCTAGTTCTACTATCCCAAATGTCTACAGATTCACCTAAATGTCAACTGAAGAAACAGAAATTAGAGTCTGACTGATATGAATTTTGACATAGATGCTGATAGTTGTGAGATGGAATGGAAATAGACCTTTTCTGTGTGTGGTGTGCACTGTTTGTTAGCCGTTCTGCCCAGGCTGTGAACTCAGAACACCAGGGGGTTTGTTGTGTTTGTACCACAGGCGTTTTGGGCCACTGGGAAAAGGAGGTTTTCAGGCCCGGGCGCAGGGGACTGCTGAAGGGGAAAGGAGCTGGTGTAGTGCCACAATCGAAGCTGGGCAAGCGGGCGATGTAAGCCGGCTCAGCAGCTACTAGGGACGTAATGAGAGAGCAGAAGAGAGAAAAGAGGACGTTGACTGAGGAAGCTAAGAAGAGAAAATGAGAGAGTTAGAGAGCAAGAAGCTGTGGTTACTCGTGGTTCGCTGCTGCTGAGTCAAGACATAAACACTGCTTCTGCTAGAAACTTTAATGTAACGTTATCCTGTGGAAAAATGGGCTTCTGAGATTCCTCTCCTGTGAAGGTTGTTTCAGGTGGAGAGTCGAAAGCTGCAGTGGGGTCCAGGAGGATCAGAATATTAAGGTGGCCAGAGTCTATGGAGTAGAGGAGATTGTGGATGGTGGGCTGTTTCTGTGCTGTGAGCGAAAACTGGATTAAAATGGCTCAAACAGGTCATTAGAGATGAGATGGGCTTTGAGTTAGGAGGCCATAACACGTTCCAGAATTTTTGGCAGAAAGTGAAGATTGGAGACGGGCTGGAAATTTGTCATTTTATCTGGGCTGAGTCCAGTATTTTTGAGGATGGAGGTGACAGCAGCCGGTTGATTTTTGAAGGGCTGAGCCAGGACGGATGGAGGAGTTAATGATTTCTGTGGTGATTGAGGAGATAGCTGGGAGACAGTCTTTAACAAGATGGGACGGAATGGACACAAGGGAAACTTCTCACCCCTGCCATGAAATCTGACAGCTTCACTGGGGACATAGTGGAGAACTGACACAGGGGCTGAGTCGTAATTCAGGCCAGGTGAGGTAGTAGAGGGGGTTGGGGAGGTGGTCAGGTTGCTGTAGATATGGTATCAATTTTAGTTTGAAAAATGAAAAAGTTGCACTCATCAATTATGAAGGAGCCTCATACCCAGTGTTGTTACTGGATATGAGAAGTTTGTTTATTGTGGAAAACTGAGCCTTTGGGTTGGTGGAGCCGGAGTGTATGAGATGTGAGTAGCAGGTGGACCGGGCATCTGTGTATAGCTACAGGTAGTCTGTAGAGGTTTGGAGATTTAGTGTTAAACTCAATTTCAATTGATGGAGTTTAGATACCAGGGAGCTTAATGTGTGAATGAGACAGTTTGGGTTTTGATGGGAGCCAGCTGGTCAAGACAGAAGGAGACTGTGTCATTATAATAGCTGACGAGATCAGAGGGATTATCAGATCATAAGGGAGGGGAGGCAGACATTTTGAAAGCACTGAGGGGGAGATGGATTTGAGGTTTATGAATGATATTTTGAATTTATGTTTTGGGATGGGGATAGGAGTGTCAGTGTCCATAGTGATTGCCAGGTGGTCAGAAATGTTGAGGTTGGAGAGTTATTGTGCTGTAAGGAAAGTGGAGCAGATCAGAATGTGACCACGACTGTGGGTAGGAAAGTTGATATGTTGTGTGAAGTTGAAGCATTGTAGCACTTGCAGGAATTCTGGCAGATTTATAGTCAGTGTCATCACCGTGAAAAATTGAATCTCCCAAAAGGAGAATGGCAGGTGAGATGGCACATAGCTGGGTCAGAAAATCAGAAAAGTCAGACAGAAATTTGGGGAGGACCCGAAAGTTTTATGGCAAGGTGTTTGAAAAAATGAGTGTCAGGAATGGAGATGATGGATGTTTTAAAGTCCTTCCTATAAACAGCAGGGACTACTGGCCTGTTAGCTTTACGATCCCGCTGAGAGAGAGGTGGTTGTCAGTATGGTACAGAGGTGGCTAGCAGAGAAAACCAGCCAGAGCCAGGCAGGGCTGACCTCACTGGAACAAAAAGGTAAGACATAGATCTGATCCGAAAACACTAACGTTAACTCGGTAAGGCAGCTTGTTTGCCTGGAAGTTGGGAGGTTGCTGGTAGCATGTGCGACAAATTGTGGCATCGAAGGTGTTGATTAAAAGGTAGAACTTAGGTTCAGTAACAGGGTGACAGATGAGAGAAGTGTTAAGAATTCAACCATTAATGGTTGATGTTGAGATGTGTCTGTTACTTGAACTCTGTGAAGCACATGAAGCTACTAAATTTAAAAATGACCCAAACTCTACTTATAAACAAAACACTTTATTCATATATATATTCATTCAAATGGAAATATTAATAAAGCCATAACTCTCTTGTCAACTGTCTATATCATGTCTTCCATTGATGTAAATGGTTTGTAGTACTGAAGTTTCAGCTGCTTTCAGAACTCATGGACACGTCTTCCTGTGGATATCCAGACTTTCCTGACACTGCTGTCCACTGTTCAGGTTGTCTCTTGACTGAGGCATGACAAGCAATAACTTCCATCCAGAAACATCTGAGCTTCATCATGTCACTCTGTAAAACAGGCCAGATTCAGAGTTAGCTGTAAGGCAAATATATAGCAATGTTATAGTTAAACTACTATAGTCACTATAACTATAGTAGAATCACTACAGCTCACTGGAGCTCAAAGTATTTACCTACTACTGTTGTTATCGAGTTGGCTTCAAATTTGACTTAATGTCCACAAAGATTCTGACTGTCCCTCATTATTGCAATACATTACATTCATTACATTTACTCAATTCAACATTGCCAGCATATCCATATTAGCCACACAACATGCTAAGAACGAGTTCAACAGGCTAACCTATAAAATACAGTAAAAACAGTAAAACAAGATAAAACAGGGCAAAACTTACAGCTTCTATGTTTGAAATCGGGTCACAAGCAGCCGGTAATGATCCATCAGTGAGCTGGCCCTCCTTGATAAAGCAGATCCACAGTTCTGAAGTCATAAAATCAATCCGTCGGTTGTTCTCTTCCTCAGATGTGGGAGGACATGAATCCTTTGTGTCGGTTTGTGAGGCTCAATGCAAAGCAGTTCTTTAGCTTTGCTCTCAGCTTTGACATAATCCTAAAGTTAGGAGTCCAGAAAAATGGCGACCTTCGCAAAAGTAGTACTCAAATTGTGAGTGTCCAAACTCTTGACTGGTATTCTATATTCTATTTGTGCTTTGTTTCCACCATCTTAAAAACAAACTTTCAATGTCAATAATCACCGAAAATCGAGTAAGTTCCAGTTAACTGCCCATGTTACATTGTCCTGGTTTTGTTGAGCTCTAAGGATTTTGTTTAGAATTAATAAATCAAATGATTCTTTAGGTCCATATTCACAGACTAATATATTAAATAGCATAACAGACCCTGACCATTGTGCCTTATTCTGCTGAGAATGATCATTTCTCTCATGTCATTTCTGTCTTGTTAATAAATCTGAAGGAAAACTAAAATATATAGCAAAACATATCTAATGATCTCTATGTAATCTCTGTTACATTTTTTGTCTCTGTATCTCCAAATTTTGTATGTAGTTTTGGAATGTGCAGAAATATTCCTATTAGTACCCTACGTCACATGAATTACATACTGTATTTTTAACCTCCTTCAAATGTTATTTTTCATCACAGCAGTGTTATACTGCACCAATCTTCTAGTGTTTTTGATACTGATGCTTAAAGACCCAAAACTCTGCCTCCCATCCTTACTATGTGCAGCTGAAGATAGTCTCCGAGCCCGTGGGTGCTCTCCACTCGCACCAAGATGGCGTCCTTCTGCTGAGAGCTGAAGCCCACGGCTAACCGGTCGGCACGGGTGCTTGGCCGCTCGTTGGGGGCCCAGGTGAATGTGATGAGAGCCCCCCCTTTTCCAAAGATATATGTGGTCCCGGCTGGTAACATAGACAGAAAGAGAAACAGCAGTCAGACATTAAAGTGTAGTCTAAACAGTATATGCAGCCTCCTCCTCCAACCTCCTCCACCCAACTCCTCTGCATGCACACTACCTTTTACCTCTCAGAACAAAGCAGTAGACAGAAAGAAGTTCAAACCAGGAAGGAAGGAGGAAACATTTGATTTTATACATAACAGCTAAGTTAAGTTAAGGTTAAGTAGGATGAAGCTTTCATCACAACCACATGTTTTATCTTTATTATTCCAGATCAGTACAAATTCTGAGGATGAGTAACAGTATGGACATCCAAAAAATGAGGGCATAGCTTTGCAATGACTTCACAGAAGTTACCATAAGAACACATAATCCAGGATGGGACATATAGATTATATCTACAGCTTTCCATCTGTGTTGTTTTCTATTTTTGTTTTCACATTATACATGCTAAAATGCAGAAATGCTTTTCATGTCAGGTGTCAATGAGCAGATCATGTACGCCAAGCTCTTTTTTATGCACTTTATATTTTACGAGAGTGCCCAGAGAGTGAATTTTTATAGAACTCCCATGTTCAAATTATATTAAGGCTTAAAGTTATGCGTAATTAAGAGCATAGCCCTTTAATTAACTGGTGAGTGCCGTTACAGGTGTCTGGTTTCAGTAACCAGCGGCAACAGCAGCTCAGTCTGTAGGGACCTGGCTTGGGAACGGCTGGAGAGGTGCCAGTTCACCTCCTGGGCACTGCCGAGGTGCCCTTGAGTAAGGTACCGAACCTAACTGCTCCCATGGCTGCCACTCACTCCACCATCTCTCCACATTTGCGTGTCTATCAGCCCTTTGTGTGTGTGTGGTTGTATTTCCAGCCTACGTATGTAAATACTTTTTTTCCCCATGAGATATAAGTCAAATAATTATCTATAGAAAAAAAAAAAAGCCTGCCTCAGGTCCATCCACCTCTTTGCCCATTTTTCGATTAGCTGTGAGGTGGTGGTGGCAGGACTGCCAAGATGGGACCACCATATTGAACTTCACAACGGCTCTTCAGAAACCTATGCTACTATGGGTTTTATACCATAGTAGCACAGGTTTCAGTCTATGGTGTTGACCCTGTACCTTCATAACTGCTGATATACACTTTCTATTTTCTAAAAAATATCTTTTGCTTTTTTGTTAATGGACCTTCTGATTTAGTCAAACATCCAAATATAAATCCAGTTCACTTTCATATATAACATGGAAAAGTGATTCATGTGAAGTGACTGTGTAATAGTAAAGCAATAGTGTCTGTTATTCATCTGCACTCAAGATTCGTGCCTTCCATGATGAGACATGAGTCATATAGGCGTTAATTCATCATATTCAAGCCCTGCTGGGATTGCTGAAATACCTGAGATATCCACGTTGACACATGATATGATTTATTCCTAACCTAAGCACCTCAGACAAATTATCTAAATTATTTGTGTAAAAACAGAAAGAAATTGAGCTATTTTCTATTGTACGTGCAAATTTAAATTCCCTCAAATGAAAGGGGGTAAATGTTAAGATTCAGGTACTGATGACAATCAGACAGAGAAAGTGCTGTCCTCAGATGAAAACGGTAGGGATGTAGCAGAAAGCACAATTACCTTTAAGAGTACACCACAAATACTTGTTTTAAGGGCTTGATTTAACACCTGAAACCAAAGTGTTTTTACAACTGATATTTTTCACCTCTTAAGTGAAGCATAGACAAACACTTCAGACAAAATTGTAGCCTCAATTTCAACTACGTACTAAGACTTGAGTACCCTCCTGCTCGGTTTAATAGGCACTCACCACAAGGTTTTCTTATAGGAAGTAACTGTTGGTTGATTTCTTAACATAAAACACTTACTCCAAAGACTCAGAACACCTCATAAAGACTTTGAATTTAATCAAAGGATAGGTTTTCTGACAAGTGTTTGTTTCAAACCAACTCTTACTGAGTTTATCTTAATTAATGCTTGGTGTCTGCAGTCAAATGTGAGTCAGTGACAGTTGCATCAAGTGGTATCGATGAGTGGTTTAATTGGTTTGTTCCTTTCAGTGAATGTTATTTGCATCTAACCTCCTGGTATTACAATGTTTGTATCATAAAAATAACATAGGAGCTGGACACAACATCATGAAGCCGTGCACAACCTAATCAATACTAATCAAACAGCCCTGCATCAAATATTACTTCTTTATTGATAATTTATGTTGTAAGGAGCACCAAAAGAGCATTCAGTGCAAATAATCAACACAAATCAAACATGTAGTGTCTCCCAGGTAGTGTCAGTTGAAAGGCTATGCTACTGTATTTCAATAAAACATACAAACCTTCATGACTTCTAGCTTTGTTTGCTCTTGTGAGACCAAGCAGACAAGCCATGAATGACCATGGCTGTGTAGTCTCATTGTGGGTCTTATTAAAATATCGCTGGCTTATATAACTAACCACATGAACATTTATTACTCAATTTAGGATGGCTAAAATTGAGTCTTTGTAGATTTGCACAATGGAGGGAGTAAAAATGTCACTATTACAAAAAACAGATCTTTTTGACTGATAACCAGCTTACAAACAAGAACATGTGAATTAAAATCATTTTAAATGTGGAAAACTGACTCGTGAAAATATAGACATAGATTTTTAGAAACCTCACGTGTGAAATGTAAAACACATTTTATGTGTTCACATCATTGAGATAGAAAAGATTAGTGTTAATGTCATCAAGACGATTGAGCTAATTGTGGGAGGATTGAAATACTCTGCATTGACAATATAACAGAATATCAAAAAATTAAATTGAACAAGAGCCTCAGGCTGATGGGAGCAGCCATATTTGTTTGGTTTTCAGTCGGTGTATTGGAGCTTTCAGGATTATCTGAGTTTCCTTAACAAAAGTACGACTAGGAAGTTGGCCTAAATGCTATTTACAAGGACACTTATAATCACAACAACTATGATAATCATGGGTGTAGGGGTAAATGCACAGGCGGATAAACTGTGGTTGTTGTGCTTGTTTCCCCTCATTTTAAGTGAGTAAACTCTCAGTCTTATTTTAAAGAGGTGGGTAAACTGAATTTACTCCTCCACCCCCCCCAAAACACAGCACAGATAATAAATTAAGACACAGACAACATGTGGCTTTTGGATAATCTAACATGTGAAACCATGAACGTAACACTGCTGGTAACTTCCAACGGGAGGAAAAGGTTTTCCACACTACAAACAGCTAATGAACGTGGGAACTGCAGTGTTTTTTTGGTCTCGTGCTATGGGAACATGAGCAGACAAAGAGTCAGAGGGTGTAAAAAGAGTAACATGAACCCTTGTAATGTGCATTATGTAATATGGTGGAATACTAATGCACCTGCAGGAAACCATGGAAGCATTTGTCAATATACAGCAGCAACCCTTGCATAATCAGTCATAACGTTAAAGCATTTCATTACATCTTTCTGCCACCCTGTTATCTCTCCTCCTATGTCTTCTCTCCTCTCTGTGATGGACCCGCATCAAATAAAGCAGACAGTAAATCAGTCTTGTTAAGATTATTGCTGTAAACCTTACAGTTCTCTCGCTCGAAGCAGCTCCCCCATCTCTCTGCCAACTATCTCATGGGAGCGCTCTGCTCTTCTCTCATGGCCGTACAACGCATCTGTGCTTGGATAATAAAGCTCCCTTGGAGATTGCAACTGCAAAGTGTGTACTGTGTATCACATCATTATTAGCTGGGAACCTTGATGATTAATTATACTGTACACAGGCACTGTAAAACCCATGGTGCCTACCATAGTATTAATGGATGTTATATTGGTGATGTGATTGCATATACACAGTAAAAATTAAATTGTCAGCATATTAAAGACCTTTTGTTGGTTTAATACATAACAGAGGTCAACAGAATCAGACAGAGATATTATAGATCAATCTGCTTTTTGCAGGCACTATATTGGTGTCAATGAAGCACACAAAAGATTCATGATTGGCTGTTTGTGTCTTAATGGATCAACAAATGTAACAGTATGGATTGTTTGTTTGTGCCAAGATGCACGCTGCCCACTCACACATCCCGTCCTTTTCATTTGTGCTCTCAGCCAGCCGAATACGCAAGAGACGAGGCAACATGCTAATAGGACTTGCAAAACACACTGAGACACTTGTGATAATTTGCATCACACATCACACTTCAGATGTGAAAAGGTTTAAACGCTCCATCTCAGCTTGCTTCCATAAAGAATTAGAACATTCCTGGGGCGTGAGTGAGTATTAGAAATCATAATATTACTGGGGGACTAAGGCTCAGGAGGAAGAGGGCGTTATCCACTAATCAGGAGATCTGTTGATTTACACCCAGCTTTGGGAATTGGTCTAGACCGGAAGTTTTCTCGGCATTATACTTCATTTTTTAGATACTGAACCCCAAATTGCTCTCAAAGACTGTGGCATCAGTGTATAAGTGTGTGTATGAATGAGTGAATGTGACATGTAGTCAAAGAACCTTGAGTGGTCAGAAGACTATAAGATGTTACAGTCCATTTAGCATTAAATCATGACTTTTAAGAGGCTGAAAAATAATCATGAATCACAGCAGCTATTATCAGCTGTAACACCGAGAACACAAAGCAGTGAAACAAACAGTAAATTACTCATCCTTATAGTCATTCAAAACCTTTCTGGTGATTATGAACCCGGCTGGCAGAGTACATGTATTTCATACTTGAGCGCACCTATAATTGTATATGGCTGGGACGGGCAATAAACATTTCTGAATGGCATGCCAACCTCCAGCAGGGTAAAGTGTCCACTGCAGTACAGTAAACTGAACACTGTGGAGACTGGACACTTTACTAGAAGAATATGAAGCCATATAGACTGTGAGCAGTGCTGCAGAAGTGGAGAGATATGGAGCGATATTAAGTTTGAATTGTCATCTGACTTATGACATCTAAGGCACACTGCCACGGTCTATTAAATACAGCTCAGTGAAATGATGGAAATGAATAGCGCAGGCTAAAGCCAGTTTTCAAGTTAAAATATGATGTTCCAAGTCAGGAAGAGACATCATATACTTATGCGCACGGTACGTTGAACACAGATATATCAATCAAATCAAATGAATTTGATCAATTTAAAGCCACTCTGAAAATCTTACGAATGTTAAATAACCACACCTGCAGCTGGCACAAACAGATTCAGCTGTATTGTGGTTGAACTGCTGTTTCTGCTCCCATCAGCAAGATGCATCTACGCTGTCACTTCTCAAATTGAACGTCTGCCGCTCAGAGGGCCTCAAACGGCCCCTTCTTCTGTAATAATGTTAAGGTTTTCTCCCAGTCAAATTTCAGACGACTGCAAAAGTCACAAAGCCATTTCACATTAATGCACCGGAATAGCTTTTATGTCACGAATACAAGGCCCAAGGTTTTCTTAAGTATTATACTTGTGGAGTTTGCTTCTACAGCTTTTCAGAAATATGTCTCAGTTTTTACACCATTATTACACTGTTATTGGAGTATTTGTAGTTTGTAGTAAGATGTCTTTGTAAAAATCAGCTGATGTTTTCTTCAGTTTCCATATGTGATCTGTAATTATATTAGAAATAGAGTTGTATACTGAGAATGTATAACATTTAAAATGAAAATCCTTAAGGTTTTCATCCAGTCAAAGCCCCTTTTTTGATGCTATTTATTGTCTGCATCATTTACACATTAAAGTCTGTTTACAAGTCTAGAGGAGTACTATGTGAAAAAAGGTGTATACAGTCTGTGGCTGCTGAGGAGGCTGTGTGAAGTCTGATAAATTGCCTGGAAAAGACTACAAGAAACTAAAAAATCTGGAGGTGTGGAGTTTCATCTCTGCTTGAGGCTAGCGGCTCAAGGCAACACTACTAAATAATGGCATAACACACCAAAATCTCAACCTGAACTGGTTGGGTTGCATTGTGGGTAATGTAGGCACCAGATTTTGACAGTAAAGAAGAATGTATGGAATAAAAAAAGATGATATTTTTGGTTCTGCTGCACCGAGTCTGTGCAATGCTAAAATGGTGGAGTACTCTTGCTCATTTCACAGTAAAAGCTTTCAAGTGGTAAAACACAGGGTGGCTTTTATTATGAAACCACAAACAAAACAGCGTGAGTTTGTTTGATTGGGCTGTAAAGAGATACACCATTTGTTCATGTGGTGTATTTCTGCCAAAGTAACTGCTCAAGGAGTATTTACTGTAGCGTTGAACTGCACTTGCTGCTATTATAGTAACTGCGGGTGTCGCCAAAACAACCTGGACTGAAATCTTAAGGATTACAAATGTCAAATTTACAACTTTACAAGAACAGGAAACTTTATATTCAATGAGAAATCTGATTTTTGAGAACCCATACTATACATGCAGTGCTGCACTGTAATAGGCTCCTCTACATTGCTTATATACGGGAAACAAAGGAACATGCATGACACAGATTTGCACCTTGACAAAGCCAAAAAATAATAGATAATAAAACTTTTTAGATACTAAGAAGTGATTTTACTGCACTGTCATAAATATCATAAATTCTGTCTTCACAATAGCTATAGAGGTTTCCTAGAAATCACTGCATTGTCCCTTCTTCACTCAGTAAAGGTTGGATTTTCATTTCTTTAGATATGTGAGATTATATTTATAGTAGAAAAGTATTCCTCTGGAGCTTCAATATGTTTCAATAAACTGGAGAACAATTAGATTACTGTATTCCTTCACAATAGTAGATCCAAGGCTTACAATACAATATAATGGTAGAACAAGGCAAGCTATAATGTACTCTCTGACTTACTGAAAAAAACATGACGCTGTAAAATGGCGTAACGTCTTTAAATAGACTACCATGAATTCCCCCACTGTGCTGGTGTCCATGTATTCTTCATGCAATCAACCTCAAGTCCGTCCTTTACTGTATTTGAAGATTGCTTTCAAGTATTCATGCCTGTAAGAAATGTCGCACACAGGCAGGTTTACAATACCATCCCCCACATGCATCTGCAACCATACTGATGGCTGTGCCTCATGTTCAACATTACCTTCAGAATTCAACTAGCTGTACAGTAAAACAAGTGAGAACTGATGTCCTCTGCGTTCCCTATGAGTACTTCTTTAATATATCAGTCACAGGGGAGGTTTTTCTGAATAACAAGTACTTTTATTTTGAAAATTAATGGACATTTTTGGTGGTTGCAGTGGCTAGCACTGATGCCTCACATCAAGACGGTTCCCTGTTTGAACCCCCCAGCTGACTGGGGCCTGGGGCTGTGTCTGTGTGGGTTCTTTCCGGGTACTCCGGCTTCCTCCCACCATCCAAAGACATGCACTTAACAGTTTATTGGTTGGTTGTTTGTCTCCATGTGTCAGCTCTGTGATGAACTCATATGGATGGATATATATTTTGGTGGCAATACTTTATTGGTAGTAGTGCAGCTCTGCATTTATTTTGTGTCTCAGTTTATCTTTCATCTCATAGTCCTCATGACCATGAAGTCACAGACAGGGTGACAGACATAAAACCACACTGAATGCACTTTACTCCTCTGGATGTGCAAACTATATGTAACCGAAACAGTGATCGGTACTGAGCGGTAAACGCCAAGAGCGAGATCAAAGAGGCTGGATGTAATCTACCACGTGGTATTTATAGCTGGGAGACGTAGGTAGCCTGTCACAAATGTGACTTTGTTTATATAAGATCTCGACCTGCGGAGTGCGAGGAGACATATCCACACAAGAAGGAATAAAACACGAGTGAAAATATGCTGAAGCTTTCTGTGATCAGGGTAACCTGCTGCTGCAACTGCTGATGTAGGAAGTCAACTGTTCTTCATCTGAGGTTCAGTTGAACAAAAGTAATATAAAAGCAATGATCTTTGTTATCGTAGCCTTTTTCACATAGAAATTTCAAACAAATTTGAAGCTACAATGAAAAAGGAATCTCAAAATGATTAAAAGCAAAATGGGGCTTTTACAGATTTTCCTAAAATTTTAGAATACGATTATTATTAATTTTACATGGAAATAAAGATGTCATATCATTATGTTGAAGAATAAAAACAAAAAAGTATACTTCACTACATTCTGCTGCAATTTATGGAGAATGAGCCATTTTAAAGGTGTAGCAGTAGTTACATTAATTGCAATACAAATACATTTGTATTGCGATTAATTGTAAAAAGATTACAACAATTAATTACTTTGATTATCAATTAATCTGCTGATTATTTAATTGATTCATTGTTTAGTTTATAAAATATCAGATAGTGATCATCATCTCATCATCACGTCACCTCAACTTCCCAGCTGAGTCCAAGCTGATGTCTTGTTTGTCACATTTTATGTTTACAATGTTATAAAACAGAGGAAATTAGGCTAGTCTTCACACTGGAGAAGGATACTTGACTGTCTAAAACTACTGTAAAATCACTTCAATGACGAATCAACAATGAATATAATTTTCTGGTGATCAACTAATCAATTAACTGACTAATCAGTGTAGCTCTGAATAGGACGGCTGTGGCTCAGGAGATAGAGCGGGTCGTCCACTAATCAGATGATCAGTGGTTCGATCCCTTGCTCCTCCAGGCTGCTTGTCGAAGTGTCCTCAGGCAAGATAATGAACTCCAAATTACTCCTCAAGGCTGCACCATCAGTGTCTGAATGTGTACGAATGGTTAGCTCCTAAAACTGACGGTCAGTTGGCACCTTGCATGGCAGCCTCTGCCGTCAGTGTATGAATAGGTGAATGAGATATAAGCACCTTGAGTGGTCAAAAGGCTAGACAGGCGCTAAATAAGTACAGTCCATTTACCATTTAATTAAATGCCAATTCACTGGCAGCTGATCATAGCTTTGTACTTCCTTTATATTCCGTGACCTGGATCCTTGAGCCTGTCTGTGTGTATGCCACATCCTGTAAACGCTGTAAGTGTAACAATACATGCAATAACCTATGTTTATAGTGAGGCGTGTGAGGCATTGCAGCAGGGTAGGTGGCCTATAAATAGCCATAGCCCATGGGCCCCCAGAAGTCTTTGGCTAGCCTTGACACACACACACACACACACACACACACACACACACACACACACACACAGTTGTGTAGAAAGTGTCCAAACTATAGTTTAGTTGAGATAATTTTACGAATACATTTGTTTTAAATGGTTTATGCTTCAGTGACATCAGTTATGTAACCCAGTACTCTAGTGAATATTACAATTATTATCAATGTTAACCAATACCTGCATATGCATTCCACACAGTGCATTATGGCATTGTGGACATGACTTGTAAATCATAAGTACTGTCTGCATCATTAATGTTGCAGCAAATTGATTTTCTTGCTCTGAAGCACATACTTCAGAACACCCTACAGTACAAAATCTACAATAGAGGTAATTGAAAATTTATCAGTGAGTTCTTTGAAGTGTGTTTTTTATAGGCCGTTTGATCACAGGCTGTGCCGTGCCTGTAAAAACCTGGTCCAGAATGATATGGCTATAATAGTGCAGATGTAATTCATCACATTTTTTGGCCCTTTTGCAACTGACAAAACTGCTGCTGTGAAAAAGACACTACAAATCCATCAGGCCTCCTTTTATGGGACATAAAAGTGAGTCTTAGGACAGAAATTTCAAAGTGCAATATAAAAGAGAGCACTGGCTCTGGTCTGTGTGCTTTGAAGGAGCTTATTTAAGTAGCATAGCCAATTTGATTTAGATTATTGAGGACAGGTCAATACTTCATATCTCTCAGTTGAACATGTTCTTCCTTATCTTATAAAATTGCACAATGTAGAACAGATGATCAAAACAGATTTTACATGAAGTAAAAGTTTGATTGCTCTACTTCTAAGATAGCATCCATGCCTGTATCTAATTGGTATTATTCCTGACCCTTGACGCTCAATCAGAGCAAAAGGATGCATTAGTGCGGCAACAAACAGGAAGTTGAGAATGCTGGAGAGAAATGTCTTACCATGACCCCCTCTGGTAAGAAAAGGCATCCTGTTGATGGCAATAGGAACTGTGCCATGCCTATTGTGAAAATGGTGGACATGGTGCGTAGTGCTGAGACTAGAAGACACACGTGCTGTTCCAGTCTGGATGGGGAGTACAGTAAGCAAGGCGAACCAGAGGGCTAGTCTGGAGCAATAACTTAGGCCCATGCCTAGGCTCCTCTGTCCAAGAACAGGGGTGGCTGCAAAGAGTCTACCCATGTATATTAGATCCACATGGGCCCGGTACAGACAATTTGGCCAAAGTTTGGCATCTGACAGTTCAACTTGAAGACCACAGGGCATCTCAATTTGGGCCAGTTTCTTTCATTATCTCTCAGTTTGGTTGAGGAGTTAGTAGATGATGGAAAAATAAGCCTTTGAATATGTGAGAAAAATAACCAAAGATGGATTTCAAGCAAGCAGTCAAAATCCAATTAATGTCCTAGCAGGAATAAAATGAAGAGCAACCAACGTATCTGTTTTTGGTTAAGATTTTGCCCTGACAAGATGTCTACTGCACAAAAAAGCCTGTGTTAAAACCTCATTGAAAACCATCCCAGAGCACATTCTTCTTCACTGTATCCAAAAATGCAGAAAAGATACACATCCAACAAAAGTATGGAGATGAATCCACCCGTTATTTCAAACAGGCATGTTGCTCAGCTCTGATATTTAGGCATGAAAAGTGGTAGGACGGAGCTTCATGTGGCAAGAATTCTGATAAGAGTCTCCATCGCCCACAGGTAGAGCTTGAGGGCAGCTGAGCCTGCCCACTAAGAAGAGTGCTCCTTCACCGCAGTAGAAAACACAACACGCTTCCTTGGGAAACAGGTTCATTTTGTTAAGCAGGAAGGACAACGAGATAAAGAAAAAATATGTGCAAGTGAAGATGCAGCGATGAAGGGTGATGCAGGAACCAGTGCTTTTGTTCCCCTTTTGCCAGGGAAAGGGAAGAGAACAGAAATAGGGAGGGGGAGGGAGAGAAAGAGAGAGGGAGAGACGGAGAGACAGAGAGAGGGAGAGAGAGAGAGAGGGAGCAGTATCTGCAGCAGCACGGTAAAGGAGAAAATCCAGAAAATAAATAAATAATTTCTCTGTAGCTCCTCATTCACTCTCTCACAGACGCAGCACATCCACTGAACGGTAACCTCTGGCGTGGCAGAGATCCACCAGAATGATACAGCCGTAGCGCAAGTGTTTCTATTTCAGATGAATGTATGATCCGTCTCTTGTGCTCCACCTGCTTAGTCTCATGCAGAAAAAAAGGACTACTGCTGCATTCTTCTCTCACTGCTGCTCCGTTTTTTCCCTTTTTTTCCTCTCTCGTCCAGATCCTGTGCTGCCTCTGACTGCGGACGCCTTAACGCGACAGCTGCGAATGTCTGTCTCTGGAGGAGGGCAGGTGATTCTCTTCAGATGAGATGGCTCGGATGGCAGAGACTGAGATGTTGCCTTGGACTGCCGCAGCAAAAATTATGCTAATTAAAAAGCAATGTCGTATCATGATGAATCCCGGATGGCTGAAATTCCAGGACAGTAAATAACCTCGGCTTGGAGCTGTGCTCTAATGAAGGCAAGATAAAGGAGCCCTACAGAAAGCAGAGGCTCTGATCCAGCAAGGCACAGCATGTGCCTCTGTGTGTGTTTGTGTGCGTGTGTGTGCGTCTCATAAGTCTGTGAGTCTGTGAGGAAGGAGGGAGGGATGGGGTGGGGGGGTGTTAGTGATAGGAGGGAGGGAGAGACAGGAAGAGACAGCGAAAGAGAAAACAGGCAGCCACGGCTCTGACATGCAGGGAAATAGTGAGGCAAGAAAATGGGTTATGTGAATAAATACATGCTATAGATTCCCAGTGCACTGGGCGCAGGTCCTGGCAGTAGCACGCAGGAATCATACTGCAGAGGAGGAGCCTGATTTAGGTGAGCTGTCAGAGCTGTTACAGAATGAACACAAGGGGACGTGCTCCTAACATAAAGACTCGAGAGCGCATGAATGATAGAAACACAAATACCTGTCAACATGGCTCACTACCGTAGTCTGAGGTAGCTATAGACTGTGGAGTGCAATCCATTTTGAAGAAATCAAGCTCTTGCTCAATTTCATGCCCCCCCCCCCAGCATTGCATTGCTGTTTTTACACTCCAAATCAATTTCATCCAATCCCTTCCGTCTGATGTATTCACCTCGTATCTGTATACGAGTCACCCTTCTATTGGAGAGCTCAGTCACTCTCTGCTCTCATGCTGCTTAACCATGCAGAACTTATTCCAAGCTATGGCTGATCTGAGTTCAGAGGTATCCTGACAGTTTCAGAGCTGCCCAATTTTTTTTTAATTATTATTTTGGGGGGTTTCTCGGGGGATGTGATGGTAAAATGAATTGGAATGTAGTGAGAGGAGGAACGCATCATTGTGAACGGAGAAACCGAGTGGGGAGGGAGTGGAGGTGAGAGAGATTGCAGGGGGAGAAAATAAAGGGAGAGGAAGAGGGACTGCAGCGGTATCAGCTAAATCACGGTCGATAGAGATATCAGCTGGGATTGCCTAGTTGGTTGAAAGGACACGCATGTAAACAGGAGGACAGAGGCAAGCCATGCAGCACCACCTCTCATAGTGACAAGGAGTCGACGCAGGCCATTACTCAAGCTGGGGTGGGGGGTGGGGTTTCTGTGGGGTAGTGAGGCTGATTGAACAAAAAGAACAGAGGAGGGGTGAGTGCATAACACTGTGGAATGGCAAGTGCCCTAACAGCATGTAGGCTGTTCATCTGTTGGTATAATGAACAGAAATAAATCACATCTGTCTTTCACTTTGAGTCACATGGAGATTTAAGATTTCATAAATCCTGTATGTGCATCCTCTTTCATGTGTTTCTCAGTAAATCTTAATGCTGGGACGTGCAGGCCACCTCAGTCAAACAGAAAATTGTGATGCTGCAGAGCACTGCCTGACTTCAAAATACAGACACATTAACAGTAATGATTATTTGGTGTGGCGATGCAATGACAAGCATAATCCCCTGATGATCTGAGCATAAGCTGTTCTCACATTTCAATATTTCAAAAATTCCAACACTTCCAATTAAAACCAGTGTTTCATCCCCAATATCTGCCTAACAGTGAGGACTGATTACGTGAAGTTGGAGAGGGATGATTTATAGCCAGTGACTTGAACTGTCAGGCACTCCGGGATGTGAGCTTCTTTCGAGGCAGCGATGATATCTTGGTGAGAGCTGTCTAGAATGAAAGGCATGCATTAATCAATTTACGTGCTTGAGGGTTGCTCAACATGATGAAGGCCGTGCTATCTGAACAACAAGAAGCAGGAGAGGCTGGGTAATTGTAACCTTGTGTTGCCTTTGGTTATTTAAGAAGATAGGCATCCCATGCCGCTCTGCCTACTAACACACCGAGACACACCTCAGGATACACTGTAAAAAAAAGTCGCAAAAAAAAATGTCAGATGACTGTCAGCAGCAGCTGCCAAACAAAAACTGTAAAACTAAAGTGAAATATCATAATTCAAATAAAAACTCTACATTTACAGAAATGATCAGTCATGGTTTTGCTGAGAAACACTGTTATTTTACAGATGTTCCCTGAATTATTCTGATTAAACGCTATATTATTATCTAGCACCACTCCATCCAGCAACCACTCAACATGCATTTACAACACTTTCACACTGATTAGAGCCAGGAATCAAACAAGCACCACTCCAATTACCAGACAACCCGCTCTACCACCTGAGCCACAGCTGCCCTGCATTACATTGTTTTTCTGACTTGACCCTTACGCATTTTACTTTTGTCCTATTCATTGGCATGTACGTGCTTTTACTCACAGGGTGTTACCAGATGAAAAATGAGAAATAACCTTAACAGTTCAGTTGTTAATTTACAGCTAATGTCTATAATTTTACAGAGATTTGTCTGCAATTAAAAAAAACAGAAAACAATCATTTAGTTAATTGAGCTATTTTATGTAAATTAGAGTTGCAGAGTTTGTAAAGGTATGCATTCCTGTAAAACTAATTAACAGATTTAATTTAAAGATTTTCATTAAAATCCCAAAGAAAAATGTTAAACTATTAGTATGGATATAAACATATATACAGTACCAGTCAAAAGTTTGGACACACCTTCTCATTCAATGGTTTTTCTTTATTTTTATTATTCTGCATTGTAGATAAACACTGAAGATATCAAAACTAATTAAATAACACACATGGAATTATGTGGTAAACAAAAAAGTGTTAAACAAACCAGAATATGTTTTATATTTTTTGATTCTTTTGCTTTGCATATTCTCTCAGTCAGCTCTCAGTTCTCATATGTGTTGTCACTTGTTGGCTGCTTTTCCTTCACTCTGCAGTCCAACTCATCCCAAACCATCTCAGTTGTGTTTAGGTCAGGTAATCGTGGAGGCCAGGTGATGCATTACTCTTCTGCTTGGTCAAAGAGACCTCATAGAGCATGAGGTGTATTTGAGGGCACTGTCCTGTTAAAAACAAATGATGGCCTCACCAAGCTCAAACCAGATGCTTAGTGCAGAATGCTATGGTAGCCATGCTGGTTAAGTGCACCTTGAATTTTTAATAAATTTCTAACAGTGTCACCAGCAAACCATGCCCACACTATCACACCTCTTACTCCATGCTTCACAGTGGGTACCACACATGCAAATATAAACTGTTCATCTTCTCTGTGTCTCACAAAGACGCAGCAGTTGAAACCAAAAATCCAGATTTCCACTGGTCTAATCATTCATTTTGTTTCTTGGCCTGAGCAATTCTGTTCTTTTTGGCTTCTTTGCAGTAATTTGACCATGAAGGCCTGATTCACACACTCTCCTCTGAAAAGTTGATGTATCTGCTACTTGAACTTCCTTTCTTTCATTTGGCAGTCCTCATGAGAGCCATTTTCATCAGAGTGTTTGATGGTTTTTGTGACTGCACTTGAATACACATTCAAAGTTGTTGAAATGTTCTGGACTGACTAACCTTCATGTCTTTAAGTAATAATGGATTGATGTTTCTCTTTACTTAGTTGAGTGGTTCTTGCCGAAAACATATTTTGGTTTGTTTACCACTTAATTCCATATGTGTGTCTTCATAGTTTTGACGTCTTCAGTATTCATTCATCAGTGTACATTATTCTGTACAAAAATAAGAACAAACTTTAATTTGTCATTAATGGCACAAGCCATAAAATAACAGTTTGGTTGGTAATTTACACATAGTCTGCATTATTTTAATAGGTTTGTATACAATTTTAAAAAATGGAAAACTACTCTAGAAATGCATTGCATTGCATAAATCTATTTATATGTCATATATGCAAGTGAAATTTGAAGATATATTTGATGATGAACTTTATTCTAATCAATCTAATTGAATCTTGGATTTTGCTACTTCAACAGTTCCATTGATTTGCATTTTTATATTTTCCTACAGGCTAAATTTTACATAACCCCTTTATCCACTTATCAAGAAGTTTGACAGAACACATTTACATAATCAAATTATTTTAGCATATATATGGAATAATATATAGTTTGTACACCATGAACAGAAAACTTTGACAGTTCTTTGTACCAAAATTACAACTCAGGGAGCCTGTAAACTTGCAAATGACATGATGTGAGAAGACGTGTACAGCGTTTTTAAAGAAACCTAAATGTGCACTGTTTGTTCTCAGGAGGATTTGTGAGAGAAGGTTTTTCACTGACATCCAGTCTTGCTCCAGGGGGTAAAATAGCAGGATTAATCATGGCACTTTCAGATTAATTACTCATAATGAAAGCATCCTCTGGAAGGCATGGCCTGCAGTTGTGATTTTTGGTTGATTTCATTAGACCAAAAATGACAACACCTAAAATAAACCTGGCTTAGACAGTGCAAAGGAAAGAGGGAGAAAGTGAAGGTGCAAAATATGAAGGCAGAGGAAAACAGAATGGTTCCACCAACAGACATAAGAATATGTATAAACTGTAAAGCTGGCAGAATCATCAGGTAGAAACAGAAAAAGAACTGCACATTTTTTACTTCGTTGTTGTTTTTAACTTATGTTGAAAGCTGACATCTATTGTGAAAAACAGAGGAGAGGCATGAATGCTAAACGAGGCATGGTACATCTTACAAAAGGCTCAGAGTTCAGTGCTTTGAGGAGGGCCTCTGGATGAACAGCTTTACTCACACAGCATTTTCTCCTCCAGATTCACACCTTGATTAAACATGATTTTCCACTTTTTTTTTTTAGCAACTCTGGCGTGTTGGCAGACTGCAGTCTGTGTGTGCACTCTTTGCTGAAAAGACTCTGCATGTGACAGTGTGCTGCATATTGTTGGCTGCACATGGCACAGGAAAAAAATAGATTCCATTTGCTTGTTGAGCTGAGCTTACTAACCTCAGCATGTCTCCTGGAAAGGAAGAGAGGCAGTGATGCTTACATCAACCCCCCCAAAAAGAGAAAAAGGAACAGTTTCTTGAATATGAACCCTGAGTCCTAAATGGATTGATGCAAAAGACGTGAGCGCCAAAGGAGATGCTCTGCCTCCCCCTCATCCACAACCTAGCCCTGGCCTTGAAAATTGAAAACCTGAGAAGGTAGTGGGCTGTCACTGCAGAGGACGATGCAATATTTGCTTGACTGAGGTGTTTTCCCTCTTCATTCTGAAGCCTGAATTTAATGATGAGCCTGAAAAAGCATCAGCAGGATATAGAGGAAGCCTTGTCTTTGTTATTGGCTTGCAGTGATGTTGTATCATCATTAAAGAAAGCAATAGCATGCATGATCCAAATGCATGGTGGATTTTATTGTTCATTTCATTGCTAATTTATGTGTGCTAGTTAAGAAATGATTATTTTATTTTGAATTGTTCTGTTACTTTTACTGTATCCTGAACCTTGGCTTCATTTTCTGTTTGGTGGAAAATTGGATGTAGGGTTACTAGTATCTAGTTTTCAAGTAAGTTACTACTCAGTGATATACTAATAATTTCCTTCATTAATTATTATGTGAAATCCTCAGAGGTTAGAGGTTCCAGAAATCCAGCCATCACCATGAAAATTTGTGCTGTATCTCATCTTAATAATGGGAAGCATTGAAGCCAATGCTTAAGTGAATTTATGGAAATGGAGGTCATTAATTCATTTAAATGCGCTAAACTACCACCATGTGAGGCAAGCATCGTGCAGCACGTGTAGCATTAGCAGTGTAGCACCACAGATGAGTAGATGGCGGTGCAGTTAGCGGTGTCTTCACAGTAAGTTGCGAACTATTTGTGAAAATAAAGAATGGCCCCATTATTTTTACTTTTCAATATAACTCTAATTTAACTGTCTGTAAACTGTCATGTCACTCATGTTCATCACATCTGTTTGATAGGTAGTCAGCCTGCTGGTACCCGATTTGAGTATGGAACTTGAACTTACTGGAAATGATGATCGCAACATTTTACAGCTTCTTCTTCTCAATAAAGCTCATAATAACTGACAAAACATAAATATAAAACATGTGTACAACTTACATTTGAATACTGTGGTATTCACCTCAACCACTTCAGCTCCTGCAGCTTCCACCTGCCATTTTCACAATGCCAGTGGTCCCTCCCCTTCTGCTATGTAGCCAAAATAGCGACAATAGCCCTTTTTCACAGCAGCCATTTTGACATGAAATAGTAAGATCAACACAGGTGTTAGCAATGATAATGCAGACACTGCAGTAGCCGAAGTATAAAGCTTCTTTGGAGCTCCTGTTTACCCGGTTACAGTTTCTGCAACACTTCCTTTATTAGTTTCAAATTAAAAGCCCTCTAACGTTTGAGTGGAAAGAAACCCTTTATTTCTTAAAAAGGCTTTAATTTTGAAACATTTGCAGAAACGTATTGTGGACTTCACTCTCAGCCATGGCTCTTATTATGTTCCACTCAGGAGTTACCAGTCAGGTTTGATCTTTGACTTAATATCAAACCGATTTGAAAATGTTCACATCGGCCCAGCACGTGCAAAAGTTCTGATTGAAGGGAGAATGTGTCCACCTGTAAGTAAACTGTGATCCATATGTGCAAACATTTTGGAGACTGGAAACTGGTGTCACAGATCGAAGCCAGATTGTATAATACTGTTTCTCCCACATTTTACTAAACATCAAATGTTAATCACTGATCCATGACGACATTCAAACCAGCAGCGTTACTTGTGCTTGTAGTGAGCAATAACTATTCCATAAAAGATTTGTCTGCTCAGTATTTCATCAGCACTGTCTCACCATCCCATTCCAGAGGAGAGGGTCCAAGAAATCCAAGATTACATCGTATAGCATTAAAGAACCGCAGAACAGAGCATCAGTAGTAATAATAATAATATCTACTCATACTGTGCATTTAATACAATTTTAGTTTTTATATTGTTTTTGTGTGTAAAATTGCTGCAATGTGCTGTCAGCCACACAGAGTGCACTGGACCCACAGTGGTGGCATGCGCGCGCACACACACACACACACACACACACACACACACACACACACACACACACACACACACACACAGACAAACACACCCTTCTCAGCTCGGCTCTCCCAGCATATCTTTACCACCTCTCACACAATCATTACACCTCTTCATTATCAGTGCTAATCATAAGGATCATATGACATAGGACAGGTCAGGCCATCATAGGACAGGTTCACTAGAACCAACCAGAAACAACAATCAAACTGCATCTTCGAATAATATCTCAGGGTGGAACATGCCATTTATTATCTCTATCATTTCCTCTTGTATTTTGCTGGAATAATTAATTTTGGAAATTTCAGAACATATCTGCCTTGGGTCATATTAATATTGTCATAACTGCATTTGGCCACTGGAGGAGCACAGAGAGAAACATTTAAACACAGTCTCTCTGTTTCATGCCACGGTGCTTTAAAATTCAAACCTTGGGCCGTGTGCCTGAAATCACTCCTTTGTTCACTCTTTCAATGTGCCCAAACTCTCATTAGTTTGCTCTGAAATGAGCAGTGAATATAGATTTTCTGACACTTTTGGTGACTTTAAAACATCACTGGTTGTAGAATTGTCATACAATTTATTATTTCTGCATCCATACATGTGATTTACTGAACTTTTTAGCAGAAATCAGAGGATAAGACAGGTAGCAAATAGGGTGTGATTTTGGACACAGGCTTTTGGTGAGTTTCAATTCTCATTTGTCATGTCCTCCTTTACTTCTCCTCAACACAGGGCAGGCTCTGAGGGAATTTAAAATAGAGCTCACCGGCCCTTATCCGTAGACTACACAAATACTTTTCAATGATAATTTGTGAATAAAATGTTTGCATTGCAGTTAATGTAAATCAAAGATTGCAATGTGCGATCATCACGTATGTTCATGAGTGTTTTTAATAACATAACATATGAATAAATTACATTTCTATTGCACTTAACAAGGTGATGGGCATTACCCCAACAAGGAGAGGTGCAGAGGGGAAGTAAACAACAACTTGTTAAACCACAATTGAAATGCTCCATTAGTCTCTCTCTATAGTGCTGGAGCCTTCAAAGCTGGTCTTGTTCCAGCCAACACACCCTAACCCGTTTGTCTGTTTGCATGGACGAGTTGGCAAACTAAAGGGATATCCTGAGCCTGATAGAAGAGGTAAAGTGAACAATGCATTTCTCTAACAGTACTCCCTAGCAACACAAGCAACCACATATAATACAATAGCAATCTAAATGCTAAAGCTTGGTTAGCAACCACCAATTGTACCCTGCCAAACAATCGAGATACCACTGTAGCCACCGTGCAACATAACAAACATTTTTCAATCAATAACACAATTAGAGGATTGTGTGGCCTTGCCAGCAATGTCCTGCCCTGTTTATTTACTGATAGCATCACAGTGTATGTTGATTTAGGGTGGGTGAGGTGGCAAATTGCATTGCATTGAACAGCAATGAAGTCACACTTTGGATCATTTCTACCTCTCCACTATGACTCCTCCTTGTTGCAGCTTTCCAGCAGCATAGGTGCATGAGTTTGATGTCACTGTTGCAATGCAACTGTCAGAAAAACATGTCAGCATCAATAAAAAATCAATAAATAAGCTCAGAGGGATACGATTCTGATGGATCAGGCAATGTGGAACCACTTCTCAACTTGAACTGGTTCTTGGATCCCATCCCTACAGACCAGCATTCTGTTATATTCCTATAGTTATGTGAATATTTACCATTGCTCACACAACAGTGTCCACTGTGTATTGAAGACATATATGTCATTAATCATTATCTGCATTACAGAGGCATCTGGGAAACATGTATAAGGGAAAGTATCTTACTTCACTATAGGAAGGGAGGTTAGCAGATCTTTTTATTATTCATTGAACACTGAGGAAAGTGAGTGAACAATCTATCAAAACGAATTGGGAGCAAAGAAGAAAATGTAAAGGTTTTCTTTTGCTGAGCATGCAGAGACTGCTGCTTTGTTGTACAGTGACCGGAGAGTGAGGCAGGAAGAAAGAGGAGGTGACAAAGAGAAGGGGAAGACTGAGAGAAATAAAAAGGCAGGGAACAGAGGGCATTTCTGTATGTGCTGGAGAGATATAGGAAGACAGAGATCACCAGTGCATTTTCAAAGCATATATACTGTATATCAAATGCAAAGCAATGCAATTCAGCCGACAGCATTACTCTGTTGAAAACTAACTCCAGATGCAGCTATAGTTAGTGCGGTCGCAAGCCCTAGATGAGGGAGCACTATTGCACTCTGCATGATGCAGTACAACAATGGAGAAACTGACAGGGCAGTCTAACTTTGCACTGAGCCATGATAATAATAAATAATAATAAATAAGTAGTAATGTTAAGCCAAATTGCCATCATTATCTTATCTGAAATGTGCTGCATAAATAAACATGCCTTGCCTCGTATCTGCTGAAATTTACACGAATACAATTATTTGCTTGAATTTCCTTTGGGATCAATAAAGTATCTATCTATTTCTAAGCCAAAGTATGAATGATGAAAATCATTTGTAAAGGATCAGACAACAGAGTGGTGCATGCGATGACGCCTATCACATGGAAAATCACAAAATTTGTCATGAAACTTTTTCCTCAATCTTCAAGTCGACTAATCACAAGGGCTAGTTCCAATAGATTTCACTATCACTGCTACACACAACAGAGTCGTCACGCAAGTGTCTTGTTTTGTCACCTCGTTTCCATAAATCAATCTGCTGAATGATAAATGCTGTATGGATTGTGAGTTTTAATAGGTTATAGAAGTTGAAGGATCAGTACATGATACTTTTATCAGGCCGCAGAGGCAGCTTTGGCAGCTGGAGACAGGAAAAGACGACAGTTGTCAGTGCAGAAATCCATCTTATTTTGAAATATTTCACGAGAGATGTATTGTCTGCTGTATATAGTATGCTGAACCCTTTGTATTGACTGTACCATGTGAGTCAGTATGTACAGCAATAACCCAAGGTGACATCACTTTGCACAGGGCACACCGGGAAAAAACACCTTTATGGTACTAAATGTACCTTCCTAATATAGTATGTATTTGTAATGACTTAATTAATTAATTAATTTATTTATTTATATGCCTCAATTACATGGTAATGAGAAGAAGGACTTTATTTTAAGGTAACTATATGACCAGTACAAACACAGCTACAAAGGTGGGCTGCTATTGACAGTGTTAAATGGTCAAATCTCTGTTAGATTAGGTTGAGTATGTTGACTTTGTCTTGATAAAATATAAAATAATTTTGCAGTTTCTATGCATGTCTAACTCAAGCACATATAATGTGTCTTTAGGGATCTGTAAATCATCTCATGTTACTTTAAAAAGCAAAGATGAGTCTCAGTTCTGTTTTATAACAACAGATTATCCAAAATTATATAATCTTTAAAATCTAAACAATAATGATGTTCATGAAGTCATATCTGTTAGCAGTAGTTGCTGATGTTATGTTGAGTTTGAAATGATGATGATGATGAATCACAACCTGAATGACAGAGCTGCATCGCATGCACTCTCTTCCTGAATTCTTCATTAGAGTGGGTTATAATTTATTACGCACCAAACAGAATGAAAGCTGCGACTTTGTGAGAGGAACAGCGAGTGAATGATGTATAAGTAAGTGTGTCATGAGTCTGTGAGCGCTAAGAGTGACAGAAAGACACAAACGAAGCCAGAGAGAGGCAGGCTATGCATCTTAAGGCATCTGTGTGCGTGTCTAGCCTTTATGATGTAAACTGAATGTAACCTTTCTCCTCTCACACAGCCCCTGCAATAGGGACTGGGAAGCCCCGCCCCCCCGGGAGCCGACATAGACTAGCATTCATCTGAGGCTCAGCTGCTGCGTGGTCTGGGTCTCAAGTGAAACCCACCATATTCCCATGCAGAGTGGAGCACAGAGGGACAGTCACAGCAGAGCTGTCCACGGGTAATCAAGCTTTGAATAATGTTAGTCCCAAAACTGGACGGCGTCTTGGTGAATATCATCCTAGAAATGGCAGAATGAACAGAGGTACTAACTGCCAATGTGAAACAATTTATCTCCACACACCCACAGCACTCATTGTGTGCAGAAGCACTGAGCCACTTGGCAAGCCTCTGACCCCACTTTTACACCATTTATTGTCGTAATTATATGTCCTCTTGGTTACTTCACCTGCAGGCGTATTTTGATTGCAGTTATGTCTTTGGTTAGTGGCGAAGCAATTTTGAAAGAGCATTCTTTTAATAAATAGCTTTTATATGAATACTATTTCAAAATATCCTCTTTAACAAACAGCCTGTTGGAAAAGAAAGAAAGTATAAAAATAAACTCTCCTCTCAGATGCAAATGGATCCTCTATGGATGTGACACTCTGTTCTCGCTCCAGATTCAGCCTTCTGACCAGCTCTTATCTTTGTTATTATGGAGTCTGAAACTGCCTATGGCTGTTTAAATCGGTCATCACACCAAGGCTATTTCAGGCTGATATACAGCCTTCCTAGTAGCGAATCTTTCGGTTTTTATTGTTTGCTTGTGTATGCTGCAAAATACACTTTTCCCCTTCTTCTTCTGACGCACAAAGTGAGATGAAGCTTGGAGAATATAATGAAAAAGAAATTTAAATAAATAAATAAATATATTTATTTAATGGAAAAACAAGTTGTTGTTTTTATCCTTATTCATGAGGACAGAGGCCCTGCTCACAACTTGAATTAGAATGTGCCTCCATATGCATACTCACCAAACCTTATAGGTTAATCCTAACTGTCTGAAACTGTCCCATAAATCAGTCACCAAGTTCTACATTATTAATTCACATAATCTCAGCTAGGAAAGGGTGAATGGTGAATGATAGACAGAAAAATTTGCAATTTTGTTATAGCACTCTTATTTTACATGTTTTCCATTTAAGGGCATACTGTTGGTAGATAGCACAAGCGCAACCACGCATTCAAGGCACAACTCTATAATAAAATAATCCTTTTCTGCTTGAAGGAGCTGTTGAGGATGTTAACAAGAAGTCGAGTTCCACTACAGAATAGAGTCAGTTACTTCTAACAATGCAGACGTTTAATACGATGACACAAAAATGAGGACATCTACATATGAGTGCGCTCACTCAATGCCGGTTTCATGCCAATAAAACATTTTTTCTGCCAGGAATTGTCTTCCTGAATGATTTTAGTATTATAGAATAAACCTTATTTGAGGAAAACTTTGATCAGGAACAGAAGTGATTTACCTGAACAATCAAGTGTGTTTAATTTAGCCGTGGAAGGATACTGATGTAATTAATTTGCATAATAACTGCCAAAGTTCTCTTTCTGTTACCAAATTATGAGAATCGAGATGTCTTTAGTAATAATAATAATCATGATACATATATATGTGGACCTCACATGCTAGTAGTGACTGGATAGGATTATTATATGAATAAGGTTGACCAGTTAAAGGAATCAAATAAATGATAATACATTAATAAATGAGTGGAGAAAGATAATGAATGCAGATGCTTCCACACAGGTGCACTGCATGGTAACATCCAATCATGCTCTGTGGCATGTATAAACATGCTGAGCTCATTCTGATTTTGTATCATGATGGCAAGAGGAGAAGATCTAAGTGACTTTGAAAGAGGTTCATTGTTGGGTGGCACGGATGGCAGCAGCATCAGTCACAAAAACGTCTGGCTAGTGTTTCAGTGGGAATAGAGACCATAGTGGCATTTGCATTTAGATCTAAAATGTGGGAAAGACATCAGTAAATAGGGTCTGAAATTGTGGAGTGCGCATTTGATGATCACGATGCTCGTGCATTAGCGAGATACGTGAGGAAGAACAGAAGAGCACCTCTTCTGCAGGTGACTGAGAATGTCAAAGCAGGACATGATCAGAATGTCAGAACGATCACACAGAGAGGATATTAGAGTCGAGCTGCGATGCCTCACATTGAATGCACATTTGAGAGTTCAGTGGCACAAAAACCATAGAAACAGATCTACAGGTGTGGGAAAAAAGTAGTGATATGGTTAGTTGAGTCACTCGTAACATTACCCTCAACAAGTGGGTGAGTGCATGTGTGTCGTACACCAAGAGAGTGGTGCAGCCTGAATGTCAGACCCCTACAGTTAGGACATCTGGTGGCTCTGTGGCATTTTGCTGCCATGTTTTGGGTCTACTTGACCTCTTAGTGGGAAGGACTCCAAATCAATACAAAGTTGTTCCGAGTGATCACCTAAAATGAGTATGCAAACTACTCACATGGCTGCAGAGAGACGTCACATTACATTCTGTAACTTCCAATCTCACACAATCGAACTGTGGTTTGAACTCCTCAGTGGACAAAGTGTGTTTCTAACACTGTTAGTCGGTGTGACATTGGCAAAAGATTCCCTCTCCAGCAGTCAGTGTTTGCAGTGTGAGTCATAAGAGACCATAACTAATCATGAAATAACTTGTCGCATATCTGAGTGAAACTGGCAGCGGCTTGTATTTTCCAATCTGTTAAACATAGCTTAGCACAGCCTGTGTCTGTTTGCATTCTAATGAGCCATCAGCTCGCATTAAATTATCCTGATCTGTGACACCTTACCCAAAGGTTGCAAGAGGTCGTGGAAGCAATGTCCAGTGACTCGAAACAAAGTTTATTTGTATAGAACTAATTACTGGTCGTTCTTACCAATTCTTGAGGATAATGAGAGTATTAAGACGCTGTGTACTTTGTGTACTGTATACTTCGTCTTAACCCTGAAAATAACAAGTCAACAGCTACTCTAGCAGCTCTGCAAGGTTATACAATAATTGTACAGTAAGAATAAAAGATACATAAATCTCATATTAAATTCAGTTTGCTCTCCATGAATGTGTTACTACATCATGCAGTGTTTTTGTATATATACAACTGAATCAAATGACTCACTGTTGAATATGGATATATGTCAATATGAAATATGAAAGGGTTACTAGTTCTACGGATTCCATTTTGTGTTCACAGCTTCATGCAGGTTTGATCTGCTTTTAGTAGATCAGCAGTGTCTGAACACAGATTTAACCTCAGGGAAGAGAAACACCATTCAGTTACAATGAAGAGACCACTGAAACTATGATTCTTGAATTTGCTTCTCTCTTGAAATTGTTCACACATTGTGTTCCTACACACAGAGGTGATGTAACATCTTGCTCTAGTGCCTTGCTGCCTCTTTTGGATCCGGCCAGAAGTGCAATACAATTGAAACCCACAGTGTACCGCTGCCATTTAGACATCAAAACATGGTCATCAGTAACATCTGAGTAACAAGTCCAACATTTTTCTGCTTGTTGGAACCAAAAGGAACACTAATATATTCAAGTATACAAAAACACTTCAATCTGAACAAAGTTTTCTGTTCACCTGAAAACCTGAGCGACAGCAAGAACATCAAACAACAGTGAGGATAGAGGAGGCTGCGAGCAGAGAGTGGTGCTCACACCAGTAGGGGCTTTGTGAGCGCTTGATTAGTAATACTTAGTGTTATGAAAGGTTCTGCATCTCAAATAATGTATTTCCTCTTTCGCTCTCCTGTTCTAACGCCGTGTTATGTCAATAGAGCTAAAAGTGGAAACTCAAGCTTGATGACTTTAAATGAATCAATAGCTCGCACAGCTACATAGCTCCGACAGAGAAGTGACATTTTGAGCACAAGGCCCTTGAGGAAGAGCGTTGTGCTTGAACTTTAGTGATGTGTCTGAAGTGTTTATTTATATATATAAATGAAAAACTTCATTTTATTTTGATCTCCACGTTGAAGAGGTGATGTATACTGTGATGCAAACTGAATATTAGAAAGTGCTGTGGCACTGGAATAATTAGAGAACGATATCTTGTTGTTTATGATTTCTTCTTTATTACCAATCTGTGATTGGTAATGTGTGTGAATCCTTACATACAAAGCTCTTCATGGTCAGGCACCATCATATCTAAAAGAGTTCATAGTACCTTACTACCCCTCTAGAACACTGCGCTCTCAGAATGCCGGGTTCCTTGTGGTTCCTTTAGTTTCCAAAAGTAGACTGGGAGCCAGAGCTCTCAGCTACCAAGCTCCTCTTCTGTGGAACAAACTACCATTTTGGGTTCGGGAGGCAGACACGGTCAACACTTTTAAGAGTAGACTTAAGACTTTCCTTTTTAATAGAGCTTATAGTTAGGGCTGGCTCAGGTCATCCCTTAGTTATGCTGCTATAGGACTAGACTGCCGGGGGACTCCCTCTCCCTCCTTTCTCTCTCTCTCTCTCTCTCTCTCTCTCTCATTCTCTCTCTCTCTGTCTCTCTCTCTCTCACCATCACCATCACCATCTGTAAACATGCATGTCTCATTAATGCATGTTAACGCATGTTACTAACTAAACTTCTTCCCCGGAGTTTCTGTGCTCTCTCGACCAGCAGGTTCTCATGGATCGTGGCTGCTGCTGTGGTCCTGCATGACGTCCACTACTTATATTATTACTGTCATTATTGTTACCATATCTCTGTGTACTGTAATCATTTTATCATCCATTGTAATTGTACAATATGTCTCTGTTGATTTGTTCTGTACATGTGACATCTATTGCACGTCTGTCCGTCCTGGGAGAGGGATCCCTCCTCTGTGGCTCTTCCTGAGGTTTCTTCCACCTTTTTTCCCTGTTAAAAGGGTTTTTGTGGGCAAGTTTTTCCTCACTCGAACCGAGGGTCAAAGGACAGAGGGTGTCACTCCCTGTACAGATTGTAAAGCCCTCTGAGGCAAAATGTGTTTTGTGAATTTGTACTATACAAATAAAATTTGATTTGATTTGATTTAAGATAAGATACGACAGACTTTAATGATCCCACACCGGGAAAATTCATTTATCACAGCAGCTCATGTACGCAAGGTGGATAAGAAATTACTTACAAATAAGAAATATATAGAATAAAGTTTTAGTCATGCTGGTGTGACTGGCTGTTGGAATGAAGGACCTGTGGTAGCGCTCCTTCTCACATGGTGGGAGTGGGGGCGAGAAGAGTTGTTTTGCATGTAATCTAAATACAACACCTGCTTTGTCATGTCATCACTATTTCATCCAGTAATGATTCTTTTTATTTCTTCTCTGACATTTGAAGGAGAGGAATTGTCAAATGAGTAAGATCTGTTTTATTGTTCTCTTTGTCTGTTTGTGGTTGAACATCAGTGCTCGTTTAAATACCAACCACAAACAGCAGTAAATGTGATGCTTTCAGTTCAGTGCATTGGTGGGAGCAGTATTTCCTCCATTTTTGTGCTTGACTGTTGCTATTTATCAAATATAATTGGGTCACAAAAACTCAAATCTGCTATTCAGTGTCTGAGATTCTAATGTGCACAGTTGGTATAACACGGTCATCAGTTTTTCTTTGCACATGCAACTACATTCATCCCTTAACAGCTTAATAGACAGAGTGTCAGTGTTGCTATGAATCTCTCAACATAATTGCTTCTCAAACATGGCTGAATAGATTAAAAAATTAAAAATTAACTACTGCTACTGAATACTGAATTACCAGATTAAATTAAATATGAATCGGGTCTGGTAGTGATAGCCCTTATCTAAAAACTGGCAACATTATGATGAAAATGAAATTACAGATTAATTCTTAGGTTACTCACCAGTGTTTTTACTGGTATTTAGAGAACACATAAGACAATATGTGAGAAACTAAAAGGACCATGGGCCCAAAGGCAGTATTCCCTCAGGTGTTTGTCAAGTGCTGGTGTGTCTCTAGAAGTTAGGCTAAACAACTTTTATGCTCACTTTGAGGCCAACCAGCAGCCAATGAGCAAAAACAGCTGAAGCAGAGGTTATTGAATGGGAGGGAGCACCTTCACATCTATTACTATTTCGGAACATGACGTCAGGAGAGTGAACACCAGGAAGGCAGCAGGACAAGATAGTATCAGTGGGCAGGTTCTCAAACTTTGTGCCAGTGTTCACAATGATATTCAACCTGCCCTTGGCTCAGTCTGCCATGCGTACATGCTCCAAAAAGTCCACTGTCATTCCTGTGTCCAGGAAAACAAGACAAGGTAACGGCCTCTTCTCAGTGCTGCTATGAGGAACAAAGTTTCAGACTACCAGGTCAACGCTGAGAGGCAGGAAGAGTTTCTATCCTCAGGCTGCTCAGATTCTAAATGAGGACACTAAGACTGCACCTTAAAATGCTTTTCTGGCTTACTTATTAACTTTTATTTAATATGAATTTATTGACTCACATTACTTTCATCAACCATATAATTTACTACATTTTCTATTCTTATAAGTTTCAAAATGTTTCCATCTTTACATCCATCCATCCACAATCTTAACTGCTTATCTTCATCAGGGTCACAGTGAGGCTTTAGCCTATCCCAGCTGACTCAGGGTGTGAGACAGGGTACAACCTGGACAAGTCACAAGTTCATCACGGGCACATAGAGATGAACAACCATTCATACTCACATTCTCACCTACGGGCAATTTAGAGTCGCCGATTAACCTGTTAAGTGCATGTCTTTGGATTATGGGAAGAAGCCAGAGAGAACCCACCTTCTTGCTGTGAGGCAACAGCGCTAACCACTGCACCACCGTGCAATTATATGACAATTAATCAAACTGAATGGAACTGAATTGTAAATGTCAACAGTTTTCCACTCATGCCTAAAAGGCTAAAAAGCTGCAAAAATGCAGCGGTCAGACATTGACTTGTGGTGGATTTCACTGTGTTTGGCAAAGAATTACAAAGATTAAATCAGTGTTTCTTTTAAAACCTAGCCCTGGTCTTCATTTACACAATGCTCAAGATTTTCTGCCTCTGGATCTGTCTCATGTAGCTGTGGGAAGCTGTGCCAGCAGTGCTTGGCTGTCCATGTGACTCACACAGAGCTGAGATTTGGCCGAGATGATCATTTATGGAATACACTAACTCTATGCTAAACAAAGCTGACAAACACAGGTGGTTAGATGCTGGCGAAGGCAACTCATCCATGCATAGCCGTCTACCACAAGCTGTCATGTAGACTTTTATCTATCTCACTCTTTAGTCCACACATCTCACATCTCATCAAGATTTTGCAAATTGCAAAAAACTGAGAAATAGATGCACGTATCAAAGATTGACTGATGTATGCTGGCTCAATCTGGAAGAGATTAATTTGCTGGATGATTATGTGTGGCCATGTTCACTAAAATCATGAAGATGAATTAGAGACACGTTTCCAAAGTTAGTTAACGATTGTCATCTGAAAAAGCATACTGTACACAAGACGGCCCTGAGAAGAAGAGCCTGTGATCCCCCTCCGTCTTTGTTTGAAGATTTTTTTTTATTTATTACTTTTTGGGGTCTTTTATGCATTTTTCAGTATTGACAGCTGAAGAGAGGGGATATGACATACAGCAAAGGGCCAGAGTTGGAATTTAATCCAGGCCACTGCCGCAAGGACTCAGCCTTAGCACATGGGGCGCACGCTCTACCAGGTGAGCTACCAGTTGGGGAAAAGCCAACAAACTGCATTCAGAGGTCTTACGGTGTTCAGAAATGATGCGATGCTAAAGAGTGCACCTCAGAGAGAGAGTTAATAAGGTGAACATTAAAATTCTGCACAAAGAGCTAAATAGATGCAATCATTTCTATATGCAGCAGGTAAGTGTAGGATGATATAAAGGGTTAAGTGGTTGGGATATTATTACATGTATGTGATATTCAGAAGAGTTAGGACTTGGACTTGACCGCGCTGAAGTTTATTGTAGAGAATCACCAAAGGGTCAAACATGCACTCCACACATGCATGAGTTAATCATGAAAGAGGGTATGATTAACTCCTGCGTGTATTTAGTGCAGTCAAACATAGAGAGCCATTAAATGATTATTTCTACAAAGTGGCTCAATTAATGAACCAATTTCCACAAACCCGACTTAATTTGTTGAATGTTTGAGTAGTTGGGATTGTGAAATGGTGGGGAATAAATGGGGAAACACAAGCAATCTTTCCAAACATCTGGCACAGCACATCGCATCTATACGGAGCAATGCAGTTTTTATCTGCTTGTAGCTCATCTCTCTTCGCTCTACTCGCCTCTTACGTATATGTGCTAAGAGCCTAATGGCCTCACAGGGTTAACTAAATTATACATGGGTTAATAATTAAAAGCAACCATTAGCAAGCTTGCCAGCAGATTGTTTAGATATAGTATATGGGTCCATTCATAAATTCAAACTGAAATAGACCAATATCCAAACTGTTCCTCCTATGGACATAATTTACCAACTTGCTGTGTTTTCTATTTAAAAAAAAACAATAAGAGTACAATTAAAGTACCAGATCGATTAAAAGTATGTATAAGATTAATTGTATCGTTACAATCTTAACAATATCCATCCCTAGAGGAGGTACAAGGGAGATTTAAGATTAACAAGCGTGTCCTTTAATCACAGTCTGTCTACTCGACTAACATGTAGATAAGTCTGATGGCTTCATATCTGCTGAATACGTTCATCTTAAAATGAGATTTTCCTAAAGACATGTCTGCTTTAATCCAAGTATAGTTCAGACCACTGGCTTTATGTCCCAGACTCAGAAGTGTCTCACAAGTTTATTTTGGTAGGTCACCATGTTATGAACAGCACTGCGTGTTCTTGAGCCTTGGTCCCGGGACACAAGATTAAGTCTGAACTTCAATCCTGGATTATCCTTGCGGCCTTTGGGACGCGCTCATAATTGAGGAGGTCAAAGTAAAAATGGGACTTATTCTTCCAGTTTTGTCATACTTTATAGTACGTGTAGAGTAAATTTTTTACCATCGCATTCTACACATACACAATTGTTTTTGTTATAGATCTACAGAAAGGACCTTTAATAATTCCAAAAATGTAAACGGCCAAACAAACTATCTTTTTTCATATTTGTAACTGAGTGGAGAAATTTAAATGACAGTTCTTAGTACATACAGTCAGCATACATTACATTTACTACAGTTTAGAACCCTTTAATAATATATTCTTCTGAATACTGGATAATTCTGTAAAATACAAACTCCATTCAGTTGTATTGAGGAAATGGAAAATTGGTAATTTTGGCACAAATAAAATGAAAGCTACTGTAGATTCAATGCTTTTGAACTGCCTCGTACATCCACCCATTTTCTGTAACCACTTCTCCTCATCAGGGTCACAGGGAGCCTATCCCATCTGACATAGCACCCCCAGTTTCAGAGTGTAGTACCATTGTGTTAAATATGAACAGCTGTATTTTATATGGTTATACGTCACGTCTTGTACAGTTTCTCCATGAAATATGGGGAAATAGTTATAAGTGAAGTAGTAGAGCAGACGTATCGGGCGCAGTCTGCCTTGCTTTCATCAGAATTAAACCATTTAAAGGAAAAGCTGACATTCTAATGGTGAAGATGGGTTCTGTCCATCCACTGTATAAAACATGGATGTAGTCTCATTGACGTCACCCACAGGTTTCTGAAGAGCTATTGTGAAGCTCAGTGTGGGGGCACCATCCTGGCAGCTGTGCCTCCTCGGCCTCGCAGCTAAACCAAATATGGGCGGGTAAATATGGTGCATATTTTGACCTGTGAACCACAGTTGTGCTGTGGAGCATGCACATGAAAAGTTCTCTTTCACTCTGCATTTGGAGCTGAAATAAACAGGTATGTTGTCCCTGTCACATGTGGTGTGACATGTTGTGTATTACAGGTATGATTGTTAAAACTAACCACTCCCCAGCTGGGTGTAGCCTTTCTGTGTGGAGTTTACATCTTCTCTCCGGGTGCTCCAGCTTCCTCCCATAGTCCAAAGACGTGCAGGTTAATTGCTAAAACTGTCTGTAAGTATGAATGTGAGTGTGAATGGTTGCTTGTCTCTAGGTGTCAGCACTGTGATGAACTGGCGATCTATCCAGGACGTATCCCGCCTCTCATCTCTGAGGATAAGGAAAAGCAGTGTTGGATAACGAATGAATGTCAGGGTGAGAAAGAACTGAACTTTAGTTCTGTCAAAGGTTTCCGATCACGTCAGGTGCAGGGTAGGAACTCTATAAATGTTTGTTTCTTTTTCTCACTCTTTGTCAGACACCTTGTGTGTGTGTGTGTGTGTGTGATGAGCAGAAAGAGACAGTAGTCTGAGACGAATGTGCAAGCTGATACAGTCCCTGTCACATGTCATATCATTACAGACTGTCTGTAAAAGAGATCCAAAGAGAGGTGTGGTTTCTTGGTGATCTCGCAGTGTGTCCTAACCTTGCTACAGTTGCCTGGAGGCTGACCTTCTGGGCTGATGATGGTTCAATGTGAAGGATGAGGCTTGTTATTTCTTCTGTGTTGGACTGATGTATTGGTTTAACCTTTGATGCTCAGCTATGCCATTTCCCACCTGCGTAATTGAGAGTCCGCCCTGAATGCTGCTGATGAAAACCAAAAATGCTGCGATGGAATTGTGTTTTTCTCAAAAATGTTACATATTCTGGAGTTCCTGCTATAATTGCTTGGATGGAGATCACTCTCTGTTAAAGGATCCTGTAGTCTTACAGTGAACATGTTTCTTTCAGGGCTTTCTACAGAGATACATTCCATGGGGAATAGTGAAGTGAACCCAGAGAATTTGTAAAGCATAAAACATGAAATATTTGCTGTTCGTACCTCCTGTCCAAATATTTGGCATATAAAACACAAACTGATGGAACCATACGGATCCATATATCCTTCAAACGGATCTCATGTCTCCAACCAAATAGTGTTCACAGTGTGGCCTTTGAATATATGACTGGGATAGAACAACTGTGTACCAACAGATAATCTCCATGGGAATCTTTATCAAATCTAATAAAGATTAACTTTGCTTTGACAAACGACAGCTGACAAGAGCTATTATCTCCATGGAAACAGACATGAACAGCTCACTGTCTGGATAAACAAAGTTATTAATTTAAGAGATACTGAACTGAAAATAAACGCATTGAAGGAAGTAATTTTTTAAAAATCCTATGTAAATGATGTGGCTAGTTTATGTTGGAACAATAACAACAAGTACAATATGTTACAGCCACAGACTGGGTTTATCAGTGATTCAATTGCTGATTTGTTTTTTTTGAAAATTTGAAAATTAAAATGTAGTTTTTGTGTAGCAGTTTCTTTTACACTACAGATTATATCGTACTGTTCCCAATTGCTATTAATTCATTATATAACATGCACAAATGGAACTGTGAACTAGGGAAGCTCTCCTGTTTCATCCAATATATCGCCCTCTTGGCCAGAAAGCAAAAAGCAGCTTGAACACCATAATATGCATTTTATCTGGGTGCGAGATCTTGGGACAGTCAGAGATATGATCGATAAAGACCTACAGAGGACAGACTATTGATTTTCAGGTAAGATCAATACATGCAGCAGCTTTGTGTTTATATTTGTAAGACTGGAAACTTGAAAGCAGCTTTTTGATGTGGAGCTAAAGTGCCTTTAGGTGATTACTGTACATCTACTTGAGGTGGCTTGGTTTAGAAAAAATGTATAAAAAATGTATAAATGAACTGTACAATGGCAAACAAATTGTAATTACATGTAATTGTATACCTTTGAGTTGCAACATGCTATTTGCCTCTTGAGATATTCCATTTAATTCACACTATTCATTCAGAGTCTCTTTTGTGGATCTCTGTTCCACTTGTTTTTCTCCACTTTAACATGCGCTTGCTTCACCACTAATGTTAGTTCAAACTATGCTTTGTGGGTGCAGATGGGTGCATACTTTGACTTACAAGTGGAAAACTGCAGACAGACAAGCTGTTAGATGGATCCAAGTTGAGAAAAAGTGTTAAGTTTATCATGATTCCATGTTGAGATTGTTTTATCGCCCAGCTCTAATCTGTATAAACAACTATACAAATCGTTCGCAATGATCAGTGATGAGGTGTGTGATTTTTCTTACATATACTGTAAAGTAAATGTCAGAGATGTTTTCCCTGCAAACATAGCTTCCTTACACTCACTATCACCATCAAATTATCCTCAAATGCCCCCTACAGATATCTGAGAGTGTAATGCCCGCTCTTAAAACAATACTGCATAACAGCACATTTCAATAGTGATTACCACAAAGGCACAATTCTTGCAGTTACTCTAAATGACTCTGCAGCAAATGAAGCTTAACTCGCCATGACCACTGGACCAATAAGCTTAATGTTAATCTCTTGCTATTATAAGTATGAAAAGCTTTTGGTAAAAGTCGGGTCCGTTATTTTGGACATAGAGGGCTCTTTATAGCAGAAGCAGCAATCAGACTAGAGGTTTTTGAAATGTGCTGCTATCGATGTGTCACGGGCAATTAGCGTGCAATCTGTGTCTCACGTTAGAAATACAAAAACAGTACATTACTATGTCCTCAAATGCACGCACAATCCATTCAAATGAAATTATTATAACGTGGAGACTGTGCCACTCGATAATTCAGTCACCTGTGTATTCTTTCTGACCCCTCTCTTTTATTTGTCTCAGTTCTCGCGAAAATCCATTCTCCTCCTCTCTCCCTTCCCAGTGGGCAACACAACGAGGCAGCAATTTGTTTCAATTAACTTTCATACAGCAGATCCTAAAAATTATCTAAAAATGGGCAGTCAAACAGATTTTTGTGTGGTTTTGTAGCTATAAAAACAACCACAATTCAGATCACTGTTCCCAAAAGAATAAAGACCCACCAGATGATTAAAGTAATAAAAATATTTCAGTTCTACATTATTGTGTTAACCTTTTCAGACTTTTTATTTGGGAAATTCTGCATATTTTCACCTTTTCTGGGCTCCACAAGCCACAAAGGTTGGGAAACACTGAGTTATTTCTCTGGAAATAAAACAAGACTTTTGTTTCCTGAACAGTTCAGATTTGGGGCATACAGTGTTTTCCCCACCATTTATGACAGACTGGTGCACCAGTTACCACCGAGCAGCCCTGACACCCACTGTGAGTGGCTCTGAGAGGGCACAGTTTAGTGTAATCTAAAATGACATCTGTCACCTCTCACTGTTACAACCTTTAAATGCGACTGAATGTTCTTTATAAAGGAATTCATATTTTACAGATCTTTTCAGCTGTCTGTAGGATCTGACCCTGTAGTGACCGGTGAAATACTAAAACTAGAACAGAATTTCAAGTCCACCCATTCAGGTGTTATACACCTCTACTTACGGTCACTGCAGAACGGCCCCCCATAGGTGGTCATGGTGCAGTCACAGGAGAAGCCCTCCCACAGCTGCAGACACACTCCTTGGTGGTGGCAGGAGTCCTCTGTGCAGGTGGTGCTGGGACCTGCAGGGTGTAGACAGCAGATTTATCAGTGGCTTTGTCTCTAGTTTGTTCATGCATATTCACTGCAATCCAAAGGAAATTAAATATATAATGGTAAACCAGTTGTTAATTTTTAATATATGCTGTGTTGATTGCTGTTGTTTTTCCTACAGTTGGGTTCATAAATTATTTTTATTGTCCTTCTTAAACATTACAATGTTCATAGGAAATCTTACAGTGAATTTCAGAGTAACAAATAACTCTTTATATGTTAAGCTTTCCATTTTTATCCCCCTTTATGAATTATTTTTTAAAGTTCATGAAAAAGTAATCGAATGTTTGTTGAAGTTTGTATGAAATATTTAGAACGTTCATATGAATGTTGATTTGAATTCAAATTCTGAAGTTAAACCACATCTTTGATAAAATATGATGAGGTAACTGTGACATGAATGTCATTTCTGTATCAAGCCTTGGCAGAACTCTGCGCTCTACTGAGTGCTTCCACGGTTGATTAGAGCTCGACAATAGCAGCTGGACTTCTGGACTGAAGTGTGATATTATTACATGTTAGCGTGTATAATTAGAAATAATAAAACCACAGTGTGTGTTCACCGGCCAATCATAATGGAGCACTCAACAAAGCTGTTTAATACCATAACAAATGTGGTGTGATTAGTTTTCAGTGAGCGGCAATCAGATTATAGGAATGATTCACACGTGTTTCATACTTCCCAGCGTGTTCCCCCGCCTCACCTCCACACCCGCGGTCTACCTCTCCCACCTTGTGGAGGGCGTCGGCCAGCAGTTCGGGGAGTCTTCCATTCAAGTCCACAGATGCCAGGCAACCCTTGTATCCTTCGCGGGATGCTATTAACCTGGGCAGGCTGCTGTACATGCTCTTGCCAACACCGCCAATGTACAACTCACCTGTGAGATACAGGAAGTGGTCAAGAGAAATGCTATCCAATAAAATCACTTGTACAATTTGCAACAACTAAATACATTTAGGCTGACAGGGGCTGAATATACAACAAAAACATTGATGACTGCATGTTGCAAATATGAGCATATACACATTATTAAGTACACCTGTGCAATCTATTGCAATCCAATGCAACTGTTCTGCCATAAAGTCTTCTATGTTTTAGCCATAAGGTCAGAGTGGACCTCATTATATTCAGATATGTTTGTAGTCCAGATAATACAGTCACAAGCATAAAAAGTCATAATTCACCATCACATATTATGATCATCTCCTCTAAAAAAGCAACACAAAACTGTGTTGGAGTATGACATGAAACTGGTTTACAATGCAGAATCTGACAGAACAAACATGAACACTCAGTGCCCTGTGGTACTATCCACTGTGTCAGTTCTGATAAAACATTTTCAAGCGTCCAGATAAGTTACCTTTTAAATCCAGGTTGCGGGCTCCATTGGCGTGTTGGGTGACAGTGCGGGAATCAATCTTAAGGATGTGCACGTTGTTGTTGTCGCGGGAGATCACCACATTGTGCCACTGGTTGTCATTGAGTGGCTTGTCAGAGTTTCCCTTCATTAGTGATGGCCCATTTCCCAAGTCAAAAACATAATGAATGTACCTACAGAACAATGCACATGTTTACATTCAGTATATTATCGAGTATTATTTTACCACATAATATATTGTTTACACTTAACTACTGTAGATAATTAAATAACCAAAACACATTATCTGTGGGAGTATTGACTCGAATTGTTCCGATGGCATGCTGCTACCTACCAGCCTGTTGTGTGATACTACCACAGAAGTGACTGTTCAGCTGCTTTGAATGTACTGTATGTAAACACACACTGTACTGCTTAAGGCACGCTATCATGTTGATTTTAAATTTGAAACAGCAGACAGTGCACTGTCTAAAACTAAATCACATCTGAGTCAAAGTTAGGGAACAGGCATGACAAAGCTGCTACACTTCACACTAACACTTAACAGCCTGACTATAACAGAAGTGTTCGAGGCATTTCTTTGTATTTGTTGTCTGTGCAAGCTTCTGCTGCAGGCTCCAGAACTGATGAAGGCCTCCTGCTGACTGTGATAAAGTCTTTGCAAGGTGTGACAGCGGAAAGCGACAATTGTTGCTTTGCTTGTTTTGTTTCCACAACCTTTCTCTGCTATTCCCTTTTTTTAAACAAATATTTACAATGAATAAAACATCCATCCATTTCCTGTAACAGAACAGTGGTGCCTGTCCCAGCTGACTTTGGGCAAGAGGCAGGGTACACTCTGGACAAGTTGCAATTTAACCTATTAAGTGCATGTCTTTGGACTTTGGGACAGAACCCATGCAGACATGAAGATAACATGCAAGCTCAACACAGAAATGCCCCGCAGCCTTTTGGACTTCCTCTATCTGCTTCTCTTCCTTTAACAAAATTCTTTATGATGAACAAATGATTTTAAAGGTATCTTGTGTCTCTCGCTGCAGGCGGGTGGATCCAAGATATGAATCTTGATTAGGTAACTTTGAGGAAAAAAGAAAAGTAGACTATTCATATGTATTCAGTATTGCAAGATAAAAGATTGTTGCAATGAAATAAAAGGCTAGACAAGTAGAAAATTAGGCATATATAAATAGTTTGCTCCTGTACCAAACAGCCCATTCTATCTTTCCTCAGTCCTAACACCACAGCACTTACCCTTTGACCAGCTCCACCACGATAAAGTCACTACCATCTCCAGAGTTGTAAAGTATCAGGCCGTCAGGACTGGTGGTCTTGAACTGAAAGAAAAGGTGCATGGACGCGTAGGCCTGCAAGGTGGAGAAGGCCAGGTAGCTGGCTTGAGTTAGAAAAGTTACAGGATTGGCCACAATATGCCTCATGCCGAACCGAGCATTCAGCTCGCAGTAGGAGATATCTCCATTCTTGCACTGGTCCAGATAGAGCATCCCGTTGACAGAGAGAGCTTGAAGATGGCCGATGAAGTTGGAAGGCATCACGGAGATGAAACGCCGCTCTGTCATGATCCCCGTCTCAACGTTATTGAACTCCAGGCGGCTGTGGACGCCAGTCATTTGACCTGCGGAACCAAGCATGCAGCTTAAATTCTAATTATTATATAATTATTTTTGCTAGCGCAGCTCCTTCATTCCTACAATACCTTCCACAGTGACATTGTCCACAGAGAGCTGCAAATTCTTCGCACGCCGCACCACCTTCACTGTGTGCCACTCATTATCATTCAGCTTCTCACCTACCAGGAGTATCTCCGGTCCCTTGCCTAAGAGGAAGAAAGCATCATAATCATGCCAAATCAGCTCAATATACACTCTTTCCTCTCTCAACGGCAAGCACTCTCTGCTCAGGGGTGCATACATTTATACACTTCTAGAATCACTCACACACATACAGCCATCAACATTTACTTGCAACTGATAATTTACATTCACTCAACACTCAGTTAAAGGAAGAATGAAACAAAAACATTGAATGACATGATTTCTGTACTGGAATAGCAAAATGAATGCTTTCTCTTTAAAGGGCCATTTGATTGATGTCAGCTGGGGAAACATGTTCGGTATTATCAAACATGCAGCTTAGATTTTAGAATTTCTGCAATATGCATTTCCTTTTTCGCTGGTTTCCAAAATAGGTCACAGTGCAGAAGCTTGCCACTGCAGCACCGTCATCCCGAATCAGTGCCTATGCAACAAGCCGACACAGCAGTTCAAAGGAGTTCTGACATCGCTTGGGAAACTAATTGGCCATGCCTAAGCTGACTGTGCCTTTAGGGGTTTGTCTGTCTAATTGAACTCAGGGTGCAGGAGAATTACTGGGGACGTACAGAGGGCAATAAATGGAAAACATCAACTGGTTTCCGAACACTTCACTGTTTCATCCTCGGGGAAATAAAAGTGCGACTGGAGACTTTGTCCAGGGCTGCATTTAAAGTATCTCATGATACCTACCATCCACCTGCTGAGGACTGACTACACACGCAAGACAGATCGATTACGTCAAACACAGCTCCCTCCCTATATTCTTCATGGATTTACTTAGATCATAATAATAAAAACAAACAAACAAACAAAAAAAAACCACTTGAATCATGTCCAACACCAAAGCAAAATGTTTACATTGTAATTCTTTATCGTGAAAACAGCTGAGCAGACCAGATTTGCTTTAATAAAAGAGGAGATAAAGCCGGATAGTAGAGACTATTCATCTTATCTGTGCTTCTCAGAGGGCAGCTTCCCTGCTATCTGATGTCAGCATCTGAACCCAAACATCCTAATACCAGAAGAGAAAAACAGAGTGAAAGTGACATAATGTCTATTTTTATTGTTTAGCTTTTCAGTTCAACTTATTATTTAATATAGATAATCATTAAAAAAATCCTATTAAGATTGTCCTAGCCTTATTTTTGCTGCATCTGATATCAGTGTTTTTACACAGGTAGAATCTGTTCAGCCGAATAAACCACTCTTTGCACGGCCTTGCAGTCTGGTGACCAAACAGTGATGTTCCCTGTCAGAATGCTCTCCATAGACTTGAGGTGAAACAGTCTCTGTCTGCAGAGATTTATCAGATCTTCAGTGACACCAAGGTATTTGAAGCTGTCAACTCTATTCACTGAGGACCTGTTGATATTTTGGGGGGGGGGGGGTCATAGTTCCACTGTCATATCCTTAGTCTTGCTGACGTTCAGGAGGAGGCTATTGTCTTGACACCAGCGGGTCAGGTTCTCTACTTCCTTCAGATAGACCTCTTCATTGTTTTCGGTGAACAGTGAGGTGGTTAATGCCTGGTCCTTTCTCTTTGTGACCAAGGAACCAGGGATCCAACTTCTGTTTTTTACAAATTAATTTCACCACAGACTCAGTGAATGAATGATGTCCTCAGTGACACTGATGGCTGTATCGCAGAACATGCTCCAGACTGCATCATACAGTTTACACTGGTCTGTCCATTTCCTGACCTCTCCTATCATTTAAGACTCTGCAGTTGATCCAGAATGCTGCAGCACATGTATCGACAAGAACCAGGATCAGAGATCATATTTCTCCCATTTTAGCTTCTCTTCACCGGCTACCTGTAAAATCCAGAATAGAATTTAAAATCCTTCTCCTTGCCTACAAAGCTCTTCATGGTCAGGCGCCATCATATCTTAAGAGCTCATAGTACCTTATTACCCCACTGGAGGCCCATATCCTCTCCACAGTTAAGAGCAGGTTTAAGATGTTCCTTTTTTATAGAGCTTATAGTTAGGGATGGTTCAGGTGAGTCCTGAACCATCCCTAACTAAGTTATGCTGCTATAGGCCTAGACTGGACTTCCCATGATGCACTGAGCACTCTTACTGTGTCGCTCTCCATCAGTACACATTCATGTCCTATTAATGCATATTACTAACTCTGCTTCTTCCTCTGAGTTCTTCTGCTTTCTCGTCTTGCAGGTTCTCATGGATCTCATAGATCGTGGCTATGCCTAGATCAAGGGTCATCATCATTATTATCATTATTACTACTATTAGTTGTGTTTCCATTATAATTACAGTTATCATTATTATTATTGCTGCTGTGCATCTGTGTCTCAGATGTACACACAGGAATAGAGATAGCAGATGGCCGCCCACCATGATCTGGGTATTGCTCAAGGTTTCTGCCTCTTAAAGGAAATTTTTTCCTTGCCACCATTGCCAATGCTCATGGTGGGAATTGTTGAGTCTCTGTTGGATTAATCATGTTATAATGAGTACTAAAACTAAAATAAAACTGAACTGATATATACTTTGTCCTTAGCAAGATGGCCGTGTGGTTGCTCTTCTCAAACACTGGCAAAGATTCTGCTTTGTAGCAGCTTTTAAACAGCGTGTAGCCGTGATCAAAAGTGCTTGTTCCTCTTGTGGCTGTCATTATGTTGATGGTAGTCAGGCCTGATTGAAGTCTCCAGCAACAGTGAGCACAGCATCAGGATTACCTGTCTGTGAGCAGTTCAAAGCTTTGTAAAGATCCGACAGAGCAGATCGATATACAGAAAACCTGGTTGAAAAGCACTGTCTGGTATTCCAGGATTTAGTTTTGGTGAGACATTGCAGTTTACTGGAAACTAAAACTTATCTTCCTTAGATGGTCTTCCACATTTTCCTCTGTGTGTCTTCCGATGTTGAGATGTATGCAGAGAGATTTGGACTTGCTTCCCTTTGTGATCAGGATTGTAGCTGCTGTTTATGTCTTCCTCAACGTTTACAATTAAAAACCTCAGCCAGCCAGGTAGCCAGGAGTGGGCAGGAGGAGAGTTCACAAAATGGTGACTTCCTATTCGATGAGCGAGTAAGTGAAAATATATACTAACAAGGCATAATTTTGTTGGATACTTGAAGATACACATTAAATGGGATCTCTAACTATTTTACACATCAAAGTATGTTTGCAAGTGTTGGGGAGAACTGATGTTATTACCTAGGCTATATGAAAAAAGTTGTAGCCTTTAAGTAGCTACATAGTTAGGTCTGATGAATTGGCGGTGTGTGACATATATAAGCTTAGCAGACCTTTGTAGCCCACTCCTCAATGCTGATCAAGGCTACATCACAGCCCAGCCGCAACTAGCATAACACAGCCGAATCTCCAACTGAACTGAAGGTTTTCTATGAAATGTTTTTAAATGCTTCTGACTGAACTGCCAGCAAGTTGCAGATATATGGAACAAGTGCCAACCTCCGTGGCTGGAGATGAAGCCAATGCGGAAGTGTCAAAAACTGTAATTCCTGGCGGGCTACAGAACATTTCAACCTAAATAAACGTCTGTATTAAAATGTCCAGCTTCACAGCAGAAAAAAACATGTTTACAGCCTGGTACAAAAAAACAATTATGATCTCTAAAGCTATTTTACCTGTTCATGACAACTGTACTCACTCATTTAAAATTACACATAATTAAAAGCATGGCTGCTTTGATTGACAGGTAGGTGCCGTTAGAAATGGCTAGTTTGAGCACCCAGGCATCATTCACCCCACCACAGGTCCACTGATGATCCAAGTCTTCGCCGATATTTCGATTAGCAGGGAAGCAGAGGTGGCAGGACAGCCAAGATGGCCGCTGCCAGAGCCACATATTTTAAACTTCAAAACACGGAATAGGTGACATGGAATAATAAATTTTATATCTCTGGTTCTTTTTGTCTTTTGTGAGTCTGACCACATGAAATAGGAGTGCAATGCTAAATCAATACTCTTTTAATAAAAAATGGATAGCTTTATATATTGAACTTGTGTGGCCTTTGTAGTGGGGTGATAATACATTTTATCTCAGTAAATATAAATGTACACAATAAAACTGAGTACACACTCTGTGTTTCATATTACCTGCGGGTGATAAACAGGAGCGAAGGAGTTAAAAATAAGACTTAGACTTACCTACTGTATATATAGAGATTTGTCTGATTAACTGGTTGGTGGTAGAGGAAAATAAATGAAAATGTTTTTTATCATCTGATCAGAGCTTGAAAGGGAAGCTTCCTTTTTATTTTAAATATTTAACTACAACTATTATTTATTTATATATGTAGTTATATTGCTTTTGTAGCTCCTTAGACATCTTAAAATGATTTGTTTTGTCTGACCAACGGTGTATGAATTAAAGATGATATAAAATAGATAAAAGCAGCAAGTTATCACATTCTCTACAGATGTGAAGGCTTTAACTCTCGCTCTCTCTTCTTGCATTTAAAAAATATATATATTTTCAGAAAATCCATTCACAAGCCATCAATCATCACATCTATAGCATTAAGCTCTTCAGATCACTGATCAGGAAGACGAGTTGCATACAGAGAAGCGCTTATATGGCACATATTTTCTGTGGACAGTGTATGATGGTACAATGCCACCTGCTGGTGGAGAGGGCAGTTTCTTGGGATGATATCTCAGGAGATATGCAGCCTTTTCTTTCAATAAGCCATGGTCAACATATATATTTTTTGCTATTTGCAATATTATTTCTCTCTATATTTTACTTTCTGTTTAATGAAGTTTAAAAATGGTTATGAATCTTTCTCCTGCACGTGGGTCGTTGAACTGGTTTACAGAGACACACCTCACTTCGGTCCAACCATCCACACACCCATGAGTGCAAAGATACAGACACAGACAGATGCACGCACACACACACACACACACACACACACACACACACACACACACACACACACACACACACACACACACACACTACTTACCTTGATCAGAGAAAAACATTGTAATCCATTCAACATGATGGACTGTTAGGCTCACATGTGTCGTGAATCTATTGAAAAGTAAAGGCGACCCTTTTGTAGCATCTTTGATCAATAGATTACCATGAGACAACGTTACAGTACAGACTGAGGGTTATTGATTTGACTGATTTCTATTGTGCTTAAATGTTAAAATATGTTTGAGAGCATGTGAACAGTTATTGTAATCCTTTGAGAGATTGAACATTAACAGTTTTATTTTAGAAGAATTCAGGAATTATTCATTCATGAGGGGTGGAAACAAGCTTCCAGCCGGCACTCGATTAGAGTGATAACTTTTACACGCATTCCTGAGCCTCCTCTGTATTGGATGATCTATATCAGAGAGCCATTCACCTCTCTACTGGAAATAGCATTTATCTATTTCTCACACCGGTGTAGCCTGAATCAAAACTTAAATTGCCTGTCTCTCTCTATCAGGTGAGAGTGACAATCTATATCATAAATTCCAACATTACTGCAGTACAGCATAAAATACCCCTCCATTTCACAAGAGTACAGAGGACCATAAAAAATCAATTTTGTTGATACAGAGGAAGATCTGCCTTCATCTGCCTTTTAATCAATGGAATTATGTTTGCTCATTTCTATACCCCACGTGATAATTCATAATAATGTATTTAATGGCTGTTGTGTGATTTTAATAAGTATTAATAATAATACTAAGTATGCATTTTATGGTCCTGGATGGCTGTCAAATCTTTATTATTTATTACTGAAAGCAAATGATAACCCTGTGTTATAAACACTAGCATGAAATACTATTCTAGCTTTGTTCACCCAGAAATGAGCCAGTAATATTTGTACATTGTCACTTAACTTCTGTTGCCTGACTTCAGGGAGTAATGATCATTCTGAAATTAACGTCACAGATGAGCTGCAGATTTTGCACTCAGTACTGACCTGCTTGTTCTCTCAGACTACAGGGTGAGACAGACATAATAATGCATTTTGCATGTCGTGTTCCTTATTCTTTACTCCATCCACTCAGAAAAACTATGTCTTCAAGATAGAAAACTATCATGCAGAATGCTACAGAGTGACTTCAGTATCATTAACGATTTAGATGCTGACTGAAAACAAAGTGGGTATAGTCTGTATACATGCACTACACCACTGCCTGTAAAGAAAACGCATCACTAAATTTGTTTTCCTAAAATGGGAAGAATTGGCTGCCACAAACTGTAATCGCTCTAACATGCTTTAACATTTAAGCCTGATAGCCGACAGTCTTGTCTCATACTCATCTATTGATCAGATATCGTGCTAAACTTCAAATTAATCTCAGCTCTGCTGCTGCAGTGTGATTACCCAATAACAAAATCACATCTTTCTCTTAAATAAGAATGAGCGCTACGTTTCTCACCACAGATAATTACTGATTGTACTTGAACTGTGCCTAATTAGCAGCTATGTGAGAAAATGAATAATAAACAAATGAACTACAGACTTACTGGCAGCACAAAAGAACAGACTAACTGTATGTCAAATTTAGCCACATTTGATTACAACATTATTCCATTGCAATTATGAGAGAATGTGTAATTAAAATGTTTCTTAAATATGGATTTCATGTTTAAATTGTTACTAAAATGAGCAAAAAGATCTAATTATATTAACATACAACACAATAAAGTCATAATCTTGTACTTATGCTTGCAATGATGCTTGTGAGAAGGATAGAAGTCAAGTAAATAAACAAGGAGAATTGTGGGCCAGAATAAATTAATTATGCTGTGTTTCATAAGGGAACAGAGCAGGAGGCATTATACCACAGTGCATGTTCTCTAAATCATGGTACAGTAAATAATCATAGGAGACACTTACTGAGATTACAGTCTATCCTGATACAATCTGGTGAGAGAGAGAGTGAGATGGTGAGATTAAAAGAAAAAAAAAAAACAGCACAAAAGAGGAGAATATTTCACATCCTTCAAGGTACACTCTGCAGAAAGTTCAGTGCTTTTCAGAGCCCACCATCCGGGGACAGCCTTGAGAGTCTAAACCGCCACTTTCCTCCCTGTGGTGCACATAATGTTAGGAAAAGGAAGCCTCAGCATGTGTCTGCCACCACTGGGAGTACAACAGACTGGATCAAAGCTGGGATCAATAAGAGTTTTATTGACCATTAAAGCAGAGATGCATCAGTATTATTTTTAGCATCAGTATCGTGCCTGTTAAAGCTGCTTACATTTGGGTTTCAGATACAAAAACACAACAGTTTCACCGACTTGTGCTTTGGGGTATCTGATCTGTCTGAGGCAGATGATAAATGGAAACTCTGCTGAAACTGAATGAACCAACAGGAAACTGAATAAACGCCATTTTAGCGCCTATCATCCACGGGAGACTAGTTTCCTGTCAGATCTAATCACCAGTTGCTGACACATATGGCCACTTGTTTATCATATTCTGCACCTGTGGATTATTACAGCGTTTTGTGTAGGATTCATAAGTGACGCAGAAATTAACGATTGAATCATTTCATGTAATGCTACTGAGAGAGTCAAGAATGTGTCATTTAGTTAGGGGGTATCACACTCAGTTTGGACTCACACTTACTGATGTACCAATGCACCTCTACACATAGCCCATACCTTGATCCGTCTTAAGCCTAATCTCAGTACACTGTCCTGTTGATAATATATTTGAATACAGAGGAAAGGGGCGATTTGCACAACCTGCAGCCTCAATGAACCTCACACCATGAAAAAAATTACACAAAAATGATGCGCTGCTAACATTTTCTCATGTTTATAACATAATATCTTGACAATCCATCTGCAATATGTACATGTTTGACCTCACAATGGATTAACCCTCTCAGAATTTGCATGGTCTGAATAATGAAAGCAAATTATCCAACTGGACATGAATATATTGGTGTAAGTCGTGTGGCTGAGGTGTGCTCTCAAGCTGTCAACCATCACAGAGCAGTGGATACAGACAGCCAGAGACCAGAGAGGCTTTCTGTTGGAGGTGTGTGTATGTGTGTGTGTGTGTGTGTGTCCATCACTGGCAGCCACTGTTCAGTGAAGCGACTAAACTGGACAGTCCAGTAAATGTGGGGGGAGGGAACTACAACGGTCACATGAACGTTGCGAGTGGTCTAAGTGGTAATGTCTCTGCGTGATGATGGATCTGGTCTCTGACTGCCTTCTCCTTGAACTGCAGACAAGCCATTGAAGGGCTGAAAGAGCTGAGACGGTCAGGTGGGACCTGACCACTGGATGAACTGAGAGACAGAGAGAGAGAAGAGAGAGAGAGAGAGGCAGGAAGGGAGAGAGGAGGGAGGGAGAGCGCAGAATATACACACCTGCAGTTGCTTAAAAATAATTAAAACTAATAATTTACTTTATAAAATGCTTTTAAAAATTAGTTTTAGATCCTAGTTGCCACATTTTTTTGTACTATGTTATGTTTTATCCACGCAATAAAAGGTGATGATTCTTTTATGACTGTTCATAGTTCGATTACGGGAGTCTGGCTTTGATGCACGTCATACCACCCTTTACTGTAAGCTTTCCAAGGTAAAAATGTGCTCTTCAAGTCTACATAAAAAAATAAATAAATAAAATTGAATTAAAATGAAAAGTCTGCTGTCTGGGTGTCCTGGTGGTCTAGCTGTTAAGATGCATACTGTAGGCTACTATATAAACATAATGTCCGTAATGAACCCTGGGTGACTCGAAGCAGACATCTTAGGAGACGTGCTTATTCTCTTTCTGGTAGAGAGTTAGCTGAGAAGATCAATGCCACTGTCATCTCTGCCTGTTAAATATAAATCCAGCAGTCAGATAAAAAAACTGAAGTTTAAAGAACTATTTGTCTTTTTTCAGGTAACAGAATGATTTATTGACTCTAAGCAGTTGCCAGGGAACCATTAGTTACTTGAGTTATTGTGCAAGAAAGGAAAAAAATGTTTGTTGTCATGGAAATTCTTGAAAATGCTTAAGAAAGAAACAACAACTTGTAGATGAGAAACTGATCAAACACAGATGTATTCTGTGTTAACGCTGTCATCAACTAACCGTCTGGAATATTTCTCTTCTTTTGGAAATCTAATCTCGCCCTGTTTAGAACCTATTACCACTCTTGGGACGCTATTACATCTTGTTTCTAACATTGCACATCTATTGCACATTTATTTATGAAATTAAAGTTCTGGGAACTCTTACCCAGCCGGTTTGTTGCCAAACTTGTCTAGGCTTATTTATCCCCCTGTAAAACTACAGATTGTCTTTTTTACCCTTCAGTTTCTGTCTGGATCAAAGACAGCAGATGTGACACGATGTACAGGGGTGGTGGCAGGTGGATTTTGTCATCATCTGAAAGAGACAGCTGTTTCCCACACATTCCAGACATTGTGCTAAGCTAAGCTAACCTGCTGTTGGCTCCAACATTATAGTTTATGGACAGATATGTGGTATTGTCTCTTCAGTGAGTGAATACACACATTTCCTAAAGATGTTGAGCTATATCTTCAAATTCCATGCATAGATGAACCACTATTAGACTCCAAATCATCTCTTAGTTATATGGAAACTATTGAAAGAACATACCTGTGATAAAACCAGAACACTGAGTCTGTTTTTCATGATGTTTGATTTGAAACATTCATAATTTATTTCACTTATTTCCAGTTAAATAGATCTAAATCTGACACAGGTCTCTCCTGCGACATGCTGAGCATTGATGTGCTTGTCTTTTTTAAGCAACTGCAGTTATTGTGTATGAAGATGGGTATGGAAGAGTCTGAGACAAAACTAAATATCATGAGATCTCGAGCTAGGTGACACGTCCTAAAAGGTCAACTTGTATTATCTCATGTTTGCTGCAGCAGCATTACCAAGATTCACAGTGAGTTTCACTCTGCCTCCGTCCAGTTCCAGGCGCAGGGTGTCCGCTGACTGCTGAGAGGTGGTTGCCATCAGCAGCCCAAAGGCCCTCTGGGACATGAAGCGAAGGGACACATCCTCAGCCTCCGTGTGCATCGTCCTTGGCAGCACCACCTTCAGATACATGCTGCCGTCATAGCTCACTGTGGTGGCCTCTGCAGATTTCAGAAATTGAGGAAGCGTTAGCAGACACTGAATCCCAGGGGGAATCAGAATACTAAATTAAAAACACAAAGTGGCATTTAGGGAATGAAACCCGCATTCTATTCGAGCTTATCTCAGGTGCTGCATGATATAATTTCAGATTGCAGTTTTCATCAGTCACAGCAGATGGCAGAAAAAGCCTGGAGCATATAAAGACAGAGGAGATTGCAGCAGCAATCAAATTTCTGAAGGATTTATACCCATCATAGTGCAATACAAGGAGGATTTCATATATCCTCATACTATTAGCTGCCAACAGAGCGTAATTTGGCCTCTCTGTGAGAAAACCATCTGCATCTTAAATGCATTCAGGCTGAATCACTCTGCAGCACTCCAACCCTAACGGAACACTCATAGTACTGGCTACCACATGATAGTGACTATTCATTAATAAATCACTACACTGTTGGAAAATGTTGTAATTTACTTTTGAATGGAAAATACCAGAATTTTTCTTTTGTCTTTTCATTGTCACCTTTGTGGACATGGAGGGTTCATGAGCAGCAGGGCCGGATAATAAATTTGATTTGTATCTACATTTTTTCAAAGCGTGCAGGTACTTCCCAGCCACTACACAGCTAATAAATAAAATACAGGCCAAAGTGGGTTAAAAGCTTTGCAGCAGCATTTTAAAGTCACTTATCTGGCCCATCCACGACCGTCCCTCTCAGAGACTCTTACCCTTCTCACAGCTGGAACCAAGGTAGCCGGTACCATTGCAGTCACAAATGTGCCGGTTCCAGCCTTCTCTGCAGTGTCCGCCGTTGGCACATGTGTCTCTGGTGCATCTGACATGAGTCTCTCTAGTACAGAAGCTGCTGACACCTGTGGCACTCTGAACCTCCGCCAGTCTCCACAGGTTACGGCTCTGCCCGTCAATGAAGAGGTCTCTCACGCAGCCCACGTAGCCGAGGCTAAGGGAGGCCGTCCACACCTCAGGGGGGAGCATGAGAGCCTGTCGATCCTCGGGTAAACCTCCAAGATACATGTCCCCATCGAGGTCAAGGATCTCACTGCCTTCATTAGCAGAAAAGGGGATGCTCTGGCTGTTCACGGAGATAAAGCCTGTAGGGCAGACAGTGAGTCAACTTGTATTTATACAATGTTTTTGTTGGAGAAAATGAAGACAGGTGCGTGTGGGTGGTGCTAAGTGAGAAGTGAGAACAAACTGTGAGATTGAGGAAGTGGGCACTCGTCTCTGTGTGTCACTAAGACAAGCACAGACGAATGAGTATTAAGAAAGTGTACAGCCAGTCCTTAGGAGTTTATTTTGTGTGCTAAAACTAAAGCCGGCTCTAGAAAAGTGAAGCATTATGCCAATTTTTTTACCTTTTCTTTCTCAAGAAGAAAATATATGAAAGAAAAAAAATGTGGAGGAAGAAATCCTGAAGGAAAGCATGATTTTTGGGGTGTGGGGAGGGCTAGCACAGATTTCAAACAGTCATTCATAGATTATATCATCTAAAAATAGAATTGTAATTAAAACCTGATATGCATGCATGTTTCACTGCAGTGAATAAAGAGCAAGAGCATGCTGATGTGACTGTATCCATGCAAGCATATGGCGATTTCACAGCTTGGAACCTTTTTTTCTCTTCCGCAGCTAGCAGGCAGAAGGTTTGCCCTGCTGTCACAAACACACATCATTTTCTTACCGTTGCGCCCTTTCCTCTGGAAGTCCACATGACACCACTCGCCATCATCCAGCCTCTTGTTGCTGGCTTTCATCTTGATGCTCCCGGAGCCCATATCCATGACCAGGTAGAGAAATCCATCCATCAGCTCTATCGCGAAGAAGTCAGCCCTGGGCTTCCTGTTGGGCTGCGTACCCTGCAGGCTGCCGTGGCTGAACAGCAGCAGGCCGCTGGGCTCTGTGGTGCGGAAGTCAAAAGTTATGGCGCCTGTCTTCTTTGTGTTCCACCTGGGCAATGTCAAGTAGGCAGACGGCGTATCGAAGGTGACCGGCTCCAGGGCTTCCACATTCTCGCAGCTGAATATCAGGTCACCATGGATACTGATCTTAGGGTCTCGCTGTTCAGCCAGCCGTGACAGTTCCAGTCTAAACTCATTATTCTTGTAGACCACCTGATAAATGAGAGAGATGTCGTGGTGAGATGACAGCTGGAGAGGGCAATATATTCAGTGCAAAGGTTGAATATTACTCATCAATAAATACTGGAATCAATATGACACAGCAACATTCGCAAGAACATGGAGCAGAAAACAAACTGAATCATGTCTGAACTCAGGTTTGATTTCATATCTAGAGTCGTGTCAGAGAAACATTAATTGTACGTATGTAGAAACACTTGATGCATTCATAAAAAAAAAAGGTTTCATCTCGCTGAGGCTGTTTCTGCCTCATGCTGTGCCGAGATAGCGGAAACATTTAGAACTAAACACAACGTATCTAACTGGTTTGTCTGGACTGTTTTCAATTATATTCTTTCTCACCACACCAACAATTTGACAGCTTTTTGATCCGGATGTTTTCAGGCTTCACAATTTCTTCATTAGCTACAAAAGTGTCATGAAGAGAGAGCCTTGTAAAAAAAAAAAAAAAAAAAAAAAAAAAAAGCATTTGGATTTAAATGCAAATGCAAACATTTATCTGACTCACTGGGGAATGTAGGCTACAATGGGTCTGACTGTAGAATAATCTCAAATTCAGTGCAGTGGAATCAGAGACATAGCACCTACATGATGACAAATAATTATGCGTGTTTATGCGTGAAAAAGATCAAATCCAAGCAGAGCTGGTGGGTGTAAGGGAGGTGGACTTGATCCTTTACAAGCAAAACACAGTTTATTATTTGAAGAGGTACATTTATTAAATGTAACTAGATTATCTCTGTCTTTGAGTATGATTTGTAATTTAAGATCAATATACAAAATGCAAAAACCTTTTTAAAAAGATATTAGCTCGTACTATATATAAGATATACAATGTTTAAAATGAGAGCATACACACATCGAATGCTTGTGCGGGCTTCTTGTTATTATTTTCTGTGTTAATTCTGGGTTCATTAATATGCACAGCAGGAGACTCCCATCCTTGTCTCATTTTGTATCAGTTGTAAGTCACCCAGAGCCCACTGTTATCTGCCACACTACTCTGCAACCAGTCACTGCCGGAGGTGACACACCACACTGCACAAAGGACTAACAGTCGAGCCGAGAGGCAATTTGAGCCAATATCATTCTTCACACTGCCTCAGTGTGACTAATTAAGCGGTGAAATCAGATGGTGAAGCTGACCATCGAGAAATGGGTGTAACAGGCAATTTCAAAATGGGAAGATGGTCAATCAAGGCAGTCGCTTATACAAAGTGGGCATGGTGCGTTAGCAGTTATACACAGACATTGTTTACAACCCTGTCAAACTAAAGTGGCTTCAGAAATACAGGCTGTGGTCTCACCTGTTGTATGTAACAAGGAATACAGAGAATCCCAAAACACAAGAATGAAGCTCCTCGAGACTTCTAGCTGACAAGTCACTTTAATAGCAGCTCGGGGCAATAAGTGTCTGTTCCAAATAAGGAGACCACAGTTCACCGCCAACCACTACATGTTTCAAACATGTTCTTCCCACACACCTGCTTCAGGGTTCCTTGTGGTTCCTATAGTCGAATGGGAGCCAAAGCCTTCAGCTATCAAGCTCCTCTCCTGTGGAACCAGCCCCCAGTCATGGTTTGGGAGTAGGTAAGCTTAAGACTTTTCCTTTTTGATAGAGCTTATAGTTAGTGCTGGCTCATGTGAGTTCTGAACCATCCCTTCGTTATGCTGCTATAAGCCTAGCCTGCTGGGGGACTTCCACATGATGCACTGAGCTCTTCTCTTCTTCTCTCCCTCTCCATCTGTACACATTCATATCCCATTATTGCATGTTACTAACTTAGCTTCCTTTTACTTTCTCGTCTCGCATGTTTTAATGGATCGTGGCTACGCCTAGATCAGGTATTGTGGGTGAGCCTGCTGCCTCACTAAATAGACTACAGTTAGTAATATTTCTATTAAAATAATCATTATAGCGATCATTATTATTGTTGCTGCTGCCATCTTTGTCTCTCTCCCTCCCCTCTCAGCCTCCTAAACCGGTCATGGCAGAGAGCCAGCCACAATGAGCTGTGTTCTGCTTGAGTTTTCTGCATCTTAAAGGAAATATTTTTTCTTGCCACTGTTGCCAAGTGCCTGCTCATGGTGGAAATTATAATGTAATGTCTGAAGAGATTAGTCATGGCCCAAACTCTCTATATGTAATACAATAAGACAGACGTCCCGCTAAATAGATCCACTGCTTATTCAAGAAATATTTTCATCACGGCTCAGTTTCTTTTAAAAATGAATTAGGAAAATATTTTTGTGATCATTCTTTACCACAGAGATTTTTCCTCCAGTTCATCACCAAATTCTGATAGGCTTTGGTCTGACCTGTCTCTGAACCTGGCTACTGGATTTCCTGGCAGGCTGATCCCATTGGATCAGCTCTGCCTCTGCCACCGCTGTCTCTTATTACTGGAACATTTCATGACTCTTTATCCCATCATACTGTCCCTGCATACATACAGCACATCTGTGTGACTATGCACAGCAGTGGTAAGCCTAAACACCACCACCAGCCACACCGCCCACAGAGCAGAGCGGAGGTTGCAGTATTGGCAGTGGTGCTGGGACAATAACCTGTCCATAAATAACATCTCATTTTCATATTAGTGTATTCACACTGCAGGGTATTAGGTAGATGTTCTGTTTAAAAGCCATTCAACTAACGCTTGGGTGCTTTAAAATGTTAATGTTACTTTATGAACACATACTGATAATACTATGACAAACACATTGTCTGTACGGGCAAAATGACACATCTGTAGACTGTGTTATCAGATTCAAAATTAAACATAACAGCCTAAAGCATCTTTGAACAGTGGCTCTCTGAGGCTATGCTTAGGCACAGCAGTGCTTTGAGCAAGATGCCAACATGCTACAGTGACATGCTAACATGCTAAGAAAAGTAAAAAAAATAAAACGTAACAGATAAAAAGATGATAAAAGAAATAATAACAAAGATAATAAATAAAAATAAAAGATTGAGTTAGGGGCTTTCAAAGTGATCAGTAAAATCTTTAAATCAACTCTAAAATGCACAGGAAGCCAGTGGAGGGAAGATAAAATCGGTGAAATGTGCCTAGCTGTTGCGTTCTGGACTAGTTGGAGGCGTGAATTTGATTTTTTGTTGATACCAGAAAGGAGAGAGTTGGGATGGAATATTTGGAATATTTGCATTCTAACACTGGTTATTAGCATAAAACACAAAGTATAGCTGTGGCTGATGGGCACGCCATTTGTTTTGCAGATATTTGGTCATAAACTGAAGCTGATGAACTGACGATGGCGCTATATAATAAAAGATCATAATAGAATTCATCCTCTGGGGACTTTGATTAACTGTAGCACATTTCATGGGTCGTTGTCAGGCCATTTCATTCAAAACCACAAATGATAAGCTGGAAACTTGAGGCAATCCGGGTCTGTGTGATTCATCCTTTGGTGAACAACAAATGTCTGTTCAAATACACAAATACAACAGCGTGAAGATTTCAGTTCTCTGACATAAATACTGCTTTGTGGTTTGGACTTGGCGAGTGAAATTGCTTTTTCGATTGGGTTCAATCAGAAAATCTGAAACTTAAAAAGAAAGATCTTCTCAAGTGAGTTCTGGCAGAGCACTGAAGTCTCGCCCTACTTTGATTATAAGATAATATAACAGTCTTTATAATTGCCCAAGCTCCGGCTCTTATTTATTTATCTTAGTTATTTCTACTCTATTTCCCTCATGCATTTTGTGCATCTCATATCTAAGTGATGTGTCTGTTCTGTCCTTGGTGCTTTGTACTTCCAGCTGAATCGTGCAGCTGGATTTAATTAGGATGAAGAGCAGAGCCTATTAACAGTTTCTAAGCGTTTATAGAATAAATGGTATTTAAGTGTTACAAAGTGGTTCTGACAGAAGAAAACTCAATTGTTTGAGTTGGGTATTAACTCTAAGAAAATATGTATACACCCAAATGCCACCATGATGCTTATGCTACTTCCTACTGTCTGTTTTCGTCATGTCTCCTCTAAATCCTTTCTTGGTTAGAGAAAGGGCCACTCTTACTTTAAATGCACACAGAACTTCATTTGCTTTTTATGAGATGGCTCGCGTCATTAAAAATTTGTAAGACCAAGCTAAAATTGGGCATTAACCCATAACTCACTGCTTTGTCTATACTCATTCTAATGCTGAGGACATGATCTTAACTTACTTGCTCAAGATAATTAATGTGACAGGTACAAGGTAGAGTTAAAAAGCTTCAAAAATGTGGACATGTGGATGTGTAGAGGAAAACAGAGTTCAGTTGTAGGAATGCGACTGTTTCTTTATATTTCCGAGGGATTCCCGCAGGATTCTAAAAATGCATATGTTCTGCACAGCACAGCCTCTCGGCTGAATGTTTCTCCTTCAAATACCCTTCAACAGGGGGATCAATATGAATGCGAGAGGTGATTTTCTATACGCAGAACATGCTCTGCTTATAGGAAGGGGGTAGTGCTATCTAAGGAGGGTAGGATAGTATTTCCAGTCCTTTGCTGGGACCGAGGTCAAGCTGCACTCACATCTTTCAGACAGCCCATGAAGTTGTTGCTGACTGGCGAGCCTGGCAGGTCAGCTGTGTTTAGGCTGCCCCCTATGTAGAAGAGATCATCAGAGCCCAGCATGGTGTAGTCCTCCTGAGTGTAGCCGGTAGTGGTGAGAATCCCATCCACCAAGATCGTCACCTGGAGGAGTGATTAAGGGAAGAGGGTATGAAGAGAATAAATGACAAGACATGGAGAGATTTGAGTCAGGTTGAAACAACTGGCCGAATAATTCATGTTTTATTTCTTGATTCTAGTTGAGCTAATTACAAGAACGGCTTTGAAGGTTTCGCCTCATCTTAGCTGTTCCAGAAGAGTCAATATATAAATCATATAAATCAATCATCATAAATATTCCTTTTTGGCTCCAAAGCAATATGAATACCACAGTTTGCTAAATTGATTTGAGATTGAAGATGTCAAGATGGCGAGTTTACTGGAAGCAACAAAACAAGATTATTCTCATATCAGTCTCATCAGCAGACAGAGACAAAGGAAATGAATTACTGAGTAGGGCTATAGGAAAAAAAAAAGCCTGTTGCCATGACAATGAGCCTACAGTTAACATGGAAGCCTGTACAAACGTAAAAGCTCTCACTTCGGAAAAGTGAAAACAATTATAATCACTTTGTGGGTGAAGAACGTTCAATTTTCAGGAATCTTCTGTGAAAACAGTAGGGAAATGTAGCGGATTCATTTCATTCTGTTCACACTGTTAATATTGTTCATACTATATATATCTTAGCTAAATTATTCACATATATCTTCACTGTTATTTATAAATCTCTATACATATGTACATTACTCTATGCTTTTGGCACTTCTGGTTAGAAACTAAACTGCATTTTGTGTCTCAGTACTTAGTGCAATGACAATACAGTTGAATCTAAATACATGTAATCTAATAATTTTTTAATTGTACTGTATTTAACATGAAAAATGACAGCTCCAACAAGATGGGGAACATGCATATTGTTGAACTTAATGTGTCAGGCCATCAGTGTTATGAATGCTGGGCTTTAGTGGAAAGATATCAGTAACCAATTCATATCCCCGGGAGAGTAAAAGCAGCTCTCTCAGTTGTACCATCACTACACAATTTAGTTGTGTTATATTGTAAAAATGTTTAATTTAACTTTTCATTTTTCATTTAGAGTTTTTATTTTGAAATTCCACAGACAAAAATTAGCGTTTAAGCACTTTCAATATAACATGTTGAGAGAACTTTAATAAAAGATAATTTCTATTAAAGAAGAGAAGGTTGAAAAATATGAAGGACACAATTATGAACAACAACTACGCTACCATCACAACCAACACACTCAAATAGACAAGAGCAGTGAAGTTCATTCAGGACAAACTGATCGTAATGATCCAGCCACGTCTCAGTACACATACACAAAACACGTCATTTAAATAATCAAGCGATTGTATATTCAAAAGCTCACAAAGTGAATCTAACTTTGTGAAATGGGTGGTGTCTGTTTTGTAAAATCACTTATATGTTAAAGAGCAAGAGGATAAGAGACAAAGGAATGACCTGACGCGGTATGTTCAGGTGTCAGGTCTCTAAATCGAGGTCCTGCAGCACCATTGTCTGCTACTGGCAGATATTGATTTCTGTCTATTTCACGGTGAATCCTTCAGTATCTTTGGGTCAGACAGTGGACAATGGCAGGCCTTCACTGTTGTTACTGCACACCAGGAAAGTGCTTTCATCTTTGGAAACTGATTGATGTTGCTTTCTCTTTCACTCCATAGCGTCTAGAAAAGCTTGACCAAATTCTAATAATGGGTATTATTCCACACATCCCACGGATAGATAATTCACCAGCATTTCAAAATCAGAGGTGAGGGATGACTGCGTTCATAGACAATTATTTAATTAATCAAAAACATTAATTAGAGGCATACAGCATGATGATATTCATGCTCCACTCATGACTGGTACACTTTGAGACTGATCTCCAGTATTTCTACACAGCCTGCCTTACACGGAGCCGATTTAAGGGAAATGCATATTTATGACTGTTAGTGGAGCTCAGGAGTTACAGTAATAATTGAGTGCAACAACAGATAATGTGTGTGCATGTTAGTGTGTCCTGTCCAGCCCATGGATATCATCATTAATAAGGGTCAAAAAAAGGAGAGAGAATAAGCACCAATCAGTTTGCCTACAACGGTAAAAGAAAAGACAGATGGAGAGAGAGATAGAGGAAGAATTTCAGCCTGTGAAGCACCACCCGATCTGATAAAATGTTTCCACCAGCATTCTCTTGCGAGTTACAGTTCTCCCTTTCTACATGTCAGAGAGGTAACTTATCTGAGAGGAAAGCAATTTACACAGGGATCAAATGCATGGCTGAAAGCATAAGTGACGTTGTAGGCATTGGATTGCCGCTCTTCTGGAAGCTAGGGGAAGGAAATAGGTGTGGAGGAGGATGCAACTTTATATGCAGGTTAATGTGACAGGTTCAGAATATATTGGTGATGAGGAGACAGTTAGATATAAAATGAGTCTGACTCTAGCAAAGAAATTAAACATTTAAATGCACCGCATGTGGCAGAGCTCGGTGGAGAGAGAAATATTTAGTTTAGTTATGGTTTGAGCAAATTTACAAAGTGATCACTTTATTTGCCTCAAAAAGGCTTGGACTATGTTTACTTTCAGAAGTTCAGTTTCCTTCAGGTTTCAATGTTCTGCTCGAAAAGATTCACAGGGAGTGTGTTTGCAGATATTTTAAATGCTCTTCCTGAGTAGGAACATTACACCCAGCTCAAAGGAGCTCTGCTTGAGTTGATACAATTTGTGATATTCAACACATACACACTTGTGAACAGGCAAATGAAGCACAAAAGCACTTTGAAAAAAGCATGACACCAAGTTTATACTCCCAAAGTATGTATTAAGCTGAGCTATGACATTTTCAAATTGGCAACATCGAGTACATGTATATCCAAAGAGGATATAAGTTGGACCATTTGAGCATATTAGTGTCATATTCATGACCAAAATGTTGCAAACCCCCCCCCCCCCCCCCCCCCCCCCCCAAAAAAAAAAAAAACAACTAGTTGCACACGCTTCTTCTGCAATGGTAAAATGACACCTGATCTGAATTAGCATCACTGCTACTGCTACTGCTCCTACTGTCATATTCATATAACAGTAGATGGAAACCTGGTTATAGTGGCACATGTAGCAGCTGAAAAGCCAGTTGGTAGAGACCAGAGCTAAAAGAGGAGTGACAACGGGAAAATCATGATTATTGTAGCTGTAACGTAATGTATGATAGGACAAATCTTAGAACAACTGCAGCTAAAGAAGAGTGTCAGGAGGGAAACATTTTATGTAACAGACACATCCTGGCAGTCTGTAGCTTAAGAATCTCAGCACTGTCCTCTGTGCAGCAGACAAATGAACCTAAGGGCCTGGTTGAACTTGGCTGGAGTACAGTGCAGTACATATAGCAGTACAATATCTGACACATGCAATGGCTATATTCATTAATATATCTGCTCAGCATGACCTCTCTGGTACTGCTGCAAAGTTGCATCAGTGGCCACAAAAATGTGTTCTTGACTTTTTGTTTAAGCAGAGTTCATCAAAATCTGAAAATCTGAAACTGTACTGTTGCATAAAGGTAGAAAAAAAGGCTCCAGGCTCTAGAGACTTCTTCACTACTGCAGGATACATAAATATGATGGATATTGCTGCATGAGTTGAGTCTTGCTTTCAATACGGTAAAAAGACCTTCACAGCAATGTTGTGGATGCAGGAAAAAAACAAAACACAAGTAGCCTGATTATAAAAGGAGGGCATTGACCTAATATGAGCTTGTAATACCTATCAGAACATGGAAAATTGGTGGCAGGGAGTCTATCAGAGCAGAAATATTAAACATTCAACAGAAACAGGGTCTGTCAATGTTTACACTGATAGTGGACTATACTACCGAAACCCTATTCCCACAGGTCTGGTATTACCTGGACTTCATAGGAATTTGATCCAAGATAATTATCTAGTCATTAAGTTTAGTACCTGCAAGATACAAATGAGTGATTGGTTTCTCTTTGACAGACATAATTTACGTTCCTTTCTCCCTGCTACTGAAATTACAGCACGCATGATGACAGGCTCAATTAAATCTACACATTTTACAAAGAGTTTCTTATTCCTGTGAGCGACAAGTGTGAGAGCAGGCAGCGGATATATACACACCTGGCGGTGGTTGCGTGTCACTCGAACATCGTGCCAGACGTAGTCATTGAACTTCCCACTGGCCGGTTCCACCAGGGCCTCGAAAGCACCTGAGCCCAGGTTGATGACCAGCCACAAGGCTCCGTTCCTCAGGGACAGGTTGACATAGTCAGCCGACCTTCCCGTGTGAAGCAGCAGGCCGTTCCTCTGCTGGGTGCGGAAGGATAGCGTGATCTCATCCAAACTGCTCTGAATGGGAGTCTGGGAGAGGTTGTAGCTGAAGAACTCATTGCCTTTGAAGGTGGCCACTGACTGCTCCTGCCCTAAGAGTGGAGGAGAAACATCTTAGATACTTGCTCTAGTCATCAGACTCAAATCTGATGCATCTGTACTGTATGTTCACTACTTGAGTGACATAGGTAGATGAGTTAAACAAGACTAAAGACTTGAACACACCATGTGTGTATCTGTGGTATTCACATATGCTACAAAAGCACTGTACATTCTGATGGATGAATGTACTGTCAAAGGGAAATAAAATGATTCTATGTGTCGTACATTAAAGTCTTGTGATATTCTATGTGTTTACTATTGTCAAGAAATCCCACAAAAAGACCAACATCACGAATAAACTGATCCCACTGACAACTACTGTCTGTGTGAGCAAAGCCTAATGCACCTTCTGCCTCTGTTCCACAGACCTCCATAGAAAGACACTTGTGAACCACAGTGTTGCACTGAGTGTCATGTTCCTTCATTAGATACTTTATCACATTAAATATGGGCAGTGTAGTTTCCTTTGATTCGATCCCACACACATCATCCCTGTGCTGTAAATACTCAGTAGCGCACCACATCTGCAGCTGAATATGGTTGCTAACAAACACACAACTTACTTCTATTTGAATAAAGTTTGCTCAAATACTACAAAGCCCAGCTGTTGTAAAGTATAGAGAGACGGGTGAACACATTGTTGGTTTTGGTGTTTTCATAAGATTTGTTGACAATAACAGAAGTACAGAATAATGCATTATGCTTTCCGGTGACATTTTAAAATGTGATGGTTCACACAATTTCCCCAACTGTTCCAGTAAAAGCAACTTTCAGGTTTAACCAGAGCAGAAGGAAGATGTTGCTTTTTGTCTGTTTTATCTTTTTTTGGAATTCCACATAATTAACAAGACAACTATTTACAGACAGACAGACAGACAGACAGTCAGAGACAGAAAATCAACAAATAATCAACCGATAAAACAACCTTTGTAACTTCGCATTACAATGAACCGTGGGAGTAACATTAACTATTGCGTAGCACAGTTCTTGATCTCATGAATGGGCTGTTTCAGTGCAGACGGCCATTCCTTTGCTTGTTTGTAAGTTGCAGCCTCAGAGCTACTGAGCAAGCAGTTTCAAGTTTGACGGATAAGCTGTCCCTTAAGCCTATGTTTGCTTGTACAGTAAATGTCAGCATCTGAACTCCAGGGCCAATTTAAGCCAGGAGGATCAGTGGTCCTATTAGTCTCAATTGTTTGAGCAGTGCAGTTACTCAGCTACTGAGCAGGCAGCAGCTCGTTAGGCTATTGTTATTGACTGATGTTAGGTGAGATGTAAACCTAAGGTGCAGAGTCAACATGGTGAACACTGAAGGCAAGGTAAAGTGGCTGAGAAAAAATGATTATGGTAAACCACAGGTGTTGTGGCCTAATTTAGCGAGGCATGAGCGCTCATGTATCCAGTTGATAACCCCACAGGCGGAGCTACCACTGAATCTCATGTAAGAAAGGTTTTCTCATTAGTCCACATAACAAGAGCATGTTCTTTGCACATCCTGCACAATAATCTTTCTGTCATTACCAGCTTTCTATAACGAAGATGTCACTAGCAGATGACCCTGAAGCCCCTCTGGAAGGTGTTTGAGGGATCAATGGAAGTGTGTGGGTGGCTAGAAATGCAATGGGCCATATCTCTGCTTTCCTGTTTACCAAGGAGGTGGCCCATTGTCTGAAACGACAATGTTTACCAGCTTGTGAAAAGGCTGTGTTTGCTCTGACACAAGACAGAATTTGGCACTAACTTGGTGGGAAATGCCATCAGAGCCACAGTCAGTCAGACAGTACACCCTGTGAAGAGATGCTGCTGGAGCTGTTACGCACATTTCTGCTTCTACCTTGGCTGCAGCTATAAGGAAATTGCGCCAAACAACTACATATATTGGCAGAAAACAGAGATTCAGGAGTATATTACAGCAGCACCAACAATCTCTACATATATGCTACTTCTCTTCTCTTTGTCACATCTTGCTGCTTTGTGCTACTCCTCACTCTCTATTGCATTATAGATCACCTAATCTCCTCCTTCCTTGCACCTCCTGATTTAAACCCATAAAACTATGCTGTTATAAATATGGAGGGAGCTACAGCATCCTGGGTGTCACTTGAACACTGGCAAGTTAGCCTTAAAATAGTACAGGTTGCAGGCAGTGTTGCCCCTATGCCCACGACCAAAGAGGATTCTCTGTAAAAGGTAGAGGCTCAGAGCTATAAATTAGCTGCTAACTGTCACAGCATGATGCACATCAAACACTGTAGAGGGAGATGGTCTCGCCATCAGGTGGGAAGACATTATCGGCTACTACTTTCTATTAGCCCACCTGTTCCAGTCTCTCTTACAATGGCGCTGTGCTGTCGTAGCTGCACCATGTAGATTGGTCATTAATATTAAGCTTTTCAGCTGATTAATTTCAAAGTGGTTCAAAAGCCTGGGGCACAGATGGCAACTGCTGACTTCATCTCTTACTCGGGGGCGGGGGAGTCAGTTTTCAGGTGGTTGCATCTAAACCTAAGTCAGGCAGCGTGGGCATGTGCATAGTGGGGCAGCAGTTCAAAACTGGTCTGGAGGCAGAGATGTGCATAAGCACTCTAAGTGCTCAGTGAGCTACACCTGTGCCTGAATAATCTCACCATTTACCGTGTACACACAGGACTGAAGCAGAAACTCCTGAATCTATTTAAGTCTGCAAAAGCTTTTAATGAACTTAAATACAGCAGTTTGAATTGATCTGAAAATCATTTATGGTTAGAACTATTGTTACTAAGTTACTGCTAATAGTTGATCAAACATTAAAAGGCTGTATAAAACCTTGACGTCTCATGTATATATAACTCAGACGTACGGTACATTGTTACTAATTGTAGCCATGCTACGCCTGCTTAGAGGCTTATTTCTGTGAATCTTCATTGTGCAATCGATTACTGACTACTTCTTATTGATGCATGAAATGGAGCAATCACATTTAGGCTGCATTTCATGACAGATCACATTGTGTTTGGCCTTTAGGACGCACTTACTGTCTGACTAAATATTCGATACATCACTGTTATTCTAGTACAGCAAACAAAGTTAATCATACAGCATATCCAACTGCATTGTTCTGTCAGCACGCCCATCAATTCAAGTAGAAGCTTGAACTGAACATCTTTTTGGCCTTGTAAAGACTGATGACTACTTCTGTGAACAGGTTTGTCCCAAAGCAAGCAACCAAAGAATCCAGACTTTAATCTATAATGTCTCAGTCATAGTCAGCCTCAAGCTATCCATTTATAGTTGCAGAGAAACTGCTGTTATCATACTGTGAAATTTCACTTCAATCTTTTCATCTACTGTAAATGACCTTGATATTAGCTTATCAGTTTTACACCAGAAAATGTATATCGGAACACCCAATTTTAATTCACTTCACTTCAGAAGTTATCACAGGACACTTTCCATATAAAGCAGGTCTAGACTGTACTCGTCATATATTATTTACAGAGACCCAACAACACCCAGTGCTCCACCATACGCTGTTTTTCCCCATCTTCTCTGTTTGGTGTTCCATGGGAGGGAGAAAAACATCATTCAAAGCTGACATACAAGATACATACATGCATAAGTTATTTATAGTATAGCGTATTCATATATTCATTATACATATTGATACATATTGAAAACAGAATCTGCTTATGAATGAATATAGTTTCGATGTACCTAATAAGAGCTGTAACAATAACCAAACAGTCTTCTCCTTCTTTTGGTCAAATATTAGTTCTGTCAAAACTCAACCAAGAAAACATTTTATATCCTGATTAGAGCTCCAGAACATTTTGTTGATGAGGAAAAGAGCAGTGTATTATATTGTCAGAATGGGTCATCAAAGCCAAGTCTCTATGTTTAGATACAACACTGATTGCCATGGAGACAGGACATGGACTTTTATCTGAATCTCACAACACGTGGCAGAGGAGCACAGAGCATACAAGCATACCCCATGTAGGTCAGCGTTACCCATGTTGTTCAGTCATAATGTCCTTTTTCTGTCATGTCCAAATGTTTTACCTAACAGTGCATTGGATGAATGCTTTTCCTCCAATGTTTTTGCATCACATGCCTGTAGCTTTACTTTAATTCAGATATTATTCAGCACTTGAGTTCAAATCAGTTTAGGGAGCATGTAAAACGATATATCCTAGCTTATCCTTGGGTGCATTACTATGCTTGTTTCCCTGAACAACAATAGGTCACCACATCGCTCGCTGACTCTTGAGTGTTTACTGGCAGAAACCTGTCAATCTACAGTATTTTTCTTCAATCAGTGCTCATATGAATATTCAACACATTAGCACTGCAGAAGTCATTTCAAGAGAATGTCATTTGCAACCCACTGAGGAGTGATCGTAAACAACCCAATGATCGCACATTTGAGAAATCATCACTATCTTCTAGTTATGAAAATGAAATTTCTGTACAAAAGCTTTGAGAATGCTAAATTAATTTCACTAATAACAGTATGTTTGTGGATACTTCTCATTATTTTATGACTCTTTACTCTTGACACCTGTATTTTTCCTTTGAAAACACCATGAAACCAAACCGAAGAGTTGCTATGAGCATAAATGCATTACCTTGGCGAAAAACTGTAGAGGTCAAAGGTGATGTTCCAGTAGCTCAGTCAGTGGTCAGGACAAGGATTTGACGGACAAGAATTGAGTGAGTGGTGAGCATAACATGACAGGAAGCAAAAAACGAATAGGCAAGTATATGAAAAAAGAGGAGAGGAAATATTAGTGCAGCACAGTTAACTAAAATGATTTCAGGGGAAGGGAAATGTTGTGATCAGGTGGCTGGGAAGGAAAAGCAAACCAATAGACCCCATACCTTGGCGGTTTAACATCAGGTGCGCCAGACCTTGAGGGAAAGAACAGAAAAAAGGATACGAAAACAGGAAGTTCATAAAGAGGTTTGGGAGAACAAAAGCATTGTCACAATGTTGGACTGCAGTTTGTGACAGACATCCTGGGGTAGGTACGGATGTCAAAGTTCAAACTCAAATATAAAGGGGAAATCAAACTAAAAACAGACAAACATCTCAAGGGAGGAGAGGGAAGGCAAGGAGAGAAAAAAACATCTTGATTGGTGCAACCCTGAAAGGTAGTTGCACACACAGATGCTTTTTTCTAAATGGAACACATACTGTATGTTTACTTGATGCAGACAGCCTTCGAAATGTATCAGATATACATAAATCCTGCTTCATATCGCAATAGTTACTCATGGTAACACTAGTTCTATGATCAGGTCTCTATAGGCTTAGCCACTCATCTCTACACACTGACATTTGCATGTAAGTAGTAAATCCACGTAAGCCTATTGGACCCTCGATATGGCAGAGTTTAATTAAAGGGTAAAGGTGATCACCTTATCGCCTGAGATTATTCACCACATGAAGCTCGGATGCATGCTAGGGTCTGTAGTCTATTTCTCTTTCCATCCTGCCATTCACTCCTCTCACACATGCTCAGTAATTTCCTTTCTGTCATTATCTGGGACTGTCAATCATTTTCTCAGCTGTTCACGTCATTGTTTTTCCAGTACATTCATGCTGCTGTTATGCACACCCTCCACCTCCCCATCGCCCAGGTTTTGGCAGTTTCTTCATCTTCATCAGCTTCATCAGCTTCATCATTTTATCAGACCTCAAGCTGAGTTATTAGCCACCAGCACCAGCATCTGGACTCCGTGGGGGGGGGGGGCCTTGATCTCAAAAATATCCCTTTAGAGTCTAATCTCCAAATACTTTTGTCAAGACTTCAATCATCTGTTATAATAAACAATCATTTTTACTTCATTTACTGTCTCTCCTGATTAGAATAATGGAGCTCAGTAGGTTTATTGGGCATGTTTTGCTTTATTGGCCAGTGACAGCTGGAGAGATTGACAGAGAATTCAGCGGGGAGGGAGAGAGAGAGAGAGAGAGAGAGGGGATGACATGCAGCAAAGGACCTAGGCTGGAATCAAACCCAGGTCACTGTGGTACTTTGGCCTAGTTACATGGGGCGCCCCACACCGAACCTTTTAATTCTAGAGCAGAATGGAGCTGCAACCTGATGCTGCACTGTGTTAAAGCCTCATCAGAAAGCAGGCCAGCCAAGAAAAAATGGAATAGCCCACCTCCATGTTCTGTTACGCAGAAAGCGGAGGGGTTAGCCTGATACAGTTGTTGCTGTGCAGGATACAGGGGGCTAACAGGGCTTATTGGCATAACACCATTACACAGTATACTCCAAACTAATGTACTGCTGATGATTACAGCACTGTAACACACTGACAGTTATACTGGCAACAAAAAGCAACGGCAGATTAAAATAACCGTAAATCTCTGGAAGCAAACTGAAAATAAACTGCAACCTATCAATCACATGATATTGCTGAGCAGCTGCGGGTGACGGTGTATAAAAGTCCAGCTGGTCAGAGCGCACACATCGGCGATCAAAGCCAAATTTGATTTTGTTTTGGGCACACCACCAGCCCGAGTCTCTCACTCCTGTGTCCTGTGCTCAGCACAAACACAGACAGATATCTCAATAGGTCAACCGTACCTCACCTGCTACTCTTATCTCCAAAAAGGAGATGAGAGTGACACCATGCAAACATTTCTGCTGAGCACATGAGTCCCACTGTGTCTGCCAACACAGCTCTCATTAGGCAATTGGCACTATAAGACACATACAGCACTCCCAGTTCAAATCCCAGTTCAGTCATTAGGTAGGTAGGCGTAGGTTGCTGTTGTACCAATCTCCTCCACATGATCCACTCAAACAAAGCTGGTCATGCTGCAACTCTTAGTGTAGAATGGACATGATTACTGAGAGGGTCCCTGCCTGCCAACACGTAGGCTTTTGATGCAGTGTCATGCTGACACAGGCCACACTGAGCCTCTGCTTAGACAGGATTCAGCCACAACCCTTGTCTACATAGCAGACAAAGAGCCGGTGTGTACACCCCTGCTGTGGCTGCGCATCCCACATGACAAGCCAACGTATGTGCACACGAGGCATAAACAGCGCTAAGTCCCCTTCCATTCATCACCCCTCGGGTGATTTCATTCTCACCAGGCGGAACTGAGATCTGAATGGACTTGAGCTCATCTTCCTCTGGTGTCTGTATCTTCTGCCCATCTGCTATAAAAGAGAAGGGACATTTGTAACATGGCAATAGTAACAAGGGCTAAAAGGGAGGCTTGTTTATCATCAACAGTGACAAAAACACACTCAGCAACTACAGGCTGAAAGCCACTGGCAACTGAGGCGGGGGGGGGAGCTATCTGGTGGAATCTCTTTCCATTTCCTTTCCCTTTGTCCATGTGAGGAGCTGCAGCAGTAGGATTTCTATTATCCAACTTATAAGAAGAAGGCATCACAAAACCAGAGGCCATCGTGTCATCATGTGGGACTGCCTAGTTTAACCCCAGTGATTTCTGTGGAGAAAGGAGGGTTGACCCAAATAATTCACACCTGTAATGACTTCACACACTTCAGGTTGTGATCTTTTTTTTTTTTTCGAGGGGTGAGGAAAACATGTCCTGCAAGCCTGACTAATTCACCCCTGTCTAAATGAGACTGATGCCAGGTGACCAGAACACGTTACTCGGCTTAGAAACTCATCCTTGACAAGTTCTCATTCAAGGAATTGAAGAAAAGTGGATGAGGAGCGGTGTTGATGCTGCAGCCACCCATTGAATATGCTCATCCTACTTGGCTGAGACTTGCATTCAAATCTCAGTGTGTGTGAAAGCAGAGATAACTGGCTAGACCTATAGAGAGAGTCCCATTTGAGGGCAAAGCCTGAAAATAACCCGTTTCCTACCACTCATCTACCAAACTTTTATTTTTAAATTAAGAGGCGACCATAACAGTATCAAAAGTATTAATGTTTGTTGGAAGCTCATTTTTATCAGAATGTTGATCGTTTTGACTAATTATATGACAATATTTCAGAATCTTGGGTATAAAAGAAACACTCTGCCAAAAGCCTGCTTTTGTCTTTCGTTCTTTTTGGAATCTGTAAACTGACTGATTTTTCGTGTTGAGTGCTGTCATGCCAGCACAAAATAAATGTCATACCTGAAAAGGTTTTTATTGTGAACAAACAGCCTCAGAAAGAAGGCATAGTATGTATTGAGGTCCACCAGAGTGTCGATATATTAACATGTAATTTTTCCGTCTTGATTTTTTTTAGTATAGCCACTGAAAGAAATTAGCTTGATTCCTAAAAATAAAATTAGGAAGAGAATTTATTGGTGGAGATAATAAAAAAGCAAAACACATCTCGATATAATTTTTCTATAATCGCTTGTGACTGAGTGAACTTTTGCAAATGCTTCTAACAAGGCAAACGCGGCTATCTAAGTAACTTTAATTAAAGAAATATAGCGACAAGACAAATGCACATGTTGAAAGACCTCACAGTCATTATTGTGAGCATCTGAGAAGAATCATCATTGTCTGAATATTAGGATTATGGAGCGTGTTGTAATGAGGAGATTTAGACCAAGGTCACTGCTGCTGGAAGATGCAAGCCCACCAGGACCAGTGGAGTCCTTTCATTAGATGATTTCTAAGCTTTCCTCGTCAACCCTGCAGTTCTTAGTGTGTCATTATTGTGTGCTTACACAAAACAATGACTATGTTTGCACTCTGCATGTGTGAGCTATGTAAAGTTTTCCTATATGTTTGAGAGGATTATCTCTGTTCTGCGTCTGCCTCCTTATCTCTCGTTCACAGACCTGTTTTTTCGCTCACAAAACATCAGAGGACCCGGCGCTCTTTTGGCATTAGAGCATGCCCCGCCATGGCTTCTGTCCGCACAGATCGACGAGAGCCCACATGCTGCATACTGTAGATGAACAACTCAGAAGACCCACCTGCTGTGAAAAAGGTTTTCACTGCCTTAAAGTACTTCTCCAGACAAATAAAGATAATTCCTGCACCACTTAAAACCCACAGCCAAAACCAAATATAGCATATAGGTTACCATCTTTGCCATCTCTGGGGGTAGGAGGCACTTTAGCTAATGCATAAATTTGTCTATTTCTGTCAATGCAAGGACAACAAAGATTTGCTGCTGAGTGGAGTTGTTTAAAAGACAGAAAAAAAAGGCATCTGGTGAGTGTGATTTCGCTGGTGTTGTTGTTTTCATGCATTTGGCATTGAGGATTGTCTCCATGTCAAGCTTTAATCCAATAAACATTCTGATGTGCTCTCTTTGCAGCATGTCATTTAATAATGCTTGCCGTTTTCGTGTGAGCAGAGCCATGCCATCTCTGCTCTTATTAAGAATGATTAATGCCTGTTTTTGGAAATTGTGCCGAGATGAAACCTATTAACTGTTACTGAAGCGTGCGACCAGATAGCACAGTCACTAAGTCGAACTTCTGTGCTGTTTCAAACCCAGCGTTGAGAATCTACACTAAAACATGTATCATCTTTAACAAAATATTACATCTGATATGATGTTTACACCAATGTTTTTTGACCCTTCAATTTAATTCAATTTTATTTACACCTAATCATAACAGAAGTGATATGCGACACTTCATTTAGAACAGGGCCCGACCGTACTCTTTATAATATTATTTACAACAGAGTACACACTCGTACTCTGCAGACATGAAGGCAATAACATTTTAGTATTTTGCTCTTAAAGGCCAAACTTAGGTGTCACTAGCAGGATTTTCAGAGAGCAGGTGCATTTTGAGTCAGTAACGGTGATTTATAATGTGCAGTGGTTCAGTGCATCTTGTGCTGGTCTCCTGGGCCTGTTGGCTGCCCTTTCACCAGAACCAGCGGTCCTTACTGGGGAGATGGATGTCTTGCTCTGATGCCGTCTAAACAAATCTCCCTCCTCACATTTAATCTTCACTTCAGCTTCAGTATGTGCACCTCATTAGAAACCGATACCAGTTTAACTGTGGTCAGTTTAAATGTTGCCAATAGCCAACAAAACGTCTCTTTTCCTGCCAAAGGAGATTTGTCCCGCTTATGGAAATAATTTAAATGCACTATGCACTAAAAAACATCAACAATTTATACCAAAATGTCTGGGTTTCATTATACACATATTGACCTTTGAGCATAATGGCATGATTACTTAGTAAACCTCAAGATTATACAGTAGCTCAGACGAGGAAAATGCACTGAAGAGAGAGGAAAAATACAGAAGTTATAAATAATAAAACAAAGAATCTCTGTACAGTCATTTTCTCTGTAATGCAGTATATTGTTCGGCACCCACATACTTTGCACACCTCTTCAGTCACCTTGAGCACACTGATTATATATACAATGAACATTCAGCACATTAGGCGCTTTATGCTTAGTGACCTCGTGACCAGTAATAGTATATCTTCTTTCAGCTTAATTTGTTGGATGTCAGAACTGCAGTCCAAACTGACAATAACAACCTGATAATAAGCGCACACAGTCTCACACACTGACGCTGTGATAATAGCTTCTGGAAATAAGAGCATCACGAAAAACAAATTACACTCATCATTATATTCATTACATAATGCATTGTCTTACCTTCGACTTCTCTCTGGACAGCTGCAGGACAATAAAGAAAAAACAGACATTTTTAATGTCGACCGCGGGGTATTAAGTATAAAAATGCTATCAGTCCACTATCTCCATCTAAATTGTCACAGATTTCATGTTTAATTTCATGTTTCTCATGAAACTTTGCACATAAATAGTGAGTTTTTTTGTCAGTCTTTTGATCATTTGTCTGTGAATGTTTCTACCTTTATTAATCAAAAGAACCAAAAACTACTTCAATATTGTGGAATGATTTGCTATAAGGCAAAACAGTTGTCATTAAAGTCTGTTTAAAAGCAATTCTGAGATTTCTTTCCAAATACATATAATATGTTTAAAAATAGTTGCTGAAAACATGTGAAAAGACTTTGAACGATATATTACTGAAATGTGGAGTTAGAGTATTGGAGTAAATCCAGGATTTTTGGGGCAGGTCCTAAAGGGTGGCTCGATGACACGCTGAGGCCACCCTGAGCATACCCATGCACTCATAGCAGAGAGATAGACATTAATTCATCTCGCTCAGAGTGTTTCATAGTCAGTCATGGCGTTTTCTGAACTCATCTGACACATTTTAGTCACTTCAAAATTGCTGCTTGACTGCTTCCACGAGTGGGCGTGGCTTCAGCACATTCAGCGGACATGCCCCCACAGTCCTGGAGCTGAGAATACTGCTAATTTTTACCTGATTTTGACACCTAATTTCATAAACTTGGCGATATTTTTAATCATTCAAATTTGGCATGGGTGGTTAATAACAAGTTATTATTTGATCAAACAACAGACAAACTCAAAACACATATTTATTCTTACTTTGCATGGACTTTAAAGACTGTATTAGTGGTTACTATGATGGTATACATATTAGCAAACAGCTTTTATAATGCATGCAAAAAAAATACTTTTTTGCTTTTTAGCTAAGAAGGTCACAACCCATGAGCTCTGCATTTATGGAAAAAGCTTGCAAGGCTTTCAAGCCAATCATGTATTATTATAGGAAGGAAACTGACGTCTTTTGGCAAAGTGGAAAACATCTTTCCATTTTTCTTCTCAATAAGTAGCGAGGAGTTTCCAAACTCACTTTAAATTGCAAGGTTCTGTCCTTACTGTTTTGTAGACTTCCCAGAATAAAAAAAAAATCCATTTGGTAGCCTGCGAAATGTCCCCGTGTTGGAAACGTGCAAACATCTGTCACATTAGGAAGCTGTTATTCTCGATGACTTGCGAAAGTAATTGCAGAGAAAGCTGGACTCACACTACCCGAGCAGCACTGCTGTAGTATACTTTGACCTGGACTGCTTTTAAAGTGGGCTTTATTGATTGTTCTCTGGACTCAGTGAGGGTTTCGACCATATACTTAGAATGGAATATTAATAAGAGTTAATAGGGGGACACCAATTTTTTTCTTAGTAGCTAAAGAACATTAGTGTTACACAAAAAAGCCATTTGACAAACAAATCATGATGGACTACACATTTATCTGTGGTAAACTGTAGATCACAATTTTATGTCTCTAAGATTAAAAATCATTTATTTTGGTCATATTTAATTGGTGGTCTGGGATAAAATTTTCTTAAAGTGGCTCTAGACAGATATTACCAAGTGATTTTACATGAAATGCCTCTGTTATGCATTAACTTTGTGACCCTTCACTACTTTATTTTATGCTTATTTTGTTGTGTTATTGTTCCACTACATTTTTTTTTAGCATTGAACATTATCCTGTGAAAACAAAGGCCACTGTTCAGGAAAACAATACAAACAAACTAAAATAAAGTCAGCAAAAAATATAAAACACTGAGGCTAAAAATACATTTTGCTACTAACAAGAGTATGATCTTTTTCTCACCTTCATGGCAGTACCTTCCCCTGTAGCTGGAGTTGATACAGTCACAGACGACCTCTCCTTGGTTGATGGAACACAGGCCTTTGTTGTTGCACGGAGAGTGTGTGGCACATATGTACTCCAAATCACTATGAACAGCTTGACCATCCAACAACACCGGTAGCACCTCGCCCACTTTCAAATTGGCTATGAGGCCCTGGAACGGCAGCTCATATTTAACAGTGCTTGACGTCAGGGCAGAGAGGCGCACATCCGGCGAGATTCCCCCTACGTACAGGTCACTGGCCACTACCATCTCTTTTCTCTTGGACTTCACCTCGGCCACTTTCTCCTCGTTGTCCACCACCAGCTTAGTCTCTCTGTAGTTACGAGAGAGAAGGATTCTGTGCCAGCGCAGGTCGTTGATACGCGTTTCTGTGTGCAGGGAGGCTGGGTCGGCACAATGGATGGTGAATCGCATCTGGAGCCTCCCGTCTGCAATTAGGAGCTCCAGGAAGTCACAGTTTCCTCCATCATCCAGGTAGAGCACCAGGGCTTTGCTGATGTTGGTTTTCAGTATAAAGCTGAGCTCACCTGTTGCTCTCGCATCCCACTGACCATACCTTGTCCATTGACCAGGTACACCCTCATATTCCAAAGCTATTCCTCTTAACACCAACCAAACTAACAACAGTAACCAGGAGGTCTTGCCTTTACACCTGCCCATGATGGTTACTATCTACAACTACTGTCTCCCCTGTGGTTTCTAATTCATATGAATCCGACAGAAGTGAGGTTGTTGTTAGAATGTTATCTAGTGTCTACACGTCTTTTGTTATCACCTTAAAATTTGCAGAAATAAAACTGCAACTCCCACATGCAGTAAAATAGTTTCTTTATCCTTGGCTGCCTATCCTTTTTATTCTTTTTGCCATCTCTCCATGGGCAACACGTGACAGAGAGAACAAATGAGGCACATTGCAGAATACTTTGCATCTACTTTGGATCGGCTGAGAAAGAGAACAAACAACACAAGTGATCCACAATACTGTGTGCTTCCTCGTCTTCGCCATCCAGTGTCTTGGCCTCCATCCAGCACTGTTCCTGTCAGTTCCCCATGGGTTAGCTAGGCACGCAGCTTAGGTACAGCCTTCATTCTTCTCAGCCTCCCAACATCCTAAGACATGAGAAAAGAAAGTGGAATAAATAAGCTGGAAAAATGACAACAACTGGTGGTACAAAAATGTAAATAATATATAGTCATGATGAATTACATGGCAAATGAATTACAAAATTAAAACTGCAGGGAGGGAAATATGAAGATGAGAGAGATGTGGAGGTTCAACAGTTCAGAAATACATATTCAGCAGTTGTTCACTGTTCACCCTGGTATACTGTGTGTTATTACCAACACTATATCATTGACTTCTGGTTATCATAAAGATCGTGGCTATGATTCCAGCAACCAGGGCACATGTAGCATCTCAATCCTGACACCCCACCTCACATCGTAGGTGGTCTCACTAATTTGAGACCTGTGTTTATTTCCAAAAGCCAATAAAAAAACAAAAAACAAAAAAAAGCACAGTTGTTTGGTACAATCCATGGTCTAACTAACTTCAATGATTCTAAGCCCCCCATGCCCTCTGTGCTCCCCAGGCTCAAGCTAAGATACTGCAGCTGAACAACACATGCAGGCCAGAGGCTGAGAGTGATGAAAGGAAGAGGTCTGTGTGTTAGAAACAAACAAACAAACAAACACAAAAGTCAATACTTTGTCATAGCAAAAGAAGGTGCGCCTCATAGGCCTAAGGACACAAACAGCGTTCTGCAGCAGTCTTTGGCTGAAATGGAAACCTGCTCTGACTCATTATAACCATTCAGAAAGGCTAAAAACTGTAACAAGTGACCAGCCATCCTGTAGAAAACGGTCCAGCTAGAAGAAACTATAGCTTTAAAAGAAAATTTGCGTTTGATGGATGAGGGTGGCATATATTTATCTTTTCATGATTAACAACAATTTCTCTCCAGAGAACAAAGCCAATATCAGGTCTATTCTACAGACAAGTACTGCCTGTGTAGTCACAGCCTGATATAGCTTATGTCACTGTGCCAAAGAACTCGAGTGCTATCCAAAACCTATTAAAAACACATAAAAGAGCAATGCTGTTGTGTGATCCAATTATAAGTGATCAAAAACAAAATCAGCAGCGTTTATAATTTGCACAAAAGAGTGGAACAACACTGTAGATCTCGAGGATGCCTATATACTGCATGCCATAACACCGCCCATCTGATCAAACTTTAATTTAAAAAAGCTGGATATACAATGAATGTTAAGCTTTCTGCTCTTTAACATTCACAAGATGTACCAAAGTCAACCTGTCTCTTCAGGAAGAGAAAAGAATACAGATACTGTAGCAGTGTACATACACATATTGATCCACTCAGACACAATCAGTCTACAATAAATAAAAACTAAACTCAATCATTTGTCAAGTTAAAGCTCCAGAGTTTGAAATAAATTACCAAAAAGTAAATTTGTCTGAAAGCAAGAAATAATCTTTATGTTGTGTTAAACTGAGATCTTTCTCATTGATAGCCGTTTCTCGACTCGGAGCAGAAGCATTTCATGCAAGTGTAGCCCAATTTGATCTCTGTCACAGAGAGAAATATAATGTGTTTGAGTCTGCAGGGAATTACAGTCTCTATTGGGTCTCCTTCTGATGAGGGACTGCCACAGTTGGGTGTATTCGCTAGAGGTAGGTGTCGAAAGAAAGAGTGCATCACAGCAAATAAATCAAAGCTTCTCCCCAGAGTATCAGAATGCTCCAGGCTTGGAGAAAACCCTTCAGATAGACGGGTTTATCATGGGAATAGCTGTAACATGGAAGGTCATAAAAACTGACACCCTCTTCACAGGATGAATTCCAATTTGTCAGGGTCAGGTATGGTGTGTGTATGAGGTCGACGTCAGCTTGTTTTGATTTAGACAAACAACACATTGTAAAAAGAAGGAGGCATGTGGTGCTTTCAACTTCACGGTCTCACCACATGATAACTGCAGCAACTCCCATTAGCACTCGATAAAAGCTACTTGTGCTTCAAGATGTCATTGTACAGATAAATGCACCATGATGTGGGAGCAGATATACACAACTAAAACAGTATGGCCAATGGCATTCAGAGAGGTTTTCACTGGAATTATGTTGTAATAAAAGCCAGGCTAAAAAGATATGCCTTATCCACAGGCAGACCTTTCCAGAGATGAGGGCCATTGGTTGAAGGTGGACTCCTGTTTTTGTTAAAGACCCATTTCAAACTGTCAAATATTCTATAGAAATATTAATGAACTGCCATTTGGGCTAATTATTGTACAAGCCAGATATCCAAACAATGAATCTGACCAATGACCTGGCATAACCTGCCAACTGCAACATTCATATGGTTAAAGAAGGGGTTTGTTTAAATGCTGACATAAATAAGATCTAATCTATAAAAAAAAAAAAAAAAGAAAAAGTCACAATGACTGAATATCTCTGGTATTTTAGTCTTTTATTCTTCACTATCTGTTTGATTTGTATCTCTGAAATCCCTCATGTTTCTAGTAGCCATTACCCAGTCCTGTTTGGACTATTAGCTAACACAGACAGGGCAGATGAAACATACACAATGGGACTTTGTGATGATAGTATAACAGTATATTTGATTCAGCACACAGACTTAACTTAAGTAGGCATTGGCATGGGATTTTAAAAGAAAGTGTTTATTTTTGACCCTCACTAACATTCAGGTTTTTAAAGGAAATCGATATCACAGACCTTTAAGGCAACAGTATGTAGAAAATGGTATTTTTGTTTCAGAGTTTCAGAGTGTAATATCAATGTGGTAAACAGCTGTCAACCCTACACTTATAATTACATTATTTATGATCAAAAACTAGCGACAGACAAACATCAAGCAAGTACAATGACACAAGGCATAGCAGCCAGCGTGTGTCTTTCAGCTTTTTATTTCACAAAGTTCTTGCCAACGACTTAAATTCAATCTAAACACCAACAGTAAATGTGAAAAAACACCTTCCATATACGATGACAGCACTGTTTTATGTAATGCCAATTAGCACAGTCAATGCAATAGAGATCAGTTAGACAGTAATGTTACAAAATGCTACTTATGTTGCAGGTGCTAGGTAATCATGTTTCATGGGCACAAATACAAAACAGGGAGTTGCTGAGATATTATAATTTAATATATGAAAGATATGTACGGTTATATTGATGCATATAAGTAAAGACAGAAAAATCAAGTTGCGTGTGCACACTGATTTTCTTGCATCTGTTCCGTTCTGATGGCCCATTATTCTGAAAGCCTCAAAAGTTCCATTGACCCCAAGACCCTTTTTTCCGGCAGTCTGTTCTCAAAACAAATGCCTGTTACTCCTACGCATCCCGTACTTCTGTTTACACACGACTGCATGGCCATCCACAGCTGCAACACCATTATTAAGTTTGCTGACAACACAACCTCAGTGTGGACTCCAGGTGGAGAGAATATCTTAGCTGGCTGCATCACTGTTTGGTATGACAGTTGCAACTCCATCAACCATAAGGCTCCATAGATGGTAATGGCAACTGATTAGCACATCACCAGGAAGGAGCTGCGTTCCATGGTGGACCACTACACCCCATGGAGCAGGAATTAGGCCAACAGAATCATCAAAGACCTCAATAACTCAAGCCAATAAATGGCGTTCTACCAGCATACAGTCCTGCAGCAACCAGTCTCAGGGACAGTTTCACAGGGCCACAAGACTGCTAAATTCTTGAGCTCTCAAGCTTTCTCCAACACTATACTTTACCTGTATGCTACTTTACTACTTCAAACTACTTCTCAGCTTTGCACACTCTTGGCATTCTCTCAATCAGCTTCATGTCGTCGTCACCTGGAATAGTTTTCAACAGTCTTGAAGAAGTTCCCATATATGCTGAGAACTTGTTGGCTAATTTCTTTTCCTCTGTAGTCCAACTCATTTCAAACCATCTAAGTTGGGTTTAGGTTGGGTGTTGTGGAGAAATTGCTGAAAGTCAATGGCACCAGGTCAGGAGGGAAGAAAGCGTTCAGGAGCCTCTGAGGTCTTATGCTGTAATATTTATTGAAGCTTGATCAAGGAGAATCAGAGACATTTTCACATACAATAGTATGAATATGAGTTGGTCTCTATTCTGCCCAACTCATGCTAGTGGTCAGACTTTAAACCCATACAGAAGACACCACAAATACTTTACGCCCAAAACAGTCAAAGGGGATGCATTTACCCATGTTAGTGTTCACCTTCAACACATTCTAGTCTGGAGACACTGTTGTCTGTTCATGTTAATGGAACGTCAACAGTTAGCTATCTATTATGTCTAGGAGGCCAACATCGAGTTTCTTCGACCCTGGTCACCAGGCAACTCTGAGATAGGCTGGCACCTGCAATCCTCCCGCACTCCAAACAACGGCCTTACATGCCAAAGAAAGAGCGTCTTCTCTGATCTGGCTTAGTGCCGTCACCGTCTATGACCCCAAGGGCCATGTGCGGCCCTGTGTACCCAAAGGATAGAAAATTCCATAACATTTGGTAATTGTTGAGGCTAGGTCATCTGATGCATCACTCTCCTTTTTGGTCAAATAGCCCTTACAGAGTCTGCTGGCTAAGTGTGCCATGAATTTTGAATAAATCACCAACATTGTCTTTACAGTGGGAACCACACATGCAGACACCAACCTTCTCTCTGTATCTCACAAAGATATAGCAGTTGGAATCAATAATTACAAAATTGTACTCTTCAGACCAAAGTCCAGATTTTCACTGGTCTATTGTTCCTTCCTTGTGTTTTTTGGTTCAAGCAGTTCTCTCCCTCAGTCATGGTTTCTTTGTATTTGACCATGAAGGTCTGATTCACACAGTCTCCTTTGAACAGTTGATGTTGAGATGTTTCTGCTACTTGAACTCTGTGAAGCATTTATGTAGTAATTATGGACTGATGTTTCATTTTACTTAGTTAGTGGTTAGTGGTTCTTGCCATAATATGAATTACTACAGTAGATGAATAGAGCTATTTACTGTATGCCAACACAACCTAACACTCAGAACAACTGATGGTCAAATACATTAAGTACACTGGTGATTCAATTCAGCATCAGTGAGTTTATGCTACTACGAGCTAACCTGCTACCCTGGGGAAGGACAGAGGGGCAGACAAAGGGCCTGAAGGTTCAACAGTTACTGATTATGCATGTGCAGATATCACACAGACTCTACACTGCAGGGAATGGAAGCTAACAGTTTTTGCTTACATCCACGGCTGACACTGAACAACAGGGATCGTAGTGTGATACTCTAATGTTTCAGTGAACACAGTAGTCAACTTGAAGCATTTCTTCGTAAAATCGAGTGGATAAGCAGGTGAAAAAACAAAACAGGAGGAATTGCGGAGGAAATGATGAACACAGTCATCTGCTGCAGGTCTGCTTCATAAATCTGAGAGATACTAGCAATAATGAACTGTAATAATAGACTGTGCATGAGATGTGCATGGGAGAATATATTCTGTGCTGTGGCAGTTAGTGCATGTATTTTATGTTCCAGCACTGTTTACAATGCCTGGACATGTACCATATATGAGGTCTATAATTGCCTGTTGCAGAGTCGTTTCACAGTATACTGTAGGTGACAGAGCTCAAGGTCTTCTTCTTGTCCTGCAGCATGCTTCTGTTGCATACATTTGTCATTAATGCTACAATTAACTGCAAGTATTCTGAAATCATCCTTCATATCTACAGGCGGATTCAAGGGTTACATTGTAGAAGAATGCATTTGTACCCAATGGACCACATGGTCATTGTCCCCCAGCAGTGTAACTCTATTTTTTTTACGCATCAATTTTCCTATCAGAGGACTAGTGGAGGTGAGTCATTCTCTAAATGGAGCCTGCAAGACTATGAAAGCAATTTTAATAGGCCTATAGGAGGGAACGTAGGAAAAACTGCGTTCCATATGCTTGCCCAATCTACTAGAAGCATGGGTCTGTCACGGGTCTGTGCATTGAGTAAAGGTTGCGCTGCAAGTAACGACTTCTCACCACACCTCTGTAATCTTTTCCTCCCTCGTTCTTAGTGCTCATAGTCTGAGTGATGCTAGGAGCAAAACAGGGCATGATTTGGGGATGCTGGTTGCCAAGGTGAAGTAATGACGTAATGATCTATAGCATTTGCACCACATTTGTGTCAGCATAAGATTCCCCTTGACTGTGTCAAAGCAAGTTCCCCTAAAAATGAATATTACAGAAATAATCTCCAGTCTCTGATGGGGTGAAATGCAGCTCTTGATTAATTCCTAAGCTACTACATCAGCTGTTACTGTACCTCAAATCCTCTGAGCTTTTGCAATGAAATTTCCAAAGGAGCAGAGTCATCCATCCCAACTCTGTTCTTGTTTTAAATCATCTGATCTTCCTCTGAATTTTCCACGATAGCCTACGAACTTACTCTTGCTATACCAGAGTGAAGAGTAAGGAACAAGGATATATCAGAATACATTTATTTATGTACTGTTTTATGAACTTTGAATTAACACTTTTCTATTTTGAAGTTACACGTCTGTCTGAGAGCGTCTATTGGTTTATAGGCAGTGTTGATGAGAGCATTGAGACTCAATTATTTTCCTTGGGTGTGTTAATACAAGAATACCATATGCAGTGATTCCATGTTATTGTAATATAAAATACTGTTTAACTGTCAGATTATGCTGTTGGATCATTTTTATTAATTAATTTGGACAAAACTTCAACATGACAAACATGGCCAATCAACAAAATCTCTGTAGTTTCCTATCTTCATGTTCTTTTTGGAGAAATCATATAACTCTGTGTCTGTTCCTTGCTTCATAAATTCATAGCCCTTTGCAAGTTTTTCAGATGTTCTGAGTGAGACAGATAAAAGAGCTGTGAGAATTATTCCCATTAATCATAGACAGAAACAATGACTAATATCGTAATGATACACACTTTTAATTAACCAATTTAAAAATTCAATCTCATCTGGCTTGTTATGAAACAAAGAGCTTGACCTACATACGCCGGGATGTTTTCCTTAATGGAAACGTTGTGTTAGAGATTAAACACATCATATGTAAGAGTCGCTGCTTTGGAACTTTGTCTCCGAGCTGAAATGTTCTTTTAAAGCCTCTGGACCCCAAGTCCACAACAGCCTTTAAACTTTGCCATTTAAGGTCTTACATATATAGAAAGCATCTAAAAAGCATCTTATGAAAAAGTTTAAATCCACATTCAAAATATTGTCTTTACATATAAATATTGTTTTTGTTGAGTTTGAATTGGGCGGGGTTTTGTTCTCACATTTATATTGTAATTAATTCTGCATACCCATCATCCGCATCGGTTGTCCCACAAAACAAAAACCTCTCTGTTCTCACTCAGTCTGCCTGAAAGCCAGCTAGAGTTCCACGCCGGTACTCATGAGGGAGCTGTCAATCAAAACGTCATCTGCCACGCCTACACAGTCTTGAGAAATGATCAGAATAGAATAATGAGCTGATGCTGAACCAGATTCTGAACGTTTATTTTCAGTCAGATTTTTGTGGATGCTCAGTGAGATGCTCTACATTGATGTCATATCTGTATTTTAAAGCCGCATTTTTCAGAAGCTTTCAATTAGAATTATTATTAATTAAAATTCTATTTTCATGCTTTCACAGCTTACGCTTTCATTAAGAGTAGGACTGTAAAAGACTTTCTTTTGCTTTGTTTGCTGTCTCACAATGAATCATTTATGCCTCTGTCTGGTTGCATGTTTAATAATTACAGGGTAGGGATGTGCGGTTACACTATTTATAATATTTAATGAATGCACATTACCAGTTAATTGTTGTGTCGTTAAACAGCCACTAGCCAGGCTGCAGCTCCCCTCCCCACACTATTGCTTGTGCTGGTTGTACTAGATGTCATCTTTGTCTCGTTAAGTTATAGTCATAACATTTCATTGTTCCGATCTGCTTTGGGATTCTCCATCTTCTAACGTCACACAACAAATCTGTTTGAGAATATCCAGGGGAAAAGTACAAAGTAAGAAAATACACAGAGTATGGTTACCTTATGCAGAGAGGCCAAAGTGTAGAGTAGACCACATAAGAGTCCTGCTAAGAATGGATATCTGCTCTTAAAACATCATGCCTTCAGATCAGTTCAATATTTATTGACTTCTTCATGTTTAATCAGAATTCTCCAGGAGACAGTACACATGGGGAACATCTCAGCTCCCATAATTGCATCCCTGTTTTTCCCTTCCCAATGGACAACACTACACAGATGAATATTTAAAATATTATCTAATGATAGTCATTGTGTGTAGCTGAGTAACTTGGTAATCACTTGTTTTACTCCAGAGGGACTACAGAAAGACCTGGCAAATGCAAAACAAACAGAGGCTGACCAGGAGTTTTTAAGTGCTCCACCAAACCTTCACTTCACAGAATTCAGTTTGGCTTTGCAGAAATCAGAATGAAGCATGTTCCGCTATAATGAATTATATTTTTGTGTTGATAGCAACTCCTTACATTGCTGTGTGTGTGATAATATATAATATAGTGAGTAAATAGATGAGTAACATGAACTGGTGGCTGGTTAGCTTCAGAGACGTAGCTAACATTAGCTGAAATGGCACACAATCTGATGAAATGTGAAGAGAGGAAAATAAGAAATGGTGTGAATTGGAAATAGATACACGATTACATATATGCCAAGACCAAATGAACAAGTCTTATTTTTACAAGGAGTTTAAAATAAGACTTGGAGGTAAATGTTTTAATTTGATGGATCAGCTGGTTGGTGGTTAAAGAAAAGAAATGACAAGTGTTTTCCTATTTTTTACCATCTGATTGTAGCTAAAAGAAAAAGCCTCTTTTTACATTTTTATTTGAAATATTTAATGAAATATTATTTCTTAACGCATTCAGTTCTGATCTTGACTTGTCTGATAAGCTGTTATCACATTATAGTCAGTTTCTGGGCTCCATAGACATCTTCAATTGACTCTCTACAGCAGTGTAAAACACTTAACACATTGAGTTTACGGTTATATAAGCAAATTTTTAATTTCTACGTCTTAGGAAGCAGGAAGTGGGAAGGCGTTTATTCCTATTTGTCGCCCCCCCTGTCATGGCTCAGGGTTACAGCAGATCTCTGGGTTCCCCCACCTGCCAAATCCCACTTTAACCCCTGAACACAAACAAAACATCAGGGTGAAGCAGTTTGATGTCATTAATGTGACCTAAATTATCAACAGGCAGGTCACAGTTTGTGTGCCTCAGGGGATGAGCCAATATGTCTTCCCCGAGAACTGCACTCTTCTCCACCTCCTTGTTCCTCCTACATAACCATATTTAGTGGCAACCAGTAGGAGTTTGAATATGACTGTAATAATTTGTCTATTAGTGGAGGGAATGAGGAGGAATTTAGCAGCCTGGTTGAATTAAAAATAAGTCTGAAGGAGTATCTGAGGAGGATTTGAACAAAGGTACTGATAGTAAAGAGCATAACCTACACAAACAACAAAAATACACTCAAGCTACAATGAGAAGTCTGCAGAACCAATTATTTGTTTCAATAATTTTTCAAGGAAGTCATTATCTTGTATGATGTGAAACTGAATATGAAGAAGCGGTTGGTATGTTTTAATCATTGTTTTCACATTTATAGAAAAAAAAATTAAAATGTATAAGGATAAACAATAACAATGTAAAGATGTCATTTTTTTCATGAATAATAAAAAATCCATTTCAACATAATGAGCTCTAGGAGCTTCTGGTTCAAGCATGAATTCTGCAGCATTGAATGAACAGTATATAAATAGGATATACATGCAAATATAAGCAAGAGAGAGGCAGCAGGGGGCTGTCATTCAGGCACTGATACTGCCTGGAGACCTACAGCACAGTTACAAGGACAGTACCCGCCCTCCACCCTGCAGCACCCAGGACAGAGCCACAGAAGGCTGCTCAGCTGTGTGGGATCACTCCAACAAGCTGCTGCCTCAGTCTGGCCCAGCTCGAGCTTCTTACTCTGTTTACCAGGCGCCTATAAAAGCAGCCTCAGTGAGCCGTTGTCGTTGGGTTTTAGGCTGGAATTAATTCTGTCTGTGTTCTCCATGCCAGCGACTCCTTAGTGAATCCTAACCGGCCTCAAAGTGGAGTTCTCTTTAACTTAATTTTATCTTAAGACTTAAATTGTGAGAACCTCTTACCTTCCCGCTAAAACAAAAATATATTAAGGCTGCAAATTCACCCAAATTACAGCTGAACTTTTGTCATGAACATGGGGCTGGGTGATTATGGATAAAATCTAATAATCTAATGCTTTCCCACCATATATATGTATCATAATATGGCAGATGGATACAAGATATATATAAAAATGCAGTGTAATGAGTTACACTCCACTGTTATGCATCACGTTAGACAAATCTCTTCATACGTTTATCATCATATCATTTTATTGGTTTTTAATTAATTGAAATCACTGATTTAGATGACAGATCTGGTGAATCAGCATGTTGTGGGCCACTAACATTAGATAAAGGATGATATTTACCAGATTTTAAATGTTGTCCAGCTCTGTTTACACATGTGCAAGATTATCTGTCTGTTACGTTATTACAAGCTGTGTCCTACCCAATCAAATTCTCTGTCTCATTCAAAAAAATTATCCAAATTTCTCCCTAAAAAATGTGGCAGTTTACCTGGATTTTGGAGGAGAGCCATTGCAAGTTAGTCTGTGGATAACTATACAACGATACAACTGGTATTCACATTCTCCGTCTGTGTGAAGGAACTTTGACCATCCACTACATTCATAATAATGATGTAGATGTAATGTATTTACTTTTTTTACAGGCTGAAAAGTTTCAATATTGTTTTGTAATATTGTGAATGCTACAGAGAATGCATAGATGCAGATCTGTTCTCTCGCCTCCCTCAGTGGCACTCCACCTCAAGAGGAAAGGTGGTGAGGGAAAGTGAAGACTAGGTGAAACAGTTCATTTGCTAATCCATCATCACGTATTAATGTCTGCTCTAGCCTGAACCTGCACAGGCACTGACACAGAAGGAAGGAGAAACAAATGCTACATAGTAAATGGACTGTAATTATATGGCACTTTACTTCTAGTGTTCTGACCACGCAAGGCGCTTTTACACTACACATCTAATTCACACATTCAAACAGTGACAGGAGAAGCTGCCATACAAGGTGCCAACTGCTCATCAGAAAGGAGCTAATCATTCACCCACCGATGGCACAGCCTTCGGGAGCAATTTGGGGTTTAGTATCTTGCCTAAGGACACTTCAACATGCAGAATTGAGGAGCCGGGGATCAAACCACTGATCTGATTAGTGGACGGCCCGCTCTACCTCCTAAGCCACAGCCAGAGCTACAGCCATATGTCGAGTATTGTGTTGTGTTGGAGAATATGAATGTCCAGTTAACCAAATTTCATGGCAATCCATCCAATACCTGATGCGTTTCACACAAAACCACAAATGTACTACAAGAAAAGTCAGGGGATCAGTAGTCCATAGGATTCATCCTCTGAGGACCATGAATGTCTGTACATACCATCATGGTAACTCAGCTAATAACTGTTGAGATACTTCCGTCTAGACGGTGGATGGACTGATCAAGCAACAGACTGACAATGCCATCCCTAGAGCCATGGCCCTAGCATGGCTAAGAATAACGCTACTATTATATTTAATCTCAGTCACACTTATTTATTTAATATTGTGGGTTTTATTGCAACTCTTCAGTTAAAAGCAGAGCAAATATCTCATGAATGATTTAAACATCTGTGTCTCAGCTTAAAGTAATTTGCCATATTTGTTTACAACAGTCAGTCCACGTTATTTGCGGTTTGTGCCAAGCTGTAATTTGACATGGCTGTTGTTTTTTGACCCACTTCTTTCCCCTTCTTTTCTCTCACATCTCCACGTCAGGAGCTCTGTAGAGAGGTCAACATGTTTTAATAGTAAAAAGCAAGCTGACAGCATGTATTTCTATGATAACGGCCAGTTTGTTTTGATCCTAAATATTTTAAAATGTTGGCTTTGTCTGAAATGAAATAAGGTGAATTTATTTATCTTTTTAACTCATCCGTTAAACTTACATCAAAAGATATGCATAATTAAGAGCGTAGCTGCTTTGATTGACAGGTTAGAGTAACCAGATATTAGCCGGAAGTTGGCAGAGGCAGGAATGCCGACTGCCGACGGCCAGAGCCACCACAGTGAGCTTCACAAAGGCTCTCCACCAGTGTCCATTTTTATTTATATAGTCTATGTAGAGGACATCATTTGAGGAGGCCTTTGTCTGCTGTCAACACTTCCACTGTTTTTTAACCTTTGGGCAGAGTAAGGCTTGATTTTCCTCTGCTTTATAGCTGAGGTAACCGTATCCTGGCTGTAGCTTCATGTTACGTACAGACATGAGCGTGCTATCAAATGTCTTGCCTTACTATCAACAAGGATGCTAATAAGCTTATTTATTTAATTTCTTCCATTTGAATGTCACATGCTCAAGGGGAGCGCATTTCCTATTTATTATGCGTAATACAAGTGTAAAGAGTGACATCTTTTAATTCAGTGTCACCCAATTATCAGATTCAGTTTTCCTCCCAGCAGTGTGTGCATGAAACCATGAAACACGTAAATGATGCTCTTCCTCTGCACATGTCACATAGCTTCTGTTGATTCATTGAATCCCCTTTTCACCTGACATGTAGGAAAACACGATTATTTGGTGGAAGTTGTAATAGGAACATACTGATTTCAGAATTCCTGTGGGCCCTGCAGATCTCGGGTTTTGGTGCTTGTTGTGAGATCATATTTTTCAATGTATGACAGACTTCAAATGTTTGTCATGTAGCACTCTCTTCTCTTAGCTTTATGAATCTTACATTTTTCTTCAGGCTTTTTTTGGAGGCAACATCATTGTAAATAACTCTCACAAATGGGCATGTACTTCTAGTGGCTGGTGTGAAGCTTGAAATTTTCATTATTTATACAGATGACATTTATGCGAATGTGCTTTCTTTGGCAGATGGGATGATGGAGCTGGCTGAGTTCATTTTGTGGTGTCAATATTACAGTATGAGTTTTTGCAGCTATTGTCATTGTCGAATAAAAAATCAAAGATTTGATGTTAGCCTCGTGGGATTCCGTCCTACGGTGAGTGGAAAGTATTTCTGCATGTGTTTTAATAAAAAACAAATAGCATTTCACAAATGAAGAACATGGAGTGAATAATAAACCTTGACATTTAACTCCAACACCTTTGAGTGATGAGCGAAGTGTGTTCATTTGATATCAAAAGTAAGGAGTATTGAGAGTATTGAATGTTGCTCTATGAGAAGCTTCCGTATCTATTGATCTATTGCTTATTTTAGAGGGTATTTTATTATAGGACAGCTGTTGTAGAGCTGCTAGGGTTAAGACCACGCGGCAACCTCCTGTGTTGGGTAATGAAGCCAGTGCGGAAGTGCTAAAAATGGTAGAGGTGAGTCAACCTCTACAGCCAGCCGCCAGTTCATTTAGCTAAGACTAGAAATGGGGGAACGAGACTATTTACTGGTCGGGACCAGCAACTTTCTGGAAAGTCCACTGGTTAGTCCAACTGGTCTGCAAGAAATAGTGTGGTATATAATCCCCTGTAAATTGGTGACTTGTAATTTTTGTGTTTTGCATGTCAATTAGTGGACGTTTCCAGTCGCTTCATATCAATCTTCTCATTTATCTCAAAGCAAGACACTGAATAAGCATTTCGTTTCATCCTGCTGCATGAGGACTTAGGCCTCTTTTATTAAGAGGTTTTATAGAAAACAAGGATATTGAAAAATAGGTCATTTTTGGTATTGGTATCATATCAGCATCAGTAATGACGTTACAAGGTAAGCTTCAAAACATACCAATCTGAATCTGCTTTTAGTTGTGATCAAACAGCAACCTCCATGTCTGGGAAATGAAGCCATTGCAGAAGTGCCAAGAAGTGGCCGCTTGAGGCTGGCTGCAGAACATTTCAACCTCCATAAGCCCCCATGTTAAAATGTCCAACTCCACAGCAGAAATAAACATGTTTACAGCCTGGTACAAAACCAGTTTTGGTCTCTATAGCTAATTTCAGCGTTCAACAACTGTACTGCGGGTGAATTTTTTTTAACTCACCTGTTCAAATTATATTAAGGCTTAAAATTATGCATAATTAACAGCCTGGCCACTTGGACTGACCGGTGGATGCCTTTACAGATGGCTTGTTTGCCCACGGCCCACCTTAGGTCTGCCGTTGATCCACATCTTTGCCAATTTTTAGATTAGCAGAAGGTGGAAGAGGCAGGACTGCCAACATGGCAGTGGCCAGCGTGACATATTTTCAGATTTAAAGTGCTTCGGAAACCTGTGGGTCTGACCTGTGGGTCATACAAATGCTATCCATTCTTTATACTGTCACTGGTCGTGATTATCACTTCTTATTATTTTCACAGACGCTTTTGCGGAACTTGTGGAATGGGTTTTATTTTAGTTGCAAGCTTAAGAGATATAGTCACTGCCCTCATCAATATGTGCATCAGCACCACTGACCATGCCATCAGGCATACAGCACAGCCATCATTATCCTCACCTTCATTATCCACTTGATCTTCTTCTTGACTGTTAATTCATATTCGCATCTCTCTGCATCGGCTGTTGATCTGATTATTTACAGAGATAAGTATAACCATTCTAATATCTGTACCTGCACTCTGTTCACACTATATGCTGCAAAAAAAAAGTTTTGTTTTTTTTTATCAGGGAGATGAAAGTAGCCTTTTGGAAATATAGATTTCATTGTCGGTATTCCACAATAACAACAATGTCAACTGTTATTGTAACATTTGTGGTCATAGTTGTACTGTTAGTGTGTCTGTGTGTCTTTTTTTATCCACAAACTGACATTTTTTCCTTGCTGGGAGAGATTACAGATACCAGTACACAGAGAAAACACAGTGTTTTTTACTGCAAATGTAGATTTAACTGTGATAAATATGAGCTATGGTGTGGTAACTCGAACCACACTCAGACATAACAACCAATTTAAAGTATATATCACCCTGTTGGAACAGTATGTATGTACACACAGTGAGTGAACATCAACAAAACAAAGAAGTACCATTTTCTTAGTGGCACAGGGCACTGTAACAGCTGACATTGTCACAAATCACCAAGCCAGGTAATTAGGTAGCTAACTACATAACACTAGCGACAAGCATTAAACATGGTACTGCACACAGTACCTTCAAATGTAAATGTCCTGCAGGTGTAGTGATGGATAAAATGCATGCACATCTGCTTGCAACATACTACATAGCTGTGATGTCCCAGATTAAAAAAAGTTTTTGAATTGATAAAACGGCACGCTGCAAAATGAACCTGTTATAATCACTGCTTTTGTCCAGTGCAGCAGGATCCGAGTTCCCCCTTATCACCCTCAGAGGTGTTGGTCAGGTTGTGGCTATTAGGGGCTCAGCTGAGGCACAAAGGCACCCACACATCATTAGACAGAGCTCAGCCCTGGGATATCTACCATCAACATTCAATCTATTCACTCATATTTCAGTGTTTGGGAAAAAATTGATTTACATGCAGCACATGATCATCACTGAACTACAACACTGAACTATTTGTTTTAGTTATATTTTTGTAAAGACTCGCCACACACTCTACTCTGTTGCAGCACCTAATGACATGAGTGATGCGTGTGGACGAACAGAGTATGGTGTGGGACGCCACTTAGTCAGAAGCTGTCAGTCTCACACAGGTAGAAAGCAGAAACGACTAGGAAAATCTTTTAGCCTCATGAATGCATTTGATATTCTGATGATACATTGTAATGTCTCACTGTGCTGATATTTTAGCAAACTGCTGCTTGTCTAAGCAGCTGTTCAGACCTGCAGTAAAAAAAAAAAAAAGGGGGGGCTGCAGTGGTGCGTGTTGCTTCAGGTATCAGTGAGACATGAAATACAATCCAGGGCAACAAAAAAGGTTTGCTGATTACTTGTATGCATTTTGTTCCTATTTATTTCTATACTGTATAGACTGAAAGTGAAAGTGAGAACAGTGTGGTGGCTCTGGCCACTGGCATTTTGTCAGCCCTGCCTCCGCCGCCTCCCGGCTAATCTAAAAATGGGCAAAGACGTGGATCGTTAGTGGACCTGAGGCGGGCTGAATGAAGCCTGAGCGCTCAAATAAGCCACCTGTAACAGCACCCACCTGTCAATCAAAGGGGCCACGCTCTTAATTATGCATAACTTTAAGCCTTAATATAATTTGAACAGGCGAGTTCTATAAAAATTCACCCTCAGTACAGTTGTCATGAACGGGGAAATTAGCTATAGAGACCAAAACTGTTTTTTGTACCAGGCTGTAAACATGTTTATTTCTGCTCTGAAGTTGGACATTTTAATATGGAATGTTTCTGTAGCCAGCCTCAAGTGGCCGTTGAAGGAACTCCAGTTTTTGACACATAGGCTTCATTACCCAGCCACAGAGGTTGCCGCTTGTTCGCAGCTAATCATTATTTTTGTTATTGATTGATATCCTGATTATTTTCTTGATTAATCAATTAATAGTTTGGTCTAAAAGAAAATAAAGTAGTGAAAACCCCCTTTAAGATATCCTAACAGTCCCACACCTAATATAACACTTTTGTCACATACCAATGAAACAGGAAGCTGAGTGCTGTTCACTTCCTCACTTGTATGTGTTAAGAGTAACATAAGGAGGGACTTTGCAGATACTGATTGGTGCGCTATCAGTATATGAATGTGTATGAATGATTTGCTCCCAAACTGATAAGCAGTTGGCACCTTGCATGACAGGGTTGTGTGCCTTAAGTGTTCGGAAGACTAGAAAGGTGCAATATAAGCATAGTCCAATTACCATTTAAATAGAGTTGAACAGGACATCAGAGAGAAAATATAGCAAATATATTCTGTAAAAAATCTGATCCAGTTTCACCAAAATCACTGAATAAAGTTAGGAAGTTGTGCTTTTGTACAGTAATCAGTGAGGCCCGGCCATAAGCACTACTTTCTGGTGGTATCATGAGAGAGAAAGTGTTTCATTGGATGTAAAATTAGTACACGCCCGAGTGCAGGATGAGTCATCAACAACATTTTATGGTTTATCAGGAAATGACAAACTCTAAAATAACATGAAGGATACCTGAAAATACTTTAAAAACTTAAAGACTTTTTGTTGTCGTTGTCCAGATACTGAGGTATTGGTTTGAGTATTGATATGATTTATCATTATTTCAAATAATGAACAAGAACGTCAATTAATTTTCTATCAATCAAAAAATCAATTCATCAACTAACCACTCTAACTGAAATATAATGTCAGTAAACCACTATACCGACATGGTATGAATGAATGAAATGAAAAAGAAAAAAATAGAATAAATTTAAATATTGCAAATATAGAATTTATCAGGTCAATAAACACCAGGATGCTTTTGTTCACAGCTAACGTGGGATAATATCTCACTGGGAGATCACTGAAGCTTCTAAAAGATCGAAGAAAGAACTAAAAAAAAAAACAGTCCACAGTAAAGATGTTTTTTTTGGGGGGGGGGGTATATACTCATCGAAACATACACTCATCCAAAAGCAATAAAGAGGAAATACACTGTCAGGGAGTTAACACTGACAGTACAGATATCAAAGATCAATGAAGCCCTTCTGTAACTGTGAAGGTTTATACATTTGCACATCTTTCAGACTCTTAGGACTCTGAATATGCAAATACTCTAAAACATACCCATCATAAAAGCAACCGCAGTGATTTTTACTGTAAATGACAGTTCCTTCCCCCTCGACTTTGGTTGCTCGACTAGACCGCATGCATGTTCTTTAAATTAGCTCCACATGAAGTCACTTCCTAAAACATGTGCACAACAAATTTAATGAGACAACTAGTCCCTCCTGTGCTAAATTGACATCATTCAGCGCCGTGCTTGCTCACAGAGCTCGACCGTTCACACAGAATACCAGTCATGGAGTACTTGAAACTGGTCTCTGTCTCGTCTGTTTTACCCTGTCTTGTCCTGGTCTCAGACAAAAAGGACTCTAGATTTTATTTGAAGACCAGTCAAGACCACACTGTGTTGTCTGATTTATGTTGACATAAGTCACTCTCCCCACCCCCTAAATATTATTTACATATTAGCTACCTAAGTATACTGCCTGGTGTTGGTCTTGACCTGGTCTTGCCCTGCCTTCGTCTTGGTCTCAACCCCTTAGAGTCTTGGTCTAGTCTTGGTCTGGATACCCTCTGATCTTGGTCATGACTTGGTCTCGGTATAGTATACTACTAATGATAGAAGTGTTTGCCCTTGAATTCTCAGTTAATAAGCAGCTACACTGTGACATACACGATTAGATCATCCAGTCCTGTCACATCTCATCCTGAGGATGATGCCACCAGACAAAACACAGAACAAGCAAGCATCCTCTCTGATTCTTTTCTTTTCACTTACATGCACACACACACACACACAAACACACAAACACACACACACACACACACACACACACACACACACACACACACACACATCTCCTCTTCAGCAGCTATGCAACAGAACAGCCTGGGTTAATCTTGGGTAACAGCTTCTTGGCCAGGATCAGAGAGCTCCACTAAGACCCAATGAATGCTGACATTGATACAGCATGGTGCCTCCTCACACAGGTAGGGCACACAAGACAGACGCCTTTATAGATGGCGCAGCCTCGGGCAAGGATAAGATTGATTTTTCAGTGCGGTATTAGATGAGATTTCCGATGCATACTATAATGAATTAGCATGAATCTGTTCCCCATGAGAGACGCCTACAGAAACAAAGTGAATTGAAATAAATGACTGTCCCAGTGTTTACCACACCATCCCCCCATGTTGCCAGTCAGTTGGCCATCTAAGTGTGACAGGCCCAGTTCAAGCATAGCAGAGATCAGTGTGATGGATGGTCAGCCAGGCAGCTGCTAAAAATCTCCTGATTCACGCCCAGCCTGATGTGCCACTCACTAATCAATTGCATCCCCATAAATCTGCCATCTGCTTTAATGTGACATCATAAGAAAGGGAGCTATGCTCCTTTGACCTCAGCTCTTACAGTATACGCAATTGACAATGGATGACCATTTACCACCCATATCACCCCCCCGACACACAAGCTACCTTTCATTGCGACCTCTCACCTGCTTCTGAGAATTTGGAGAATATCACCTCGAAAAAGATGAATGCCTGTGCCTGGGCGGGAGTAATGTCAGGAATGAAAGAGGAAGATTCATTAAGCGATCTGCAACTAAGATAGTGTAAGACCGCGGCAGCCCCGTCAGAAGTCTCTGACCGCAGATCTGATGCAAGTTCAATCAAAACGTTTCAACTGGCCAAACTGTGGTCAGAATTTTTTTATTTTAAAGTTAGCGCAGACTGCGGTGGTGAAGATAAAGCGTATTATCAGGCTGACAGCCAGTCAAGGTGAATGTTTGACCTTGCCTGTGTCGCTGCTGTTTTAGCAGAAGACACGTTACTTAAAAGATGACACTGATCTACTGTAAAGGAAACCAACTGTGGTGCTATCATGAATATAGAGCAGGATTCACCCAGGCTGTGATTTATTCTTTTGTTGACATACATTACTAAAGCATTATTTGCATTTTGGCCAAAAATTTAACCTGACAAACCAAAATATCACAGAATTTTCAATCATATATATTAATATTATTGTACAGTATACAATATACTGTAATGCGTTGATATTTAAGGAAAGACCAGTTCTTTCACGGACAATTAAGCTGCTTAATTTGGGCCACTTAAGTGTAATTTAGCCTTTGGGATGAGAAAAAAAAACAGTCAAAATATATCATGACATAACAGCGGAACCACCAAAATCCCAGACAATATCTCACATCGCCCAGCTCTACTTGTAGTGAAGTAAAAATGCAGATTCAAACTGATACAGTAACTAGAGCATACAGAGTAGTTATTCTTGACCACCTCTACATTTTCTCCATCAGTGCTGTGTAGTAGATTCGGGCCTCGTTGCGTTCCACTGTAGCTGCATTATGTATAGTATATCCTGACAGGGTGATATTGTGTTTTATATCTCTGAGGGCACTGATTTTTGCTGCCTGGGCACATTTTGGTTAACAGTGCAGTTTCAGCTTCCCTTTCTCATGCTGTCACACGGTAACAACAATGGATGAGCTGAAATACTTATATTTGCAGTGTAATGCAACACTTCTGAATGTGCAAAAGACACCTGAATGGAGCAGAAGGACAAACCCACTTTCTTCATTTAAATGCTGGGTCATGTATCTTGAGTTTAATAGTGAATGCTATTATAAATATCACCTTCAGGGGCATCTATCTGCACTCTAAGAACCCATTATTCTGTATGCTATTTTGGTCAAATTACAACGGAACTGTGTGATGTTAACCTGCGTGATTATGAACACTGACGTTAGTTAATTTTTCTTTAGTTAATACTAGTCTACAACTGCCTTTTCATCAAGACAAGAGAATAATTAAACACCATAGGAAGCCATCAGTTATTAAAGCTGTGTCTGCACTAGATTATGGCACAAAATATTTGTTTTTGCAGTACCCAAATGAGCTTCTATCTTTAGTAACAGTGTCAGTTAAACATCAGCAATATTCCTTAAAGAAACAATCTGCATGTGCTGCTCTGTGGGTTATCATATAGGAGCTAGATCTTATATCCTCACAGGTATCTCATTCTAATATCTGTTCTTGGTCACTGAAATAACATAAAGGATATAAAGTTAATCACTTTGCATCAATGAATGGAATAAACAAGGAATTTCACAGTCTCATTCGCTTATCATAATTGCTCCTTTGTCTCAAGCTAAATTGGGTACATTTTTGTCATGCACATATATAATGAATCACAGTTGAGCTTTTTGAAAAAAAACATTTTTGTCATTATGACAGGCTCCAGTGTACTTTTGCTTGAATCCTAAGAAGCATTCTACTTACAGAAAATTATACACTGCGTTCCCTTCCATTCCACCTACTGTACCACCTGCGGTGAAAATAACTGGCAATTTCACTGCCCATTATTTCACAGATATATAACAATATCAATCAAGCTTTCCAAATCAGTTGGCACTGTACATGCTGATTTAGTTTTTATTTATTTATTTCTTTTAGAAATAGCCTGAACTTTAGTACATGCCTTGGAACCTCCTAACTACTCTTAAAAACAAGTGGCACAATGACCCAGATTGCAGCTTAACCAACAGTGCAGTGCTGTTGTCACAGCTCTGACTATAAGGCTTTCAGCTATGTGCCTTGTATGCAGGATTTCAGAAATCCAAATATTCCGTTAGAACTAACGCACAAATAATTAAATAACTCAAACTCGCCAAAGGTGTTGAGAGACAAAGATCTCACCAATGACCTTTTTTTTTTTTTTTTGTCTTCACCGTCCAGGGACATAATCTCTGTTTGGCTGTGCAGCTGGCATGCAACTGAGTCACACGTCAGCCCTGATTAGAAGCAGCAGTGGTCCGCGGGCCCCATTCCTCTGCCAGAGCCAGGAGTGGAAAAGGCCAGGGCCACCACTTTCAGTCTGTGGATATGACCTTGATGGGGCATGATAGAGAGGAAGCGACACAATTCGAAATGCCACACAATATCTGTAACCTTCCACTTCCCCAGTACGCATGCTGAAGCTATTGAGCTGTGACACACACACACGCACACACACACACACACAAACAGACACACACCATGTCAACTCTGCCTGATATTTCAAGCAGTCTCCTCCTTCATGTCATCCAATCAGCCATCTCTTTTTGCATATTGGCTGGTGTTTTGTGTGAGATGTATTAATTCCAAATATCATTTCATTTTTCATATTCAGCAGCAGCTGTGCTAATATGAAAGTCACATAAGTGCAGCTTTAAGAGACAATGGCTTAAAGAATTCCAATTATGAAGCTGAATGTGATATAAAATCTTATTAAGAGCTATAAAATTATTTGTAGGATTATTTTCAAATTTTTCATTAGTAGTATTTTTTAGTTGTAGTAGCAGTGACATATTTTTTTTTTTTTTTTAAACGCTAACTCAGCCTTAGCCAACCTCACTGAAGGCACCGATGGACACAGATGTCTTGTGAGTCAGACCATAGCAACACGAGTGTGGTAAAGATGGTGCAAAAAGACTGAGTGCTGGGAAAAAAATCTTGGCAATGGTGTATCCTGTGTCAAAACAGAGCTGATGAGTTATAAAAATAAACATGTGAATTGTACTGAGCTGCAGATAGAAATGAAGCATGACCGATAGAATGCAAATAAAATAAAATAAAATGCAGCATTACAAAAAAAAAGAAAACAAAAAGACACACCCTGTCTAAAAATAACCAAAACAGCTCTATAGGCATACAAAGTCCTCAGCAGTGCATAAGTTCATTGTTTATGTCATGCCATGACTTCCTTGTTGTAAATGTGGATCTCATTTAGGAAACCAAGTGACCCACTAAACAATGCAACAGCATTTAAATGAGCCTGTCAGCTCAACACGGATTTCAATGTACAGCCAAACAGTATGCGGTAATGAGAGAATGTACAATGGATCTGAGATGCAACACTTGTTGCTGTCCACAAATGAGGTGCTAAAAGATCACGTGTGACAGGAACCGGGCATAGGTGGTCCCCTAATTCACGCGAAGAGTAAATCTGAGCTATTTGCGCTCTTGTCTGCTCCGTGAATACACAGATTTCAGTTTCCCCACTCAGAAAACTCAGTAACAAAACATGTTGCATTACAGTTGGAGTAAAATTTGCAAAGCAAATTGGCTTACAAGAGGCACACGAAGGGCAGCAGTATGTGTGAGAGATGTGCAGGGGATGCAGCTCACAATCTTGGGCACCTCCCTTCTTTTTCTTGACAACAGTGTAATTATTGTATGAATATCAGGCTGTGAGCCTCTACAATCATTACCATTTCAAGCGACAGCACTGAAGGCGGTCCATTAAATAAAACAAACACATCCTTGAATAAAAACACAATATTAAAATTTAATACTATCCAAGAGCAATGACCATTCATCCACTTACAGCATGCAGTGTGCAACTTCACCAACAGCACATTTGTGTGTGCTTCTTTAAAAGAAGATTCTATTCGAACCAGAACCACCTCCTCACTGGTCAACCCCGCTTGAACTGGTGCCATTTCATCTGCTGTACAGAGACAGCAGCTTCCCATGAGGCGGGTTGTGGATACTGGTGCACGTTTTAGGAAACATTATCATACCACACAGGTAAAAACACATTTCTTTCCAGCTTTCGCACAACTTCCTCCCCCTTCCCTTGATTTGAAAGGATCACATTTAGAGCTGATGCTGAAGCTCCCCTTTGTGTTGCAGATGATGTGGCAGCTGCTTGACTCAACTACTGTTTCCCTCTCCGTCCATCTCTCTGTGCTTCCTGTCTTTAAACTGGCCAATCCGTTGCCACAGAGCATGAAATCCCTCTCAATAATAAATAGGCTACCTCAAGCATTTCAGAGACAGGGCCCATATGCTGCATGACTCAAAAATCACATTAACAACTTGTGTGTATATATATATATATATATATATATATATATATATATATATATATATATATATATATATATATATATCCTAGCATGTGGCCTGAAGGGAAATCAAACAAACAATAGGTTACAGCTGGTTTCCATATTTGTGCCGTGGCTGCAGCCTTCCTTCCTTCCTTCCTCCCTTTTATTCACAGAGAAAAGACACCACTGCATGTGCTGATGTGGTGTAGCCCAACCACAGGACATGTCTTCCGGCACGCAATTAAGCGACATCATCCGCAACCGTGTTGGATTTGGAAAGCATACCTCTCTCCTCCTCCACCCACCTCAACTGACTGTAAACACTCACAACAAAGATGGTTGTATGTAAATCTTGATCATCTCCGGCTACACGAAGTGGGAAATCTCCAAAAAAAAAAAAAAAAAAAAAAGCAAGAAAAAAAAGGCACCTCTGGAGAAGTGTCCAAAAAAATGAGCGGCAGCACCAACGTCCACGAATTGGAATAGAAACACTTGGGAACATTGACATTGAAAAAGCACACACAGGCACGGACACGGCTCGGTTTATCCAGTCACTTGCTACTGCAGCACGCTTTAGAGTTAATTAGCGCCAGGTCGTTTGTGTGTAGGAGGTGCGCGGTGTCATTTACCTGTACATCATCCGGCGATCCGACACATGGATACACACGGCAAGGATGGAGAGGAGAGGAGAGGAGGGAGGGTGGTTGATTATTCCAGCTCAGCAAACAGAAGCACAAAAGAGTAGGAAAGAAAAACAAGAAGAAAAAAATCCCAAATAGAGCAAAAACGAATGCGGCAGATGAACACGCGACCTCTGTGATGAGAAATCTTGTTTAGATGATGCTGTGTCGACGGAGGCAGGCAGGCAGGGAAGCCCGGTGCTCCTCACAGACAAAGATGCTTTCTCTCCTCCGCCGCAACGAGAGCAGCAGCAGCAGCAGCAGAGCCGTCATTCCCTCGACACTTGATGGTAATAGTTTGGTAGGTAGCTTATATGGGTTGAGGGCGCGGTCAGCTGCTGTTGACCAATCCTGCTCCCCATCAAACTAAAAGCAGCGTTGCCATGGTGGAAGAAACGGCGTTTAACCACATCATCATAACGTGTGCTTCAGAAGTAGGTTTATTTTTTAATTCTCCATCCCAAGCATCATAAATGAAAGAGCATGTCAACATTTGCGAGTGACGTCTTATTTAAAGGCAGCAGGCGTGTTAGTAGGGGGGACACACAGGTTCAAGCTCACCCTTAATCAACCCCACCCTGCCCCGTGCTGCCCAAGTGTCCTCGAGCAAGACACAAGGCATGATTCACAAGCTGGTGGGGTGCCCTTCAAAAACCACTCCATGCCTCTCCACAAATGTTCAACCATTGTACGGTGAATGGATTTCACAAGGTGTGTCTCCATCTCATCTGGCTGCCATCTTTGTTTCAACTCAACAAACCCAACCTCACTCCCTGCCGCTCATATTCACTTTGGCTCATCCGCACAGTGAGAATTTCATCCAGGAAAACTTTCATGGCTCTGGGGAACTTTTTGTGATGATTTCAATTTTAGATTGTGTCTGATGTTCAGCAGAATCACACCACTTTTACTAGAAACTGTAGAACGTTCTCCAAAATCATGAATGTGGGGGAATCTTCTATTTTAGCATGCCACACATGGGGGTCACACAGAGTCAAGCATATGTCTCGAGGTCTATGTAGGGATAGCGTTAAATCTTAGATTTTTGACCTCTCTCCTTGAGATACCAAGGTCAGATGATATGACTGTCTCATTCCCTTGACACAACAGATAGGTACATGACATAGACGTTTCTATAGAGTCAGATTACAATATTGGCCCACTACATGTAAACATATTGCCTTGATTGAAAATTAATGACCATTTATGGACATAGAGTAGTTGTGTCACTGTGATGACATCATACAGACGAGCCAGAGAGGACAGCCTCTTTGTAATTGAGGTGACATTATGTCATGGCAAGTCTATTGATAAATCCTCCATTCTCCTTGATCAAGCTTCAATAAACCTTTCAGCAGGAGACACCTTGGAGTCTGTGCACTTTCTCTCCACTGACTGAGCTGACCACTGATGACAGAATTCTCCACAACAAACTGTACTGTGAATTATGTTATTTGGAGCTGGAGACTAACTTGACAAAGTCTGGACCCTTAAGTGCTAAGTATCCCCAGCTCTCCGTTATCATAATAATGACAGGGAAGAGGGGAAAAGGTCATACTGAGATTAAGACCTGCAGCAGTTGGATTTTGTTCTACAAAAAGTAGTTTCTCAATGGCAGAGTGGGAATGTAAAGTGTAAAAAAAAAAAAGTGTGGTGCTGGAGAACATAAATATTTGAACCTGGTCGTGCTCTGGTCTTAAAGGTTAATTACCAAGTTGTTTTTCTATGTTTAGTTTGGACTCCTAACAGACCTCTAGCAGACCTGGAACAACTTCAAAAGACTTCATGTGGTAAAAGACGAAACATTTCATCCATATTATCTCTCCAATGCTCTGAATACTTTACAATTACTGTCCTATATAATATCTCTGCAATACAGGGCTGCTGGTGTATAGGATATGCTGTGAACATTTGACTTATCAGTGACACCTGACGTCCTCACAAACCTCCAAAAGCTTGCTAAGGTGAACTGGTTTGAGTCTAAGTCTTCCTTGGAGCAGAGATAAAATCAAAGCAATCCTGAATCCGGGGATGATGTATGAATAATGTATGTTATGAAATGTTTTTGCCTGCAAAACAATCCAAGCTGACTGAGGAAATGGGGTTGAATACTTTTACAGCTACATTTCAAAATCATCACTGCTAAAAATCAACACAAACCAGTGTCTATAATTTAACATGGATGGGAATTTAGTAGTAGCAAATGCATTTTCAGTAATGCTTCAGTGTTTTCATTCCAATATGACAGAGTGCTTTATGTGAATTTCTTTATTATACACGTATGTACAAAAAAAAGTAAATAATAATACAGTAAATATGCAATTTCATAGACTGGATTTTAAAAAACAAAAAGTCTAAATAATGCGGAACGAACCAACTAACAAACTAACCAACTGATCGACCGACTGACTGCCCAACCAACAAACCAACCAACGAACTGACCAAAACAAAGCAAACTCCTGAAGTAAAAGCATGCCTACAAAGCACCACATCTGTCTGCCAGTCACACAGCAGAGACAGTGCACTGAAATCCAAACAATGTCCTCATCAGAGGGCTGATTGTTTCAAACCCTCTGAAGAATAAAGTTCATACACAATTAGAGCGTAAATGTCCATGGAAGGTTTGCTGCTGCTACTCTGCACAGAGGTCGAGTGGTTATGAATTTCCTGTCTTATCGTCATCTTATCTTACGTTCAGCCTCTCTCCTCAGCCTTTTGTATTTCAATATCTGTACTATGATTCTGCTGTGACAACTGGCTCTCTGTATTACTATTTGGCAGAGCAGAGGCTGCTTGGTATGACTAACAGGGAGTATATTATGTAGTTCCAGTATATTGATTTCTTTAATTAGCATTTCAAATGGTTTCTCTTTCGACTAATTGTCCATAAGAAAAAAAAAATCAGTGGTACACTTTTGATGCAAAGGTTTCTGAGCTGCAGTAAGCAGCTTTGTTAATTTAGTCATCACACGTACAGCATGTTGTGGCTACATAGGTGTTAGACACACTGAGCAAAAGGCTGACATCCTGTGTTAATGGGAGTATATTTCAGAAGCTCGTGACTCACCATACCTGCTGTGTTTTTGTTGATTTGCTAAGCAAACAGAATAGGAACAATAAAACTTATTTCCAGGACACTTCTCGTCATTTAGAAGTGAGGCAGTCTCAGTCTTTTCTCACCATCTGTTACTTTATTTTTAGCCATGCTAGCAATGTGGCTCTATAGATGGCTTTGTCAGTATGAGGTCTGTTGGTTGATTGGTTAGCCTCCAGACCGAAAACATCTAGGCAATAATGGATGGATTGCTATGACATTTTTTTGAGATATTCATGGTCCTCAGAGGATGAAGCCTAAGGCCGCATTCAAACAGGGTGAGACACAGCGGTGACTCGGTGCAGGGTTGTGCAGCAGAGTGGGTGAGGGGGCTGCTGGGGTTGTGTCTATATTTGTTGAACGTAACCGCTGTGAAACAATCAGGAAATAACTTTTTATTTTGCTGATTAACCAGCGCTCGCTCACTCTCATTAACTGTCTACATCACTTGACCAAAACTCAATTTTTCCCAAACAAACCAACAAACCAAATTAAACTTCATTTTGTCACTATTTAAAGCGTAAAGTTTAAAGCCAGACACAGATTTAGACGCTGGTTACATAAAATAAACAAAGCCAGAACAACAGGTAGAGTATCGGAGTTTAGTCCATGAATCCACCTGGAAAGCCTCAGCTTCAGTGACATTTCAGACTGACTGTGGAGGGTTTGCCCAATCCGAGCGCCTGATTGGCAGTCGCAATGAGACATCAGCTGCGTTTTTCCAAAAGTCGCCGCAGTGCTGGATCCTGTGTGAATGCAGCCTAATGCCTTTAGCGATCACTGGCATGCCACCATAAGGTTGACATTTTTGGTTTGTGGAGAAATTCCCTGACATCTATTGGATGGATTGCCATGACATTTGGTACAGATGTTCATGGGGCTCAGAAAATTTATATTACTGACTTTGATGTTCACCTTGAGAGAAATATCTCTGTTGGATGGATTGCCAAGAAATTTCGTTTTGAACAAAATTTAATCCCTTCTCCCTTTTCTGGATGTCAGAATAAAAATAAATAGTTTGCCCAATGCTTTGGTTTTTGAACTACAAGTGAACTAAATGACATTCTCACCAGTCTCACCCATACATGAATTTTAGCACTAATTGGCAAATGTTAGCATGATAACATGCTAATCTAAGGTAGTATTGACATTATGACAAGTCAGCATTCATCTCAAAGCACTGCTTTGCCTCAGTGCATTGCCACACTGCTAGTCTTTTGTTTCATATGAGGTCTTTTGCAATCAGTAATGCAATGTATTTATTAACAAAACCTGCAACGCAGAACTATTGTGCAATAAAGCATCAACAAATGCAAAAAGGAATACAGATTATACAGAAATGTATGTTTCATTTTTAAGTATTTGTGTGTAGGATTTAGTAGCATGTAGCAGGTTGCAGATTGCAACCACCTCCACTCGCCAAGAGTAAAGGAGAAACTATCAAAACTGCAAAGCGTGCAAAAAGCCAGAGCGTATGTGTTTTGTTTGTCCCTTCTGGGCTTGGTTCAATATGGCAGATTCCATTGAACAGGTCCCACAGTGTCAATATAAAGGCTTATTCTAAGGCAACAGAACCATGAAGATATTTTCAGGTGATTATACACTAATGAAAACATAATTATGAATATTTAATTAGATTTCCCCCAAAATTTTACACACTTGACACAGAATCATAATTATGTTCAGTCACCCAGCTGTTATTTTCCACCACATATCCACCCCCACGACATTTTCGCCCCATGACACCTTACAAAATAGCTGTGTGTGTGTGTTTTAGTGACCTGCCTAAGGCAATTATTGATTTTTGTCCTGGTCTAAGGCAGAGTGAAGCTCTGTGGCCTCCATGAGGAAATCGAGGTGCTCATCTGTTGTGCAGAGAAATACATATCTACAATTGTAATAAAATATTAAGCAACATCCGTATTATGAGAAACCCCTCAGGACTTGGGTAAAGCATGCATGTTATTGAATGTGCTTTCTTGGATTCAGCAGCAAACTGCACGTAAGTCTTTTGATCTGAAGAACACTCGTCCCCCAGCTCAGAACATTCCTGTATTTGTGCAGTTCTACACACTCCGTTGTGCAATTCCAGCAGTTTGCTCAGTACAATTAAGCAGTTAATATTCAAAACAAACCAGATAACATACACTCAGCAAAAGTATGCTGCAAGTAAACAAGGTCTCAGTCAGACCCGACTGACTAAATCTAAACTGTGTATTATGTAAATAGTGTGTAATATTGATTAATGGGTGAACATGGATGAAATATTGATCAGTAATCAGTTATGTATTACGTATCTTTATAATCTAGGTGTGATATTTTCAGTGTCATTTGTTTGTCTGTCAGCTGGAAGTCTTGGTGGGCGTTTGTACAGCGTGGGTCAAGGAAGAAACCATTCAACTTCTGAACCATGTATCATGCACGTGTCATCCATTTTGCCTACCAAAAATCCACCAGTGAACTGACTTTTATCTGAGTCTCAAGTGGTGAAAATGGTAGTAGTCCATTTGAGCAAATATGATATTCACTTCAACAGTTTTAAAACATGATTTTATCCAGCTCGTCAACATTTTAAAAGAATCCAAAGTGAGGACCTTCATCTGTCAACCAGTTCCACACGTCTCTCCAATGTTTGCCGGGAGCATGTGCTGTTTTTATTGAGACGCTTCATTTGTTATGGGAGTGCTAGGACTCTTTTAAGCATGATGGCATCCATTTTAATTTTCAGGGATCACGACTGCTCTTTTCAAACATTACCCGCACCATCTTGGTGACCAGCTGGGATAATCATATACCTCCTCACATGACTGACTGACCCCATGTAAGCTAGGTACATTCTCCAATACCCTTCATGGCACTACCAGCCCTGCAGCCAGTATGGTGACACCCCAAGCTCTCAATAATTCCTTTCGTAATCACTGCTAGACACGACAGCAAACTTATGGCGTGAACTTTAATCATCTCAGATCTCTGTGCACACATAAACCACCATCTGCTAATCTACCTCTTCAGAGGACTTTGCCAGTGACCCCGAGTCTGGCACTTTCTATTGCTGGATCTCTTTTAAACGAGACATTTCTTATTAACAGCCTGATTTTAGATAATAATATGGACCGCACGTTTTTAACTGATACTGGGCTTAATGCAGATGGATTAGCCTCTGCCTTGAAGCCTCATCACCAAATTACCTGTTTTCGTATTCATCCAGGAAAGATGAAAAGTGTGGTGGTACAGCATCCATCCTCTCAGCATCACTTGGTCTTGAAGACATGCATTTGATGAATACACATCTTTTGAATATCACATCCATTATTTCTAGCAGCCCTCCCATGCTGTGTATGATAGCTTACAGGCCACCCGATGCTCTCCTTTTATTTCAAATTTTTCAGAACTGCTCTCAATCATCCACACAAAGCATGTCAGAATTTTTATTTAACCTGCATATGAATTCATACATTTGCTGAACTGTATGAATTTCACATGTTACTCAACCTACTCACAACAAAGGCCACATTTTAGACCTTGCAATAACCCACATCCTGCCTGCCAATATCTCTTCAGTTGTTATGCAACAGGATATTCCAGAACTGTAAGGAAGCTCTCTCTCACTACTGAAGTGGTTGCAATCTTTATTGATCTCTTAGGTGACGCTCCTGCAGAAATTTTACCCTCCTGTTGTGATTTTTTTTTCTTTTTTTTTTGTAGATTTTTAACAGTAAACCAACATAAACCCTTGACCCACAGTTACCCCTCTAAAACTGACAAAGATTACTTCTTCTTTTTTTTTTTTTTTTTCTTGGCCTTTTTCAAGCTTTATTTGACAGAGACAGCTGAAGAGTGACGGGAATGCGGGGAGAGAGAGATGGGGAATGACATGCAGCAAAGGGCCGCAGGTCGGACCCGAACCCTGGACTGCTGCCGAGCCTTCGCACACGGGGCGGATGCTCTACCAACTGAGCCAATCGACACCCCGACAAAGATTACTTCTACCCCAACACCTCTCTGGAGCTGTTGTACAGTCTTATGGCTTTCCTTGCGTAATGTCCCTCTTCTTGCTGCTTCCTCCTCAACACACCACTGCATAGAAGAGGACAGTGGCCAACACAGACTGGTAAAATATCTGCAACAGATTTTTTCCAGTCCAGGAAGTGCAGAGTGTCCATGTTTGCTGTCCAGTCCAACCTGTCATCAGCTGCAGCCACAGATATTTGTTAGTATTATGATCATTATGTAGCCTAGAAGTATGCTCCACCTTTTTTTCTTTTCGATGAAGATTTACTAACATTGTGAACTATTCTCTACAGATAGGGATTTTGCCTCGCCTTAAGACTGGAATTAGGTCTGAACAGGTCTGTTAGTGTGAACTCAAATGGTCTAGCTGTCTGTGTCCGCTCCGATGGAAGCAGATCCATGATCTGCTGACACTTCTGGCCTTTATTAACATCACACTGCTGTAAACAACATTTCTCCTCATACTCTGTAAGAATGTTCCTACTATTTCCTCATGATTTGCTCTGTACACTTCATGAGCTAGCAGTGTGGATATCCATGCCTTGCAGTTTTCTTCATACATCACCAGTCTGTTAGGGGTAGTCTCAAGAAAGGTGAAATCCCCCTTGGCAGCAAGGAAAGATCTCTGAGTACATCTTCACATTCTCCAACGAAGAAAACTAGATCCAGAAACACCGCCGCTTTCTGTGGACCAGAGCTCATTTAAGATGGACTGAGAAGTGAAAAACTGTCTTGTGGTTTGACGAGTTCACATTTGAAATTCTGTTTGGAAACCATGGACATGTTACATTACCGTGCAACTTTTGGTCCATGCTAAGCTTCAACATTAACATTACCTGAGAGCCACACCCTGGGGACATAAACCTGGTTTATATTAACATTAGTAAGCCAATGTTAAGTTGCTGCTGTTGCACTGCAGGGTTTGGGAAACCTCCAGTGGTGCACCTACTTTAATATAATTAATAATTAATAACTGACAGTATATGGGCTGAGAGTTTAACTTTACAGACCAGTATAATTGTTGCTTGTGTGTTAACTGGAACGACTGGTCTACAGAGAATCTGCTGGAGCTTTCACAGTCAGTGTTACTGACCAGCTAGCCAAATAACCCCACCTGTCTAGAAAAGAAACAACGTGTTCTTTATAATTTAACCTGTACATTGTATAGACACATACCATGACATATGTACATTTAATGTTCGACTGTTTTGTGGTTTTATTTAGTTTAATATGTGTTTTATCCCAAATGTTTTATTTGCTTTCTCTTAAAGGTTAATGACATGTAAATGGTTAGAGCCTGAGCCTGATTAGCAGCCCTGTATTTTACCATTTCCAAGGCAACCAGGCAGCTCACAGGTTGATATGTCATCTGTAAACAGAGAGGATGCATGCGAAAGATTATATTGTGAAAGTACAATAAATTAATTGTTATGTGACTGAATGGATTGGGAATAAGAAAAGTGTTATATACTGGTATTGATGGGAATTGATGGATTAGAATGATATAGAATGATCATTGAGTGCAGCCGTAGGCGCACTCATTACTCTCTCCCAGGAAAACGCTGAGTCGTGCTTATTTTTATAATTGAGTGTGGCTCGAAGAGCACACTCATTATTATTCACCATACTTATTATTCTTATTGAGTGCAGCCGTAGGCGCACTCAATACTCTCTCTCCCAGGAAAACGCTGAGTCGCGTTTAATTTTATTATTATTATTATTGAGTGCAGCCGTAGGCGCACTCAATACTCTCTCTCCCAGGAAAACGCTGAGTCGGGCTTAATTTTATTATTATTCCGCTTATTCTTATTATTCTTACGCCCGTTTTTCGGTTCGCTACTCCTCCCACAGTTTTTGTCGCACATGCACGAAACTCGCACAGCATTCCCGGCGTAGCCGGGAATGCTATGCTATGACTTTTCTAAGACTTTCGTTGAACGGTTTGGCCAAAAATCGCGAAAAACCACGCCAAAAAAACTCAATGTGTGTGTATTGCGAGCCGGTCTTAGAGCTAGAGTGCGTGACATCATCGCTAGAGTGAAGAGGGAGAGAAAAATTCGTCCAAAAAAAAATTTAGAAACTGCTCCCGAGGCCACAAATTTCCCACTACAGACATAATTTATACATAGAAACGTAGGAAAATTTCTTTTCTCGCTCACATTCGTCTGCTGAAGCGGTCAGAGTTATAGTTTTGGCATGAGACGCAGAGATGCGCCAGCAACACCGACCCACACCTCCATCTACTGCCATGTTAATTTGAGAAGAGAAATTTCCAAAAGGAGCAAGGAGCACCTGTTCTTTCTTAAACTCCCGAGGGCAGAGTTTTTCACATTTAGGTCTGAAACTCGGCACAGAACTGGCCGAGAAGAGGAGGATGCTGGCAGTCTTTACGGCTTTCGGATAGTCCACACCGTTTGGCATGTGTCGCCACCTGTTCGAGGGGTTCATTTTAAAAAATTTCAGTGTCTCTCAGGTGTCAGAGGGAGAGAGCAAGCGCAGCTGGACCTAATTGCAGCCCCTCCCTGGTTACTTGGCAACCTCAGGCCTGAGGGAGCAGAGAGGGGAGGGGGGGACTAGTCTTCACCCAGGAAAACGCTGAGTCATGCTTTATAGTCACCTTCATATTAGATAGACAGACACAAACAGAGACATACAGACATACACACAGACACACTTACACACACACACACACACACACACACACAGACAAGACAAAAGGCTTTCAAAATAAGAGTCCCTTCAAAATAAAAGACTTTTTTTTTTTTTTTTTAAATAAAAGACTGTGAAACTCTCATTAACAGACTAAAGTTAAACCAAAACACATACACCATTCCCGGCGCAGCCTGACCCACACAGACAGACAGACAGACAGACAGATGTCTTTCAAAATAAGACTCCCTTCAACATAAAGGACTTTGTGAAACTCTCATTAACAGACACAGACATACAGACAAATGTCTTTCAAAATAAGAGTCCCTTCAAAATAAAAGACTTTTTTTTTTTTTTTTTAATAAAAGACTTTGTAAACCTCTCATTAACTGACAGACAGACAAACAGACAGACAGCTGTCTTTCAAAATAAGAGTCCCTTCAAAATAAAAGACTTTTTTTTTTTTTTTTTTTTTTAAATAAAAGACTTTGTGAAACTCTCATTAACAGCCTACAGTTAACACACACATACACCATTCCCGGCGCAGCCGGGGATGGTGTATGTCTGTGTGGGCCAGAGCCTGACCCACACAGACAGACAGACAGACAGACAGATGTCTTTCAAAATAAGACTCCCTTCAACATAAAAGACTTTGTGAAACTCTCATTAACAGACACAGACATACAGACAAATGTCTTTCAAAATAAGAGTCCCTTCAAAATAAAAGACTTTTTTTTTTTTTTTTTTTTTTAAATACAAGACTTTGTGAAACTCTCATTAACACACTAGAGTTAACACACACATACACCATTCCCGGCGGAGCCGGGGATGGTGTATGTGTGTGTGGGCCAGAGCATGACCCACACAGACAGACAGATAGACAGATAGACAGACAGATGTTTTTCAAAATAAGAGTCCTTTCAAAATAAAAGAATTTTTTTTTTTTTTTTTTTTTAAATAAAAGACTTTGTGAAACTCTCATTAACAGACACAGACAGGCAGACAAATGTCTTTCAAAATAAGAGTCCTTTCAATATAAAAGACTTTTTTTTTTTTTTTTAATACAAGACTTTGTGAAACTCTCATTAACAGCCTACAGTTAACACACACATACACCATTCCCGGCGCAGCCGGGGATGGTGTATGTGTGTGTGGGCCAGAGCCTGACCCACACAGACAGACAGATAGACAGACAGACAGACAGACAGACAGATGTTTTTCAAAATAAGAGTCCTTTCAAAATAAAACACTTTTTTTTTTTTTTTTTTTAATAAAACACTTTGTGAAACTCTCATTAACAGCCTACAGTTAACACACACATACACCATTCCCGGCGCAGCCGGGGATGGTGTATGTGTGTGTGGGCCAGAGCCTGACCCACACAGACAGACACACAGACAGACAGAAAGACAGACAGGTGTCTTTCAAAATAAGACTCCCTTCAACATAAAAGACTTTGTGAAACTCTCATTAACAGACACAGACATACAGACAGATGTCTTTCAAAATAAGAGTCCCTTCAAATTAAAAGACTTTTTAAAAAAAAAAAAAAATAACGTATGGGGGCGACGGGCCAGAGGAGGCTGCACTCTCAAAATTTCTTTAGGAATTTTTCTAGTTGGTGTGGGTGCCCAGAGGGCGACCACACTATTGTTCTTCAAATCTTTATTATTATTATTTTTCCGCACTTTCTTCGGCACCTAACTACTCCTACAAATTTTGTCCCACAAAAATAAAAATTATACCACTAGATTCAGCTCGTTTAGGACATTCCGGCTTCTATACAACTTTTTTCTACTATTAATATTTTACAAATTATTCAACTTTTTCTACAAATTTTTTCCCATTTAAAATGAATTGTACAAACTTCAAATCTTTCTACAAACCTTCTACAAACTTTCTACATTTTAAACCACTTCTACTTCTACTACAGACTTCATTCAAATTACAAATTGTACACAAGATCCTCTACTATTAAACTTGTATTTAACTTTTTTTAAAATCTTTTACCGTTTTTAAACTATTTAAGCTCAAAGTTAAGCAGGTTTTTACTCAAATTCTGCGTTTACAATGGGTGTGTATTGCGTCGGCTAGAGTGCGTGACATCATCGCTAGAGTGAAGAGGGAGAGAAAAATTCGTCCAAAAAAAAATTTATAAACTGCTCCCGAGGCTGCAAATTTCACACTACAGACATCATTTATACATAGAAACGTAGGAAAATTCATCTTCTCACTCACATTCGTCTGCTGAAGCTGTCAGAGTTATAGTTTTGGCGTGAGACGCAGAGATGCGCCAGCAACACCGACCCAAACCGCCATCTACTGCCATGTTAATTTGAGAAGAGAAATTTCCAAAAGGAGCAGGGAGCACCTGTTCTTTCTTAAACTCCCGAGGGCAAAGCTTTTCACATTTAGGTCTGAAACTCGGCACAGAACTGGCCGAGAAGAGGAGGATGCTGGCAGTCTTTACGGCTTTCGGATAGTCCACACCGTTTGGCATGTGTCGCCTCCTGTTCGAGGGGTTCATTTTGAGTTTTGAGGTGATTTTCTGTGTCTCTCAGGGGTCAACTGACATTCTAACAGCTGCACCTGTGCTCTGATTAGGGCCCGGCAGCTGGCCCAGGTTGCTTGGCAACCTCAAGCCTGAGGGAGGAGAGGGGGGAGGGGCTGTTTTCACAGTTTCTTCAGCTAATGTTCAACGTTTTTCAGCAAATTTCACATTTTTCTTCTACTATTCTACTGTTTTCAACAAATTTCACATTTTCTTCTACTATTCTACTGTTTTCAACAAATTTCACATTTTTTTCTACTATTCTACTGTTTTCAGCAAATTTCACACTTTCTTCTACTATTCTACTGTTTTCAGCAAATTTCACACTTTCTTCTACTATTCTACTTTTTTCAGCAAATTTCACACTTTCTTCTACTATTCTACTTTGTTCAACAAATTTCACACTTTCTTCTACTATTCTACTTTTTTCAGCAAATTTCACATTTTTTTCTACTATTCTACTTTGTTCAACAAATTTCACATTTTTTTCTACTATTCTACTTTTTTCAACAAATTTCACACTTTCTTCTACTATTCTACTTTTTTCAGCTAATTTCACACTTTTTTCTACTATTCTACTTTTTTCAACAAATTTCACACTTTCTTCTACTATTCTACTGTTTTCAGCTAATTTCACATTTTTTTCTACTATTCTACTTTTTTCAACAAATTTCACACTTTCTTCTACTATTCTACTGTTTTCAGCTAATTTCACACTTTTTTCTACTATTCTACTTTTTTCAGCAAATTTCACACTTTCTTCTACTATTCTACTTTTTTCAGCAAATTTCACACTTTGTTCTACTATTCTACTTTGTTCAACAAATTTCACATTTTTTTCTACTATTCTACTTTTTTCAACAAATTTCACACTTTCTTCTACTATTCTACTGTTTTCAGCTAATTTCACATTTTTTTCTACTATTCTACTTTTTTCAACAAATTTCACACTTTCTTCTACTATTCTACTGTTTTCAGCTAATTTCACACTTTTTTCTACTATTCTACTTTTTTCAGCAAATTTCACACTTTCTTCTACTATTCTACTTTTTTCAGCAAATTTCACATTTTTTCTACTATTCTACTTTTTTCAGCAAATTTCACACTTTCTTCTACTATTCTACTGTTTTCAGCAAATTTCACACTTTCTTCTACTATTCTACTTTTTCAGCAAATGTCACACTTTCTTCTACTATTCTACCTTTTTCAACAAATTTCACACTTTCTTCTACTATTCTACTGTTTTCAGCAAATTTCACACTTTCTTCTACTATTCTACTTTTTTCAGCAAATTTCACACTTTCTTCTACTATTCTACTTTTTTCAGCAAATTTCACACTTTCTTCTACTATTCTACTTTTTTCAGCAAATTTCACACTTTCTTCTGCTATTCTACTTTTTTCAACTAATTTCACATTTTTCTTCTACTACTCTACTGTTTTCAGCAAATTTCACACTTTCTTCTACTATTCTACTGTTTTCAGCAAATTTCACACTTTTTTCTACTATTCTACTTTTTTCAGCAAATTTCACACTTTCTTCTACTAATCTACTTTTTTCAGCAAATTTCACACTTTCTTCTACTATTCTACTGTTTTCAGCAAATTTCACACTTTCTTCTACTATTCTACTTTTTTCAGCGAATTTCACACTTTCTTCTACTATTCTACTTTTTTCAGCAAATTTCACACTTTCTTCTACTATTCTACTGTTTTCAGCAAATTTCACACTTTCTTCTACTATTCTACTTTGTTCAACAAATTTCACATTTTTTTCTACTATTCTACTGTTTTCAACTAATTTCACATTTTTCTTCTACTATTCTACTGTTTTCAGCAAATTTCACACTTTCTTCTACTATTCTACTGTTTTCAGCTAATTTCACACTTTCTTCTACTATTCTACTTTTTTCAGCAAATTTCACATTTTTCTTCTACTATTCTACTTTTTTCAGCAAATTTCACACTTTCTTCTACTATTCTACTGTTTTCAGCTAATTTCACACTTTCTTCTACTATTATACTTTTTTCAACAAATTTCACACTTTCTTCTACTATTCTACTGTTTTCAGCCAATTTCACACTTTCTTCTACTATTCTACTTTTTTCAGCTAATTTCACATTTCTACTATTCTACTGTTTTCAGCTAATTTCACACTTTCTTCTACTATTCTACTGTTTTCAGCAAATTTCACATTTTCTTCTACTATTCTACTTTTTTCAGCAAATTTCACAATTTCTTCTACTATTCTACTGTTTTCAGCAAATTTCACACTTTCTTCTACTATTCTACTTTTTTCAACAAATTTCACACTTTCTTCTACTATTCTACTGTTTTCAGCAAATTTCACACTTTCTTCTACTATTCTACTGTTTTCAGCTAATTTCACACTTTCTTCTACTATTCTACTGTTTTCAGCAAATTTCACACTTTCTTCAGCTACTATTCTACTTTTTTCAGCTAATTTCACATTTTTTCTACTATTCTACTTTTTTCAACAAATTTCACACTTTCTTCTACTATTCTACTGTTTTCAGCAAATTTCACACTTTCTTCTACTATTCTACTGTTTTCAGCAAATTTCACACTTTCTTCTACTATTCTACTTTTTTCAGCAAATGTCACATTTTTCTTCTACTATTCTACTTTTTTCAGCAAATTTCACATTTCTTCTACTATTCTACTTTGTTCAACAAATTTCACATTTTTTTCTACTATTCTACTTTTTTCAACTAATTTCACATTTTTCTTCCACTATTCTACTGTTTTCAGCTAATTTCACATTTCTTCTACTATTCTACTTTTTTAAGCAAATTTCACACTTTCTTCTACTGTACTACTGTTTTCAGCAAATTTCACATTTTTCTTCTACTACTCTACTGTTTTCAGCAAATTTCACACTTTCTTCTACTATTCTACTGTTTTCAGCTAATTTCACACTTTTTTCTACTATTCTACTTTTTTCAGCAAATTTCACACTTTCTTCTACTAATCTTCTTTTTTCAGCAAATTTCACATTTTTCTTCTACTATTCTACTTTTTTCAGCTAATTTCACACTTTCTTCTACTATTCTACTTTTTTCAGCAAATTTCACACTTTCTTCTACTATTCTACTTTTTTCAGCAAATTTCACATTTTCTTCTACTATTCTACTTTTTTCAGCAAATTTCACATTTCTTCTACTATTCTACTTTGTTCAACAAATTTCACATTTTTTTCTACTATTCTACTTTTTTCAACTAATTTCACATTTTTCTTCCACTATTCTACTTTTTTCAGCTAATTTCACACTTTCTTCTACTATTCTACTTTTTTCAGCAAATTTCACATTTCTTCTACTATTCTACTTTTTTCAGCAAATTTCACACTTTCTTCTACTGTTCTACTGTTTTCAGCAAATTTCACACTTTCTTCTACTATTCTACTTTTTTCAGCAAATTTCACACTTTCTTCTACTATTCTACTTTGTTCAACAAATTTCACATTTTTTTCTACTATTCTACTTTTTTCAACAAATTTCACATTTTTCTTCCACTATTCTACTGTTTTCAACAAATTTCACACTTTCTTCTACTATTCTACTGTTTTCAGCTAATTTCACACTTTCTTCTACTATTCTACTTTTTTCAGCAAATTTCACACTTTCTTCTACTATTCTACTTTTTTCAGCTAATTTCACATTTTCTTCTACTATTCTACTGTTTTCAGCTAATTTCACACTTTGTTGCACTGTTCTGCTTTTTTCAGCAAATTTCACACTTTGTTGCACTATTCTACTTTTTTCAACAAATTTCACACTTTCTTCTACTATTCTACTTTTTTCAGCTAATTTCACACTTTTTTCTACTATTCTACTTTTTTCAACAAATTTCACACTTTCTTCTACTATTCTACTGTTTTCAGCTAATTTCACATTTTTTTCTACTATTCTACTTTTTTCAACAAATTTCACACTTTCTTCTACTATTCTACTGTTTTCAGCTAATTTCACACTTTTTTCTACTATTCTACTTTTTTCAGCAAATTTCACACTTTCTTCTACTATTCTACTTTTTTCAGCAAATTTCACACTTTGTTCTACTATTCTACTTTGTTCAACAAATTTCACATTTTTTTCTACTATTCTACTTTTTTCAACAAATTTCACACTTTCTTCTACTATTCTACTGTTTTCAGCTAATTTCACATTTTTTTCTACTATTCTACTTTTTTCAACAAATTTCACACTTTCTTCTACTATTCTACTGTTTTCAGCTAATTTCACACTTTTTTCTACTATTCTACTTTTTTCAGCAAATTTCACACTTTCTTCTACTATTCTACTTTTTTCAGCAAATTTCACATTTTTTCTACTATTCTACTTTTTTCAGCAAATTTCACACTTTCTTCTACTATTCTACTGTTTTCAGCAAATTTCACACTTTCTTCTACTATTCTACCTTTTTCAACAAATTTCACACTTTCTTCTACTATTCTACTGTTTTCAGCAAATTTCACACTTTCTTCTACTATTCTACTTTTTCAGCAAATGTCACACTTTCTTCTACTATTCTACCTTTTTCAACAAATTTCACACTTTCTTCTACTATTCTACTGTTTTCAGCAAATTTCACACTTTCTTCTACTATTCTACTTTTTTCAGCAAATTTCACACTTTCTTCTACTATTCTACTTTTTTCAGCAAATTTCACACTTTCTTCTGCTATTCTACTTTTTTCAACTAATTTCACATTTTTCTTCTACTACTCTACTGTTTTCAGCAAATTTCACACTTTCTTCTACTATTCTACTTTTTTCAGCAAATTTCACACTTTCTTCTACTGTTCTACTGTTTTCAGCAAATTTCACACTTTCTTCTACTGTTCTACTGTTTTCAGCAAATTTCACACTTTCTTCTACTGTTCTACTGTTTTCAGCAAATTTCACACTTTCTTCTACTATTCTACTGTTTTCAGCTAATTTCACACTTTCTTCTACTATTCTACTTTTTTCAGCAAATTTCACACTTTCTTCTACTATTCTACTTTTTTCAGCTAATTTCACATTTTCTTCTACTATTCTACTGTTTTCAGCTAATTTCACACTTTGTTGCACTGTTCTGCTTTTTTCAGCAAATTTCACACTTTGTTGCACTATTCTACTTTTTTCAGCAAATTTCACATTTTCTTCTACTGTTCTACTTTTTTCAGCAAATTTCACATTTTTTCTACTATTCTACTTTTTTTTAAAGCAAATTTCACATTTTCTTCTACTATTCTACTTTTTTTTTAAAGCAAATTTCACATTTTCTTCTACAAAATTGTACCACTTCATACTATTCTAATTCAGGACCTTTTTACAATTATTTTACTAATTTCTACTATTAATATTTTACAAATTATTCAACTTTTTCTACAATTTTTTCCCCCATTTAAATAAATTGAACAACCTTCCAATCTTTCTGCAAACCATCTACGCTTTAACCTACTACTGCTAACTAACTACTAACCTACTGCACGTTAAAACAAAGGTAAAACGTGAAGGTATGAGGTCACATTAAGGTGAACAGCACTGAAACAGAACAGGGATCGACAGACAGACAGACAGAACATGTCAGTCAGTGGTGGTTTCTGGCACATCTTCACCATGCATTCTCACCGACCTGATAAATATTCACCATTTATTCAATGTTGTGTGGGTGTGCCTGTCGCTGTGTAGTCACATGTAATAGCATAAAACAGCATAAAAATAAATAAACATGAACAAAATCAATGAAACATAATTCAACAATAATCATATAATAATGTATAATCAATATAAAATAAAATCTAAATACAACTGAAAGTGACTAATGAAGTGATAAATTAATAAAGTTATACATTTAGAAAGTGATGATTAGTAAAGTGATATATTGGTGTCACTTTACTTTACACATTGGCAGGTTATGTATATAAATATAGACATTTAATCTCATTTACAAGCTTTTTACGTCTGGCGCCAGAATGTCCGAGTGCACCTGAACGCATCAATCAATTTTTACTGCGCCACAGCGGAGCAACTGCCACTGTGTTCGTAAGTCTGATGAGGTGAGTAACCTTGATCTTCTCTGCTAACTGCTAACATTTTCTACAGTACAAATATGCTTTTGGTGTTTTTTAAACTGTATTAAAGTGGTTGTCTAACTCAACATGAATGTAATTCCGAAATATGTATCTGTGTAGACATTGCCGAAACGTTATTGTTGGCTAACAGTGGCCATATTAGTGCTAGCGGCGATGCTAACGCTAGCGGCGATGCTAACGCTAGCGCGACGAGGCTAACGCAGTCATAGCCATGATAGCCATAGAATATTATAAATGTGTGAAATTAGCTGAAAAAAACAAGAATATTATATAAAAAAAAAACTGTGAGAATAGTCCCCCCCCCTCTCCTCCCTCTGGCTTGAGCCGGCTTGAGCCAACCAGGGCCAACTGCCGGGCCCAAATCAGAGCTGAGCAGTTAGGCGCAGGTGTGTGCGAGGCAGTTGGAAATGCTCAGAGACATAAAGAAAAAGGTTTTGTGGCCAAACCGTTTTGCTGTTTTGCCGTTAGCATCGCCGCTAACCCTAACTTTATCCTAATTTACAGACAAAACAACAACCATTTAAGGATTTATTTCCACTTAACATCAGAACATGTGTTTTTTCCACTAGGCTAAGCTATTATACTACTACTATAGCTACTATACTAACACCAGAATAAAGCTGGGGTGTGTAATAAAAGGAAATAAAATCCTAGCTGCACACCGGTCAATCTTTGTGTTAGTGAGAACAAGGCAAGTGTTTAATATGATACCTGTAAGCTAAAAACCAAAGGTTTACCCCAAATAATCAAACTTTATTGTAAAAAACCTTTATTTATGATTTATGATTATACTATTGAATTTAATCTTGATTTACACTTTACACATATTGATCATATGATGCTGCTAATATTTAATAATAGTGATCCAGCTGTGTAATACAGGCACTGTTTTCTGTCTACAGACAAACGAACATAAATCCAGCCCTGCACTTTGGTTGGTAAGTAGAAATAATAATATTATTACTCACGTATATTTGTAATCCATATATAATATATGTTACACTACCGTCCTTGGGCCTTTTCATTTTGTTTTGGTAAAAAAAAATATTCACACAGAATTTACATTAGGCAATGCTTTATTTAATGTACTGTGCTGTAAAGACTAACTAGCGGTTATCCTTAGCTAATCCTAAAGTCAATAGGATTCAAATGAACTGTGAACTAGCGTTGGTGTCCAACGGCTAACTAGCTGGTAACGTTAACTAATCTTAAAGTCAATAGTATTCACATGAACTGTGAACTAACATTGGTGTCCTACAGCTAACTACCAGTTAGCATTAGCTAATCTTAAAGTTAATAAGATTCAAATGAACTGTGAGCTAGCGTTGGCATCTAACACTAGCTCACAGTTCATTTGAGTCCTATTAACGATTCACGGTTAGCATTAGCTAAGGCTATCTAGCGGTTATCGTTAACTAATCCTAAAGTAAATAGGATTCACATGAACTGTGAACTAGTGTTGGTGTCCAACAGCTAACTAGCAGTTAGCGTTAGCTAATCCTAACATTAATAGGATTAATAGGACATTAATAGGAAATGAACCAACTAGCGCTGGCGTCTAACAGCTAACTAGTGGTTTACAGTAGCTAATCCTAAAGTGAATAGGATTCAAATAACCTGTGAGCTTGGTTTTCTGACATGAACTGACCTCATACTCCTGGCCTACTCACTGTCTAACTGCAGACCATAAATGGCTCTGAGGTGTGTATATTCAGTTAAGTTTCAGTAAATGCATATGCCTTATGATTTTGCTGACACTACACTGATATTTTGTTAATTTAGAGTTTAGAATGTCTTGTTGCTGCCTTACGTCTCACTTCAATTACAGGAATTGCTCAGTATTAACAAGATATAAAATAGTGTGACTTTTTCATTGTGTCTTTGAAACATCACTTATTGCATACAGTGTAACCATAGATAACTACAGTAATGTGCATTATTACAATATCACAATTAACTTTAAGTAATTCGGTGGCACAAATCCAAGATTGATAAGAAATGAGGAAATACAGATTGATTCTCTAAGTATGATTGCAGTGAGCTGTGCCTTGCTGTGTTTCTGCAATAGAACCTAAAAGCTTTTTTGTCTATTGACTCTTTTGGCCTCCTGCTTCCGGTCTCTGATGGTCTGAATCACTGTTGGTGACTCCATGGTGATTGAGCAGTAAGTTCACACACACATGATTAAATTAATGACATGGAAATTTCGTGTACACAGTCAATAAAGTGGCAGACATACACTGATGTTGCTTAATCGGACTTCTTATATTGAAACAACTATCTAATGTATGCTTTCTGTTTTGTCTTACAGGCGTCCTGTGGTCCAGCGGTCCAGCTTCTCTCTTGTCGCTATCATTTTGAAAAATTCTCTCTAACTGTCTGTCCCATCTACTCTTTACACTCTGTCTGTCAATATTGAAAATTCTCTCTACCTTACTGTCCCATCTACTCTTTACACTCTGTCTGTCAATATTGAAAATTCTCTCTACCTTACTGTCAGATCTACTCTTTACACTCTATCTGTCAATATTGAAAATTCTCTCTAACTGTCTGTCCCATCTACTCTTTACACTCTGTCTGTCATTATTGAAAATTCTCTCTACCTTACTGTCCCATCTACTCTTTACACTCTGTCTGTCAATATTGAAAATTCTCTCTACCTTACTGTCAGATCTACTCTTTACACTCTGTCTGTCAATATTGAAAATTCTCTCTAACTGTCTGTCCCATCTACTCTTTACACTCTGTCTGTCAATATTGAAAATTCTCTCTAACTGTCTGTCCCATCTACTCTTTACACTCTGTCTGTCAATATTGGAAATTCTCTCTACCTTACTATCAGATCTACTCTTTACACTCTCTATCTGACAGCCGTCAAGTCTGTCTTGCTATCCGGCTCTATCTATTCTAAAAAGACTGAAAACTCTATCTTTCTATCCCGCTCTGGCTATTTTTTGAAACACTTGAAAACTACTTGAAAACTACTTGAAATATACCTGAAAAATACCTGAAATATACAAACCTGAACCCCATCAATCTTTTTTATGATTCTGAGCCTCTTTGCTCATATTCTATCTGTCCTGTCTCTCTCTCGCACAAGGCATTGACCAAATATTCATATATTTGGATACATTCAATTACATACAATTTATCACAATTGGTTTGGACATTACCTTGAAAAGTTAATTGCAAAGACTCATAAGAAAACACAGATAATATATAAAATATTTTGTGTCACTTTTACAACAACATTGTACTGTAACTGTAAATTCTCTGACACATAACTTAAGTACATAATTTTACACTCTGAGTGAAAACTATACTTAAGAGATAGAATACATAACATCCATATTCATACTCATACATCATATATCATATATCGTTCCTGAACTTTGTTGCTGGGGAGATCTGTAGGTTGGTACCCAAAGGTTTGTTTTGATTGCAAATATCTACACACTTGAGTGGATAAAATTGTATTTTGTTTACTTGACTTTTCTAAGTATATAATTGTAAAATACCACTAAATACATTACATTAATTGTTATCAATTATTTTACATTGACTGTACTGTCATCTTTTGTCATCGCTATTATTGTGTCTAATATCTTGATTTAAGCAAAACAACAATGCCAAGGAAGGGTAAGAGGTCCCAAGCTACAAAACTGCGCTGGCAGAAGTTTCATGAGTTTCACAGTGCATCAACAACTGAACAAGCAGAATGTGTTGGTCCTCACAACAGTGGAGAAGTAAAGATGTCTGTGACTTCTAATGCAAGTGTGAAACAGGTATGTCAACTCGATACATCACATGTACCACAGGTATCATATGCTGACATTGTCAAGACAGGACTTGTCAATGATGATAAGTGTGTGGCAGGGCCTTCTAATGCTGACTATGTGAACCTCAGAGAACAGACTTCTATCAGACAAGCATCATATGCTGACATTGTAAAGACAGGACATCTCAGTGATGACCAGTGTGTGGCAGGGCCTTCTAATGCTGACTGTGTGAACATCAGAGATCAGACTTCTGAACAATATGTCTGTGCATCTCACAGCCAGGCTTCTGTTAAATACGGCAAATCGAGAAATCAGCAGTGTACTTGTAACTCACTAACCTTTCTTGCATTCTTACATGAGAATGAAAACCTCAACAGAGCAGACCTTGACCTAGTTTTGGATAAAGGTAACTTAATGTATAATGAGGCCAGGAAAAAGTTCCCTAAGCACATCCATTTGACAACAGATGAGCTTCCTGATATCGTTCCTGCTCGAACGTATATTCAGTACGCGGACCTGACACAACTTTCAAGATATGGCACATTTGGAGATCCTTTACCTGGAGCTGTTGATAGCTTTTTGGACCTTGAAGCTGGACTAAGCTGTTTGTTATCAGATGTACAGTATGCATTGTTGTTGATGAGAGGATTGTGTATTGCAGTATTCAGAACCATGTCTGGCAGATACGGTTTCTTTGATCCACACCCGAGAACAGTTAAAGGTTTGCCCCTACCTCTTGGCTCACGCGCTCCTGGTACTGCAGTCATGCTGACATTCACGCATCTCAGTGATATGATTGACAGACTCATAAAGTATCACAAGATGTTGGAAACACAGTCCTCCTGTAACTATGAGTTGAAGCCTGTGGCATTTGTGAACCTGAACCTGAACGATCCTATCCTGGACAAAGCAAGTCGACCTACAACTCACACTGCTGCTGTATCAACTGTTGTGTTGGATGATGCTGCTCAAAACAAGTCAAGTCTGAGTGCTCAGAAAATGAACAACAATGATGTCTCTAATAGCATTGCACATGAAGTATCCACTGATCTGGAAACTGAACCAGAACCGTTAAGCCAGTTCAGCTTGATTTCTCCCACTTTACATGATGCTCCTAAAAGTACATCTGCTCCAATAATAAATGCTGTGGTCGGTGATAATGTCATGCATGACATATCTCTGAAACTGTCAAAAATTTGTAAACAGGAAAGGCGAAAATATAAGAGGAGACTGATGCACTCTGAAAAAGTGTTGCAAAGAAACGAGAATCAAAAGAGAAAAGGAAAGGTAAAGTATGCTTCTGATGAAACATATAAAGCAAGGAAAAGATCAGACTCATACAGGAACAACTCTGAATTACGGCAAAAGAAAATACTTCGTATAACTACCCGATACAGTGAAAATGTTCAGTTTAGACAGAAGAGAAAAGAATACATTACCAACCGATACAGAGAAAATCTTGATTTCAGGAAGTCGCAAAAACAGTACATTACCAACCGATACAGAGAAAATCTTGATTTCAGGAAGTCGCAAAAACAGTACATTACCAACCGATACAGAGATAATCTTGATTTCAGGAAGAGGCAGCAATCTTATGTCACTCAACGTTACGAACATGACCAAGCTTTCAGAGCTAGACACAAACAACTAATGAGACAACGAATGAGAGACAGGTATAATAACAATCTCACATTTAGGACGATGCATAACTTGAGGTGTGCGTTGAAAATAAAAAGAAAATACAGACTGATTAATAGACCAATACGTGACAGTCCCATAGAGAGTGACAACCCTTTGATCAAACGTGCCATATCCATTTTCAGATCACAAATAAAGGCAGGTCCCACTTATGTGTGCACTGTGTGTCATAAAGCAGCATTTCCAAACCAAGTACAACTCTGCACAAGATCTAAATATGTCAAAAATCCAGATGTGGTTGCAGCATGCTTGACAGGAAAGTATGTCCATATTTGTGACAATGATTGCAGCAATGAACAACAGTGCAAGGTACCTGATGAGAGAAGTAGAGAATGGATTTGTTCAACCTGTCATACTCATCTTAAAAATGGAGCCATGCCAACCCTCGCTGTAGCTAACAACTTGGAGCTTGCTGACATCCCACCTGAACTGTCTGATCTCAACATATTGGAGAGACATCTGATAGCCAAGTGTATAACATTTGCCAAAATTATTCCTCTTCCCAAAGGCCAGCAGAGAGCAATACGCGGTAATGTTGTATGTGTCCCATCTGAAGTGAAAGAGACAGTCAATTCTCTGCCCAGACTGAGAGGTCAGTCTCAAGTCTTGAGAGTAAAACTAAAGAGACGGTTATGTTACAAAGGTCATCAGCTGTTCCAGACTGTAACCTGGTCTAAACTTGTGCAGGCACTTTATAAACTCAAACATATTCATCCACAGTATGAAGATGTAACTATCAGGGATGACGCTGAGTTGTGTGACCCAACACTTCCTGATGATGATGATGATGATGATGAAGTAGATGTGAACATGGATGATGATGACTATGATGAAGATGATTTGATGGAAATTGACAGGTGTGACAGTAATGCACTTTGTGAGGCAGGAAATGAAAACAGTGACATCTTGTTTTGTGATGACAATGAACAACTTGATCGGAGAGATGATACAGAACAAGAAGGTGACATGCCAAATGGTGGAATTGCTTTAGAATCGTGCCTTCAGCCACGTGATGTTTCAGAGGACATATTGTGTTATAGTGAAGGAATATACTCTGTTGCCCCTGCAGAAAGAAATAGTCCAGTCAGCTTTTTCAGAACACCTAAACTTGAGGCCATGGCTTTCCCTGTTCAGTTTCCCACTGGTAAAAACACACTGGATGAAAAGAGACGTATTAAATTAACACCTAGTAGTTACTTCAAAACGAGGCTTTTTGGCGTTGATGATCGGTTTGCCAGAGACACAAACTATTTGTTTTTTGCACAGTTTGTGACCGAAATACACTTGGCCACTTCGAGCATGACGATACAGTTACGTAAAGGAAAACCTTTCACCAGAGATGGACGAAAAATAACATCAGGAATGTTGCAAAACAGATACGAGGTTGAAAGACTTGTCAGAAATAAAGATGCAGTCAGATTTATGCAGCCACTCAGAGGTACACCAGCCTATTGGGAGAAAACAACAAGAGATCTTTTTGCTATGATTAGACAACTAGGTACTCCCACATTTTTCTGTACGTTTTCTGCAGCAGAAATGCGTTGGCCCGAAGTAATTGAAGCAATCAAATCTCAGCAAGGTGAAGAAGTTAACTTTGATGAGCTTGACTGGGCAGCAAAGTGTGAGATATTGCGAAGCAATCCTGTGACAACAATGCGCATGTTTGACAAACGCGTTGAAGCCTTGTACAGAGATCTAATCTTGTCTCCAGCAGAACCCCTCGGCAAAGTTGTTGACTACTTTTACCGATTAGAGTTTCAGCACAGAGGAAGCCCGCATATACACTGCTTGCTATGGGTAGAAGGTGCACCAGTGTTTGAAGAAGACAGTGATCAGACTGTATGTGATTTCGTGTCTAAATACATTTCAGCTCAGCTACCTGACCCAGATACACAACCTGAACTGTACAAGAAAGTCACAGAAGTGCAAATACACAGCAAGAACCACTCAAGGACATGTTTCAAAAGTGCTGCCTCTGGGTGCCGTTTTGGATTTCCCAAACCACCGTGTAGAAAGACAATGATAACAAGATCTATGGACGATGATGATTCATCACTGTCACTGGAAGTAGCAAAGACAAAACTTACACCACTAAACCTGCTGCTCACTGAACCTGAAATTGCCTCCCTGAGTTTAGACCAGCTCCTAGCTCGATGTAATTTAACACATGGTGAGTATGAGCAATGCCTGAACGTAATCAACCAATCCAACGCAGTGATAATGAAGCGTGATCCAAGAGACTGCTGGGTAAATGGATACAACCCTTACCTACTCGAAGCCTGGGACGCCAACATTGACGTGCAGTACATACTCAATTATTACAGTTTAATTCACTACATATGCACATACATATGCAAAAGTGAAAACTCTGTAAGCCAGTATCTGAAAACGCTCATTCAGGACTCCAACAGAGACAATGTCAACGAATGTGATGAAATGAGGGAAATTATGCAGGCCTATTCCAAAAAGAGAGAAGTCAGTGCTCAAGAGTGTGTGACCCGTGCATGCGGAATTAAGATGAAAAAGTGCTCACGTGGTGTCGTATTCATACCAACAGATGACAACGCAGTGAAAATGAGTCGCCCCATGTCTTACCTGGAAAGCACAACAGCAGAAAGTGAAAATGTGTGGATGAGTTCTTTGACAGACAAATACAAAGACAGACCCGAAACGCCAGAGTTTGAGAACATGTGCATGGCAGACTTTGCAGCTACTTGCAGAATTGTCTATGGCCAACAGAGCAAAGGTAAAAATGTTTTGCCCCTGCTAAATGACATGGGATTTGTTCAAAAGAGAGAAACCGATAAGCCTGCTATTATCAGATTTCACAGAACATCACAGGAAAAATATCCTGAGCAGTATTATGGCACGTTGCTAAAACTCTACCTTCCTTACAGATCAGACCAAGAACTGAAAAGACAGCATTTACCCACATACGAGTCCTTTTACAACAGTGGCGTGGTTCAACTACCAGGTACAAACCATCCCGAGTATGTCCAACACATTGTCAAGCGAAACCAAAAGAAATATGAGAAAAACAGTGAAGAAATTGAAAATGCAGTAGAAGAGTTTGAACGGAACAGAGGCATGATTGATGAATGGTGTAATCTGGCACCTGAATCTGAACTAGTGAGATTGGAGTGTATTGAAGAACTTGAAGCAAGAGATCCAGATCATGAAAATGTACAAGATGATGTCCCAGATTATGCTCAACAGGCTAATGCTGTAACAGAAGTCAGAGCTATTCGAGAGGTTCCTGCAATTGACCCTACACTGCTACGTCAAATGTATCAGAATCTGAACCAGAAACAGGCGTGTGTATTCTATGCAGTGAGAGACTGGTGCATTAAGCGTGTTTGTGGCGAAAATCCAGAGCAGTTTTTCTTCTACATAAACGGTGGTGCTGGAACAGGCAAGTCTCATCTGATCAAATGCATCTACTCAGAGGCATCTAAGATATTGTGCAAACTACCAAGACGTGCTGAGGACACTGACATATCAAACCCTACTGTATTGTTGACTGCTTTCACTGGAACCGCAGCCTTTAATATCTCTGGTACAACACTCCACTCTCTCCTCAAGCTGCCCAGAAGCCTAAAACCCCCATTTCAAGGACTTGGTAACAAACTGGATGAAGTCCGATCTGAACTTGTAAATGCAGAAATTATTATAATTGATGAAGTGTCCATGGTCTCCAAGCCCCTCTTTGCGTACGTTGATGCCAGACTGAAACAGATCAAAGGCACACAGAGACCCTTTGGAGGAATGTCAGTATTAGCAGTTGGCGATTTCTATCAGTTACCACCTGTGCGTCAGTCAAAGACCCTATGTGTGTATGACCCATGTCAGCTCGACTTGTGGCAGGAACACTTTCAGATGATCACTCTGACTGAGATAATGCGTCAAAAGGATGATGTTGCCTTTGCAGAGATGTTGAACCGTATCCGTGTAAAAGAGAAAAATGATGAGTTGTCTATAGCAGACAGAGCGTTGCTGTGCCAAACTGTTACCGAACCAGCACTTTGTCCAACTGATGTCCTGCACATCTTTGCGACTAATAAACAAGTGAATTCGCACAACTCTGCAACGTTAGCTTTGCTCCATTCACAAGTCACAAAAATTGATGCCGATGACTATCGGAAGGACCCACACAGTGGCAAGATGACACGGCAAGTAAAACCATTTAAAGGAAGCAAAAATGACTTATCAGATACACTAAATGTTGCTGAGGGCGCTCGTGTCATGCTAACTCGAAACATAGATATCTCTCAAGGATTGGTTAATGGATCATTTGCTACTCTAGGCAGGATAGTAACCTCTGAACAGCATGGTTTTGTACACGTCAATATGCTTGGCCTCACAATGGACGATGCAACAGCTGGACTGAATTACCGTAACAGAGCACCGGGAGAACCTGACAATCTTGTGTACATAGACAGAGCTGAAGAGAAACTAAAACAGAAAGGTGTGGTACGCAGACAGTTTCCCATCAAACTTGCCTTCGCTTGTACAATACACAAAGTTCAAGGTATGACGAAGACATCAGCTGTAGTCTCACTCAAACACATATTTGAACCTGGAATGGCTTATGTTGCTATCAGTAGAGTGACCTCTCTCAGTGGACTTCACATGCTAGATATGGACGAAAGCAAAATATATTCCGACCCAGAAATCACAGCGGCCTTGCAGAACATGAGACAAGTAGACTTGAACAACATGATGCCTCTTCTCCACATCAAACAAACATTAAGCGGGCGTGACACTTTGACCATTGTTCACCATAACACTGAAGGATTGCCATCCCATGTTAATGACATGAACAGCCACCACGAACTGTGTCTTGCAGATGTCTTGTGTCTCACAGAAACTCACCTACAAGGGTCCTTTGTCGCACAGAGTCTCCAGCTAGAGGGCTACAAAATGTTCAAGCGCAACAGAAACGTATCTTACACAAATCGTACAGAACTGTCTACCAGAAGCGGTGGTGGAGTTGCCGTTTATGTAAAGAACCACTTCCGAGTTCATGAAAAACAGTATGTGCATAATGTAACTGACCTTGAGTTCTTGGCCTTGAAGATTGAAACCCCAATGCGTGCACTGATTGCAGTTGTGTACAGACCTCCAGACTACAGCGTGACATCATTCCTGTCAAACCTGCTAAGTCTTTTGGAGTCACTAGAGATCATGGATCATCACCCCATCATTGTCTGCGGCGATTTCAATGAGAATCTCTTAGCTGGTGGAAGTAAGCCAATACTGGAGTTGTTTCAGTCCAGGGGATATGCACAGCTCATCACCGATGCAACCACAGAGAAAAACACACTACTGGACCCGATTTTCATCTCTCAACCACAGCGCTGTCTTCATTCCGGTGTCATGAAAACATATTACAGTTATCACAATCCTGTGTACTGTGTAACGAACTAAAGGAACTAAATCTAAAGTAATGTTAATTGCTAAGCTAAATTATTGAAACATGCAATGATAAACTCAAAACTAGTACAACGCAATGTTTACTGTTTATGATAATACTTAGTTATAATGATTTAAATTGCATATAGAATGGTCAATTATTATCCAGAGTAGGGGTATCCTCTGTGTAGCCTGGCTTCAACACCTTGCCAGGCTGTCTCAGCCTCTCTGAGACTGTTAGGGTGGGAGGGTGGACCAGAGGATACCCTTCTTAAAACAGCATAACTTTAACTGTCTGTGTAAAGGAAATGTACTTGTTGAAATGTGATGTCGTCCTTGTATCTATTCATTTTCTATGTTTATTAATTGTCCTTTCATCATTTCTTTTATTTTCATTGATTCTGTCAATTTGTTGGGTCTACTGCTCTGTAAAGCACTTTGTAAATTCTGTTTTTTTAAAGGTGCTATATAAATAAAGTTATTATGTTATTATTGCTGTGGGCTTAGGAGGTAAAACGGGGTCGTCCACTAATCGGAAGATTGGCGGTTCGATCCCCAGCTCCTCCAGTCTGCATGTCCAAGTGTCCTTGATAATATAAATATCATAATAATTAATAAATAATTAAATAATTTAAATTACAAATAGAATGGTCAATTATTATCCAGAGTAGGGGTATCCTCTGTGTAGCCTGGCTTCAACACCTTGCCAGGCTGTCTCAGCCTCTCTGAGACTGTTAGGGTGGGAGGGTGGACCAGAGGATACCCTTCTTAAAACAGCATAACTTTAACTGTCTGTGTAAAGGAAATCTACTTGTGCAACACAAAATATAGTATACATTTTCTTTGGTAAAGGGTAATAGAGGGTGGCTGCGGGCTTAGGAGGTAAAGCGGGTCGTCCACTAATCGGAGGATTGGCGGTTCGATCCCCAACTCCTCCAGTCTGCATGTCAAAGATAATATAAATATCATAATACTTAATTAATAAATACTTAAAATAATAATTAAATAATTTCAATTACAAATACAATGGTCCACCTGTACAGCCAGTCTCTCTAAGGCTGTTACAATGGGTAAAAGGTAAAGGTACTGAACCCCAAACTGTTATTTCTCTTGTCAGTTATTATAGTGTCTATATTCTAGATGTACATGTTTTAAATGTAACATCCTTTCTGCTGTACTAAAACCCCACTTCTCATTTCTCTCGAGCAGGTTGCCCAGACTTGTCATAGACTCTAACTTGTTTAAGTTTACTTGAGCCTGAAGGGGATAGAGTTCTCCTGTGTCCTCTGTGGTGACACTTGCCAGTCCTGGCGCACCTACTCCCTCCAGCACTGTGAGGACCGGCTCATAACAACACAGACTGCCACAGACCGGATGCTGCTGGACCGGATGCTGCTGAGAGAGATATGAGATATGTGTTTTCCCCCTGCAAAAGGCATTGGAGATTTTATTTCATGTTTTGCTTTAGTTAGCAGTGAGTAGAACATTGTCATTTACGTCAACTTCTTTTTCCAGGTCTTCAGCCACTCTGATCCCTCCACTTCACCGTGCACACTCAGGACTGAACCGAGAGCTAAAGGAGTAAAAGAAGCTGAGCATCACGCAGCCTTCCAAAGCTTCTCTGTGTTCAGTGGCACGGGACAGAGGATGATTTTCTGCCTTGCAAAAGTATTGAAGGTATTTAATAATTGTGTTTTATATAACTTTTGGATAAGTTTACACTCTTCAGTTTATTCAAACATCTTTCTGTTTTCTCTTGTCAGGACCAACTCTGTCCTCCATAACTCCAACTCCAATGTGGAAACATTGACAATCAACAGTCTATAGTTTACTAACTGCTGTTATTATTTGTTTTATTTAGAACTGGTCGCGGCAGATGGCCATCCACCATGACCCGGGATCTGCTCAAGGTTTCTGCCACAGGCAGTTTTTCCTTGCCACCGTCGCCAAGTGCTTGGTCATGCTGGGAATTGCAGTGGAGATTGTGGAAACTGTCATCAGAGAACTTCTATTAAACACTTTGTTACAATCTTATACTGTTTTCTGCTCATTTCACACCTTAATATTCTACCATTTCATTCAATATTCTACAGTATTGTACAGTATTCCAGATCAACCATTGAACCATTTCATACAATATTTAGTGTGGATGTTGAATGTGGATGTGGTGTTTTTTTACACTATTCTACTTTTTTCAGCCAATTTCACATTTTCTTCTACTATTCTACTTTTTTCAGCAAATTTCACATTTTCTCCTAGTATTCTACTTTTTCATACACATTTCTACAGTATTATACAACATTGTACCTTCATACTATTCTACTCTTTTCAGCTCATTTCACATTTTCTTCTACTATTCTACTTTTTTCAGCAGATTTCACACTTTCTCCTACTATTCTACTATTCTACTCTTTTCAGCTCATTTCACATTTCTGAGATATATATTTATGGCTTTTTCAAGCTTTATAGTATAGAGACAGGTGAAGAGTGACAGAAATGTGTGGAGAGAGAGGTAGGGGAACGACATGCAGCAACGGGCGGCGGAGGGCACCCACACCGCACTTTCCGCAGGAAATGCAGTTTTCTAGTTATTATTATTATTCTTACGCCCGTTTTTCGGTTCGCTACTCCTCCCACAGTTTTTGTCGCACATGCACGAAATTCGCATAGCATTCCCGGCGTAGCCGGGAATGCTATGCTATGACTTTTCTAAGACTTTCGACGAACGGTTTTGCCAAAAATCGCGAAAAACCACGCCGAAAAACTCAATGTGTGTGTATTGCGAGACAGTCTTAGAGCTAGAGTGCGTGACATCATCGCTAGAGTGAAGAGGGAGAGAAAAATTCGTCCAAAAAAAAATTTAGAAACTGCTCCCGAGGCCACAAATTTCACACTACAGGCATAATTTATACATCGAAACGTAGGAAAATTTCTCTTCTCGCTCACATTCGTCTGCTGAAGCGGTCAGAGTTATAGTTTTGGCGTGAGACGCAGAGATGCGCCAGCAACACCGACCCACACCTCCATCTACTGCCATGTTAATTTCAGAAGAGAAATTTCCAAAAGGAGCAGGGAGCACCTGTTCTTTCTTAAACTCCCGAGGGCAGAGTTTTTCACATTTAGGTCTGAAACTCGGCACAGAACTGGCCGAGAAGAGGAGGATGCTGGCAGTCTTTACGGCTTTCGGATAGTCCACACCGTTTGGCAGTTGTCGCCACCTGTTCGAGGGGTTCATTTTGAAAATTTCTGTGTCTCTCAGGTGTCAGAGGGCGAGAGCAAGCGCACCTGCTCCTAATTGCAGCCCCTCCCTGGTTACTTGGCAACCTCAGGCCTGAGGGAGCAGAGAGGGGAGGGGCTGTTTTCACAGACACACTAGTCACAGACCCAGGAAAACGCTGAGTCATGCTTTAAATTCACCTTCATATTAGATAGACAGACACAAACAGAGACATACAGACATACACATGTTCAGACATACACACAGACAAGACAAAAGGCTTTCAAAATAAGAGTCCCTTCAAAATAAAAGACTTTTTTTTAAAAAAATAAAAGACTTTGTGAAACTCTCATTAACAGACACAGACAGGCAGACAAATGTCTTTCAAAATAAGAGTCCCTTCAAAATAAAAGACTTTTTTTTTTTTTTTTTTTTTAAATAAAAGACGTTGTGCAACTCTCATTCACAGACTAGAGTTAACACACACATACACCATTCCCGGCGGAGCCGGGGATGGTGTATGTGGGTCAGTGTGACAGTGTGACTCCTTTCAAAATAAAAGACTTTGTGAAACTCTTATTAACAGCCTACAGTTAACACACACATACACCATTCCCGGCGGAGCCGGGGATGGTGTATGTGTGTGTGGGCCAGAGCCTGACCCACACAGACAGACAGACAGACAGACAGATGTCTTTCAAAATAAGAGTCCCTTCAAAATAAAAGACTTTTTTTTTTTTTTTTTTTTTAAATAAAAGACGTTGTGCAACTCTCATTCACAGACTAGAGTTAACACACACATACACCATTCCCGGCGGAGCCGGGGATGGTGTATGTGTGTGTGGGCCAGAGCCTGACCCACACAGACAGACACATAGACAGACAGATGTCTTTCAAAATAAGAGTCCTTTCAAAATAAAAGACTTTTTTTTTTTTTTTAATACAAGACTTTGTGAAACTCTCATTAACAGACTACAGTTAACACACACATACACCATTCCCGGCGGAGCCGGGGATGGTGTATGTGTGTGTGGGCCAGAGCCTGACCCACACAGACAGACAGACAGACAGACAGATGGCTTTCAAAATAAGACTCCCTTCAACATAAAAGACTTTGTAAAACTCTCATTAACAGACTAGAGGTAACACAGACATACACCATTCCCGGCAGAGCCGGGGATGGTGTATGTGTGTGGGTCAGTGTGTGTGGGCCAGAGCCTGACCCATATGTGTGGCATGAATGGGTGTGTGAATGGGTGTGTATTGGGAGCCTGTCCGAGAGCTAGAGTGCGTGACATCATAGCTACAGTGAAGAGGGAGTGTGTGTGGGTCAGGCTCTGGCCAGACCGTAAATAATTATTGTTATAATATTTGTTTTTTGCAATAATTGCAATAAATGAAACAAAGTGGGCTTTCTGCTAATATCTATGCTAATTTGAACTTATGACTACCACATTTTTATTTATAACAATTAACTATTATATTTTCTTAGAATATTTATTATTATTATTACTTACTTACTTACTTATTATTCCCATGATTATGATTATTACTCTTTTAGTTATTTTAGCAGTTTTAATTACACCATGATGCTCTCTGAATACTCCCAGGAAAAAATTACGCCAAGATCCCTTTAAGAAATATCATGCATTAACAATTATTTACGTTTACATAAAAGCACTAACTGTAGAAACACACGAAAAAAAAAACCCATCATATCTCAACAGTCTTCTTGTCAATTCGGCATCAATATAAAACATAAATACAAACCTTTTGGCCGACTTTGTCGCATCAACTCGTTACCGGCCTCACTATTTCAGTGGGAGAACACCATGGGTATGGATTGAAAAAACAAGATTTATATTTAAAATATGTGGTGGTTTGTGGATTACACGTATGCCGAATTAAATACAGGTAAGAATGCTGATTAACCGTGTATTATGTGTGCGTCATGATGAAGGACCGAGGAGAGAGGATACGATAAAGAAGAAATATAGGAAAATATCGTTGCGTCCTCTCTGCGCTCTGCCCTTCATACGTCATCACCGTAACGACAAGCTGCTGTCGCGTTTTATGACCCGTTTGACATTTAATGACTTTGATTGGAGGACAGTTACGGGACGAATCTGATTGGCTCTTTGTGTTTCGGCGCCAGTTAAATACTGTACTCCGCGCGGGACTCCCCCTCTCCGGCTCTTCGTCTGAGGTAAGAGGACGCATTTTTTAAACTGTGTGTTTCGCTAGCATGCTAACTTCTTAACTTTAGCCTTTTTGGGCGGATTCGCCCAATCCGTCCTCAGAGGGTTAACACGTTCACTACTATTATTGTGTATATGGGCTGTATAATAAATGTAGTGATGAGTTGATTCGAGTTTCTTTTAGAACACGCTCCTAATTTTATTTAGATTCATCCGCTCGTTTAGCGAGCTAACTTAACTGCGGTCACGCTGTCTACGCCTCGAAACTCGAGTGCCCGTCTACATCGCTTGTACGGTAAAGCGTGAGAGGGGCTTAATGGTGCATTCACGTGCACCTCGTTGCGGCTTTATGGTGCTTTCAAGTGCACCTCGTAAATTCAGAAATCTATCGAAGTTGCTTATTCTTATTTTCATTTGTTGAAATACATACATTTGTCATTGCTTTGTTGTTGTTGTTTTACTACATACCTTTTAATGATCGAAACAAAAAGATAAAATTATTGAAGCACAACCAATCGCCCATCCAGATTCAATTCTGCTTAGTCAGATTATAAAAAATCATTAACAACACAAATCAAATTGTTTTCAGAAAACTCCACTGCATTCTTGTTATATATAGAATATGTAGGCTAGTGGTTTCTGATAGTCCTGATTTGTGAGGATGTTTAATTGCATGTGGATTGATTTGAGGTTTAACACTGAAACAGCTGTACTGAAAGTTTATAATGTTATAATGTAACTACTGTTTTCTGATATTAATACTGTGGTAATATTTTGATAACAGGTGTATATATAATGCCAAAGTCATAGTGGCTTAATGGCTTAATTCTGACATTGGATGTATTTGGGTAATTTTACACTGAAAGTTTTTGAAACTATTCATCACTATTATCAGATTATTACCTAAATGTTACCATGCTACTAAGCTGTAATGTAAAGTGCTACCTGACACCGAGTGGCCTATTGTTTACTGTTTGCTTACTACAACTATGGCAGGATATAGAATTGTCAACCTATCCTTTGATATGTCTTAATCCTCAAGTGGAGCTGTGGAGCATCTTCTTTGCAAGCTTTAATCCTGTTTTTCACCTTACAGATTTACAGCTGTTGACCATTTCTTTATCGGTAAATATATGTTTTTCCAAGAGTGTGTGTGTGTGTGTGTGTGTGTATCTATCTATATATATATATATATATATATATATACATATATATATATATATATATATATATATATATATATATATATATATAATGTGTGTGTGTTTTTCAGTGTGAGTGTTTGTCAAAGACTGTTATTCAAATAAACTACCATTCATAAGTGATGTGTTATTTTTTAAAAATCAACACTATTTGCTATTTAGAAGCACTAAGTGTGTAATTTTAATTATTATATTCAGCTTCATACTCATTTTTAAGGATATGATTATGGCATAAGTGATACAATATTTAAAACATAAACAATGCATTATTGTTACATTTCTTTGATGCTCACTGGTGTCGTCCTGTTCTAGATAAACACTACTTCACTGCAGACACTTCAGTATCCAGTTCGCCGTTCACCTTAAGTATCCAGTTGTTCATCTTTACCTTTTCAGGTAAGACATATTTTTAAGTATGTTTTTTTAATGTTGCAAAACACAGAAATTATTATTAATGAAGAACTTTCAATAATTGTTCTGTGATGTCATGTACAGTGATTTACAAATGTATATGAAGGAAAGGTGTATTGGGGTTAATCAATGGTATTTTTTAAATTTGTTTTTAAAAATAAGTCATGGAATGAAAAAAGGGGGTCGGTACTACCATTAACTGGTGAAAAGGAATTGGTAACAATAATGTTAATTCATTCATTCACATTCGGTCAAACTCATATTAATATCTTGTATTTATTTATTTTGTAGGCTAAAACCTGAAAAGGCATCCCAGATTTGTTGTTGGTTTACATCAGAGTAAGTGTTTCACACCATGCTGTTTTTTCATTATGTGGTCGACAATATTTTGTAGAATTCACTGTATTTTCTGACTTTTCCAGGTTTCCTGTGTCCTTTTCCAGGTTTCCTGTGTCCATCTTCAAGACAGACTAAGCTAACTTTTCATATTTTTTGTACATTTATTATTTAGGTTTAGATAGTACTGTTAGGTTAGGTTAGGTTAGGAGTAGATTAGATTTAGAGTAGAGTATTTAGCTTGTATAGTTTAGCTTTTAATGCTAGTGTAGAGACAGTTAAGTCAGCAAATCATTATAGTTGAAATCATTAAGACTTGCATATTGTTGTTACAATTGTGATATTTTCTGAGTTATTGTTCTACAGGCTACTGTATTGCAGGACTACGTGAGACGGGGAAGACTCGGGTAGGCCCACGTGTGACCAAGAAGACCAGGGCAATAGTTTAATTTAACTGTTGGAATTCCTCGTCTTGGTGAGTGTGTTTTAGAAATAGATGGGATATATTTAGTCAGATTGTGATACATAACCATCAATCTTAGTGTGGTATTTTGCTTCTTTTCTGTTTTTGTGCTTTTTGATGGGTTCCTGTGATGATCCTCTACTGGACACAGACACTACAAACTTAAGTGTTCAAGGTATGATTTTGTTATGTATTCGCTATCATTTAAATTAAATTGTAATTATCTACATTTAGACAAAAAGGCTGAACTGAAATCCTGTTATAATTGTTTTCAAGATGCCGAGGAAGGGCAAGCGATCCCAGGCTCAGAAAGTGCGCTGGACAAGGCTCGACCTTGCAGATCCTGCCCCAGTCAGCCCAACCACTTCCACCCATCAGGTACATAAACAAGTATATAGATGATGTTGACACAATATTGCTGATGTAATGAATTTACGTTTGTATTTGTTATATTTTATGACATGTCATGTGTCATCAGGTTCCAAAAACACGGTAAAGTTTCATATACTTGATACCATATCTTATTAGATGCCTGAAACACCTCCAGCAACCAGCAGGCTATGGGCGATGGAGAATGCACCCACCCCAACTAATTCTCCAGCCTACAAGGTATGGGTTGTTTTTTTTGTTTTTTTCCCCTTGAGAGTGGACACACAGATATGGCCTGAGAACACAATCTGCTGTACTTTCAGTCATGTTGTCTTAACTACTTCATTTGAAGACTAAAATCTTAATTCACAATTGAGTATTTAAAATATATGAATGAATTTGGTATCGTGTCATCAGATTCCCAAAATACAGACTCCTCCACAGTCGAAGAACTGGATGACTTCTGGAGAACACAGCCCAGATGCACCCACCTGCCCCCGTTCTCCAGTTGAAAAGGTAGGCTTTTTTTTCATTATTCACCAATCTAGCATTTTGTGTGTTTAATATCCAGTCTTTGAAATGTGTATCAGGTGAGTACATTATTCTACTTATGTCTTGATTTTTATTAACTTGGTATCATGTCTCATCAGACACCCAAAGCACAGACACCTCCACGGCCAAGAAGCTTCTGGATAATGGATGATGCACCCACGTGCTCCCGTTATCCAACTACAAAGGTATGCCTGTTTTTCCCCTCTACAGTTGTTACACAAATACATGACATGTATATTTTAATACATGACTTAATGCAAAACAATCATAATAAACGTCTGTACAATATGGGTTTTTTTATTTCACATTTCATTGACAGTGGTGTCTTTTGAAAACATAATCCACATCACAACAGCTATAAAGAGGAAGTTTGTGACTTCTTCTAATCTGTTCCCAAATCTAACCAATTATTTTTAATGCCTAAACCTAAACAAACTAACACAACCCTGAAAATAAAAAAAAAGGTAAGTCTAAAACTAAAATGTGAACCTAAACGTTGTGAGATGCCAACACTGGCATTTCAGGGTAAAGCTATCCGTATAGACAAGTATATCACTTTAAACACTTAGTCATTTCTTAGCCTTCAAAATCTTATGATAGCTTTGCAATTCCTGAGTTCATATTTAGACACGGCCCAGATAAAACACATACATAAAATCTTGAAATAAAAAGCACATATTTATTTGCTCAAAGACAGCTCCTATGGGTAGATTTTCAGTGGCCTTTCAATGACATTAATTTTGTAAATAACATTACTTTTATCTTCTAAGACATAAATATAATGTCATCCAAATGTAGATTTCCACACATAACTTCAGCTAAATGACAATGTAAATGTAACATATTATTATTATTATTATTAACTTCAAGTCACATTGGATCAAACAAGGCCTGACAGCCTTTAATTTTTTTCTCACATTTCTAATTTCAAAAATTTATTTTGAAAAAAATTCTAAAATTTAAATTCTAATCTCATTTAAATGAATTATACTACATTCTATTTTTTCTTACAAGATAATTAATGATAAATCTTCACACCATTGTTCAGCTTCCCCACTGGCCACACAAAGAACCTCACATTGAAGAGCCACAGCAAAGAAGAGGGAAATCTATTTTTTCTGTGAGAGCGACCCACAGCCAGAATGATCACAGATATAACGTATTCAGCAGAAATCATCAGTGCACCTGCATGGCTCTTACATTTCTGGCCTACCACAGTGAGGGGTTACAGTTCAACACTGCCAATCTTGACAGAATGCTTGAGATGGGAGACTCACTCTATGTTGGGATCAAAAGCCAGCTAGTGTTGGACAACCGATACGTTGATGACCACCTGACCATTGAGGACATGCCGCAGCAAGCTCTAACGGACAACAATGTCTACAATGTGCGCATGTCTTCCATAAGATGTGGATACGTGAAGGGCCAAGGACAGGCTGGTGGCTGGATGACTATGGAGGCACAACTTCAGTGTCTATCAACAGATGTCAGCAATGCCATCTTGATTGTATCTCCTGAGTGCATTGCAGTGTTCCGTGACAGATCAGGGCGATACGGAGTGTTCGATTCTCACTCAAGAAGTGCAAGGGGATTGCCCCACCCTGATGGAACTGCTATTGTGCTGATCTTCAGCCACCTGAGTGACCTCATCAGCCACCTGCACAGGCTGTTTGAAGGCCGCGGTGTCAATGCCAGCTACGAGTTTGTGCCAGTTTCTTTTGACCCTGTCAACAAATCCTGTGAAGATCATGGAACAGCTGTACCACCAACAGAAACAGGTTTTGGAGAACAACTCCCAGAGAGTGACGTGGAGGTGTCAAAAATGCCTTCAGTTGTACTTCAACCAGAAGATCATGGAACAGCTGTACCACCAACAGAAACAGGTTTTGGAGAACAACTCCCAGAGAGTGATGTGGAGGTGTCAAAAATGCCTTCAGTTGTACTTCAACCAGAAACAACAGCAAAAACCCAAGAAACCAAGTCACAGACCACTTCAGTCGTCCCCCAACAACACAACGTTGTTGAGGAAACAGTAAGAACTGTTACCAAACTGGGGAAGCAACAACGACGCAAATATTTGCGCAGAGGAAGTACAAGCAAAAAGACAGAGGACAAATCGGGACAGAAAACCAAAAAGAAACTGTCCAGTATCAGAAGATACAAGACAGATCTGGATTTTCAGACTCGACATAAAAAATACATGGCCCAGAGATATACTGAACATCCTGATGTCAGAGAGAAGAAGAAAGCATATGCCACTTCAAGGTATGCTTGTGACCATGACTACAAGCAAAAACAAAAGGCATATATCACATCAAGGTATGCACATGACCAGGCATACAGACAAAAACAGAAAACTCATATCACGTCAAGGTATGCACATGACCAGGCATACAGACAAAAACAGAAAACTCATATCACGTCAAGGTATGCACATGACCAGGCATACAGACAAAAACAGAAAACTCATATCACGTCAAGGTATGCACATGACCAGGCATACAGACAAAAACAGAAAACTCATATCACGTCAAGGTATGCACATGACCAGGCATACAGACAAAAACAGAAAACTCATATCACGTCAAGGTATGCACATGACCAGGCATACAGACAAAAACAGAAAACTCATATCACGTCAAGGTATGCACATGACCAGGCATACAGACAAAAACAGAAAACTCATATCACGTCAAGGTATGCACATGACCAGGCATACAGACAAAAACAGAAAACTCATATCACATCAAGATATGCATGTGACAAAGACTACAAGCAAAAACAAAAACAACGTTTTCAAGACAAGTACTACAGTAACTCAGCATTCAGGCTGCAACACATAAAGCGCTGCACCCAGCAGAGAAAGGACAAGTTCACTACAAACGCTTCATTCCATATACATCACAAGTTGCACTGTGCCCTGAGAATCAAAAAGAAATACAGACGGACTGTAATGCACCACCAAACCCCAACACTCAAAGATAAACCACAGCGTTTGATCAATCCTGTGATGGAGACTGCAATATCTTCATTCCGGGAAAAGACTAAGAAAGGACCCACCTATGTCTGTACAGTGTGCCACCGGACTCTGTTTCCCATTCAAGTGATGCATTGCAACAGGACCAGATATGTCAAAAACAGTGATTTGGTTGCTGCTTGCTTAACTGGTAAATATGTTCATGTCTGTGACATTGGATGCTCTTCCACCTGCACCATGCCACAGGAAAGAATGCAGGAGTGGATCTGCTACAGCTGTGATGACCACCTGAGAAGAGGAAACCTGCCAACTTTTGCAGTGGCAAATAAATTGGAGCTGGCACCAATTCCTTCGGAACTGGCTGAATTGAATGTGCTGGAGAGACAGCTGATTGCCAAGATCCTACCTTTTGCCAAAATTGTTGCATTGCCAAAAGGACAGCAAAGAGCAGTACACGGTGCTGTTGTGTGTGTGCCCTCTGAAGTAGAAGCTACAGTGAACTGTCTCCCAAGACCGAGCAGTGATGCCCAGCTGTTGCAAGTTAAACTAAAGCGACGCATCAAGTACAAAGGGCATCAGTACTTCTACACTGTCAACATGAAGAATGTGCTAGCCGCACTAGCGACACTCAAGGACATGCATTCGGAATACAAAGATGTATCCGTTGATCAAAGTGCTGCATTCGACAGTCTCCCAGATGATCTGCCATGTAATGAAGAACAGACAGAACAGGACAATGGTGATGCAAGTGAGCAGGCCGACCAGTCTAAAAACCCAGAGAAAGATGAACTTAGACCTGGTCTGGTCTTGGACTCTTGCATGCAGCCACCCGACATAGCACAGGAAGTGTTATCTTACGGTGATGGAATATTCAGCGTTGCACCCGCTCAAGGAAATAAACCTGTTGGCTTCTTTGCCATACCAAAACTAGAAGCCATGGCCTTCCCTGTGCAGTTCCCAACAGGCCAGAACACATTAGATGAGGTCAGGGGAAAAACACTGTCACCTAGTAAATACTTCAATGCAAGACTGTTCTGTGTTGACACCCGATTTGCAAGTGACCAGAGTTACCTGTTCTTCGCCCAGTTTGTGACGGAAACACACCTGGCTAGAAACAGCATGTCCATCCAAATGCGCAAAGGCAAACCGATGACCAAAGATGGGCGCAAAGTCTCCAGCAAGATGCTTCAGGATAAACAAGAGGTGGAAAAACTAATAACAAACAAGGAAGCAACACGCTTCATGCAACCTCTGCGAGGCACTCCGGCATACTGGGAAAAAACGCTGAGAGATATGAATGCCATGGTCAGACAGTTGGGAAAGCCTACATTCTTCCTGACATTTTCGGCGGCTGAAATGAGATGGCCTGAGGTCATAGAGGCAGTGAAAGCTCAACAAGGAGAACAAGTTGACTTTTCACGGCTCGACTGGAATGCCAAATGTGACATACTTCGCAGCAATCCTGTGACTGTTATGCGGCTGTTTGAGAAAAGAGTAGACGCGCTGATGACAGATCTGATACTGTCACCGGCACAGCCCATTGGAGAAGTAGAGGACTACTTCTATCGAGTTGAGTTTCAAGCCAGAGGAAGTCCTCACATTCACTTGCTGGTTTGGATCAAAGATGCACCCAAGTTTGGAGACCAAGATGATGATGTAGTAATCAAGTTTATTGACCAGTACATCACATGTCAGATGCCAGACCCAAATGCAGACCCAGAGCTGCACAAGATCGTATCAGAGGTCCAAGTCCACAGCAGGAACCATTCAAAATCCTGCAAGAAAGGCAATGTAATGTGCCGATTTGGGTTTCCAAAACTTCCCATGGACAACACCATCATCACCTTTCCAGATCAAGATGTCGATGACGATGATGATGACAATGACAACCAGCAACAGCAAAGTGCACAAAAAAACAGACGCAAAGGCAAAAAGGGAAAACAAAAGAAGAACAGAGCTCTTCGGACTCAACAAAAGGAGGCCAAGGACAAGCTAAAAACGCTAAGGAATTTCATTAGTGACCCAAATGCCTCATTCAACAACTTGTCTGAGCTGCTGGAAAAATGCAACCTCACCCATGAGGAATATGAGAAATGTGTCACCAATCTGACAATGGGCAATGTCATTGTGTTGAAACGTCATCCAAAGGACAGCTGGGTGAATGGATACAATCCAGATCTGCTGAGAGCATGGAACGCAAACATGGACATCCAATTTGTGCTTGACGAGTACAGCTGCCTTATGTACATGATGTCGTATGTGTCCAAGCCGGAACATGAGATGACTGAGTTCCTGAATGATGTCATTCGTGATGTGAAGAAAACGGACGTCAACGAGAAAGATGAAATGAAGCACATAATGCAGGCATACGCTAAACACAGAGAGGTCAGCGCTCAAGAGGCTGTGGCACGGATATGCAGCTTGCCACTCAAAAAGTGCTCGCGAAATGTGGTGTTCATTCAGACTGACGACAATGCAATGAAAATGAGTCTTCCTATGGGCAGATTAAAGGACGTTTCACCAGATTCAGACCAAGTGTGGATGTCAGGCCTACCAGAGAAATATGCAGCAAGACCCAAAACACCTGAATATGAATGCTTGTGTTTGGCTGACTTTGCATCTGAATACAGGACTCTCTATGGACAACAATCCAAAGGAAAAAATGCAGTTCCCCTTTTGAATGACAAAGGACACATTCAAAAAAGAACTGTAGGAAAGCCGGCCATCATTAGATTTGCCCGCTTCTCAGAAGAGAGAGATCCAGAAAGGTACTACGGACGACTCCTCAAATTGTACCTCCCACACAGATCAAATGATGACCTGAAAAGCAAAGAATTCCCCACATATGAACAGTTTTACAAATGTGGTCGAAAGTGGAGATATGAGGTACGAACCCTGGTCGACGCCATGAAGAAGAAGTATGAAGGACATGGCAAAGAAATTGAGAAGGCACTGGACAAAATGCAACAGGAAGGCGGGGTCATTAATGCGTGGAACACCTTTGCACCCGAGGTTGAAGTGGATCGTTTGGAGTGCATCGCCGAACGAGAAGCCATAGACCCCAATGAAATGGACAACGTACCTGAATTCCAAGTGAACCGTGACATAGCTGTACCAGCAATAGAGGCACCCAAGCTAAGCCCAGACTTTGTGAGGAAGCTATACCAAAGCCTCAACGAAACACAGGCATCCATATTTTACACTGTGCGTGAGTGGTGCGTCAAACGTGTCTGGGGTCACAATCCTGAACAGTTCTTTTACTTTGTCAGTGGTGGCGCTGGTTGTGGAAAGTCACATGTAATCAAGTGCATACATGAGGAGGCGACCAAGATTCTCCGCCAGCTCCCAAGATTCCGCGACCAAGGAGACATGTCCACGCCTGCAGTGCTACTGACTGCATTTACTGGCACTGCAGCCTTCAACATCTCTGGCAAGACCTTGCATGCAATGTTAAAATTGCCAAGAAGTTTGAAACCACCATATCAGGGACTTGGAAATGCACTGGATGAAATGAGAGCAGTACTGTCCAGTGCAGAGATTCTGATAATCGATGAAATCTCCATGGTTTCAAAGGAGTTGTTTGCCTACATCCACTCGAGATTCCAGCAGATCAAAGGCAACAAGAAACCCTTCGGAGGCATGTCTGTTTTGGCAGTAGGAGACTTTTACCAACTGCCACCGCTTGGCAAAGCAAAACCACTTTGCGTGTATGAGGAGGGCGTGCTCGACCTTTGGAAAGACAACTTCCAAATGGTCAATCTGACGCAGATCATGCGGCAGAAAGATGATCTTGTTTTTGCAGAGCTTCTGAACAGATTGCGGGTAAAGAGAAAGACAGATGCACTCAGAGACGATGACAGAGCTTTACTCACCCAGACTGTCATCGACATCAAAGACTGTCCACTCGATGCCCTGCATATCTTTGCAACAAACAAAGAGGTCGATGAGCACAACCGAGCAACTGTAGCAGCTCTCCATTCTGATTTTGTCAACATTAAGGCACAGGACTACGCTAAAGACCCCACCACAGGTGAAAAGATCCAGGTAGGAGGCTTCAAAGGGAAAAAAAGAGACCTGCCTGACTGTATACAAGCTGCACACGGAGTACGCATCATGATACTCAGGAATCTGGATGTGGAGGACGGACTTGTGAATGGAACATTTGGAACCATTGCCAACATCATAACAGGCCAGCAAGATGGACAAACAACAGTGACAATGATTGGACTTCAACTGGACAATCCAACTGCCGGACAGAAATTTCGTAAAAAAGTCCAAGGGCAATCAGATAACCTGGTCTACATTGAGAGAACTGAGGAGAACATGACCCAAAAAGGAGCCGTTCGAAGGCAGTTCCCAATGAAGTTGGCTTTCGCCTGCACAGCTCACAAAGTGCAAGGCATGACAATGGATTCTGTAGTGGTCTCTCTGAAGCGTGTGTTTGAGCCTGGAATGTCCTATGTAGCCCTCAGTAGGACAACCTCACTTCAAGGGCTGCACATCACGGATTTTGACGAAAAGAAAATCTACGCTGATCCTGAAATCACAGCTGCAATGGAAAACATGACCCAAGCATCATTCGACAGCACAAGACCACTCTTGCAGTATGTGAAATTGGCAGATGGAACAGCCCGAAATCTCACAATTGTTCACCACAACACACAAGGACTTCCCTCTCACATTGAGGACCTTAAATGCCACCATGAACTGACAGTTGCTGATGTGTTATGCGTCACGGAAACACATCTGTCTGGATCGTTTGTTTCCTCCAAGTTCCAGTTGGAAGGATACAACATGTTTACACGCAGCAGACAAGTGTCCTACACAAACTATTCAGAAATGGCAACAAAAGATGGTGGCGGAGTTGCAGTATACTGTAAAAGCCACATTCAAGCAGAGGCTCGCAGGTACTTTCAAAATGTGACTGATCTTGAGTTTGTAGTCGTCAAACTCCAGGCCCCAGTCAGAGCAGTGATTGCAGCTGTTTACCGACCACCACACTTCAGTCTCAAAAAGTTTCTCCCAAACATGGAAAGCCTCTTGGACTCCTTGGACATGATGAATCACCAGCCAGTCATTGTTTGTGGAGACTTTAATGAGGACCTTCTATGCAAAGGAAAGAAGGCAATACAAGAGTTGTTCCAATCAAAAGGATACACACAGCTCATCACAGCTGCAACAACTGAAAACAGGACACTTATCGACCACATTTACGTGTCTCAACCACATACCTGCGTCCAATCTGGTGTACTGCAAACTTACTACAGTTATCACAGTCCCGTCTACTGTATTTTAAATCTGTGATAACCTTGCCAGCAAACTAAGCAGGCAGTTCGATATCCCTTAGAGTCCGCATAAACGGGGCCTAAGGTGGTATTGTTCTGTCAATAATGATCTCTCTGGGTGCAATTTTAATCATGCTGGTCAATGTAAGGCAGTTCGATATCCCTTAGAGTCCGCATAAACGGGGCCTAAGGTGGTATTGTTCTGTCAATCATTATCTCTCTGGGTGCAATATTAATCATGCTGGTCAATGTAAGGCAGTTCGATATCCCTTAGAGTCCGCATAAACGGGGCCTAAGGTGGTATTGTTCTGTCAATCATTATCTCTCTGGGTGCAATATTAATCATGCTGGTCAATGTAAGGCAGTTCCATATCCCTTAGAGTCCGCATAAACGGGGCCTAAGGTGGTATTGTTCTGTCAATAACTATCTCTCTGGGTGCAATTTTAATCATGCTGGTCAATGTAAGGCAGTTCCATATCCCTTAGAGTCCGCATAAACGGGGCCTAAGGTGGTATTGTTCTGTCAATCATTATTTCTCTGGGTGCAATTTTAATCATGCTGGTCAATGTAAGGCAGTTCGATATCCCTTAGAGTCCGCATAAACGGGGCCTAAGGTGGTATTGTTCTGACAATAATTATCTCTCTGGGTGCAATTTTAATCATGCTGGTCAATGTAAGGCAGTTCGATATCCCTTAGAGTCCGCATAAACGGGGCCTAAGGTGGTATTGTTCTGTCAATAATTATCTCTCTGGGTGCAATTTTTATCATGCTGGTCAATGTAAGGCAGTTCGATATCCCTTAGAGTCCGCATAAACGGGGCCTAAGGTGGTATTGTTCTGTCAATAATTCTCTCTGGGTGCAATTTTTATCATGCTGGTCAATGTAAGGCAGTTCGATATCCCTTAGAGTCCGCATAAACGGGGCCTAAGGTGGTATTGTTCTGACAATAATTATCTCTCTGGGTGCAATTTTAATCATGCTGGTCAATGTAAGGCAGTTCGATATCCCTTAGAGTCCGCATAAACGGGGCCTAAGGTGGTATTGTTCTGTCAATAATTATCTCTCTGGGTGCAATTTTTATCATGCTGGTCAATGTAAGGCAGTTCGATATCCCTTAGAGTCCGCATAAACGGGGCCTAAGGTGGTATTGTTCTGTCAATAATTCTCTCTGGGTGCAATTTTTATCATGCTGGTCAATGTAAGGCAGTTCGATATCCCTTAGAGTCCGCATAAACGGGGCCTAAGGTGGTATTGTTCTGACAATAATTATCTCTCTGAGTGCAATTTTAATCATGCTGGTCAATGTAAGGCAGTTCGATATCCCTTAGAGTCCGCATAAACGGGGCCTAAGGTGGTATTGTTCTGTCAATAATTATCTCTCTGGGTGCAATTTTTATCATGCTGGTCAATGTAAGGCAGTTTGATATCCCTTAGAGTCCGCATAAACGGGGCCTAAGGTGGTATTGTTCTGTCAATAATTCTCTCTGGGTGCAATTTTTATCATGCTGGTCAATGTAAGGCAGTTCGATATCCCTTAGAGTCCGCATAAACGGGGCCTAAGGTGGTATTGTTCTGTCAATAATTATCTCTCTGGGTGCATTTTTATCATGCTGGTCAATGTAAGGCAGTTCGATATCCCTTAGAGTCCGCATAAACGGGGCCTAAGGTGGTATTGTTCTGTCAATAATTATCTCTCTGGGTGCAATTTTTATCATGCTGGTCAATGTAAGGCAGTTTGATATCCCTTAGAGTCCGCATAAACGGGGCCTAAGGTGGTATTGTTCTGTCAATAATTCTCTCTGGGTGCAATTTTTATCATGCTGGTCAATGTAAGGCAGTTCGATATCCCTTAGAGTCCGCATAAACGGGGCCTAAGGTGGTATTGTTCTGTCAATAATTATCTCTCTGGGTGCAATTTTTATCATGCTGGTCAATGTAAGGCAGTTCGATATCCCTTAGAGTCCGCATAAACGGGGCCTAAGGTGGTATTGTTCTGTCAATAATTCTCTCTGGGTGCAATTTTTATCATGCTGGTCAATGTAAGGCAGTTCGATATCCCTTAGAGTCCGCATAAACGGGGCCTAAGGTGGTATTGTTCTGTCAATAATTATCTCTCTGGGTGCAATTTTTATCATGCTGGTCAATGTAAGGCAGTTCGATATCCCTTAGAGTCCGCATAAACGGGGCCTAAGGTGGTATTGTTCTGTCAATAATTATCTCTCTGGGTGCAATTTTTATCATGCTGGTCAATGTAAGGCAGTTCGATATCCCTTAGAGTCCGCATAAACGGGGCCTAAGGTGGTATTGTTCTGTCAATCATTATTTCTCTGGGTGCAATATTAATCATGCTGGTCAATGTAAGGCAGTTCGATATCCCTTAGAGTCCGCATAAACGGGGCCTAAGGTGGTATTGTTCTGTCAATAATTATCTCTCTGGGTGCAATTTTAATCATGCTGGTCAATGTAAGGCAGTTCGATATCCCTTAGAGTCCGCATAAACGGGGCCTAAGGTGGTATTGTTCTGTCAATAATGATCTCTCTGGGTGCAATTTTAATCATGCTGGTCAATGTAAGGCAGTTCGATATCCCTTAGAGTCCGCATAAACGGGGCCTAAGGTGGTATTGTTCTGTCAATAATGATCTCTCTGGGTGCAATTTTTATCATACAGGTCAATGTAAGGCAGTTCCATATCCCTTAGAGTCTGCATAAACGGGGCCTAAGGTGGTATTGTTCTGTCAATCATTATCTCTCTGGGTGCAATTTTAATCATGCTGGTCAATGTAAGGCAGTTCGATATCCCTTAGAGTCCGCATAAACGGGGCCTAAGGTGGTATTGTTCTGTCAATAATTATCTCTCTGGGTGCAATTTTTATCATGCTGGTCAATGTAAGGCAGTTCGATATCCCTTAGAGTCCGCATAAACGGGGCCTAAGGTGGTATTGTTCTGTCAATAATGATCTTTCTGGGTGCAATTTTTATCATACAGGTCAATGTAAGGCAGTTCCATATCCCTTAGAGTCCGCATAAACAGGGCCTAAGGTGGTATTGTTCTGTCAATAATTATCTCTCTGGGTGCAATTTTTATCATGCTGGTCAATGTAAGGCAGTTCGATATCCCTTAGAGTCCGCATAAACGGGGCCTAAGGTGGTATTGTTCTGTCAATCATTATCTCTCTGGGTGCAATGTTAATCATGCTGGTCAATGTAAGGCAGTTCGATATCCCTTAGAGTCCGCATAAACGGGGCCTAAGGTGGTATTGTTCTGTCAATCATTATCTCTCTGGGTGCAATTTTAATCATGCTGGTCAATGTAAGGCAGTTCGATATCCCTTAGAGTCCGCATAAACGGGGCCTAAGGTGGTATTGTTCTGTCAATAATTATCTCTCTGGGTGCAATTTTTATCATGCTGGTCAATGTAAGGCAGTTCGATATCCCTTAGAGTCCGCATAAACGGGGCCTAAGGTGGTATTGTTCTGTCAATCATTATTTCTCTGGGTGCAATATTAATCATGCTGGTCAATGTAAGGCAGTTCGATATCCCTTAGAGTCCGCATAAACGGGGCCTAAGGTGGTATTGTTCTGTCAATCATTATCTCTCTGGGTGCAATTTTAATCATGCTGGTCAATGTAAGGCAGTTCGATATCCCTTAGAGTCCGCATAAACGGGGCCTAAGGTGGTATTGTTCTGTCAATAATGATCTCTCTGGGTGCAATTTTTATCATGCTGGTCAATGTAAGGCAGTTCCATATCCCTTAGAGTCCGCATAAACGGGGCCTAAGGTGGTATTGTTCTGTCAATAATTATCTCTCTGGGTGCAATTTTTATCATGCTGGTCAATGTAAGGCAGTTCGATATCCCTTAGAGTCTGCATAAACGGGGCCTAAGGTGGTATTGTTCTGTCAATCATTATCTCTCTGGGTGCAATATTAATCATGCTGGTCAATGTAAGGCAGTTCGATATCCCTTAGAGTCCGCATAAACGGGGCCTAAGGTGGTATTGTTCTGTCAATCATTATCTCTCTGGGTGCAATTTTTATCATGCTGGTCAATGTAAGGCAGTTCGATATCCCTTAGAGTCCGCATAAACGGGGCCTAAGGTGGTATTGTTCTGTCAATCATTATCTCTCTGGGTGCAATTTTTATCATGCTGGTCAATGTAAGGCAGTTCGATATCCCTTAGAGTCCGCATAAACGGGGCCTAAGGTGGTATTGTTCTGTCAATCATTATCTCTCTGGGTGCAATATTAATCATGCTGGTCAATGTAAGGCAGTTCGATATCCCTTAGAGTCCGCATAAACGGGGCCTAAGGTGGTATTGTTCTGTCAATCATTATCTCTCTGGGTGCAATTTTTATCATGCTGGTCAATGTAAGGCAGTTCGATATCCCTTAGAGTCCGCATAAACGGGGCCTAAGGTGGTATTGTTCTGTCAATCATTATCTCTCTGGGTGCAATTTTTATCATGCTGGTCAATGTAAGGCAGTTCGATATCCCTTAGAGTCCGCATAAACGGGGCCTAAGGTGGTATTGTTCTGTCAATAATTATCTCTCTGGGTGCAATTTTTATCATGCTGGTCAATGTAAGGCAGTTCGATATCTCCATGCCATGTCGCTGTTATGTGTTTGTATGTGTTCTGTTTGTGGTTTTGTGCCAAAGGGGAGCAACATCCAAGAGACCAACAGCAGAAGGAGAAACACAGCATGAACAACAAAAGAAAGTTAAGTACACTTTTTTTTTGAAACATGATTTGTTTCTAGTAGTTTTGTGATTTACTAAAGATATATTGTTTGTCTGTACTCAGAAAACACTGTATTAATACTATTGTTTTTTTTTTGTTTGTTTTTCATGTCCTGAAGGGGAACAACAAGACGGAATCGACAACATTAAGTTAAGTGCTTTTATTACTTCTCATGACATTTTCATCCTTATATTTCATGATTTCCTACAAATATTTTTATCTGTAAACCAAAACGTTACATTGTTGGTGTTTAGTTTGATCTGTGATTATTCTATCATCTAATTGATTTTCTCTCCTTTTTTCTTTTTCTGTTGTTTTGTGATTGTGCATAAATCTGACACCTGATGAACACCATGCAAAGGATGGCAGCACCCCCAAACGCAAAAGTATGATCGTCAGTGAGGACTACAGCAAAGACGGCAGCCGTTCAACCTGTGAAGAATCAGCATTCCAACACAAGACTTGAGGTAAAATCTTTCAGAATCGAATCGAATCGTGAGGCACCCAACGATTCCCACCCCAACTCAACAGTCTACAGTTTACTAACTACTATTATTATTTGTTTCATTTAGAATTGGTCAAGGCAGATGGCCACCCACCATGATCCGGGTTCTGCTCAAGGTTTCTGCAACAGGCAGTTTTTCCTTGCCACCGTCGCCAAGTGCTTGGTCATGCTGGGAATTGTAGTGGAGATTGTTCAAACTGTCATCACAACTATACGAGTACAACACTATAATAAACACTTTGTTACAATCTTATAATGTTTCCTGGTCATTTCACACTTTATTACATAATTGTGTGTTTTCATACAAATTACCACTGTTGCAGAGGGCATTTCAGCAGAGGGCATACACACCGCACTTTATACATGAAATGCAGTTTCTTTCTTACGCCCTTTCACAATATTTCTAAGCAAACTGTCAATGCTACATTTTTAACAGCCTATTTGTTCTCTCATATGAAAACACATGAAAGCTCAATCTGTCACATACTTAAGCAATGTTAATGTTAATGAAACTCTCATTAACAGACTAGAGTTAACACACACATATACCATTCCCGGCAGAGCCGGGAATGGTGTATGTGTGTGTGAGTCAGTGTGTGTGGGCCAGAGCCTTTTGAAAGACAAATGTCTTTCAAAATAAGAGTCCCTTCAAAATAAAACACTTTTTTTTTTTTTTTTTTTTTAAATAAACTCCGTGAAACTCATTAACAGAGTAGTGTATAATGGGGACGACGGGCCAGAGGCGGCTGCACTCTCAAAATTTCTTTAGGAATTTTTCTAGTTGAGTGCAGCCGTAGGCGCACTCATTACTCTCTCTCCCAGGAAAACGCTGAGTCGCGTTTAATTTTATTCTTATTCTTATTATTCTTACGCCCGTTTTTCGGTTCGCTACTCCTCCCACAGTTTTCGTCGCACATGCACGAAACTCGCACACCATTCCCGGCGTAGCCGGGAATGGTGTGCTATGACTTTTCTAAGACTTTCGTCGAACGGTTTGGCCAAAAATCGCGAAAAACCACGCCGAAAAACTCAATGTGTGTGTATTGCGAGCCAGTCTTAGAGCTAGAGTGCGTGACATCATCGCTAGAGTGAAGAGGGAGAGAAAAATTCGTCCAAAAAAAAATTTAGAAACTGCTCCCGAGGCCACAAATTTCACACTACAGGCATAATTTATACATCGAAACGTAGGAAAATTTCTTTTCTCACTCACATTCGTCTGCTGAAGCTGTCAGAGTTATAGTTTTGGCGTGACACGCAGAGATGCGCCAGCAACACCGACCCACACCTCCATCTACTGCCATGTTAATTTGAGAAGAGAAATTTCCAAAAGGAGCAGGGAGCACCTGTTCTTTCTTAAACTCCCGAGGGCAGAGTTTTTCACATTTAGGTCTGAAACTCGGAACAGAACTGGCCGAGAAGAGGAGGATGCTGGCAGTCTTCACGGCTTTCGGATAGTCCACACCGTTTGGCATGTGTCGCCACCTGTTCGAGGGGTTCATTTTGAAAATTTCTGTGTCTCTCAGGGGACAGAGGGCGAGAGCACGCGCAGCTGGACCTAATTGCAGCCCCTCCCTGGTTACTTGGCAACCTCAGGCCTGAGGGAGCAGAGAGGGGAGGGGGGGACTAGTCTTCACCCAGGAAAACGCTGAGTCATGCTTTATAGTCACCTTCATATTAGATAGACAGACACAAACAGAGACATACAGACATACACACAGACACACTTACACACACACACAGACAAGACAAAAGGCTTTCAAAATAAGAGTCCCTTCAAAATAAAAGACTTTTTTTTTTTTTTTAATAAAAGACTTTGTAAACCTCTCATTAACTGACAGACAGACAAACAGACAGACAGCTGTCTTTCAAAATAAGAGTCCCTTCAAAATAAAAGACTTTTTTTTTTTTTTTTTTTTTTTAATTAAATCTTTTGAAAAACTCTCATTAACAGACTAAAGTTAACACACACATACACCATTCCCGGCGCAGCCGGGGATGGTGTATGTGTGTGTCAGTGTGACTCGGTGTGACTCCTTTCAAAATAAAAGTGTGACTCCTTTCAAAATAAAAGACTTTGTGAAACTCTCATCAACAGCCTAAAGTTAAACCAAAACACATACACCATTCCCGGCGGAGCCGGGGATGGTGTATGTGTGTGTGGGCCAGAGCCTGACCCACACAGACAGACACACAGACAGACAGAAAGACAGACAGGTGTCTTTCAAAATAAGACTCCCTTCAACATAAAAGATTTTGTGAAACTCTCATTAACAGACACAGACATACAGACAGATGTCTTTCAAAATAAGAGTCCCTTCAAAATAAAAGAATTTTTTTTTTTTTCCAATTTAATGTATGGGGGCGACGGGCCAGAGGAGGCTGCACTCTCAAAATTTCTTTAGGAATTTTTCTAGTTATTATTATTATTCTTCCGTACGTTTTTCGGTCGACTACTCCTCCCAGAGTTTTCGTTGCACATACACGAAAATCGCACACCATTCCCGGCGTAGCCGGGAATGGTGTGCTATGACTTTTCTAAGGATTTCGGTCTGCGGTTTTCCCAAAAATCGGAAAAAACACGCCGAAAAAATGAATGGGTGTGTATTGCGAGAATTTTCGGAGCGGCAGTTGGTGACATCATCGCTAGAGTGCAGAGGGAGAGAAAAATTCGCCCAAAAATAAATTTATAAACTGCTCCCACGGCCACAAATTTCACACTACAGACATAATTTATACATAGAAACGTAGGAAAATTTGTCGTGGTCGCAGTGATACCACTGCTGAAGCTGTCAGAGTTATAGTTTTGGCGTGAGACGCAGAGATGCGCCAGCAACACCCATCCACAGCCTCATTAACTGCCATGTTAAAAAGGCGGGAAAATTTCTGGAGGAGAGCAGAAGTACCAGTTTCTTAGATCGCTCTAAAGGTAACATATCCTAATTTTAGCCACATAAAAAATATATGTAGACGTTCAGGAACAACTCAGGATGCTCACAGTGAAGTCGGTTCAACGATAGGAGCTACGGTTTGGCCAAAAATGCTTTCTGTTCGGGGGGTACTTTCAGCTGTTTTTCTCTCTCTCAGTGGTGTCAAATGTCACAGGCCATTCAGCGAGCAGCTGCGGTTGATTACTGTGCTCTGATTGGTGGGCTCCTCCTGGCCCTGACACACACACACGCACACACACACACACACACACACAGACAAGACAAAAGTTTTTCAAAATAAGAGTCCCTTCAAAATAAAAGACTTTGTCAAACTCTCATTAACAGACTAGAGTTCACACATACACACACCATTCACGGCGCAGCCGGGAATGGTGTATGTGTGTGTAGGCCATAGCCTGACCCACATGTGTGTGTGGGTCAGGCTCTGGACTTTCAAAATAAGAGTCCCTTCAAAATAAAAGACTTTGTGAAACTCTCATTAACAGACTAGAGTTAACACACACATACACCATTCACGGCGCAGCCGGGAATGGTGTGTGTGTGTGTGTAGGCCAGAGCCTCTGGCCTTTCAAAATAAGAGTCCCTTCAAAATAAAAGACTTTGTCAAACTCTCATTAACAGACTACAGTTAACACACACACACCATTTCCGGCGCAGCCGGGAATGGTGTGTGTGTGTGTAGGCCAGAGTCTGACCCACATGGGTGTGTGGGTCAGGCTCTGGCCTTTCAAAATAAGAGTCCCTTCAAAATAAAAGACTTTGTCAAACTCTCATTAACAGACTACAGTTAACACACACACACACCATTTCCGGCGCAGCCGGGAATGGTGTGTGTGTGTGTAGGCCAGAGCCTGACCCACATGTGTGTGTGGGTCAGGCTCTGGCCTTTCAAAATAAGAGTCCCTTCAAAATAAAAGACTTTGTCAAACTCTCATTAACAGAGTAGTGTTCACACACACATACACCATTCACGGCGCAGCCGTGAATGGTGTGTGTGTGTGTAGGCCAGAGTCTGACCCACATGTGTCTGTGGCCTTTCAAAATAAGACTCCCTTCAAAATAAAAGCCTTTTTTTTTTTTTAATTTAATGTATGGGGGCGACGGGCCAGAGGCGGCCACACTCTCAAAATTTCTTTAGGAATTTTTCTAGTTCTTATTATTCTTATTCCCGTTTTTCGGTTCGCTACTCCTCCCACAGTTTTCGTCGCACATGCACGAAACTCGCACACCATTCCCGGCGTAGCCGGGAATGGTGTGCTATGACTTTTCTAAGACTTTCGTCCAACGGTTTGGCCAAAAATCGCGAAAAACCACGCCGAAAAACTCAATGTGTGTGTATTGCGAGCCAGTCTTAGAGCTAGAGTGCGTGACATCATCGCTAGAGTGAAGAGGGAGAGAAAAATTCGTCCAAAAAAAAATTTAGAAACTGCTCCCGAGGCCACAAATTTCACACTACAGGCATAATTTATACATCGAAACGTAGGAAAATTTCTCTTCTCGCTCACATTCGTCTGCTGAAGCGGTCAGAGTTATAGTTTTGGCGTGAGACGCAGAGATGCGCCAGCAACACCGACCCACACCTCCATCTACTGCCATGTTAATTTCAGAAGAGAAATTTCCAAAAGGAGCAGGGAGCACCTGTTCCTTCTTAAACTCCCGAGGGCAGAGTTTTTCACATTTAGGTCTGAAACTCGGCACAGAACTGGCCGAGAAGAGGAGGATGCTAGCAGTCTTTACGGCTTTCGGATAGTTCACACCGTTTGGCAGTTGTCGCGACCTGTTCGAGGGGCTCATTTTGAAATTTTCTGTGTCTCTCAGGGGTCAGAGGGAGAGAGCAAGCGCACCTGCTCCTAATCGCAGCCCCTCCCTGGTTACTTGGCAACCTCAGGCCTGAGGGAGCAGAGAGGGGAGGGGCTGTTTTCACAGACACACTAGTCACAGACCCAGGAAAACGCTGAGTCATGCTTTATATTCACCTTCATATTAGATAGACAGACACAAACAGAGACATACAGACATACACACAGACACAATTACACAAACACACACACACACACACAGACAAGACAAAAGGCTTTCAAAATAAGAGTCCCTTCAAAATAAAAGACTTTTTTTTTTTTTTTAATAAAAGACTTTGTAAACCTCTCATTAACTGACAGACAGACAAACAGACAGACAGCTGTCTTTCAAAATAAGAGTCCCTTCAAAATAAAAGACTTTTTTTTTTTTTTTTTTTTTTTTTTTAATTAAATATTTTGAAAAACTCTCATTAACAGACTAAAGTTAACACACACATACACCATTCCCGGCGCAGCCGGGGATGGTGTATGTGTGTGTCAGTGTGACTCGGTGTGACTAGTTTCAAAATAAAAGTGTGACTACTTTCAAAATAAAAGACTTTGTGAAACTCTCATCAACAGCCTAAAGTTAAACCAAAACACATACACCATTCCCGGCGCAGCCGGGGATGGTGTATGTGTGTGTGGGCCAGAGCCTGACCCACACAGACAGACAGACAGACAGACAGGTGTCTTTCAAAATAAGACTCCCTTCAACATAAAAGACTTTGTGAAACTCTCATTAACAGACACAGACATACAGACAAATGTCTTTCAAAATAAGAGTCCCTTCAAAATAAAAGACTTTTTTTTTTTTTTTTTTTAATTTGATGTATGGGGGCGACGGGCCAGAGGAGGCTGCACTCTCAAAATTTCTTTAGGAATTTTTCTAGTTATAAATACTCTCTCATATGTTTTAATAGCCTGATTTTTATGTATTGTTCCAACTAAGCTTAACTGACAGTTAACACTGAGTAAGCTACTGATGACCAGCCGACACAATATTATTTTTCCTTTTTTTCTTTCAGAATAATTCATTTCTAAAATATGTCAACCTCGAGTCAGCTTATACTGGATGTAATGCAGTGATGTAATACTAATCCCTGCACAGGCTGCAGAAAAACTGGCTGCCTGTATATGCAGAGAAGATCCTGTGCTTGGCAAGGCGAGAAGGGAAACTCCTGTTTCCAATAGAAGAAATGACACTGGGTAAAATAGTTTTTGTTATACAGGTTTCATTATATTTGGCTACTAACTGGCTTGGCTACTGTTTACAAAATAGGCTGAAAAGTGTCCTGCCCTGGGACTGAGGAGTCTAGGATGGCCTTCATTGACCTGGAAGACACATTTTTGGATATTTAAAGGGAAATGTTATTCATTTTAGTACATATGTATGTATGTACATATTATTCCTGGGCTCCAGAATACACCAGCAATCAGTAAATTTAGTGGGTTCAGCACAGTGTGTCAACAGTCATGTATAGAGCATTTGAAGTAGCCATTTCTTCATGTCAGCTTATAGCTAGTCAGTGATCTATTGCCATTTTCCAACTTGTGGGAAGAGACCTTCTCACAAATGAGTTAGCTGTTTAAAATTGCATACACACTTGACAGTCGGTCAGCGTGAGCTAGACCACCTCCAATCCATAATCTGAAAGCTGTGCATGAATTGACAGTCCCAGAACAGTGTCGAACATCAGATTCAGAACACGTTGAGGTGTCAAGGCCATACGAACGTTATTTGACATTCTGGTGGGACAGACTTCGGAGCAAAGTACACTGCTTGATGTGGTATTTATAAAGGTACTACTTCATGTGTGTTTATATATTGTTTATCATTTTCTTATGCATAATTTTAATTACCAAATCTAATTAAATCTATTGAAATAGCATGTTTTTGCATATTTTAACATGAATGAAAGAATGAACAGTCCAGTATATGAACCAACATTTAAAATATTCAACCAAATGATATGGTAGAATTAACCCAATTGTTATGGAATTTTCTATCCTTAGGTTACACGAGGTCACGTGTGGGCCTTGAGGTCCGCAGCAGTATTAATTGTTTAGCTTTGATTGGGAACAGTAGGTGCCAGTCTATCTCAACACTGTGGTGGCCAGGGTCGAAGAGACCTATTGCTGCCTTCATAGACATAATAGATAGCTGGCCGTTGACGTTCCAATCTGTGTAAACAGACATCTGTGTCTCCAGACTAGAATATGTTGACAATAACACCTCCATGGGTAAAGACATTCTCTTTGGCTAATTCTGGGCGTATAGTATTTGTGGTGTTATCTTGGGGTTTAAAGTCTATCCACCAGGATGAGTTGGGCAGAATGTGAGACCGACTCAGACACTTCGGATGTACCTTGAGAGTGTCTCTAATTCTCCTTGGCCAAGCGTCAATAAATATTACAGCATAAGACATCAGAGGCTCCTGAACACTTTCTTCCCTCCTGACCTCACCATTGACCTTTGACTTCAGCAATTTCTCCACAACACCAATGACCCAATATTAATGACAATTCATTAATTTGAACCAGCATTTGGACTAAATATCCAATCCATTTTACTGGGTTAAACAAATAATAATAATAATAATAATAATAATAATAATAATAATAATAATATTTGGAATCTGGCTTGGTGAGATTAACCCAATGTCAGTATAGTCAAAAATTACCCAGCAGTGAAGTTAAAAATAACTCAGATGGATTTGTTTCCAACCCTGCATTTTTTAGGGTGTATACTAGTCTCGTCAACCAGATTGAAGCATGCCTCTGAAAAGGACATTCAGAGGTGGAAGTGATGGAATTGAGGCAATAACACAAGCAGTCAGCCCCTGTCTCCACCTCAGAGACTTGCTTGGAAAGAGCAATTTAACTCTCTCCAAACCATATTGAAGGGGCACTACAAGGGCGAGAGCACATCTGAAATCTCCCACATGCAACATCTCACAGGAGCCCAAGGAGTATGCTCATACCTTTCTGTTCCACGCCATTGAGCTGACAGAGAGGCTACTACAGTGGAAGTCAAATGATGGAGAGCCAGATGATGACTATGACCAAGAATTAGTGCAGGGAAAGCAATCGAGACAGGTCTCAGTGACCTCAGTAAAAATTCCAGGTACACCCTTCCTAAGTGATGTCACGGTGAGAGATGAGACATTAATAGACAAGTTGAATATAGCTACCAGTCTGGAGGGAGAGAGGCAGAAGAAGCTTACGAAAAACCAATGGTAGGTAAGCTCATATGTATAAGACACAGACAAGGTTACCAGTAAAGCTCCACTGGCAATGGAAACCCCCACCCCAGTGACAGCAAAGCTCCATCCCAGGACTCATCTGTCTAATGTAGGAAGAGATCAAGGCTGACATCTGATGACGATGATGATGGCAATTGTTCCTGGCAGGCAAGGAAGCAACCACCTAGTCCCCACAGAGACCTCTCACCTCTCAACCAACCACTTACCAGCCAGCAGCCAGAGTCAGACCAGAGACAAGGCAGGGACCCAGGGATTGCACAGCACTATCAACAGCTTGATGAGGCATGACTTTATTGGACCAGTGCTCAATCTTTGGCCACACTGATACAGTAAAAGCTGTGTATGTTGCCACACACTCTCCAAGCCTGAGGCCCGAAGATTTGAATGGTCGGTAGTTTCTTCAATCAGGGAAAAGCCTCGGGCACCCACTTGTTTGAGCACCCAGGCGCTCGCCTCAGGTCCGCAGATGATCCATGTCTTTGCCAAGTTTTAGATTAGCAAGGAGGCGGAAGAGGCAGGACTACCAACATAGTGGTGGCCAGTGCCACAGAACGGCTCTTCAGCAACCTGTGGGTGACGTCATGGATACAACGTCCATTCTTCTATACTCTCAGTGATCTCAGTATGACAGCCTTACCTTGAGGATAATCTTGTACCTAGGTCCACTTTTTAAGACCACCTGGAGCATGTGAGAATGGTGTGAAGAGGTACAACCAGAATGGTTGAGCCCACCCCCTGCAAGCGTGAGCTTTTAAAGAGAAATGTCATGTTCCTGAGGGAAATGGTCATTGGAGAGGATTACAGGAATTCTAAGAGACATCAACCACTTTAGGAAGGCTTAGGGAGATCCCAGGGTTTCTTTTATACACTAGATCATGGATAAAGGACTTCTGAAAGGTTGCAAAGCCCCTGTATGACCCTCCTCTACTCACACAACTCAGGCTCAGATATACTCAACCCACTGCCAGCCACAGTAATCAAGGAGCGGAGGAAGAGACCATTTTGGATCAGCCGATAAAGACTGCCTGTCTTATTGTACAATTCTGGGTTACCTAGACATGACGCAGCACTTTGTCATACACTGATTCTTCACAAGATGGACTTCGAGCTGTCCTGTATCAGAGACAAGGTGAATAGACGACTGTCTGACTCTCGAACCTCTTGAGAAAAACTACCACATGCACTCAAGCAAATTGGAGTTCTGACCATGAAGTGGGCTGTCTGTGAGAGTTTCAAAGACTATCTGTATCATATCCATCTTTGACTGACAAAAAAACCCTAACCTATGTCCTCACCACTGTAAAAATAAATGCTAGTGGTCATAGCTGAAGAGCGGAGTTTAACTTCTAACGACTTTAACTTTACCATCAAATACTAGTCTGCCGAGTCCAGTCAAGTTTTGATTTTAGCACTTTAGTCAGGTTGATAACCTTTAATAAAGACAGATGCACTCTAAAAATGCCCTATTCCCTCTTATTTTTAATGTTCTCCGTAGTTCTGTAAACTGCCTACAGCTTTTTTTAAACAATCGTATATATGTCAACCAAGGTAAGTCAATTCATAACAGATCTACAAAAGTGAATCAAGTGAGTCAAGCTAATTATGGTGCTAAACATTACTGATCATCATTTAACATTAAATTAACTTTATTAACTAACTATTAGCATGTATCTTCAACATCAAAACAACACTTCTTTGATAAATATTTGACATTCATTCTCCATCTGTGTCTAAGCAGGAATTTTGCAGTGCAACTTTCAGGTCAAATTTTCATTTTTTTTAAACAAAATTTATTCTTAAATTTGTCTGGAAATGATCATTTGAAATGTTAATTGCGATTGGATAAATATATCTGCACATCTGCGGTTGTTTTTTTGTTATTTTGCTAATTGGTGTGCCTCTGAGGCTGATTCATTCAGCAAGCAAACCAGCAGCATAAAGAGATCAGTCACAACAGAGAGGCAGTGGAGGAAAGCTGTAACACATTTTCACATCTAATCACATCTGGGTTTATTTTGACCAAACCAGAGTTTTGGAATAGCTGAAAGACTAACCGAGACAGTTTTGGTGAGTTTTATTCGTTCATAAATTAAATTATTGTATAGTATGAAATTACTGAAATTATTCGTTCGTTTATTCGTTTGGTGAATTTGGATAAAGTGTGTTTTATGATGAGTTAACAAGGCAATTAAACTGCTCGTAGTTTGGTGAAGGAGAGACTTGAATTCAGAAGGTGTACAGTTGTATTTGTCGGTTAATGAGGAAGGATATCTACTTTCTTTTCATTTTGTTTGTTTATTTTGCTTATTAAATCTAAGAGTGGTTGTGGCAGGCAACGCAGTTGCCACTCACCTCCCGCTGTTGGGGAGATGACATCGGCGCACACCCACGTATACTTACAGTTCTAATGGATTTTCATGAAGTTTTAGAAGATACTGCTATAATGAAGGGACAGATACTGTCAGTACTGCAGTGTTTAGACCCAGAACGTTTTACCACTTGCACCTCAGCCACCATCTGTGCTTCACTGTGGCTCGCAGTGAAACCTCAAACCTCTTCATCTTTCATCAGGTAGTGGAACTTTACTCTTATATGGAGCTTCTTCTACATCAAAACAAATCTTGTGCATTTACATAATGTAGGAAGGCAACATATTAAAAACATCTCACCATGATGCAGTCCTGTACAACCCACAATATGACTATGACCTCAATAATTCACATGTATTTGAATTAAGAGAGTAAATATCAGCTAAAACTGAGCATTGTAAGCTTCATACAGATTTTATGGCAGGACTGTTTGTTTCCATTGTGTTCTGAAACAGATGCACAGAAAATCTTGGATACTGCTGCAAAGGAGAGGGAGGACCTGAAGGTGTGGAGACCAGTCATCATTAACCTCCTGTACTTGACTGCAGGTTGGAACCAGATACAGCATAACCTGCACAGTATGTGGCTGAAAATGATTAGCAGTCCAGTCTTCAGCAGTGCAGGTTGGTGCTTGGTTTATTTTAGTTCCAGTGCACTCCATACTTAAAATATTGTGGTGATAAATGTCCCCAGATTGTGTTATAAAGGCAATGCAACAAACCAACATTTTGGTAATTATACAGAGTTATATATTGTGTTTTGAAAAATGTGTTTATTTTTTAATTTCATTTTAATATTCTGTCGTGTGAGTGGCTAATGGCACATGTTAGTCACAGGTTGGCAGCATTTCCTCAATACTCAGCACAATACAAGAAAAATGAGGCTTTACATATGTTCCTATGTTGTCTGTGCGTTACTTACGTACATCTTGTGAACTGCGTAATCTGACTTTTCTACAGGCTTTTGCAGCAGCCCTGCGGCAGCTGAGGCATTGTGGTGGTGGTGGTGGGGGGGTGTCATAGTACTGAAATAGAGGAAAGTGGTTGGACTGAAGCTGATTCTTGGGATGGATATTTGCTCTAATACATCGGTCAGAATGCCCTGACAGGACCCCAGTGTTTGTTCACTGCACTTTATTAACTTAAGTTCAAGGAAGAGCACTGCACAGTCCCCTGTCCGCAATCGAGAACTTTGACTACACTGTGAACCTGTGGTTGTGTAAACAGAAAATGAAAGCACAGACTTTGGGCAGATATTAACGATATAAGTCACTTCTCTGACTTGGTTTCACCCAGGTTAAATTATTCAGAATCATAACTGAACAACTAAATTATAAATAAAGTCCACACAGGATTAATTAGACAGACTGAAATTAGGATGTCGTCCCACTAGAATAAAACTCCCACAATCCTCTGTGGCTATGATATCATAGAGCCACTTAATTTCTGTGCCTTTTTTTTTTTTACAATTATATAAAAACATTTTTTTCCTTTACTGAGCATATGCATCATATGCATTATTTCACATGGCACTCAGGGTTTAACACATGATAGTAACGTGAAACCTGTTTTCAGATTGACGTTCATTCGGATCAGTTGTATACATTTTCTCCTCAGATAAAAGCATAAAACCACAAATTCATGGAAAGATTTTTATGAAATATGATAAACCATTAGCTCACCAGCCAAGGACTGACTAAACTATTTTTACGTTTCTTTGTTTTTAAGTTTTTATTCTCACCAAAGCAGCAGAGCACTTTGAACATTTTTACTGTTTACTTGTACTATGTGAGTGCTTTCTAGATTTAAATAGGCAGTTTGTATTTTTTTCTTTAGAACATATCCATCCAAGACACCTACAAACATATTTTAAAAAGTTCCAATCTTGGGTTTTGGTGGTGGTGCATGGTACATATAGTGGTGTTTTAATATAATATAACATGTCATTAGCCTTACTGCTGCAGCAGACCTAACCATTAATGAGGCCATATAAAGCTTTGTCAGTACCCCCTTCTTCTGGACACACAACATGAGGGTATAATATGTAGTCATAATATGTAGTACATAATGTGTACTTCCTGCTGCAGTTTGAATATGTTGCCTGAGTTTTAACTCAGCATCCAATGAACATTAATTTAATTTAATATTCTGATATCTACCACACATTGATGACTTCTCCTTCTGTTAAAAGTAGACTCCAGCAATTTACTATTGTACTTTCATAATGTTGGGGCACTCACAAGAGAAAGGTTGGTAAACAAACAGGAAAAATCGAAGCAGCAGAGGCTGAGTTATCCTGTGTGTTAGTCCCTGCAATGGGTTAAGCCAAAGATTTCCTATAATAGAAGCTAACGCATTACAGGCTGCATCAATTAAAGAAATGGTTCACGCTTATTGTCTCCTAAGCGGGTGTAGTGTCCCAGCCCCGATCTCCCCACTTCGTTTGGTAGTGTTGTGACCATCATGTGGATGGATGAAAGCAAATTGTGTTGTGCCAGACCGATGATTCAGCACAGACAGAGAGAAGAGATATCTGTGCTGCCAGATCTCCTGACAGAATGTTGCTGCTGAGACTGAGACAGGTCTCGAACAAAGTTTATTTCCTCCTGATTTGTCTGTCTGAAAACGTCATTTTAATGTCAGATTCTTTAGAAGATATGTGGATTGTGAAATATGGGTCCAATATTTAACGGATTGCTCTGTGCTCATGTACACTCACGTACACATCTCATGAGAGTCATAGACTCATAGTCTAAAGGGGAGTGGTAGTGGCTAAACCAACATGACAGAGATACAGGAAATGACGTCTCTCTTCTAAACCACCTCCCAGATCTTCCCATAATCATTAACAGACTCTTTCATTAGACATCATCATCATTATTTTTGACTAAGCTCGTCAAGAGCCACAGAAGACACTAGACATATGTTTTCACAAGCTAAGTACTCCAACTGATGAGTAAACCGAACTTCAAGTGTGGAATCGCTGGAGTGCCACTTTAATTAGTTAGTACATCTCCTTGTGTTATTTAGTTAATATATTTAATTAGATAATAATAATCACTTCTCACAGGTGCAGTTGCTTGTATTGTCTGTTTCTCTCCAGTCTTCTTACTGCAGGACAAACCTGTCAGCATGACATTACCAGATGTACCACCAGATGACAGTATTCTTCCTATGTTGGCCTCATGTTAACAGGCTCATAGACAGACGTGTGACCTGAGTAAAACACTGCAACTGAACAACGTCCCCATGAACCAACTGTGCCCTGATTTATCGCCAGCAGTAAATGCAATGCAAATCAGATGATTAGTATTCTGTGAACACAACGGTTTTAACTCTACACAACAGAAATGTTCAGTGTGGATGCAATTAAATGCCCTTTTCCACCATCAGAGATAAAACTGTATTACGCGCACACAAAATAATAATACTTATCTTGTCTGTCACTATCAGAAATCACTGCAGGGAAACTGGAGATAAATGATTTCATGATGTATGAAAATGAATTGAACAAGTCCAGATTTTACCGTCCAGACTAAGATATTTTAGCAGTGTAATTTAATTACATTCAATAATGCAATTGTGTGCTGCAGCCTCATGTGCAGAAATGAATGTGTGCCAAGTAGTAGGTGTTATAACTTAAGTCTATAACTTTTGGTGAGATGTAAACAAAGATGCTCATTCTCTTCGGAAAAAAAGGAGAAAAACACCAACAGATTGTGTGTAACAATGTGGCTGGGAGTCAAGGTGACAATGAGGCATAGTGAGTAAAAGAGAATTACAGCCAGATCAACTTGAGATGTAATTATGTGGGTGCTTTGCTGCCATTTGGACAACAGCAGTGTGTTTTTGTTAAATGTAGACAAGTGAAAACCCATAAAAACGAGATTTTAACTGGCACTGGCACACAGTCTGAATATCCTGCTGACCTATAGTGTATTCAAAGTGTGTTTTCTATGAACTGCATGCCCTGTGCTACCTGAGAAACCTCAGGCACACTTCACCAACCTTTTATCTTTCACAAGGTTCTGACAAGTCTCATTTCCATTTTTTATGTTTTAATTCCCCTGAAAATCCTAATTATGTGGAATAAAAAATGTATTCACATGGAAAGAGCTGAATTTACCCACTAGCCAAACACAAGAAACCCAAAAGAGAGAGAGAAAGAAAAACACACCATCAACTAAATATGTTTAAATCCTCACTTCAGGACCCTATGGAGAGTAAGAATCAAAGGAAGAAATAGTAGAAATAAATTGGAGGGGGGAGTTGTAAGTGAAGCGTAAACTCTTTGGCCTGTTGCTGTGTTGTGGGAAAGCTTCGGTGTGGCACACAGGCATGACGGATCCCCTCAAAGCCTTCAGTTACTTGAGACAAGATAGAGAGCCTTTGAGATCATGACGTAAGTAGCGGTGATCTGCTGGGAACAATCAACCATGTCCATGTTTTCTTTAGTGCTCATGCATGCATTTGCTGGAGGCTGAGATGACACCTTCAGTTCTGAAGGAGTGACCAGAGTAGTAGGCAGGAGAAGTACTGGACAAGAAGGGTACATGCAGAGGTGAGCATCAGCACTGAATATGGAGGAACCAAGATTGGTGGTTATTTTTAAGAGGGGCCAAGCCTCTGAACTTCTGAAATGAGAAAAGAGGGTCAATGATGGCATTGAACTGATCAGGAACATGAGAACATATTGGTGTGTAAGGGATTGCCATGTTAGGCATCGCATTAACAGCATGAAGGATGAGGCACTGGAGTGACCTTGTTAATTATGTCTATGTCCATGTATAAGGTTGTTCGAGTATACAAGGATGGACGTGTAACTATTTGTAGCCCCATGAGAGAGCTGTGGCTATTTTGGGGTAGATTCGAAGTTAACAGCTGTCAAGTGTAGCTGCTATTAGCTATTGTTAGCTCAGTTTGCTAGCTAGACTGTCCAGAAAGAGCACAGGGGTAATGTTAGGGATTGTATAACAGCTGTTTTGGCTCACCAGGAAGTGGAGGTTTTCTGGCCCGGAGCATGGCGAATACTGATGATAAGTGAAGCCAGTGTTGTGAAAGATCCAGAGCAGGGCAAGAGGCAAATGTAACTGTAACTTGTAGTTGTTGGTGAGAGGTTTGTGAAATAAAAGGCTGAAAGACAGATGCAGGGCTGGATTTCTTGCTGTTGGACTAGTAAGTAATATTAGCTGGCTGCTATGTCTTGTGTTGTTGACCTTGCTTGATGTTTGGCTGTTAGCAAAGTTGTCGACTCATTCGTTTTTGATTGTAAGTGATATAATCATAACATGTAACTTTAAATCATCTTCCTGACAATATGATGAAGAGAAACTGTAAACTGTGTTTAGACAGACACATAGATTCTGTTGATAGAATTTAGAGATGGTCATGTTGTGCTGGTTCAGTGGCTCGACTACTGCAACATCCCATTTGTTGTTGAAAATGTTCCTTCACATCAACAATATTGTATTTTTTTTTCTTTTACAGTTTCCATCAGACAAAGCGTTCATTCAGTGTGGTTTTAAAATGCTTGATCTACCATTTGACAGAAGTGCCAGCAGACACGGAAGAACATAATTTACTCATCATAATGGACAAATTAGGGGCACGCCAGCTTCAATCTGTCATTTGTTGTATGATGGTTCCTCTGCTCTGGGGGTCGTTTTGGCAGGCCTGAACATTTAAAGGAATATAACAGGAAATGGTGTAGAAAACATATATAGCCTATTAGAGACGACCATGAAGCGCTGCCAACCCCCTGCAATTTGATTTCTGTTTAGCTGTTGTCCTGCTGTTGTGGCGTTTGACAGTTCTTGACGGAGTGCAATGCACTCCAGTAGATCTTGACACTAAAGTAGCAGTTGCTGTTTCATCCAGCTTTTAACCAATTTTAGTCCAAAGACAGAAACACCCTTTTAACAAGATAATAAGCATGCACTTGCATCCTCCTGACAAGTGCTCAGCAACAATGCCTTTCCCCTTATGCTGTTGTCCAACTCATAGTAATATACTGGTGTTGTCTACCGGCTCTTGCTGACATTAACAAGATATGCCTTTGAAATATCATGGCCTTTGGGACTGGGTCAGAGTTACTATTTATAGAAGGGCAAGACTTCACGATAGTTTGGCTTGCTTGAGTGATAACTGTAAGTACAGTGTGTTTTTGTAGCTCCACTGCAGCTCGTTATTGCTTCAGGCTCTTGGACAGATGTGATCTACAGAAAAACATTGTTTCTTACAGTACCGCTACTTGCTTACTTAAGTTATGTAGCAGCATGAACATGGTAAACATTGCAGTGGTGTTGTTGGGTCTGCAGTATGGTAACTGTGACTGCAGAACCATATCAATATAGAGTCACCCTACAATTCCCCAGTTTGTAAAGAATATTGGATGTGAAGTCATCATCTTAATCTGTGATTCAAGATGGGGCCCTTAGTTATTTATGTGTCACATAATTGAAAACCTCTATCATCAACTTATGCCCCACCCTTTACCTTATATATCCACTCTCCTCCACCCTCTGCTTAATATTCATCATTATGCCTTTAAAATGCTGAACCTGAGCCCGTGGGGGTCGGTGCCTCTCTCACAGTGTCTCTGGGCCTCGTTGTGTGTGCCTGCTGTCTTACTGTTTACATTCTTCCAGAGTCAAAGCTGCTTCAACTTGTAGCACCATGTCTAAACCCTTGTCTGACCATGACAGAAGGAAACAGATTTCAGTGCGAGGCCTTGCTGGCATTGAAAATGTTGCAGAACTGAAGCAAAACTTCAACAGACATCTCCACTTTACGCTGGTCAAGGACAGAAATGTTGCAACCAGAAGGGATTACTACTTTGCTCTTGCCAACACCGTGCGTGACCACTTGATTGGCAGGTGGATCAGAACCCAGCAGCACTACTATGAGAAAGATCCCAAAGTAAGTTCAAGTCATAACCAAGGCACTTACAGGCATGTTAATATATACATTTATTAATTAACTGATAGACTAATTAATTAAAAGGTGCTTTTCTTTTAATGGGATAAAGAGTACTACATGTACGGGTACAGGGGAAACTGGCCACTATATTTGATCTAAGATCAGGTTCTCACCTTCAGGATATTTATGGAAGTCATTGTGTTTTACACTGTTCCATGAAATAACTGTTGTTTCTGCTCCTTAAACAAAGGCTGTGAATCATTTCCATCAGAATGCAGGGTTTATATTCTCCAACTGTACTTTCAGCAGCCTGATGTCAGTGTAATGTCAAGTCATGACATTTAAACTTCACCGGGGCTTCTTAGCACTCTGCTGGTATGCTGCCATTCTTATAGTGTGTTGAAACATTAAACCTCTCCCTGACCTTCTGTTTCCATCCTGTCTGACTATAAAGCACATAGCCTTCACTTGTGTCATATGAGCACATGCCACAGAGGGCATCTGAGTTCATATAGAAGTAGTCACACAGTGGCATAATACGAAAAGAGATAGATAGTTGCTGTCACTAGAACGATGAAGCAAAATTGCCAATCAAACCACATTATTCCTTGAAACACAAACCATGTGCAATTACAAGAGAGGGTTCAGACAAAAAGCTGCATTTACCTAATGGAAAGAAGATCATTATCTTCACCTGAAGTTTTCCTTCACACCTCTGTTTACTCTGCTGGGTGCTAAATCTCATAAACTCACATGAAGCTAATTTTCACACACTGTTTAATCTCATGTAAACATCAATCTCATGATGGGCTGCAACCTCTAACTCTGGAACCATCTGACCTTCTAACTGTATCACCTTGTTCCAGTGCTCAAGACTGAAAGGTCAGAGGTGACTCCCTTAAAGGTCTTGTAGGTCTGGAAGGAGGGAGTCTTGTGCTCACATACTGCAAAGTTACAAGATTCATTTTTACACTAATCATTGCTAATATGGATTGTTGGATAAAATATCTAAAGAGCATAGTGAGATGAAACAACAACAAAGACTAAAATCAGATAAGATTTGATACACAAGGCTCTGTGGGTCATATTTCTTATTATTTCATATCTATCTGAACTGCTTTTCCTATCACTCCTAGACTTGAACTCCACAATGAAAGGGTATCACGCTCAGGCTGACCTTTACAGCGACCTCTACAGGAGCTATTTTTGCCTGGGCCAAAATGTTAAATACCCAAAGCAATCTGTCCCCTCTCTCTCTCTCTCTCTCTCTCTCTCTCTCTCTCTCTCTCTCTCTCTCTCTCTCTCTCTCTCTCTCTCTCTCTCTCTCTCTCTCTCTCTCTCTCCCTCTCTCTCTCTCTCTCTCTCTCTCTCTCTCTCTCTCTCTCTCTCTCTCTCTCTCTCTCTCTCTCTCTCTCTCTCTCTCTCTCTCTCTCTCTCTCTCTCTCTCTCTCTCTCTCTCTCTCTCTCTCTCTCTCTCTCTCTCTCTCTCTCTCTCTCTCTCATCTCCTCTCCTCTGCCTTTTCTCCCCAGCCTGTATCCACCCCTCCATGTCAGACAAGAAAAAACACAACTAAATGGCAAAGGCTAAACACAGGCTCAGGTGGCACATTTCTATGCCCTCCCAACCACAGAGATAAATCATGAAAGTTACATTCTTCTTCTGTTATTTCTCTTTGATTTCTTTGCCAGTCCGGGGTTTGGATGTTATTGTGACATTTGGCCTTTGGTTTCAGTGCCATATTTGTTCCCATCATGCTACTGTGGGGACCTTTCTGTAACCCTAATCATACGAAGATACTAAAATATCCTTGTAGGCAGTGGTCAAGTTGTACTGTGGTAATCAACTATGTTTTATTCACGGTTTTTCTCTTTATATTTTCATTTTTTTATTCTTTCTTTTACCGATGTATTCTTTTTTTATTCAGTGACTTTATTTCAACTGCTTACACAGCCTCTAACAGGGGCACGCAGAGGTTTTGTTTTGAACTGAGGGTGACTTAATGTTGCGTAATGTTTGAATGTGTTCAAAGAAATGACAGCACATAAAAAATGATAACTTTAGATAGTCCTGAGTAATAAACTAATATCCAACCAGAATTTTGATTCTGACAGTAAACCTCTAGTAATAATGCCCTTCGACATGTGCTTTGATACACGAGTCAATGAAAAAATAAAGAGACAGGAGAGAAACACAGGGTCACAGTTTCAGTTCCCTTGGTATTCATCCCAAGTTTTATTCATCTCAGAGTTTACTCTAAACCTGCCACCAGAAACCCAGAAACTCTTTGACCCTACTTCTACCAATAAAAACAATTAAATACAATTTTAAAATCTGAGCAAGAACACTGTTCCCTCCTGACTTTTACTGTTCCTGTGCATCATTTACACCACTGTCTTTTTTGGCTGTTCATTCAGTTTGATACTGATTATTTCTCCCCTTCCAAATCTGTAGCGTGTGTACTACATCTCCCTTGAGTTCTACATGGGCCGCACACTCCAAAACACCATGGTGAATCTGGCATTGGAGAACGCCTGCGATGAGGCCACGTACCAGGTGACACAAAGATGCTTCATTTATTTCTTCTATGAAATTTCCTTTTCCGACTATTCTAAAAATATCCCAAAATCACCACGTTCTATTATCCTCTACAGTTGGGTCTGGACATGGAGGAATTGGAGGATATGGAAGAAGATGCTGGCTTGGGAAATGGTGGTCTGGGTCGCCTTGCCGGTGAGCATCTTTTTTCACCATTCATATTTCTAAATTTAATGTTGACAGACTTAAATAATACATTATTTTATATAAGTAAGTCACAGCTTGTTCATGTGCTGTCTCTGGTTTTCAGCCTGTTTCCTGGACTCCATGGCTTCACTGGGTCTGGCAGCCTATGGTTATGGCATTCGCTATGAATTTGGTATCTTCAATCAGAAAATCGTCAATGGATGGCAGGTTCGAATGAATTTGACTCAGTTTTTATTGCTGTTTTCATATTAAAAAAATGCTTTAATGAATAGAAATGTATGTCATCCAGGTTGAGGAGGCTGATGATTGGCTGCGCTTTGGCAACCCCTGGGAGAAGGCACGTCCTGAGTACATGCGTCCAGTGCAATTCTATGGCAGGACCGAGCATCACCCCGATGGTGTCAAATGGGTTGACACTCAGGTAAGACTACAATTTAAAGTAAATGAGTATGAATAATTATAGAAAGATGTCATCTGAAATAATGTATGTATTTGTTTCGTCCTGCTATGGTCTTGGCAGGTAGTGCTGGCTCTGCCATATGACACCCCTATCCCTGGCTACAGAAACAATGTTGTCAACACCATGAGGCTGTGGTCTGCGAAGGCACCGTGCGAGTTTAACCTTAAAGACTGTATGTGTTTGGCAGAGAACAAATGTTTTCAATCAAGTAATAGCTATTAAATGAGGATTAATACGAGGAGTATTCTTTCCCCCTTGACAGTCAATGTTGGCGGCTACATCCAGGCTGTGTTGGACAGAAACTTGGCTGAGAACATCTCCCGTGTGCTGTATCCCAATGACAATGTAAGAAAATGTGACTATATTTTTTTTTAATCCATCAGACTTGTGCTCATATTGTGGCCATGCATATGCAAACCTGGATTAGATTGGATTAGTTGAATATTTTAGGGGCTGTCGACTGTATGGCTCCTGTATGGACTGCTCCTTTGTCTTCAGCTAGAGCCACTGTGTGCTCTTTAAGCTTCATTTGAAGCTGTCCTTTATAGCTGATATAAGAACTGGCCACCATGTGCTTACTCCCTGAAGGCTCAAGAAAGAGGATTTGGGAGATAACCATCAGCCGGAGCTATAACTCATGTCAGGACTGATAATTTATGTCTGTGAGGGCTGAAATGGTGGTGGAGCAGAGGTTTAAATTCAGTTCAGTCAGTGTTACACTGCTGTTCCATCATGTTGTATATTCCCACTAACACAAAAGCGCTGCAGTACTTCGTTGATTACTTAGTTAATCTAATCTTATTAAAAGTTAATCTTCTTCTTTGATCTTTTGATTAGTTAATCAAACATTCAAATTTACAGTTTCTCTAATGTGAATGCTTTTCACAGTTTCATATCATTATTCATATAATTAGGTAATTTAGCAGATTAACTTGTATTACTTTTCTTTTAACAGACTGAAATATTTCATAGATCAATTCATTATGGAAATAATCAACCGTACAGTTTCTTTTGATTTGATAATAACAAATATTCCATTGCTTGTTGAGGGTAATATTTCCTCAGATAACCTTTATAAAATCACCTTAATATTCAAAAACATTGACAAAAACATTGCCTTAAACACACCAGTGGTTACATCTACTTTTGTGTGGCTTAATAAAAGAGTAATTGAACATACATTTGTTTTCAGAGGGAGAAAAAATTGAATGACTTTTGAATTTTCAAGGATCATTTGGTTCAAACACTCAACAATGAATTTAGCTTCCATGAAAATCTCCAATAATTGTTAAAGTGAACTGCATATTTACACAATGTAGACAAAGAAACAATACACTTCCATCAACATACAACTGTATAATATACATGGGTAATAATTTTCTTAAAATGAAAATATGTCAGTTGTCCATGAGTGAATATTAGAAATATATATATTAGAAATATGCAAAAAGCTATTTTTAAAGAATGAAAAACCTTTTTCATGTTCGCCTGCAGAACAGAAACAGACAAATGTGTGTCTTTGTCCTCAGTTCTTTGAAGGAAAGGAGCTCCGTCTGAAGCAGGAATACTTTGTGGTATCTGCCACCCTGCAAGACATCATTCGTCGTTTCAAGGTCTCTAAGTTTGGCTCCAGGGAGATTGCTCGCACAGACTTCAGCAAACTGCCTGACAAGGTGAAGTGGAAAAACTCAACCAAATATTTTCTGTCAAAAATGAAAAGGTTTCCCCCGTGATGTTCTCTCTGTTTTCATTAAATCACCTCTGTCAGTGTGTTGAAGAGGTTGTAGGTGGGTTTTATGAGAATAGCTGAAATGAAGTTGTATCTACAAAGCACTTTCTGCCATATTCTAATTCTGTATTGACAGTTAATAATGCGCTGCATATACAGGTTGCCATCCAGCTGAATGACACTCACCCAGCCATGGCTATTCCTGAACTGATGAGGGTTCTGGTTGATGAAGAGAAGCTTGATTGGGAAAAGGTGAGAAGTGCAACACTGACATCAGCCAGCAGAACTGATTTTTTTATATTATATATATATTATCTATAAATATATTACAATTTTAGTCTTTGAAACCATGACACATACTATTTATAATACTTCATGTTGCTTCATTTGCAGTGTTTCATTCATTTCATTTCATTGTAGAAAAAGAGAAATTATACACCTCACAATGTTTCTCAATGCAGTTATTATTTCCATAAAGTCTTGCACAGTAATATATCAGTATATACATGTGCATATTTTCTCTTGCTGGTGTTCAGGCCTGGGACATTTGTGTGCGCACCTGTGCCTACACCAATCACACCGTCCTTCCTGAAGCTCTGGAGCGCTGGCCAATTGACCTCTTTACTCATCTGCTGCCTCGCCACCTTGAAATTGTGTATGAGATCAACCGTCGCCACCTGGAGGTGAGTACAGCACATTGCAACATGTGATCATTTCCACAGTGTTTTGCATACAGTGTGTTGCCTGATATGAACTGTCAGAATAATCTGTCAACTCGGTGAACTGGGCGGATTTGAAGGTTTGGACCAAGGCAGTATAAGATGTATTTATGGCTCCTCTTCACTGTCAGTGTTCTCTGTTGTTAAATAGCAAGTCATAAAGTCTTGTCTGTCTGTACTTTTATCTGACTGGTTGAACACATTATATCATGTCAAAACTTGGCAGTCTAAGAATTAGGGCAACATTGAAAAACAGTATTTACAAATAGCAGATTCTGATTAACAGTACAAAATATAATCAACAAATAAATGATGATGTGTTGTTATTGATAAAGAAAAACTTTTTCCTTGATGATTCACAAACTATCTTGCAGTATGGAAATACTCCTTTACACATACGAGCTGCAACATTTAAATGATGTACACATTGATGCATCTGTAATTATAATTCAATAATATAATACATGTTATTTTGAAAAGAGCCATTCTGCATAAAGAGTACTTTAAATGCAGGTCACTATATTTCCATTCGTGTATAATTAGCTGAAGATAAGAATTGTTCCATTTTTGTTTCCTTAGAATGACACTTATAAATCTAAAGTTGCTGTACTTGTCTTCCACAACACTGCCACGTTGCGTCTCCATGTTTCTACAGCAGCCCAGAATGGACAAACTAAACACTGACTCTAGACAAGGCGTTTAATGTTTGAAGTGCAGTTGGCAGCCACCATAGTTTCCCCCATGTGTTTGGGACAGAAGGGCGAGTGGTCGGGGGTTGCACAAAATCCTACACAGTGCTCCTTTAAGTAAAGATCTGAGTACTTCATCCACCACTGAGTTTGGCTGACTGAATACATTAAGAGCAGAGCAAATTTAAAAACATGTGAGGCTTTAAAAGGTGAAAAAAACAAGCAGCACACTAATTGTGATATTTGTTGTTTTATGATTATGAATGGATATTTTAAGATTGCCACTTTGGATAGAGACTCGGCTGCAGAAACCCACAAAAATGCAAGGAGGGACTTTAAAGATTAGCATGAGCACCTAAATCCTGTGAGCAAAGTGAATATACATTAATTTTTAATTACAACATCTGTCACAATTATATTTACATGGCCTGAGTTCCTCCTGAATAGAGGAAGAAATCATTATGACATGAAGTGGCGGGCAGATTTTATGAGCTGAAGCTCAACCAGAGCTGTGCAATAATACACTGAATTAAACTGATCTACTTACGTACTGCTGAAATTGTGTTTTGCTGTTGATTTGATATTATTTTGACCTACTTAAATACACATGATGATGGAAATCTATGACTGATTATCTTCTTTTTAACTTTACAGAGAGTTGCTGCCAAGTACCCTGGTGACAATGATCGCCTGCGCCGTATGTCCCTCATTGAGGAGGGTGGTCAGAAGAGGATCAATATGGCCCATTTGTGCATTGTGGGTTCACATGCTGTCAATGGAGTGGCCCAGATACACTCCGACATCCTCAAAGCAACTGTGTATGTCCCTAATAGAAACATAACATAATAGTAACGGTGGTAAATCAACCAAAATACAGTGCATGTTTATGTTGTATATGTTTCACTATTATTTCACGTACTGCTGCCTAATCTCTGTCTTCAAATATTTGCCTGAAGTTTCAAGGACTTCTATGAAATGGAGCCACACAAGTTCCAAAACAAGACCAACGGCATCACTCCTCGCCGCTGGCTAGTTATGTGCAACCCCGGGCTGGCTGAGGTCATTGCCGAGGTTAGCTCCGTTTTAACACACATTCTTCATTCATAAAGGACATTGGAAGCTGAAAATACCTTTTGTTTACTTTCCTTCTACTTTTCTCTATTCTTTGTGTAAATAGAGAATTGGTGAGGACTTCATCCGTGACCTTGACCAGCTGCAGGGCCTCCGCAAGTACGTGAACGATGAGGCTTTCATTCGCGATATTGCCAAAGTGAAGCAGGTAAATAATGTGTTATTTCTTTGTCAACTTTGCAGTTGTGCAAGTGTCTGGTTAAAACTATTACGCTTAAATAAATGCTTGTGAATTAATAATCGTGCTTTATTACAGCTGGTTATTTAAATACAGCTGCTGCACTGTAGCACAATGCCCCGCTGAGAAGAGGCACACATTCCACATGAAGCAATCTGTGCCTCTGAAGGCTTTTGCTAAAATTCTGAATATGTGTGTACAAGTAAATATTCAAGCTGAAGTAAAGCTTGTTGTATTTGACGTAATGCAGTCAATGTTTTGACAATGCAGGAAAACAAGTTGAAGTTTGCTGTGCATTTGGAAGAGCACTACAAGGTGAAGATCAACCCCAACTCCATGTTTGACATTCAAGTCAAGAGAATCCATGAATACAAGAGACAGCTGCTCAACTGTCTGCACATCATCACCTACTATAACCGTAAGTCTACACATTTAGAGTCTTCTGAGTGTGAGAGAGAGCCTGAAGAGATTTTTTCTGACTGCCTCAGTCGTGTAACGTCTTCATATTTCCGTTAGGCATCAAGAAGGAGCCTAACAAACAGTGGACTCCAAGAACTGTCATGATTGGTGGAAAGGTTTGTTTAACAGCATGAAACAAAATATCAAAGCAACAAACGAACAAACTCACCCTCAAAACTCAGGTTGAATTTGTCTAATACAATTTCTTTTCTGCAGGCTGCTCCTGGATACCACACCGCCAAGATGATTATCCGCCTGATCACAGCTATTGGCGAAGTGGTCAACAACGATCCTGTGGTCGGAGACCGTCTTAAAGTCATCTTTTTGGAGAACTACAGAGTCACACTGGCTGAGAGAGGTAATTAAAAAAATCACTGTTTGTTTTCTTGAGTCAGGCATAAAAATTAGAGACATCAACCCTCTACTTCTGTCTCCTCTCAGCCGTCCCTGCAGCTGACCTGTCAGAGCAGATCTCCACAGCTGGTACCGAGGCCTCCGGCACCGGCAACATGAAGTTCATGCTGAACGGCGCTCTAACCATCGGTACCATGGATGGAGCCAACGTTGAGATGGCCGAGGAGGCCGGCGAGGGCAACCTCTTCATCTTCGGCATGAGGGTGGATGACGTTGATGCACTTGACATAAAAGGGTAAGGAACGAACCAGAGATGGTGATATACAGCTGTAAGTCCTCAAATATTTATCCAGAAACTCAAAAGTAATTCGACCTTGACGTGATGCAACAAGGGGACATCGCAGGGAGTACCTTACATCCATTTTTCCAAGATTGTCAACTGTCTACATTTTCATATCAATGCTTTAAGATCCAATGCAATCCGAAAATCCAGGAGCTTTGCAGCTTTTGGTAATGATCACTTTCACCAGAATCAAGTGTCCAACGAGAGACTTTCCACCCTAAATGTTACGCTTTGGAACCACTGACTACTGTTCCTTCATTAACGGGGTGGGTGCTTTTGTTTTCATCACTGAATATGTGTATTATATTTTTTTGGTTCGGTTTAGATACCGCGCTGAAGAGTACTACAACCGCCTGCCTGAGCTGAAGCAGGCTATTGACCAGATTTCTGGAGGCTTCTTTAGCCCAAAGCAGCCTGACCTGTTTAAAGAAATTGTCAACATGCTGATGCATCATGACAGGTAAAGACATCTCTAATGTTTGAAGCCTGCAGTGCACACATTCATACACACATACGATAATGATAACCCATATATAAAGAAAAAACACAACAACTCACAGCCTTTGACATGCACAGCAACATTCAGCACACAAAATCATACACACATGCACACCATACACATTCACATTGTACTATATAGTATATCTGTGTGTCTTTATTTGATTGAGTTAATTGCATTCTTCTCTGCACAGATTTAAGGTTTTCGCTGACTATGAAGACTATATTAAATGTCAGGAGAAAGTCAATGCTCTTTACAAGGTATGTTTATTAAAAATGAAATGTTCATAAAGGTCTTTCATGCATTTAAAGTACGATTTTAATTAGTATGGGTTCACTATGAGTATCACCACTAATGGAGAGAGACTAATAATCTTAATAGTGACTGATCTTATTCATCCTTTTCATCCCTACATCAGAACCCCAAGGAATGGACCAAGAAGGTAATCCACAACATCGCTGGATCTGGAAAGTTCTCCAGTGATCGCACCATTGCCCAGTATGCTCGTGAGATATGGGGCATGGAGCCCACGCTTGAGAAACTCCCTGCTCCCGATGACAAGCAATAAACGTCCATGTCCATGCGACGGCCAACACCCAGTAGCTGCCCTTAAGTGGATAAAAGAGCTTTGTGGTGGACTTTGAGAATTTCTTTTTTTTTATTCAAAATATAAACTCTTATATTTTCAGTCAGACCCATTCTGAAAAAAATCTGAATAAAAGTTGTCCAATAAATTGTGCAAGCCTCAGTGACTTTTTCCATTTCATCGAGTCAGCTATTTCTTAATCGTCTGTTCAACATTTATGCATATTTTAGGTGATGGTTGTGTTTTCAAGCATCACACTAAATTACACCACCACCACATTTTCAGCCTTTAACAATATTGGAGAATCTGCAAAACTTTGCCAAGATTGGCAAATTTTCCAAAGTTGGTACACAAAGGACTTTTCAAAGGATGACGCACACAGCTGGGGTCATTATTTCATAGTGCGAGGACAGAGCTCTTCAGAACTGTGACTCACATCAGATCCCAGAGTCAGATTTGAGAGACACGAATCAGCTGTGAGTAAAACTCTATTCCAGAAGATACAGCAGAAAACAGTCACCACACTGAAATGCAAAGAAACAAATAGTTTAACAGTCACAAAATAATGTGTCTTACAGTGCATGAATATGATATGATGCCATGAGAAAACACTCATATGGCATATATACCAAATGCTGAGACTCTCTGCTATGCTCTTGTGGGTACAGCAGTTGTATTTTGAAGGCCAATATTGGTCAGTGTCAGATGTCCACAGAACCACAGAAAGGTAAATAAACAACATGTCGAAAGTAATTAGTTACTTATTTATAATAGAATTAATTCAATCTTCCAGATGGCATATCAGTGACGTCAGTGTGAATATGCACATCAAAGTGTTTTATATGGGTTGAGGTTGAGAAAGTTTAGAGAGCACTTACTGTCTGACAAATTAAAGAAAGCCTCAGGAGAAGAGAGGAACACATTACTGCTGTCACCATCTTATTAACACTGACTCTGTTTTCAGTAGACGGAGATCTGTAAAGGTGAAATTAACTATCCGTGTTGATGTTGCACATTAGCATCGATTATTCGCAAGTGAAATATGCATTCAGTTCAACGTGGGCTTTTTGTTGTATTTTGATCACATTTGTAATCTGTGGTCAAATCAGCAGACAGGCTGCTTGAGCTGAGTGTTACATCAATATTCATTCAATCTCTAAAAACCTCAGATACAGTACTACTTGATAACAGGTTTATATTACCTAAAGACATTAACCTATTTCATTCTGTATGTCAGTTACAGGTTGTGACATCATGTGGTTTCCCCTCTTCTGATGTTGACTGTAAGCTGCTAAAATACACAAAGTTAAATGGAGTTTGGGAAGGATCGCAAAGGTCATCTCATCACGTGGGAAAGTTAAATAAAGCAAATAATGGGACAATGGAGAGCAGAGTTAAGTTTTGCAATACAAACAAAACCATAAGAGGGATCAGGGTGTCTGATAAGGACTCACAGTTCCTGGATGACAATAACAACAATACAAGACCCAGAAGAGCAGCAGAGAGGACTTTGGCACGGTCACTGACAACAGCACTCTTACAGTCGGAGGCGGTAAAGTAAGTCAGAATGCCAACTGTGATCGCAGCTCACTCAGTGACTACTCCAAAACAATGAACCACAACATCACCACCACCAACAGCAACTGTAAAAAAAAAATATATATATAAGGCCCAGTTTACTGAAACCTTTTCCTTTTTTTTAGGATTCATTTGCAAAGAAATGGGACTTGGCCTTCAGGACCCCCAAACAGAACATTAGTTTTAATTTAAGTAGAGTCAATTATAGCACATAGTGAAGTAGTTAGGTTTGAGGGAGCTCTTAAATAATCCAAGCAGTAACAGAGATTATGTTAAGAAACCCCTCTTAGTATAATCCTCATTGCTCATCCTCATTCTCCCTCTTAAACACACATCAGTGCAAATCTTAAATCGACTACAATGCATTGGCAATGAGATTATGAGCAGAGTAATAGTGATGTCCACACTGTACATGTGCATGAATATGATATGATGTTTCGTGCCACACAGCTGTGAATGAGCATAGCAAGTGAAGCATATTTGAGCAAAGCATGTTAAAGTAAGTGATTTCAAGTAAAGAATGGAATTGTGATGGACTCCCTATTTTTTATCAATAGAAAAAAAAAGTGGATAACTTTTGGATGAAATAGCTTCTTAGCACTGGGCTCTGACTTTTGGACATGCATTGCCTGACTTGTCCTGACTTTTCTTTCTTGGCTTTGCACGGAGACAAAAGGTCAAAGTGTTACGGGCTCAGTTGTGTTGCATTAACAGAACATGAGATGCAAAGTAAAAGAAAGAATAATGTGTAACTTGTGTCAGTGTGTGCTGTGTTTGGCTGAGGCTTTACTGGTGCAATATACAGTATGACATAAGATAACTCTTCAGGACCTGTCTCTGAGTTGAACAAGTTCCAAAGTACAAATGTACATCAAACAGCTTCAGATAACATAAAACAAACCTTTAACTGTTTAAATGGCACAGTTCTACACTGTAAATTGTCTGAGTCTGTAAATTGTTCCTTGAAAGAACCTCCTGCAGTATTTTGGTCCCTTGAGAGCTGAAATTCAGCCATGTAGACATATGATTTATTGTTTACACCAAACAGAGGTGTTGTCATCCTATCCTTATCATAAAAGATATTTTGAATGTTAAGGGTTGAGCTCAAGTATGCCAAGAAAACACACTTTGCCTCTTTAAAATATTCTTAGTTCTTAACCCGGGGCCACGGCGTGTTGGGACCCTGGCGTGTTGGGGGAGGATTATAAAAGACTCACAGCGTCTCACAGCTGAAAAAACTTTCGCTTTGATGCACCTGCAGCTTCATTTAGCCTGGCATCTCATGCTGATATTACACAAGTGCACATGTTGCTCAAAACTAATCATCAGGAGACAAACCAGGCAGAAAAGTCTCAGATTTGAGCTATGTACTCTGTAAACACAATACAAACTATTACAAAGAAGTGCAGGGTATTGGCAGCAGTGTTGTAGTTCTGTCCTGAACAGTCACTTATTGACTGCATTGTCTGTTTTAAAACACGTGGTCACTTAGGATAGATAAAGGTCATTGTGCTGAAGTGCTTTTGGATAGTTGAATATTTGTCAGCATCCTTATAAATTTGTCAAACACTTACTGGTTTTCCTTTCCTAATTGGCTACTGCTGAAGTTTTGAATCCGGTACACGAATCCCTGCTGACTTATGAACACACTAAGGTAATATTTATGGAAATCATTAAAGAAAATGACAAAAAAAACAAAAACAAAAGACAGATTAGTTTAGTTGACCTCAACCTCATATGCACACACATGCAAATACACATCCACACACACACTCTATCGACCTGTGCCTCATAAAAGTAACCAATAAACCAATAAGGGGCAGGGAGTTTGTTTCATTGCAAAGAGGGAAAAGAGCAAAGAGCATTATATCTTGGTGCTGGAGCTCACATGCACTGAAACACTTCAACCAGGTATTTGTCCTGCACAGCAAGGACTCAGCATGCTACCTCAGTATTCAGTGAAAGAGCTGCTAATACCTCAAGAGGTTACATTGCACTTCTAATAATCCAAGGTTCAGAAAAGCTGTAGGAATTTGAGAGCCGATTACTCACTTTAACACACTGCAGCAACAAGACGACTTTTGCTTCTTTTTGGCTTTTTTTAAGGACTCTCTCTGGAACTCTTTGGCCAGGATTTTATTTGCATTGACAGATATCTGTGAGCTGATGTTCTTATTTTATTTTGTAGATGTTTTATGTAATGAGGGGAGACTAATTCTGCGGGTAAGTCAATTAACTTTGTTTTATTAACACATTGAAATGCATAAGGCAAATATAGTCAGTGGTTAGTTCTGGTAACTCATTTTTTCTTTGATATTTTCACAGATGCTAGAGTAACAGTATTTTTTGCACATCAAGGCATTGTAAAGAAGCTACCAACAGCAGGATTTGGTGCCAGTGATAATAAGTCACCTTGTGCCGTTCTGATTGTGCAAAACTATGCCGTTTGGTGACCTCCTGGAGATGGTGGGAAGCACAGGGCGCTTCCAGATCCTACATGTGACCCTCCTCTCCATCCCTGTGTTAATGATGGCCAGCCACAACCTGTTGCAGAACTTTGTGGCAAGTGTGCCTCTTCACTACTGCAATGCACACACAAACCTCTCTCAGTCCCAGCTGAGCCCAGAGGAAATCCTGCTGATCACAGTGCCACTAGATCAAAAAGGAAAGCCAGAGAGGTGCCAGCGTTATGTTACTCCACAATGGCACCTTCTGGTTAAGAATGGGAGTTCAGAGGAGCAGGAAGACACTCTGGATGGTTTTGATGTGGATCTACAGGAATGCACAGACGGGTGGTCCTATAACATGACTGAGAGGAGCTCCACAATCATATCTGATGTAGGAATGCATCTTTAATCTGTTTTCACTTCATTTCTTTTACATGTTTGTGTGTTATCGTGTCATGTGTTCAATGTTGATATTTTTGTCAGTGGGATTTGGTGTGTAATATGCGCTCTTTGAAGCAAATGGGACAAACTGTCTACATGGGAGGTGTGCTTGTGGGAGCTGTTATCTTTGGAGGTCTTTCAGACAGGTAACATCTCATCCCTACTTGTTTTACATTTGTAGTACAAATTTTGTGATATAACCTGACGTCACAGACTCTTTTTCTCTTCTTCTCTCCTAGATATGGTCGACGCATCCTCCTGCTCATCTCTAACATGCTGATGGCAGTGTCAGGAACATGTGCCGCTTTCTCAAACTCCTTTGCCCTCTTCTGCCTGTTCCGGTTTGGTTGTGGCATGGCTCTGTCTGGCCTGGGACTCAATACCTTCTCGCTCAGTAAGATATTTAGATAGAAGACAATCAGTATACCCTGTAAAAAAAACTTAACTGGATGCAGTCCACAGGCATGCTATGAAACTTCTATACAATATGTCTCTTTTTGTGATTTTTTAATTTAAAGTTGTGGAGTGGATCCCCACTCGTGTCAGGACAGTGGTGGGGACAATAACAGGTTACTGTTACACGTTGGGGCAGTTACTCTTGGCAGTCTTAGCCTACTTCATTCGGGACTGGAGGTGGTTAACCCTGGCTGTGTCTTTGCCCTTCTATGTCTTCTTCCTCTTCTCTTGGTGAGATGACAGTTGATGATGATGATGTTGAATATATTGAACAGCAAATCTAAGTTAGGGCTGTGACCACAATTACTGACGTTTGAAGTTACAGAGATTTAGTGATCAAACAAATAAACTCAACAAATATCTCATACAGGTGGTTTCATGAATCTTCAAGATGGTTGGTCCTGAGTAATAATTCGGAAAAAGCCATCAAGAACCTTAAAAGTGTGGCCAAATTTAATGGGCGCCATGAAGAGGGAGAAAAAATTGACATTAAAGTAAGGAAACATGATGTTTTTTGTGTTGTTTCACATCTATCTTTGCTTATAATTATGTATGAAATCTATTTGGTTTAACAGAACCCTCTTTTTGCATAGATGCTGCAGGAGTCCATGAAGAAAGAGATGTCCGGTTCACAGGGCTCCTACTCTGTCCTGGATCTGTTCCGCACACCCACAATGAGGTCTATGACAGTCTGCCTCAGCGCTGTCTGGTACATGTCCTGCTCTTGTTGTAGAAAAACTCAGTGACAGTTTTTGAGCACCTTTTATGAAATAACAATGACATGATGCATATTTTTTTTAGGTTATCCACAAGCTTTGCCTACTATGGTCTTGCTATGGATTTGCAAAAGTTTGGAGTGGACATCTACTTAATACAAGTGATCTTCGGAGCTGTTGACATCCCTGCTAAAATTGTCATGACTGTGTCTATGAGTTTTATTGGACGCCGTCCATCACAGTCTGGTGCCCTCATAGTTGCTGGAATCACTATCTTGATCAACCTGCTGGTACCATATGGTATGTAAGTGCATGCAGGGTGAATATCATATTAAAGAAACAACAAAGTGATCTGATTGCATGTTCCACTCCTGTGCAGAACAACAGACTCTACGTACCTGTCTGGCTGTAATGGGTAAAGGTTGTCTTGCTGCCTCCTTCAACTGCTGCTACCTTTACTCTGGAGAACTGTTCCCGACCATCATTCGGTAAGTCTTTAGGAAGTGTAACTTATTTTAACACACAATTTTACTGAGAAGTTTAATTCAGTTTATTTTGATTATTGAGGAAATTAGAACTCATCTGTATTTATGAATTAGCCAGATGATAGTTTTTGTACTGGACTTACTCTGACGATTAACTATTGTAGTATTGATTGTACTCATGTCGCTTCAGTCATTTTTGCTGCAACTCCTTTAGAATTGCAATTTTTTTCAGTTCCTTGTTATTTCAATAAATACATACTTGGGGATACAGTAGTTGGAGTGTCTTTGTGTTAACTTGTGTAAATATCTACCAAAATAACCCCGTAGGCTACAGCGCAGAAGAGCTGTGTGGTGTGTGTTTTTGCCTGTAGTTCATTCAGTTGGTGTTCACATTCATGTTTTATGTCGGGAGAGCAGAAAAAGGTCAGAGGGCACGTGGGCACATAAACATTAACAGTGTCAGTGTGAGAGTCACCATCTACCACGACACAAGGGTGAAGGATAATCCTAAACTCAGTGACACAGTTCATTACTGCTCGTTTTGTAACACATATGCAATGAAAACAGCTGCAGTTTCTCAAACTGTGGCTTCAGCAATGTCCTGGAAACATCTGAGGAACTTCTTTGGATTGCAGCTCTTTTACTATTCTACCTCTAAAACATTATTATTTTAAGATCTTTACCATATTATAAAATAATAACAGTTCCACATATGCATCAATACCTTATAATCAACACCACAATCGCTGTTTGTTGTACTTTTTCTCCCTCAGTCAGAATGGCATGGGCTGTGTTTCCATGATGGCTCGTGTAGGAGCCATGGTGGCCCCCATGGTGCTTCTTACAAGAGACTCTATACCTTGGCTACCAGGTTTAATCTATGGAGGAGCTCCGATTCTCAGTGGAGTGGCTGCAATATTTCTTCCAGAGACACTTGGCTCACCTCTTCCTGACACAATACAAGATGTGGAGGACAGGTAAGCTCAAGCTCCAGGAGACAAGATGTGCTCCGTACAGCTGTCCATGTTCCAAAATCAAAACATCATGCTTTAAGAGAAAGAGAGATAAGCTGACTCATCCATACTTATCTATTTTAAACACAGGGGATCTGGGAGAAGATCCAAAATGGCACCAAAAGAAGCCATAAGCTTGCAAGACACACAGGCGGATCTCCTAAAGCCGGCTGCCTGAGGGCATCTGTATTGTACTCCTGATGTTTTTACTGACATGTTAATGAAAGTAGAGTGGGTACTGCTTTTTCACTTGCTTGTTTATTTGTTTGATTTCTATAAAGAGTTTATTGTGTCTTACGACTGCTGAATAAATGGAGTTCCAATGTTATTTTTCTGAACAGGTCAATACAGTGAAATGAATAGCTGCAAACACTCAGACCTATGTTTATTTGCTATACAGTAGCTTTGAGGACTTAAGTCTTACTTCAGTTCTGTTTTTTATTTTACATATCTGTATTAAAACATAATAATTCCTTTATATCAGCCTTCTACATGTTATACTGTGCTTACACTGGTATTTTTAAAACTACTTTACCGTATATACAACCTCGTATTTGTGAATAAAAATGTATTTTCATTAAAATCAACATGTCTCGTGTGTCTCTCTTTTCTTATGGTCTGCTGAACCCAAATCATTAGCATGATTTGTAATGTCTCAATTAAATGATTAAAAGAGTAAGTGAAACAAGTCGGATGAAGATCCTGATGTACAAGAAATAAAAGATCTAAATTTAATCAGAGAAAAAACAGTGCCACCCAATGGGAGACAAACATACAACAGCTTCTAGTTAAAAGGTCACTTTTTCACAGGCTCCTCAGTCAGTCCTGTCGTGGGCGGACACCATGTCTAAACTAAATCCACCAATGACTAAACTTAGCTCATTTTCTTTTTAAGAAAACACACACAGAAAGTATTGCATCATAAACACTACTCCAGTTTTAATTTTACTTTTTAACTTTATGTTGTGGCAATATCTGGTTTTCCATAAATAAGAGTCAAAATTGCCCTTACTCTTTAAATATTAAACTATGGAGTCTCAAAGACAGCTTAGCTAATGTCTGCAGGACCTTTTGGTAACACTTTCCATGAAGAACACATCTATAATACTTTATGTGTTTAATTCATAGTGAATTATAATTGTAAACAATTAAATCTGTATTTTATTTTAGATTATTTTGCTTTGGTGACAGCTTTGCACACTCTTCTCTCAGTCAGCTTCATGAGGTCGTCACCTGGAATGATTTTCCAACAGTCTTGAAGTGGTTCTTATACATGTTGAGCATTTGTTGCAATCCATCTCAACTGGGTTTAAGTCAGGTGATTGGAGGCCAGGCCATCTGATGCAGCACTCCTTCACTGTCTCAGAGGTAACTTTTGGTCTTCCTTTCTCTGGGCAGTCCTCATGCGAGCCAGTTTCATGCATTACCACCTCTCTTCTTGTTCTGAATCTCGCTGTGACACCATCTAGTGGTGTATCCATGCTAATGTGTGAGCTAAACTCAACAAGACATAACCACTGGAATATCTGTATACGATAAAATGATAAAGACTCTTGCTCTTAAAGATTCAATGTGCAGGACAAACTGAGCTGCATTTCATGCTGCTCCCACTTTTTTTTTCTTTTATTAATTTGAGGATAGCCCCACACAGTTGTTTATATATTTACAAATTTCAGCTCTCACATGGGATCGGCGTGTGCCTGGCACTGTACGAGCTATAATAGAACTGCCATGTAAAACAGTTTTATTATAATCTATAAACCGTCAATCTCCAAACAGATATCATAACCAGATTTTGTGTGTACTCGTGTAAAGATAAAGATGACTCAGAATGCAGAGCAAAGCTTTTTTACAGAAATAACTACATCGTAAAATGATATGAATAAAGATTTATTTTCTCATATGAACAGGTGGATTCATTTTTCATTTTATTTTACAATCTATGACAGTCTCACATTTTTTTCTTTTTTTTTTCTAGCATATTTCAGGAATGACATGGGGAAAGGTTCTTTTTTATTGCTGAATGTTAAATGAAATACACTTTCACTGACTGGAAAATAATTGTCTGCTGCTTTTTTACCATGCACCCATCTAACCGTGACCACAAGGACATGCAGAAGAGAGGTGTTCAAACATTTCAAGCGAGGGTGGGGGCAGATGGGGGGTGGGGTCATAAAATTAAACTGAAGAGACCGGCAGGACGTGCCCGCCTGGTAGCATCTCGATTAGGTGAGAGGACTGGCAAAGTGAAGGGAGTATCACATTTAAACTAGAGCACTGTCTTCTTTTGCATTTTTCAGACATACAAAATTAGACCCAGAGGTGAGAAACTCAATGAAATATCTGCAAGTGAGGTGTGACCAAAGACCTTTCTCTATAACAATGTGCATTTACCATATAGCAGTTAGAATTGCAGATCAAACTATTTAGTGTTTACTGTTTTTTTTTTCTTACCAATAATCATCGGATCATTCAGCATTCAGTTTTTTTTTTAACAAGGAGTAAAAACAAACCAACATTTGTCTCACTGAGTCACTTTTAATGCGTTTGACATTTCTTCAGTGGAGGACAGGGGGCTTATATGATTTTGTTCACTTTTAAAATTATCATTGTTTACGGACTAAATTTGAAATGACTAGATCTGTCAACAAGATAAAGCAGTACACAGTACTATTGGAGGAGACACTATCTGGATGTTATTTGACATTACTTGGAAGTGTGCATGTAAAGTGGTGCGGTCTAAAACCAAGTGAAAACATAGTTTGTGGACACAGTCATTCAATGGACGTGAGTATGTGAACAAGAAAGACTGACAACTTGATAGATGGCTGCATAATGGCTTTAAAAACTAACTCATGTAAATATGCATTTATATCATGATATTTCATTCTACACTATAGGCATCACATAGTTTTTTTTTTTTTTTTTACACACAACACACTACAGTCACCTCTTAGAAAATGATGTAATCAAACAGCAAAATAGAAAGTTTGCATATTTTTGCATTGTATGATCCTCCAAAGTTTCACAGCTATATTTCATTTATATTGTCGAGTATGTTCTGTACTGTTCTCCACTGAGCTGTTTCCGGTTGGCTTTCTTTCTCTCTGTATGGGAGTGTTCAGGGAACTGGTAGATTGTATGTTAATATTTAGGCCTTCATTATCTGAGAACCTTAGTCTTAGGTAGACCTTAAGTTGAGGAAGAAGTTAAACAGGGTTTAAGGTGGTGGTGGGGGCGAGGGGGGTGGGGCATGTGGAAATCCTGAGACACTGTGTGGCCTTTAACACGAGCCACAAAAACAGAATGGACACAGAAGGATGATGAGGCATGGGATTAGGGACTGAGTTGAATGAAAACAGATGCAATCTTTTTGTTTTGCCATCATCACCCTTGATGGCTGGGGTCACCCTGTGCCAAGCGGCTCAGTGTTTGTTGGTCTCATAACAGACTAACGTTAGGGAGAACCTGCTGGGGAATAAAAGGGACTTAATTTGGGCAGGCTGGGAAAGGGGTAGAATAGCTGTAAACACATCAAGCAATGACCTGCATAACATACAACCCTATAGCAGCCTTACATGTCCACCTTACACGGAGGGGTGGGAGGGAGGCGGGGGATCACTGTTCTGATAAAGCACTATTCTGTGAACCTCTGATACACTCTTCTGTCAGCTCTGCTGAGACACAAGTAGACCCACATGTTTGATGTCACCACAACAATCAATAAAATTCGTCTAACAATCACAAATACATGCACGCAGTCTGACATGGGCACGCACATGTACACACACACACACACACACACACACACTCACATATAGAGGCATTTACACACCACACACGACCACACAGTCTCTCACTTTCTCTGTCTCTCAGTAGACATTAGTCAGAGGGCAAAAGGGATCTACACTGTCATTATCAGATCCCAAATCATAAACGCTACAGGCGAATCATATGAATGTAAACATACACTTTATGTTGAAGTGGTTTATATTGCGTGACATGAAAAGGGGTTATGTTTCAGTGGGGCTAAACTCCTCAAAGTATGCAACTTGGAAAAGAAAGTAAAACAGGAAACCAGAGAGGAAAGAAAAACATAAATGTGTATAAAAAATGAGGCGTCCATATAAGAAAGGCTACAAAAACCTCCACTGGCCCTCTGGCATCGGCATACAGCAAAAGGCACCACAATATTACTCTATTTTTTACGTTGTGAAAAAACTGGCACATCTTTTTATGCTGTAAATCAAAATGTACATATAAATAGAGTTTTCCCTATAAAAAAGTCTTTGCTGTTAACTAGTAGACAACTTTTGCTAAAATGAAAATAAATATTTCATTTGTTTAGAATATCTGTCAGTTATATAAAATAAAAATATTTCTTATAGATGCAGGTCTATACTATATGGATTTTTGTTGGTTCATTTTCACTCTTTAATGGGGTGTATTGTCCGGTTTGGAGCGTGAGTGTGTAAGTCTTGTATGCATGTTCCCACGCTCACTGTGCCGCCCCGATGAGTGAGAAGTCCGACTGTCCACCGGCCTGTAGATGGTGGAGGGCTCGGTATTCATGTTCTGCATACTGAGGAAGGGTGTGCTTTCACCGTCCTCATCTGACTCACTATCTGTTAGGCAGCTTCGAGACCCATAGTCCCGAGATGCCTCGTATCCACGTGGGGCCACGTGGCCATTCAGTCTGGATCTTCGCCAGCGCCGGCTATCAATTCCACTGGACCCACTTCTCTTTGGTTGCTCCCGAGAGGAGAGATACTCCTGGGTGGTCTCATAGTCTTCTTCCTCAGCCAGCCGGTAGGGGCTGGAGGGTAGACTTCCCCTGCTGTCATTTAGATAGGTACGACGTTGCTGCCGGTAGGGCTCCTGGCACTGGGCATCGTGTAGGGGCACCTGGTATCGGCGCAGCAGAGGCTGGTCATCCTCCAGAGGATAGGGGTTGTGGACAGCAGGAGGGAGAGACATGGCATGGCTGGCATTGGGGGATGTGATCTGGAAGGTAGGCACCTGCGAGGGCAATGAGTAATGGAAATCCACTGGCGAGAGGCGGGCTGGTGTCGTCAGGGCTGAAACATATCTGTGGTAAGTAGAGAGTGAAGTAAATAGTTAAGTAGAGAATAGCAAAGAACAGACGTGAGAAAGAGGGGGAGTGTACAAAAAGCAGTTTGAATGTTTCAAAGGCTTTCTGTTAGCTGAATGAACATTGCCCCTTAAGTGCCAACTTACTATCAAACTGTTAATGAGCGCTTACATATTTAATGGAAAGTAGTATTTTTCCATACATAGTTTGAGCTCAGATGTTCACTTGAACTGAACCGCTGTAAAGTAGTTTGTACGCTACATATAGTGAGACTCCACTTGCAATCTTTCCAAACCATTGGCGTACTTTCAATTACAGTAATGATCTATTTTTAGGAATCCGATAAGTTATTTCATAGTATTGCAGCATTTTTTCCCAAAGTTGAAATCAAAAAGTGTGTTGTAGTTCCACTAACCTTCTACAGTTCAGAATTTAATATACTGAAGTTTGTTATTAAAGCAATAACACACTCGAGGGAGTGCTGTTGTACTATATATCTGCACGGCTGTGATTTGGTTGTAGGCACAAAGCTGCAGGCCTGAGTGCTGAAATTAATCATATATGCAATATGCTGGTATTCAGTACAACATCACGGCCTCGATTGCTTTTATACAACAGTTCTACAAATGATGTTTATTAGTTAGCAGCAATCAGTGATGACAGATTATGATTTTTTTGTTTATTTAATCATTTATTTGGCTCCGCCAACACAAATCATTCCGCAACTGCACTGGGACTGCACATTTGCCAAGCAACACTAACACTAACACTAGTTTGTTAGCTACTTTGTGTAGGTCTACATGTTAGTACGGGCCAGCTGCTTTGTATCATGTATACAACCAGTGATCTGTTGTCAGAATGCAGTTTATTTTTATGGATTATATGTTGACAGTGTCATATGTCAACAGTCTGGCCTTAATCTTGTGTTTCTAGTGTGATGTGTGATGTGATGTGTTTTTACAGTCACTTAAGGAATTGTTAAAATGCCATATTTCTTAAAGGGAGTTTGGTGTCATATTTTCCCTGGACATAAGTTTGTTTGACGTTGACTTCTATTAGTTATTGGTTTAATTAGAGGCTGTGTATTGATTACTGATGGTCGCTGTATGCAGTGGTATGCAGTAAATGGCTGTCCCTTCTGTGTGTTTTTAAACTACCTGTAGAAATAAATTCATCACTGTGATGCAAAGTCTGTTCCAATCTAAGATAGATTATGACTGTTAATGTAAAGGTAACAACTGTTACATTAATGTTACACCTGTAAAGCAAAGTAATACATGTAGTTAAAAGTCCCAGTGCTGTTGTGCTTGCTTGGTCTGAACTAACTGTTGTATAATTTGCAGCGTGATCTGTTTGCAGGGCCGAAATGTCTCCGTAATCCCAGGAAGTTTACGTCACCATTGGCAAAAGCTTCCTGTGGCATCCCCCAGGGATCTATTGTGGATCCACTTCTTTTGTCAATATTCTTGGGGCAGTTAGGCTCGGCTTTCGCTTAAGCAGTTTAAGCCAAGGCAGGAGCAGCTGTTTTGGCTGCCCTTCAGTCTACATTGAAGATTGACGGTGACTAAACCCGCTTCCTCTGCACCCCTAGGCTCTGGACCAACCTGTCCAACAACATCACCCAGCCAACTCACTGTCCTACTTTCTAATACTTTTAAAAACAAAGCTTTTAAGTCTGGCTTTTTTTTTTTTTTTTTTTTTTGTACAGATTTAGTCTTATGTTTCGATTAGGCATACTTTTTACTTTCTTTTTTTTCTGCAGAATGCTTGTGTACAGGATGATCACCATGCAAATCACAGTATAACTCTCCCATAGCTTAACCAGCTCATTATCTGCCATATAAACAATTCATAATTTCTGCATTGTTCATACATGTGCCATGGCTATGTGGGCACTATTCCTGAATGCAAAGTCAATATGGAGGATCTTGAAGATGCAGAATCACAAATGACTGTTGCATGTGGATATGACTGATGCTAGCTCTAAAAACTTGTCTCTAAAGGTAGAAAGTCAGTATTAAACTTTAATGGCAGGTGCATTTTGTGTGTATTCTTGACTTACAGGGGTCTCACACAGGGTTGTCATGGTTGCAACTTTTCCATCACACCTCAACCTAGGCGTAAACTCTAGTTGTCATAGTTAGATTGTTCGAATTGTCAAATTATCAGAAAGTTACGGGTGTCATCACTCATATGGTCCCACAGTCATATTACAGTAGTCACAGACTACCATTCATGTCAATACATTGAGCGACTTAGAATTTACATGTCACTGATGGTAAATCATTGTGGATCAGAGTGTTTGGATCGTCTGTTTATTGCCTTGAGGAAACCACAGCAGGCTGAGCAAGAAATAAGCCTGCCTCAGCTGATGCAGAAGCTGCCTCCATGATGGAAGAGGTGCTTATTACCTGGGATGACTCTGAGGGGATGTTGGTTATGCAATCTGGCTCTGCATAACATCTCAATAGCCGCTATTTACGCACACTGCATTGTTGATACCTTTGCGCTCAGGCACATAAAAGGCAGGACACATATTGTCTGGTTAGTTTTTGACAAATATTAAGGAATTGGATACTCTTTATTCAGAGAACGATTTTTTCACTGCAGCCAGCAACATGTGTAGGACATTGTGTCATGTAGTCAGTTCCAGTAATATTTAGCAATGTTTGGCACAAATGGTAAATTGTACAGCTACTGATTTTCGATATTCAATACCTCAAGTATGTATTTTTCAGGATTAGCACACCATATCTTATCAAGTATAACTTTAGTTTAAGAATTACTTAATGTGTTAACACATATATGTCTGGTCTGCCTTTAGTAGGCCTGAATGTTATCAAGTCAAAATTGATGTGAAGTGTTTTACTAAAAGTCGTGTTTGAGGTATTGTTGATAACAACTGATGAGTTGATGCACGTAATTCGTAAAAATGAGGACGGCACAGCACTCTAGACAGCACTCTGAATACTGTTTCATGGGAAAAACTTGACTCATGCAGTTGCACCCTTGCTGCAGATGATCTGAGATCATTACGCACACTCATCCAGTGGATGCTTCATACCTATGACCTGTACTCATAGAAGCATACTTGGGCTTTGCACTTTCACAATCTATTATTTGTTGTGACAAACCTGCACAAGGGTTTTTATTACTTAAAACGCCCCACTTGTCTGAGAACGTGACCACTTATTTGTTAAAAAATAATCTTGGTGGCCAATGTCTAATTTGTGGCAACCCTGGCTCCCACTCAGTTCTCTCACAGATTTTGTGAGATTTTACTGAATATTATAGTGTCCGATTCCACTGGATCTAATGTGGTTTAACTGGGCTCTTCTGAACTACTGCTCAGGTTACATTGAGCTACAGTACATTTTCCAATGGTGATCCATCTGATATGCTGTTCCATCAAGAGGACATTAGGGTTAATAGTGATTGTACAGACTTTAAACTTTTAACCTTTCAACCTTTAGCTTGTTATTTCAAACCTTCAACACAGAGTCTTCATTTACAAGATCAACAAAGACAGACTTGCTCTATCTAAAGGGGCCATCATTCCCTTTCTTCAAAAAATACATTGACAGCTTTGGAGTTGTTGAAAGGCATATTTCTTTGTTCTTCTGGATGCTTCTTCCTGCTCCCTGTGCTAAACTAGGCTTAAAACATCCCGGACCTATCTCTGTGACACAAAGATGAAACTTATATCTATCAAAAATGTCACAATGCTCCTTAAATAAAATTAAAGGGAACACTTTAGCCAATGTTACAGCAGTTGTATGACCAGAGTTCCCATTGAAATAAGCACTGTTTTTCACTCTTGCCTACCTTAGCGTATTTCATCATCATGCCTGCTGTGTCACTTTCCACTGAGTCTCTCAGAGTGCCCTGACTGGCCTCTCGAGGCTGAGAGAGAACCAGCAGAGAGAGGAAACTTCTCAAAATGTTCACGATAAACCCAGTGCCATATCAGCCACGCAGGCCTATTACCCACCTGTCGCTATGTGGAGAGTCTCCCAGCGAGTCGAAGGAGTCTCCGTACTGTAGGCCCGGACGATGGGGGTCAGAGTAACCACAGTGTGCAGCACGCCGGGCCCGCGCTTCCATGCACGCAGGACTGCTGCATTTACTGGTCCCCACGGATGATGACATAATTCCCGGTGAGTCCGAGAGGATGCTGTCAGAATGTTCCAGACTCCATGTCCGTTCCTCATGTCTGACAAATAAAGAAAGTGTTAACATGTACACGCCCAAGAGTGTCCCAGTGTGATTATTTCTTTCTATGCATTTTTTTTTTTTTTTTTTTGCAAAGCACGCCTTTTTGAAAAGAAGCTTGCACCTGTTTCAAGAAGAAGGGCATTTAACTCATTAACCAAATTAATCAGTCGCTTTGTGGGCAATTCTGTATTTATATAAAGTGCTGAGTGTAAGAATGTACTGTATGGTGCATGCTGACCTGTGAGTTGATGAATGGGCTCGTGTGGAAGAGTTGTGAGATCTGGAAGAGGCATGGCTGGCAGGGAACGATCCTTCTGTTGCAGGCCGTATGACTCGTTCGGTTGCAGGGACATTCTTTGATATGTACTGTGTCGGGAAAAAAAAATTGGCAGATGGGAAAATGTGAAAAAATACAAGCTTTGATTATATAACCACCCATAAAAGAATTTAGTGTCCATCTGTTTGTGTATACTATAAAATGTTTGCAATCTTTCAGAAACTCACATCTACCATAGGGATTTCCTCTGGGCCTGGTCCTGGGTGATTGGGTCCGTTAGCTAGGTTACGATTGGGATGTTCTGGACACATGTTTTGTCGCAGATGATTGTGCATCTTCTTTCTTTGTTTCCTGTTGAGCAAATCTCGGTCATATCTCAAGACGCCTTAATCAATGCTCAACATTTAGTTTTTTTTCTTGCTGTAACAATTGAATTAACTATTTCAGCTGGAAACATGTCTAATAATACAAACAGCAAACACAGTAAACTATTATTCCCGCCTATGCTACATGCTATATTACAGGCACTGCCATCCGTACGTCAGCAGCTAGAGTATACACTAAACTGTAAATGCAGGTGGTAATGGAACTATGAAAAGAAAGGCTACATGTTAAAGAATTATGAGCGGATACGTTTATCAGCAGGACTTACTTGGTTTTACAGTAGGCAACCACACACACGATGCCCACCACCAACAGAGCCACACAAATACCCGTGATTGTCAGGACTCTTTTCTGGTAGAGTTCCTCTGCCTCTGTCAACATCACACCCACAAATACACAGATGTACCCACACACACCACATGCACACAGTGAGGGAAATAAAAGAGAGAGAGAGAGAAAAAAATTATTGTCTTGATGGTGCAGGTTCCCATTTTTTCAATGCAGATCCACATTTCTGTCTTTATGTTTTGACTAATCCTGAGCAGTACAAAAGCTTCATCTTCCCTCCCCTGACAACTCACTACACAGTCAAACCTCTCCTCTCACATAATCACAAATACAACAGATGCTGTTGCTGCCAGTGCCGCAGTAAGGCGACGTGGGTGGGGGCAGGGGCTCAGGAATATTTAGACTGATCTATTAAGCATCTGTATTCTCTAAAAATTGAGGTAATTTCAACCATTATATACGACGGTTCATGCCTTTAATTGGTGACCAGCAGAAACTTTAACACCAATGCACATGTGAAATACAAATGTGCAAATGTGGGCATGACCCTTTAACCTTTCATCTACTCAGGCATTCAGTAAACACAATGATAAGATCTTATTTTACAGTAATTGATATAATCTTGAGATTAAGTATCTATATATATTAAATATGAATATTTGCCTTTACAGAGAAGTGCTTTGTGTGCGGTTGAGGTAGTCTCTTTGTGTCCCCGGGACAAATGATGGACCAAAAAGGTTGTGTGATAAATAATTAATGTAATTTGTAACTCCTTCCATCTGAGGTTTATTCACCAGCAACCATTTTATATAATGTGTCAAGCCAAAATAAATCATATCGATAAATCATATCAGTGTTGGTGTAATGACACAACATACTCATGTTCTGGTACATAAATGTACTAGTCTAATTACACAATCTCTGGAAAGACGCCTCTAGTATTTATTCCGCACGCTCAACCGCTAAAGCACTTTTCTAGTAAAGGTAGCAGAAAACAAGTGATAACAATGAAGGAGGATGGAAATGGCAGCAGATAGAAGAAAAACATGGCTGTAGGTTCTAAATATAGCATTGCATGCTCACATCACAGCATCTACTCCTTGAAGGATAATTCAAACCACTACGACACGTACTGTATTTCATACTTCAAAGTTACATTTCAGCTATACTATAGATGCGGTGATGCAAGAAACATGGACAAGATCATACATAAATAAAAAGGAAAGAGATGGCATATCAAAGGGAAAGACAGACACTAAAGGTATGAGACTAAAAGGAATGGATAGATAGATAGTTGAAGATTGAGGAAAGACATCTGGTAGATGCAAACATGATATATCATGCTTGTTACAGATGGAATGAGGAACCAAAAATCAGTCCAAAAAGTAAAAAAAAATAAAATAAATAAATCTGCCGTGAGTGAGACGGAAACACAGTTAATATATCTACTTTTCCAATGCATACGTATGAGAGGTGATGACATCCATGTTAATGATGTTTGCTGGTGGATCGGTTGGATTGACTTAGGGTTTGTCATTACAAAGAGTTATGGTAGGACTGACTGAGAGATTGATCGGTTAATCGAGGGACAATATGATTTACAGGTCACACCACAGACGGAACAGGCGCAAGTCAAAAGGACGGACATCTGTTTAATAGCTATGCTAGGACTGAGAATCAAAATGGATTGTTCCATACCCATAAATTCAATCCCAAGATGCTCTGCCATTACAGAGGTTGGACAGTTGGAAGAAAAACAAAAAGAAACAAAAGACCAGATTAAGAGAGTGGCACCTTCTCACATACAGTGAAGCAAACAAAAATAGGCATTACAGCAACTGACACAACAAACACTTGTCAGTAATTGTCAGAGTAACGTGGAGTAACACCAAAGCATGCAACACACACCACACAGAACTACATGACTACACAACTACAGGTTTAATACTAGATTTTTTATGATCTAATCAAACTACAACATTTCACAAGTTTGACTCCTGTGTGACATTTCTACCCACTATGAGTCTCAACACAGTCCAATGTCACTGTTGCTTTCAGAGGAAGCACTTCAGTTCTACATTTATGGGACATATTAGGCACAAAGCCGCTCTCATTACAGCTGCATGGGGAAAATATGCGTCATCTGCTGAGATTACCTGTGCTCTCAGTGTTTCTGTTTACAAAAATCACTACGCTGTCAGTTCTCAAACACACCCATCACATGAACAGGCAAGTTAAAAGGAGTGTATCTGTTCAGTATCGAAATAATCACACTGAATAAGAAGAATTATAGTTGAACTATATATTATATGGCAGAGTGAGGCCATAGGGAGGCTGCACCAACCAGCTGAGTCCATATCTCTGGCAGCTCATTTGCTTTTCTTGGGTTGAAGCAAGTCCCAGCTGTTCTTATGACAACATGCTCTTGTTAAGCCAAACCCTTATGGCTGAGGAGCAGAAGCCATCCTCCTTCTTTTTGGTATCTCCTGGGGATGGGAGGCGCGCACCAGGAGTCGGGAATGGATGTGTGTGCGTGCGCATGTGTCTGCTCTTTGAGTTAAGTTGTATGTTTGATTTATTCTCCTTAATTGAAAGTAGAAAATGTGAAATATGTGAGCGGTCTTAAAAGCTCACTACATCTATTATGTCTGAATATGGCTTTCATAAACTTGATTTCTGCTGTGGATTTGAACCAAGACGTTCATAGCCATATATAGAAAAATAATATTGCATGTTAGAGGTAACTTTAGAGGTAAAATATAAAAGTCTCCATGCAACTTCTTCTCATGTTAGTGCCACCATGAGCAGAGAAGATTTATTTTCCATTCTGTGTGGCGTGCATGTTAACAGGTATGAATGTGTCTGTGCACTGCTTTTATCAAATCTGATGAGTTCGCTGTCTTCTTTTAAGCCTACAGGTAATTGATTTGAGCGTATAAGCACGTAATACAAGTAAACAAAGTCTGGTCTGTGCTCATGTGGCTGGATGAGAACTGGAAATAAATGCTGTCCTTGATGCAGTTGCACAGCTGCACCGAAGTTACAGAATGCAGAAAAAGTGGCTGAGTGTAGGAAAAAAGCACTCCCACACACCACTCTCTGCTCTGCAAAAAAACTTTAGCACAGTGCATTACAACTTAATGTGAGATGAAATTACTTCTAGTTAAGAAGGGGGTTTTCACATTGTACTCTGAGCCAACATGCAACAAACAGCTCTATGAGCTAGACTAAAGGGACGTGGCTCTGTAGGCAGCAGCAATTGCAGTTAGTTATTTGCTTGCTGTAATGTTACATTGAATTCCAGCCACATGGGCTTGCAAAGACATGACACTGACAATTACGATAACAGAAGATTCTTTGCTATTATCTGACATGAATAACAGGCTTTGTATTGAATTCTATGTCATTATAATACATCTCTTCCCCTGTGTATGTTATCCTCACAAAACCAAATTCAAGCTACACGAAATCTCATGTTTCAGTGGATGTCAGATCACTCCAGATAATTTACATGTAACAAACCAACAGGTGATACTGAAGTGCAAAGCAACGTAGGCTAAAGTTGATAATCTGAAGACGTGTGATTCCAGACCACGCTTTTCAAAAAGAAAATCCTCACGGGGAAACATCTATCAAGCCGGAGCTCTCCATCAACATTCATTTAATCTCGGTATAATTCTGCAGTTGACGGATGTGTTTGCTGATGTTGCCGTGTGAGGCAATGCAGAGATTTTTTACCCCAGGCTACTAAAGCTGTTAGACACAGCACTCTCTAGTACAGCACATGAACTCTATGCTGAGGACATCTGCTGTGAGAGCACCATTTTGTTGCTACTTCTAAAGCAACGTGTGCTAGCAACAAATGCTATTTGCCTAAAGTTAGCGAGTGTCTGTTACTGAGGTCTTGAACAAGTCCTCAGCTGTTTTCAAAGCAAAAAAAAAAGTGCTTGGCATGTGCTCCACACTAACATTCATATGCTGTAAATGACGGGAGTTTTTGAAATTATCTTTTATGATAATTTACATTATTGCTAAGTGGAATCTTGTCTTGTTGGTGCATGTATGGCCTACATACTGAGAAATCCTATCCTATCATATCTGATTTGTCTGGAATACATAATAAAGAAACATGAGAGACTAAAGTTTGAGCTTCAGCTGATCTGATCCCTTCTGGTGATGTCCCTCAAAAAACATTTTTTTTTATCAGATGAGCCAGTGCACCACACATTCAGTCATTTGTCATGCCTATTATTTAATGCTAATTGTTCAGGCTTTCCATCCATCAGCTCTGATAGGATCATACATGCTTGCGTTTGCAGCTGATTGCATCATTAGTAAGTCAGCTAAAGGTAAGGGTTTTAGTAATTGTTTTGCCATTAGACTGTGTTGTTACATGCAGCTGGCTTTTATGCAGATCACCATCCACAAAGCATCTGAAATTAACCGCCTACTTGTTATCAAACTTATTATCAAGTGGTATTCTCAAAGTGCACATGCAATACACTGTCAGTTAAAGGCCACGCAATATCACATGCAGACCAAGCACAATAACAGACTCTACTAAACTATGCCAGCTTGTGAATGAGTCATCAGAGGAGGCACAGACACAACTATTAGGTAATAACAGGAAATTAATGCAATATCTCTACACTCAGCATGCACACATGACACAAGGACAGTCTGACAGAGTGACAGAAGAGGAAATTGACATACGGTAGAAACTGGCCATAACGTAGGTTTGACAGCGATCACCAGTAAAGTCATTTGGACACCTGATGGGAAGAAACAAAGCCACAAAAAGAGAGGGAGGAGGAGGGTGGTGGATGAGTGAAAAAGAGAAAGAAAACAGAACGAGAGTGAGAGGACAAGGGTGGAGTGGAAAAGGAGAGTATGCATCAGAAAAAGTGAAGAGAGAGGGGGGGAGGGAGGTAGGGAGGGAGGGAGGCAGAGAGACACAGAATTAGAACAACGGCACAACTACAGACAGCAGAAGCAGAGTGTTCCCATGGATGACACCATCGTGTAGATGGTGTAGTGCACAGCTCATTGCGTGTTGACCTGAGAAGGAGAAAGAGGAGGAGAAAAGGGAAGAGAACTCGAGGTGGGGGGGTGGGTGGGGTGAGTAGAGGGCAGCAGGAGCCAACAGAGGTAATCCAGTGCCAACTGTGTCTCTGTTCTCAGCTGCTCATATCAAGTGAACATACTTTTAAAAGGATTGGGCATGTACAACCGCAGTGGCTCAGTCTGTAAGCATCGAGGCCCGAAGTATCCATCCGGACATCTGGGAAGGAGCAGACAAGTGTTATGAAAAGGAAACACACATGAAGTGAGGTGCACTGTAAATATTACTGTGACCTTTAACAATATGTTGTCACAGTGAAGCCACATGGATAAAGCCAAAAAAAAAAAAAAAAAACAGGAGACCTTGTCGCTTCCAAAGGTGAGCCATGTGTTAATGTGTTCATTGACACACCGAACACAAAAAACATTAGTGATGACTGTGGGCACTTGCTCACATTCCCATTGAAAATAGATCAATAATAATAATGATGAACTGGGTCACTGAAAAGGAAACAATAGAAACGATAAAAACTGCTGCCAAGGGACCAGCAGTACTACAATATAAAAATATAATATAATAATAAAAAATGCATGTAATATAGACTTCAGGGGCTCCAACGAGGCCCACACTCTTTATGACCCCAGTATGTACTTTGGGGGATGATAGAATAGCAATGTCCATGAGTACATGGACTAAAAAGTGGAATGCATCTGGGGAAAAATTGTGCACTGCTTTGTTGGTGATCAATAAATCAACCCTAGGAAGCCTGAGCAGCAACGGTAATATTGGTCTCTTCTTTTGGTGCCTATTGGTAGCCGGGAACTGTGTCCATAACCTCCACATGTGATAGTTATATGACGGTTACAGAATATGGAGATACAATGGAGCAAGACTGGACTACTCTCTTTACTTGTGGTTTGAAATATAAGTCAATAAAAGTTTTTTGACATAGGGGTTTATATTTTTTCAATCAACACAGACTACTGTGTCACCATCAAGTGTGTCGGACCAAACCATATTTCCTGATTATAATCCCATTAGGATGAGCAGCCAGCTTTTTAGGGGCACCAACATTCCACTCACAGTCACAACTAGACCACCAGACCAACAAAGGTCATTGCTCATGATTTACTGGTTTCACACAATGCCTCCCAGGAGCACCATAACATTCAGTGTTAAATTACTTATCCTGAGTGATGGTGTTTAACTGGGGGATATCACCATCTAGACCAAGGAAACTTGGCTGAAGGATGAAAGAAATAAACTGTCACTACAGGTATAATAATCAGATGAGTGTGCAAATATCCATCGTGGCGCAGCTGCAAATTCAATTATGACTCTTTTATCTTTAGTTGAAAAAAGGGGAAATAAATCATTGTCATTACTCATTATAATTTGAACAAAAATAAACATTTATGAGGCCAAAAAATGAATGTTTTACCATGTGTTATCCTATGTGTCTTCTACATACTCTATATACATTAGACTTATAAAAAATATTCCCCTCTCTAAGTCCCACACAGAGCTGATTTGGTTTCACCTTGTTAATAATTCTGCTTTTGTTCTGCTGAAGAAAGGAATAATTAAACAAAGATCGTTAATGTACTTTTATACATTTTTATATGAAACTTTCGCTCAGTCAATTAGTCACTCCAACTCCAACGAGAGATTGTCTTTTCTCTGTTCTCTGCCACTGTAGATTGAATATCTCAGGCTTTTAGACTGCTGCTCAGACAAAACAATCAAACTGAAAACATCGACGAGGGCTTTAGGAGATTCTTTCACTTATTTTTAACATTTTAAAAATGATGAATCAATCGACTCAGAAAAAAACTAAATTCATATTCAAGTTTGAAATGAATAAGGACCCTCCATACTATCGCCACACCATGTTGACACATCTAGATTATATGTTATGGTATATGACAGAAGAGATAAGAAACATCTGACAAGAAGATTGTGCTCATTCTTATTATGTCAATCAAACAAAGAAGCAAACTTTATGGAAAAATTATATTTTAGATTTGGCTGATAAAAAAAGACATCTATATTGTGTCATAATGACAATTACTTTTTCTATTTTACCTCTATTTATGATTTACATGTTTGAAAGAGGCAAATTTCCTTTTTTGTAAAGGAAACCATCAGTGAGTTACTTACTTTGGGTCATTTATTAACCTTTCCTCTCCTCAAAACAAAGTTTAAACCTCAAAGTGAAGGAGCTGGACATAAAAGTAGGGCTAGCTGTCTGCAGGACTTGTTTAGCCAGTGAGTAATACCCACAGAAGCCTGGCCTATATTGAATGAGATGGCTGTGGGGCAACAAATCCCTGCAGGCCTTCACTGCATTATCCAACTTTTCTGGACCCATGCCCCAGCTGTGAGTGAATTAGCTGCAGCAATTGAGTTATTGCTACCTCCAATTTGTACACAGTGTATTGAACGGCTGTTGCAGCCATGTCCTCGTTGCTTATCAAGCATTCTTCCTTAGGCCAACTGGGCACAGGAGCCTCACCAATGTTTCAGCGCTATACAGCGAAAGGACCTATGCTATGATGACACTTGCTCGAACAGAAAATGCAACATAATATCTGACGGCCATAAAAATAAATAATATGCATATTTTGTGGTTTAAGTATACCGTTACGTTTGAATAGCTGTAACAGTTAATGCTGCACTGCATGCTTAATAATGCATGATTAGGGCTGCAACAAACACATTTTTGTATTTTATAGAATTTATCTGATGATTATTTTCTTGATTAACTGATGTATCTTTTGGTCCATAAAGTGTCAGAAATATTTTCCAGACGAAAAAGTTGACAAATTAAAATGGACAAATTGAAAGGTATTCAGTTTGATATGACAGAAAAGCAATTCTCATTTGAGAAGCATTACTGTTCAAAGAAATGTCAACTTTTTCAAGATTTAATTGTTTATCACAATAGTTGCCTATGAACTTCATGACACATAGAAAAAAACTGTTTATTTGAATCTCCTCCTGAAGATTGTGCCAAATGATGTTTCTTGACCTGAACCTCGAATACAAACTAAAATGTAAACGCCAAAGAAAAAAAAAAAGGTTGTTTCTGCGATAATGTCAACCTGTTTTCTTCCTGAAAAGCTGAGATACGTGGTTCCTCCAGCACACTTTACACATGTGTCTTAATCCCCTCTTCCAAGGACCTCAAATGTAAGCAATGATTCTATTTACCTCACTGGGGGCCTCTAACAGGAATAAATATTTGCTCACTACTAAACCAGTGACTCATGACATTTTGAAAAGGCTTTTAATGTGCAGCCCCCTTGTACACTAAACATGACTTAAAAGGATGAGCGCACCGCCGCCTCACTCCATTATTAGTGTTAAAATACACAACAGGTGGGTAGTTAGGCAGACTGGCAACATTTTCCTGTGATGTGTTGCTGCTGCTGCTGCTGCTGCTGGGAAAAAGAACAGAAATCAAGCACTATCAGGAAAATAAACAGCAGGACAAAAAAACTGTAGTTAAGATGTATAAGAATATTACAGAGTAAAATCATAACGAAAAAAGTTTACACAAAGACTGCGGGAATCTCTAAAGGAAGAAAGGTTTACAATAAAAATCTCATTTTACAAGGAAACAAAGGAGATAACTCACTTGCAAGAGAGCTGATTTATACCATGTATGAAGTAACAGTCGCCGCCATTCACACAGTAGGCCTTCTCTGTGTCGTTGCATCTTCTGGCGTGGCCTGAGCCTTGAGGTGGGGATGCTGTGAAACAAGCAAAAAAAAAAAGCAAAAACAAAAAAAATGACCATCAGTTATATTCATCTTATCACAATTGATCATTTTTATAGCTGCAGTAAGATGAGTAAATGATTTAAAATGAAATAAGGAGGCATCATGATACATGACCACACTCAGGATTATCATGTAATATCAATTTGGTTGTTATTTTTATCAGTAGTAGGATAGTCTCACATCTTAACAATTCTCAGCTTTGCTCATATAATACACTTGTATTTCCACGAGAACTCTTCAGAGTTCTCAATCCACAAATGTAATTGTGTCTCTAAGCAGTGTTGACACTATCTCAAGAAGTTCTATGAGCAAAGATAAATATTTCCCTGAAATAGCGTAGGAGTAGTTTATGCGTTGACTAAGGTTCTTGGAATGGCCCAAAATGTCATGTATCTGCACTTAATCCTCCCGGCTGAATAGATATGATATATTTGAGATGAAGTTTGCATATGAAGATGAAAGCAGGGACGTTTCGAAGGAAGGGAAGTGCTGAGTGGGATGCACAGTGGCAGGATTGGGCTTGAGAAGGGAGGGGCGCGCTTGGCATGTCACAGATGTTGACACGTGATTGCAAGCGTGTACCTGCTGTCAGATACTATTAGCGTCTTCACAAAATGTGACACTTTGTTGGTAGGAATACAGAGGTTTCCATTGGAAGACCTTCACAACTCCAATACATCAGCTTCAGCAGTCATGTTATGTTGAATGTTGTGACAAGAAATTGCACCAGGATTTGATTCAGCTGGGCCACTGACTCTGACATATAGTAGGCTGTTTGCCACCAGGACTAGATTTCACAACTCCCATTTGTTACACTGTTGGAGAGGCAGTTTGACAGTGCGCTGCATGGAGAAGTGAGAGCTGCCTTGTTCGAAAGCACACTTCTACTTTAGCTAAAACAACAGAGGTCCCATGCCAGTTAGCATAACAAAGCATGTGGATGACTTCAGCCATGTTCAGAAACATAGTTTATTACAAAAATTGGATTTCATCACTCTGCAAAAAGCTACTGTGTTACTCTGTGACTTCAAACATACAGTCGAGATACATTATTACATTATAAGATCAAAATCAGTGTTACTGTTTCAGGTTGTTCTCATGCTCTGGGTTTACTTTTACAAACATCAAACCAAATTTAAACATATAAATCTTCAACTGCTATAATCTGATGAGACATGCTGATATGAGTTGTGATTTATAGCCGACCTTTAATTTTCGTTTCAGTTAAAGGTTGTTAAGGTTGTGCATTTGGGCTAAAGTCATAAGCTGTTAAATCACTGTTCTGCTGAAGTTCTACAAATGATTTCATGTTTCAAAGACACCACAGCACCCAAACGCTGTCACCGAACATTTTCCAAAAACATTTTCAGCTTCACCAGTTAATCAGGACTACCGCATCTTCACACCTGACCTCTCACTTGGAGTTCTGGTGTGTAAAACGCTTCGTAAAAAAAGATCAGACAATACTGTTAGGGGGAAGGAACCTGAAAACATTGTAAAAAAAAAAAAACGCTCAAAATAGAAGCCTTGTGCAGCCTTCGACCGTAAAACGTGCTAAAACAAAAGACGGCAAAAACAGGCTGCATGAATCTCTATCTGGGGCAGCAGCCAATCCCATAATGCACTGTGGCAGGGAGGGGAACGTCCTGGACAAATCATCAATCCTCTGCAGGGTGGGCTAACACACACACACACACACACACACACACACACACACACACACACACACACATACACACACACATAATCTCCAGTCCACCTGGCTTACATGTGGGTGGACTGTGGGTGGGAAACAGACGACCCGAAGAAGAACCCACACGAGGAGGTGGAGAACATGTCAATTCACACAGTAAGGATCAAAACCCAACAAGTTCTGCTGTCAAAGTTTATTTGGCTACTGCTCATAACCAAATCTGTCTCACTGTACTTACGTTTTTACTCATTCTCATCATTTTAAGACAGAAAGATAGGTAAGTTTTTTTAAAATCTGTAGTCAGAGCTAAAGACTTGGTTTTAGAGCCAAACAGCTGTATCTCTCTTTTAAAGAAAGGATGTATTGTCTGTCCCATTCACTCGTAATCTTCTTAAATCTTCTCAAGTGAAAAGATTCAGTAGCTCTACAAGCAATATCAAAACAATGAAGGTATTGCGCAAGGGCTTAAAAGTCAGACTTCCTGAAATGTCTTGCAGAAACACCTCTACCTATGCAATGTTAACAACCTCGGTTTAATGCCAACAATATGTCAATTAGCTTTATATATGTGAAATATGTCAAAGGATTTCATTACTTTGACAAAGTGATCATTACAGATCTAAGGTGTCACACGGCTTTCCAAACACAAGATCATTTCAACTCAGTTCGAGTCAACTAACAGCTGCAACTAGCTTTCGGTGGCTTCAAAGATGGCATCCATCCCAATACTAACAAAAACAATCCATTTGAAAACAGTTATTGGCCTGCAGTCATCAACTGACATCCAAACTATGATGTTGCACAGAGTGTCCCAACTTTCTTCTCCTCTCCTCTAACCCTTTTCTCCGCTGCCCTCCCTTCTTTCTTTTGTGTCCTCCAATTACTCCCGCAGAGTGAGGAAATGTTCTGCTTTCAGGAGGTCTTGTATGAACTTAGTTCTTGTCCCAAGCTTAGAAATACTTCATATGAACAAAATCAATACAGCAACTCTGATCTGTGAAGTAAATGCAATCAAATACTGATCATACTCATCTCATTTGTAGCTAGACAAGTAGAGATTCAACAGTTCTGATTATTTTGTCATTAATATTTGTTTAACGTACGGCTGCTTTGATTCCAACAGCTGGAGGACAAAACACAGAGCATCTATAAATCACACACGTGCACCCACTTCAGGTTTTATAATAAACCTGTAAAACTTGACAAAAGTATGTAAAAACCTGCTGAGCAGCAGTAAAATTTCCAGGCAGGACCTTGAGATGCCACAGACCGAATGCTTCCCGTCTCCACCTGCAGCCAGCGGTGGCGTCAGGCCCGATAAATACTGCAGCTAACCAGAACAACCCAGATATCAGGACGGAGATTTCAAAAACGTATACATGTGTTACCATGAGATGAAGCAGCAACCAATTAGTTTGCTGATAATTCCATTATTAGATAACAATGTCATTATTGTGCAACTCTATCTCCTGGATGTGTATATATTGCGAGTGTCAAAAGTTTCTTTGAGAGTAAGATGTGTTTATTTTATTAACTTTTAACAAAACCCACAATCTTTAGCCGAAGATCTTCTGTTTCCCTAAACAGAAAACAGACAAACCACAGGATTGTCAAACCCTTTTTGCACGCCATACAACACGTCCTCTCATAAATGTAGCACTTCCTACGCAGAAACATGTGTAGAATCCACATGATATAGCTGAAGCTTAAAACTTATAAAAACTTGGATTCAAGATTCATCCATTGTGGATTGGATTTTAGCACCATCCAAATGCCTCCTCCAAAATCCTAATTCAGCAAAAATATTATTGTGTAATAAGTTGAAAAGCCATTCACTGACTGATTAATCTAATGTGTTCTCTCTGAGTCTCACCAATATCACAGTCTAATGAAAAGCAGGAGTTGCAGTGACCCACAGATCTTCTTTTGGCCCTTTGACTTCAGCCTGGCTGCATTTTAACATGATGAACCACAAAAACTAGAAGAACGACAGTCATAGCAGACGTTACTGGGAGTAGTTTTCTCACTTACTGGAAAACCCATACAAGGAGAAGTACATACGGACCCCGTCCCAGTGACAACAACAGTGTTCTCATTCTGAGGTGATCTGGTTCAGCCAATACAGTGTTTACTCAAGCTGCGCCACATGTTTACTTGAGATTAAAACTAATGACAAGGCCTAAAAATTTATTGACATGGTTGGAGATACACATACAAACAACAGAGGAGCATCTCATTTAGCGCTGCATGTGGATGAAAAAAAAAGATATTTAAATTACTGGTATGGTTGTAGTGCGGCTTAAAAGTGTAGACTTAGTGGTGATTTATCATATATATAATCATATCTGCAAGCAGGCCAGTGCATTTTTCCTGTATTATTTCACTATTATTTCCCATTGACTCTGAACAACTTTGGAGTTTAATGATGTTTCTGAGAGATCCTGGAAAGAGTCCTACTCTTGCCTGTGTCATTTGAGATGGGTCATATTGCTCAGTAGATGTTTTTTCCTAGTCATTAAAAGTCATTCTATTTGTTTAAAATATTTGATTTCATTATTTTTATATCAGTCATCTGTTGTCTGGGGAGGATTCTGTGCTCACATACTGCGAAGCAGCATAACTGATGTGATGACATGAGGTTTATATATCACTCTGCTTTTGTATCATATTATATTATGTAGTGTTGACTCCGAATAGCTGATCTGAGGTAGACTTTGTAATCGTCCAGCGAGACTGCTGTGAACAGACCACAGCAATTTCCGTTGACAGTTGGTATAGTAACATGTGTAGCGAATGCTGTATGTGTTCATCATTGCCATGCAGCGCAGCTGTTCAGGCGAGTTAAAGCAGCAGCATATTTTCATGCGTACAAAGAAAGTACACTGCACTGTCATGAGTTAGTAATATATAAGCTGAAAGCTGCAGTGTTTAATGTATTTTATAGACCAGTCAATATTTGTCACTCGTGAGCTCATCTGTTCCACGTGCTCCAGTTAGTCCCGTCACTCGCAGGATTGTTTTCTCTATTTAGTGTTTGAAGTGATAATTAAGGGAAGGGCAGCGGCGAGCAGCACACACACAAAAAAAGACAGAAACAACAAAAAAGAGCTTTGTCGTATTTGAAAATTAACAGTTTTGTTCTAACTCTGTTTGTGCTTCTGTTATATTGGTTGTCATCCTCTTTGCAGACACAGCACTTAATCTGCATCGATCCTCAAGAGAAAAGATGGTAATGCTGAGGCTATAAATGTCTGATAAAAGAGAGCCTTGTCATAGCAATTTGGCTTCTTACTCGTCTTGCATTACAGTGACAATGCATTTAATCACTGAGAATAGAGCGTTCGAGTCAGAGAACAGACATGTCAAGAGTTTCTATGTAAAAGAGGCTCCATAAATATCACGCAGCACAATCCCCCACATCACAAAAGGGAGTTCAGGTGTATTCGTTATGGTTGACTCTGCTTGGCTGGTTGGATGTTGGAGACAAATTCCTTTAACCCAAGGAGGAAATCGGCCTAAACAGAGTTCATTTATTTGCACTCATGTGGCCGGGGTTTAGTTAAGTTTGCTTGGTTTTTTAACCTCAAGTTTCAACTTTCCACAGTTCTTTAGCCCAGGGGCTTAATCTGAGTTGGAGTTGACGAGAGGTTTCCTCTAGGTTAGCGAGAGCCACAGTGTTTAGCCATCAGCCCTTGCCACTGACTTTGATTAATCCTTCATGGCCCAAGAACTGAAAAGAAAAGCTGGGGGTGCAAGCAGGACCATCTGGAAACCTTCATAAACATGCCTGTCTTTCCACGCTCTCCAAAGGATTCTAGGAAAATCGTAAAAATGAAAAGAGAGGTCCCCATAGCACAGCTTTTTCCTCTTGAGGCACCCCGTGCATATGCAGCAAACAGAAAAGCACTCACGCCGAATCCTAGCCCTGCACTGCACCTCACAACCCAACCCAAAATGTTGAATTGTGTAATGAAATACATTTTCAATTGCCCTGCCTATGGTGCAGAGTTATATACATGTCCCCCTAATTTATGACAAATGTTGATAATTTACTGCAGCTTGGTTTAATCTTTTTCACTTCTGCACTGCAATTGAACAGAAAGTCATCTCAAAAACACAAGACAGAGTCAGATTCTGCACAGGGAGAAAGCCAAGGCAGTTATTCAACCAGCAGTGGATCAGTTCCATCTGGAATTTGTTATGGCTTTGTGTTTTCACTCTTAAAAGCAATGTTATCAGGATAAAAAGTATAAATTATGCAGCCTATTTGGGAGTATGTCAGTGAGCGAGAACAGTGTGCAGACCGGGTCTATCGCTGAAAGTACTACATTTCTGCACTGAGGTAGGTAATAGGACACGAAGCACCAAAAATTAAAAGTCATAACGTTAAAGTCAAACTTATAGAACGTAGAACTTGTACATGCAAAACTCTTTTATGTTTGGCACACACAACAATCGAATAAATTAATATATAAACTAGACAAAGTGCTAGCTGGGCAGCAGGTGGCACCATACTGCAATACCACACAGTGTCTTTAACTTAATCAGACATGTAAATCATCACAATTCAGACAAACATTTAACTCGATTCTTAAAAATCACCCAGATGGGAAACTCATAAATGTCTTTAGGAAAGAGAGGATGGTATCTGTAATAGTGCTGCCACACAGACATGCTTTTCCACAAGTCAGTTTTATATACCCCAAACCCCCCCCTCCCCGACTCCTGGCAGGGAATGTCTGACATGTCTCCTGTTACAGCTGGGACCAAGATCTTTTATCTCTATACTAGAGCCCAATTCATATTGCATGCATTCTTCCTACACTGGTGTGGACTGAATTATGTTCCTTTCTGTAATACTGAAAGGACTGGCTATTCTAGCTGGATCGAATAAATAAGATAAACGGATAAGGATCATATTGGTGAATGTGGTATTGGTTCAATATAAAGTTGTTGACAGCAATAAAACAAAAAAGGACTTTGTGAGGTGTTTTTTTTTTTTTAGCTATTTATGTTGTGGGAGTTCTGGTATTGAATAGTGGTATTACAGTTTCAATAGAGAGTGGAGCCGGAGACAAATTACACCAATAACAAAGCAAGATAAATGTCTTTACTTTGCTTGCAGACATTGCATTGCTACAAGAAAATCTGCTACATTTAGACATTTGCAAATATAGCAGTGATATTTAAAAAAACAAACTTAAAAAAGATGATATACAGAGAAGAGGAAGGGCTAGAAAAAAAAGTTTATTGACAGGATCTTAAGTTGGAAAATATTTCAGCTTGCCAAAGCCAACAAAAAACAAGCACGCACCTACTTCCACACATACAATATGGGCACACCCAACCAGTGGCAGCATCCAGCATCTGTGTCTTCAAGCATTTTGTACAGAGTTCAAAGTGAGCAAAAGAGATTTCATGTCAAATACCCAAAGAGGAATTAAATTACTATTTACTGTAGGTAGGACGCACCAAAGAACCTATTATGAATGAGAGTGCACTCAAAGCTTTTTTTCAATAGAAAATTATCCACAATTCAAACACCTTCAGTATGAAACAGGAATGTTTAGAAATGAACAAAATGGAGCCTGCCAACATTAATCTACCACCCACTCTCAAGCAAGACTACCACTGCCACAACCAGTGTGTCTTCTTTTATATTCTTGTCTCCTATCACCATTTTTCAGTCACATAGCTGATATGCCTGGTCTTGCCTGCCTCAATCGTCTCAGCACTGAAGTGAAATCAAAGAGCAGCCCAGTGTGTGCGATTGCACAACAGCTGCTCATGCACTGCAGAAGCAAAGTGCACTTAGGAAGGGCAGGGTATGGTGCGGGCACATAAACGGGTGCTGGTATGGCCACTGGCGAGCACCAGAATGTGTGCAGTTGGCAACAAAGCGACACATGTTGTGTTCCACGGCGCAGTTCCAGACAGGGCTGCGTCTTTTCAGAAGCAGTTCGGGCTCAGCGTGGAGTCTTCAGGATGACTGTTGCTTTCATTTTCACGCTCTGACCTGAGAAAATACTGTTTACTGCATCCTGGTGCTTGCATTTTGCCTCACAACTGGTAGGTATGGCCACTAAAGTCACGGATGAGCAGCCAAAGGACACCAGAACACCAGAAAACTTTCAGTGACACTGTCAATTTACTCCTCAGGGAGTGCTTTACCTGATTTTGTCAAGTGATTTATTACACAGAACCATCTGGAAAGTCTTGGTGGTGATTGGATGAACCATCTGTCTATCATCATCTATCATGGGCAAAACAAACATATCAAGACTCTATACTGTGTAACTAAACAAACTCTTCCTGAAGTTAGTCGAAAGAAGAGCAAAAACCATCGTCTACATCCAAAAAAGCCTTCAGTGCTGTTCTTTGGTCTTAGTTCAATGAAGAAATACTCTCCGGTTCTGATGGAAATGATGCCTGCAACATATACCCTAACCTCTTTAGCAGCTGTCATTGTTGTTATTCAAGCAAACAGTCACACATCGTCTCATACACACACCTAGAGTTAAACCATGCTTGTAGCTCATACTGTTGATGCCAGCAGTTCCTCAAAGGGCTCTAAATGATCCCGAACCCCGGTTGCTTGAAGATTTTTGTCTTATCTCATGGTTTTGTGAACTGGTGAGTCTGGGTGCCTCACAATGTTAACATATGCTTCGTTGCCAAAGATTCAAATCACTAAAGCACTTTGTGTAAAAGGAAAAATCCAGTACATGTTTCCAGGACATATGTTCATCCACTTTAGAGCCTCTCAAACCTGGTGTCATCTTTTAGATAGATAAATAGACAGCAACACTGGTGGTAAAGGTGAGAGGAGCAGATGTGTGACTTTAAGGCGGAACACTTGAACCTGAGGGCCAGGAGGAATGATCTGTGAAAAACACACATTTTTCAAGTTCTTTTCATGAAAGCTAGCCCGATGTGATGTTTGTGTGTCGTGTGTCTGAAGTCACTCCCTCGAACAGATGCGTACGTAAATGAGTTATTCAGTATCAAAGCACTAGTCTGAAATTGGTTATGACACAGAATTTTTGTAATTTCCACAGTCTGGAAGTGAAAGAGCTATGAGAAAAAGCTAACTGAAGCCAGCAGGAATTAGCTAGTTTATAAATTAACTTGATATTCAACTCAAACTCGAATTCAACTGCAGGATACGAAAGTTAAAGGTACAATGTGCAACATTTAAGGGGATCCAGTGGCAGAAATATAATATAATATTCAGAACTATGTTTTTATTAGTGTATAATCGCCTAAAAAATAAGAATCACCATGTTTACTACCTTACAATGAGCCTTTAATATCTACAGAGGAAGCAGGTCCCCTTACATGGAGTCTGCCATCTTGAGCCGCCATGTTTCTACTAACCCAAAACGGACAAACCAAGCACTGGCTCTAGATAGGAAAAGTCTGCTTTGGAAAAGCCAAATGAAGAGAAGAACTCTTGTGAATTTATTGAGCAGTGAGAGCTACCATGACAAAGAAAAGACTAGTTACCTACAGAAACTTCACTAATGACAATATATTGATGTAAAGAATATATTTTCATCACAATATGATTATTATTTCTTTGAAAGGCCACAATCTCAGGATTTAACATCTCTCCTTCACCTGCACCAGCTGGCCATTTCTGAGGAAGTGCAGGCTTTGCAATGTACCACATACAGACATATACCACGGCTCCATATTTGGGTCTGTGCTCACAGCCACAGGAGTAGCCAGCTGTTAGGACTAAAGGTTTTCCCCCGAAAGCCCGAAAGCACACAGTCTGTGCTTGTGTGTGTGTGTGTGTGTGTGTGTGTGTGTGTGTGTGTGTGTGTGTGTGTCCGTCCTTAAAAAATGGGCAATGGAGCACTGCTGGTTTGTTAGGCTGCCAGCTCTCTGTATACTAAAGGATGAGTTCACTGTGAGTGTACTGGTATTTAAGGTGAGTGTGACAGGCTCCCACTCTTTGACTCTGTATACCCTCTACTCATGCACTATCCCTCAACAGACATGCAATGTGATGAATACAGTTGTAAAATGAGCAACAAAAAGGGAAGGAAGCTGTGTGATGAAGTAATGGGAGGTTTAGGATGAGAGACAGCTGTGTGAACCAAACTACAGTACTACGCTGCAGTGGAATGGTAAGTATATGTTTGTGTTGTGCTCAAAGAAAACTTTGAAAGAGTGCAAAGGCACCCACGAAAGCCCAAACCCAGTTCTGAAAAATGTAAAGTAATATTAAGAGAATTCTTAACTTTTATGTTCCCTTCTTTCAAAGTGCTAAAGACATATTGTGCTAATTTCCAGGTTCATATTTTTATTTTGGGTGATTATTAGAATATGTTTAATAAAAAATAGTTGCCATAACTACAGCATCTCTTTTAGCTCTCTGTTTGAAGCGCTCTGTTTTAGCTCCTGTCTCTTTAGGGCCCCACTCCCAGTAAAGCCCATTCTGCTCTGATTGGTCCACCACCACAGGCCTCAGCATTCTGGTAAACATTTCTCATAAAAACAGATCATTAATGATTACTCTAGCCAATGTAATGAATATTTATACTTTTAATTTTTTCATTGTCAAATTTATGCTTCAAAATGTTGCAGATTTATATTCATTTTTTTATGACACCATAATAAAGTCTGTGAAACAGAGATGTGTTGTGTTGCTTACAGTCAATATTTACAAGCAGAATTAAAGCATTATTAGCCAACCTTTGTAAGAGAACATGATATATTTATTTAATACAACACTACAACACTAAATGTAAACCCAAACTCTCCTTATAAACAAAGCACGTTATTTATATTAATTCATAGAAATATTAATAAAGCCACAACTCTTCTGTTAACTGTCTATATCATGTCTTCCATTGATGTAAATGGTTTGTAGTACTGAAGTTTTAGCTGCTTTCAGAACTCATGGACACGTCTTCCTGTGGATATCCAGACTTTCCTGACACTGCTGTCCACGGTTCAGGTTGTCTCTTGACTGAGGCATGACAAGCAATAACTTCCATCCAGAAACATCTGAGCTTCATCGTGTCACTCTGTAAAACAGGCCAGATTCAGAGTAAGCTGTAAGGCAAATATATAGCAATGTTATAGTAGAACTACAACAGCTACAACAGTAGACAACTACAGCTCACTGGAGCTCAAAGTAATTTACCTGCATCCAAACTGTTATTGAGTTAGCTTCAAATTAGAGTTAACGTCCACACAGTTTTTGATTGTTCCTCAATATTACAATACATTACAATACATTATATTTACTTAGTTCAACATTGCCACAGCTTGTGTGAATACAATACTAGCCACATTAGCCATACAGTACAACTAACAACAACTAACATGCTAACAGTGAGTTCAACAGGCTAACCTATGAAATAAACAGTAAAACAAGATAAAACAGGGCAAAACTTACAGCTTCTATGTTTGAAGCCGGGTCGGGCCTCCTTGATAAAGCAGATCCACAGTGCTGAAGTTGGAATTTTGGTCAAACTTCCATCGACAATAAAATGATTGCGCTGGTTGTTCTCTTCCTCAGATGGGGGGAGGACATGAATCCTTTGTGATAGTTTGTGCAGTTCACAGCATAGCAGTTCTTTTATTTTGCTCTCAGCTTTGACATAATCCTAAAGTTAGGGGTCCGGCACTTGTAGGGGAAAAATGGCGACCTTTGTAAAATGAGTTCTCAAATTGTGAGTGGAGATACTCAAAAGAGGGGCCCAAAATACTGACTGGTTTATCTTATTTAGTTTATTACTCTGGAAAAGTGATTTTTTTTTTCATCCCTTTTAACAAACGCAGTGTTTGTTAGTAATCCGGCAAGTCCTGCATAGTCAGGACAGTTGGGGTCACCATCAGGGAAAGACCACCGGGACAGCTGGGGGGACCTGGAAGTCAATCTTTTATTAAGCTATTAAATTAAGTCTTAGATAAGTTTGTGTCCCAGGCCCTGGATGAGTTAACAAAGCCCTGCACACAGCAAAACCTCATGTCACCTCCTGCTCACATCACTCAGCTCTTCAAGTGTAACAGCTGCTTCCTTCCACACACATAGCAATATCCTCACTCATTCACACTGAGGGCTTAACTGTCCCGCATAACACAGTGAGATTACTGGACATCCTACGATGTGCTGTGATTTTCGATAACTAAGTTGCTTTTGCAAAGATTTTATTGAGGGCGCCCACTTATTGCGCTGGATCGACGGGATTAAAGCGAATCGATAGAGCAGGCGGAACATAATGACGCTTTGAGTGGTTTCATTTCATTTAATATACTTTGCTCATTTTTGGGTGATTCTGATAATGATAAGATGCGACAGCTGCCTCTTCTCCAACACATGAGCACATACATGTCAAAGCTCGTAAGTCATACCGCGCATAGTCTTTGTCAGAAAAGTGATGAATTACAGACATATTAAGATGATTTGATAAGTGTTAAGCACCTAACATAATTTATCTTCTTGAACATTAACTGGAGGTTGTTCAAGTTGAAGGACCGCTCAGTAAATTGGGCTCCCGTTGCTATGTCTGGAAACACACACATACTAAATCTGTAGTAGAAGATTTGGAGAAGAGCCTAAGAATATTCCACCTAGATTTCTCTGAGGTGCATTAAGGTATGAGTGTTACCAAACATAATTATTACATGCATGATGAAAAACATTTGCCCAGGCTTAAATGCTTATGAAAATATGTTCACCAAGATGCCAAAACATGGAGGCTTTCTTACAGGCATTACAACCACGTAGATACTTCTATTTTTATTTCTATTTAAGAGTCCTATCAAGTACGTTTGTAAGTATTTCCCTTTGATTTATTAATCCTATGGATCCTATTCAAAGCACAGTTTAAATCCTCACTAGTCCATTTGTAACATCACATGCCGTGCCTTGATGGCTCAGCGATGCTTGCAAAACTGCATGGTGTGTGCTTATGATGCTGTGGTGGGTGTTCATCTACTCATGACATAAACTCTTCCATTTACTCTGGATCTTCCCACTGTACCGGATGCTGCCCACTAACAGAAAGGCCCCGACAATAAACAAAAACAACGTGCAGTGTGGGCGAAGTGACGATTTTGTGACTGCCTGCCTGGACCTAAACATTATTGGGGTGGGTGAACTTCAAAACAAGGGCTAAACTCTGACACACTCCAGCTGTCGTGAGGAAAGAGGTGATGTCAGACGGAATAACAAACAGTTTCTTTTCAGTTGATAAAAGTTTAGCATGAGCTGTGACAATAATGAATGAATTGAATTTCACTGAAAGTTGTAGAAAACTTGATTTTCTTTGCTCAGTGTTGGGTATTTTAAAAATTTTAACCTTTACATAAAGGTTATTTCATAATTTTCTGGTGCTGGTGTACACATATGTTATGCACATATGCTTATTTTTTCAACAGAGTTAGAGCAGAGATTGGAGGTTTTTTTAAGTGTCTAAAGTTCTGGGGTTGTAAATGTGCCCGTAGGCTGTTATGAATACCCCACAGAGCTAAGGATTTTTGTGGTGATGAGGGTGATTGCAACTTGTTAAGATACTTTGATGTTTCCCTATTAAAAAAACAAGATCAGGATCAATTACTTGCATCATTAGCACACATTCGGCATCATTTTAGAACCACACTACATGTCCTAACAACAATTTATGCTTTGCTATGTGTACCTTTCAGATTACATCATGTTTGCTCTACAGAGCAAAACGTGGAACCTGATTTTGTGTCCGAAACCTGCCAACTGACAAGACCTGAGATGGTGGTGCAATCAGACGGCCACCTCGGAGGAATGCCTGTCCAGACCTCAGGACTGAAGATAATTTTGAAAAAGTGGGCATGACTAATAGCGCAGCAGCTCCATCCACAGAACTCGACAAGCTGTTTTCCAGTGGGCTGTAAATGCAGAACACTTGGCAGATAGGAAGGTCCTCACAGACATGGCTGCTGCTGCTGCTGCTGCTGCTGCTGCTGCTGCTTACCCGCACAAATCAATAGAGCTGACTGGTGTACAGATACTCCACATTCACCCACGGCAACAACTGACATCCTCTAGCGTCATTAGAGATGAGTTTATCTTGTCGCTTACGCACTAAGAGTGAATAAGTTTTGTTTTTACTACTCAGACTAGACAGAGTCATAGAAGGAGCAAAGGAAGTTGTTGTTTATCCACTTCAAAGTAGTACTTACTGTAATGTTTCACTTACGTAGAAAAGATATGAAAACTTACTGGAAGGAAACAGAAAAAGGCTGTTTTTTATCACGTGTTTATTTGTGAGGCTTCTCTTTGACATTTAACATTTAACACTGAAAAAAAACCCAAAAAGTCATTCTTGCTTTACATCCGGCGAGTATGAGGAATGATCCCAACCATAGGACCTTAAATTAGACTTCTAAAAAATTCAATAAATTTATATAAAATGGTCCAGGATGCTTGAAGTGTAACACATCTGCTTTAACAGCATGATTACAGACGTGTATGCGCAGCACAGTTTTGTGAAACATCTATATATTTTACTGGATAACCTTCCGATGTTTATCTGCTGTTGCTCTAGTTTACCCCAGTAGATCGACACTGTGGTGCCAAATCACTACCAGTCAGAAGCATCTGTTTATTCTTTAAAGGAATGCTTTGACAAATATTTTAACTGATAAATTAATAGATTACAGTGAACTGAGCTTCCTGCATTGGTTTGAAGTCACCAAAGTCACGTTCAGCATGTACCGCATGTGATGTAAAAAGAAGCGAGGATGCATCCATGGTGTGTGATGTGAACAGTGATCAACAGCTGCAACACCTTGCAAGTCTGCATCTCAACTTAATGAACACAGCACGATGCTGCAGAGATGCTAACGTGGCGTTCTGTCCACTCGGCTGTAAAAGTTACAAGGCAATCTTTAAACAACTTGAGCGTTAGTTCAGTGACAGAGAGAGGGATGTGTTTTTGCCGTCAGGATGGGGATCGAAAACATGTAAAGGTATGTGTACGTGGGTGCGTGCGTGTGTGTGTAGGTGGGCCTGCGTATGTGCATGTACAAAATTGTTGCTGGTGGGCCCCAGCATGACTGCTGAGGTTGGAGCAATCATATGTTCAGCTGTGATTTCCATCAACACATTCCTGGACGCTCACACACTCTCTCAGTGGAGCTGTGCACAGCACTCCCCAAGGATGTGACCCGCAGCCTGCAGACACATGGCTGCCTCACAAGCGCTTATCACAACACAGCAGCCTGTAGGATAATGGGAGGCCTTAATCTGAAGCCACGTGGAGCCAAGCAAACTTTGACTTGTGTTGCTCCTTCACACTAGCCTTATAGAAAACAGTCAATGATATACTACACCGTTCTGCAGAAGGCCAGCAGGTCTTACCGTGCCAGACTGATTACAGGGTAGAGGTCAGACCAAATGGACAACAAATGGTCCCTGGTCCTCTACTCTGGGGGCTGGGCATTAAGCTGAAAACACCACTCTAGAAAAAGCAGCAATTGTTACAGAAACCAGCTAAAAGAACATACAATATACCAGACAGTCAGGAGACACACACATGCTGTGTACTGTTATGCATTCTGCCACAGTGCCAAAGTTGGCAAAATACAAGCAATAAGACACGGAGGGAAGTCTTGTGGATTCAGAAAAGAATGTCAAAATTGCTCCGCTGATTGATGCCATGTTTCTTCTAAGCAGCTACAATGCAGTGACAGACAAGGAGTGAGATAGAGAGAGAGTGAGAGAGAATTAAATGAGTCTTAAGGCTGAAACACTGACAACGAGCAACTTAAACATTCCACTCAGCAGAACATCCAACCATCTGTGCTGAGAAATGATACAAAAACTGGCACTTAATCAGCTGACAGTGTGTGTTTCTCTTCTACTGGTCAAAGACATGAGTAAAATCCCCACACAGGTCCAATCATTCAGCGTTATTGGCAAACTGCATGGCTGGCGCGGAGCCAAAATGTAGTGCGTGCTTTAAAATGCATGAGGGATTCAGCCTTGAACACACTGCTTATTTTTTCCCACCCAAGGCAATTTGCACACCACGGTCCACATCTCAGGCTCAGAGTTACAAGGGTGTCGCATTGGTCCTGCTGCACAAATATTGATATGGGTCAGCTGGGCTGAGTAATGACCAGCTGTTATGTATAGTTATCAATAATAGGGGTTTATATGTATTTACAGCAAGTGGCAGTGATTCTTCCTTTCTACATATATATACTTTTTTTTTTACGATAAATTGAACTATCAATCACTGTTTTATTTCAGGAATGTTTGGGTGCCTCCTATTTAATCACACCTCGGGGCAGGTTTATCTGGCACTCCTTGGATAATTGACGCTACGCATATCAACATACAGGACCTATGTTCAAACTCGCTGCTAAGATGTTTTACTGTTTGGTTGTCGCTGAAATAAGTGAACAGTTGCAACAATCCTGCAGCTGTGGTTCAGGTGGCAGAGCAGGTTATCTTGTAATCAGAGGGCTGCTCAGTTGACGTGTCATTTCTCAAGACACTGAACTACAAATTGCTCCTGATGGCTGGTGACGTCACGTGTGTACAGGTGAGCTTCAGTGTGAGGAAGTCTTGTATCACTCGTGACGAGCAGTTAGCACTGCAGAGTTGTAAATGCATTGAGCTGTCGGTAGAATTCATGCACCTCCCCCCAAATTAAGGAGATGATAAATAAATAATTTAAAGAATAATACCAGTCAAGAGCTACTTCCTGCATCCACCTCACACAGAACACAACAATGAGTCAAGTCCATGTCTGGCACAGTGCAGGAGTGTGTGTGTGTGCGTGAGCTGCTGAGCTTGTTGTGGCCTGTATTCACCATGTGGTGGAGCTGAGTGATGGTTTCCCAAAGTCTGCCTTCACCAGAACGGGCAGGCACAGCCATGTGCTACGTTCTCTCTCTCTCTCTGTCTTGCTGTGAGGGTTACAATGATGCTCCTGTGCCAAGCTGCTGTTTGACTTTATCATCTGTGATCGTTAGCTTTCACTTTCTGTCTGCGTGACGGCTGATGTTTCAAACAACTGCATTTTCCACAGAGAATTCACGCCGATGAAGCGGGATCCAGCTGCGTTAGCGTGCTTGAATGCCAAATACTGAGTGGTACAGAAAAAAGGTGGTAGGAAAAAGCCGCGCTCTATAGCACCTGACTGTAGACATCACATACAGTAGGAAGGTCCCTCAGATAAAGCTGGCGAGCACTAACTGCTTTCTAAAATGGGTGTGAAAGTCTCCTCTGCAACAATGTCTTCCTTCTCTTCATACTTTTCTCTCTCACTGTCTGCCTCTCTTTCCTCTAGCTGTATCCCCTTCACACTCGCTCCCCATAATGTCTTTGTCTGCTCTCTGTCATGCATTCCCTCATTTTGCAACCCCCCCCCCCCCCCCACCACCACCACCTCCTCCCATTCATGCTCTCTTCTTCTTTTGCTCTCTCTCTCTCCGTCCATCTATATCTGCACCCCTCCCCTTGCTCTCCCTCCCTAGAAGGCACACATACACAGATAATACTGCGGCTACATGCTGCTTTGGCAACATACTGCAGCAGGCAAGCATACTCCACTGCAGCCCTTTCACACAATAGCCATTTCTCTTACGACCTTAAGATAAAAAAACAAAAAAAAAACAGCTCTTGATCTGAGTGAATTACATTTCTTCTACATCAAAATCAAGCAAATAGCCCATTTACCTCAAACAGATGTTTTTAAATCCAACCTGTTTCATAGCCAGGGTAAGACCTTTACTGTCAAACATTCTTTTTTTTTCAACATCTGCTGATTTCAGCCTTTCATCAGCTTATGATAATCACGGCAACGTGCGCCGTGTGCTGCTGTTTCCTTTTTATTGACGTATGTAGTTTCAGTGGAGCCCTCCCCCTGCCTATGGACATACCACCCTTGATTCGCCCTGTCTTGCCTTCTCCCCTGAAGCATGACGGAACTAGGCGTGCTGTTGTAACACAATGGGGAATACAGCGAACAAACACATTCGCACACGCACAAACAAAAACACACAAAGACAGACATCTGATGATCCTGGCACATGATAGGACATACAGTGATGCCATTGTTAGAACATCCAGGAGTGATTTAAGGGAAAATCAGTGCTGACAGACAGCTACGCAAAGAAGCAAGGATGTGTTTACACAATTGCATGCACCAAAAATGTACAAATGTGTACGAGCAGGCGACATGCACAAATATGCATGTGTTTTAACGATAACTATTATTTGCACCAGATGTAGGGATATCATGTTTTAAATGTTTCAATGTTTTAAACAGGGCGTGCTGTTAGTGAACACTGTCTAGTGTACCGTATCATTGCTCGGTCATGTTTTATCCATTTTGGCTACTGTACGTCTCAGCCCACTTGTTCATTGCTTTGTAATATGATATATTTTTTTTGATTTTGCTTCATTACAAGCACTTTTGCCTGCTAAGATCACCATATCGAGTTTCACAGCCACCAGTCACATGTTCATAAGCCTTCATTAAACACTCAGGCAAACAGGTGCTACCACCAGGGATTCCCCTGACCTTTGCGGGGTATAGAGCACCGTCTGACCTGTTTTATTTAATTGGCATCATGCATGATTGTCACGCAGCGATTACCGTTCATCACATTAATTTTTCATAAACGCTAACACCATATGTCTGAATCTTGGAATATTGTGACACTGATCCTTTAAATAGTAGCGTGTGAGTACAAAAAGAAGTATATCAGTGCGCTGGAATAAAGCCAAGTGTCATAACACGTACAGTACAAGTCACACGATCTGCCTCTAAGACTCATTGAAGCGTTTTAGATGTCAGAAAATAAAAAGAGGTAATGTGCGGCCCCATTTAAATACAAGATGGATGACTTCTTTGCAGCACAATTGTTTGCTGGAAATGAAACTTGCATGTTGGAACCACTGAGAATCTCTGTGTTTTCAAACACAATGGGCCCTTTCTTTATCTGAAAAGAGCTGCTACTCTTATAACACAGCTCAGCTTAAGTCTGCTAACCGCAAACAATAGCCCTAAAAGGTGGCCTTGACAAATATAAAGAGGGAAGGGGGGAGTGATTTCTGTGCCTGAAAGTGAATACAAGGACACTGAGTGATGGCTAAACTCTGTTCCCTTCCTTTTTCTTTACCAGATATACCTATCACGCCAGTATGGGTTGTCTGCAGGAATCGCCTAGCTGTCAAGGTCAGCGATGACAATGAGAGCGGTGCGGTATGATATTATGTAACTCCGAAAAACAGTGAAAGTATGGTGAAAATATCAAAAGCATGGATATGTCGTCATGCACATGTTGAAATAAAATGCTCTCTGCTCTGACACTGTTCACCATCACATCCCTTGTCACATCAGCCAGTCTGCAGACAACCTGCCGTGTAGTTGCCGTATAGTCCATAACCAGATATCATCGAGGCCTCCCTCGATCAAGGCAAACCTACGTGAACTGTATCTCCTCGCACTTCTTTTACACTGGCTCCATCCATTTAGACAACAAGCTAACCACAGCAGCCTCGCACTCACTACGTGCACTGCTTGGAACAAACTCGCCATCCCACCAAATGGAAGCAGCTGTTATCGAAACTCTTTCATCTGCTACAGTACTTTGCACACACACACACACACACACACACCACTACTGAACAAGCCTGTTAGATTCTGTCACACACTCTGAACATTTAGGCTCCAACTTTCATATTCTATTGAGCTGTGTGTTTTAGATTTAATACTCCATAGTCTGCTGCTTTTGTTGTGTGCTAGTGACAGTCAAAGGCACTGTGTGGTGTAGTTTTTTTTGGAGGATTTCACATTGCCAGGAGGCCGCCGTGAATTAAGAACTGAGAGATCCCACCATACAGTGCATTTAAATTCCATTAACCACCAAGTACAATGCACCGTTCCACGGATTATTGCCCACAGCCACGTGTGGACAGTTGTTCTTCATGCATGTTACCATTGTTGCATGCCTGTTTGTGGTGGCGTTTGATCTCTCATTTGGCAAGAGAACAGTCTGAACAACAACAACAACAACAATGTACAGTACATCCACTTCACTTGTTGCTTAGGAGTCAGTACTCACAGCTTTGGACGTTAACAGTGCCAGTGGAGTTGTCCTTTCCCAGCGGGTTTTCCACCACACATGTGTAATTCCCAGAATCCTCCAGTTTTGCTCTGCTGATCTGGACTCTGGAGTTTTTCCTGTGGGAGACAACACTTGCACAGCTGAGTCAGGGGAATCAGGGCAGGGAGGAAATAGCATGGAAACACAACAAGTGGAAACATGGGGGACAAAGAGGCAGACAACAGGGCAAGCAGCAACATGGCAACAACTCTCTGCTGCAGTAAAGATACATACTCACTTACTCTGGGGCCAAATTTGTGTTACAGCTGCCAAGCATACTCTATTGTCATAGGACTTCTTGGTTTTACAGCTCCTCCACCTGTCACTATCCTACATCAGGTGGTTTTACTACAATACTGCCTACTGAGCTGTTTTGCTGTGAGTTAATTAAGTGATCATTAGCAGACCTGACTGAGAGAGAGCAAGAGAGAGAGAGAGAAACAGGACCATGGATGTGTAAGCAGAGCTGCACATGGTGGCGTAAGTCAGCCTCGCTGATTATTTGCCCCAGTGGACGACTGCAGAAGTGCAAAAAAAAATATCATTAAAATCTGTAAAAGTTTTAACATGACACCTCCTTGAACTGCAACCAAGGTCAGTGGTTAAAATGTAAAAAAAAAAAAAAAAAAAAATCCCATTCGTGTGTGATGTCATCCCAATGAAAATCTGCGGGCTCAGGGTTACTGAGAAGGCAGAGCTAGGGAGCATGTGCAGTGAGACGTACAACATAGAAGAAGACGAGGAGAAATTTGAATTGAAACGAATGGGCACCATCTTGGAGTCTTGTAAGCAGCTCTTATAATACATCCATGGAACGATGTTTTCATCTGGTTCCACTCTTACTCTCATTAAATAACCAAACTGTTGACATGCTAACATGTGATAGCCACAGTAACAATAGCACAAATTGTTGGCGGTCAGCAGAATGACCCTGGAAACTCAGTTCTATACACGTTCAACAAACATTAGCCACTACATGAATTCAATCAAGTGAAACTTGGAGAGTGGCTAAAAAGGTGGTGTCTTTTTATGTGTATGAGAAATATACATAGGCATAGGGAGGATGATGATTGATTGACTTGATTTGGTATAAATCATTACACCACATTTCAATGAGGTAATTAGGTTTTACGTAAATGTTTTTATTTCATTTCTATATTGATTTTGAAATAAGTTGAGCTGAAAGTCTGCTAAAAAAAAGTAAACTTGTTCCAACTTTATCTTTTCATCCATTCATACACTGTTTACAGGACACGGGTGACTTGTACTCACTTGTTGCTCCTTATTCGGACTTCGGATTTTTTGCTTTTCTTCAGCTCATTGCCATCTTTGAACCATCTGTAGGTAGGGGAAGGGTTCCCTGTGGCCTCACACTTAACTGTGAGCTTGTTTCCCTCTTCCACTATTATTGGATTCCTCATCGGTTTTAACTTTGGAGCCAGAGCTAAAAAGAGAGAAAGAGAACAACTCTGTGTTATTAACCACTGTTGACACATGCTTGATTATACTTTGGTTTGCACAGTTGGTATATGGCTGTGTGTTTGTGTCTTAGGACAGCGAGACAAAGGACAGAGAGGCAGCAGTCATCATCTCCATGGAGTGAGCTGACAACTCTCTCATGTGACCACAAATGTTGTCACTAGAGACATTATCAACTTTATCTCTGGCTTTGTTGCTCTAAAAAACGCCTGAAGCAATATTTAGCAAACAAACATGGACTGATGAAGAAAATTCAGGTGCAATTAGAGACAGTCAGTAAACAAGAAAAGCTAAGAACATTTTGACATTATAATAACCAGTTTGTTGTGACGACAAAATCAAAAAGAAAATGCTTTTATCATAAGTCTTTCATCTGCTACAGTACAGTACAGTTCAGCTCACATATTCTAAAGATTCAGTCACCTTTTATAACTTTCATATTCTGTTACACTGCGATGTTTATTATATATGAAGTTTAAGGAAAAACATAATCATTGTCTCGGTATGGTTCTTGCAATCTTTTTCCTCAGGCAAAAAAAAAAATAGAAATATGAAAAATGATCTTTGTCCAAACGGCATGTATACATGCACACAACACACACTCACACAAACACTTGCCAGCTGACAGCTGCACACATGTTTAGGAGAAGACTCATGCAGGGCGGAACAAGAGAGAAGGGGTGAACAAGGGTCAACCAGGGGCTGGACAAGATGCCCCCCTCTCTCTCTCTTTTACACAAACACTCTCCCTCCGTGTGTAACATTTACGATTTCATGCATATGCTAAAGCGAAGACCTACGAATTACAGCTGCATGCTGCGCATCACCTCTAAAGGATGACAGCAGGATGAAGACAAACAAAAGCATGACAAGCAAAGTGAAGTGTACATAGGTAATGACTTCAATTAAACATTGAAATAGAGGTGCACCAAAATTATCCCCTGTCGTCCTCTTTTTTGAGAGACTGTCCTACTTCACTGACCTGGTAAAGGCAACATGTCTGCACAGAAAGAGAAACCTTAATGATGCTGCATTTTTCATTTTCTTTGTGGATTCATGTAGATAGTTGTGATGGATCTAGGGTACAGTCATTTTTGCGTCTAAAACAAATCTGCCATTGATGGTGTGATGTGTACCGAGAATCATAAAGGCTTTAAAAATCATATAAGTGTTGTGAAATAGTCATTATATAGTTATTTTTAGGTGTTTTGAAGGACTCATCTTATAAATTTGGCAGAGGTCATGGTTGTTAATAACTGTTAATTCCTCAGTTCATAGTATCACGATTATTACACAATTATTAACATACAAGCAGCAGCCCTTCTTAAGCTTTTATTAAAGATATTAAAGAGTCCTGTCCAGGACAACCAAATACCTTGTAAGTATGTCCTGACTGCTCCTTTTGGGAGCCGGCGGACTCTCAGTTCCAACCATGGACCTCTTTGGTACCAGGGACTGAACAACTTTTCAATTGATGTAGATAATATTGTAGATGATAAGTCTATGACTTAAGCGGCTCGAATTTTCCCAATTTAGTACAAAAGGCATTTCACATGACAAGCAGGCATGATTATTTCACGATACCGAACACCACTGCTGGGTATCGTGCTGATTTCCACTGGAATCAAAGATAGTGAAATGTCAAGTTTAAAATAGCTCACAAACAGCACAGATCAATGGAAAAAAGCAACTATTCTTAGTTCAGTGGATGTTACTAAAATTAGTCTAAAGCTGGTAAGACAGTGAACTTTTATCTGCAAACAACTTCCTGTTGGAAAATGTGAGTGATGATATTCATGGCATTTGGAAAATAAAAATTCTACCACGAGGCAGATGTGCCTTTGTACCGGGGTACTCAGTAACCATAATGAGCTTATTCTCGGGATGGATCTTTGTGCAGCAATTGCTCGGGCAATTAGTGAGATTTTACTGTTCCAAAAGCGGGGCTGGGACAATAAACCCTTCATTTATGCAGCAAGGCATGAATGTGGTTTTATCATAACATTATATAGGCTGAACATATACAGTATATCGCCATTTAAAAATCAACTCTACAGGCAGTGTGGGTTTATCGATAGCCTCCAGCAAGGCCATATACGGAACATGAGATTCCTGATGCTCCAGATGTTCTTCATCAAACATTTTCTGTTATTTAACAAATGTAATGTTTTATATGGGACTTGATGGTGAATAAACATTTGATTATACAGTGCCCCGATCCCCCTAATTTTCACATTACACTGGCTAATGAAAAATTACCAACACTGTATCAGTTGTACTGTATGTACAGTGTTTTGCAACTACATGCTACATTGATGAATAGCACATGTTTGATAGGCAGCTTGTTTGTGTACTGCTGACTTAGAAAAACTTACAGAACATAACTTACAAGTCCCAAGTCTCCATGATTTCCATACACACTCAACTCTGCCAGACTCAGTCCAGCACACTGCCTGAGGAAAGCCTTGTCAGTCATAGTCAGAGAGCAGCAGGAATGAGGTTGCACCATAAAGAAAAATGTTTAGTACTTCGCCTGGACACAGGTTTGTCCTTGCCAAGCAAATTAAACAGGCTTTGTCCTTGCCTGGAAAAGTTACAGAAACACAGGACTGCACTTCTCATCAGCCCAGTGAGCCAGATGTGCAAGAGGTTCTGTTCCATCCACAGGATATAGTTCTAATGAAGACACAGCTCATCAGACACTCTAGCTATGAGATACAGATGTTTAACATTATACTGCAGAGAGATTAGTCCTCACATCGATGTTAAGAAATGTCCATCTTTGCTGCTCTTTTATCTACGACTCACAAAATAAATCAGCAAAAAAATGTCTTTATAATCCATAGACTTATACTCTGACAGCTTGGTCAGTGATATATGGCAGTTGCTCATGTTTGGAATGACATGTGAAAATGATGATGCATGATGTGAAAAACACAGCGTAATACAGTTTGATGTAAAACCATATTTGACATAAAACCGTGTTAATTTTAGTAATTCCAATTGACATTTTCAGACAATAAAATAGAGTCACTATCATTGAAACTAAAATAATTTCTTCGAGACAAATGGCTTTCCATTACATCAGTGGAAAAAGTGTCCGGCAGCAATGATGAACCTTCGCCTCAACAACAGCCTGATTCTTTCTGTTTGAAGCGGACAGGCAGCTGCAGACATGGACTATAAAAACCAAATTTGAGAATAGAAGTCTAACTGGCGTGTCAACAGCTCATGCCTTGGGTAACAGTAGGAAACCTCAGCCCAGAATGAGGTTCAAAAACAAAGTGACTTGATGAATTAACAATGCATTGCTCGTATTCTTGGGTTAACATTTCTGTTTTACTTCCAGGAGCTTAGAAAAGGAATCTGAGGCATGCCTTTGTGTTTTCCCTTCTAGACAAAGTATCCCTGATTACTCTGGTGTTATGTCACTTCACTGCACGTTGTCAAAAGACAAATTACATGGTGCGACAGCTAGAGAAATGGGTTTTGCATGTGGGAATGGTCTTCAGACACTGCACACTAGTCACTGTTGCAACATCTGTTCAAAGAGATCATTTCAACAGCCTCCCACCACAACCAACACACTTTCACCAAATAATTATCTGCTACATTGTTTATATATGACTCAAAATGCTCTACGGCTCTCTGACTAAACTATATAGACGTGTGACTTTTTTATATGAATAACATGTTTTGTTTCTCTGGTAGAAAGTCCACTTTTTACTGTATGTAAAAAACACAAAGCACAAATCACCCCAACATTTTTTATTTTAATAGTTTACATTATGTAGGATTACATAAGGAGGAGCAAAACTGAGTGTAAAGCACATTGAGGTGAAGGTTCACTGTAAACAGTTATTGTCTCCAAAAGTTGCTGCTTGTCAACCCTCCCAAGAACCAAAGAACTCAGGAGAAAGACATGAAAAGCTAAAACCGTGAACCAAAAGAGGCCAAATCAATATTTTTTGCTTCCGAGTAGCAGAAACGACCTCCATTTACAACGTTTCTCTGCTCCTGCAGAGAAACCTTTTGTCTATGTTGGTTTCATTGTTTTTGGTTCTGGAATATTCAAGACATTAAATATTGTTTTTTTATATATATAAACCTCTACAGTTCATGCAGATAGTGACAATACTACTTGTCTGGATGTGTGCCGTACTGTATACAGCATACAGTTTTTGTCTCAGTATGCATGTTGTACAGCATACAGTAGGCTGCAACGAGACATTGCAAAGCCAATTAACCAATTAAAAAAGACCAGATTCTGTGATCATGTAACAGTTTTATAAATTTGGCCATGCAGTTTTCTGGATACATGACATCAGTTGTAAATTGTGCTCAAGTATCACATAGCAACTGGATGATGATCGTGTAATTAACAAAGTGTGAACATCTTTACTCATCACCATGTCTTGTGGTGTTAAAAGCACCAGCACAGAAAGCCAAAGTCTTCTTCTTCACAATTTACCAAGCGTTAAACTGAGATCACATAATCTATAATTTTACAGCAATATAAATATTAATATTCCATCGCAACACATCAAATACATTTTGTTTTCAGTGTAAACTATGAAGCAAAACCATGGTTTTACTGTAGCTAGAATGATTTAGTGATCTCTGTTATATTGCTATTTTAATAATCATTGTTGTGACTTCTTATAAAAAACCTTTAACTTATTGTAACTGGAGTGTGTTGTCTGAAGAAATAATAACATAATAAACCTGTTGCCTGCTCTGTCGTAGTCTTACTGAAGCTGAAATACTTTCCACATCCTCGAGTGCATGAGGGTCCCTTAGCGTCGTCATGACATATATTTTGTCATCAGAGGGTATTTGCATAGGCTCCGCGAGGACATCCATATACCTCCACTTTGTGGACATGTCCACGGAGTCACTACACTACAAGATATGGAAGATATGGAATACATTTGTGCACCCATGGAGGGCGTCCTCCAATCAGAGTCCTGAAAGTACCATAAACAGAACTACTACACGTCCATGGTGTTTGCAGCTGTCTGTGTGTGATCCGTTCAGAGAATGTTCATTTCCTTGGCAGTGTGTCTCCCCGTGGCAGCAATTGATGTACAAATGATAAATAATAGCCAGTGGCCTAACTCAACAAAACATTTACATTTGAGATTAAAAGTTTGTTCCACTAAGAACATGTGTTTACGATTCCACTGACAATCATGACACCAATATCTACGCAGCCTTCAGCCACTCTCCGATCTCTGCATTTCACCATAGTTGAGTCCTTCAAGCTCTCACCGACTTCCTCATATAACACTGTGAGCAGATGCTACCAACACACAAATTCATACAGATTGGATGTGAAGACAGACGTGGTGAAGAAAGTTGAACACTGAACAAGCCAGAGTGAGATGTTCATAAAACCAGATAAAGTAATAATGTATAACACACCAGCAGCGTAAACTTACATCTGTCCTCCTCTTAACCTAAGCTACTGGCATTGGTCAACGGCCATTTCTATAAGGAATAGGAATTTTACTCAATACTGCTGTAATTTAGAAAGACAACATAAATAGAGAGAGTTGGCACACCAACGACCGCGCTCAGCAATTTCTGATGCAATCAATTTAATGCGTGTGTTTTATGTGTTATATAGGTATAGTAAAGTAACTAAGTATGAAAGCAAGACAGGCACTTCAAGTCTGTCTTGCTTTACAACTATAGCAAACTAAACATGCACTCACAACACTGCATAAAAGCTCTTTGGTAAACTTAAAAAGTTTCATCTGCAAATTGCTTTCAGATCGAGAGGTTGTCTTTGAGAACAAGCCTTTAAAAGATTTCTGTTTGATAACTAATCAGCGAGTGTACTTAACACAAAAAATAGGGCTCCTCAATAGACAAACCACATGCTGTATGTATACAGTAAGTCAGCTGGATGAAGTGTTACATTGTATTAGCTGGCTTTCTGATAAGTTTCCGTCCACCAAAAAGCAATTTTGTAAGAGCAATTATATGACGCAGGATCACACCTGAATTGGACATTGAGGTTGTCTGAGGCTTTGCCACCATATCCTCTGACTACTGTTCTCTATTTTGTTGCTGAATCATTTAAGTACTCCTATTTCAAAGGTATGGTAGGTGTTAGTACATGATAAAAAAGCACCTGGCACAAAATGAGCCAAAATTTCATTTCCCTAACTTATTATTACCACCCACACTACACACGCACACCCATTCACACAGAAACAAACCTGTTGTGTTTTGTCTCTAGGTAGAACTTTATGAATTACAACGTCATCACTAGCAGAAGCATTTTTATGTTGGTCAGGCAGACTTTACAGCCATTTCCAACTACTACTTGAAAACAGACATACTGTATATTTAGGTTGCATTGAACTGATGACAGATTTGATGAAATGCCTGTAGCATTTTGCTCTTCTTGTCTTATTCATAAGAAAGACTACACAAAGTTGCTCAGTTTTTCCCTCTCTTGGGTGTCTTTTCTTTCCAATGAGGACCAACATTTTGGCACAAATGTCTACGTTCAGGTCTCTTTCAAAAAAAAAAAAACAAACCCTGAAATGAAATCATCATGTAACATTGTAGCAGTCGAAATGCCTAAATCAACACTGCGTTGTCCAAATCCTGACATCATAGTCAGTGAAGGGCAGTTATAGCTGAGAAATTCCTTCTGTGATGTAACCTCCTCAAATAAATGTGGAAAACTTCAGGGAACTTAAAGTATACAAGACAACACTGTCTTGCTTCTGAGATGTTGGTGGCACTGTACATTGTATAGTGTATTCCTACACAACTTGACCAGCTGCAATATAAAAATCAGCAAAGATCCAGTGATCTCATGTCAGTGGAAGCTGTGAGAGCGACTGTGGATCCCCAGCAAACCCAGTTGCTTGAACACATATCTGATCTTAAATTCTTACAAGTTGCCCTTCCTTTACTTAGACCACCACATGCTCAAGTCATGTGTTTGCGTGATAAACAGGAAGTCTGTCCATATATTGGTGGATGGACTCATTCTCCATGTAAAACACACTAACATGCAGCAAGACATTCATCTGATTGAACAACTTTCAATGCGTTTTGCGTGACTGTCCTGCTTGTCATGGATCATTCGACTCTGACCTGACCTGTCATTATTAAACTTTTGTGCCACAGAGTAAATGTATGGCCGTTATCTTCTTTCATGATAGCCTTGCACCTACATGATGTGGGTATAATTATCTTCCTCCAACTCATGGATAATTACAAGCTGGCGACATTTATTAAAGAGCCACATCAGACTGAAGTATTGAGTGAAGGATCCATCTCTAAAAGTTTTGTCCGGTCCCTCTCTTTTTATCTTGGATGACCCCATTTTGGAGCCTTAGGCCCAGAACACACCGAATGTGGTGTGTGAAGAACCATTAGTGCAGACACAACAAGCATCACCCATGAGCGCGTCTTCATTTCACCCACTGTGACAGCTCCATTTCACAATGGGGTAAGCACATAGTTTTACATGGGTTACCCATTTACCAAGTTTTGTGATAAATCAATAGCAGGCCTCATTTCCATTAGGAAAATAGTGATTGAAGTTCAGATTATCATGCTCTGAATACAGGAGCACAGGACAGCTGACGCATGGATCAAGGAACAGCAGCAGCAAAGACACTTACAGTTAAAATGATTAATGCATATTGATGAAACTCAACAATAGACAAGTACAGTTTATTTCCATTTGTGTCATTTTGTGAAAAGTAGCGAAAATAAATCGGAGTATGCTCTTTACACGCAGCTCTTGTCTGTGTGTGCGGCAGCTGGGCTCTTTCTTTAACAAGCTTCCAAAAAATAGTCTGCAAGTACTCTGTGTCCAGTCCGGTTTGGGGAGCTGTTTATCTTACATGTTTATAGATCCCAATCAAACTTGGAACGAGCAACCTGTAATTATTTATATATTCAACTTTCATGGGTAATATAACAAGAAAATTAGCCAAAGATGCCAAAAACCACTACAGTAGCACATTTAATCTGGAAAAGGCATAATTCTATTACCAAGGAAACCCTCTAGAAAAATCTTGAAAATGCTAAAGCCAGTCTTGAGAGCTGGAAGTTGACATCAGCATATACAAAATGGTTACCACCATCAAGCGATGCTATCTATAATATAGTATCTGATCAAAACAAGAATGATACACAGTAGCTATGGTGATAATAATGCTATTGTCCTTAAAGTGTCACTGAAACGGGGGTTGGGCTTCCCGATGACTTGAGGTCAAACTACAGTGACATGCTGTGGCTTGCAGGATCCACCACTGAGCAAGCACATTGCTACGTATGTGACTCGCAAAGACAAGCAGCTCCCATGCTATACCAATGTCAAAGCAGCTTCCAGTGAAAATACAAACAGACTTTTAGTCATTACGGTTCATCATAGACAGAATAAAATTGAATAGTTAACCCCGTCAAAAAGTGCTTAATTAAACATCATCTGAGAAATGTACTTAAAGTATTAAAAGTAAAAGTACTCATGCAGAATGTGTCCTTTCAAAGTTTCAGTTTATGCTGTTATAGAATATTATATTCAGTTTTTTTCACTAAGGAATACATGTAAGAGCATTTTAATGTTGTAGAAGAACATTTTAGATATTTAGTGTCCTACAGGGTAGAGTAGTAATATAGTACTGCATCATATCATACAGTATAAGCGTATTGTGTATTTTTAAACAAATAACTATAAGTGTCAGATACGTGTAGTGGAGTAAAGAGTACAATATTTTCCACTAAAATGGAGTAGAAATACAAAGTAACGTAAAATGGAGATACTTAAGTAAAGTACAAGTAGGCTATGTCAAAATTGTACTTCAGAGCGGTACTTGAGTAAATGTACTTAGTTACATTCCACCACTGCCTAGCAGCAAGCTTTGACAAGCAAAGGGGATACTTACTTTGTCCCACACTTCCGTGATACAGTAACACAAACTTAATCCTCTTCTCTCCAAGTCTCTCTCTGTCTGCCTTTGACTCTCTCTCTCACATACATAAATGTATACGTATATACATAAAAACAGAGAACACAGAAACCACACTTCATTTCATTTTACCTTGACTGGGATCGCCTTCTTTCTCCTTTTGTCCTTTCTTACCCCCCTTCTTTCTCCCTTTCTTATCTTTCCTCTTGCTCTCCGTCATGCTGTCAGAAGAAAGTAATTCCTCTCAGGAGAAGACTCAGGAAAAAAAACAGGTAGTCCTATTGGGAACGTGTGGCAAGTGGGCACCACCAGACTCTGAGCCTGAGCGTCTCTCCTCCTATATAGACACCAATCAAGTACAGCAAGGAACCACCTACTCACAACAGGGCAGAAGGAGAGGAAGGAGGGAGAGGGAGAGAGTGAGGGAGGGAGAGAGAGAGAGAGGGAGGGAGGGAGAGAGAGAGGGAGGGAGCAGGAAAAGAAATAGGGAGAGAAAGGTAGAGGCACTGCTCAAGAAACTAAGAGGGGAGAGAATACAGAAGAAGGGAGGGAAGAGAGAGCGGGAGGGAGCAAAGAAGGCATTTCCCATTGCTTTAAGGCAATCAACCGCTCCCTACTGGATCTATCAGATAAGCAGTGGCTCTTCCAGGCCCTGCAGCCATAAGTGAGGTCAGACAGAGACCGGTCCTGAGGAGTCCCCTCAAAAGTCTGTAGCTGGCCCATTTAAGCTCCATGTCCATGTTTGTAGTCACCTCTGTCTCCCCCTTCCACTGGAGCATCTTCTTTGGAATGGCCCTTGCAAAAGTGGTGCGAAACCACTCACGTTGTCCCCCTCTGCACTGCTTGACCCCACCCAGATAAACCAGAGAGACCTGCCCTTGCCAGGTTGATGTCAGGGGTCCCAAAACACCTCACATCTGGTTCAGATTTGCAGAGCACAGATTGCGTGGATACGTGCAAGACAGAGAGCGCGAGAGAGAGCGATGTGTGAGGTGCAGAATGTCAGATCACAATCTGTGACAGACTGCTCCTTGAAAATATTACACAAAATCCTGTTTGACTTCCCCCGGTTGCTCCCCTTCCTCACATGTCTTGTCTGTCCTCAGCAGGCGAGTTCCAGCATGTCTGTGGTTGTAGCTCTCTCTTTCACTGTCGCTGTTAGCCCGGTGTCATCAATGTCCACGCAGCAATAAGGATGTAGAACTATTTAAAAAAAAGCTTTATGCATATGATACCAGAGCCTGTCTTTCTGCATTTTTTCTTACTTCTAAAAGGTGGGTGGGCATGTCACCTTTGCTTGCCTTCAATATTTTCTATGTACTCAGTTGATAGATTTAAAGCAGAGAGGAAAATAGGGCAGAAAGAGACACACAAGGTAGGACAGGACTGAGTTGAAGGCCAGCAGGGGCACATGTGTGGCTACAGAAGAAAAATATCTAAGTACAGAGCTCAACTCCCTGCCTGACTTTAATGCAACAAGAGCATATTTCATTCAACATGCACTGATGCAAGCATACCCTTAGCAACGCCACGGCTAATCTGTTTATCTTTATTTGTCGTAGCCAAAACTGTGACTACACGATGATCTTAGTATTATCTTAAGCTGCTATATCAAAGTAAGGTTTTCTAATTTCATGCTGACTGAACTCCACTGTCCTGCTAAGTAGCGAGAAAAAAAAGATATGTTGATACAACAAAAGAGTGACTCTCAATGAAACTCCCGCATACAAAAAAAAAAAATGTGTAGATGAATCATCTACAGGGCTCTCCCAGGGTTTCTCTCAGAGGATTCTTGACGTATCTTGGGAGGAGGCGGCAGCAGAAGGGCTTGGAAGGGGGCAGCACAAGGGTCATGTCTTAACAGGTCAGCACGCTCAATAGCATAAGTCTCATCTGTGGACAAGAGGAGGTCAAATCCAGGCCAAGGTTTGACATGCCAATCAGGTCCAATGTAGAGCTTTTCCTACTTGAAAAACGAACGGCTCTTTCCTCTCTTCTCCTCTCCTCACCTCCCGGCGGTTGCTCTCGATGATCTAATCTGTCAACAGAGGTAACTGAGGACTGGCAGGGGCTATGGTGTGTCAGAGAGAGCTACCCTTGCCGCCCCACTGCCCTATCTCCCCCACCCCAACCTCAACGCTCACTTCCTTCTCTACAATTCAACAAGATGAGACTCGTTCTCAGGCCTGTGTGTGTCTGTGGGTGGGCACGCGGTTTATGTATGTGTCAGACAAGTGACTATTCATGATGTCAGAAAAGAACTGTGCGTTTCAGGGTGATGGGGCGTAGATTTAGAATAAGATTTGGTTATCTTCAAGCGGAACCATGCAGGATGCAAATGAGCGAAATGTAACACTAAACACACAACACGAGTTACACGGATTATATTGCAACCATATTAACCATGGGTATAGTATGGGCCTTAAAAGTTTTTGCAAACTTGCTGAAGCGCTGCTTAACTGTGAACAAACACTAACAGTTGCAGCTGATTTACAGATGACTGCTGTGTCACACTTACTGACTTAAATAAATATGAAATACAAAAACTGCACGCACAAGAACAGGGCAGGGAAGGGGAGTCACGGTAGACTACTGTTTGTCCACGCACACTGTGTGAACAAAGTTGAGCTTTTGTAAATGAGCTTGTGGACAACAGTCTGAAATGAACTCCATTTTTCACACCCAGACACAAATATGGTCATGGACAACATGTGCATCTAAATCTCCGTCTCTTTTTTTCTAGTCTACTCAAAAGCATCTGCTGTTTTTCAACAGCCGTGGGCTGTCCTTGGATCAGGGTCTGGAGGTGGAGGGGCACAGTGGGCCAGCGTGGGTGGAGCACAAAAAAAAAACAGGAAAAAAAAAATGGAGCCAACCCCTAAAAGTTCTGACATGGATCCCTTGTATTGCCCTGCTCATAAACGCTTTATAGGCCCCATCTCTGCCTGCCTCCTAATCCCTCCTTGCTGCCCCCAGAAAAGGGGGAGACGGCTTTGTTGTATGATGGAGCTGAGCAGCTCCTAACAGCAGCATACCTGCACATCATCACATTGATACTGCTCAACAGCACTCCTGCCCTTTCACAGGCACACGAGTTTATCTTTTTAGACATAATGGCTTTAAACAGCCATTAGGTGATGTTGTTTACATCTGTCTGCTTTTTCGCTAGTTTATATGGCTGTGGAGGGGGGTGGGCTTGAAGGTATTTTGCCTGCTTTTAACACACACTTGTTGAGTTGCCTCTCAGAGGTGAGACAAGGGCAGCAAGGGGACACAACCTCTAAGAGAAACAGGAACAAAAGCGGATTAATGGAAAGGACGGAAGAAAGGCGAAGATAAAAAAAGTGTGAAAGAGAAATTTGCCCTCCTCATCAGAAGACAGAAAACAGCCCCACCTGCTGATATTTACCTTTTAACAAGGCATCTGCTTCCTCAGCTGACATGCATTGAAACTGAAATATAAACCTGCTCATCCAACTGTAGTATCCTTTAAGTAAGTACAGACCAAGGAGACTGCGTAACACACAAAAAACACATTGTGAGAATAAATAATATCTGGTTGCCAGTCTTGCTTCTTTCCTCGTGAGTGTCTGTGCCTCTCTCTGTAAGAATGACAGGCAAAAGATGAGAAGTATGTGACAAGACACTGAAGACTTATGTCACTGTGTGGGCTAGTAAAGCCCCCTTAAAGGGAGGCATGACACAAATCAGCGTCAATGACATCTGGAGGCCTGAGGAATGGGCTATTTTCTCAAGGTCAGCTGTGCCAAGGTCAACTGAAATTTCAAATCTGAGTGCTAATGACTCTGCTCAGCAACAGCTGAGATCAGGATCACAGAAAATCATCTCCGCTGCCTCATTTACAACAGAGCAAATGACTGGATGAATTCAAAAGCACATTCACACATTCACAGAGAGCTGCTCGAAATCAAAGAGAAAGAGCAAGAAAGAATTTAAGTGTTAAACAAGGAATTGATCCTGGGTGGATTCAGCTCTTTGACGTTTCTGCAGAACATAGCTGTCACCATGGTAACCACAGTCTTAAGGGTAGCAACTAGAGTATGTGAGAGAGAGAGAGATGTGGAAGGGTGGAGTGAGGATGAGAGAAACAAGAAAGGATGCGAGAAAGTAGGAGATTATGTGTAAGGAATACAATGGGAGGAAGAGTGAGAGAGAAATAAAAGGAAGGCATGGACAGGAGAGCAACAGAGATAGAAAGAGAGAGAGACGGAGCAACGGCCGACAAACGGAGAGCAAGACAAAGAAACACAGAGAGAAGTATCCACTAAGCAGCTGCAGCCTGGCCACTGTATCACTCCGTAAGAGAGATGTCCATGACTAAACCTGTGCCAAGCCTGCTGGGAAGCACTGCAGTAGCATCACAGAGAGGGAGAGATGACAAACATCAGCACTGAGCATGCTCCACTCTCAAGGCCACTGAGAAAATGAGATTTTAGCGCTTTAGCCTCTCAGTTTGTACAGTTCTCCAACTCTATTCCAGCCTCCATCTGTCACTGTACAGCATTCACGAGCACATCACACCACCTCTCTTTCTCTATCTTTCTCTCTCTCTATGTGTGTGTTTCAGATGCGCTGGACACAATCTGACTAATGTGTCTGATAACTGATTGATCTAACAGTAAGAGACATCGTTCCCACTTATGGCCACGCTGACTCATAATGTGACAGGTTTGATTGGGGCTGAGAGGAACAAGAGATGAGCATAGCAACTCATCAGCCAATGGGGCATGATACTGCAATAACAGGCCAGCACCACGGCAGCCCGGCACACACACACACACACACACACACACACACACACACACACAAACTCAGCCCTTTTAGCAGATGTGATCTCTATGCCTCCGAACTCTTAGTGATCGTCTTCCTTATCTGGACGGCTGCCAGAGCTACACTGTAAATGACAGCCGTACATTTGTGCCAGACCTACAATTAAGCTGAGATTGATTTTTTTTTTTTTTTTTTACTTTCTGCTCTTTCTGCTTGTTTGGCAGACAGACAGACAGACAGACAGACAGACAAGATATAATTGTGGGCTTTTTATCTTCAGGACTGAAAATTTGACGCCTGTTTTTTGGCACCGGTCGTGGTCATGTGATGGAGTGTGTGTTAGGACGCAGTGTAGTAGTTAGAAAGAGTAGCTGTAGAGGATGTTAATGATGTCAGTTTCCACAGTGGCTAAAGTCCCAAACACTGTAAATTAATGTTCTGCTTGATGACACGGGTGATAAAAATTTCTGTCAAAGCTGACATATTGCATCCTCACTGTCTATAGATCTTTCTTCGCTTTTAACAAAGAACAACTCAATTGCACGATAATAGTTATTGGGGTCATACTGAAATATTTTTAATGACAGATGTGCTCTCTCTCTCTCTCTCTCTCTCTCTCTCTCTCTCTCTGTCTTTCCCTCTTTATAAACATATTTATTTTTCTCTGCCTCTCTGCCCGTCTCCCTCCTTTCTTCTCTAAGGGAGAGATAAAGAGGTTTGTGTGTGACTGCGAGCAGATTGACTTCAAGATAGTGGCTAGAAGCAGATATCTTCCACCTCCTCATTCTGCTCTTTCTCTCTTGCTCTCACCCAGATGAATAGACAAACAGTCTCCCACATGCTCTCACAGTTTATCAAACACACACCCACATAGAACCAGGTCTTCATGCAAACACATATGTGTGCTCTCACCAGAGAGAACAACACACACTCAATCTAAGTGTCCTTGGGCTGACAAAGTATACACTGTCACACTCAAATACAAACATACCCCCTCAAACACGCACATACGCATACAAACACACAGGTGCATCCACATGTAAATAGAAAAGGCACATTGGGTCATTGATGCTTTCAAAATGGACCCCTGTTTTCCACTCATAGTGTAGCTAATACAAACCACTGGTCTGTATAAAAGTATACTTCTACGAAATGGACTTTTTAAGACACCACATCTGTATGACTGCGTAACAGCAGGCTCGTTGCGTGTATTTTTCCATTGCGCACACATTTTTCACTGTAAAACCAACTGACTAAACATCTCACATTGTTGTCTTTGCATATCGCTTTGAATGTGTATAAAAAATATCAACCCCTTAAACAAATGAGTCGTAAAAAAGAATTAGAGTGTTAGTCAGCACCATTTCCTGCACATACACACATGAATGCGATGATGTTACTCAATATATTAATCTTTTTAAAAAAATGATTTCCCAATCATGACAAATATTTCCAAGCAAACCAATGACTGCACAGCACACATGAAGTATTAGAGGTATCTGAACTGTGGATTTAAATGATTAATGTCACTCCATACATGACTTTAAACTGCAGAAATGTAAATCCACACGAGGGAAAACATGGGAAGGTTGTGCTCTTATCAGCAACTACCCCCCTTCAAAAACATGCGTGCATCCGTTCTCTGCTTTGCATTCTTCGCATCAAATCAAATTCCTTTTGCGCTCTGCACTTGTCCTTTATCTCCAGAATGTGATTTTAGAGCAGCACAAACATGTCACAATGAGGACACTGTGAGGAGTTTCACACAGAGTGAAACCAGCTTCTTGGTCAAGTCATTTGCATTTCGGCTTTTGCCTCTCATGGCTGGAGCATAGGCTTATCAAGAGTCTGTCTTATCTCTTTATTTGTTTTTCACCAATGTAGACTTTTCCTGGAAAAACAGGCCACTACGCATGTGTAAGCTTAGATCATGCTTTGGCGGCATAAGCCGAGATCAAGGCAGTCTCAAATTGAGCGATGCTTGATAAGTGGGCAAGAGAGTAGCCCCAGCTGACGGTGCCAGGATGGCCTCACACTGTGCTCTGGCAAGCCAGACAGAGCTGACAGGAAGCCAGGATTGTGGTTGGGCCATCTCAGAGCAACAAGATGACTGCACAGGCCCACGACAAAAACCCTCTCCACCCATCCAAGCGGTTAAATCCATCGCCGAGTGTGCCAGTGACTGACAACCCCGGTACTAAGAAGGAGGTCAAAGCTAGCTGAAGCTGTTTTAACTCTAAAGGGTAAGAGCAGATTAGTGATGAAGGAGCAGCACCAAAGCTTTAGCCTGAAAACTAATAGTTGAGTTTTAGCCAGCGGGGTATTAATTGTTGCAGTAATCATGTAATACTAAACCATGCTGGTGTGGATAAAGACGTGCAAAACTGAGGTCACCAATCCATTCAAAGAGAGAAGCCATTACTACATTATATTTTTTTACATTTATGTTTTGTTGTGTAATAGTGGCTTGCCTGCAGTGGTTTCCTGGCCCATGGCCATTTGCAGTATGATAACTGCCTGCTTGCAAGCCTAATGTCATGGAGACAACAAGGGAATGAAAAGAAACATGCCTAGACAATGCGTAGCAAAAGTACACATCCCAACAGATGTGATGGAGAAAATAGCGGAAATGGGGCTACAGGGCCCACACTACAGGGACTTTCTGTAACACTGATCTTACTGGCTCTTTACAAGTACAACAGACCTCTGTGAGGAATGTTGCTTTCTCATTTAGGGTAAAACACCCCCGGAGTTAAGGGGTATCAATATCACAAAGGAGATATATTCCTCTTTTGTCTGCCTTTGCTGCATTGAGGTGATGGTGAGTGTGCTGGTCTGTGGGCCAGCTGGGACACATCTCAGTTCACCCATGCACACACATGCACCCACACACACACGCAAACACACACACATATTGAAGCTTGCTTTACACTGCTCACTATCTTTCAACAACAAGCTGAGCAGGGACCAGACGGAAAGAGGTCCTATTTGTGCAGGAAGATAAATACACTTCTGCACCCAGTCCTGTCCCCCCCAGATTAGAGCAACACAATAATGAGCAGCACTGGTGGAAGGTCAGAAGAAAGCAAGGGTAAAGGATAGAGTAACAGCCAACTAACAAAACACACACCCCCGCACCATACATACAGGAGTAATCACAGACAGACACACACGCTTAATATTTGATAATCGTCTAAATTAGCTACAACTTTTTGTCCCTTGTACTGTGCTTTGCATGCAAGTTTAACCCTTATGTCCCTTATAAATATGGATGACTCACTATCTTTTGTGGTCTTTCCCAAATCATTCACTCTGGAAAAGCTCAAGGATTTACAACTCAATGGCATCATAGTTTTCTTAAGAACACAGACGGCACGCAAGAGTCACTCTGGGTGTGTATGTTAAATATCCGGTCATCTTACAGTGGGATGATGTGGAATTGAGATGAAATAGAAATATTCAATGCAATGAGTGTGTCAAGTTGTTTACACGTTATTCTTCTGTGAGTCAGCAGTGTCATAATCTTTTATCAGCTCCTCCTCTGTGTTACGTTCACGATACTGACAATCACACCACAGAATTAGGCAATTCATCTCGTCTTCTGCCATGAATGCGTGTGTCTGTAATTCTGCTGAAACAAACGTCTGTCTCAGAGTAGACCCCTTCACCGCCGAGGGGAAACATGATTTTCTCTTGGTCCACTTCCAAACACTGCTAACAAGTCATTCCATTCTGTTTAAAGTCTTTTCATGTTAAGACACACATCAATCCACACCTACAACATACCTGAGGAAACAAACCTTCTCTCAGGATATACTGTGTGTGTGGGGTGAACATGGCCGGACACGTCCCTTAAACACACCGGGAGGCGCCCAGCGGGAGTGCCGGCAGCCCCTCTTTTCAACACTTCGGCACGCTGCACACAAACACAGTTGTCCTTCCCATGGTCCTTTTGTTCCCTATCGAAGTTCCTGTCATGGACACAATCAGCTTTCTGTGGACAATAATAACTGACAGTTATATTACACTTTTAGACAAACTCTCACTTCAGTGTATGATTTGTTTTCAGGGTTTACATGGCACTAATCATGCTTGAATCACAACACAAATGCAGACAGGCTTCTGAAACTAGACATCTCACAACTGACGCAGGAAAACATGCATATGCTTGCCGACACAGAATTATAGCAAATGCACTTTACAGAAATTCAGACAATTACCCAAAGAATAACACACCCAAGCACTGGCAAGCATATAAACAGACCTGGGGAGAAATGTACTTATATTCATTGCATTCCATATAAAACTCTCTGAAGTGAAACTCAGTCAACTTGCAGACAAATAAAAGTGGAAGAGGCTATGTTTAGTTATATGTATGTTTAAAAAAAATCTTGTAAAGGTACTACTTTGAGAATATGTGGATAAAGATGGTGTTGTAAGTGAATATAAAGTAGCATGCCAGTCCCAGCCAATGCCTACTTTCCTGTGTTGGTATAACAAACTTTGTGATCATAACATGACCTAAAAACCGTCCAAAATACTGTTGTTTCTGTCATCAAATCAGAAGCCTCAACATAACCTGCTCAAATTTATGACTAGAAACTGGGGCATGATGACAATGAAGCAGTGGCCTGGGGTCTAGAGTAAATGGATGAGAGAGAATGAGTCTGCAGTCAAAGGTTATCTCCTGCACTGTCCTTCAGTGTCATGATGTTTCCAGGACTTACTTCATCACCAAACATCACCAATATTACCTTTTAAAATCATTGCCAATACTAGCATTTTATTTGAAGTTATTTCTTAGTTATTTTTGTGTACTTATTCGTCCTCCTTCTACACTTTATATCTATTTTACTGTGTTTTTTATTCTCATACTTTTGTAAGTTTTGAACAAGCTCTGCTGCAGAATTTCCTTTAATGAATAAAGTTCTAATCTAATCTTAAAACATGTAAACAAATGTAGACATGTTGCATACACTACAATGCGTCTCAATACTAGTGGCCTCTTAGTATTTGGAAACCCAATAATATCATTGAGAGATAAGTTGTACTAATTCTACCAGGAACTGTCTGAAACATCGTCATAAATTCAACACTTTTCATGCTGTTTTTTCCGCAGTTATCAGAAGACGACACAAAAATTCCAGCAATGCTAAAGTTTTATCTCGTGTCCTCCGCTGACATTGGCAACAGGACAATGCACCATTTTAAATTTTTTTTTATTTTGTCTGACATACTATAATTAAAGTGAAGCTGATGTTGATATTAAAGACCTTAAGCAGTTTACACAAACCTTTGATACCCTGTGATTGAAGAGCCCTGTTGTCACCTATAAACCACTTTTATGGAATATTATGGAATGTGTTTTCTCTGCATAGCTCCAGAGAAAATACAAAAGCCACAAAGGATCTACACGTGAAAAAAAGGATGTAAATTTGTGCCTGCAAGCTTCACCCTCCCTCTTTGGACTAAGGAATACTTCTACAACATGCCAAAACAATGTTGATCTCAACAGTAATTTGTGTGATCTTGACACGCCTGACAAAAAGCCTGGTGTTAAAGGCAATTATAGTGTTCATAAAAAAGTATCTGAATGTAACACTGTGTCAGTGTGAGCTTACATACATAACACGCACCAGAAGTGGGGAGAGAAAGATATTACATGCAACAGTAACCAGTTTCATATTGGAAGGAGCCTGGGCAGCTTAATCAGATTTCAAATCACTGAAAAATGAGCTTTCCTGAGCTTTTTCTTATGCCATTTACATGCATTGATCCAGAACTGGATTAGCAGAATAAACAGGGTTAATAATGGAGCTGTCGATAGATGTAAACAAAGCCAAGTGCATATGAAATCAAGTTAATAGCCTCTGAAAACTATTTATTGGCAGCCTTTTCTCCAAAGTAGTCAATCCACGTATATGTAGTGCAAATTTAGGGCCTAAAACTACATTATTTTATGAATATAAGACATCCCAGACTCTGTGCCCAAACAGTGAAATAATAATGTTTTATTAATGCTGCTGAATGATTCATTTGTTTTCTGTTCTGTTGCTCTTTTCTGGTTGCAAAATGACAAATGCATGGTGTGGTCTTTTCCATGCTAAAATACAGTAAATGGCAAAAAAAAATTCTTGACACCTACATGTGTTTTACAGTACATAGGGTATGGTGAGGTTTCATATTTGCCTATTATTAATGCACTTTTTTTAAAAAAAAAAATCTGGCCCCTGAGTGCTTGTTTAATGTTGATAATACTTGTGACTTTAAAGGGTTAATTTTGTTGACAACTTTTCATGCTGCGCACAGGAAAAAAAAGAAAAAAAAAAAAGGTTTTAAATATTTAATTACATGCACTGGCTGCAGCCTGTGACGGAAAAGTAGCCCAAGATAGCTGCAAATGACTGAATGATTCAAAAGGCAGGGTAAACCTAAACTATCTTCACAAAACAGTGAATACAAGTGATGAAGAGCAGTCCCATATAAACACATGAAACAGTGCTATCAGGTCAGAAATATGAATAACCTGTACTATAAAACAGGTTTGTATCTTGAGTGCTAGTTGTAAGTTAAACAAAAGAAGCTGTATTTAAATGTTTTGTATTTAACGTTACTGTTTCTTTGGTTTTGGGAATGTCTAGCTCCAGGGACAGACGTGGATGTTTTATCGACAACTGCTCACGGTTATTACAGGCCATCTTTTTGACCTCGGTCCAACACTATACATGATTGCTTCTCCCTGAAGGACTTCATTACAGTTAGCTGAGTCAAAAGAACATTCACTTACAGCTGGCTGCAGTATTAACAGCACAGGTCTGACACTAGAAACATGGCCTCCTTTTGTGAACGAATCCAAATGGCAGTGACTTTCACAGTTGTTATCCTGTACATATCTCCGGGACTGTGCAGTGACTGTGGGCTTTTGAGTGTTTTTGACACAGCTCCAGTCGCAGGGGCAGGGAGTCTAACAACTGCTGTGACATTCCCAACGGACTCATCCCTTTCAACTTTTCGGTGTTTCTCCTGCTTCCTGATCCTGATCATATACTGCCTCATTGTGGTGAAGGCAACATTCTTCAGTGGGTTGAAAAATTCAGAGTTCTAATTGTTAAAAAAGCAGACAGGCACGGTGTAAACTACAATCACAGAGGCTGAAGCTAAAATACTGTTGTTAGACTACTGGTGACATTTATTGTAAGTTCTTCTCTTTCCATTTTAGATTATAGTAATACTGTATAAGTTTTGTTGTTAGTGAACAAACAGCTGCTTACAACTCGGCAGTGACAGTATTCTTTAGTTAAGTAGAAGGGCGCAGTCAAAATAACTGGACTATATAAAAGATTAAGAATGGTTCCATCTGTGTTTTAGAGTTATGCAACTAGCAAAATATCTACTATTACAGTGAATGCGCGACTGTGTTTCCTGTTCAGTTTGCTGCAGTTCTCATGTTATGTTTAAGGAATGAATGCTTGATATAAATAAAGTTTGATGTTCCAATTATTCTAGAAACATCACATACACCTCAAGTTATTTAGCAAATGTTACAACTTAAAATCAGATCTTAGTAACATGGTTCTATAAATACTTTAACATGTTTACATCAAAGTACTCCGATAGAAATATCAAGGTCATCTCTTAAAGTCTACATAAAAAGAGCCACTGACAGGCCTGCCATTCATTACTTTGATATAAGACATACTCTTCATTCAGACCTTGTGGATGTAACTGTGGAATCACACACAAATACAGAATGTGGATCTCATATCTTCATACTGATAGCAAAAGACAAACCACCAAACTCCGTCCTCACTGAAAATTCTGCCCTAAATAGTTTTTCTGTTCCAAAAGCAGCTTTCATGCCATTTTATGAATTCAAGCCAGAGATTAATGGAGATTATTGGTTGTGACATTATGTACTAACTGTGAGACTAATCTGCATTCACACCACCGGCAACCAACCTAATCCTGCTCCTCTGTCTGATGGCTGATGTACCAATGATTTTAGTAAGTGTTATATACAAAAGCACCAATGTTTCTGTCATAATACAAAGAAAATGGTGACTTTTTTTGCATGTAGCCTTGTTTGATAAATGGTAGAAAGAGTCTGGTTCCCATGCATATCACTAAATATATATTCATAAACATATCTTTCCCTCTTTCCTCTAATTATTGTAGCATAAAACACTTACTACTAAACTGCCATGGATACAAAAAACTATTGATTATTAACACAAAGTTAATATTTTATGGAGATATCTGCAATTTTTTTCACTTATTAGTTTCAATGAAGAAAACACACAAACAAAATATCTGTCTTGTGTTTACCGCCTCATTGTTTCCGGCTGTTTCTTCTCCAACCTGCCCAGTCTCAACATTGAACAAATATTTGTAATTCTTTGAAAATCTGACTCAAGCAGTTAGCATAGATTAATTTGATTTAATATCACAAGCCTTAAAGTGCATGGCATTGCGGACTTCATAGTTCTTATCCAGCTGAACTTAAAAGCCAGCCCATTATTAGTAAACCCATTATTCTCCATGAGCACAGCCGTAATTCTGAATTACAGCATGGAAATTTATAATCATCCAAAGCATTGCTTTGGCGTGTCTGAAATCAATGGGCATGCTAAGCAGACATTCAAAATATCTGTCACAGTACACTGGTTAAACCACCCATTTAGAACTAAACTTATGTTAAATCATAATGGCAGCAGTACTTAAGTTCTGTGGTGCAGCACATTAGAGCAGAATTAGGAAGTGATAACAACTCATCAAAGGGAGTGGACCTTTTTGTTGTACTAAGAGTATCTACAGTCTAATCCAACATGTTACGCTTACTGTAGTCTATCAAAACACAACTTTATGTTCACTTTCTCATTTTTCAAAGTGTTGGAGTGTGATCCTGATCTGTTCCTTTAGCGCAATGTGAACTTTGGTGCAATATAATGTTAAAATGAGCAAATAATAAACAAATATAATCAAACATCACTACTTTTACTACACCTAAAAAGCTACTTATGCTTTTTCTTTTCTTTTTGTGTAACTTTTCTCTTCATTTTCCTAAATTGGGACATGGGCAGGATTATTATGGAACCATGTCACCCTTGTGTGCTCATGATCTCCTCTGTGCCGTGAACACATTCTGGATGTATTCGTCAGAGGTCTGCTGCTGTTAATTGCCAGACAAGCTGCTTAGACCTCTCGGGGCAGACATTTTGTGTAACTAATAACCTTAATAAAAGCTTGCATTCCATTTAGGTGAGCATGTCTGATACTGCATGTGGTGGCTGGCTCCCTGAAACATGAGAGCAAACCATTACCTGTTACACCTCTGCTTACTTTGATACCTCGAGTCAAACTGTAGACATGTTGAGAAACTCGAGGCAGATATTTCACCATGGAATGTGGTGTGAATGCCACCAGTGAAATTATAATCACTGGGCAGAGTTTCCAGGTCTGAACAGTGAAGCCAGTGCTCAAGTGTCTTAAACATGCATTCTTTCTGATGGCCAGCAGGGGGCAGAGTAGTTGGCTGTAAAATAAAGTCTGATTAAGCTTAAGAGATACGTAAAAAGGCTCACGAACCAGACTTCTCACTTGATTTATGACCTCAGTAAACTGTTTCCTCATGAGTTTATGAACAGTTTCCAGTTTCAAGTCTTCTCTCATACAGCATGATGTTCATTTTGTAAGTTATAGTCCCGCAAAACAGCAAAATAGACAGTGAAGCAGGGGATGGTTTAGGGTGTGGCTATCATGGTTGATTAAATATGAATCAAGCTTCTGTTGCTGCATTGAAACATATTTTAGTGTACTGCTCAGCTTTATTACAAGTATATTTATAACTAAGCAGGCTGCCATTTTTTTCCTGCTTGACAATGGAGTCATAACCAAGAACAGCCAACTCTCGCAACCCATCAGCTATCGACTGATCATGATTTAATCATTTTAAACTCATATATGAATACAGATGACTGAAAAAAGCAATGCAAAAACAAAATCATCATCTACACATGGGCTGTTACAATCAAAGCCTGCTCAAACGTGATTGGCCCATACTACTCAGACTACAAATGGAAACTTGAATACTTTCAGTGCTAAATATTTTGGCCCCTCGCATAAGGTTCAGCATTCATATTCAGATATCTGTTTATAAAGATTAAGCAAAGCCCAACTCGCAGTACATCACCCAGCAGCTCTGTCCAAATAGGATCATTTCTGGCTTCTCAAAACCGAGGTGGCAACATCCAAGATGTCAAACCTAAGGTGGTCCACAAACCAGTGTGTGACATGGTAGCTTTACGCTCATCACAACACATCATTTATTGAGAGGGGGTATCTCAGTATCAGCATGAGCACTCTGGATAGGAAGCACTGTATCGTTCCTGTTGAGCATTTGGCACCTTGCACATAAGCCTCTGCCATCAGTGTATGAATGTGTGTGTGAATGGATGAATGTGACAAGTGTTGCAAAAGAGCTTTGAGTGTCTGGTGGATCAGACAGGCGCTATATGAATACATTTATCATTCAATTCTACTGGTAGGCATGACTTGCAGCACGTATAGTTAATTCTCTGTTTGACCACAAATAGTTCTCTCTTATTATTAGTATCAAATAGAGCTGGAGTCCTCTTTTCTCTAAGCCCTTTTCTACATAACCATTGTGCCAACAATTCTCTAATCTACTCTGAACTTAACAAGACATACATACATTCAAGAGATTATTTTATATTAGCTGACATAAAGATGACTTGTCTGATCAATTAAGTATGTCGCTAATGGATGACTATCTTTGGACTTCAGTCCACTTCTGGTCCACTTTACTGCTCCAGTAGCACTGAGTAGCTCAAAAGTCCACAAAACCAAAATGTACAGAACCAGCCCAGCACCAAATGACAGACAGATAAAGTTAGTCACTTGCTATCTACACAAGAAATATCTAGCAAGCTAGAAACCTAAATAACATCATTTTGCAGCACTTGGCCAAAACAAAAAGAATGAACGAATATTGGACAACATGACTCCAAATGAAAGCTAATGCTGGTCTGCGTTAGCTGGATGCATAAGGCAACAGTTTGTTCACATTACTGGCTATCTAAAAGTGCAAAGTCTAAGGTAGACAACTGGACTTTGAGATTCTTGAGGTTTTGTCATTCAACTGCTTCTTAAGATTTAAAGTGTTGACCTGGATGGCTTAGACTCCACCGAGATACTGTAACTGTTAGCAGATAAGTTCTAAGTAAATCTGTCAGTCTATTTACAGTTGTGGGCTTTTGCTTTGGATTGCAGGCTTTTATGTTAGGTAGCGCAACAAACACGGGTTTGCATAGGCCAAAGCTCTTTACTAGTGATGCATCATGTCTTAAAAGAGTGTTAATTTGCCTCATCTGTAAAGAGCTGTCATAAGCTCATTTAACCACATTCAAAAGCACAGAGCATCATCTTACTCTTATACAGGTCTGTTGTGAGGTATAGCTTTGCACGTACAATTTGATGTGTGGAGGAACAGAAATTTCAATAACTACCAAGACTATATTTCTTGCTTGTAACTTAAGTGGCTAAACTACATTGACAAAACTGTATTTTTAAGCAAATATTTAAATAAGATGTGCATAAAACGCTAGAAATGCACTCATGTTGGACAGTGCCAACAAAACATTTTGGCTGTTCACAGTTCAGTGTGTTAAGACAGTAAAAGACAACCAACTGCACCTCACTCTGCAGTAGGCTAGATGTCTTTACCGTGATTATTAAAGGGCTGTATTAACTGTATTAGCTGTAGAGCAGCAAAGGATACTCCACACATAGCTCAGCATGAGACTGCATAGCATCTGCACTCATCTATGTGTTTGTTTACATACATTACAGGTGGTGTACATGCGTTGTAGCATTAACACAGCAGGGCACAAACACCACCTAAAAAGAATCCTCCTGTTTTTATAGTTTTAAGCCTGAATGGCTTCAAGCCCACCGCCTACTCACACATCTACTTTGTAACAGCTGTGCCCTGCAAACAGACATCAACCTTGACCTGAATCAGTAAACCTCAACTCGATCATGAAAACTGGTCTGTCACTGCAGAATTGTGAGTTTTGTAGACAGACGAGTATGTTTCAGTATGTCCATTCTGTCATAATGATAGCTTGTAGAATGATGTCTTTAGAAATGTGGAGTACAAGTCTGAATGAGAAAGTGTCTATAGGAGAGGAAAATGAGAGGCCAATTACAGAAAATGGCCATCCTCTTTTTTCATACATCTTAGAAATATACGTCAGGCTGTCTTGTCAAGCTAGAGTAGGCGAGTGGAGATTCAGCACGGCATAAAGTCCACAGAAAATAGTCCCCACAAACATACACTATAACCTCTGTCGAAACAAATCCATGCTTGGTACCTGGTCAATCTCATTATCCTGTACCTCTGCCCTGGGCTAGAGACACTACAGCAGTGACAGTTGAAAACAATGTTTCTTATCTAAACAAACACACATCCTGTACACGACAATAATCTTGGTGGTAAAATACAGTAAATGAGCACATTTGTCACAATCAACTCTTTGCTAAATTGCCCTTGAATGCGCTATTACGGTATAATGACCAACCTGTAGATACTTGTTGATTTGTACTGCTGCCAGACAAACTTGTGCGGCTAGGAGCAGAATCCAGCATCTACCAGCAGCTGTCATTCATGTTCTATGTCTAGCTCTTCTAAGGAACTCTCTCAATTCACAGAAAGGTGCATAGCTCGGGGCAAACTTCTGCCAGTCTACCACCTCAATGCAGCAGCTGCGACCTGTGAGACTACATACTTCATAGTGACAGATTAGCGATTGTGCAATCACAACAACATTGTTGCATTAATTTACTTCAAAGAAATAAACCTGCTTAATGAGCACTAAATAAAATACTCGCAATAGTAAGAATGATTTGCACGTTTGTTAATTAGAAGTATGAAGGTGATGTGTTACTCCTCAACTCGTGACCTTTTGTGTGTGAAAGGTGATTTATATGTGTTTTACTGATACACCGACACACATGCAGACAAAAAAAAATGCAATTATGTAGGTCTCCTCCACGGGGTCTGTGGATAGACAAAAAGCTGAGGGCCTCGCTTACCACCATTTGTTTCATCGTACTTAATTGACTATTGATTTAGACTGAGCCATGAAGGACAAAAACACTATTGTTATGCTAAAAAGCAAGAGCTAAAAGGCAGATGTGAAAAACTTGAAATTAGTACAGCGGTCTCAGACTCTGAACTGAAAACATACCCACATACTCCACTCTCACTGAAGCAGGTGTCATGGTGTTTTCTGTCACCTCAAACCCTCAGTTGGTAAGAAAGTAGTATAGTATTTAACAGCACAAGATGGACAGAGTGTGATAACCATAATATGCTAACTATAGTATGGCAGTCTTCTGTCATATACAAGGACTCCATATTTCGGCCTCCTGGTTGAGCACTTCCATACAAGCCTGGCGACACATGCTCAACAAGCTAAAAACATGTCTCAAACAAAGAGGCCTCATAATGTCTGTAATTACACTGCATGTGAATTCTATATTCCATATTATGTGAAACAAAAATATCAAGTAGAGGCTACATGAGCTTGGATTAAACGGTAGACAAAAAATATTGGAATACTTGCTGACGCGTTTATGCTAACATATAGTACTTGACAGTTTACAGTGTGTACTGCACTTTTTCTGTTCTTTACAGTACAATAATGTCAAAGACAATGTTGCAGTTACAGTCGGATACACTATGATCTGCTTGTGACACTGACAGCCGCTATATGGGATAGCTTAACATCAGCCTGTGTTAGCATACGTTGGTTGTAATCTATCAGAAGAACAGTGTTTCTTGGTGTTTTCTGTATCACTTTGACAGGAAACCCCTGGCTGACTTCGATCTGAGCGATGGGTGCAGGTGGTAAACGATGAACGTAGCTAGTATTTCATGCAGCCCTTAGGAACCAAAAGACAACGACTGCATCACTATGAGAGCTGTACAGTATGTGCGTTCAGTCGTCTGGTTCGCTCGGGAGCTTGTGCACGAGAAGGACTCAGGGCGAGCCTGGGATGTGTGCTAAGAGGGCGTGAAATCAGTGTTTGGGCTCAGACAAATCTGCTTATGCAGCAGTTCAAGGTTCAAGCAAACACATACTGGTCCATTAATATAGATGTGCTAATCAACAGAAGAACTTAATATGAGGGAAAGAAGCAGGCGTTATTGATCTTGAGGTCCTGATGAATGAAGGAGGGAGCTCAAAGGGACTAGATGATGTCAAGGGACTGACTGTTTGTCTATGAAAGGTTATGTTGAAAATGACATGATTGGGAAGGAAGCAGGGTCACTAAAGAAACAGTGAAGAGCTCAATTAGGCTAAATAAGAAGCCCCTCATTTACAACACATCAGAGCCATGTAGTTAGGTACTTTGTACTAAATAAAAGAGATCTACAGAGGCCCAGGCAGCGGGCGTGGCAACTCTCTCAGGTAATGCCGGTTTGATCACGTCACTGACGAGCTTTGCCAAGTGGCAGAAGAACTGATGGGGGATGTGTGGACCGTCTAGGGAACTCAAGAGGTAATAAGGTCAATTTTGTGTTGCCTCTCTGATGGGATGATGAGTTTAAAAGCCTGGTGCCAGTGAGTCTGGCAAAATCAAGAAGCGAGGAGAACATTCGTGTTTCATGAGACTAAGAGGATTTAAGAAAGAAAAAAGTACAGGGCACATATCATGTTCTAGGCCACAACACTTGAGTGGAATTACAAATGGGAATAAAATAGATTTTTATGTGTGATATATGATTCTATTGGCTCAAAAAACATTCAAAGTACAGATGATGAGCTGCCTCACGTTTTGTAGTTGCACTTAGTGGTGTTTGAGATCCAGTTAGAGACGCTGGCGCTACTTTATAATGAAACTAGTAGAAACTCATCATAACATGCTGTAAAACTGTAAAACAAGAAAGACACTCTGTGACATCTGAGCTGTCGACAAGTGGCCACTACACACACGCACACCCACCTACACACACACATTAATGCATGTATTTGTGTGCATACTGTTGCATCTGCACCAGTGCAACAGGATGCTGCATTGTTCCTAATCAATAACTTCCACAACCTGAGCAACATTATCAGCCTTGATTTTCATTTGTGAAATCTTACAGGCCGTGTGGGAGGGAATGTTGTATATGAAACAATATAAATACACTTTAGTGTCATCAGTGACAATGAATATACTCAAAATATAACAAATAATGCCTGATGTGAATTTAAAAACACTCCCTAAGGGCGACATCTGCTGACCAGAGTCCCTCCTGATTCTAAACAAAAGGAGAAAACCTTCAAGTGTTGAGTGCTAAAGTTGATCATTTGATATTTTCAATCAATTCCAGGTCTGGACTACAATACCCACTGCTAGCCCTCATGATGCATGTGTGCATACAGTACTTGGACTTGACAGGCTATAAAGTGCTGGGTATTAAAGCATTAAAGCATGGCCTGAGCCTAAATATAGCCTCAGAGCCAATTTGCTGAGGGTAGCCTGATTTTACCACACGTGATACCGGTGAAACAGGCCGCTGTCCCTGGTCCTGAAATCGTACCGGCTCCATGAAATACATGTGCTCAGAGTCATACGAGAAGAGGAGACGACTTTTGATAAAACGCAAAGCTACATGTGAAGCCTTACAGGGAGTGAGAGATGCATTCAAATGTGCCTGAAACGTTGAAAGTACAATGCGGGTTTGCAGGATGCAGATAGTTCGATACACAGAAACTGCAATTCCTCATAAGCAACAGTGCGAGGCGCATGTCTGATGCAGTTCAGGGGAAAGAGAATGGGAGAGAGAAAGAGAGTTTGATTGATCATGTGGGCTATGGGAGCCTGCGAGAGTTGTCGAAAATTGCTGCATAGACGCCCCTAAGGCACCTATCTGGTACCCACTGACTCCAAACCATGCTGTGGCCATCATAACCACAATTCACCAGAGTGCCTGTTACCAAAAGCCCTATAAGCCGAGGGCTGTTAATAGAGCGTTCATTCTTCCGGGTTGGACTTCAACGGTAATCCACAATACATTAACTTACCGCAGTCCTCACACAAGATCTTCCCAACATCCTTTTTTAGGTTCTTTCCACTCGTGTCCAGAGGTGCAAACGATGCCTTGAAAACCAAGGGCTCGTCAGTGGGGTCCATGAAAAAAATGTATTTGTGGTTCTTCTTCACTTTGGTGCACGGAGCCTCAGATCCAAAATCCCCCACGGTGACGAGCTGTTCTCGCTCCAGACCCCCACTGTTTAGGGGCCAAACATCCAGCACTTTGACATTCACACGGTACGGCTCCGCGGAGACGTTCACAGGCGTAGACTGCACCTTGCCCTCGATTACCACGGCGGATTTGTAAACCTGGTCCTGCAGGGAATTCAAACTCGGGGAGTAGCAGGCAAATGAGACCCCGATGACCAGCATGGATAAATGTACTGAATCAAGCCTCATGCCGCCTACTTTGGCTCGGTGGTCGCTGGTCGCGTTGCGGCAGGGCTCTTTCGGCTGCGGGGCGATGGCGATGGAGCTGGGTTGAATAAAGAGACAGCAAGTAGGCTCCAGTAGCACGGCAGCGCGGCAGACCTTGCATAAGTGTCCATGCCATCGGGATCCGCTGCTTTTTTGAGTGATTTTCAATGGGTAAACAGCAGCTTTGAAACGGGGAGACCGCAGGATGATGCTGGGTTTCAAATCCAGTCACTGCTTTCCGCTAATAATAAGGCATTGTAGATAGCATAAGCGAGGAATTGACGGATTCTCCCCTCCAGAAGATGCCCCCTATGCTGCCATAGTAGCCTTAACTGCAAGACGACGCCACTCTTATCTTTGCCCAAAAATTGCAGTGGTGGGGTACCGCTATGATGGTTTTCTGTATCATCTGCAGCGGAGGGAAAAGACGCAAAATGCTGCAGTGAACCACAAGTTTGGTAGTCCGGTCGCAAAACATAAGCCACGTTTCATTCCAAAAAACAAAACATTATTTCTGGTATAGGCAGCAATAACGCTAATACGGCGCCTTCCACCGCGGTTCTCTCTCCGCCTCCCCCACTAGCCACAGACTGAGAGAAAATAATGCCGATTGCCAGGGGGCTCCGTCGACAAAAACGTAGGATTGGAGCACTGAGATACAGGCAACCGATGGACCAAAAGGTCGATCTCCTCACTCCCAAAACCCAGTTACTGTATGTCAATCACTCCATGGTGTTTTGTCAGCGGTGATCTCACGTTATAATGAAACAAACGAAATCCTAAATCCATGACTGTCCCTCCTCAGAACCGCATCTCACTGTAGCCAAAGCATGACTCCAGAGATGAAACAGATTTACATCAGGAAATACAGCCGCATACAGTCCGCTGCTCCGACAAATATCACACGGCTGCGATGACTAAGGCTGCGAAAGCGTTTCAGATTCTTCAAGAGACTGTTTTTGAATGAGTTTTGTGTCTCATCCCATTAAGTCATGCCCTGCATTCAGGTCACATTCGCTGCTCTGCCTCTAAAAAACTGATGTTGAAGCACCGCATTAAATCTATACAGCTCAAACAGCTGCAACGTTGGAGTCCTAAGCGGAGGGAAACTATCTGAATCACAGAACAATGAGTGAAGTGTGCTCCTCTGGTGTTTTTTTTTTTTTTTTCTTTTACACTTAGAACTAAATGTGTTCACATGATAACGCAGAGACAGCTATTTGACTGGAGCTGAGTGACAAACATCAGAGTGTGGACATGTGTCATCACATGCACATTTTAGGTCAAGTTAGGATTATAATGCTCTGCTTTGGTTTAGTCTAAATGCCAGATAGAATGCGGATGCAGGATGATGTACTGACAGTATTCACAAAGAGCGACATCTGCTGACCACAGTGTATTTATGAACACTTTGACACATACTTGCTGTAAATGCTGCTGTAAATCAAACAGCAAATGCACAATAACCTGGGAGAGACAGGGGGAGCAAATCTGAATTTCTGTCCAATAAATGTGGCCTCAAATGGCCTGCACGCTATCTGAGGCACTACAGTTAAGGTAATGCATGGCTATATTGAATTATGCTCAAACAAGGAGCCTATTAGACTCAGAATGATCTAACTCTGGGAGATTATTGCCTTCTAAACGCGCACTGAAGTTCCCCTGGCTGTGACGGACCCTCAGACCTGGCTGCTCTCCGTGGTGCTGAAACTTAAACAAACCATGATGATGTGTGACGTGGGCTTATAGTCATTTATCACTATGTGAACTCAAGTCCTCTCTCCTTTGACAAGCAGTGTCCATGTGCTTTATGCAGCAGCACTCCTAACAGCCACACAGAATGGACGCACGCCTGTGCGCACCGGTGGAACACTCGCTCCATAAGAGACTCGGCCCTGCTGTAAATTGTATTTCTCATACTGCGTTGATAGCACCGACACTCACATCCTCCTTTAGACACTGCCCTCCATTACAGTTGCAAAAAATGTTTCCCCTACCTGTTACCATCAGAAGGCAAAGCTGCAATTTCTCCAGAACACCGAGGGGGGGCGCACGTCCGCTCCTTTCCCACAGTGCGTGTTGACATCAGAGGTGAAGCGTGCGGCATTGGACTTGTGCGTGTGTGTGTCGCTTCTCCGTGCCACGACTCGTCGTTTCTTGTCCATCTTGTGAAGCCAGCAGAAGCAGTCCCCTGCGCTGTCCCGAAGGCCTCCGAGCGCATTCAATGTGTCTTTCTCCCGGTGTCGTGTCTGGCGGCACGCCGTCGAGGCTCTAAGCGCTCCTCCGCCTGCAGACTGAGCGCTGTAAGGTAGGTTGTGGGATCTCGCTTGGCGAAATGACGCTTTATTTACGTGTCACTCGGACGGTTACTGCCCCTGCAGCGTTAACTTTAGCGTCCTAAAGAGCAGCCGAGCATGTGTCATTACTCCGCAGAGTTTACAGAAGCATAACAGACAGCATGCGGCCGTGCGTCGGACCTGAAATAATCATGGATCGGCGTTTGGACCAGAGCCACCGCATTCCTGTGTCGGGATTCAGGGCAAAAGTTTGTGAGGTGATCACAGCGGCTGCCTTTTCCAAACTGCGACGACACCTTTTTGAGGCTGAAATGAGCTTTGGACGTGGCCTCAGCATCCGAACAGAAGTGAATTCACTGCCTCATATTCATGAATAAAAACTGGCCTGAAAAGGGAACCAAATACTGATTGATGATAGGTGAATTAAACTGTTGTTGTGTTGGTGGTGTGTCGTCCAAACTGTGTTTTCCAAACTGCGACGACACCTTTTTGAGGCTGAAATGAGCTTTGGACGTGGCCTCTGCGTCCGAACAGAAGTGAATTCACTGCCTCATATTCATGAATAAAACTGGCCTGAAAAGGGGGCCAAGTACTGATTGATGATAGGTGAATTAAACTGTTGTTGTGTTTGTGGTGTGTCGGGGTGGGGGGAGGGGGTCCATACTGCCTGTACATTAGACATGGAGCCCTTCGTCATATTTCGGATGAATTATAAATTGGGGTATTTTTATGGGCAGTAGAGACCCCAGGAGGACAGGGGACCGGGGAGGATACAGGATGGTTAAACAACACAGAATCCCAATAATATAATAATAACTACAACAGGAATTACTTATTACTTTGCATCCAGACTCGTGTTCATCACATAAAGTGAACAGGCTGAGAAAAAGAAGAGAGAAAGAAAGAAAGAAAGAAAGAAAGAAAGAAAGAAAGTGCGCTCCGTAAAAGAGACAATAAATTCAGCTGCAGCAGAACGACGTGAACGGAGAGAATTAAAGCCGAGGGTAAACCAGGCAAACACCTGAGAACAATAAATAAATAAATATGCTTCTGCATAAACAGCGAATGTAGGCCGACATCATGCTGAACATCAAATGTTATAGAAGCTATAAAAATAAGATCTTCGTTTGTTTGGTTGGTTGGTTTTTTTTTAAATTGAATTTTTAATTTGAATTCATTTATTAGTTTGTCTCATGAAAATGAAACATGAAATCTGTTTATTTTTCTTTTTTTTGTTTTTCTTTTTTTTTTTTTTCTGGTGGTTGCTGTGGAGCTGATCAGGAGGCCGTGAGACAATCAGAGCAGAACATGTTTCATCAGTTTAGAGAAGAAATTCAGGTTTATTTGGAGAAGGTAAGAAGGAGAAAATCAGGCAGACACTGCGAGGCCTAAACCCCGCCAGGCCGCCGCTCTCGCCTCACACAGAAGCTTGAGCTGTGCAGGCTTCATGTTTCGGCCCGAGCGTCCGTGATCCAATAAATGACGCTCGCTTATTTTCTTTGAATTTTTATGACTGCGTTTTAAGACTGATTGTTGTTCTACTTTCAATAATTCATTTAAATATTTTACTACCTGTCTAATGCGATAATACAAATACTACGACCACCAAATGTGAATAATGACTCTGCTTTTCTCCAGCGTAATGCTCACTCATTTGATTTTGTATTAGTGCGTTTTAAGGCTGATTGTTCTTCTATTAATTCATCTGTCTGTGTGTGTCCGTGTGTAATTAAATGTAAATAATGATTTCTTCAGCATTCTGACTTAATAGCACAAAGGCTTAGGCTACTGGTGATTTTATTTTGTTACATGCTCATTAACTTCACAGTATTGAACTCGATGATTTGTGGAGAGCTTTGTTATTTACAAAGGGTCAGTCACTATTTTAAATTTATTTACCTGTGAGTGCAACGCAACATTTGACATGAAGCATGTCTTAACATCTTTATATTTCATTGTATGACAAAAATCATGAGTTATCAGGATAAATACATAATATTAAATGTATAAATTTAAAAAAGCATGTATGTAAATCTGAATCAATTCTTTTAGTTTCATGAATGAACTCCAGTCAGGCCTTCAGACTTCCTGGAAGACGCTCATCCTGAGATCATGTTGGAAATTAACATTTTTATTCTTCTTCCATTGTGTCAATGTGATAGATATGTTTTTTATGACAAAAATGAAATAACATGCATGTTGAAATAATTAAGTTCACAAAACCTGAAAAAAACTGATCACAGGCCACAATACTTATATATTATATAATAATACTGGCTTATCTGCTGAATACATTTTTAAGGCTCAATTCACCGTTTTAAGATAATATTTATGAAGAGCATAATAAATACTAACTGAAAGACTCCTGAGTGAGCCTCCAGACCGAGTTAAGCTGCTTGCCATGCTTGTTATTTAGGCACGCATGACAACTCAGCACTGAACAAAGTGAACTGAAGTTTCAAAATAAAACAATAGACTTTTTAAAAATCGTTTTCTTGTGCATATGATTTGCCTGGAATACCGAAGTTTGTTCGAGAGAAATATTAAGACGTTCAGGCATGATGTGTGGGAATTCATATCAATTGGGGAATTAAAGCCACATTTAAAAAAAAATAAAAATAATTAGGCCCTGAGCCATGTGAAAGGTCTCTACAATCAGATTTTCAGGTGGAAAAAAGAAAGAATAATTACTGTGGAGAAATACCAGTGAGCAATAAGGGGTGTTTTTTTTTTTGTTTGTTTGTTTTTTTGGGGTTTTTTTTTGTTAAGAAACAGCCTAAATTATTTTTGTTCAGCCAGGCTTATTTGAATAATGATCAGAGCACATTATTCTCTGAAATATGTCTAACAGGCAAACATGGCCATTCTTTAGTCTTTTTATACAGTGACAGTATATATACTGTAGAAATGAAGGGTATTATTTGGAGGCCTATCCAACATAGATATTTATACAAATCAGGCTTCTTGATAAGCAGCTACAGACAGAAAAACAGCTCTGACGCAGTCAGGTAATGCAGTGGCAGCATGCAGTCAGTTGGCCTAGTCGTCTGTGTGCAGCTGAACAATTAAAGCAGGCTGTGGGCCTGTGAGAGGCACAGTCACTCCACTGCAACACAACACTCAGACTGAGCTTGGTCACATGGATGAGGACTGGCTATAAAAAATAAATGTGTGAGTATATTTTATGGGCTTGAGCCATAAATGATATAAATTTAACTCCACAAAAATAACTTGTCTTGAGAGTTACCCCAAGATGATTTAGAGGGAAGTAAGGCAAACTTTGTTATATGATAATGTGAGGTCATGTTTGCATTCAAATCCACGTACAGAGGTTTAGCTCTCTCTGCCCTCTTTCCTATGTGAGAGAACAAACTCTAATGTAATGTTTCAAAATATGGTTGTTGCCGTATACACACGAGGAATGTCGTATTGAAATAAATAAATGAAACAATGGTGTCATTTCAGTGTATGAACTACCTCAATGTGAATAAAGGTTAGAAACAAGGACCTATTAAACATTGTGACTTGTGCTGGGAACATAAATCACCGCTTATTACTTTTGTTATCAATATTTGATTTATTTCATTATATAAATATGAATATATGTGTATGTATTTTATGCTGAAGCAGAATGACTTGCTTGTGACTCGAAACGCAAAATGGAGAATTCGATTTGATTGTCATGACAGGATTTGTTTTCTTCTTCTTCTTCTTGAGTTTGGGTTCATTTTGTATCAATACTACTGAATTTTACACTTAAAATAGGGAGCTTTTTATTTACCTGTCAGGTAAATAACTCAGTGTATCGTGTGTAAAATCTTAAGTACATTAAACGATGTGAGAGACGCCGTGGGAGGAAGTGTGCCCTCCTCGTACTTTCTAACAGAGTGTCAGCGTCACTTTCAGACCGAAACTTAAGCAGACGGATGTAAATGTATTTCCTCAACCGTTAGTTTCGTTTCAAGGTAGATAAAACCCCTGAAATTACACCCTGATAGAAAACACCCAGCGTCCCCTCTCACACTATTAACGTCTCTCTTCTTCATGTCGCCTTTCTATACCTCTGCGTAGGTCTCGCGAGAGCTCCAGCGTTCGCCGTGGTTGGCCGTGGCTTTGCAGCAGACAGAGGGAGAAGGCAGGCAGGCAGCATCATGGCGGACAGAGATAGTGGAAGTGAGCAGGGAGGAGCAGCTACGGGCCCAGGCTTCGGTTCCATGCATCTAGCGACAGGAGGGGCGGGCTCGGCTTCCGGCCTCCAGCATGAGACACAAGAGCTGGCGTCGAAGCGGGTTGACATCCAAAACAAACGCTTCTATTTAGATGTTAAGCAGAACGCGAAAGGCCGCTTCTTAAAGATAGCAGAAGTCGGGGCCGGTGGAAACAAGAGCCGCCTCACTCTCTCCATGTCCGTGGCGGTCGAGTTCCGTGACTACTTGGGAGACTTCATCGAACATTATGCCCAGCTGGGTCCGAGCAACCCTGGACTGGTACAAGACGAGCCCAGGCGAGCACTCAAAAGCGAGTTCTTGGTCCGAGAAAATCGGAAATACTATATGGATCTGAAAGAGAACCAGAGAGGACGGTTTCTGAGGATTCGACAGACCGTTAACCGGGGGCCCGGTTTGGGATCCACGCAAGGCCAAACGATTGCTTTGCCTGCCCAGGGACTTATTGAGTTTCGTGACGCTCTGGCTAAACTTATTGACGATTACGGTGTAGAGGACGAACCTGCAGAGTTGCCCGAAGGGTCATCATTGACTGTGGACAACAAACGGTTTTTCTTCGACGTCGGATCCAATAAGTATGGTGTGTTCATGAGGGTAAGCGAGGTGAAGCCAACGTACCGCAACTCAATTACGGTGCCCTACAAAGTGTGGTCCAAATTTGGGAATACTTTCAGTAAATATGCCGAGGAGATGAAGAAGATCCAGGAGAAGCAGCGGGAGAAAAGGGCATCTGAGCTGCAGCAACAAGAGGAGATGCAGGCGGACGATGGAGACGAGGATTGATATAGAGAGCAAAAACCATGCAAGAGTAATGAAAATAACAAGAGAATTATAATTAAAAACTCTACTGTATAAAGAAAGAAATCTAAAGATTTAACTGTAATGGTTTAACTCCAAGGGAGCATCACCCACAATATAAGAAACCTCCACAACCTGACAGTTATGACATGTTGTCACTCATCGCTGGATGTTACCCCACTTATCCACCATTAATACAGTAACAGGCTGCTAAACAAAGTAATAACAATATATTTGAACATTGTTTCCTACTTGACAAACAATATTGAACTGAGTGTTTATTTCCCTTATTAACAGAAAACTTTTGTACCAGTTAAAAGCTGTTGTAAAAAAAAAAAAAAAAAAAAGTGTTTGCAATGTTCAAATGAAATTATTGCCGAGTTCCGAGGAAAAAGCGTTTCCTTTTCATGTGAGCTAATGACTTCAGCACAAATCAGATATTTTAATTTTTAAAAAAAAGAACCAAAATTCCAAAACTTTGTTTAAAGGTTGTCACATGTACATGCCATCCTATTTACCTTTACCTGTGAGTAGAGATGTGTTTACACATGAATCACATGAGGGCTAGGCCTGCTTCGGAAAAAAACTGGTTAGATGTCATGCAGTATAAAAGGAACATCTAGGCATTTTCATGAAATGAAATAAGTGCTCTGTTTGTTGTGCAATATACATTGCATAAAAAAAAGAAAAAAGAAAATCTATTGAAGTGGTCAGTGGATCTCGACATGATGACATTTGCCAGAGGCATTCAAAGAAATCTTAATATTGTAATTTTGTTTCATTTGAAATTGTTGCCATGCAGATGGTTATATTATAGACTACCTTTGTGTCTCGTTGTTAATGCAATGTGTTCATTTTAAAGGTACTAAATGTGTATTTGATAGAGGAAATGCAGTGACAACATGTAGCAAATGGCCTGAATTGCAGATTACTTAACAAGACAAACACCCTCCAACATAGTGTGCTGATTAGCTTTAGTGGTCTGATGAGAAAAAAAAAAGAGGCAAAATGAAGCAGAGCATTATTGGTTAGTCCATCGGAAACCGAGAAACATTTTGTGATCTTGTTCAGTCGTAAAAATCCAAATGGTGCCAAGGAGTGCTGTTGCTGCATGTTAATCTGCACTAAGATAGATTTCGTTGGTCTCCCAAAATATTGGCTCAAGGACCCTTCCATATGTATCTTTATCTGCCTATAGTGTACGGATCTCAAGTTTGAGTACAGAGTGATTTCCATCCAAAGGCTTGGTGTAGTTGTAGTGGAAGTTGTTTCAGAGCGTGATTGTAAAAAAGAGTGACCTTGCAAACTGTAATCAAAATATCGCCATCACACCGAGGAGGGCCGCTGTGGAGCACAGCTGAGGTGAAGACGGTTCGATTCACCTGTTGGCGGAGCTTCTCGGTTGTGCGTCTGCGGACGTGCCCATCCCCACAAGTTTAAGATGTGGACTTTGGATACATGCTCATAGCTCTACTTCTAGATTTGTAGGCCCAAATATCTAACTGGGGATGATGAGATTCAGTTTTGGTCTAATTGTGAATATTTGGGCTGCCACACGGAAAACAACTGGTTCTAATCCAGTTCAGTCGCATCTCATAGATGTGTGATAGCAGTTTTATAAACTCTGTCAGTAAACTCCAGAGAAACTGGCAACAATCAGATAATGTCAGATTTACCTCAGCATTGAATTAAATGATTGCTCCCATGTTTAGATTGACTGGAAACCAGCAAACTAGACTGTCCTTGACCACCTATTTTTGGAGCCTCTGGTATAGCCTAAACAATACCTGATTGGGAGCATCCTCTTCAGCATATAAACAACCTGGTGCCTTACACACTCCGCATGCTTACACGCTGGCCTGGTGCTTTGGATCGCAGTTTGGCTTCTTTTTTGTTATCGTTCCGTCTTTCTTTCTTCCATTCTTGTATCTCAGCCCCCTTGTGTGCTAACGCACAACTCGTGGTGCTAAAAGAGTTTGTTACAAACTCTTGAGAAAAAAAAAAAATGGAGCAGAATTCTTAACTTTTTTCTGCTACCTTCCTTCCTTCCTTCCTTCCTGCCTTCCTTCCTTCCTTCCCTCCTTCCTTCCTTCCCTAACTCTATTGCCTTCCCCGTTCCCCAGCCATCCAGGTATCGGCCTACATGTAAACATGGAAGGGGGTGGTCACCTAGACGCAAGATGATGCAGAAGAGTTGGCTCTTCACTAGCCAAGTGCATTAGCAGGGAGAGCAGGGGCTATTTGGGAACATCAGTAGTGGCCTGAAATGATCAGAATTTTTTGTCAGTAAGCCCCCTTTGAAATGCTCGTACTATGGCTTGGGTAGTTCTGTGTAAGTTGTAAGTCGCTCAATTAATGGGGAGCAGCAAGCATGTCTTGTTTTGTGTTTTGTTTTACATAGTTTTACCTTTTCAGCATTATTCCACATTATTTGTAATTTTGGAATGTTTTCGCCCACAAAAAATATATCTATTTTTTCTGTGCAACATTTCATCACTGTGTGCAATATCGTATGTGCCAATGGTGGCAATATATGTATATCAATTAAATATATGATTACTATTTGAAAGCATGTGGCTGAATTCCATGTTTATTTCTCATGAAGGAGTTGTATGCCTTTATTTGCACTCGAAAGCTCCATCCTAGAGGAAAATATAGTAAACCAAGGTCTTAGCAGCCTGTTGGGTCAAGGAGTTCACATAAGTACTTTAACTTGAAATATAACAATGTCACTGCAAGTATGCCTCTCTTTAGGAAAATGGCTTCTGGGTTGTTGAAGGTTAGACTGTAAACCCACGACGGTGTTTTTGTGAAAAGGAAAACTTCAAAAAAAAAAACAGTGAAATCTCCATTTTAGCTTTAAGCTAAGAAAAGGTGCTTCAGTCCAATCCTCATTAAGGTGTATGGTGAACTGTTTTCAGTGGTTGTTGTGTGTAGCACTTTGCTTTCCCAGGTTAATGAAATGCCTGACCAATACTTGTTTAAAAATGATCTGAACAAAGAATGTCGTTCTCTCTTATGTTGGTTCTTTTTTTTTTTTTTTTTTTCTTTTTCTTTTTTTTTTTTAAAGAGGGTATTTGATTTGCTCATTTGGTTTTGATGCATTAAATATAATTTATGTACATTTGACAAATTTTAAAAATAAATTTAATTTACCCATGAGGGAAAATCTACTTTCAAAATGTATGTGTTTTTTATGTTTCATCTCTTCCCAAAATGTCTACGACTCACTGCTGAAGTGTTTCGTTTTGATGTAGTCTTGTCCACCATGTCTGACTCTACATTTACGTTGATACTAATTACTAAAGCTTAATTTTACAGCCTTTTAAGATGCAAACTTGCCATGACAAGTACCTGACGACTAATTTCTTCTTAGATATTTCTACATTAGCACTGTATGTATAATACCAGGCTGTAAAATAAAGCATTACTTTGTTCTCTAATAATCCTGACTATGAAATTTGTGATCATCTGCATGCAGTGATCGCTCTTCTCTGAGCTTTGCTGCTGAGAAAGAATTGAAAGCGTATTGATCACGACCCAGTAGAACCTGCACATCGAACCATTTTGTCTGAGTTCTGAGTGATAACACAAACAAGCCAAAGAAAAGCAGGTCATAACATTTTTTGGGTTACTTATTAATACTTTAATTCCTTTAGTTAGATGGATTAGATTTCTGGTTTAATGCATATTAATAAAATGCTATTGTGCAGATAACTAAAATAGGCCAGGCATTATCATTCACTGGATCATTAGCAGCCTCACTGTTCTTTCAGCCTCTAAAAACATGGTCCAGTGTCGATGACACAGATTCTGCCAGGGGCGTGAACGTGGATGTTTGTTACCTTCTCCTCGATCAGCCACAAGAGGAAAGCACACTGAGTTAAGTTTGTGTACCTCATCACTGCACTCTCCAGGGAGGTCAGAGTGCAGAGTCCTGACATGCTCAAAGGCATTTCTGCAGGACATATGTATGATTGGGCTTTGTTGTTAAGTCGATGGTCTCTTGGGCCCCCCTGCTGGCCTGGGGGGTGGGGTGTGAAAAAACTGAAGGGGATGTGCTAAATTGAGATGGACTCCAGCCCAGCTGCCAACTCAGATTCAGTTTGCTCTTCATCCAAAAACCCACATAGAGGACTGCTTTAGGTCATCACGGCATTGGAAGCATGTTAATGCACCGCATCAGAACTGGCAATATTTCGTATCCAAGACCATTTTTTGTGAAAGCACAATGTATTCTTTTGATGACAGGCAATAAACATCCTTTCATTTGGATCATGTCAGTAACTGCTCTCACACTGCTCACAGGAATGCTGCTCGGGAAATTAATAGCAGGTTAGTCTGGTCCAGCTGCCACACTGCTATCTGAGAGAACTACTTGATCAAATGCACATTTTATTGCTACTGCAACACAGACACCATCATCTGAGCGCTCCCTGACAGCACTGAAGAGTATGAATGACCAGTACAACATCCTGCCACTTTATACCATTAGAGTAACAGCACCTGCTTGCATGTTTATTTGTGGTGTTACTGCACTGCACAGCAACTGATTGGAAATGCTTCCTTTGCTTTAAGGCTGCATCTGTTTTCATTTAATTTTATAATTTTGTGTTATGTTCTGGAGCAGTTCAGCACTGGCTTTAGTGGTGACGTAATTCATGGAAAGCTTCTCTGACTTTGGCCACTAGAGGATGCTCTTCACCAATAAATGATAGGCTCAGACACAGAAGGGAGAGGAGTCTTAGAGGAGAAAGATGCTTTTGCCTCCAATGTGACAAGTTAAACATCTACTTAAAGAGATGCAACAAGGCACATGGGCAGTGTAACAGAGCTGCTTCTACCTATTTCTACATCCAGTTTAGAATCACTATGAACAATTAAAGGTCCAGTGTGTAAGATTTAGGAGTATTTATTTGCAGGAATGGAATACCATATTCATTAGTATGTTTCCATTACTGTATAATATCTTGAATCAGTGTGTTTTTGTTGTCTTACAATTAGCCCTTTATATCTACAGTGAGAGCGGGTCCGCCATTTTGAACCTCTGTTTTTGTACAGTAGCTCAGAACAAACAAACTAAACACTGGTCTAGATATGGCCTTCAGCTTTTTATGTGAATTTTGCAGCCAGAGTTTTACACGGTTGGAAGGAGAGGGTTAGACGTAGGAAAGTATTCATTTGGTTGCAATCTGCAACTTCACTGCTAGGTGCCACTAAATCCTACACACTGGACCTTTAAAAGACCGGCTAAAAGTCTTCAAACAAAACAACTACACCACCACCTGAGCTTGTCTGAATGTGACAGTACCTGGAATTATATTAAGATCATTCAAATTTCTTAAGTCAAAATCATTGCGTAAAGAAAGAACATACAAGAAAGTGTACAGTATGTATAATAATGTGTATATCATGTCATGTCATATAAAGTTGGAATAAAATATTTTTACCTCTTCTCTTGAAATGATTGTGACAGTGTGATTTATTCTTGATAGATAAAGTGTCTTTCTTCTCAAAACTTTATTGATCGATCTCTTCCAAACATATCACACTGACAATTAAACCAGAATTATCCTGATGTGTATAAATAGGAATAAAAAGAGGAATGTGTCTGAAAACAAAATGATTCAAACTTTATGGGCAACAGTGTATTTAAGCAATATTTAAGTACATATGCGTAAGTATTAAAAGTGAAAAGGAAAAGGTGAAGACATAAAACAACAAACAGTGACTGTAAGTTATTTAAGATGTAGTATCGTCCCATTTTTGCACTTTTTTTTACATGCTCTTATTTTGAAGGATGGAGAGCAGTGATGGGGAAAGAGCATCATAGTTTAGGTTTTGTGATTTTTTTTCAGTCCTTTTTTTTTTCAACCTCTTTAAAGTGTGAGGTCAACTTCCTGAGCTGCTCTCTTCCCCTTTTTTTAAATGGTGTGTGTGTGCATTTGTGTGTGTGTGTGTGTGTGTGTGTGGAGGGAGAGAGAGGGGAGGGAGAGAGATTATGGAATGCTGTGATGTCATCAGCCTAGTCATACACACAAAGACAAGGAGGACCCACAGGCGCTCTGACTCTCTCAGCTTAGTTAGCATACACTGCTGTGGAGCGGCTCTCTACATCCCACTGTGAGTACTTCAACAAATTCTACCCTTTCTCTTACAATCCTTTGTCTCTGTATCACTTACTTTCTCTTTCCACTTTCCCCCTTTCCCCGGGTTTTACCTCTGTGCACCCTACAATGTGTTTAGTGGGCACAAATCTGTATTCCACCAGTGTAACAGTTCTGTCTGAGACAAGCTTCCTTTCCCTCCAAGTGCTGCTTATGTGGTAGCCATTGTTTAACTACCCACTGTGATTGGAGGAGTCCATTGCAATCCCCTTGCTAGATAAACCGGCTCATGCTGTCCCGGGCTATGACCCTGTTTTTTGTTTTGTTTGGGTTTTTTTTCTCTTATAACCTGAAACTGACCATGTAAAAAAAAAAATGGAGCCGCTATCTTGTGGGAGTTTGGAGGATTTGTGGTGGGGGGGGAAGTGGGAGGTGGGCTACTGATGACAGAAACAGTCCTATTCCTTTAGAATCTCCTCCCAGTCTTGGCTGCAGTCTTTCTGTCAGTTTAGAAACAGGATTTGGGCTCTTCCGTATTCATGAAGGGAGGGACAAGACAGCCGACTCAAACAAACTTTCCAAAGGAATGTAAGAGAAAAAAGTTTCTGTATGTGTATGGATCAAGAAATCTACTTATATAATGTAGAATCTGTAAGAAAATCTTCCAAACATTTGTCTCAAGTGTTCTCTTTCTCTTTCTTGTAGATTGTTCCAATTATGAACTCCAAAGACAAAGCAAACTGACATCTTAGTAGGGTGGGGAAGCTGTCAGTACAACGCAGAAAGGAAACAGGATTTTGTCTGTGCGTGTGTGTGTGTATGTGTGTGTGTGTGTGTGTTGTACAGTACAGATTGTACTGTACACAGGCGTGTGAGGATGAGCATGCACCTTGATTCATGAAGAAGAGTCTACACGTGTAAATAAGAGTTACTTTGGGAACTGAAGCCATGGAAGCCATCTTGTGATGACATGACACTGTAGACCAACACTGTCCACCTCAAGAAGCTGCTGGCCGAGCCAAAGAACAGCGCCTCCTCCCTCCAACTGCTCGGCTAAGTGGTACCAGGTTGACCCCACCTTTCGGCCGCTATCATGCTGCAGCAGATTTTAAAGGACATGTACATCGACCCTGATGTGCTGAACGCCCTCAATGAAGACCAGAAAAAGACTTTGTTCCTGAAAATGCGCCAGGAGCAGGTGCGGCGCTGGAAGGAGCGTGAGGAGAAACAGGAGAGAGAAGGTGGAGGCGCTGAGTGCAAGCGAACAAAGCCAAAAAAAGGTAACCATGTGAACCCACCACCAACACCTCGCCTCACCTCACCTCACCCAACTTTCCTTCTTCTTGTTATGCGGTGTGACAGGCTGAAATTCAAATTAACGTTCATCACACTCACTGTTATTTACATGTTATTTACACACACAAAGTAAATGTCATAGTAAAATAATATTCACCCTGAAATGAGCGTATTATAAGAGGCAGATATTAATAGTGTTCAAGAGGTGCTATACAGTAGGTATTTTCATGATGGTGAATGTGAACTATGTGTGTTCATATTGTGCTTTCAGACTCTCACTTAGATCATTTTGTTCCCATTCATACCACGTAAGGTGAGCCAAACAGCTACAGAGAGGAATAAACCGGATCAGAGCTGTCACTCATGTCTGGAACGCGTGTTTGATAGACAGAGACAATGAGAAGGAAAAAAGAAAAAAAAAGAAAAAAAGAAGGAAGCTGTAGTTCCCCAAGAGGGAAATGCACAGGTAGTGCTGTCAATAAATGTTTTTTTTTTTTTTAAAGAACTAACTTCTCCTCAAAAGCAACATTTGGATTCAACAGTATCAAACAAAGCAGAACAACCAGAAACTCAGGAGGCCATAAGTCTATCGTGAAACCGGTTTGACACATACTGCAGAATCTTGCCTGTCTGCATTTTCTCTCTGGTGGTAGCAGGTTCTGTTGTGAGAAACGCGTGGTGTAGTGGTACAAGAAAAACAAATTGTTCTATTTGTATGAGATGATAAAGCGAACTACAAAAGATTGGAAAGATACAGCAGTTGTTGGAAACCAACAGTGGAATGTAAGCTAAGAACATTTACTCAAGCACGGAAGTCGAGGTACTTAACTGGAATATTTCCATGCCATGCAACTTTATGCTTGTACTCCATCAAATCTCAGAGCCAAACTTTCTACACCACTGCATTTATTTTCCTTTACAAGTTGGAAAAAAGTGAAATAAATGATTTAAAATATGTCTTGAACCAGCTGGAAAATACACAAAGCTGAGGACAGGGCTGTTGTTCTGAGGTCAGGAGAAGCTGACTGTCTAGAGATATGAAAAACATGATGACCTCATAGACCATGATGCATTGCTGCAGATTATGAGGTCAACCGTAAACATCCACAGCAGTAAAAGGCAACATACACATAAACAAAGTAGGATAGATAGAAACAACTCTGACCATGTTGGGACCATTTTGCTTCTCAATTAGTACTTTTACTTTTGATTCTTTGAGCACATGTTGAACAGTGTGGTAGAAACGATCTGAATACTGTTAAACCACCGCCGTAAAACCCATCTGAATATGACTTGACTATGCCAATTAGCTTCAGTTGGTTCATTAATTGACGTAATGTGATCTGTCTCGTCTTGGCTAATAACAAAGCACTTTCTATGAACTGTGGTGCAGAGTGAGAGAACAGTGCTCTTCCTATCTCTTAATGACCAATGCAGCTGTCCTTAGAAGGCTGGATGGAGACTGCAGGCTGTGATCACATGGTCACGGCTCCTCCACACAGGCTGCCCGTCCACAGTGCCGAGGAAATGGTGGATAGTTTGTGTTTCTGTGTAAAAATAGGAAGTGAGTCAAGACTCGATCCTTCACACAATTAGCAGGAGGTGGAACAGGAAGCGTGCAGGAAATATATGTGTTTTAAAAACAAAGTGAGTTTGATTTTATCTGGTCGGCCTTGTCGGAGGGCTCACATGCTGTTTTTATGCGTAGAATAAAGCTGCTGTGTCTCTCAGCTGCCGATAACAGTTTCAGCCTTTTCTGATCATGGGACCTTTGCTGTGGTTAGACTGACTTTATGCTATTTTTAGTGTTTAAGTACTACATGACTGTATGATTGCACGTTTAATGACATTGGTCTTGCTCTTCAGACATGGAAAACTTGTTTTTCCATTTTAGAAACGTTATTCTGTTCAGTTTTACGAGACATCGCACCACATTATTGTTACTACATCCAACTACATTTGAAACTCTATCTAACACAGTATAGGACCTGAGATATGTGATATGTGCCCCAATACTCAGATGACAGGATTCATCTGATTTGCACATGACAATGGTGTTGTGGTGTGTTTACCAAGGTTCTGACACCTTGGGTTTTGTAGTCATCCTGGTATGCACAAGAATACGATCTACAGGGCAAGCTGGCAAAACCAGTTCACCACGAAAGTATGCTGTCCTGTTTTCAACTTAACAAGCTCTTAACCTATGAGCCCATGTGAGCTGGTTTATCTCTATGAACTAATGTATGTTTCCAAATATAGTCACAAGCAGTGGTATTATGTTGTGAGTTGTATGTTATGTTATGTGTGTGCCCTGTTTTGCTTCTAGACGACCAGATCTCATTTAAAGATGTTTTAGGATTGTTTTTAAGGTGTGAATCGAACTGTGGTTCCACGTTAGAGTTGGTTCAAACTAGGGAGTGAAAACAATAAATGGAAGTATATTTATACAAAACGAGGACAGTTTTTTTTTTCTTGTCAGCTCTGTTTATATCATCAATGTGAAGAGTGTGTCTCATACATTTGTGCTCTGCTGCTTGGGCTTCTTGTCTGTTAGCCAAAACAGCAGCCTCAAGCGATCATCACTCCAATACACCAGTGATAAGTTTTGTGAAATGAACAGGACTACAGCTGGTTATCTAAGAGATCTCAGTATTTCAAAATACTGTATTTTTTATTTTATTATTATTATTATTATTATTTAATTTTTTTTTACCAATTATGACTGGGTCAATCCTGATAAGATCTGCTATTCACAGAATCTCTCCTGGCATTCAGGAAGTGTGACAACGCACATGTTCAAGGATACAACCTCAATCAATCAATCAATGTCACTGAAGACATCAATGGTATTCAGTGGAATTAATTTGTTAAAAAAAAAAAACAGAAGCAACTGTTCCCAAAACAACACTTAAAACACATCCCAGTCACAGTCACAATCATGGACAGCCTACAAATTAGTTCTGCAATCTGGCAACATGGACATTTATAAAGCAGCAGGCTACAACATAAGAGGAGCGGAACTACATTTCCAGGAGGGCAATACAAGAAGCATGTGGCAAGGTCCAAGAACTATGACAGATTCCTTGTCAAGTAGACCAGATGGTATCAGTATGTGAGTCTTCAAACTCTGTGCTGACCAACTAGCGCCAGTGTTCACAATAATCTTCAACCTGTCCCTGGCTCGTTCCGCCATCATTCCTGTGCCCAAGGAAACAAGTCCAGCCTGCCTAAATGAGTATCAGCAAGTGGCTCTAACCTCTGTTGGAATGAAGTGCTTTGAGCGGCTGAACGAGGATTACATTTTCTCCTCATTACCCAGTACAGTTTGTATGCTTGTTCACACCACCCTATCCTACCTGAACAAGAATGGGAGCTATGTAAGACTGCTGTTCATTCACTTACACTTCAGTATTTAACATCATAGTTCCCTCCAGTCTGGTCACAAAGCTCAAGGACCAGGGTCATGGGCAGACCCCAGGTGATATCCAGCTCATCCACCCTCATCCTTAACATTGGAGCACCCCAGGGACATGTTTTGAGTTCCCTGCTGTACTCCCCGCACACACACAACTGTGTAGCCACTTTTGACTCCAACTCCATCGTCAAGTTTGCTGATAACACAGCTGTGGTGGGCCTCAACACTGAAAACAATGAAGAGGTCTATCTGAGTAAGGTAGAGAACCTGACCCGATGGTGTCAAGACAACAACCTTCTCCTGAATGTCAGCAAGACTAAGGATATAACAGAGGACTTCTCCTTATGTTTATAGGCTGCTGCTTTATAAACGTCCATGTTGCCAGATTGCAGAACTAATTTGAAGGAATGATTTAAGTATTGTTTTAGGTACAGTTGCTTCTGTTTTTTACAGAAAGGGTTGTCAAAAGTATTGATACTTTTTAGATATCAAGTGTTTAAAATGCAAGATTTAAAAAAAAAAACAGATCTACAATCAGAAGAATGGCATCCGTGATCGATTAACTAGTGGACAATCTCCACCTCCTCCTCCTCCTCCTGTGTGGTCTACTGACAGTCACATGTTCTGCTGTGTTGTCGTGAACATGAACACAGCATTTATGTTACAAGCACAGACCAGGGGACCACGTTTGCTACGATAGGCTGCATCATTAACAACAAGTCTCCTGTCAAGTCTTTCTATTATTAATTGAGTGATTTCAGTGTCTTTCCTGTAAAAGTATCAACTTCTGGTTTCACTTTTCATTTCTCTAACTCTTCTTTGAGTAAAGCATATCGGCATAATTTACAGTTACAAATGAAGAAACTAACTCAGTGTCAATGTGTGTGTGTGTTTTTACTCCAGCCAACAGTAAGAATGTGAGCTGGCTGCTTGGCCGGGACGGAGATGTGGCGGTCATTGTCATCGGGGAGGTGGATGAGCTGAGCTCCAAATTCATCTGCTCAGGATTTGGAGAAAAGAAGACGCCAAGTCTTCAGAACAATGCATAGTAGGACAGCTTTATAATACAAAACATGAACATGAACATAAACAATATGTAACATGAAAAAAAATGTGTTTCGGTGTATTAGTCTTGTTTACAGACTGTAAGAAGTTTCTGTTGTATGCATATGATATAGCATTATACACAAGAGTATGTGTGTTGGACATAAAAAAAGATATGTTTTAATTTGTTTTACAGTCATCAAACTATTTTGAAGAACAGAAAAACCACAGAACCTGTCAGAGCTGAGAGAGAGAACTTCCCTCCAAAAACAGAGCCTGGAATCTCACTGAATTTAAAGGTGTGTAGCTGTTTGAAATAAATCATGTCTGTCATCGTGATTCTCAACCGGTGAACAACAATGACAGAAAAAATCCCCCTGCCCCCCTTTATTATTTGATCAAATAAAATATTTGGCATGAACTCTTCTCACTGTGTATATGGATGTAAAGTCAGAAATATACCAAGCTACTAGTGTATATTATCTATTTGGCCTTTAATTTTTTTTTTTTTTTTTTTTGTACTTGATTTTGTCTCAGCACTTCTGTCTCAAACACAACACTTCTATGACTTCATTTTCACTTCTCCTACCTGCAGTGCAGTATGTGAAAACTACACTTATGAGAATAGCTGGTGAAAATTCCCCATCAAAACATGTCAATTAATTTGAGCCTCAGTTTTGTGCTAAAAGAAGCAATCACTGTGCATAATTTGCAGGGTGGTGCGTTTATGTATGTAGATGTGTGTATGTGTGCGTATCCACTTGGCAGTGTGTGAGCTGTTGAATTTTAGAGTTGGGTGGGAAGGGTCTACTTTTTTTTTTTTTTTTTTTTTTTTTTTTATGTTATTTTAAATAGAGATTTGCTGCATTGTCATGGCAACTGTGCACACACTGAGCCAGAGCGAGCGCTGGGGTGGACGGTCTCATCTGGTCTGACCGTGATGGTTCTCTGAACTAAAGCTGCACACTGCTCACTCAGTGGAAATTCAAGCATCCCAGCCACTCACTGATTTTCCTGCAGTCACATTACCGCACCCACTGCACAGATATGTCTTTAAATACTTCATCTGCTGTAATATTCTTTACTTAAATGAAGTGAACTCCTTTCAACTCTTGATTAACTCTTTAAGTCCTGCTGTTTTTCCCGGCTCATTCCAAACACTCAAGTGAGTCACAGTTAAAGAGGATGACGTGTCGACTCTAGTATGATCTAACATGGCACTGTCTCTTACAACAGGGGAAATGCGAGGAGACGAGCACTTTACCCCCTCTGCCGGTGAGTTGAAGCTACTGCCTGCTACGATTGAGCTCTGTGCTCTCGGGTTGCATCATAGACTATAACACTCATGTAATGTCTTTGTTAAACCCACAGGTGTCAGTGAGAGAGTGTTCATCACCTCCAGCAGCGGCAGAAAAGGTATTTGTGAATTAAAGTGTGTTTTTCTTTTTACTTGCTGCAACCCAGTTTTAGCATTTAATTTATTGGACCGCTCCCAGTGTTCATTTTAGATGGTTTATGAAATTATTGTTTTTTTTTTTTCTGGTGTCATCTGCACTGAACAACACATTTTTAAAACACAGAATCACATGTCCCAGCACAGTGTGATTAACAGTACAGGGATCCATTCCTCAACTCTTTGAAATGTGGTTTTAGAGTGCCTGCATGTCGTTTCATGGCAGTCCCACCCTCTTTGAGTAACAGGAAATGGTGGTTAGGCCAGCTGTCCCCTCAATCTCAGCCTCTCTCCAGATCATCTTTCTCCCAGCATTCTCCCTCTCTGTGCTCCTGCTTGTCTGAGCTTCCCACACCCCTCGTAGCTCTCTCTGGGGAACAGCTGAACTGAACTGTCCTCCCACTGGCTCCATCATCGCTCCAGCCTTGGGTTGTTTGGGGAGTATGCTCTCTATCTTCCCTCGCTTTCTTTTTCTTTCTGTGCATAAGTGCACACACAAACGTGTGTGTGTGTGTGTGTGTGTGTGTGCAGGTGACACGCGCTGCGAGAACAGCTGAATCACAGAGGCATGGCAGGATTTCTGGACTGCCCTAGAACAGATGGTTGATGAACTTGATCAGGGAATTAAAACGCCAGAGATAGAGAATGCGTCAGTCACAGATGGATGGGATTGTGAGATAGTCTCTTGAGGTTTGGGCGCGTGAGCTCTCCTCTGTTCTCTGTTTTCCCCCACTCTTTGCCACAGAAGGAAATGTCTCTCTTTCACTTCTTATATCTATGACAGACTCTCTATATGACAGGCAACATATCTCTGGCCAGCCCATGCTGATGTGGCAGTAGAACATTCACACCTTAGGAGGTTTAGTCGGTTTGACAGCAACGAAATCACAGCCTAAGCCTCCCTTTACAAGATTATTTTGTTGAATGTCTCGTTTGTAGATAGAGTGATTTGTGTCTGGAAACAGGAAGGGGGCTGGTTTGGTACTGCAGATGTAGCGGTGGCTGTTGCTAGAGCTACTGAAGATTTTCTCCAGTTGATTTAGAGAGGGAGAAGTCAGCCTGGGGAGGCAGAGAGAGTGAGATTGTTGATTAAGGAGGCGTAAGATTAGCGAGGCACCTTGATTTCCAAGCCACCTTATAATTTTCTCTCCGCACATTCTTAAACTCTGTGGTCATAGTTCTTTGTGTTTCATTATGGCACAGTGTAGTTACCAGAGAACTGTAATTTGGTGTATCATTTATCCAATGATTTAATCAAACATGACAGTAATTCCACTGTATGTGAATTAGCTGTCAACACTGATCGCACTCTTCTGTCCCCTTTTGTCACCCCCCCCTCCCCTCTTCTGCAGCCCGAGTCGAAGTCAGCCAGTGTGAGCGAGGAGAAGTCGGTTCCCCAACCCTCCATCTGCTCCAGGCCTCCCATGAGAGCTAGCCCTGTCAATGTGAGACCAGCTTCCGCAAATCCAGCACCAGGCTCTGTCAACACAAGACCCGGCCTTGCAAATCTGAGGTTGGCCACCGCTACGCCATCAGCGTCCCCCAGCAGCACTGTCAAAATAGACTCTGGAATAAGAGTATCCACCAAAGTTGGCCTGCGTGCACAGGAACCTCAAAAGTCCCAGGAATCACAGGGTGGGAAAGGTGAGTAAACCATAGCATCATGGGTAAGAGTACATGATAAATAAATAAATAATAATATATTTCATCCATGTCTAAATACTTTTTCCCCGCCCCAGTCTTTCATTTGCTGGCTAATCAAGAGATAACGATGACTGGTGTCATCAGATAAACAAAGCTAATAGAGACATCCCTGACATCACTATCCATAAATGCTACTCTCTAACTTCTGTTATGGTTTCTTTAGTCAGATGTTACATATTAGAGAAAGACTGGACACAGATGTGGGATGAAAGTTGAGTTCACAATATTGCAACCAGCTTACACGAAGATCCAACAACAGAACCCATTTTCACTGCTTCTTCTCTGAGAGTTCTAAGCAGGACCAGTCTGAACAAAGTCCGTACCAGATAGGTTTCTCAGCACTGCAGCAAGGGAGGATTTATTTCTCCAAACCTAATGCACTTGCCAAATAGTGCCTCAGCCTGCTGGAATCTTTATGGACTGGCAGAGCAAAAGGAGGCCTGCTTACAGGGGGAAAACGCTTTATGTGGCTGGGATTGGTGTCATGGTACCACATGACGCCCACACACCTGCTTGTTTGGTAGCGTCTTTATTTTCATGGGTGCATGTCTGCGACAAAAAAACAGACAAACTGATGAAGTCTGATGCAAGAGGACTAACAGATAAAAGAACACTGGTACTCCTTTCTTATTTGATGTGGGCTGAAATTAGCAGGAAACTGCGAAAACTTCAGGCATGCTTCTTTTCTGTTTTTTCAGTTATTTGGCATAATCGATAAGCATTTTCCTATTGTAAACCCGTTCACCCCCAATTTAGTTTAGAAGCAGTAATATTCATACAGCTGAGATTCAGCAGTTTGTGAAAATAATGTTATATTTTATGATTGCACACATTGTTGGCACGTGATGGTATAAATGTAGCTGTATAGCACCTTTCCAGTCTTTTGATCACTCATGGTGTTTTTATGCTACACATCACTTTCACACATTCATACACTGATGGCAGAGGCTGTCATGCAAGGTGCCAACTCTTCATCAGAAAGAAGCTACTCATTCACACGCATTCACACACACCTTCAGGAGCAATTTGGGTTTCAGTATCTTGCCCAAGGACACTTCGACATGCAGACTAGAGGAGCCGGGGAACGAACCAACGATCTTCTGAGCCGCCCCATGAGAGTATAACCATTCCTGTATTGAAATGTGTGCTGGCCTTAACCGATGTTGTCTTTGCGGTCATTGAAGCAGTATATTTTATTTCCGTTTTTCACAAACCAGTGGGATGCTGGTCAGTCCTTTTGTTTCTCTCTTTGTGTTTGTGCTACTTGCATCATTCCGCCTTCGTCCATGCAGCTATTCACATTAATATTATTGTGTACATAGTGGGCATATTTCTTTTTCTCCACCACAGACATCTTGGGCCTTGACATGAATATTACTGTCATTATTGTCTTCCAGTATGTTGTGCAGATCACTTCTTGTTCCTTATCATTGTGATTCCAAGACTTCCTGTCTAAACACAAGCACCCGGTTTTATGAATTGACCAAACACTCATTCAGCATACAGTGACCCAGTTATGCAGAAAAAATGGGTTGTGTAAAGGTGAAGTTAGCACCATCCAGTGGAAACCAATGATACTGTAGGGGGGGAAAAAGTCCAGTTGGATAGAAAATCTCATTTCCATAGGGTCCCTCTGCTGGAAACATGTTCATCCTACAGCACATTCACACCGCAAACAAAGCAACAGTTATTGAAAGTTACCTTGTTTTGGAAAGGCATGATTTTTTTCAGATAGGAATCAACAAGAAAACTCAAATTCTGAAGTAAGATTCCTTCTTCAGTGTTTGAACATTTTGTGAGAGAGCTAAATAAGCCTCAATTAATCTATTATTACTAAATATTTCTTCGTCTTCAGTGTCTGGTCACTCTGAACATTCTGGCAGTGTAGTTTTTGGAGTCTGGGCAAATCTCTCTAAAAGCCAGAGAGAGCTAACAAGCTCTTAGTAATGTCATCAAGAAGCTAAACGCTGGAAATATTTGTGAAATCATTTTATTGATTCAACTAATATCAAAATCAAACAGTGTTTTAAGGGAATTTCTGCTTTGCTAATGTCTAGTAAGATCAACAGTTTCACAGAACACACATTACTAAAATCTGGATAGAGAGAAAAAAAACAAAAGATACATTTCCAATAGATTGTGGTAGCATGGGCGTGTTTCTTGTATGTCGCCTGCACCCACATTAGTGGCTGGATATGAGGCCAGTGGTCAATGCCAGATCAGCGAATAACAGACAAATGTAGGGAAGGGAAAGGGAAAGGAGCAGCTGGTGTGGTGGGAGTTGCGGAGTGCCGAACTCACTGCTGATAAATATGTCTTGACTCTGGACAAAAAATACTGACTGAGTGTCTGTCCTTGACAATGGCAGGAACCTTGTTCCAAGGGGGGGGGAGGAGGCTGACTAGGATAAGGCTCATGCCTCAGCTGTTTTCTTTTGAATGTGGGTAATGACAAGGATTCCTGCATCCTGTGAGCAGAGACTGTGGCCCACACAAAAGTTGTAGAAGATGAACTTAAAATAATCTGCTTTAGTGACATTCATGTGTATTTACCCATGTAAGTACCCACTGGAGCTGGACTAAACTAGTGCTGACTTTTCAGAATATAGCACTTGAGAATTTGAGAGTTGTATATGAGATTGGACGGCATGACAAAAAACTGATTATTTTATTAATTCTATAATTCTATTATAATTCTTTTATGATGGGATAAACATTTTTATTCAAAGTTATTATTGTCTTAAATACAGAAGATATCGCAACATTTGTGTTTACTTCTCATTAAATAGAATCGGTTGGGTAAAAATCTGATTTAAATAGTATAAAAAAATCACTGTAAAAAACAATTTAAATATACTATTTTAAGCTAGAAAGTGCTAATGATTTCATCTCATTACTAATCCCTCTTTCTAATAATTTTCTCTTCAGTGTTGATTACCCAAAGCATTTTCTGTGTTGGCATAGTCACAAGAGGACCTAATTTGCTGCAACAATGATTAGCAGGAAACATAACAGTTGGGAACAAAGGTGAAAATTAGTTTAAACCTTTACTTCCAGAAAATGGATCATTTTCATTTAAAATCTGTAAAATCTGCTGGTAACAGATCACTTGATGCTATGTTGAAGTTGGGTGTCATCTGCATAAAAATGAAAGTGAATGATGTTATTATAGGGGGATTGTGTAGCATCAGTGCAAGAGTGAGTGTAAATTTGAACCTGGAGATGCAGAAATATGGGTTGCGTCTTAGCAGTTCTGTTTGTGTCACATGATTTGAACATGAAAGTGAATCTCCAGCAGCTGGCGGTATGTGTTCACATGCGTCCATGTTTCTAAACCCTCGTCTGTCGGTTGGCTTTCCTCTTCTCTCTCTTCACCTTCAGAGGGAAGGACACACATTCCAGCACTGCTTCCCGACTCTAGCCCTGGGCGACGCTCAGCCAGAGCTGATAAGTGACATGGGCCCCAGCCCCCCACACACACCTCCTCTCCCTTCAGTCCACAGACATGCTGCTCGGGAATTCTGCCCTCTGCTCCACTTCTGCCCCCCACCTCTCTTTCTGCCAGAGACGTGGAGGTCTTTAAAGAGATAGATTGGTCTTTAATTTTTGTGCTAGCCTGGTCAGTGACACTGCTTCCCGCCCCCTCGTCTTTGTCCTCCCTGTACATTTACGAGCTGGACTGAGATGTGAGGCGTGGCATACGAAAGCCCAAATGGGAGATTAATCAATCTCGACGAGTGATTTAATGCTGAGATTCTCTTTCATTTTAATAGGTGTTTTCTCAGGTAGCTTTAATGACTGTTTCTGCTGGTAGAGCTAAGAGTGCAGCTGCTGAGGAGAGTTTCAGGCAGAAAGGCGTGGAGTTTTCTTGGGTGTGTTAAGACAGGTTAGTCAGGTTTTACTTCAAGAATTTTACTTCAATAATCTTTCTCTCTCTCTCTCTCTCTCTCTACACAAATATATATATATATATATATATATATATATATATATATATATATATATATATATATATATATATATATATATATATTTGTATCATCCATGTCCATAACATACCAACTCTCCTTCTCCGTCTTTCTTCTATCTTTCTGTCTCTCTATTAAGAATTCCACTCAGACCTGCACTGAGGCTCTGAGCTCAAAAAAACTCTCTGACCATGAGAGTGTATGTGTCTGTGTTCGTGTGTTCCTCTGCGTATGTCTGCGTGTGTGCTCGGTGCGTGCCTGAATGTGTGTCAGCCTCAATTGTTGGAGCCTATCCAAGGTTTCCGTGGTGACCACACAACACAACGAGACAATCAGAGGCAAGCCCACGCAGCGTGGCGAGAGGACATTAACACAGGAACCGCGGGTCAGGGGGCAGAGGAAGGCAGGGCAAGACAGGGGAGAGGAAGAGATGAAGAGAAGGGTGGAGGGACGTGTTAGAGCCACGAGGAGAGGGGCAAGAGAGAGTGAGGGCGAGGAGAGAGAGGCAAGTAAACAACAATAAACAATAACACAACCTTAAAGGCTACTTTAGGTCTCTCCTTTTCATGCCTGCAAGACATCAAGAGCTTTAAAGGTTTCCTGGCCCCAGGAGTGCCTGTGTGGTTTTGGCTGTGTACCACCTCTGTGTGTGTGTGTGTGACTGCGCTATGCCATGGTGTTAGTCAGAAATGGCTGCATACGTGACTGAATCCAAGAGCAGGAGAGCTGTGCAAAGGTGCGTGTTCGTATTTGTGTGTGTGAACATGCACGGACCTGATTGTAACATGAGAATGCACGTGTGTCTTTTGAAATTCAACTGTTAGAAACTGCGTGTGTGTGTGTACGCTTGTGCATATCTTCACTTTATTTGTGTGTATGTGCGTGTCTGTGAGCTCGCATGTGTGTGTGTGTCTGTAGCCATGCACGCCGGCGCTCTCACATATCTCTGTCCCCCAGGGAAGACGCTAAAAATATGTGGCTCCTCAAGCCTTCTGGTGTCTGAGCAGCGTCTGTCTGCTCTCCATTGCTGTCCCTGTGGCCCTCCCTCCCCTCTGTTACTCCTGTTCCCTCCATTCCTCCCTAAATTACACCCTCTTCCAAACACAGTACCTCAGCAAGCACACACACACACACTCACACACACACCAACTACACCCAGCTGTGTCCCTACTACACTTCCACAGAGGATGACCTCTGCTCAGCCAGAGTAGGATAAAGGGAGGCGAATGAAAAAGAGGAGAAAAAAGTGAATAAAAATGTAGTGGCACAGTATTTAGAGAGGGGAAATGATCGAGTAGAGTGGGAATACTGGAATGTGTAACCGTGATTATTTATGGTTTGTATTGATTTTCAGCAAAGAAATGAGGAGTACATCGGTTTAAACTGATTTTCACCTGGACTTCATGTTCTCATGCTCCCAAAGAGGTGTTCTAAACTGTGATAATTTATGGTCTTTACCGTTTTACACCACAAAATAAGAAGCACATCAGTTCAAAGTGATTTGCACCTGTTCTAATGCTCCCAAGAACACACTACAACAAGACACTGACCACTGTCTTACGGTAAACAAGTTCCCCCTCGTGACATGCACAGCCCAGAAAATGTAGATGAAGTGTTTGTGTACTGAAAGGCCTTTGCATTTTGATACATGAAGTGTAAAAAAAAAGTTTACTTCAAGATTTTAATACAGTTTATGGCAAGGCGGCTGTGGCTCTGATTCATCAGATGACCAATCAGATGATCGGTGGTTCGATGCCCAGCTCCTCCAGTCTGCATGTTGAAGTGTCCTTGGGTAAGATACTGAACCCCAAATTGCCCTCGAAGGCTGTGCCATCGGTGTGCAAATGCGTATGAATGGTTACCTCCCGAAAAATGATGAGCAGTTGGCACCTTGCATGGCAGCCAGTGCCATCAGTGTGTGAATGGGTGAATGATATTTATAGTCAACCTCAATAACAACAGTTATAAATAAAAGTTAATATCCATTCATTTATAGTAGTATTATGACTATTTTGCAATTAGTATTTCCAACCGTGCATTTTTTAAACAGTTTTGATACATTCATGACAAACACTGAATATAACCGTTAAGTTTTTAATTTGTTTTCATTTTTTAAAATGCAGTCACATTGACATAGGGATCTGAATCTAAATCTGTTTTTGCAGAAACTGGTGCATCAGAAGCATCTCAAAGAGCTGCATCAGAGGAGGCCGGGTCATCAGGAAGCGCACCAATCTGCACAGGACGTGGCCGTGTGGCTCAGCTGATGAAAACCTTCAGCACCGAAAGCACTACAACCCCCACGCAGCCCCCTCGTGGCATCAAGCCCCCTCTGCCCAACAAGCCTGGCCACTTGCGTCTAATAAGCACACCTACTGTCAGGTAATCCTCACACACTGATGCACAGATACCCACGCAGCTTCACGCATTCCCACAAGTCAAATAAAGCCACAACCGGACATATGTCGCCTGACAATGACACCTCATGTGGCAGCCTCAGCCAACGGGCTACCAGGATGGAGGACTGCAAAGGTGGATCTCAGAAATGTTCACAATGTTGCTTTTACTCCCAAAGCACAGCAATGGAAATGCTTGAATGTATTAAATGGTTTTCTTTTATTTTTGGAAGCTGCAGTACTGTAACCACTTTCAGATTCCAAAGCAGTTGATTGCAATGTAGACGTATTTGACGGGGAATTGAGGACTATCACGTGTATTCACTTGTTGATGCTTTGTTTAACACACACAAAAAAAACACTTTTTCAATCTATCATAAAGTTTTTTGTACACTCCACAAACCCTGCAAACACAATATAGTCTACTTACCAGTGACATTATTTTCCTTCCTTATGAGACAGTTTGCATAAGCTTTTATGCAGACACGTGTGTGGCTCAGTATTTGTGGTTCAGGACAAAAGAATGGGCATGGGAAGGCGTAATGGGGTGAAATAAGGCACAGTAGGGTCCTCCTTCATTTTGCTGTCTCCTTCATGGGAATAGTGTAGGGTTGTTTATTTGTCACAATGCAATGTATGTCTCCCTCTGCCACCTGGCAGGAGCCTTACTGCGACCTGTTGTGGACCAATGACAGTGCCAAATGCCTCGTCTGTCGCTCCCAGTGGATCAAGTTAAGCAGTCGCTGCCAAATAATCCAGCCCTGTGTCTCCAGTTTTTTTTTCAGTACTATTTTAGAGATGTCTGGCTGTACTTGTGTGTTTTACTTCTCTTTTTTTCCACATTTTATAGGGAGAAAGATTTTGTAATGGGATATTTAACATTACTATAACACTAACTTTTTCATCCATTTTTATCCTTCATGTCAAGCTTTGTATGGTGCAATCAAAGAAACAATAAAATTGTGTACAACTTGTATCTTAAAGTCCTCTTTTGTTGTGGTGTAATTTTGTCACTCTTCTACTCTCTCTCTCTGTTTGTGTAGCTAACTTTCATCCTCATAGTTACATACTTAAAGACAACATTTTAGATTCTGTAACAATGTTATGATTCTTTCAACTGCTGTAATTACATTAACTAAAATGAAAAACTAGGATTAGCAGAATACAAGTGACCATTCAGTGCCCGTTCAGCGTCAGCAAAAAGACCCGCATGCTTCACAGGGCCAATTCAAAAATTTGAATTTCAGCAGGGCTACACATCCACTTGGTGTGTTGTGCTCACACATTTCTTACTTAATTTCCATTAATGCTCTCCAAGGTTAGCCTGGGAACACATAAATGATTGAGCTCATATTTGATTTGCTCAGGCAGATGCGACCTGGACCTAGTTGGGCCAATCAGAGTCATGGGGCAGGTTTGATACAGTGACTGTACAGAGGATTGGCCATTTAGGCATTTTTGTATTTCTTGTTGTATTTCTGCTGAATCTATAAGTGTCAGTATTAAACAAACGTGACTCTATAAAAGAAGAACAAATAACTGCACTTAGCTTTTGTTGATAAAAAAAAGTTGTGTTTGCTGTAATGTCAACAGGCAAATTTAAATGACCAACTTCTCTACCTCTCAGGCTGATTGTCGGTCGATCTAATTGTATCCAGAAACATTTTGGTCTATGCCTGTTAACACCCCTTAGAAAACGTCAATTAACTGAGAGATTCCAGACTAATTTGTATTTGCAAAATTGTCTGTCGATGTCAGCATAGATGCATAATTTTTTTGATATAGGCAGTCATAACTGTAACTGTAAAATAACTGGCAACTGTAAGATTAGCTGGTTGCTATGGTTTCACTGGGGAAACCACAGTGTCTTATAATGTGTGTGCACTGTGCATGTGCAGGTAGTATATCCTTTATTTTAAGATGTATTTTAAAATTGTAATAATGCTAATAATAAATTATTTGATGGTAATCTGATGGTGACTTTTTTCTTGCTAACTCTAACAGAATACACCTCCTTTTTGTATCGTGATTACGTGTAAATGTCCATAATTCTGTTAGGGGCACTCTTGAAAGTCACAGGCCAGCACAGGTTCGATGCCTGGCATCCTTCCTGGCTACCCAGCTGAAATACCCTTGAGCAAGATACTCATATCACATTTCTCATTTATCTACTGGCCATACAAAATGACTGTGTGACGTCTGTCTTCAGGCAATGAAGAGCAAGATTTCCAAGCAAGATTTTGTTGTCAAACCAAAGTTACTTAGGCCTTTCAGCTTCTCCAAGTGCTTCTCCGATTTTGTGAAAACAACTGTTTTTCCTATTTTCATATCACAGCCTGTCAGTGCATGGCAAGCTGGAAGGCACTAGCTTTTCACAGATTGTATGGCTCAAACCCCTTTTTGCCTTTATGGCTTTCGTGCATTAGGACTAAATCTAAACCAAATTCCCTTCAATTACAATTACATAATCAGGTACATGTAGATTCACTTGGGAACAGATCATCACCTTGGTTAGAGGTTTTAAAAGTAGGGTTTGGAGAACCTAGCGGATTTGATGAGTGATCAAGAAGTGGCTGACACCAGCATAGCACTACATGCTGTCAACCTTGCCAAGACACTGAAGTGTTACTCTTGTATTATGTTCCAGTTTTCAGCCATCACCACAAAACAGTGCTTTGGAGTCTTAGAAGTCATGGAAGCAATACACTCATAAAGCCAGTCTCTGAACATTTAGCTCACTAAAACCTAAGGACAATTTCCTAGCTGTGGTTGATTAAACTGGGTGGAAACAATTAGAGAGTTTTAAAGAACCTACCTTGCAGAATGGACTACCCAAAGAGGTACGCTTGAGTTGTACACTTTTGCAAGGCTATGGATGGTGGATGAAGTTATAGTCATTGCTTATTTTCAGTGTTTTAAAAAGTGTTGTACAACGTGTTTGACTATCACTTTGGAGGAGAATGGGAGGAGGCGTGTCCTTGAAGTAAGGGGAGTACGTTTATTAGTGGCTGTTCTTGCCGCCATCCAAGCTACTACCTTGCATTTAGAAATCCCCAGACAATTGGTAGGCAGGGAGATTTCTGACCGTCTGGTATCGCAGTGATGTATGAAAAAGCAGAAGTGCAAGATCTAACACATCTCTGTACTGCAAGGACAAACAATACGGTCAACAGAAGAAATGTCCTTGTTTTGCAGCTGGCATGCCACACATTGAATTATGTGCCTGTGACCTTATAAAGTTCAAATGCACCCCAGAACTTAAAATGTCAGATCTCATTGTATAATCTACAGGTACTGTATATAATATATATATATATATATATATATATATATATATATATATATATATATATATATATATATATATATATATATATATATATATATATATATATATATATATATATATATATATATATATATATATATATATATATATACATATAGGAGTGGACCCAACTGCAAACACAGACGTATGTATATGAAAAGTATCTTTAATTATGGCAGGGGTTGAACACAGAAGAACACAAAACAAACTAAAATGCATTTGCGTCTGGACCACCAGCCGCAAATGCAAAACGAAAATGCAATAAACAAAAAGACAAAGAAACAATAGGTAAAACTAATCAGGAACAGGTGCATAATCAAAATTAGGTGATAATATAATATAATATAATATAATATAATATAATATAATATAATATAATATAAGGCAGATGCAGTCCCTTTTGGAGAGGCTAAAATTTCACTGTTTTCAGTTTCAATAAAATAAGTTAATTTTATAGTAAAGTATTTTTATAGAACATCCATTTTAAAACTAGACATCTGTGCTTTGTTGTACCTCTGGTAGACATATCTCATCTTTTATCTGTGGTTTATCAACAACCTCATTTCCAAGCCCGATTAAGGCAAGGCAGGTCAGATCTATCACACACAAACAAAAAACTAGTCCATGCATTTGTTACTTCTAGACTGTACAACTGCATTTTCTTATTATCAGGCTGCCCCAATAAGGCCTTTGCAGTTCTCCAGATCTGGAATGCTGCAGCACGTGTATCGATAGGAACCAGGATCAGAGATCATATTTCTGACACTTCTCTGCTCCTCTGCACTGGCTCCCTATAAAATCTAGAACAGGATTTAAAATCCTTCTTCTTACCTACAAAGCTTTTCATGGTCAGATACCATCATATCTTAAAGAGTTCATAGTAGCCTATTACCCCACGAGAACACTGCGCTCTCAAAGTGCAGGGTTCTTTATGGTTCCTAGAGTCTCCAAAAGTAGATTGGGAGCCAGGGCCTTCAGCTATCAAGCTCCTTTCCTGTGGAACAAACTCCCAGTCCTGGCTCTGGATGCAGACACCCTCAACATATTTAAGAGTAGGCTCAAGATGTTCCTTTTTCATAGAAATCATAATTAGGTCTGGCTCAGGTGAGTGCCCAACAGGATGTATGATTTAGTTCAATCTCGATCACGAGAGAGGACGAAAGAAAACACGAGACAAAAACTAAACATTGGATCATAAAGTCTGTATAGTTATCAGGTTTATCAGTGAAGTGTGTAAAGTATGCTAAAGACTTAAGTCTCCATTAACAGCTGTTATGCTGTTAACAGCAAACCGTGACAGCTGTCTCATATGAACGCGTCCATCACTGCTTAAATGGGCATCAGTAGATCCACATATAAGCTGGTCTCCTGTATGAAGTATCTAGGTGCTGTCGCCTGCCTCCTCCTCTCCTTACAGTTTCCAAACATCTGTCAGTGTTCCTGCTTGTATAGTTGCTGTGGCTGCTTTGACATACAGTATGTACAGTAAGTATGCTGGTAAAACACTCTAAAATCATATATATATATATATATATATATATATATATATATATATATATATATATATATATATATATATATATATATATATATATAGGATATATACAAAAGCAATGAACGTCGCCAAACATGTCATTAAACAGACAAAGTTTCTCTCATCACGCCAAACTCTGACTGACTTCCTGCATCTCTGAATGTCAGGCCGGTGCAGTTTAAACGTTTTGCCAACGCTAATATCGTAACACAGACACAAATGTGATTTCAACTGCAGATTGGGATTACGTCTGGTAAAATTTGTCAGCTGGAAAATGTGTTTACAGAAAATCTCCACTGTAACAAGTCAGTTCACTGGGGGTCAATGAAAGCAGCACTATGACATTATATAAGTTGAAGCACCGCTCAGTGATTATTGATAAAGTGAGAAATGCCCTGCTGCTGTGCAGTATCTTGAGTATCATGAAAATTTAACAAGTAGTCTTTGCCTGTCGTGTATCTGGCAGAATAAACTCCATTTCATCAACCTGGTTATGGGTATAGAATTAAGATCTATGTCAGTTTAAAGTACACTACCATGGTCATTTAAAACAGTCAGAGAGTTTATTTAGAGTAATTGCAAAATAATACATCGCCTACCCGTGGCTGGTGTTTCAAAGCAGATGAGATGGAAAGCAACATCCATACACACACATAAACACACAAACATGCATACATGTGCACAGAGAGGGAATACAGTGTTTCATCACACGACAATGGCAACAATACACCTGTAAAGCATCACACTTATAGAGTACAGTAGAGCACAGCACTATGGAGAATACGTTCTACCCCCCACACACACAGGAGTCACTGTATCCACTATAAGTAGGTGTGTTTGTGTGTGTGTGTGTGTGTGTGTGTGTCAGAGCATGTGTTATGCTGCAATAGTCAATTGTGGAGTAATTTCAGAGGTTCAGAGGACAGTGATTCATCAAGTCTTTTTCTTTTCTCAACAGGCTGCATCCACAAACACAATAACACACTGTATCGTCATCATCGCTGTATTTTCCTCTGGGCAAACTTTTGCAAGTATCATTACAAGGTATTGTTTTGGTTGAGCTGATTGGGTAAACGTTCTGCATCTGGAGCTGTGTCCCCACTCGGCCCTCTGATCTTTTGAGACATTCTTCTTTGGCTCTTTCTGTTTTTTTAAGAAGACGTTAGAGACACTGTGCAGAGACGAACTGACGCATCCTTGATGAATGTAACTATTGTTTGAAATTGCATGTGTACACTTTAAAACTTAAATGTCACAACAACTGAAGATATATGAGAAGTGTAGTTTCACTCTACCTCAAGTTTTGTTTTGCTTCTTCATGTTTGAGAAAAGAAATGGCATGGAAGAGGAAGAAATGAAATAAAAAATAATAGCATTAAATGTGATAATTAGTTAGCGCTGTAATGAGGAAAATATCACTGCACAAACAATATATCATGTTCAACATGGTCTATGATGGATTAGTCCAGTATATACAGTGCATTCAACTTTTTTGTTGATGTGAAAATTAAATATTTTGAAAATATTTTTTTAATGTGTGATCTAAGATCCCTAACAGATGATGGTAGTTATTACAGGAGGTGAGAGTGTCTTGTTCACCTCTCCAGTACATGTTTCCCAGCTGGGGAAACATATTTCAAAATCAGACTGGGGACTGTTGTATAACCATTACACTGCTGCCACTCAATATCTCCTGTCTCCTGGCAGAGTTCAGCTAAAATGGCCACTTCTTACTGAGGGGACCACACATGGGTCAGGGGAGGGGAAGAGTCATCATACACCTTCTTAGTCATGTTTATGTTTCCTTATTTATATTTATTTATAATTTATTACAACTTTTTGGGGGGAGTTTTTGGAGTCCTTGTCTGATGGATCTAAAGTCTACATGATGTGCGGTTTCAAATCATCTTTGATACATGTTTAAGTCATAGTGCAACCTGCAGTACAGTTCTTTTATCCAAAATGAAGTGAACGCGGTCCAGCAGATTGCAAACCAAACAACCCAAACTGAAAAATGTATTTACAAGGTTTCACAACAAAGCTTTTCCACCAGTTTGCAGCAAGAGGGCTGGAAAAAGAAAGAATCAATAATGAGTCGTAAACAGACTAGTTTTACTGTGCATCCTTTAAAAAGATTTCATCTTTGGGTTGATTTGGCAGATTTATTTTATTTATGAACATGGTAAACTAAATTTTACATTCAATTGTTCTTGCTGTCATCAATGGATTAGATAAGGAACTGCAAAAATGTAAAGAATATTATATTCTTTCCATCAGTTGACTTCTCCTGAGTCAAAAGAAACATTTTGCAAGGGATTAAACATTAGTGTGGGTAACTACAGACCCAGATTCTGCTAGCACCCTCCCCACGAATTTTAAAAATGCAGCAGAGGCTAGCATAGGATGCAACGTGGACTTGTGGCTATGTAGTGTGTGATTTGATAGGTGAACAGCGTGACAGACTGACCACCGCTTAGTGCAGCAGGAATACAGCTGCTGGGCTAACTGGTCAGCTGCAGCTGCTGTGAGAGGGGCCTCCCTGCAGAGCTCCTCTGTGGAGTGGTTTCAGGTACAGACTCTGCTCTCAGGCCAGCTTCACCGTCCCCAAAAGTAACAACACAACAATGGAATATTACATGATAACTATATTATCAGTAAAATGTAAACACCTTAAACAACAAATTATTTTTTATTACCTTAGAATTAGCCTTTTATAGCTACATATGGAGCGGGTCTTCTTACACGGAGCCCGCCGTCTTGCACCGCCATGTTTGTTACAGTAGCCCAGAGCAGTCAAACAGAGTGTAGCAGAAAAATAAGACGTAGAAGAAGAAGTGTTTGCCAGCTGCTCAAAGCTTTTCTGTTTTGTTAGAAGTTTGAGAGGTTAAATGACGGCAAATGGAGGACCACATTTATCACTTATCACAAGAAAAGCCACTACATGAAGAAGCGATAGATTAGCTGCTTTCCCTTAGATCATTAATCTTAGCTTTTATTAGCATGCAGAACAGCTAACTAAAGTCAACAAATACACCAACACAATGCAGAAGTAACAGTGACACTCAGTATGACCTATAGTTTTATAGAATATCTAACTAAATACAAATTTTTAAATATATGTATCTAAAGGAACCTCAACAGGCTACTTGTGTGGTTGTAACAATGACCTCTTCAGTCCACTGTAGTTTCTATGCACTTGGAATGGGAGGGGTAAGCGGGGGACGGTTGAGTTGATAGCATTCTGCAATCTCACAACTAGATGTCACTAAATCTTACACACTGTACCTTTAATCTTCATGAACTTTTCAAAAACTTTTTTTGTATTAATCTGTGTACTTTGTTTTACTACAGACATTTTAGAAAACTGGTTGAGCTTGCTGTTTTAAAGGAATGACTGGTGGTTTTATTAGGCAATGTGGCATTAAATACACCTTTTTTAACATTTACCATTTTATAGATGTATAGGTGGCCATTGCCTAAAACGTGCTCGCTGAGATTACACCGTGGAGCTCTTTTATTCTGCATGTTTTTATGACCCCAAATGTGGTTGGGCTTTTAGAGATGTGGTGCCTACAAGAACTGTGGTGGTTTTTAAATTGATTTTATCTCCCTTTTTTTTTTAGCATCCTTGGCTGATTGGCATTGACATCTGGTATTTTATGAACAATTTCCTGGCTTTTATTGTTTTAGAATTAATACATTTTATGTTTTTGTTTTAATTAGTGTTAAATAAAACTAAAGTAAAAATCTCTGAATTACTTTTTATCATCACTTGTGGGAAACTTTTTAATCCAACCTTGAGGCTCCCCAGTCTCACCATTAGGCCCTGGTCACATTTGTATTGAAATGTATGTGTTATGATCGTATCATTGAACAGTTTTCTGTAGATGCATTGTACGATCATCCCATTTGGTGGAAGGTATGCAGTCGCACGCTGTACAAGATGTTGCAAATCTATAAATAATGATGATAATAAAGATGTTGAGGCTCATGCTGTACATAACAGACTTATTATTTTAAGAAAATAAATATGGTTTTAACTATTCCTGCCCTCCATGTGTACCAACATTGCCTGCATAGTTAAAATATTGAATGGCTTATTTGTTTTCTAAAGATCTAAAGCCATAAGTAGGCTAGAGACTGAGACTAGAGACTAGAGATCTGATTCGTCTCATATCAAATACATACAGTTGTCAGTTTTATATTAAATTATTTTGAAGTAAAATTCTAAAGTATATTACTCTTCAAAGGGAAATTATGAATGAGAAATGTGTATGGTTTTGAGAAAGAAAAGCTTAAACTGCAGTTCAATCAGCAAACTTTATGTTTTTTGTAAACTGATGGCGCTGTTGACAGTAAATTGCATATGATAGCTGTTGCTGTTAGAATTATTGAATTGATATATGTTGCCACACTGGCATAGATACCAACGTTACGTGCTATGTAGACAGAAAAGGCAAAATCAATATGCTGCTTTCAAGGAATTACTAATATATATTGCAGGGAGATCGTCTTGACTGCTGTCAGACTGTCCGCAATGGACACATAGAGAGTCCGTGAGAGCTCAAAGTACATTCATGTAAAAATTTCTTTGTGTTGTACATAGGCTAACTTAACGGTGAAGTGTTTGCACAGCTCCAGGCCACAGTCTGAGGAGTTCATTTTATAGGAGGAGGCAGGGAGGGGGGTTAGGTTGGTGATGAAAGCTGCCACCATAGTTTATATGTCACCTGCTTCCAGGTCAGCCAATAGCAAAATTCAATTGCAATAGCTGGGTTGCAACCAGTAGAGGGAGGTCGCTCAGAAGTCACAGAATAACAGAAAAGCACACCTTAGCTCTTCTTTCTTCCTTTGTCTTAGACGCCTCAAGGGCTGCCAAACATTTATCCTTGACGGAACTTTTAGGAGCCTTGTCAGCAATGTTTTTTGAAATGATCAGAACCACTGGTTTGTCCACATCAACTGTGGTTAGAAGCTTAATTTCTTTTTAATTTAAAGGTACAGTGTGTAGAATTTAGTTGCATTTAGTGGTCCAGTCACTGCACTGTAATCTCCTCACATCACCCTCACCTTCCTAATGTAAAGGAGAAACAACACTTTAAGGACCCTGTTTAGAGTCAGTATTTAGTTTGTCTGTTCTGGACTACTGTATAAATAAGGTGTTTCAACATGGTGGCCTCCCTGAAAGGGGACCCTCTCCCACTATAGATATAAAAGGATATTTTTTAAGTAACAAACATAAAAAGATTCTTATTTTCAGGTGATTATACATGCATCAAAACATAGTTATGAATATTATATTCCATGTTTGCCTTATTCTGAAAATAGAGGCCCCAAATCTTACACACTGTACCTTTAAAGTATGACGGTGGCACATCTCTGTCATGTCGCAGCCAAGACGCTGTTTGAGTGGGGTTTTTTTGTTTGTTTTTTTAATGTCATAACATGTAAAATTATTACTTTTGCTCAGTAAAATCCTCTCATTCCCATCTACTGAGACAATACTTGCTAATACTTATAATAATAATACTGTACTACAAAATTTATATTAAAAGCTCAGCAAAAGCTCAGAATTCAATTGAATTCAGTTAATTTTTTATTTATATAGCATCAAATCATAACAGAAGTTATCTCATGACTCTTTCCATATATAGCTGGTCTACACTGTACTCTTTATATTATTATTTACAGAGACCCAACAATTCCCACCATGACAAGAGTCTGTCGCTAAAGCTTTCATTGCAAACAATGCACTGCTGTTGAAACGCATTTGGATCTTGTATCTGTAGGCCCACATAGAGGTACGCACCAGTGTCATGTTTACTTGTAAAAAAAAAAAGAAAAAAGCATTGTACTTTGACAAACAGCAGGGAAACGGAGCCCAGCACATATACACATGTACAATTTACGACTGAATTTACAGTAGGCTACTCATCTCGAAAACTTACAACAAAACACATCATGAAACATTTAAGATTCTACTGTACAAACACTGTAGATGCTTGTGCAACACACTGCAAAATGCTGAAAATGCCGCCTCTGTTTCCCAATGAGCCCAACAATGGCTGTGGCTGTTCTCTGATGCGCAGAGACATCGTCGAGCAGTTTCCAGGAGATATCTGTGGCGAGTCCCTTGGTATGCCCCCCTAACCCCTCCTCCCCACACACTTCTCTTCATCCACTGAGCCTGGCCACTGCTGTCGTCAGGGCCATCCGATGGGAGATTAAAAAAAGAGGCTGTTGTTGTCTCCTTGCAGGAGATATGGATGCCTGTTTCTCTCTTCTTCTTTTTTTTCTCCTCCTGCCTCACTTGCTTCACACCCACAGAAGGGGAAGTGAAGGGGGAAGAGAGAAAGCTATACTGTGCTGTGTTCCACCACACCATCTCAACCCCCCCATATCCAGCACCCCCAGTAGAGAGAGAAAGAGCAACAGAGGAGAGAAGAGAGGGGGGCCAGGGCCATGTGATACGCAGAGCATGCGGGCACAGCTTCACCCCCAGGCAGAATGAACGGGGGCCTGCTGTGTCTCTCCTGCATGATTAATCTGGCTGAGGGGCAGGAGGACTGCCACAGCCCTGCCTGCATTAACTCCCTACTCTCCAGGTCCACATGAACGCACACTAACACACACACCAGCAGTAGACCAATGGTCAGACACAGGCTAATAGCACATAGTTCTATATGCGTTTGTGTGTAGCTAGTAAAGAATTGCGTCTGGCACTGAAGTGGATTCCTATTGAGGTATCAGATTCTGGCCCCATTAAGTTTAACTGTATACTTGTCTTTTACCAAGGGCACCATCTCACTGTCATTTAGGCACTGACATGACACTGATCCCTCTGCGTGTCGCCAAACTGTAAAGAGCACCATGACATGAAGCCACTGAATAGTGTTGGTTTCTAGGTAGTTCTGGGTTTCTGTGACTCATCCTCTCATGTGACCTCTGTCTCCCAGGCAACATTGTGGATGTTTGCTGGTGCCGGTCTTGTCTTTTGTGTAATTTATATGAGGTAAATGGTCCAGGAAATGTGGCTTACTCTACAAAATTCTCCCAGACAAAGAGTATCTGGCATGTGATGGTCAAATTTTCAAATCATCAGAACGGGTTCTGAGGATAGCACTGAGGCCTGTCATATTGTCTCGCTGATGTAGACGTGATACCAGAAAATAATGTAGACTGTAACCATTCCTCCCACGACTTGTAGGACACATTTCTTTCATGGACTGTCCTGGAATGTTTTGCTGTAAAGCAGGAAGTGTTGTGAGGACTGGCTGTTGTGCAACAGTGGAGACCATGCATCAAAAGGCAGGCAGAGGGTTAACATCCTGGAGTCCGCTCCACATTAACTGGAAAGGAATGAAGTGTCAAGCATGTTTTCACCACAGCGAGACGGTCAGAACCCTACCCCCCCTCCTCCTCGTCCTCCTCCTCCCAACTAGTCACCCCTCAAACCTGCTCCCCCACATCACCCACACGCCTCCCACTCCCAACAACCTCCCACAGCCATGACCAAATTATTTTCCAGCCTCCCGAGATTTGCCTTGCCAGACAAAAATCTGCAGCGCAGTCCTGATTCAGTGTGCAAGCACACTCAGCCTCCTCTAGTCTCTCGATGCCTTTCTGCCACAAAACAAATCTTCTTTTTCCAACTTGGCCTTTGTCGAGTTGGCTTTTCATGTGTTCAATTGACAGATGTTTATTGCCAAAAAAAAAAGCCACCTTTTTGTTTTTCATTCCTAAATTTAGACTTGTCAAAGTCACATGTTTAACTGAAATAATCTAAATACAGGTATGGTACTAATACAGGTGTTCTGTTTTAAGGGACTGAATGAAAGTATTGAATGAGCAACGGAGACAAGCAGAGAGAGGAAGCACAAGACAGAGAAAGAGGACGGACACTCAATGATTGAGAGAATAAGTGAAAAGGAGAGTAGAATGAGAGTGAGACAGAATGAGGGAGGGAGAGAGAAAATAAGCCCCACCAGTGAGCAGGCCACACAGCCCTGCAAAACTGCTTGAAAAAAAAGCCCCCTCTGTTTTATTTATAGTGCGCTGTATCCATGGCAACCGGAGAGGTCAGGCAAGCTGGGCCTGCGCTTCACCCTGCTCTGGGGATTAGGATTTCACAGAGGTTCTCAGATGTGAGGAAGGTGGGCTAGAGCAGCTCACTGCTCGCCAACGCAGCCCTCCTGCCTTTTGGTGAAGTCTGGGCCCTTGGAGGGAGGAGAGGGGGAGCAGCAGAGAGTCATGGGAATACTGTGGGAACGGTGGTTTGTGGTGATGGGGCTGGGGCTGGGAGGAAGGGGACTAGCACGGAGGGGAAATGCATGTTAGCATTGCATGCAGAGGTTGTTTTGATTAGATACCTTTTGTCGCACAAAGGCTGGTTGAAATAATTTTTTGTTATAGTAGAATATAGAAAAAGGTTATACAAGGTCATGGGAAACTTTCTTTATTTTGAAATATACATGAATTAAATTAATGTTTTTGGTGATATGTAAGTACAACTGAATTAAACTGAGAGAATGACAACAATTTTTTTAATTTGTAGATGAAAGTGAGAGCATTTTGGATCCTCACTTTCTATATTCTTTGCCCTGTTCTCACTAATACTTTCACTTTGCCAAGCAGTTTCTAAGAATTGAGGCTAATTTACTCCCCGCCCTCTCCCTCTTTTTAAAAATTTTGTGGGCTTGTTATTTTCATTCCAAGAAACACTCCTTCCAAAACAGCTAAGCCAGCTGGAATGAAGTATTGGGATGAGAGAAGCAGAGAGAGGTAGGGCAAGAGCGAGTGAGTTACAGAAGAGATGAGGAAAAAGCTGATTGCCCTCCAGGAAATGCATGGTGTGACTACAGCAGAGACCTCCAGATTCCTCCTGGGGCAGAAGACGTGCGTTGCTAGGAGATGGTTGTTGGGCTGGTGTTGCCATGTGTGGATGCTGTTGCCTGCCATGCTCTGATGTGCAAAAGGACAAGGATTCAATACTCTTTCAGGGAGCATGTGTGAAAGGACCTTAAGAGGAAAAAAATGAGGAAAAAAACAACTCTGGTCTATCATCATCATCAAAATCGTCATCATCAACAACATCATCATCAACATCATCATCATCATCATCACCATCAGGGACTAAGTAATGACTTTACCTGTCTCTAGAGGGCACCCTCAGCACCTGAGTCACAGGGCCAATAGAGCCAGATTTTCGTCATTGGAGCTGTGACCAATCCAACATTTGTGGTTGCCAGGAATAGATGTCACAGGCGCTTGATTGGAGGTGGTCAGTGTGTCCTCCTTAGAGCCGAGTATGTTTCATGAGGGGAGTGGAGGACCAGAAGTTGAGGAGTTGAAGGCATTTAAGACGCTTGTAAATTGGCTAATGGCTACTAGCTTGGCTGTAAAATAACTAAGAAAAGTCAATACCAAATGTATTTTTTCCAGTGACTCAACAGAGAGACAAACCATGAATATCGACACAGAGTTCACAGATCAGGAAACAGCGATGGCACCAGATTGCAGAGAAATGTTCCCACATGTACCTGGCCACACACAGTGAGAGATAACAGTAACACAGAGCGACAGATAAGGGTGAGGGTTGTTCACTCAGTCAAATAACCAAGTGAGCAAAGACCTTGAGATGTGTATCTGAGCCACTTAAAACTTTGACATTATTGTCTGCTACTGAAATGACTTAGCTATTATGTGTTAACTCAGTTATAATTATGATTCATCATATTTCTACACCTCAAATCGTGAATCTTTTTTTTTTTTTTTGAACCAGAGCGTGCAATTTTGATGTCTGCATTTCCTCATAAGGTGTGAGGTTATGCTTATCCTATTTTGACAGCAGGACACAGCCTGGCTGTACTAATCTGTGTCTGCACCATACTGTTGCAATGTAGACACAGTGTTAGCAACAAGATCATTATATACTATGAGTTGCAAGAATATTTACACTCACCCAGATTTACGGGAACTGAACTAAAGTATTGAAACAAGTACCTCAAACTGAACAACCAAGTTCAAGCCACTCCACTGACTCACAGTCTACCTGCCCTAGGCTGCTGTTCTGCAGCTGACCCTGTAGTTTGACCTCCTTGAGGAACAGGTTTTTACTCTAAAATCTTCTACGTTCATTTATTTATTTAAGATGCTGATGTGGAGAAGAAAGTGTAACATGGAAAGTGATATGTGCTTTTTGTCATTGTGAACAGCTGCTGGTGGGTACACGGTGAGATGTTTATTCCTGGGAATAATCCTCTCTGATGCATTACCAGAAGCAACAGCTTGTTTGAAATCAATACAAGAAGACACCTTGGCTAAGAGAAGACGTTCTCAGATGTTCTTCCAAAAGCCAATCAGCAGCAAGAACCCTGAAAGCTTTGTGGGACAAAGAGTAAGGTCTGATCCATAAAGATGCAGTAATATTGTTAAAGACAAGACATCATGACAGCGCTTCTACAGTATGTGTGTGTGAGTACTCAGAACCGCAGGAGGGTGAAGTAGTGGATTAGGTTCTGAGGGGCACCAAGGTGATGCAGATCCAATTACTGAAATGCACACAAGATCTTTTATGCACCGTCTTTCTGATTAGTGGAGGCCCTCATATCTGTTCTTACACAACACACAACTCTATGAAAGCAACCTGATACAGATACAGCCAGCAGCACTGGACTGATTCTGCAGCATCCACTTCATTTTATTTGATTCAGAAACCCCAACAAGAAAAGTTTTCTTCACTTACTTAGTCCTTCTGCTACTCCGACAAACTTCTCTCAACTATTTGAGTATTTGTGACCTCTAGGTTAAGATTTCTCTTTATTAATTAAATTTTATGTTTGATATTTTAATTATTTTCCCTCATTAATTTCTTACATACATTTATTGGGGAATAATATTTAGAAACTAGTCAAAGAAGAAGAAGGATACAAGGGATGAGTAATGTTGCAATATGCTCTTATAGCTTATGTATTGTACTGTTTTATTATTGTTCATAATGTATTAGTTGCAATGCTGCAACAATTATTTACAATAATTATTAATTATTTACAATAATTATTGTACGTATTAATATTAAGTATTGTATTTAATAATACTTCTTAATCTGTGTGTCCTTCAAGTTAAGTGTGTTGTATGTTTGAATACACATATACATACAAATACGCTTTTTATTCAATACATGTCTTGTCTGGAAAATATATCTATTGAATTAATAATATAGGAAATTGTGTTGGTATGTCTTTAGCACAATAATTTACTCTTCTTCTGGGGATATTTTCTCCTTTCAAAATAAGACATCTTGTGGCTGCACGACTTCAGAGTGAAATGTCCTCTTTTTCTGTTTTGGCTGCACCGCTCGGTGTTTTTCTTTTTGTCCATCTCTCTCATTGGTATTGTCCAACCATTCTGTTGATGTCTCTCTCTGTTTTGCTCATTTTTCTTTTTCCTTTCCCAGCACAGGGTGATTGGGGAGTTGTGTTGGTCTGCGGAGGCAGGCTGCAGCCAGGGCTGTGAGAGGCTCAACTTGGTTCTGCTCTGGTTCTGGTGCTGGCTGACCAGAAGCCCCCTGCGGCTCGGGCCCAACTCCAGGACGGGCAGTAGTGGAACGGACAAAGAACTTCATTTTCTATTGGGGGGGGGGGGGGGACGGTTGGATGAAGGGGGGAGTTAGGAGATGAGGAAAGCATGAGCAGGAGGGGGGCTGGCGAACCAAGCGCAAGGGGTCTTATCCTCCCGGCTCAAACACATGCCACCAGCTGCTACCCCCTTCCTGTGCTTTCATTAAAAAGCCTCCCGTGCTCCGCTGGGTAATCCACACGCTTTACTGAAAAAGTGTGTGGTAAATACAGTATGTCTATCCATTTCCCTGCCTCTACCATTGCTGTTTTGCAACCTCTTTCCCTACGTTGCTCCCTCTTTCTCTCTTTCTATGATGTGCTCTGCTGGGCAGTGGAGAGCAGTCCATTCTCTGCATGCATGTGTGTGTGTGTGCGTGTGTGTGTGTGTGTGTGTGTGTGTGTGTGTGTGTGTACCTGTACACGCACCCATGGAGTCTGTCAGACTCTCAGCATTTCCAGCACTCAGCCCAGAGCCAAGGCAAGCATTGCCAGAGGGAGTGCCTGCAATGTAGGGCGCCCAGCAAGCTGGACGCAAGCAGAATATCAACGCCACACAGCAGACACTCCTCCCAGCAGCCCACCTGCTGACTTACGTGATCCAAATGTGAGGAGGAGGAGAAGGAAGAGGAGGGGGGTGTTTTAGGTGGAGAGAAGGTTGTGGGGAAGGATAGGCTGAAGGAAATTGCCAGGTAGTTTCCAGACCCACTTCCCTGTGTTGCGCCCAATTAATCAGGGCTACATCTGTGTTGGATGGACCTCTACCCCAGGGGGAGGGGGTGGAGCAGAGACGTTTGTGTTTTTGTCTGTACGGGCACACACGTTGTGTTTCTGTGCATGTGAGCATGAGTGTATGCGCGCACGCTACCTGTGAGAGTGCACAGTGTGCACAGTGTTAGATGGTGGGGAGGGAGTTTGTGTGTTTCGTAAGTATTTGCCAGCAAAGACTGGAAGAGGTTGTTGATGTTGGGCTTATTCCAGCATCGCAGTCAAGACTACAGTCATAGACAACCTTCCCTAGTCCACTGTCCTTCTTGTTCATATCATTCTCCTGGTTTCAGTGTTAACTAAACCCCTACCCAACCCCCCATCCTCCTACATGCACACACACTCATCCCTCTCTTTTGCGAGGAAGGATCATTTTTCAGCACCTGTGTAGCAGTGCCTGTATGTTTACTTCCTGAAGCTTCTGGCACACCTGGACCTGTGCATACCCCTCCTTCTTTCATCTCTGCTCTCTGGTTTTCTTTCCTCCCTCTGTTTGGCTGTTATGTCTCCAGTCTCTTTCCAGGTCTATTCATATGAATAACAAATTAAATTGAATAATACGAGGCCAGTCAGTGCATAAGTTTCCACAGAGAAAAGTCGTGCTCAAAGCTCCTGCTGTTTTCTTTTATTTTTACTCTTGTCTGATTGGATGAACAAACATGGTTTTACCTTGCGTCTTCATTTTGATTGAATACTTTATTTTTCTGTAAAATTTGTCAACACTGTCTGCTCTCACATGTCTGACTTTCTGAATACAGCTTGAAAAAGGTATGACAGTATGTCAGTTTGACAGGATGGAGGTGTGAGCACAGGTGTCAGCACTCACTGGGCGCTGCTTTTATTTTCAAGGAACCCCAAACATACATGAGCAAGACTGAATAAGCCCTTGATTTTGACAAATGTATTTCACTTGACTGCAGTCTTTTGTAAGACATGTCTGCAGTTTGGGTAATCCAGTGCTCTAAATGAATTGATTAAATCTAACTTTTCAGTTGGAGAAAATCTTTTTGACTTCACACAATAAAACTACGAGGACATGTTCTTTCGTGTCTTGGTGTATTGATGAAAGTGTGTGTGTAACTCACGATCCTCTGTGGAAGCCTGGCATAGTGTGGTGCAGTGCAGAGTGGAGAAGAGAGACAGCTGCCCTGACAGATGCCGGGAGGCAGGACCCCACTGGGAAGCAGAGGGAGGGAGCTGGCACTGTCTCACCCCAGCGGAAACACCATAGGCTGCAGAGGAAGTGGGCAGGGGGACAAACCAAGGCCTCAGTGTGTGTGTGAGAGCGATCTACTTGAAGAGGACCTTAGCAGTTGGTCATGCAGGTATGTATTGACATCTGATGCACACACACAGAGCAGTATATATAGTATATAAGTCCAACCAATCATGCAAGCCATACTTTCCATGCTGTGCCCACATTAGTCCAGCCTACTCTGATAATGTAGACAATATATGGGGGGGTCATGGGGTGATCCACAGCCATGCTTGACAGCAGAAAACACAAAAATAAAGTCATGAATCCTTGAAAAAATGTTCTTAAATTCAACCTACAAAAGCTACAGTTTAATTTGATGTTTCTCGTCTTTCATATTCAAAATAAAATACTTAAATTGATACTGTTGGCTCCTGAAATAGTGCACTATCCATAAAAGTACCTATTTTATATTATATGGTATTGGCATATACTGTGGCAATGGGACACTGCTGTTATTCTCAGTATCTCTATTCCATGAGACATGTTGTGCTCATTTTCAGGTTTAGACTTTTATTTTGGGTGACCACTAGAATAGGTTTACATGATTTAATGTTCAAAAAACACATAATTTGTCTCACATTGGCCATAGCCGCAGGACCTCTTTTCACCCTCTGTCTGAAGCGCTCCATTTTAGCTCCCATCTCTTTAGGGCCCTCCTCCCAATAAAGCCCATTCTGCTCTGACTGGTCCGCCACCAAAGGCCTGAGCAGCTCCACGGGTGTTGTGTATTTTTTTTACAGCCAAAGAATTACAGTAACCGAGTCTCGCTGCACTTCTGGCGTGAATATCACACCAATAACCACTCAAGCAAAAATTACAGTGGGTCTCTGACCCAAAGTCACAGAAAAAAGGAACATCTGCAATCAAAACACCAGTAATGGGAATAACGGCATTATAAATAACGGCGTTAGTAACGGCGTTACTTTTTTTCAGTAACGAGTAATCTATCTGATTACTCTTCCCATCATTATAACGCCGTTATCGTTACTGCCAAAAAATGCGGCGCGTTACTCTGATTGAAGGCAGCTGTTTTTCATCAGACCAACTAGATCTCTAAGCCGAGCGGCAAAGATTTTTCTTGTTCCTCCTTAATCCTTGGTGAGGGCGGGGGCACGAGACATCGCATGATGACGATTGGCTGAGGTTGAGTAAAATTCCATGATAAGCCAATCAGAGGTGGAGTTGGGCAGGTGTTGCTTTGCTTACACAAATTCGAAAGCCCGCGTAGCCTAGTGACTAGTAGTCTGATCAGACACACAAAGACGACACAGGACATTCACGTGAGTCAACGAGAAACAGGAATAGTCCAAAAGTACTGCTTCTTCCAACTACAAAGAGTGAATATATTATTTATTTCTTGGTACATTGCTTAACAAGCATAATTTAATTTTGCTTAGTTGTGGCCTGTTGAGGTGCAATAAATATCAAAAGTTCCAAAACATCTATTGTGTTATTTTTATCGATCCACTCTATAAACATAGTAATTATAATATCTACAATAATCCATGACATTTTATTGGATGCTAGTCTCACTTTCCCACAGCAACGTTAAAATAGTTTAGATTTGTTTGCTGTGGATTTCTGTAATGTATTGTATGAAGTGTCCATTTCATTATAATATTCAGATTTATCATAAATAATTGAACACGCACATGTATTTTAAGTTCCGTCAAAGAGGGGTGGAGGTGGGGTCCAAATTCTTTGACACATTTGAGCATTTAAAAAATTACTTGAAAGTAACGCAATAGTTACTTTCCAAAGTAACTAGTTACTTTTATAATTTGTAACTCAGTAAGTACTTTAGTTACTTTCTGGGAGAAGTAACTAGTAACTGTAACTAGTTACTTTTTTAGAGTAACTTGCCCATCACTGCAAAACACATCACTTAATGTCACATAATATTCTGTTAGTATTTATGACTAAACTCTCTAAACCAGCACTCTGTTGTCAGATGTAGTGTCCTACAGAGCCCAGGAAAGTATAAAACATTTGTTTGAAAAGCTACAGAGGTTACGTGTTAGCATACACATATAGCACAGTATGTAAGGTAAACACCAGTAATTACCAGGATGTGAGGGATGAAAGTATGATATGAAACAGACAATGTGAAACAATAGTCAAGCAAACATATCTTGTAAAAAAAGATACCCAATAAACATACAAAAGTAATCAGAGTATTACTATTCCGATTACTGTAGGGACTCATGCCATCCTCTATGTCACGTTATAGACCAGTTAAAGTTACCATGAGGCAGAAACCCTTTACTATGTCCCATTTAATGTGATATACTGTATAACTGCACTTGTTGAATCAGGAATTTGAAGTGCATAGAAAAAGCAAATTATCTTTCAAGTGTGAACCAACAGGATATCAGTTTAAAGGGCATTTTTATTGGAGTGCTGCATTTGTTCAAAATTAGTTGAGTTAATTATTTGTGACATGATTGCATTCATTATCAGAAGTGTTCTCTTATCCCGTAATTGTCAGCATGTGTCAGCCAGAGTCAGTTTGTGTGTATATTAAATATGTTAAAACATGAATAAAATCTGGTATGATACTTTCATCTCAGACATGAGCTTCCCAAGGCTCCATTACAGTATGTTTTCAGCCTATACAAGTCTAATTAAATCTCTGCAAATCTTTGAGCAACAGGTAAAAGCATCCTCATAGTTCTCATCAATAAATGGCAGAATGTACTCAAAGTGACACTGTGACACGCAAACTGCAAGCCTGAGATTTGGAGCTGGAATTTACATTTCACCACTATGGTGGATGACATTACATCATACCTTCTTTGAAATGACATAAAAAATGCACCATGGTCTGATCTGTAGTCTGGTTACTAGCCAGTACACCAGCACAGTGTTCATATCTAGTCCATACAGCAGTGGTTATTGTTAGCCATCCATGCTTTACCTCATGTATGTAGCATATATTTAATCCCCTGAGTAAATACTGTTCATTGTTGCATACAGATTTTTGTTTTGTAAATTACAGTACTGAAATTACACTCTACTGTATACGGCATAAAATGTATTTCTATGTATTTTGCAAATTAATATTTGACGATACTGTAAAGTGAAATATAGAAATTTAACACATTGTCAAAGCACCTGGCAGAAAACGCACATTGTGAGCTGTTTACTTTAGAAAAGGTAATACAGTATGTGGGTGCAATGTGTTTTGCTCTCTAGGATGCTCTCTCTATAAATCTGAACAGTGTGCTAAACATCTGTAGGAACACCATTATCACACTAAGCATTTACAAAAAGAACACAACAAGAAAAAATTTGAGTGTGAACTTCTATTAACAAACCCACTATCATAAACATGCAACAGTATTGTTTTAGCCTATAATAATGAACAAAATCAGGTTGCTGCATAGTGTAAATAGCACAACTATCAACTGTAGCATGTAGGACAGCAGGAATGAATGGGGATATGAGAACATAAGTAACTCACCTATCCAAAGTGCTCAGTGTTTTGTCCGTTTCTTGACCGGCCGGACTACAGAGAGGTTAAATAGTTTAGCATTATTAATAATACTCCACAACATTTTTCAGGACTTATTTTACACTTTTTTTAATATAATATATGTCATATGTAATTAATATATTTTCAATATAGTAACATAATATTTTAGTGTCCCTCCAGCACCCTACTGTAGGTCAAGACAAAGGCCCTTTCCATTACTCCACTGTGTCAAATTTCTTCACTTGATTTTATAAGAGAAAATGTTTAATCCAAGTAGAGAGCAGAGAGTGTGAGTGTTACTGTCCACACAGTTCTACTGCCAGTAAAAGATATGTTTGATCTAGCAAAATATGATCTTCAGCATAGTGACAGAGCATAACTCCTTGCAACGATATGTGAAACTATGTTCAAGTATCTTAAGGGTGTCTGTGCTGTTTATCGAGTTTTTAAAAAAGTTGTTATAAGAGCAGCAGACCAGCCAATCTGCAGCAGGTGGCCACTCTGAGCAAGCAGCTGCCTACATGTCAAGCTACTACCTCCACAGGTCAGACCAAAGACCCCAAGTACTTTGAATAAAGTACAAAGTATTGATTGAACTTTTTCTCCTTCATCTTTGGTCAAATGAATTCATGAGATTCAAAAGATTGAAACACCTAAAAGACTAAACTGAACACCTTTAAAAGACTTGCTGTCTTTTGTTACTGATTTTTTTTTTAATGTGTAAAATTATTCCACAGAAATATTCTGCTTGTAATAACTCTGTTTTCTTCTTTGTGAGATCTGACAGATATATATAACAGCTGTTTTGGTGTAATTGTGTATGTGCATACAAACCTATGAAGGGAAGTGTTTGTGGGTATATACTGTATGTACTCTTTAGGGGACGTGTATGTCCTCAGGTTTGCAGTGTGACTAAGGCTGTATACAGACCAAATCAGGTGTTGTAGCAAATTGCCACAGGGTTGTGAAGTACGGTGGGTAGTGTCACAATATGCATTTCCCAGTTCAGTTCACACACACCTGCTACTTACCTGCACGCATACCTGAGTTCCACTGACTCAGCCACTATTTAAACCCCAGATCTCCACACATTCACTGCCAGATTGTTCTTCGCTAATCCTATGCAAGACTCTGCCGCACTCACCACTTGGACTTCCTGTTGCGGACAGTTTTGGACTCTTCGCCTGTTCCCTGGTAAATCTGCCTTCTGAATTCGACTTTGAGACTCTGTCCTGTGCCCTGGGTCATTGGGTTAGCCACCCAGGTCGACCATAGAATCCAGGCTCGCAGACCGGAAAGAAGTAAGGGGGCCCTCGGAACATCAGGCCTTGGGATATAGTTTCTGACCAAGGCCCTCAGTTTGCATCTGTTAGGCTGTCATTGGGCTTCCATCCCCAAACCAATGGCCAGACAGAGAGGAAGAACCAAGTAATGGAGAAGGTCTTGCGGTGCATGGTCTCTCAAAACCCCTCCTCCTTCATCAGCTCAGCCACTGGACCGTCACCTCTTCAATGTGAATATGGCTTCCAGCCACTTCCCTGCCCAGGAGGAGAAGGTATCCTGCCCGTCTATCCAATCCTTCATCCACCGCTGCGGTCAAATCTGGGCCCGAGCACAAAGATCCCTGCTGCGTGCTGCTGACCACTGCTCTGCCACACCAACAGACGTTGCACCCCAGCCTCTGCATACCAGGTCGGCCACCCAAGTCCATCCAAGACATTCTTCTACGGGTGGAATCCATGAAACTGGCACCCAGGTCTCTGTTCGGCACATCCTCGACTCATCCATCTCATCAAGGACTTCCACCGCCAACATCCGGAACAACCGGCAAGGTCCTCGACCTCGCTCTTTCTGGCTCTAGTGTCTTCTGAAGAGGATGGTTCTTTTCACCTGCCCCCCTCGTCAGGCCCTGAGGACCTTGTGGTTTTTAGCTTTTGTTTGCTTCGGCTCTGAACATGATTCTGTGTACTGCTGTGTTCCTGTGGGGCATCTTGGGACATTTTGCCTGTGTAATAGCAACTATATAACAATGAAAATAACAGAGCTGTGTTCGAAATCCTTGTAACAGAGTAACAGCTGTGGTGGTAATGTCCTAACTCAATGACTACCTCAAACTGAGCTTCCTCCTTCCCACTTTCCTCAAACACAGCCGCTGCCAGAGTAAGTCCTCAGAGATCCTGTCCACTGGGATAAGTGCTACAGAGGCAGATCCCATCGATAGCCACAGTCAGTGCGTTTACATGCAGCAAGAAATTCAAATTTCTGATCGTATCAGACATCGGTCGGACTTTTAAAATGCATGTAAACACCTTAATCCGACCTACTTCGGACCTATTTCGGACCATATCGGACATCTCAAAATCGGATAAGAACACCTAGATAATTCGTTCATAGTCGGCTTTTTAACACCATGTATACTCAGCAATCGGATCAGAATTGGACATTGCATTCTGCGCATGCTCGAGAATTTCCGCCGGGGCGTTCACCTGGAAGTGAAAGGAGACGTCGTACATACACTTAAATCACTGCAGCCAAAAGATCCATTGTTCTTTTTATATGCATTATTAGAACGAAAATAATGCACGAAATGTACGCTACTGTAGCATCGTCCATCTCCTCGTACGCAATCTTTGTTTGAATGCCGTCAGAAAGTTTGTTGTTGCTGATAAGTAGAGGTCAACCGGACGTGGCTCTTTGTTGAGAGGGCTACAACGCCACCTAGCGTAACAGAGTCAGCCATGCTCCGGCCGTTTATCCGATTCTCTGAACTGCATGTATACTCAGACAAGTGATCCAGTCCTACGCATGTCATTATCCGATACGATCAGAAATTCGAATTTCTTGCTGCATGTAAACGTACTGACTGACACTGCCCAAGTTCAATGTGTCTGTTATAGTCATCCATGTGTGACAGGTTAAGGAAGGGGGATCTTGTGATATTTTTGTTTTCATTTGTTTGATGTCAAAGAAGGCAGTGTGCTGGACAAATTTGTGTAAATGCTTATAGGAAATTTCTGTGCAAATAAATAAATTTGCTTTCTTACTGAGAGTTAGAAGAGAAGGTCAATACAACTCATGTCTTTATACTAACTCTGGAGCCAGTCGCCTTTTAGCTTAGCTTAGCACAAAACCCTGCTAGTCTGGTTCTGTCCAAAGGTAACAAAATTAACAAAACACATACCAGCTCACCTGTTGCCACACCATCAACAAGATATGTTTAAATGATTTCTTAACTAAATAAAAAGATTGTAAGTCAAGCTGAACTCTTGAACTCCTGTGCTACGGGGAAGCTTCGGCGGGGAACCCACTGTAGCACGCGGGTATGACAAACTCACTCAGGACCCTATGGAGAGTAGGAAGGAGAGGAAGAAATAGGAGAAAGAAATGATGGAGTGCAGAATACGAGAGAGAAAGACAAGGAGAGGGTTAGAAGGGTATTGTCGGAAGTGGCACGGTTGAGGTGTGGTTCTGTTCCTGAAAGTCTGTTCATAACTTCAATTTGTAAGGAAGGACCACACTGAAGCACTGACGGTGCTGGCATCCCAGTTCTAGGAGCGCTGGTTAGAGTAAGCTACTGTGGTTGCTGGAATTAGGCAGCAGGGGTGCCAGCATCTAGGGTGCCGAAGACTCCAGCTGACATGAGCTGCTGGAAGTGGTAAAACTGGGAGATGGCTGATCCTGGCATCCCAACTAAAGTTGACTGCTATGGTTGCTGGAAGTAGATGGCATGGGGCGCTGGCATCGCATTGCTAGGAGCCTCTGCTAGAGTGAACTGCTGTGATTGCTGGAAATGGGCAGTGGGCAGTTAGAGCAAGCTGCTGTGGTTAATGGAAGTAGGCAGTAGGGGTGCAAACATCCCAGTGCTGAAGATTCCAGGTGAAATGCTGGAAGTGGTGAAGTTAGGAGATGGATGATCTGATAGACCTGGCATCCTTGTGCCAGTGCCCCAACTAAAACTAGCTAATGTGGTTGCTGGAAGTGGAAAGTTGGGGGGCTAGCACCCTAGTGCCAGGAGCCCCAGCAAGAGTGAGCTGTAATGATGATGTGGGTTGCTGTTGCTGTTGAGTGAGGGGGAGGGCCCTAGAACTCCTGAGTTACTTAAGAATGGGTCACTTCTGTTGCCTGCCGCTAGTTTTCCTGATGCAAAGATTGCTAAGTAGTGAACAACAGACTGTTGTTAACTCAGTCAGCTATGCACTGACAGCCCCCGGGATGCCACGAGCCAAACCTGGCTTGTTTCGGAAGTTGTGTTTGGTCCTGGTGTTCACCGGAAAGTAGATGCTGACACTAGCTCATAGCACAAGCTGCAATGCATTGCCATATTCAGTATCCTTGACAAGTCTCTCCCTTTCCTCTCCTGGTTCCGCAGGAGAGGAGCTTGATAGCTGAATAGAGGAACTACAAGGAACCCTGCATTCTGAGAGTGTAGCGCAGTGTCGTAGTGGGATAATAGGGTCTAAAAGTACCCTATTATCCCACTACGACACTGCTCTTATTGGACTAGCCTGATACTGAGTTGTAATAATCCAGCCTAGAAGTAACAAATCCATGGACTATTTTTTTCTGCATCTGTTTGAGACAGGCAGTGCCTGATTTTTGCAATGTTACATAGGTGAAAAAAGGCAGGCTTTGAAGTTTGTTTTATATAGGAGTTAAAGGACAAATCCTGATCAAAGACAACACCAAGATTCTTTACCGTGGAGATGGAGACCAGGATGATACCATCTAGAGTAACTATATCTTCAGATAAAGAGTTTTGGAGGTGTTTGAGTCCAATTACAAGAACTTCGGTTTTGTTAAAGTTTAACATCAGAAAATTGCAGAAAACAGAAACAGAAAAAAAGTTCTAAAGGCATTTGCTTCCTTTAGGAAATATTATTAGGAATTAATCCAACTAACTTTTATTGTTATGCAGTTGATACGCAATTATATTCACTGATCAAGCCAGAAGAAACCAACAAAAAAACCTAGGATGACTTGGATGATTATGTAACTTTCACTAGTACTGTCTCTGTGCTATGACACACTCAAAATACTGACTCAAAATACTCAAATAAACTGTTGTTAATTTGTTGAGAAAGTCAGACAACTGGTCGGTGGTGCAGAGCCGGTGTCATGCCAGAACTGGAGCTGGGCAATGGGAAATGTAATCAGGCTCTAGCAGAAGCAAAGAATATTGATGGAGGAAGCAAATAAGGGAAAAGGAGAGAGTGACCAAACAAGAGACTGCTGGACAAGAGTAAATCTGGGACTTACTTTTAGTCTTTGGCGAGAGCTTCATGAAATAAAGTCGAGCTCAGCTTTTTGCTGTTGGACCAGTAAGTAATATTAGCTGGCTGCTATGTCTTCTGTTGTTACACTTACTTCAAGTTTGGCTGTTAGCAAAGTTGTCGACTCACTAGTTTTAAGTAAAAAGTAATGTAATCATAACAAATACACGTGCACAGCTGTTGCACATTTGCTTTTAAATCTACCCACTTTTGCTTTAGTTTGTGGGTTTTGGGGGTTATATCATGGCGCTAACCTCCTTTTGTTTAATTATATTTTAGAGGGGCAATAGAGTTGAGTGTCATCAGCAGATGGAGTTGGCTCAGTTGTCTTCAGATCATGTTTCTGAACTGCAGTGTGGATTGTTTCTTGTCAGTAGTGCTAGATGATGTATGTTTTTTTCCATCAGTGCTAGTAAGATTGATGTTGAGTGTGCAAATTGGAGAAGTTAGAGAAAGTTACACGTCAGCATTACTACTACTGAAGAGGTGATTTGCACACAGCAGGTATAATTTCAGAGGAATTTAACACATATTTATACGACAATAAACACCATGTTTTTAGCCCTATGGATGATTGTCAACTCAGCCACGGTGTTTTTCACATTAAAGTTAGTGAAAAACATTTGTTACGAGGGTAACTGTGATTTTCTGAGAACTGGAATATTTTAAGATTTACTTTACTTAATCTTATGTGTGCTGTGTCAATTTGAACATTATTTGTCTAAATTTTTAGTTTGCGGTATCATAACAATAAATTGTCAGTCTTCATAGGTGGTGGCAGAAATGTGCTGATTTTGTAAGATATATATAAACCAGAATTAATGGCCAAGATAGAGAGGAAGGCTGCACCTCCATGCATTTGGTCCTGAGTGACAGCAGAGAGCATGTCAGAGACAGAACAACAAGAGAACAGGAAACTTATTTATAAGGCCCCACACACAGTCTTTTCTGTCCACAGAAAATCATGGTAACCTATTATGACTCTCTGAGAACAGAGCTGTGAGAAATTCCTGGTAATTATTTTTGCAGTTTACACTGCAAAAATACTGATATTATATACAGTGATGTTTTTGGTCAACCTGTGACCATCCATAGCACCCCAGAGTGCATGTTTTATATGTCACTATAGTGCCTGTCATTTCAATGTATCAAAAGATTGAGAATGTTGTCCTTAGGTTTGTATTGTACAGAGTTTAAAATATATATATATTTTTTTATGGGTGTCACGCCGGTTTCCTCTGTAACCGGTGTTGGCTCAACCAACAAAACATCCTTGGGTTTAAAATCTTATAGAAGAAGACTGTGTTGTGAGGGAGATCCTCACCATCAGTAAACAAAGGGACTTACCTGACTCTCACTGCTGGAGACGGATGCTGTTTTCCGGAGGGCAGTTCGCCGAAGAGTTGGCAGGGAGGACTGACTGGGTTGTGGTGACTGTTGCACACAAATTCGCAGATCTTTTCTTATAAAAGTTGCCAAAGACACTACCTACTACCAAGTTAATGTTGTTTGTTAGAACAGTGTGGGTTACTTGCAATTTCATGATATAATCACAGAACACAAACAGCAGGACTTAACTGGCTCTCACTGCCCAGACAGGGGTTGTTTTTCAAGGGAGAGTTTGCCGAAGAGTCGCTGAAAACTGAGTCAGTCGCTGTGACTTTTACACATATAAACTGGGTGATTTTTTTTTTCTTTCATGCAGCTGCACTGTTTGTTATTATGAAGGAAACAGCTATTTCATTTCAACAGTTTCATTGCCTACTTGTTTTAATGGCCTGCTTTTAAACTATGTTGTTCAATCAAACTCGGCAGTTAAAATGAAAACAAGTTCCAGTCTTTCAGTTTTTGAGATAGAGCTGTTGTGTGAGTTGGTAAAATGCCATTCTAGAAAATTACTAGGATCTAGAAGGTTAAGCAAGTGGCTAGCACCATTTCTCACCAATGATCAAGAGTCAACATGGCATTAGGGCTAGGATATTTTTTTGCTCTATAAAAAAGTTTTAGACATGTCAAATGAGACATCTTCTAATATTAATGCTTTTTGACACACTGAGCTTTGATGGCAGCTCCAGCTGAGATTGTGAACGCATGTGGATCAACCTTTTTCACACAATAAATCTTTCAAAAGCAAAGTAGACTTATTTTTCTGTCATCCTACGTCTTATGTCACCATTTTGACCTTGTTATTTTTCATGTGCGTAGTGGCTTTTCACTAGCAAGGACAGAATACAACAAGATGTGTTTAAAGGATATAAATAACAAACAAAAGATTGTGGGCTGGAAGCTTGAACTCTTGTACTTCTTCGGCCTGTTGCTGTGATGTGGGGAAGCTTCAGTGGGGAATCCGCCTTATCAGTCAGTATCCTGCCGAGAATAGGAAGTAAGAGGAGAAATAGGAGAATGAATACAGCGGGGGGAGGAGCATCGAATACAAGTGCAAAAAAAGAGGAGAAGGTTAGGATGTTATAGTTTTGGATTTCTTGTTTAGTTTTTCCTGTTTTATTTTGTAGATGTCCCCTCTCCTTGTGTCTGTAACTTTACTTCCTGCAGTTTTGATTGCCTCCTCCATCCTGATTAGTTTTCACCTGTGCCTTGTTGTCCTTTCTTCACTTGTGTATTTAGTCCATGTGTTCCTTGCTTTCACTTGTCAGTGTGCCTGTGTCTGTTCCCCAGTCCTGCTTTGTTCAGTCTTTGTGCTTCTCCCCGTGTTACTGCTCCTTGTGTTTCACAGTATTTTTTTTTCCCTGAGTTGACACTAACAAAGCAAGTTTGTGTCTCAAAAACAGAACACATAAAAATGTTATTAAAAAAAAACCCAATTAACTGGGAAAAGCCCTCCTCATAACCCCCCTTGCCGAAGCATCTCCCAAACTGAGTCCCCCGTACTCTCCACTACCTGAGATTCGCGACCCATGTGCCAGATAAACCTTACCTGCATAGATTGGTAGAAGTAAAGTAACCTAGTCAAGGGATGAGATAAGGTCGATATCAGTATAAAGGCTTAAATTTTAACTAGGCCCGCTAACCATTAACCTGTTCCCTGTCATGTGGACAGCTGTTTTTAGGCTTTTCTTAACAAAATCAGTCCTAAAATCTGTGAGTGGAGCCATCTAGTAGAGTCAGTCTCAAAACTGTGGGGTAGATGAGGCCAAACTTTATGCTCATCTCCAAAAGTAGCCCGCCTCTTAGCTTGTGGTACAGTCCACACATAATGAGACTCGCCTGCCCTTAACTAGGAAGCAGAGAAGCTTCCCCAGATCTCTTCAGAATATCATGGTGGACATGGAAGAAGAAGAACATGTGGTCGTGGAGGGTCGCCATCACGAGGTCGCCCACAGAGGGTGTGGTGGACCCGATCTAGCAGCGGGTCCCTCCTCCCCATCCAGCACTGACAGAAGATGAATGTTGTTCATCTGCTTCCTGCTCTTCAGGTCCTCACATCTGTGCTGTCGCCACTCACAGATGTGACTCGATTCACTCAGTAGCTCACTAATGCGAGTGCTATGATCTGTAGCGTTGTGTTCAAGCTCCGCTATGGTAACACGTCAAGCTTATTTTGCATAATTTCAACAGATTTCCTGAGCTCGTTCTTGACTGATGTTATCTCTGACCTGAGGCTGGTAGCAAGCGAATCAAATTGACTGAAGATATCAGCTTTCAGAGAGCCTAAAACAGAGTGTAGCAGCTCCACAGTCAGTGCTACCGAGGGACTAGCGTTAGCCGCAGCATTTGATGACGAGGGCGAATCGGGAGAGGGTGCAGGCCTGCTATGGCCCCCCTTTTGCAAACTCTGTTTTTGGCTGAGTGTAAGTCATCATACACTTAAGCCTTGACCAAAATTGATTAAGAGACTCTTCAGCTGTGTGACCAGGTCACTAACTCGGCAGCAAGATGTGGATGCGTCCTACATCTTTTTAAGAACTGTCCAACACGACTCTGACATTGTTATTAGAGTGCAATGCTAAATCAGTGGAATACTCCTTTAAACAACATATGGATGATGTGGATGAAGTTCATTTTAAGCATATAAAAACAATCACACCTTCCTTCAGTGAAATTGATGATGATCTTGATGTTTAGATACTATTCAACTTTTTCCGTCCGTATCTTGGCCTTGTTTTTGGATGCTGTATCTGTATACGTATGCACATGGATACCTGAGTGTTTTGTGAGAGGACAGACTGCAGCAAAAGTATCGTAGGGACATTCACACACATCTCCTCTCTGCACTCCTCGGGGAGGATCCATTCCCTTCCAAACACACACCATCGCCTGAGGGGCAGAGTGACCGCTCAAGCAGCGCCTGCCTCAACACACACAGACACACACACACACACACACACACACACACACACTCACACACTGAGGCACGTTCATTTTATGCTGTTGCAACATTCTAGCCAATTGATTAGATACTGAATGCCAAATGGACTGACCTAATAATGATTAGCAGCTAACCGAGCTGAGAGAGAAAGAGACGCAGCCCTTCGAAGAAAGGGCGAATTTTGCTTTTTAATTTTCTTTTTTTTACATTTTAATACAGTTCCCTTATTCATCCATCATTTGTCCATTTAAAAAAGTCAGACCACTTGTTCCTGCTATCCATATTTCGTTTGAAAGAAGAGCTGGCAGCCTCATTAGGTCTTAAAAAACAAAAGAGCACAAGCAATCTCTTTAGCCCCTTTTACCACAATCTCTCTCATTGCCCTGCTGTTCATACCTTTCTCTGCCTCTCACTTTGTAGTCCTAATCTCTCTTTCCTCTGCCTCTCCCTTCTTTTTTACATTATAGCATACACCTCCTCCAATCTCTGTCTTACATCCTCCTCACTGGCTCTGGTCTCCCACTCTTTGCGGGCCTTGTGCCTGACACCTTCCGCAGCCCTTTGACATGCTTCACTTCATGTTACGAGCATCACATGTTACCGTGCTGTCTTTGTGTGTGTGTGTGTGTGTGTGTATACACGTCGAGTCGTTTTGCGCAGGAGGTGAAGAAAGGAGATGAGAGAATGAACAAGGAGGGAGAGTTTACGCATTTAGCCCGAGTTTGTTAATAATTAATGTGTCACAGGTTTGCAAAATTGCCTTGCGTTCCCTCTGCTCAATCCTGCCTTCTTCCTCTCCCCCTCTGGCTTTCCTTTCTCTTGTTCACTCTGTCTTCTCTCCACCTCCCCCGTGGCGCGGGCTACCTCACCTTCTCCATCTCAATCTTTCCCCAAACACAATGCTCAGTCTGGTGTTGCTGCATGCTCTAACGGGAAGGGGGAAAAAAATGCTAATATATTTGTGGAAAAAGGCAACAAGCGCCCAGCCAAGATGCCCACCATGACTCCGTCTTCCTGACCAACAGTGTGGGCTGTCCTGGTGACAGTGTGCTGCCATAACAACAGAGGATGTCATGCTCACAGTGAAATTTGGTACCACTGGCCACAAATTTAGTTGCTTTCACTGGCTCAAATATCTGTGATGTCGACCCTGCTGATGAGCTGCGTGTAGCCTTTCAGTTATATTTACACATGAAATAAAAACTTGTCTCAATTTCAAAAGCCTACTAACACGACTAAACGAAAGACATTATAGCCATGTCTCTCCCTCTCTCTCTCTCTCTCTCTCTCTCTCTCTCTCTCTCTCTCCTCTCACTGCAGTGCCCGTCACTATGCCAGCCGTCTAATGCTTCAGGGTGCTGGACTGCGCAGGCGGCAGGTGACACGGATTTCAATAAAAGGGATTATAGACGTGGGGACTGCAGAGAGGAAAAACAACGCATTCATGTACGCATTCGGGGGCAAAATCATGCCTGTGCAGCATATGTATTAGACACATAAGAACCAGTGTTATGGTGTTAGATTAAATATGTTTTATTTTAATGTGCACAGGGTGATTTAAATTGTAGATGTCAGGAACAGAAGAATAAAGCAGAATCTGACACTTCTCAGCTATTACAGATTCTTACCAGGTATAAAAGGTTTATTAAACAAACATAATTCCTCTAACCACCTGTGTTCTTGTAAGATGGTAATATTTTCTCTGCTGGACCAATTCTAACACCTGTCTGTGGACATCTTAAATTCTCGCACTGGAAGAATCAATTAAAAAGCAGGTGCTGTGTGATCAAAATGTGAAACGAAAAGGTTTGTTTAAACCTCAAATCATTTTTTGACAATAGAAGGGAGATAAACAATACTGCAGGGGGTTTTAATTATTTTTTATTATAATTCTTAATCAGAGAAAAAAAAAGTATGTTCTCATCTACAGCAGCTAAACTATTCAATTATATGTGGATATTCCTGTAATATATATTGTCAATAAATACATATTACACCCCTGAATGACTTACCACATTAGGCCATTATTTAGTCTGTGCTGCAATTATGCTCAGACACATGGAGGCCAAGTCACAGCAATTTAAATGAAGAGCCTCTCAAGCTTTTCTCGAAGCCCTTTACATTTTGCCCATTGCCAGGTGCTGGACTTATGGGTCTCAGTAGGTGGACAGAGGACCACAGTGTGACCTGCTCAGGACAGCTGCTGACATAATGAGGCCAGTAAACAAGCATCTGTCTCCCCCGCTGAAAAGAGAACCCACTCAAACCTGGTCATTTCTCTTCCCTCTTCCCTCATTGTTACCTTAACAATGAGGGAGAAGGGACCTGGTGACCATAAAAATAAAGAAAGTCATGGACATCATGTAATGTCATTTGCACCCCTTCCCTTATGGAAGGCGGTAAGTTCATTAGGATGTGTGTTGTGTTTTTAATAACCAGTAATACAACGACGAGTGTTGTTAAGTACAGAAGGTCTGGACGGCTGTGCTTGCAATTATTTTTTAAATTTCTTAAAATAAAGAGATGATTTCTCTTGTTATCACAAGAAAACAAAACCACATTTTCTTGAAAATTATTAAGTTCATTAACTTAATATTTTATTAAGTGCGGTCACCTGGGAATTTTCAGTCAATAGTCTTCAGGACTGATCTGAATGTTATCTACGCACAGTGCCTGGAACACACTGGACAATGACAACTCAACAAAACTGTCATCACAAACAAAGCAGTATTTATTGACATTTGTTATTAAGAGCATTTACAGTAATCACTCAGAATCAGCAGGGAAAACACTTGTAGAAACAGACGTGTTATTTCCACCTGGGATCTACCATTTTGCCCAGTCTGGGCTGGGTTTATTAAATAAACAATCAAAAATTCAACAATTCCCATTCTCCCAGTCAGACAGAGCCATTTTGATCCAAGTACATGATCTTCACCAGTTTCAAGTAATACATGTGCCAAAACTGAAATCCTATTGGAAATCCATGTTTGAAAAACAGTAAATTATGGATGAATAATTTGTGGCAAAGCAGGAATACACTAGGTTATATTTGATTCAGAGAGCCTGCAGCATAGTTTAATGTAAACTTCTTGTTGTCCTGGTGAAAACACTCCCGGGTTCACATTTTTAAGGTTTATTCAAAATTCTGTAACAGTATTAGTTGTACAATTTATAGTTTTCCTGAGAAGATTAATAAACTTTAAAATGAACCAGATAGATCAAATCACAAAGTATAATTATGAACATCATTATTTGTTGTCCTTGGCATGTTGCAGTCCTGAATGTCTCATGACTATTTTTAAGCTCATTAACGCCTGCCAAACATCATTATACTTTATCTCTTAATTTCATATCTAAATACAATTGTGAGTAAACTAGACCTTCCTATTGTTCTACATGCTTTGCTGCATCACTGTCATCATATGTCTAAAAAGAAAGAAAAACACATAGGACCATACATAACAGTGTCTTTCTCTCATGTATTGTCAGCAGGTGTTGTCAATGCCATAGGAAGTATCCCACAGTGCTAACTGCACAGCTGTTTGTTTCTCTTCAAAACGATCATTTTCACTGCACCTGGGCATCACAGCGACACCACCCTTCTCACAGAGTCAGTGGGCGGGAAAGGGAGTGCATATTTTAAAATTTTGACATGTGATTGTGAAAGAAGGGGGATGCTGCATCATAAGATGTAAGTCTGTATGATACAAATGTCGCCACTATTGACACGAATATTACATATTATTATTATTATTACACATTCTGTGGAGTTCTACTTTCTGTAAGGGGGAGGCTGAACAGGGGGAGATTAATTGCTCCGTAAGACGATAAAGGGGGTTGAGGTTGTTAGTGAGTGTGTGGAAGTCTTTTCCTGTAGTATGAGTCATTGTTGGCAACCTGATTCTACAGTTTGATTTCCTTGTTGAGCTGGCTTTTGGCTTGGTGGTGCTCCCTCTATATCCTCTGCTGACCACCTGATATGCATTGTGTTTCTGAGCCCCCTTAATGCAGCAGCAATGGAAGTCTTTTCAAATTGTTACCCTAAGGCAAATGGACTGTTTTGTCTTGAAAAGTAGGTTTGAAAAAATTTGATACATATTTATGTGCATATACTTTAGACACTTTAGGACTAGATGATAGATACTTTAGTGAAATGGCATATTAATTTGACTTGTATGCAATGACAAAGATGAGCTATGATGAGAAGCAGGTGAGATAAGAGATAAAAGAGAGATATAATTAGAAAAACGGTTATGCAGGGTGAATTTTGGGGAAGTTGCAGTGTTACTTGATAGATCTTCTAACATCAAAAGTTAGTAAGTGACTGCTATTCAAGCTATAAAAGACCAACATTTAAAAGGTAAAGGGTAGAGGAGTTTTCAGGCTGGGTGGCCTGCTAATCAGAGAAGGAAGAAGCAAACAAGAGAGGGAAGCAGAGCGTAGAGTACGACGTGCAGGGTTGGAGCATCGCCTGGAGGTACGTGGAGTGCGGCCCCTTCGCAGCTCTGTTCGCCTGCACCAGGGTTTACAATTTATTACGAACAACCACAGGCAGCCTGTGGATGGAGCAATACACAGACATCAACAACACAGACAGCGGCCAATTCTGTTGGTGTACATTTTACCCAAAATGTTACTGTGCCTTTGCTGGTTTCATCTTTGTTGTAGGTAAGAAATGTGATAGCCTCTCAACATGCACTTTTATATTTTACCTCTCATAACATAACACAAGAAATCTGAAAGTTATCATTGAGTTTGGTCTTGTGCAATGGTGCATATTATAAATTATCTTTACATGAGACCTACAGCACAGCAAATGAATGGAAAATTTGGAAACCTTTGTCAGGACAGTATTTTGTTTTAACACATCATCTATATGGAACTACTATGGAAATAGTTTGCTAAAAATGTTTCATAAAAGAAAGCATGGGTAAATAAATTAAACATTTGTATACATGCTGTATAACCCCTTTAAGACTAGAGCTAGGAAGACTAACAAGGACCCCAGGCTGAATGATTCCACATGCTCCATTAGGAGCCCTCCCCAGTCAGCTGTGAGGAATGTAAAGATTTCTTTCTAAACAATATTGACAGCATTAGGTCAAACATTTCACACCCTATCAAAGATTTATCACTGGTTATTGAGGACCCTTCTGCTTTTAATAATTTCCACCCAGTCTATTTACCCCTTGGATACATAATTACAGGTATGAAACTGACTAGCTGTCAGCTTGATATAATTCAAACTAAACTCTTTAAACACTTTGAAGCAGTTGGTCCTACTATACTGACAATTTTCAATAGTCCTCTAGCCATAGGTACAGTCCTGTCTTGTTTTAAGCATGCCATAGTTCAGCTCTTCTTACACCACAACACAGCACTAAGAGTTACAAATGACCAATTATGTACTGCAGGTGGCAAATGCTTTATTTTAATTCTTTTAGATCTCTGTACAGCTTTTGACACTGTCATCCACACGATTCTCCTGGATTGCTTGACACACTGGCTCTCATTTCACACAGACATTTCCAGTGGCAGCTCTGCTAACATCTCATGTCATCTCACATGTGGGGTTCTACATGGTTCAGTTTTAGGTCCACTTGTCTTTTGTCTCTACATACTCCCATTAGGAAGAATCTTCCAAAACCAAAACATCTCTGTTGACTGCTACATAACCAATACTTAGACCTAACTCACCCTCAGTTCTCAAATTCAGGCCAATGTAACTTGTTTACAAAACTGCCCAGATATTAAACACTGGTTGGCTCATAATTTCCCTCAGTTAAATGAGGACAAGACAGAGAATGTACTCTTTGGCCCCCTACATCTAGCCATATGTTCTGTCCAAAACCTCAGTCCCTTTTCTACCTGCAATTAAATTTTATTTATATAGTGCCAAATCATAACATAACAGTTATCTCAGGATTTTCCATATGGAATAGGTCTACACCGTACTCTTTATAATATTAGTTACAGAGAAATAGTTAGGTCTGTGAAAAAAGGCAGTATTTGAAGTTTGTTGGATTGCTCGGACCCCAGAGGGTTAAAGGACATATCTTGATCAAAGATACCTCCAAGATTTCTTATAGCAGAGTTTGAGGCCAATGCGGTCCCCCACTATATCTTTCGATAAAGAGGTTTGGAGGTGTTTGGGTCTAATTACAAGAAATTCAGTTTTGTCTATGAGTGCGTTTAACATCAGAGAATGAAATATCTGTGAATGAAATAAAGCTGTACTTTAGTTGTACTTTACTATATTTATTCCGGTTGTGAGCAATGACACCTCTATGCTGTGTATGTCAGTACAGCAGAAACAGTAAAATTCTGAATGATTCAAGGTCTGACATAAGGCGAACACTAAAAAGCTTCTGAACCAAAAATCTCTGAAACTAAAAAGCATAAAAACTCGATTTATTCTTCTGTTATGTTCTAAAGTGATTTTTTCCAATTATTTATTTCCTCAGCTGAACCTTGCATTCAGGTCTTGCATTCAGCAGTTTTTCCATTCACGTGTAAAACTCAGAATTAAGTTGTTAACAATGACAACATTGAACCGTTTAAATATTTCAAACAGTCACTGAATACGACTTGAGTCCAAGTCACAGTGACTCGAGTCCACATCTGCTAGAAGCATTTTGGATTTGACTTCATGGATGGAAAGATTATGAATGTGAGGCTGTGAGTTGCCTTTTAAAAAAGTAATTGCTTTACAGTAACATCACAACAAGAAATTTGAAGCTTACCTTTAATTCCAGCGAGGCAATGGAAGTTGTCTGTAACTGTTACAGGACTGTAAAAGTTGAGGCTACATCAGTTCCCTCTAAATGAACTCCCTCCCAACTCGATCCCCGCAAGGTTCAAGGTTTGGCTCTATTGCCACTACACAATACAGTATTGCACAATGTGGTTGTGGCTCCCCCAGAAAGAAATTATGGGTCTGATTTCATCTACATTGATATTCACTCTCAATCATTACCATGTCAATTTTTACTTTCTCTGAATTTTGAATATTTTAAGATGAGTACCAGCAGTCTACAGAGCTACGCTAGTGGCTCTATGAGGCTGTATGAGGCACAGCAGTGCTCAAGCTAAATGCTAATGTCAACATGCTCACAATGACAATGCTAACATAGTGATGTTTAATTCAATTCAATTTCATCAGGTATTGAGTGTCAATCATTTTGCAGGTAGTCTGTTTGGTCATAAAACAAAGTTTCGGACAATTTGAATTACCAGATGATAAGAGAAAAGGTCTGGAGTTCCGAAACACAGTAAAAAATACTGAGACAGGCTTTAGCTAAATATTTTACTACTTAACTATTTAATGAGTCTAAGGGAAATTTGGAAAAATATCAATAAAGTTATAAGGAGGACGGTAAATCAATATTGGGAATTAAAGGAACAATTAAAATGGTAGAAGATAGAGAACAAATAGCTGCAATGTTAATAATTAATTTTATGCTGTTTGGCCAAGAATCCTGGTGTAAGATCAAGAAACTGAGAATGTTTCAGACTTATCAGTAATGAAAAGTTGCTTGCCTAAAAGTCTAGTCATGTCATGTCATGTGGCACGGGTAATCATAACATTTTACAGAAAGTACTTTCAAAATGTAATGCTTCTGTCGATGCCCTGAATAGAGTCCTCTTTAATTTATTACTTCTGTGACACATTTTAAATATAAAAATATATATTTCAATAAACCAACACAAATCTGTCCTTTAAAAAACATGTTAGTAGGGTCATCTGCAACCCGATCACGGGGAGGTGTAACTACACTCAAGCCTATGTGCTCTATAAATGAATCCTAAAAGTACAAGATAATAAATCAAAGTATTAAAATCACTGTAATATTCTCACAAATTATAACTCAAATATACATTTGATGACTTATTTTTATTTATTTATTTATTTTTTGATGTGTGTCTCACACCCCTCTTCTTAGCGGACGCCTGGCCAATTCTGGCAGTGGTATGCTGGCAGGACTCCTAGAGCATCTACGAGGGGTTATTGGGCACCACAGTTTACGAAGACAGCCAATAGTCAGTCTTCCTTCTCACTTAAAGTAGTGAGGAAGTGGAATTCTATACCCACAAACGTTAGAGACTCAGTGTTTAAATCCAGTCTCAAACTCTGGCTAAAGTCAGCCCAAAATTGTCACTATCAATGATTGCCTGTTATTTATCACACTGGTTCTATCTTGGCTGATGGCTAACACAGTGTGCAGTGCAGTGTATAGCAATTATGTGCACCATCCCTGTGAAAACAAAACAAAGAAAATTAATAAAAGGTCTGAATAAATCGCTAAATTTGTCATTAATTGGTCTTAAGAAATAGAGATGGTGTAAAAGTCATTAAATCTAGTCGCCAAGTTGGCAACATTGGTTGCACAGACTCCAAGAGACCGTCACAGATGCAACACATTCCCATTTGACTAAGACATACAAAAATAAGGGAGAAGAATGAAAGCAACATGAAATAGAGTAGAGAATGACGAAACCTGAATGGGAACACAAAAGCAGGCAGAGTGGGGGCCATAAAGTCAAGGCATAACTGGCAGTCTTTGTCAAAGGAGGCCTTTGATTTAATAGGCAGGTCAGGTGGCTAAACCAGACCAGGAAAGAGCTGTGCCGGTTCCTAACCCTCTTCTGGCCAGTTTCTGGCCAGCTGTCTCTGCAGACAACTGGCTCACATCCTGTTTGCCTGACTGCTTGCCCCCAGGCCACACTGCATACCTCACACCACCGTGGACAGAGCACACTGGTGCACACTCACAATGGTAAAAGGACTTGTATTCATATAGTGCCTTTCTGATCTACTGACCACTCAAAGCACTTTTACACTTGTCACATTCACCCGTTCATACACACACATTGACACACTGATGGCAGAGGCTGCCATGCAAGGTACCAGCTGCTCAACAGGAGACATACAGTGCTCACCCCAATACTAAGGTCACCCACGTTGGTGAACAAAACCAACATGTAACCACAAAAACCGGAACAATGAAGCAGCACCAAAACCCCATCAGGCTTTGTAAACTGTCACTGGATAAGACACACAGAAACTCAAGGAGTCCCTGTGATGCAGCCATGATGTCACCATGCATATGAGATACAGCTTGCACCTCGCGTCATTGCCATTCCATCGCAACGTTAGTGTTAGTGCTACAGGAGGTGACTCACAAACATTTGTAACAACTGGCCGAGGAAGTAGTCCCCAACTCGCTGGACAAGCAACCGTTTAGATCCTGAGTGAGATCTCGGTGGAACGGGCAATCATCACTGTACCAGCAAGACAAATGGAAGGAATGAATGAAGTAATTAATTTTATGGTTATACCAGTAGTTTACACTTGTTATTAGGAATTAACGGACCACAGTTACCTCATTTACTGTTGTTTCTCTGTGTTCAACAGATCCACAATGATTGTGTTATCTAGCACTGTGGGACATATTGTATAGGGCAAAGCTGGTAAACTGTATTTTATAAGTTAAAGGAGCAGTGCCACAGCTGGCTAATCTAAGTTTACCTGCCATGTTCTTCAATGATAAAAGAGAGTTTTTCGCTTTTCTGCTGTGGTTAGGATGTATGCCTTGATTTCTCTTCCTACTAACCCACACATACATACGCACACCCCTACACCCCTTATGCACAGCCACACACACAGGCACGAGCACACACACACAGACACACACTCACACACACATAGATACATTGATTTAAATCTAGCGTGGTAGGATAGCTCTGCTTTGTTCCACACCATCTTGTAGGTACGTGTTTGAAACACATCCCCCACCTCATCCCTCATTCCTTTGTTAAACCTTGCTGTCTTGACCTGCCATGTTGAGTTACATGAGGTGACCACTCAAGTAGCCACGCCGCCATCTTGCTCCATCTATTTGTCTTTCCACATTCATTCACACCTTCACCCACACACCCTCCACACGCATGCCATATGCTGGTTGCTGTTTTTAGCAAGTTTGTTTTAGCTAAGTATTACTGATTATTGGGTATTACTAGAATCACAACAGCTGGTTGTGATGGTCAGTGCTTGGATTCACTTATTCACTGTTCATTTTATAAATGTAAAATAGTTATTAAATATTATTATATTTATATTTCTACATTCCAGTTATTGATTCCTGATTCCTGAGCTTCAAAATCATTTTGATGCTACACTTGTAATAGTGTAATGGTGAATGGTGCCTTTGTCATTTGGTGTCCTGGTCAGGAGAACACTTTAAGGCATGCATCACCAATTATGGAGAAAATGTGTTCTGGTTTTCCCTCTGATGTCCTCTGGCTGCTCTGCTCAACTCTGTCATTTAAACAGTTTCCTGATGGGCCAAAAGCTTTACTTGTTGCTAAAGTAAGTTATCTGTAAGCTTTGGAGAGAAAGGAGGAGGAGGTTTTCAGCCAGCAGGGAATGCTGGTTGGAGGGGTCCTAAAATGGGCACCAGAACCGAGTGACCAGGCTTTAGCAGCCTCTATGGAAATGGCAAAGGCGAAGAGACTGAAGAGGAATAAGAGGAGAAAAGGAGAGAGTGAGCAGGCAAGAAGCAGTCAGACGAGAGTAAATCTGGGACTGACTTTTAGTCGTTGGCGAGAATTTGGTGAAATAAAAGGCTAAAAGACAGATGCCGAGCTGGGCTTCTTGCTGTTGGACTAGTAAGTAAAATTAGCTGGCTGCTATGTCTTCTGTTGTTGCACTTGCTTGATGTTTGGCTGACTCACTAGTTTTTGATCATAAATAATGTAATCATAACAAATAAACATGTACAGCTGTCTATATTTGATATTCAACAGCAGGCCAGAGCTGGTCTTAAATTTGTGTATTAAGGTGATACAGTGTAGTCTATGCATGAAACTGCTGTAATCGGACGTCCTCTAAACTGAGCCTGGCCACAAAATAAGTCAGTCTCCATAATAAGTCCCCATGTTAAAATGTCCAACTTCACAGCAGAAATAAACATGTTTACAGCCTGGTACAAAAAACAGTTTTGGTGTCTATAGCTAATTTCGCTGTTCATGACAACTGTACTGAGAATGAATTTTTATAGAACTATATTGAGGCTTCAAAATATGTATAATTAAGAGTGTCTGATTGGCAGGTGGGTGCTGTTACAAGTGGCTTGGAGTCATATGACACATTTTATTCATTTTATTAATTTGCTGGTTTATTCAACCTTATGTCAGTCTTATTGATGTCCAATAAATTATCTTAACTAAATTCGATAGATACAAGTCAAACTAATTGCAACAATGAACAAGCAGCAACAGGAGTATTTATAATTTAAGGGATATAGTGCACTATGTTTAGCATATACACTAATATGCATATACACTAAAATACTTAGCATATACACTCTCATACACTGAGACAAATGGGACAATAGCTGTAATTTATACATGAACACAAATCAATTCAGATGTCTTCTAACATTAAGATTATTTTATCTAAAAAAGAGTGTTGTGTATCAGGTATGTCTGGTAGTAAGTGTAGACAGTATCTTGGTGGTCAAGAAAGGATGTCTATAGATTGCATCATCTCCAAAATGTTATATTTTACTGTCAGTTTGTGGTTTTGGATCAGTGAGCCTTGTGTTCAGAATTGTTGATCATACATCATTCACAATGCCCCCGAGAATTATCTGAAAGGAAGTTTCAAAATCACACACAGGTTGTAATGTCTAGGCCAATTAATAAAATCCTGAAGAATGGAAGGAAATGATAGGCTGCCCCTGAACTGACCCAGTGAAGTTACAAAACCTGAGCTGAGTATATTCATTCTTTTTCACTCTGGTAGTATTAAATCACACCTTGGATAGCTCAAATTGTACATTTACTCAGCTTTATATCACGTAATGTAGTGTCTAAGGAGTTTACAATCACATACCTGTAGTAATTAATTATGTGTATAAAGGTTATTTGCAAATAGCAATAGTCCTACTGCACTGGTCTCCCCGGTTTTTCCTGTATGTGCATGCTTTGCCACATATATATTACACAGTGTTTAAAGCTATTTTGCCATTCAGTGCTGGAGTGAAAAAGGTGCTCTTGCTCTGGTAATAAAGAAGCTAAAAGGTGGAAGAGAGGGAGGTTGGTGGGAATGTGTGGTGATGGGGGTGGCAGGGCATGAGACTGCGTCAAAGCTATGATTAGCGCCGACCAAGCTACGCTCTTATTGATTGGCACTGTGAAGACACTGGGCTGCCTTCCACCACACTCTAATGAGAAGCCCTGACCTCCACTCGTCAGCAAGGTCACCAAAGCCTACTGTAATTGCACTTTCTCTAATGGCGTCAGTCACGCACGTACTCCACAACCCCAGTAATGACAATTACCATAATGTCAATGGGCTCCACAGGGGCCTACCAATCATCAGTCACTTTGGGAGAGGGGATGTTGGTCAACTGCTGTTAGAGATTCAAAGGTACAACACCATTTTCAACACAATATCAACTTTGATCAGATGACAATAACTGTGGATCTCAAACTGACTGGAAGTGTGAACTACTGTGTGTGTATAAGACTTGAAGCAGCTGCTGCTGCAGATTGAACACCTGTATTTTACCACTGTGAAGAGTAAGGTTGCTGCATCTGTGGCAAATCTGTGGCATCTGTGGGTCAGGAGGTGGAGATAAGTAGGGAGAGAGAAAGAGAGGGAGAGACAGATGCCAGAGAAAAAGACTGTAAGTGTAGCCCTTAGTCCTAAGTCCTTATGAATTCTCCTTCATATCTTTCCTTGACCTCACAACGTTTTCCTTCGAGGTCAAGAAAAAGTGTATAGGAAAGGACTTAGGAGGTAATATTTTTGATTATTCCACCGTGTCTGTTGTTCCTCACTCTGCTCTCTACACACCTGCCCATCAGCAGCAGTCAGCACACCGGTCTGCCATCTCATCATCACATCTGCCTACAAGAGCTCTGGACAAACTGCCAGTCCTCGCTGCCCAACTGACGCCTGTCCCTGATTCTCCGTCAACCGTCCAGCCAACACCAGACCCTGTGCCACAGCAGCCTCTAATCCCTAAGCTGCAGCAGTTCTCAGTTCCAGGGCTTCACCAGTCTCCAGTGGTTGAGCTTCAGCGGCCTTCCTGGCTCCTCATGCCCAGCAGTCCTGTTGCCGGACTTCTCCTCTGCACACCAGTCAGTGGCCTCTGATCTTCAGCCTCCAGAGTGGTCACGTTTTCACTATCTGCCTCTCAACCGGTCCTGCCTTCCCCGCCGGCCTCTTGAATGGTTCTGTCTTTACTGGCCTCCAGATTGGTCCTTCCTTTGCTGGGGCTCCAGACCAGTCCTGTCTATGTCTCTGGTCACCCTCCAGACCTGTTTCACCCATCTGCCTTGCCTACAGAGCATGCCCTTGTCCAGCCTCTGGCCGTCAGCCTGAGGTCTCTTGCTCTGCCCTGGTCCAGCCCCCACGACACCCGCCTGAGGTCTCCTGTCCTACCCCTGTCCAGCTTTTTATTCATCAGCTCTCAGGCCACTTGCCACTTCAGCCTTACAAAACCGTGACAGAAACTGTTTTAAAAACACACGTTGGCACATTCAGGATAATGATTAGCTAATGACAATTGAGAGTTAGCTGCTGAATTACAGCATTTTTCATTTAAAAAAGTAACAAAACATATTTGATCAGTCTCTTTGACCACATCTGTGTTGGCTCTGGATTACTTCAGATTGTGAAGCCTTTTGGCAGCTGACTAGAAATGTCACATTGGAGCAATTTGGATGTGTCCAACAGATTCAGACTATAGCCCAGTATCCGTATGAAATATGTTCACACTGAACAATTCTGCACCTCATGATTTAGGTCCGGTGCCACCATTCAGGGCCAATACAGGAAGCAGCGTGCTCTATATGTAGCAAAGCAGAAAGTAAGGCTGGTGAGGTCAGGTTTATGATGCGGCATGCATTTCATGCAAAAGTAAGCAAGTTGGACTACCTGTTAACTGCTGAAAATGTTTATCTGTTCCTTGATTCCACCTATTGGTTGTACATGACCATGAACTAAGTTAGCATAGCCCTGATCAATACAAACTCCGTTCAGACAAACAAACGTTTTAGAAACTGTGTGCAAACAGAACTCAAAAAGCGTGGATTCAGACTTTGCACAAATCAGCATTATGCTGTAGTTATTTTGACATTTTTTTCATCTGTTTATTGCAATGAAATCACTGCAAAATCTGTCTAGTTTGGTTTCACCAAACTCCAACACTAGTAAGGGGGTTCAAACAAATGATCCTGTGGTCATATTCTGTTTCTGTATTCTATTTGGCATTGCTGTTATGGTATTAAGGATGGAGGAGGTAAAATACTGCTCTACTATTTTTTAAGTGTGGCCAAGAATTACACATTGCTCCTTTACACTAAACCATAGTTACTACGTTCAGATATTGCTGAAGGGGAGATTTAAAAAACAAAACAAAAAAGCATTGGCATTAGATGTAAAAGGCATTCTTACTGAACGGTGAAGAGTATTGTGCAACTGCTGAAAGATCATCAAGGAGCAGAAGGTTCATGAGTATGAAGCTGATATTTGAAGTTGCTTTAATTCACCACTTGAAACACTTGAAGTGCATGTTGGTACCAAAAATACATTTTTATCCTTCATGCTTCTATAAAAGTTAGTACCCTCCAATGTAATGCAAGTTATATTTTTTGGGGTTATTTCATAAATACCTGTGGAATCAACACGTCATGAATTAGCAGGAATTTAAAGTTGCTGGTGTTGCTTTAATATAATAATTAAATGTGTCCTTGTTTTAATACCGTCTCATTAGCCCAGAACACACATATGAGATACATTCTCTGGTGGTACAGGCATAAAAAATAAAATACGTAGCTCACTGATCAGGTGCAAAATATTACAGAATGCGCAGTGATTGGAGGCTGATTACACAGGGCTGTGAAAAGTAGTGGTCTTTGGAATGGAGTGTGTACACCAGAACAGTGTAGTTCAGACACCTCAACTCGCCACTAACATGAGTCCGTATGAGTCAGAGCGAGAAGTAATTGGCTCAAAACGTTGTGAGACAGATCTAAGATTTTTGACTGAGTGTCACACATAAATGTGACATTTTTACTATTAACTGATAGAGCTAATAAGTTATTAGAGACAACTTGAAGCCTCTGTTGTTCATGTACAGTTGTGTCACATGCTGTTTTGTTTCATTACTCTTAATGATATTTGGCTAATTAAAGCTAATGATGAATTCAGAAGCTAAAGATAGTTACTTTCAGTTAAGATTCTCATGGAGGGGCACTATTTGGTCTACATACAGTTTTTAATACCGTCTGTTTGTTTGTTTATTCCCACTTGATTTCCTCAGTAAAGAATATTGGGTTTACAGTAGAACAATGCCAAATGGCTCTGTGGGTGTTTTTAATGGCCTTCTGTATTTGCCTTGTGTTTGCTGTTCAGTTACTGTTTAAAATCAATGTTGTTTTTCATTTGTGCCTTACTATGCATCATGATTATTCATTTTGCTTTCAAATGAAAAAAAACATTTAGGTTTTGAATAAAATGCAGTGAAAATGTGATACTGTTACTTAAGTTTTTTATTTTTTATTTTATTCATTTCAAATTTCTTTAAATAACGCAACTTAAGTATTAAGACCAAAACAAGGCTTGTTATTAGTGGAACAGTCAAGTAAACACATTGTATTCTCTACCGCTGCTCCCTGCACATATAAGACATGAATCCTCCTTCACATGCTGTTATATGTTATATTGTTATATTATATTGTTGTTATATGTTATGTTATATATGTTATAGCCATAGTAGTTATAGTTACAATGCTGGACTACCAGCCAGTTTTGTAGGTAAGAGAAGCCATCACATTTTTAAAGTTTTATTGCACTTTGATGTGTACTTACATTTATTTTTAGTTATTTGTGCAAATGATGACCAAAAAGATCTAATCTAACATCTAGCAGTCTGTGAACACATCTCATGTGAAGAACAGTGGGTGGTAAAAGGTTAACAAACTGCTTTTTATGAAGACGAGCTCTCTTTTTGTGAAGACTAGCCAGTTTAATGTAACAAGTGCTAATAGATTTAAATTTGGCATTAAAGGCTCTGCTTCTCAGCTTTCAACGAAGCCAAAGTCAAATTCAAAGTGAGCTGAGAGACTGTGCAAAAAAAGGAAAAAAGAAACTGGTGGTTGAATGTCTTTTTATTTTTTTTCTCAAGGGAGGGGAGTTTATTTGCTTTGTTATAATATATTATTTGTTTTATTGTATTTAGGCAGGTATTTATTCAGATACAGCGTGGCTACTATGTTCTTATATTTTGCCAAAAATATTATTGTGATCCTTTTTAAGGGGAGAGTCCAAAGAAAATATTGATAATTCTGTGTAGGGCCTTTATTTTTGATGAAATAATATTTAAGATTCAGCCGGACCAGGATCAGTATAGACAGACGGAGGAGTGATGCAGGAAAGCTTCACAAACACCAATCATCATCATCACCAGCAGCAGCAGTAGCAGCAGCAGCGTGATTGTGCTACAGGAATGAGTGTGAGTCACTTTGCCGTCAACAGGCCAAAGTATTGTCAGTCTGATTGTAACGTGCGTGCTCATGGGTCAGCTGACAGCATGCATGACTGAGTGTCCTTTAGGAAGTGCTGCATGCTCCATCATGTCAGAGTTTGGACTTTTTAGACTTAATCTAGCCCCATCTACAGGTGAATCAGACTGACTTCATTATGGAGTCAGCCTGAAACTGGAAACTATTCATTAAAATAATGTTATCATGGAGGCAGCCTGCATAACTACAACATTTAATTGATATCTTCTGCATGCTCACGTGATTCATAGTTTCTCTCTCTCACATGAATGGACTTTTTTGTTTTCCTTTCAGCTAATGAAAAGAGTGAAAAGACATTTCTGCAGACAATAGGCCACCACAGTCGTGTGCATACCAGATGAGGGGCTAAGGTTTATGCCGTTTGGCAGAAAGCATGTACTCGGCTCGTCAGATTTACTGTTGTGTCTCTAATTTCAGCAGGTTCACGTATTTAAGTGAGAGCCAGGGTCATAAAAAAACAGGGAGAGAGAAAGAAAAAAAGTAGAAAGAAAATAAGGCCTGGTTAGGTGGTAGCTAAATCAGTGAGAGCACAAAGAGGCAGGCGTCTGAGAGGTATTGACCCTCAATTGATCGTCAGAAGCTGCGTGGTGGTATTGACCAGATAGAGGAGAGACCTGGGGAGGCAGCACACAGCTCCACCGCTGAGAGAGAGAAAAAACAGAGAAAAACAACCATATACGCTGCCTACTCTGACCTTGTGGGCCATCGCTGTCCTACAGCCCACACCACAACCCCCACCTCACACAGAGATGTGTGTGTGTGTGTGTGTGTGTGTGTGAGAGAGAGAGAGAGAGAGAGAGAGAGAGAGAGAGAGAGAGAGAGAGAGAGAGAGAGAGAGGGAGAGACCCCTGCAGAGAACTATGCAGAAAGCGCAGCTTTATCTTATTGAGGCCATTTCCTATCATGCCTCTTCCGAAGCTTGCAGTGTACTGCCAGTAAACACTGCAGCAGTTAACCGTCCACAGGGCCTTCTCCTGCATCTCACACGCACACACAGACACACGCACACACACACACACAAGCTACAAAGTCCCAGACACTTTCATATGTAGAATTGAACAGATCATCTGAACAGTTCAATATATTTGTTATGGTCCTGAATTATTACTGAGTAGACACCTGTTTCCATGTGGTAAATAAAAGAAAAAACAAAACAGAGCATTAGGCCTACTTTTTTTTTTTTTACAGAATAGGTCAATGCAAAGACTAATTTAAAGATGACAACAGGTCTATAGGCTATTTTCCCAGAAAAAAGGTGGCACGTAATTGGCAAGCAAACATAGGCAGTGAGAGTTGGATTGTTGATGGCAGCGTGGTTGATTTCAGAGGCGGAGGTGGAAGCAAGGAGAAAACACAGAAGATTGATAGTTTTTTTTGTCACTATTGGCCTTAATGCTGGTAATTACATTCATAAATAAGATCTGTATCAGCACCACGAAGCCGTAGGAAACTCTGCTTGCGGTTCCAAACCCAGGAAAATCATGGGGTGAAAAGCTGGAGTAGAGGAGGGGGGTCATTAAAGTGAAAACCAGGAGCCACATGGGAGGCAGAATTTTAAAGAGTGGCCTTGTAGCAAGACCAGTCCAACAGAAGGACTAAACCTCTCTCCCTCTATCTCCATCCATCTCGCTCTCTCTCTCTCGCGGAGATGCAATTAATTCGGATAGAGCGTGCCAAGTGTGCAGAGATAGAGCGATCGCGGTGTGCCCTCGCACATGCCGGAGGGAGGACAGTTTCGCATTCCCCAGAACAAATACAGATTTGGGGTTTTCGGTCCAGCACGTCGTGACCAAACTTCATCTCATCATTTCCACCTTGTCTCTCAGAGATTTTCAGCAAGCACTCAATTCTTCAGCTGCCCTGACAGAAAAAAAAAATCTCCACCATCCTCCTGCACTGCTGCAGTAACACCACACAAACCTTTTACAACTACCACACTCACAATCAGTTAAAAATACTGCATTAACCCAGATTTTAAACCCACTCTGAGAATGTGGAAGTGGAAACATTTGTATCCCTCCTCCAACACACAGTTACCCAGCTGTTGATATTTCTCAAGGCCAGGATCGGAGAACTGCGGGTGGGAGTGCCAGGGGTTGGGGATGGTGTTGTGGAGTGTGAGTCATGTCATGGTACACAAAGCACGTACCATGCAAAGTGCAGGAGGGAGTGCAGCTCAGGGCCAGGGAGGCCATCGATACCAGGGAAATTGATCGTAATCAACCAAGTTACAGAGACTGAGCAGGGATTGGCCGACAACTGTCTTTCCCCTCTTCTCCTCCTACTCCCTCCTCCTCCTTCTCTTCTTTTTCCCTCGTCTTCCTCCTCCATCTTATGCTGTGTTTCCTGATGCAGTTTTCATCCAGACAGAAGCAAAAAACTGTAAGTAAGCAATTAAAAAAATGGATGAATAACATCAGAACATGTAGTGACAGGTGTGTATGCGTTGCTCATGCAGTCACACAAACAAGTCTTTATTCAAGTTGTTTGTTTTTTTTGCTTCATTGTTTCATTTTGTTGTTTACAACTTGTGTCATATCGTCTCTGCGGACCTATAAGTCTGTTTGATTACAACAAATCAAAAAGAAACCACACAGGAAGAAAACTCTGTTGAAAATCAGCCACATCTTCTCTGCTGTGGCTCCACTATAATTTCTCATTTGAAGACAGTGGCATACCTGGCAGTGCAGCTGCACCGTTCAAAACGCTGGCCCAATTATAGCATAACACCTAGCCTTATGGTTTCCATGGCTGCACAATGCATTTTCCCGCGGGACGCACCATGGAGAAACGAGTGTCTTATCAACCATCACCCTGGTAATAACACTCCCTCCAGCCTTTGCCGCATGTGTCAGACCTTAACGAGAACCCTGGGTGAAATCTCTCTCCCAGTCCAGCCACAGCCATTGATTTGGACTTAATCTGTTCCCACGTGTCCTCGTGGGTGTGTTTGCGCATGTGTGTGCGTGTTTGAGTGTGTGTGTGTGTGTGTGTGTGTGTGTGTGTGTGAGTGTGAGAGTGAGAGAGAGAGAGAGAGCAAAAAGAAAGGGTGCATGTGTTTATTTTCGTGTATGATTTAGTGCATGAGTGAATTGCAAACCTTGTTTCTTGTTCTATTTATGGTGTGTGTGCATGTATGTGTGTGTACGTGTGTGTGTGTGCGTGTGTGTGTCTGCTTCATAATCGAACCATGGGTAATAAATAAATAAAGAACAAATCAGTAAACGGAAAGAGGACTTAATACTTACATTTCATTTTTGCCTTTTAAGCTTAAAGCCTGTTTACAGGGAAAGTTACCCACACTAGAAGACACTTCAATACTCTCGAGGTTGAGAATTATTTGTTGAAATTTATTTGGTTTAAGGGCAGACACAGATTCAGTACCTCTTATAGTCCAGGGCTGGAGCAGATCTTGGCAGAGTGTCTCACTCTGCCCAAGCATACAACCAAATGATTATTAAACCAGCGTTATTCAGTGATGGCCTTGTCCTCCTGCTTGCAGTGTGCCTTGGTTCAGAGTTGCATCAGGTGCTTGGACCCTGGTTTGATAATCTATAGCAGTGGATCGTGATTTTTATAATAGAATAATAAAAAGAGTTAAGTTTTGAATTAAAATACAAATTGTAATGTGGCATGGATTAACTAAGATTATGAAGTTATCATCAACTATTATCACTGATACTGATTCTGATCGCATCTGATGTTTGAATGAAATCTAAATTGTGTTTGAGTGTGTGCATGACAGGTAAAAAAGTACAAAATGGCTTAAAGGTCCCTCTGAGCAAGGTCACTAAGTAAATTGTGCTGATCCTCTGTAATTTCCTTTCTGATGAACATGCCCTCAGACATCCCTAAAGCACTGCTGCTTATCAATAATATATTCAAATACTAAAACCGATGCTGAAGGAAGTCTGCCAGATGTAACTTTTATTTCACTTCTGAATTTTTGTCATGTAAGATGATCTAAAAGCCAGTTCTTTACTATTTTATGTTAAAATGTATATCACACTCTTATGTTGTGTGACAAAGGCACAACATTGACAAAAATCTTCATGGTCACTGTGGATTTAGTTATCTGTGGTATCACATTTGAATGAAAGCACAAATCTGCTTGTTACAAATTTACTTGTCGCAGCAGTTTGTATACACAAAGTGGACAAGAAATTATTACTTAAGAAATTATGTGTTTATATATATATAGATATAGATATATAGATATAGATAATTAATACTAAAGAAAGCCATGGTGTCAATAGCATAAACTTCTTAAATGTGCACATTTGCACTATTTTAGTGATTTCTTAAAAGCACAGCAGAGCCAAAGATAGTAAGTCAGATGTCAGCTACATGCTATATGCTATATGTTATGCGTGGGTGGTGGTTGAGAAAGTAAATAGTTTGTTAATTCATACCCAAAGTGACATTTATTTTTTTGCTATTTACCACATCTACCACAATATGAAATCTTATCTCACTGGGGAATTCATTTTTATTCCTCTGAAATCAGATGTTATGTTTCTTTGTTAGATATGTACAGAAATGTATTTAGTATATTACATCACTCAGGGTGGTTTGTCAAAGCAAAATAACTATAACAAATAAAATAACTTTGAAACTACTGTAATTTAATCAAGTAATCAGGCTAAAACTATGAGTGTGTAGTCAGTTCAGTGTTTAAGGAAGCGATTGCATCAGGATTTAATTCAGTGCTGTGTGTCAATATAACAGAGGACTCATCTGCTACCTTCAGCCACTCCTGAGCAGATCATCTTGTTGATAGTGCTGCAGGCTCACTGTGAATGACAACTCAACTCAACTTGCCCCTCTAAAAAAGAACATAATTAGGCTCTCTGCAGGGCCATAGCAGCCTATTACTCATCATTAATAGACAAAAATAAGAACAACCTCAGGTTTCTTTTCAGCACTGTAGCCAGGCTGAAAAGCCCTCAGTAGTGATGACTTGAGTCTTTTTAATAATAAAAGTATAACTATTAGAGAAAAAATCCACCACCTCCTGCCCCTAACAGACACCGATTTATCTTCAGACAGGAAACTTAGAAACAAAAACCTGATATGTATTTAGACTGCTTTTCTCCCATTGACCCTCACAAACTAGCTACAATGATTTCTTCAGCCGTCAGCCCGTTACTTAGACCTCATCCCAATTAGGCTGCCCAAAGAAGTTATAGCTTTAGTTAGCACTTCTTTACAAGATATGATTAATCTGTCTTTATCATCAGGATATGTACCAAAGTCCTCTAAAGTAGCTGTAATTAAACCTTTTCTTAAAAACCCCACTCTTGATCCAGAGGTTTTAGCCAATTACAGACCGTTTTCTAACCCTCCCTTTCTCTCTAAGACACTTGGGAAAGCTATAGTCAACCAGTTATGTGACTTTCTCCATAAGAAGTTTATCTGAGGATTTTCAGTCACGATTTAGAGTACATCATACCACAGAGCACTAGTCAAAGTTAAAAATGACCTGATAGCATCAGATAAATGACTCATCTCCGTACTTGTCGTTAGATCTTAGTGCTGCATTTGATACTACTGACTATCACATCCTATTACAGAGACTTGAAGATCTAATTGGCATTAAAGGAACCACACTGGTTTCAGTCCTATTTATCAGATAATTTGTACATGTGAACGATGAATGCTCCATGCACACATTCTATTCACCTTATATATGCTTCCTTTAGGCATTATTCAATCATTCCATTAACTTTCATTGTTATGCTGATGATACCCAATTATATTTATCAATCAAACAAGATGAAACTGTTAATCAGTTAACTAATTCTGATGTTATACTCAAACAAAAAAGTTCTTTCCTGATTGTCCCTAAACACCTCCCAAACTCTTTATCTAACTTTCACATAAAACAAACCTTTAAAAAACCTTTTTTCACCTACATAACATCGCAAAAAATAAGGCGCATCCTGTCTTAAGCTGATCCAGAAAAAATCGTCCATGTTACTTGTACTTCTTGGCTGAATTATTGCATCTCCTTATTATCAGGTTGCTCCAATAAGTCCCTCAGCACTCCACAGTTGATCCAGAATGCTGCGGCACGCGTATCGACAAGAACCAGGATCAGAGATCATATTTCTCCCATTTTAGCTTCTCTGCATTGGCTACCTGTAAAATCCAGAATAGAATTTTCCTTCTTCTAACCTACAAAGCTCTTCATGGTCAGGCACCATCATATCTTAAGAGCTCACAGTACCCTATTACCCCACTAGAACGGTTCACTCCCAAAATGCAGGGTTCCTTGTGAAGTAGAATGGGAGTCAGAGCATTCAGCTATCAAGCTTCTCTTCTGTGGAACCAACTCCCAGTTCTGGTTCTGGATGCAGACACCCTCTCCACATTTAAGACTTCCCTTTTTGATAGAGCTTATAGTTAGGGCTAGCTCCGGTGAGTCCTGAACTATCCTTTAGTTATGCTGCTATAGGCCTAGACTGCTGGAGGACTTCCCATGACGCACTGAGCTCTTCTCTTCTTGTGTCACTCTCCATCAGTACACATTCATGTCCCATTAATGCATATTACTAACTTAGCTTCTTCCTCTGAGTTTTTCTGCTTTCTCTTTTCACAGGTTCTCACGGATCGTGGCTATGCCTTGTCCGGCGATTGGTCAAGCCTGCAGCTGTGGTCCTGCTTGATGTCCACTACAAATAGTATTAGGCCAGCCTGTGCATTAATCATTAACAAACATTAACTTGTGGTACAACTGCAAGCAACAAGTCTCATATGTGATCAACATCGCAAAGCAAAAAATATCTGCTGTTTCTTTAGTTTCAAGCTTTCTCAAACACACCCATGTGTCTGGTCTGGTAAATGTAAAAATTATTTTCTTGAACAGAGGATGCACCAATTTCAAAACATCAATACTCAACAGGAGTATTGGTGACATTGATTTCTGTGGCTCAGTGTTCCAGCTTGTGACATCATTCACACAAGTGGAGCATTCTGGGAAAGTGTAATGTCACTTCAGGTTAGTAGATTAGGCTTTTCAGAATGACATGAAAACTTGACCTCCTGTAATGGTAGATATTTTTACTTCTGAATAAAGTCTTTAACATCAAGTGTTTGGATTTGACAGATTTAGTTTCTAATAGTATTATCATAACACAACATGGACATTATTGATATATATTACTAAATATATAGTAATATGTAGTGTAGTAGTATAATGTGTTGTCTATAATCCACATAGTACCTATTTACTAGTAAATACTGCTATCTGTAATCTGTAGCATATCTTTATCTGTGGTCATAGATATTGACATACTATATTCTAGGGCTTTTATTTTTTTAAATTAACGCTAACTTTTATAATATTTTGGATTACTTTTCTCATAAAAAGGAAGATAAGAAAGATTTCTGGCTACCTTTGCTATATTAGTTGGCATAGCAACTAGTACCACTTTTCTTTATGAGAATAAATAACTGGAATACATCTTTGAGCAATCCTGGATAAAATGGAATGATGTTGTAAACACATTTAACCAGTAGACCTACCAGTCCAAAATGAATTAAAGTAGCAGCGAATAATGTACGATGGAAAATAAAAAGTTTAGCACAGTTACATCACATATGACCTTTGTTTTTGCTGTTGTAATTTCAACAACACTGAGAGAAATTATGAGAACCCTAATGAGGGAAATTTTTCACTTATTTTACCTTATTACACAGAAATAAATGTGATTTCCATAGAGAGCTGCATTTACTAATAACATTTCAGATTCCCACAAACTCTGAACATATTAAATTATATTAATATATATTATGTTCTAGTCTGAGAGGTTAGTGAAACTCTCACTGTGACTTGACTTAAATTCAATGGCCATACAGTAAAACAATGGTCACTGCTGAATAGTCACACTGGCCTGTGTACTCTCCTGCGAAGCTCGTGTTTTTCTTCCTGTTAGTCACATTGTACAAGCTACATTCCTCCCTTCACAAGAATTGGACTGCATCAGTTCCTTCTATCTCCCCGTTCGAAGAAGGTGGTGAGCGAGCTGAGAAGGGGCCAGACTGTGCAGGGGCATTTGGATGGGGGAAGGGCATGTCTGCTGGCAATGAGGGTGAGTAGATCAGTGCTGCTCAGTGTCTGTGAGGTGGTGATAAGATTCCAGGATTTTCCCAGCGTGACAGGCCTGCTCACCAAGACCTACACCCCTCTGCAAGAAGACTACTACCAAAACATGACCCCTCCTCCCAACTCCAACCCCTAGGCTGCTACACCTAAGCAGGCATGAGCCACAGTCACCTGCAGCCACACCCAAGATCTCCTCACTCTGAACTGAAAATCTTAACCTGATGATTTTTTCAGCCTCAGTTGTAAATGTGACATAAAAGTACATGAATGAATTTATACTTTACAGTTACTATACACGGGTCGTGCTGTCTCTTTCTTTCTCTCTGGCTCACTTCACTTTCTTTATCCCCGCTTCCTCAGTCCCCCCTCCCCATTCCCTCTCCCTTGGATGGCAGGTCAGGCAGTGAGCTGTGCGGGCTCAGAGGAGGTAAGGACGCCGCGGTGCACATTAATAATGAAAGGCCTCAGCCACCACCGCTCCCCCCCCCATGTCCCCCCCAGGCACGCACACACTCATGCACACACTCCCCACATCGCCATGGCGATGGCACTAGCCCAGCACTGTCACCGGGGGGGAAGCTGGGAATATAGCTACACTCTCCAACCCTCCGCTCGCCAAGCTGATCACGAGCTTGTACACAAGCCCACCATACTGGGCCTTCCACTGTGGATATTCACTAATTAAAAACACTCAGCTCTACGGCTGCAGCAGAAATCTGCATCTACTTCCCCACGTGGATATGAAAGGGTGACTATGAAGCTGTGAAAAGGAAGTAGAAAATGGAAATTCACTCTAGTGTCACAGACCTGAGGCATTAGTGTCAGTAATTACACTAAGGCCTATGTGAGATTGAGCACATTTTGGAAAGATTTTAAAATCAGCACTACTTTCACTTATCCATGTTCACATTTAAAAACTGGAAGGGCATTCAGAGAGCACAGACCTCCACTGAGATGTTTGTACAGTGACGTTTGTGGTGGCTGTTACATCTTGTTGTATGTTTAGTAACAGCATATAATTTACTTTAATTACAATGGGTTTGTGTGCGTGTGACAAATTCAGTTCATTTTACCATCAACACCCGTCCACCAAGTTTCATAAAAATCAGGCTGTAGTCCTGCAGACAGACAAACAAACAGCATATGCATTTAGATAAAAGCTGCAAACAGATAAAGTACAGCCAAATACAGAAACACACCTCAAGTAACATAAATGACACAACCGAAGTTGTTTCCAGGGGACACTAAAAAGTGATGCACACAGATAAGACACTCTTGTTGTCACCATGGTTTGGGACTAAGCGGCAACCTCCATATATCGGAAATGAAGCCAATGCGGAAGTGCTAAAAATTGTAATTCCTCGAGCGGCCACTTGAGGCTGGCTACAGAACATTTCAGCCTACATAAGCCCCCATGTTAAAATGTCCAACTTCACAGCAGAAGTAAACATGTTTACAGCCTGGTACAAAAAACTGTTTTGGTCTCTATAGCTAAATTCCACGTTCATGACAACTGTACTGAGGGTGAATTTTCTTTAACTCACCCGTTCAAATTATATTAAAGCTAATTATATTAAAGTTGAGCATAATTAACAGCATGGCCGCTTTGATTGACAGGCAGGTAACGGCTTATTAGAGAACCCAGGCATCATTTGGTCCGCCAATGATCCACTGCTTTGCCAATATTTAGATTCAGGTGGTGGAAGAGGCATTACAGCCAAGATGGTGGCGGCCAGCGCCCCATATTTTCAGCTGCAAAATGGTGCTTTGGAAACCTGTGGGTGACATCGCTCATGCACTGTCCATACTTTATACTGTCATTGTTTGGGACTCATGAAGTTATTAAAGTTGGCTATCCGTATTTTTTGGTGAGACAACAAGCATGTTTTTCAGTACCCCCTGAAACAGTTTCCGTTGTCGTCCGTTTCTGTGTTTAGTTTTTATCTCTATTTGCTTTTTCTGAATGCTGTGTGTTTTGACAAATTACATTTGGGAGAATTTTCAAGAGGTTTCATGCATTTTGAAGAAACACTGCGACCAGAAATTGTTCTTATTCAAACATTTTTTAAATCATTTTGATTACATTTTAGCATAGCAAGGCTCCATCAGTCATTCCACTATAGGAAGATATTACATAGGCAGTGAGAGAAATATCTCAGTCAAACCAAAGACATCACGGTGATCCATACAACCACCTGATTTACTTTTAATGAGTTCTGCTTGTGTCAGAATCGTTGAGGATGTTCCTACACGAGCCAATTATAAAAGTAAAGGGAATTTTTTCAATTCATGGAAAATGTGTACTTACAGTTTTGTTTTTTGTCAAACCAGCTGTTTTTAGAAAAAAACATGCAAATAGACAAGTAGACAAACATCAGAATTGTAAATTTTGACACGAATACATGCATTCCTTTTTATTCACAAAACCGGTCCAATTTTCTAAACGAATACAAAGATTGGTTATTTTTAAAAGCTGTAGCTACCCAGCAACATAACAAAATCATGAAAATATAACAAATAAACAAATAAAAAATGTAATCTTGTCTCAGTGCGTTCAGTCGGGTAGACTCAGAGCAAGTGCTGTCTCTTAATGCTATTGCCCTGAGCAGTATTGGCACATGCTCAGTAGGGCCCCAGTAACATAAGGCTGCCAGTTTCACTAAAGGAAAAGTTTGGAAATGCAGAGAAGGGCTGATTGAGGAGATTACAGTAGTGCACGGCTCTGGCGAACAGCATCTTCAACCCAGTGAAGAGTCTCTGGAGATCTGCCCAATAACATGACTTTCTCAGTTTTGTTTAAATCTGAAATCCACAGCGTCACAATTTGAAACATTTTCTTTGTCTTTCAAAGACAACCACTGACTGACCTGTCTGAAAACCGTCCTCTTTGACAAAATGAATCATAAAATAGACAAGGGTTTCAGTAACATAATGGTGAAGAATTACAATGTTTGCCATTAGCCACTAGTTTTGAAATATAGCTGTAAATTTACATTCTCTACACAAGTACTGTATCTTTCCACACATGAACAACATTAACACCAAACACAGAAATTAGTTGATTGTCCACACTCAGTCCGTCATTTCTGTTTCTGACAATGAACAGTTCCATGTTTAAGCAACAGAAAAAAACCTGCTGGAAAAAGGACAAAAGGTACCAAAATGGAAACATAGAAAAGGGAATGAAAATTGCCATAGATGCTTTTCTTTACGCTTCATTTTTGGTTCAAGGAATAAGTAGGTGCGCCCATTACCCGATTGATTTTTTTTTTTTTTTCTTGTTGGTGTTTTGTTGTTGTTGTCGTTGTTTTGTTTTGTTTTGTTTGTTTTTTTTTTAGAATTTTATTTGTTGCTTGTTTCTTTATTAGCCAGTGTCAGTTCCGGAAACAATCCAGGAGTTGGCATTGCACTTGATGGCAGAGCTTTGGGTAGGGAGTGGAGGAGGAGGAGTCCTACTGGAACCAACGGAACGCGGCTCCTGTAGGCAGCATCACCTTCTTGGAGAAACACAAGACAAAGAAGTTGGGAGGGGGGGGAGAAAATAAGAAGTTGTAGTTGTTAATGAGAAGCAGCACATTTTGCAAATATAATTTCAAATCTAAGACTTCACTGAGAAGCTACAATTCCTTCACACCTTGACAGACAGAAATACTTTTTGTTGCCCTCCTGCTTCTACATTCTTTCTTCATTTTATGGCTGCAACTAACAATCAGTGTCGTTATTGACTGATCTGTCAGTTGTTTTGAAGGTTTTTCAGTTGACTGCTTAATGTATGAAATATTTAAAGAAAGAAAAATTAAATAATCAGAGCCCAGGGTGGAATCTTCAAATAGTGTCCAACCAACAAAAAAATACAAATATATTTAATTTGCAATATTCTACAGACAAAAGCAGAGCAAATGGATATTTAGTATTTTTAACTAACAGATGATATAAACATGGAATAACTAATTGTTTCAACAGCTAAACTTCTGAGTAGCATGTGTGAAATCTCTACATCCTCCCCTTCTCCCCTCAGCACCACCACAGGAGCGGCTTCAGTCCTGGCTTCACACAAAACCCGATATGCCACATTTATTATTTAGCCACCACACACATTGCTCTCCCACACCAATGATTATGCCACTTTCTCTCCCTCACCCCTCTCTCACTGTGGTTATCTGTGTGTGTCTGAGTGCATCAAGCAGGAGTGGCACACATGCATGCAGCTGCAGGGCTCAGCAGCGGGGCCTGCCAGTCAGGAGATAGAGAGAGCCGCTCGGGTCCCTGGAGCTGCAGCACAGCTGGCGTCCTGCAAAGTGCAACTCCATTCTGCAGCACGGATTCTTCCGTTAGCCAGCTCTGTCTGCCTGGAGTGAGGCAAGAGGAGCTAGGCAAACATTTATGCACCCACACACACTCTCACACCAAGCCAATATGTATTCAAGTACAGTCACACACCTCCGCACACAGTGGCACGTTAACCGACACTCACAATACACCCCCGAAATCACACCAAACAGTGAGACTGTTAAAATAAAATTCTCATTCACGATGGATTCAGATTCACTTTTACAGCAGCAATCGACAGCAGAAGGTTTAATAAGGAATCATACATACTGTGACAAGACAAACACCCATGCAAACACATATCTAAAGAAAAGTGAAGATGTGCTGCATGCACGCGTCACATTTTGATATTTGTGTGTTCCTCTGAAGAAACTTCAAAATTCTGTCTGAATTCTAAACAATGTGTCACCTGAACATAATAAGTAATAATTGGATCTTGTTGCGCAGCAGTGAAATTAGAGTTTTTTAAACAAAGACGACTCAGAGGCAAATGGTCCATTAGTTCTCAGAAGTTTGTTTGAAACCAAAAAACAATACCAGCCCTAATTACTTTTCAGACCCACTTAAACCATTCCTCCACCCTTGAATCAGCAGTACAGTTTTTTTTTTTTTTTGCATATCTGGACGTGAGACTGAGTGACAGCAGGGTTTGTTGCTCCGCAGGTTTCATTTACTTTCATTTTGAAAGTTAAATCCTGCTGACAAAAATGACATTTTGGTTGGGTAAAAAGACTTCAAACAAGGTAATTACTCCGGTGATCTCAGCCAAATATAGCCCACACTGTGCTTTATTTGTTAAATTGACTCAATCAGGAATAATCTGACATCAGACACACTGAATAGCACCGGCGCTTTTTCACAGCCCACATATGCATGTGCCAGTTCACATCAAACTCTTATTAATCACGTCAAATTTTTGTTTGGATTCAATATATGTTACTGCTGCTGCTAATTTCTCTTTACACCTAAATTTACCAATAAAATCCTTTGGTGAAAAATGAATATTAAAAAGAACCATAAACCTGGAGGTTAACAGCTAACATACTGCCAACATATTTTCATGGTCTGCGTGTTAAATATTGTTAGCCTGTCATCCATCTCTGTGATGACCTTTCCACAGCAGCACTCAGCTGTTAAGAAGACAGTCAGAGGACAGCAACATCTGGCGCTGCCACAGATGTCAAAAACCTGGTGAGGGATGTGCTGACCGTGACGTAATGTGTGGGAAGAAGAATAACACATCCTTCGATTGAACTGTAAGTGCTGTTTTCCTTCATTATCAAACATGAGCAATCAATGGAAAAATGGCAGCAGTTCAGGAATAGAAAAATCCTTCCTGATTGCACAGGTTCAAACAGATGGGATCTGTGGGCGTGAAGTGGCCAATCACTGAAATCAATGGATGTGTTTTTTTCAAACAGGGCGAGCACATTTGTCTTGGCATCGGCCCAACAATTTGTGTGCAGCATACCACAAAAGAACGAGAAGGAAGCATCCTTCACCTTTCAGACTAACTGTTTCTCAAATGAGCTAAATCCACCGTAACCCTTCAGAGCACATTACATGTTGTTAGGTGTTATTGATGCAAAGAGCACCGCTGAGCATTCCAGTTATTGTTTTCACGGCTACATCATCAACAATTGTTACACTATATTGTGAGAATTCCCTTATGGACGCTCGCAAGGACAAAAAAGAGAAACACAAACTGACACAATGAACGCAAAGCATCTCCACATAAAGTCGAACGACCTCCAGCAGGCGTGAACATTAAAATGTTTGTCAGGCTGAGTGTGAGGCATTCCCCCTCAGCCTGCGCGCCCTCCATGAGTCAAATTTGATTCTTATGTAAATATATTGTTACGATTTCTCTGACTGGATGAATGCATACATCTGGTAACCAGGGCTGGAACATTAACACACACAATCTGATCTATTAGCTCAACACACAAATGCTACATGTAGTTAATTACACATGTCCAGGTTACTGGTGTAAAAGGGACTGCGTCTAGTGATTATAATAGTAGTTGCTAATTAATTTTTCGCAATGAACTAATTGTTGCAGCTCTAGTTGTAAATATGATGGTGATACATTTAAATGCCAGTTTTATAGACATCTAGATAATGTTTGATCTGCACATTACAAATTCAGCTCTTACTGTGTGCACTAGAACCTGATCTCCGTCTCTCCTTGAGTGAAGAGCCTGTTGCCTAATCCAGATGTCAGTCTACAGTACGACACCTTTCTGTCTTCCTGAGCCTCCTCCGTCCACTCCAACTTCTCCGTCTGTCTGCCCAGCAACCTGCCCACACATCCATGTGTCTCTGTGTCAGTCTGCATGTCTGTCAGTTTGCATGAGCCTCTTCTGTCCTGGCTGTCTGGTGTACAGTGTCTGGTAGGCAGGAAAGACCACACGGGAATACGCTTCTCTCCCATATCAACGTCTGATACTGGCCCCAATGGACGCCTTAAAGCATGTTCAGGTATTAGCTGTGACTGATGATTATTTTCATGACCAAATATATTATTCTATAAGAAGACAAAGACAAAAATCAGCTCCTGTCTTGGCTATTTTCAACCCACCCCAGCTGTACAGTACATCCTGAGCGTGCAGTGACATATAAGTAAAAACAAGGTACACTACAACTTCCTAACCCTGACTCTCCTTCTTTCTCTCGGTGTTGAACAACATCGCTGAGACTGACACCACTGGAGGGTATTCAGACATAGAGCAGAAAGGAACTGCCTTCCCACTTATTTCTCTCAAATGTAACATTCCCAGAATAAATCCAGACATCTTCAGCCAGTGAGCTATGAGGTGGCAAAGGCCTCAGCATGCTAACTCCCCCTCACTTGCCAATTTTACGCTCCTCTTTGAGCTGCCATGAGATTTCAATGGAAACCGTCAACACCCTTAAAATAAGCACACTGCTGGACTGCACTTGTGTACTGACGTGTGTGTGTGTACGCTCGCAGGCTCGTGCACACACACACATATGAACGCAACCTTCAATGCAAATGCGGTAAAACAAAGAGACGTTTCTTCCAGTGTTTTTACTCACGTGTGCGTGCGTACACGCAGACGTGCCAAAAAGGAGTCAAAACCGCCTGACAAACTGACCGCGAGACACATGTTAAATAAGACGTCATTCCCCTTTAGAGACTGTTACAGCCACAGCAGACGGGGATGTGCCGCTCTGTCTTTGATTGGAGGGGAATGTGACACTCTGAGGCTGTTTGAGCAACAGCTGAGGCTCACTGCAGTTCACTTTGGATGATCTTCACTTCTGGCACCGGTGTTGCCCTGGTCACCCTGAATATACATTGAGAGCATTAAGAGGAAGCAGCAATTTCTCTTACAGAAACCTTCCTTAAACAGTTATTGACAATGTTACATCATCTACTCATTATTGACATTTGGGATTTACTGTTGACTCTCTGCTCTCCACTTTCTCTCCTGACGTAGCACATCCTCCATGAATCTCTCCCTCTGACATTTAGCTTGTACTCATGACATCACGCTCACTGACAGTGCGGCCCAGGCTGTATTCTCTGATCTAATCACCTGCTGAACAAGAGCTGTTGACTTAATAACAAAGCCATTTGAGACAACTAGTAGACTGCTAATGGGAAATGTGTGACTGCATGAGGACAAATAAAAAGCAGCAATTGAAAATGTTGTACTACTGTCAGGGCTCTGCACAGCGGGGAACACGTTGATACGGTGGTACTGTGAAAAATCCTGTTTGGGACAAAGAGGTAACAGGTTGCAGACCTCTATGACGGTTTCCTGACTGAATAAAATATTGGTCTCATTTTGAGTTACTATCAAGGTGTTATGCATTTTGTCTATGTTGCAATACATTCATGTTTAGCTGCTTTAAGTTGCTCTTAAAATACATACTTTGCAGGGTTGAAATTGACTGCATCATATGACAGAAAATGTCCAAAATGCGCTCTAAGGAACATGAATAAGACCATTAGGTTTATAAGGCGACATCAGAGGAATATTACAGGGATTACCTTGTCACAAAGATTTTTTTTCACACTGTGAGTTGTCAGGCATTGGTTTGATATATGCTTTCTGTGTGGCTAGATGTGCACACTCTGGCACGAATGTTTCTTTCCTTTCCCGTGGCAATCTAACGCCAGAAAACTTTCACCTCTTTAAAATAGACGCTGAATATTTATCATATAATGTCACATTTCAGCTGTTGCGTGCCTACAGTGCGCCTGTTGTTTTAGCAATTGATGAGACCCTGATCATTAATGTATTCACATCCATTTGTATTTGATGAACGAGCAGACTTTAGTGTAACATAATCCACATTTGGGCAAAATGAAACACATTAAAATTTTATGTTGACTGTGATGTACTGGTTCAAGGTATGTTTAAGAGTGGAGCTGGTTCTCCACGCTATCTACAGCACTGATGCTGACGTAATAGAGAAATGTTACCACACGACAATCACAGGCATAATTAAAAACACTGATATTATCCTTTAATAACATTCATTAGTCTCATTCTGTCACACTGTGTAAACGAAGCAGAGATTAGCCTTCTCATTTATGGTGTGAAAAGAAGTGCTTGACAGACAGATTAAATAAAATGTGTGCAATTGAAGTACAATACACCGAATTACTCAGAACATCAATAATCAGACTGATATTATACTTGGTATGCGGAGTTTCTTTCATATGAGGTGGCCACTGGCAATATCAGCAGACCGTGACGTTACGATCAGCATGATGACCTATATCAACATCATCATTCATGAATATTCATGTGAATTCATGGGCCCTTGGGTATGGCAGAACTAGTGTGACTGGAATGAACTGCCACGACAGCATCAATTGCAAATCATAAATGAAAATAAAATCTTTTCTGTTCAGACATTGTGTTGAACCACCTACATAGCAAGCTGACACATTTCACCATTTTGGTGAATCATCAACAGAAGCAAATGAAGCCTCTCATTAATTTGCAAATGAACAATAGAAGACTGAAAAACAGCATGCTGATATTCAGACGCATCAATCTTGTTTCAACTTGTGAGAAAGTCAGTGTTTTTCAAGGTCTAAGTGTGTCAGATTTAGGAGGCTCTTTTTATAGGATGTGGCAGAAATTGAATATAATATGCACAGCTATGTTTATTAGTGTATAATCAAATAAAAATAAGAATCATTGTGTTTTATGTTATATTATATGGGCCTTCTGTATCTACAGCACAGATGTGTGAAGAGAAGAAGAGAACTGGACATCTTCTTATGCAAGCTGCTCAGTGGCGCATTAAGCCAAAAAAGTTCAATTTCAGGGCATAAAATTACCCGTATCCTCCGCATTGTGTGAGCCATAGAGCGAGGACACTACAGAATTCCACCACAGTTCCTCAGTGTTTTAACTCTTTATGTAAGTTTACTCTTTTTTAACCATTTAAAATCTATGGTGAACAAAGTACAAATGATTGTCGTGTGATGATACGCAGACTCTTCAGACCAGCCTGTGCTTACAACCTGATGACAGCATGATTCTAACAATGAGTAAATCAGACGTGATCTTCATTGGGATTGTCTACTTAACTCAAGCCAACATGTCCTCTAAATTACACAACAAAATATGTTGTTTGCCCTTTAGGAGGACACATAAAAGCATATACACCTGTCGGCAGGATGACATTAACAGATGAATTCATTTTATGGCGTGTATTTTAATGATTATAATTAAGGTTTGGTTAGGTTTAAGCATTAAAACGACAAAACGAAACGTCATAGTTTACTACTTGGTTAAAGTTAGGGGCCCTATGTTGCAATAGTTATAAATATAATATTAAATAAAAAATTAAAAAAGGGGGTTATGGTCGGGTGAAAATGGGTGGAATTGAACAAACAACAGTTCAGCCTGCAAACTAGGAGCAAAGCTGTCACCATCAATCACCATCAGAAAGAGAGAAGTAAAGCCATTAGCAGTTTGAAGTGCAGATCCAGTTTGTGTCGATTAGACCAGAGGCCTTTCCACTGATTCTTGTTCACACTGTGTTACATATTTATCAATTTATTATGTAATGCCAAAGTGACACTATTATCCATTGATCACAAAAGTTTATTTCCTTTGAGGTGGAACATCTGCTGGAATTGATTTCATGATTGGTCATTCTGTCATCACAGCCGGGGTTAGCTAGGCATGAGTGTGATGAAGATAACAGACAGGAAGTTTGGAGGGCCGTTTAGATGAGCGGGAGTGTCACCGGAGAAAAGGACAGCGGCAGCAAAAAGGTGGGGAGGGGGGGGGGCACGTGTCACACTGACACCTGGCGCTCCAGATGACATCTCTGTGGCCAGATGGAATGTGTTATATACACACACATACACAAACATACCCACACATGTACAATTACACACAGACATATATATTCACATTTACTGCCACTTAATGCCTTCACATTAAGTACGTTTTACATTACTTTACGATTCCAACACGCACAAGCTTGCACAAGGAGGATGTCGCTTGACCACACAAATGCTGAAGGGACTACTTTCTGTATTTCAAAGAAAAGATACCATGTGTTTCAGTGAATTAGCCTTACAATTGAAAGACTGGGTGCTTGTTATGGTACATGCTTACCCTGCACATACCCACTCTTCACTACCTGTCATTTCTCTGCTTATGGAGCCATCACTCCACCAAAAAAGCCCCCCTGTAATATTTCTCTGACAGGAATCAGACCAAAAGATCTTTGTGCTTTCAAGTGTGAAGCTGAAATTTCTCTACACGCTCTCTACTCCAAATTTTAAATACCCCAAATGCAAACTTGTGACTTTTATCACTTCACTTTTGCACTCAAATACTGTTAGTTTCACAGAAAGTCTGTGCATTGACCAACAAAGCAATGGCACATGATAACCACCACCCTCTTACCTCCAGAGCAGCAGAGGGCTTCTTCTTCAGTTCCTCACATTTGCGAAACTTGCAGATCTGGTGGCCTGTTTTGCGATTCCGGCAGCTGCTGCATTGCTCGCAGTTAATCCGCCGTCGGCAAGGTGGGCACATGCCACAACGTTTTCGTTTCTTTTTACCGGAGTTGATAGCAGAGGCCAGCTCGCTTTGTGCCGGGTACTCGGCCAGGCCGGCCATGTGTAGCGCGCTGTCCGCCAGAAACACTCCAGCCGGTGTCATAATGAAAAGCCCCGGGTTGAAGGGAAAACCACCCCCTACTCCATATGGGAAGTCAACAGGACCACCTATGGTGTCCGTGACAGACGTACCCTCCAAGTCGCTAGCCCCTGAGCCTGCGTCTCCACTACCAACTCCCACTCCCATGCCCCCAGGCAGGAGCATGTGCTCCATACCAGCCCGCTTTAACAGTGCTGCTGCCTGGGCAAAGTGTAGCAGGCCATTCTGTCCCTCCAGAGCCTGTTCTAGGGTCCGGTCCAACTTGGATGCTGTCAGTGCTGAGACAGTGGGCTGGGGCTGCGGGGGTGGCTGAGGCTTGGCCGATTGGCTTTTAGGCTCATTGTTGTTCCTGTGTCCATTGGTGGTGCCAGAGGAGACTGCTGTATACTGGGAGAGGGTACGGGAGTTCTTAAGGCTCTTACTGAGAGGCTCGCTGATGATGCCACTGCGGTTCCTGCGCTCTACAACAGGAGAGTCCTGTTTGCAGCTACTCCGCTCCTGGTCCTCTGTCCGGCCCCCATCCGACAGCCCGCTAGACATGGTCCAGAGCGTACGTGCCTGGGTTGGGGGTGAGGGTGGAAAGGGGGCAGGGGTGAGCGAGGAGGGGGAGCAAAGATCTTTTCTCGGTTCGTCCTGTGCCCCGGTGAGAGTAGTGCCTCACCAAATCGAACCAATCAGCCGGCCGACAACAGGCAGGCCCCGGAGCCTTCTGCCCGCACTACAGCTCAGCCCTCATCCAAGTCGTTCTATGGGCCATCTGGAAACTTTACACAGGGAGAGAAGAAAGGTAAATTACTGATCAATGACCACTTCACTAAAACACTGAAGCACTGAAGAGAGACATTTTCTAGTTAAGTTGGGGTCAACTTGGGTAAATGCAAAAAAAAAAAAACATAGTATCTTCAAACTGCAAAGATTTTTTGGCCTCTTTGTCATCAGAAACAGCACTGGCATATCATCACCTTTGGAGTTGATCTGGCAGACTGTTATGAAGCAACTTTATCATTCATTTGGAGGTCTGTTTCTGGCCACCAGGCTAACCTAAATCCAGTATTCCCTCCTTTTTAGCTCTGTTTGGTCTCTACCAACTAAATGCTCCACTCTGTTCGTTCCCCAGCTAGTCACTAATGGTGTTTGGTGCTGAACAGGCAGTGTACGGTGGACATTTTCCGCTGAAAAGAGCTGCCTTGTGTAGCCACAAAAACAACTCTATGTGAGTGTGAGTGATAAGAGTGAGCCAAAAAAGAGTGAAGCTGCTGCCTGGACAGCTGAACAATGAGGCCAAATTCACTAGAAAGCTGCATAAGGCTGACATGACTTGTATATTCAGGTGATAGTATTCTGGAGGTTCATCACTACAAGTGACCCCTTTCACAGTTACATTGTTTTCATGCAAAGCTTTAAAGATATTAAGTAACTTACAGCCCAAGATCAGAGTTCTGAAATCATCAAATCCATGATTCCATGCTTTCAAATTAAGTTTGTCATAATCATGCACACAATTCAGTTAAATACCAAAATGAATGTTATTAGTTTACACGATCTTCAATACCTATAGTTAGACATTCAATTAAAATTACACCAGAGACAACTGAAAATCTTAATAGTCCCTTTAATTAGAAAACTATTAGTATTACTAATATTCCCCGAAGCAAAATACTCTGCAGCTACCTGCAACTACAGATATATGCACATCTCATGCTTAAAATGCTAACAGTGTAATTTTGTGAGCTATATTTTCATGAACAATTTTTTGCTGTAATTGGAGATGTAGCCACTCATACATAAATAAAAGTCACCGTCCTGATCTGTTACCTTATTACCTGCTTGGAAATGGTGCCCAGGTGAACACTTATCAGCTCTCTTTGACCTATCATTCTGTGTATATATCGGTCTGTGATTATTTCTATATTTTTAAATGGAGTTTGTTGAACCAAAGTTATTCGGTTAATAGGATCAAATATTTAAAAAATTGTAATGCCCTGACATTCCCATTGTTCTGAATGAATAACCTCTGATCTCTCTGATGTGCCAAAAATGTAGGCCAAAGCCCAGAAACAGAACAAAGGAAGTTAATTTTCTTTTATTAACTTTCAATTGCTATAATTTGACATTGTCACTCAGCTATTTGTCCGGTCATTATTGTCTATGTATTAGTTTGAAGGACCAAACCTGTAGAGACATATATCAAATGGAGCGGTGTGGCTTATTAAGAGGGTTCACTAGGCTAGTAATGGGAGACTCCCCACTGGACAGAGATGCATGCACCCACCAGCTTTTCGCATAAGATTCCTGTGACTGCTCATCCATGAAAAGAAAAACTATGCTGTTATTCTCCTGACCTGTCCATGTTCACAAACAAGCCTACCACCTCCCACAGAAAAGCTGAGGAAATGGCCGGGCCAGGCCTTATAAGGGAAACAAAGGGAAAGGGAGGGAAAGAGGATGGAGGGGGGTGTCTGTGCAGTGTGTGGAAATTGGAAGGCCAGAATTAGTGGGAGGTAAAGCTTCAAAGGCAAGAGCACAGCCCCCACATTCTCACCAGCTCAGGGGGATGTGGCGCCAGCGAACCAGAGCCAGCTCTGCAGCCCCTCAGCCCTATAGTTTCAGTTTCTCCTACTACAGCACAGACCTGGGTCCGGTTTCCCAAAAGCTACTCAAACTAACTGGATTTTTGCTTAGTTGTGGTTGAATGCTTAACAGCACTGCAGATCATCAGAGTAATACATGGGGATTTTTGTAGCCTTAAGGGGCAGTGGACCTGAAAAAAATCTGTTTTGAGTGGTCAGTTATGAATTCATGTTGTTCAAGATGTTTGTGAGATTTGAATGTCAATGTGTCTAATTAGCTGTACTGCAGCTGCACATTTACAAAAGTACAATCTACTTGTACAACAACACTATGTCTTGATCTTATCCCGCTCTGATTCAACTGCTTCATCGACGCTCTACAGTACATGTGCTAAAAGACTCGAGTATTGCACATAATTAATGAACTGGCGTATTATCAATAGCTAAAATAAATTAGTTCTCAAGTCGTCTACAAAGTGGCAAAGTTGGCAATCAGTGCTAATGAAAACAGTTTCAGAAATATCACTGATCGTCTGCAACATAATAATTCACAGCCAGGAAAAGATTATCTCAGCAGCCTGACAACAGCTGACCCACTGACGACAACGGTGAAGCTGAAATACACGTCAGATTTTTTAAAAAACAGCAAAGTGTATTTATGTGAGATGATACTTTTCATGCTGCGTCAAGACCTACTGTGTATGACGATAATGCAGTGACACATGCGCTTCCTGTTTCGTCAGTAAAATATTAATAATTTGACAAATTGGTGTGATTTTAGGCAAACACATTATACATGTATTGTAGGTGAACAATGTGTCAAGCATGTGACTTTGAGTGCAAATGTTTTTTTCAGGGTTAAAGTATTTGATGACCAACAGCTATCTTATGATTTGTACAGATAACTACTGTAAGATAAGATTAATTTTTTTCATAACCTTTGAAATGAGGACATTTCATCTGAAGAGAGGGAAGAATTTAAGACCAGAATTATTTTTGTGATAACTGATTTTATAGATTACTTTATTTTGCTCAGCTTTAGTGAGCTAATTAGTATAATTTAATTAATAATAAGTATTTGTATTCCATTCCTTAATTCAGAACAGGAACTATATTTTATGGTACACCTTGCCTATAATTTCAGTGTTTATATTGGCCGAGTGATAAGAAGTGAAACCTTGACGTTATGTATCACATTGTGCACAGTGTTCAGTTGTCCAACAATTGAAGTGGACATTAAAGTATTAATGTTATATGTGCTTATCACTGTGCGCTTGCTTGACCCGCAGCCAGTAACTAATTTAACCTAGTAAAAGTCAAGTTAATAGTTAATGCTAAGAGGAACCAGCGTTACAATACTTGTATGCAGACGGTGATTGTTTTTCATACTCCACATGACCCTACAAAAGAAAATAGACCAAACTAGTCTGCGTTTGTATTTTACATGTTAACAGGTTGTGCTCAGGCTGCAGCCAAAACTTTAGCGTACCATTTTGTGTATGAGGCACCTATTTCAGCCTCACACTCGCCCTCCTCTTCCTATCAGTCACACTCTTTCCATCATCATCAACCCTGACCATGGTGTATAGTCTTTGGCTTATCACCAACTTCCAGCGTCATGGCTCTTCACCCATCCCTTCACCACATCATTTACAAAAAAGGTTTATGCCCTCATGTGAACCGTCTCCTAAAACCACAACTGCCCCTGTGCTGAGAGCCAGTGCCGTACTGCTGAGAGCAGATATTTGGTGTTGTTTTGTCCTTTAAGCATGTTTACTCAATTTCCTGTGATGTTACAGACTTAATGCTGCGGTTCCCGCCTCAGGTCTCTGTGAACTGGCCTGACAGGAGCACTATAATTACTAGTTACATATTAAAGCCTATGAGAGACACGTTCTTGCACCTCAAGCTGCGTCAGCACAAAAATAGGTATAAATATCAGCTACCCTTCTACTCAGTCCTTCTTGTTCTTTGTTAATCTATCTGCGCACAACATGCTGCACAGGACTAGCCGACGGAGATAGCGATCTGGATATAAATGATCCAAGTGATCAATACGGTCCAACGGGTACATGTTTCTCAGATCAACCAATGAGCTCCCAGCCGTGAACCCGCAACTGGAGCATCCACAAAAATAATAGGCGGTTTCTTGTTTGAGTAAATTCAAAAGTGCAGTGGGGACAGCAGCTATGTATTAGTGCGACTAAGTAAACTGTTTCTTTGACGGCTGATCTGAATCTGTTTTATGATTTTACACTTACACCATAATCAGAGTACTGGACAATTACTTGAGTTTTAATGGTCAATAAATTGCTCAGCGTAGCCAACAAAATATTGACTGAGCCTGAGGAGGTATAACACAATGTTGATGTGATTCTAAATATTGCTGTTCACACTGTACACTTAGTGGAAAACTGATGTTGGTCACTTTGTGGACACTTTGTCAACGACAGCTGATCTGCAGAACGTATGCACATATAACGTTTAATGTGACATAACATATGAGCATTCATTTCATCTCATCATCTAATAGCTTTATAATTGAGTCTGGGTTAAATACTGTATAGCTGCTGTGTCAGTGAGCACGTAGAACACATTTTGCAGCAAACGTGAAATCACACACTTGTCGAGAGTATGAAATGTTTTTTTATCTCGATATTCCGGCTCTACAGAGTAACGTATTGATCCTCTCAGAGAAATTCAGTTTTTGCTTCTTGACCATGAGGTCTGAAAAGAGTTTACACACCAACCTGTGTGTGTGTGTGTGTGTGTGTGTGTGTGTGTGCGTGTTTGTTTGTTTATAGTGATTCATTTGCATGAAACTTGCAGCTCAGTATCAATGACTTGACAGACAGATGAGAATATCGATATCATTGTCTGTGTGTGTATGTGTGTGTGTGTGCTAAATATGAAACTACAGTCAGGAGACATAAGTTTAGCTTAGCTTAGCTTAGTATAAAGACTGAAAAGAGTGGAAGCTCTCTGCCTGTGCCTCTCTACCAGCAGCTCTGAAGCTCATTCATTCATTTAGATTGGGCCTGTGAAGTGTGTATGTGAGTGAGAGTTCTTGGATTATTTTAATAAATAAACACACTGCTCTGCTGTTTAAATCACACATCAAGTGTCACGTGCCTTCGAGCAACTCTTCAATAAGTTTCCTTCGCTGACGTCACTGCATGCGCAGGTGCCAGGTAATCCAAGTCAGCTTTAACAGTGGCGGTAAAAAATATATATATAAATAAATATATAAATATATATATATATTGTGTGATTTCCGGTAGGGTTTGATCAGCCGTGAAGTTTGGAGCAGCTGCTGACTTACATCGCGAGAGATGCGAGAACACTTAATGCATTAGAGTCCAGCCGATGCACCATCACCACCACCACGACCAGCACCCCCACCCATCCCCTATCTACGGTGAGCAGCTTCACATTGTCTATTCCTCCCACCTCCTGTCGACTGACGCACAAAACGCAGAGGGGACTCAAACAGCCTGGTGACAAGAATTCCACGGAAGGCTCCGTCCAAACGTGCGTCTGCGTCTTTTTTCTCTCTCTCTCTCTATCTCTCTCTCCCCCTCTTCCGTGCGCACAAAAAAAAGTTCGGAGAAAAACAACCACGTTCATTCTGAGAGTGCGACTGATAATTGGCAAACATATGGAGCACTTGGAGCTGCGGACACTGTGTGTGTGTGTGTGTGTGTGGCTGTAAATCTCCCGGTGAGAGCTGGTGTACCTGCAACTTTCTCGTGATGCCAGAAAAACAAGTGAGGAATAAAGAAACGATCCTCGCTCCGCGCGTGATGATTATTTAGTTTGTGCGTGAGGATTCAATCAAAGTTTGAGTGAACGATCCGCTCCAGTGCGCGCTCATCATTTCTTAACTGGAAGCGTCAAGTTAGTGCGCATCATTAACAGCTGATCCACAACAAACCGATCCGGATCAGCCCCGACGGAGACTTCTCTAACACACACACAGTGAGAGAGAGAGAGAGAGAGAGAGAGGTGACGATTGTTGTTGGAAAAAAATAAAAACTCCCTTCAGCACCATCACACACCAATCACGGGTTAGCTAATCGAACCTTTTGTTATTGTTTTTGAGTATCAGCAGATCAGAAGAGCTCTTTTGTCTCGGCTCAGTGATCTGTGAGCTCGGTGGTCTATCTGCGGTACAAGCATATGGTCTGCAGTCGCACATTTGAGGATATTACAGAAGAGCCCCGGCTCCCCCCTTGCTACAACTTGATCCTATAAGAGGATGACATCCCAACTTTCAGCAGACTTCTACAAAGTATGACCCCCCCACACACACACACGCACATCATCACCCCCACCCACCCCACCACCTCCTCCCTCCCCTTCCATGTATCTGCATATTTGCAAACACGGGCCCATTTTATTCGCACCTACCAAAGCAGATCCGAGCAGAGGGGAGGGCTCCCACAGTCCGAACGGTCCGTCTCTCAGCCTGCCGTGCAGAATGGTGACAAAAAAAAAGGGCAGGGGGGGGAAAAAGCTTATTCTCCGAGAACACAGTCCTACTGAGTGTCTGCCTGTTAATGACAAATGTGAAAAGAAAAAAAAATATTCACCGGCAGTTCTTTTGGAAAAAAGCGTACTTTCTCTGAGGCTGAACGCGTGGGTTCCCCCAGCTTTCTCGGTCCTTGCAATTCCACCTCTACATCCCCGCTTGCAGAGAGGAACATGCAAACACATTTCATAGATTTTTGGAGCTTCGCGGAAAAACCGAACTGGACTTCTTGTGCGGCGCGCGCGCTTCAGCTCAGGCAATAATAAAGCGCGAGAGGCCGAGAGGGTTCACTGTGTTCAAGGTGCATGATGGGAGAAGAGCTGTTTGTGGACTCAATGAAGAATCTTTCTGCAATGATGATCAGACTCCAGAAGTATATATGTAACAACTATATATAGAATAACTATAAATATGCCTCAATATTATATATCATATAGATGATCAGAGTCCATAAGTGACTGAAAACATTGTTTATACATTGTATATATCCACATATAGGGCTCAGTCATTAGATATAGATATATTACATGGATGATCAGAGTCCATAAGTATGTAACAACTATAAATATGCCCCAATATCATATATTATATAGATGATCAGAGTCCATAAGTGATTAAAAATTCAAAACAGTCTTTGTATAAACATTATATATATATATATATATATATATATATATATATATATATATATATATATATACGTGTGTGTGTGTGTGTGTGTGTGTGTGTGTGTGTGTGTGTATATATATATATATATATATATATATATATATATATATATATATATATATATATATATATATATATGATCCAGAAAAGTGATTAAAAAAGGAAAGAAATATATATATGAACTCATTCACCCATCAATTTATTGTGGAGAACAGAGGTTATGAACTATACAAGTCCGACTGAAAGCAGTCTCATCCCCGGCTGCTCCTCCTCTCCCTCAGCCCGAGAGTCCACTCCACCTCTTTCGACTGACCTGTCTGCTGGCAGGCGGCCAACCCAAGTGTGTGGAAATGACACCGCCAGGGCGGCAGAGATTTTCCTTCATTTCTCTCCTTCCCGATCGCAGACTGGCTGACATTGGCTAGAAAGTGGAGCAGCTCGTCAGGGACAATCAATGCGAATCGATCGAGCTGTGCGGTTGAGGCTCCAGAGCTGGAAAATATCGCGGCAGCTGAAGAGAGGGAGAGAGAGAGAGAGAGAGTGAGAGAGACAGAAAGAGGAGGGGGTGATCAACCAACTCTGTCAGTAGCCAGCCAACCTCCCTGCAAACAAATATGCTCTGGCTCTCATAAAAATGACACTCACTTAGTAAATACTAAAGTTAAAACCCACCCAAATGTGTGATTACGCACGGGATTTGTGTTCCAAACGGCAAAGAGATCCACCCAAACACGTTCTTATATTTGATTCAGTGTGAAAGAAGTGACATAAATGACTTATAACAAATTTAAAATAAATCAGCTAGTGGATATAAGGCTGGAACACCACGTGTTTCTCAGTTTTTGCAGTTGTTTCATGAATACAGGAAAGTCGTGAAATTTCACCATTTTCTTAAAGCTGGAAAAAGCTGGTTGGAATATCTCACATGAGGTTAATGACTGTACTCTGCCTGAATAATTAAGCAGAGCACTATTAAGGCCAAAATTCAGTACAAAACATCATCTATAATCATGATTTTCAAGTTATTATGCATTGTGGATTATCTTTATTTGGCCAAATACTTCAAATTCCTCCTGAAATATTGAGAAAGCATCATTATTCTGCCCAAAAATGTAAGAAAATGTCTTCAGATGACATTTATTTTCAACACCGAGCAATAATGTTCTCTAACTTTCATCCCATCAGTCAGTATGAAAGAGTGGGTGCATCTATTCAAATGACGGGTGTCTCATTTCGGAGCGTAACTCCTTAGTTACACAGTTATTGTTTAAAATCCAGATTAAATCCTCAGATATGTTTGGTAAATCTACACGGCTTACTCTGACACCTCGTGGAGCCGTTTCACTCCAGCAAAATGAAAAGAATGGGAAGATGTCATTTTCATTATAAGCTTCATCATAACATATTCAACATCTGTTTTCTCAGACCTGTTGCATTGTAGATTTGTAGGAAGTGATTGGCACAGGAGACTTACAAACAGTCAGTAGATTTATGTCAGAAGTTGGTTAACATGTTCATCTTTTTTTTTTTTTTTTTTTGATTTCTTTTTGTCACAATATACTTGTCACCAGAATAGGATGTGACGGTCTTTACTTTTTAGAACATTTCATGATAGACTGTGGTGATTTGGGCTGTGGCCTTAAAGTCAAGGACAGTGGATTTTAGCAACAACAACAGAAGATATTGGACCAACAGCGAAACTTTTAGCAGAAAATATCCTTTTTTTTATCAAGCAGTGTATTGGATTCTTTTATCCCTTCCGTCGCAGCCTTTTCAAACAGACTAATCAAAATAAGTGACGTGGTTTGGGGTGTGAATTCGATCTAACTGTACACTTGAAAGTGAAAATTGAAAGTTGAAAAATATGATGCTGCACAGTTTTTCTTCAGCACCTTGGACAAAATGTTGATGTTGTATCTGCAAAACTTTCACTTCTCCTAACCATCCTGTTTCCACATGTACATGCATGAAGCATGATTCAGGTTACTTGCTGAAGGTTTTGGAAATATAGTAGTTTTTGTTAAATAAGGATGTGGAACACTGTGTACAATTACACTGGCTATAAAACCGGTATTGGAGTTAAACATGGAGACCTCACAATCCAAACCTTTACTTTGCATTGGCACTCGTAACTTAATTATTTAAAATCCTGTAAAAATGCAGTTTGCTGGGATTTACTAATTTGATGATTGCTGACATTTACTAATTAGGACTAAACACACTTCAGGTGAGGCTGACAGGAGAGTCATGCAGATATTCATAAATCACAGTGATGGACAAACACAAACACAATGACATTTTGACCAGATGATGACATGAGATGAAAAGTCCTAGGATCACCAGTGTTATCACAGTTTAATATGAAGACGACTTCAATGTGTGTACTAAATCTCATGGCATTCCATTCAGTAGTTTGACATTTAACGCAAAACCACAAATATCAACCTCATGGTGGTGCTAGAGCAATGATCAGGGGTGCAATAGAGTTAGCAGGTTACATTATCTGGCACAGATAAATGCATGTATACATGCATACACTGTAATATTTAATGGCATTAACATTTTAAAATCTAAAAGGCCAACCTTATACGTGAAATCAACAGTACTAATATCCTATTACCATAATATTAGAAAAGGTTATACCTTATTTATTACGGCAAAATTCTGCAAACCACAGCTGCCAATTTAATAATATGTATTTATATGGCATTTTAAGGGAATTTATACAGAATAAAGTAGTATTTTATACTAGAGACTGTTAATTATACAGTAAAACACTGTAATATTTAATGCTGTATTTCATTGTGTTAGATAAAGTCAATGACAGCTGCCAGTTTTTTACCCTAAAGACAACATTTTTTTGTTGTTGTTTTTTTATAGTGCATCTTAGGCAATAATAAACTTTACACCACAAAGATGAACATTTTTCCCCAAATAACATTTGCGTAAACGTATGTAGACTTATACTGTAGAGCAAAGCTAGCAAGCTACATGAGAATGTTGATGTGTTGCTTGGCAACAGTGCAGCCCCAGTCCATTTGCAGATCTATTTGTATTGGCACACCCAAATAAATGATTAAATCAACAAACAAATCATAATCTGTCTCATTACTGTTAACTAAATGGCATCTGTAGAATTGTTGTATAAAAACAATATGACACACGAGGCTGTGATGTTATACTGAATATCAGCACAGCTGTTATTATCTTCAATGAAATCACAGCCGTGCTGATATTCAGTCCCCGATCAGAGTCCCGATCTCATTTATTTTACATAACCACTTATCCTGGGTTGTGGAGTGCTGGAACCATGTACCAAGTACCATGTACGTGGTTCCATGTGCCCCCCCCACCCCCTCCAATGTGTGGATAAGCGGTTAATGATAATGTATGTATGTATGTATGTATATATTTGTTATTCTGGGGACATTAAGAGTTTCACTTTTGTTCCCGTATGTTTCCATTCAGGGTTGTACACTACTTCACTGTAATTATAGTCAGATGAAATGATATAACACAAATGGGAATCATTTTTCCTTCATAAAATCCACCCTGAAACACATTCTTTAGCTCTTTTGTAGCGTTCTGCGTGTCCTCTCTTTTGACCTTCTAAAGTCCTCTATCTCTGGCTATGAAGCAGAGGAATATTACAATGTAGTCTGCAAGCATACGTGTCTTTCATAGGTTGAAAAGAGGGTCAAAGAGAAAAAGCATGAGAGAGAGGAGAGTCATGCATGGATAGATGGGTAGGAGGAAGCAGCAAGCTGTGACTCTTGGACATGTTCTGGTGGGTGCACTGAACCCCGGAGGCTGCAGCCACACTCAGCTCTTTGTTGTTTTCGTTCTGCACAGGGAGGCAGGGTACTTTCCTGAGCTGAGGAGGAGGATTAGCGTTGCATGGCCTCCATCCCCAGCTGCACACATGACCAACACCGTAGGAAAACCCCTGAAGACGGCCCAAAAAGAGGTACGTAAGGGACGACAGGAGCAGGGCGAGCTCCAATAGAAAGACATGTTGCAAGACCTGTAAACTCTCCAAATGATCAGTGTAACACACTTTCAACATCCCCTTTATTTTGGAATGGCTGGCGTCTTCCTCTGCCAGTTGTTTCTACAGTGTCTCTCCCAGCTTACAAATGTTCTTCTTTTCTTTCATTGTTCAACAACACAGAGACATTCATTCCTTAACCAGTAACCCGTGTCTGCAACAATACACATCATCAGGCCATCCCAACATTAGGCTTATGCATCTATATATGAAATTATGATAACAAAATGTGATTTAACGTTTGTTGTCTCGTCTCCTTTGACATTTTCTAAATGAATCCATGTGATCTAAAAGACGTGTGTGAAAACATGACATCTACTGGCAACAATCAAGGTTCTTGCTCTCTAATTGGCTGGTTTTTGGTGCCAGGTGATGTCACTTCCCATAGAATACCACAGATCATCTGTCACGACGCTTTACCAGCTGTTAGAGCAACGTGTTCCAGTTGCTGTTCACAAACTCCAGTAAGTGACTGCCCATAGAGAAACAGTTACAGCATGTAAAACCACAATGTGTTGCTTTCAGATTACAATTTCTATACAAATTAAACAAAAAGGGTTAGAACATGTTAATTAGTGAGCTTTACCGGTGAAGGTAGGCGTATTTGTGAGCACATAGAGTCAGCCAGATGTTTACCCCTTCTCATTTCTTCCTGCTTCCATGTTAAGCTATGCTATCCAGAGCCATAGTAGTTAATGCAAAGATGTGAGTAGCATCAATCTTCTCATATAATTTTCAACAAGACAGTGAATAAGTGTATTTGCTAAAAAAAAAAAAAAAAAAGTCTAACTATTCCTTTAACAAAATCAATTAATCAAAGGTAATTGTTTAACAAAGTCATTAAAGTAATGGCATTCTTATGCTATGGAAAGAACTAACTTAAGCACATAAGATTAATGTATTCATGCTCAATACACTTGTGAATTGTTACTATTATGAGCCAGGACATTTAGCTTATATGTAATTGAATCATACAACATGGCTTGTGATTTAATAAATGGCTTGTGCCGTTGACAGGGCTGTGAGTAAGTAACTGCGAGTTAATTATGTGGGAACGTACAGCTGGATAAGCTTTAGCATATAATGTTGGAATGAGATGTGTTAGTGCCATTTTCTCCGACCATTGTGCCAGCGCAACATGCCAGCAACAACAGTATTTAAGGAGGGGTCAACAAATGTACCTGCCAACCAGTTATTGCCACTACAGAAATACTCTACACTTAAGGACCAGATTTTTTAAAGGAAGTTTGGTTTACACACTTCCACAGTGTGATAGTTAGTTAGTCACTTCAATTCAGGACAATGTAGGTCTTTTTTAGAACATGCAGTTAGCCTATATTGCATGTTAAAATATGGCTCACGAATATATTTCATTTTGCTCTCAATACCAAACTGTGAACCAGAGCACCAGCACAAAATCCAGAATAGTTTTCTCCTACTTTCATCACCACTCTCTGGTTTATCTCTCCCAGCAATATTGGCAACTTCAAGGACACCCTGTGTGCACCTAGGACAGGCTCTCTGCTATCAATAAAGTGTGAAAGATTTTGTGGCGTGTTCCACTGACCAGGCCTAAGTCAGTCAGTCACAGCTTGTGAGCCTCACAGCTCGAAGCCGCAGAGACGCCGCTTACCTAATGAGCAACACTGGCTCCATTACTAAAGATTTATTACTCATCCTGCCACTAATCACATGCTCAGCCTCATCTGACAGGATGCAAGCGGCTCTATTGTGTCGACTGACAGTATGAGCACAAAAAAGCATGACAAAACTACACCAACAACTGTTTAGCTTGTACCACTAAATAAGTAGTGTCATTGCTTTCTCAAATTATCATGTCTCTAGTTGTTAGGAGAAGAAAACACTGCCCCCGCCTGTAGGAAAAGCAGCCTACCAGCTGTTGCTGTTGTCAAAATAAGGGTTAGGGCTCCATCTAGTGGCAAGTCTTCACAGACCAGAACTGAGAAATTACTTTCTCCTGCAGTATTTACCCCATGCTACTTCTTCAAAACTCAAAATATAGGAAAGGGTAATGCTCCTCTCACATCCAGCTGCGTTCAGGAATGTTGTTAAATGAGCGCTTCCATGTTCATAAGAAATGTGCTCACCAAAGTTTTGGTTATAAATTCAACTCATGCAAAGTGATGCGATCAACTGAAACTTGTACCTCAGCCAGAGAGAACGTCAACAGTTATGTTTTAAACTTTAAGCATCTGCAGACATTCACCTCTGGGTGCTAATGTTGGTTTCCATCAAAATATCAATGCATCCAACCTAAATTAGTGATAGTCTGAACAATATATTGTTGGGATATCTTGGGTGTAGATTCGGGGCAGTAAAAAGGAATCTGAAAGTTAACCTTTCGGGGTTTGGAGGTACAGTATTTAACCAGAATCTGGCTACATTCATTTTGCATTGCACTGTATGTGTGTTTCTAGGGTAAACATCTGGTGGCAGTTTGCACCTTTATTCCTGGTGAAAGTGATGAAACATTTCCTTAAAGTTTCCATGAAACAGGAAGCAGAGTGCTGTTTGCTTCCTCAGTTTACATGTTTCCTGTAAAAAACAGTCAGATAGGGAAGGTGTTGTCGCAGATATTGATTGGCCTTACAGTAGTCAATAGCAAATATGCGTTACCCCCCATCACTATGCACTGCAGCTAGTGTTATAAGCTAGTGTTAGCATCAATCGTCCGGTGAACACAGCTGGACCTGGACATTTATTCTTGCTGCGTTTGGCTCCTGGCATCCCTGAGCTGAGTCAGTTCGGTTAGTTACCCGCATGACCAAGCTAACAACAGTCAGCAGGTTGCTGTTTAGCAATCTGCCCATCGGGAAACTCTGTAAATCAGAGCTGAAGTATCAAACAGGAAGCACTCTGCTCCGGCGGCATCATAAGAGAGAAAGCGTTTCATTGGACGAAAAATTAGTATACGCCCCTGAGTACAGGATGAGTCATCAGCAACTTTTTATGGTTTATCAGGAAATGACAAACTCTAAAATACCATGAAGAATACCTGAAAATACTAAAACCATGACTTTTGGCCATTGTTGATCCAGATACTGAAGTATATGTAACAGATAAACATAAAACCATTTAAACATCAATTTTGACTTTAAATATGCAACATGAGTCCTGAAAGCTGAGATAAAAGCATGGAAAGATGAGCCAGCATTTCTGAATTATTTTTTTCATTTTCACCTCTGACTCAGCACACTGACTGTTTGGCTTGGAACACTTGCTGTAGACATAATAGTGCTGAATAGACGTCTGCTGGACGAGGTGACACTAAGTATTTAGGCCATTAAGCAGATGCTTAGTCTAAGTTTCGTCTGTTTGTTTGGTTTAGTTGTCATTATTTCTCTTAAAAGCATTACACATGTTACAACATTACAACTTGTTACTTTTACAGTAAGAAATGTAATTTTGTGCACACAGCTCTGTTATGCAAAAGAAACTAAAATACAAAATACAGAAATATTATGCCAATTGTTAAATGTTAAAATAAAAGTTCATTTTTTTTTGCTACATAATTTTAGTTATGAAAGACAGACATAGGTTTATTATATAAATAAATTACAGGCTACTTTTCTTAAGGGCATGAAGTCATCTATTTGAAAATGCACTTACGTATTGCATGAACATTAAATGATTCAATGTACACAGCAGAGGTTAAACGTCACCGGCCTCTATTGGTGGCTCGTGGGAACTACAACAGCCTCAGAGCTATGCTGTCTGTGTGTGTTTACAAATTCATCATTATAAACTGTGAATTCTCTGAGTCCAGACTTCAGACCTTTAAACATTTGCTCATTTTAAACTGTGACTTGTTTCTCGCTGTTATACCAATTATTAGTTTGATTTCTCAACATTCATATCATGTTCCAAAACAATATTAATTCGTTCAAATACAATATATGAAGGGTCATGGCTGTAGTTTGTGTAAAGGTTCCACAGATTAAGTGTGTTGGGTTGGCATCATTGTCTGAAAATATGAATACGATGCAGAGCTGTGTCTGTCTCATGGGTTAGCTCTTGATTGAAGAGTGAGGTAGGACTAGTCAGGCATTTGCCTTGCAGTCAACACTCGGGGATTAATAATATCTATAACATATGTGAATTAATATTTTTTAATGTTATTATTCATCAAGTGGAGGTCACTGGAACACACTTCAGTTTTAATTATTAAATTATTATTGAAATGAATAATTTTGGTTGAGGCTCAAACAGAAACATGAGGTCACATCTTCACACCTCTAAACTGATAAAATATATTTCCTGATAAAATGTGTTACAGTCAGAGCATCTGAGTGTGCATAAAGTCTGACGATTTGTCGCCACCATGTGAAATTTCTCTGCCAACATTGCAACAATCCAAATGTTCGTGTTCGTAATAAAAAAAAAACGAACCTGGATGATTTCATGCATGTTGCACATGTTGACATGAGTCTACATCTCGCACCGAACACCGAAACATGTACACCGTGCACCGTGCGTGCGAGGGGGCAACCCCGTCTCAGCCTCCATCTGATGCCTGATGGTAGCAGCAGGCAGTCCCGTGAAACATTTGCGTGGGAGTTCCCTTCACCGCCATGTCAGAATACTGCACATCTCTCTCTCTCTCTCTCTCTCTCTCTCTCGCTCCGTGCAACCCCAACCACCCCCCCACCCGCCCCAACACACACACACACACACACACACACATTAACAGCTTAGCAGCAGCTTCTACAGCATCCAGCATCCATCCATCCCTGCCTGCCTGGGGAGCAGCAGTCCTACCCGGCGCAGCAGCAGCACCATCGAGGGGGCGCATCATCTAAGTGATGCCACAGCATCAGTCGCATTTCTCCAACAAATAGTGGATCCTAAAGGAAGGAGAGACAGAAACCGCTTCAGCCACGAAGACAGCAAACTGCCCATGAAGATGTCTAACGCTGACATCGTCTTAAACGCCACCGATCGGATGGTGAAATGTAAGTTAGCCTACATTGGTTGTGGCAGTAGATATTATATAACATCTCAAGTGTTTGGCTTTCCTTGTGTTTTTTTTTTGTTTTTACAGAGTGTGGCCTTTTTATTTTCATGTCGTGCATTAATTATGTGTATGTGGCTCATCAAGTTGTGTTCATGGTGATGGTAGTGGGCTACTGGAGCTTTGATGTTGATAAACAATCCGGTTTTCTTTGGTGCACATCCCCCGCGAAGAGCAGCCAGAACGCGCAGAGGCAGCAGCAGTGAAGCAGAAAATATGGATTTTTTACATGGTACAGATGTATATATACATATATTTAATCTTTGCTGTCACGATTTGACTGTATCTTAGCTTTGGCTCATAGTAGGCATGAGAGGAGAGACGGAGAGGGGGGAAAAAACAACTGAATTGTCGAGCTTAAGGTAGAAGCTGGAGCAGTGATGCAGCAGGATTTCACAGGCTTTGACAGGGTCAGTGGAAGAAGAAGAAGAAGAAGAAGAAGAAGATCAGGACACGAAATTGACTTTTAATGGGGCATATTTCACCAGGAGTGAGTCAGGTTTTCATTTGATTAAAAAAAAAAAAAAAGTAGGAATCCCCTGAAAGACACATAAGTATGTAGAGAAGAAGACACAACTTGAATCAATGGAGGATGATGAAGTGCTCACAGTTGTGCCATAATTCATTTAGCTCAGCTCATTTTGGCTATGGATCAGCTCACAGTCAGCGCAGTGCCTGATTATATTCCCATTTAAAATACTGTAATGGCAGAGCAGCTCAGTCAGCATTGACAACTTTGTCCTTTAAGCCTGTAGAGTTGTAGAAACAGAGCAATCTGAACTGAACTGAAGAGGCACACTCGTGACAATGACTGCAGGCACAACTAATGTCCCGTATGTATGCAGTGTTATGACTGAAAAAGCTCTAAGATAAGATAAGATAAGATAAGCTTAAATTATCCATCACTGAGGAAATTCACTTGTCACAGCAGCTCGTATAGACAAGGTTAATAAGAAATGACTTATAAATAAGAAATATATAGAAAAAAGTCATGCTGGTGTTAAAGAGTCTGACAGCTGTTGGAATGAAGGACCTGTGGTAGAGCTCCTTCTTACATGGTGGGAGTAGCAGTCTGTTGCTGAAGGAGCTGTTTAAGGCCCCCACAGTCTCATGCAGGGGGTGAGAGGAGCTGTTCATGATCAGCTTTCCCCAACTTCCTCTATGGAGACTAGGGGGCAGTCCAGGACAGAGCTGGATCCCTTGACCAGTACTATCAGGTCCTCAAATGAACTCTTTATCAGAAAATCAGCCCTCCCGTGGGACCATAACAATGTTTTTTCAGACTCGTTTTCAGTGGAGGACTTCATCAATGTGTCATAATGAATAACAGACATCATCACTGAATAGTTTCCAATTACAATCAGATATTGAAGTGGAACAAATAACGCACTGTGCACCCGAATTTCTGAAACTCATCCATTTCATTATACTGCTGACACATCTCATTATATTTGCCCTTTTAGCACATCATGATGCATTTTATTGTTTTGCTGGGACATTCTATCAAAACAGTGCATCTGATTGCTGCACAGTCAGTCATTTGTCAACCCTAATGTCCAAATAAGAGAAAGAAGTTGGCCCAAAATGACATTGTTATCAGTATGTTTGACCGCCTCTCCTCAAAGTCAGCTGGGACAGGCTCCGGCCCCACCGTGACCCTGATGAGGACAAGCGGTTATAGAAAAAGCTATTGTGGTTACATTGAAAAGCACATCAAACAAGAGGTTTATATCAGTAGTTGCAACACAGCCAAGAATTCTGACTCACTTTACTGCTTTTGTAACATGGTCATGTAACATTTAGGAATGTTGGTTAAAATCGTGTTTTATTTTTGCTGTTCACGTAGCCTCAGGCTGTGTGATAATATATTACATTAAATATTTCCAAATATCCACATTCGTTTCATCTTGGATTTCATCAAATCTTCATTTTTGTCTTATTATAAGACAATTATAAGGTTTGACATTGCTTGACTAACATGAATGATTATTCCTTTTGTGACTTGTATTCACTCTCTTATTGCTGCATTCCAATTTGAAAAAACAGCAAAAAAAAACTTTTTGGATGGTGATGAGTTGACACTGACTTCTTATAGTTATTGTGAGTGATGCATGTAGCAAACTACAAGGTTATCCAAGGTTTCTTATCACTGTATACGTATCTCTAACTTAAACCTCTGCAAGAGATACAAAAACTGCTGGTCTGTGCAGTTTGTTTTCCAAAGCACTGTCACCACTGTGCTGTGGACGTCAGGAGGCATATTCAGGTCAGTTATTTCAGGGATGAGGCCTTTAGTACACATCTGAACTGTCTTACTTTATTATAGCACCTTGGACAATAACTAAGTATTTATATCACAGTATTCCAAAAGAAATGCAAGATGTGACTCTGTAACCGTTTCTTCTACTAGTGTTATAAAAAGTTTCTTTTAATAAGTAATTATGCAACAATATGAGAAGTGTTCCACTGAGATATAATATGTCAGCTTTAAAGGGAACCCATTTTCAACCAGCATATCATTACAGTGTGGTTATGCAAATAGTATGTGCTGCCTGCATCCAGAGCTCCCTCATTCCCTAGCCTGTACTCATTTTTACATGCCCGCCTCCACGAACAGTCGGATCGAGTGAGGGGCGGCTCACAAATCTCAGATCAAACTGTCAAACTAGGCAGTGCTGATCAAATATGCATCAAGATTCTGATGCGCTGACTATTTCTCTTTCTTACAAACAGATTTTGGTTACTGTGTAGCTGGAATTCGAGACTATTGGTGACCAGGCCACCGTTTTTTTCCCCAGAAGAACCAAAACCAAGCATCACCAAACTCAGTAGCTTTATTTTACAAGAAAGAGACAAGAATGCTAAGGGAGAGAGAGGATGATTATATGAAATGTAGCAAAGGGCTGGATTTGAACCCAAACTGCTGTGGTAAGGACTCAGCCTTGATGTGCGATAAGCACTCTACCTGGACTCTCTGTCAAATGCACACTGTCTAGTTAGTCCACTCAGATGAAGCTGTTCAGCATTTCCTGACTGATGAGGTTATCTCATTAGCAACACAATCCTACATTTACTTTATCTTTTTCAAGCATAACATGGTGTGCATTTCAGACTCGTACTGGGTCTTGGGAAATTTTTGATGTATGTTTTTTTTGCATTATTTCCAGCACTATCTCTGTGAACCTCCAATGCAAACTGCAGTTTTCCGTGGCTGCACATGTTGTACTACAACAGTCAACTGCTGCTGCTGTTGCCCGGCAACATACAGTATTTCATAGTTCAACTCGGGTGCTGAGCAGAAGTCAGCTTTTCATCTCAACATACATCTTTGTGCTTGTACGCCTGCGTCTACACGTCTGTCTCTGAAATGTGTTGTTGAAGATCATCTGTGAAGTATCTGAGTTTTTGGGTGGATTTAATTTTTGTTGTTGTTATTAGCAGCCTCTTTTCTGCCAAAAAATGTAAAAAGTAATTAGTGTACATACATACGTGTAATGGTGTAATACCATTTGTGGCACTCTTATAGTTCATCTTACTGTTAAAAAAGTGCCAGCAGTTTGAAAAAAAGTGTCATCGTTGATGATTTTCCTAAAAAAGAAAAATCAGTTCCTGTGATGTAAGTGAACCTACACCAATATATTTTGGCAAATATATTCCAGTTTTACCTCCAGTAAGTGTTATTAGAGCTAATGGACTCATTTACTTCCTCTCAGTTCCCCCAAAAATCACTCACTGAAGGGAGTTCACTGCATGACATGTATTTTGCAAGTTGTAGTGTCAGACTGTCACTGTACTGCTTATGTTAATGTCAAGAATTGAAGAAAAAGCACTGCAGATTCATCAGTGCACACTGGCGTTAACTAAACTAAAACTCGAGTGGTGACTGTGCTGAGTTTGTTCTATCTGGTAAAGTGTCAAAGCACACATCGGCATCACAGATACACACTGCGCACTGTGAAAAATTTTCAGTCCATTAAATTCACTCGCTGGGGCTCGCCTCATTATCCCATGAGCAGCGACTTTGAGTTCTTTTGACTTCTCTCTAGTCAAGCATTCATTATTAAAGAGCATGTTGATCATGTTCGGTTTAAGCCTGAGCTTTAAGACTGTTCCTTTGTCGTCCCTTCATTTGGCACTGTTGAGTGGCCCTGTTTGCTATGCACTGCACAAATCTGGCAAGCATACCCTTACTGCTGAATATATTACTGCGGACAGCTTGTGTGTGCATATGTACAGGGATGGAAAGAGTACTAGAATGTACTCAAGTAAAAGTAAAATTGGACACGGATAAAAGTAAAAAGTAGGTCAGTTCAAATTTAATTGGAGTCAAAGTTATTGCGTTACATTTTTGAACGGGGGCGTTTGGTATATGATGATGTCATGTTTTTTGATAGAACTATTAAATTAACGATCATTTGTAGGCTACAAGATGAAGTGCATTGACATGTCAACTTATCCAGCTCATGGGTGTAAGTCTTGATGGCCAAACAAACAATAAATACATGTAGATGTAAATTACAATTATGTAACCTCAGTGTATCAATACAAGAATTAATCAGGAAAGAGAGCAAAACTCAAAAAAGGACAAGAAAATGATCAACAATAAATAAAAAGAGCTATGGACACCAATATAACAACAATATTAGGGTACATAGATTAAGTAACCGTCTACTATAACAGCTAAAAAGTATCACCAACACAGAGAAACACTATATAAACTTGATAGCAGCTACAGCCCATAAGCACCTACATTAAAGCATAAAGACACATTCTTACACACAGCGTAGCACACACACACATGCACACACACACACAGTGTTTCATCGTTGACGTCCTCCTCAGTACAGTGAGTTGCGTCTATCAGTGAGTTTGTTGTTGTACTCACCTGTCTGAACATCATTCTGCAGGTCTTGCTCACTGTTCTAGGTCCAACATCATAATATTATGAATTGTTGCACTCTCTTTTGCACCGAACTCCTCCAATTCAACAAATTTTGAGCTGAATGGATGGATGTCACTACTATGACAAGAGAAAGGCCCCACACACCTCACTGGAGGTACAAATTAAACAAACATGTTACCAAAAGAGGATCCATCACAAGCACATTAGCATTTGGTATTTTAGCTAGACTCAGCATGCAACATCATGGGTGTGTTTAATTTTTGTTACAGTAATGAGAGTAAATGTAATCCATTACTTCCACTCTGCAGATGTGAGTGTGTAATAGTTTTTGCAGCTGGATTTTATGTGACTTTTCGTCTGAATTATTAACTGATTCAACAGTTTTCTGTGTTTAGTCGTCAGATGACCTGCAGATTAATGTCAATACTTGGAGCCATGAAAGCTTGTAGTGACAGCACACACAGACGAGCACCAGATCGAATGAATAATCTTTGCTGCCGCTGAAGTAATGATCTGTGGTTGGATTTAAGTTTCACAGGCAGTCTGCTGGATAGGTGACTGGTGCATTTTAATGACCACAGGCTTTAGCTTTATAGAATATAGTGTTTAAATGTTAGCTGAGCTTTATCCAGCACATCTCTACTAGAATAAAAGCATTATTAACTTTTGTGCATCATCTGCTCCAGTTAGAGTTATAATATTAGCAGGAATATGAGAAGCTTTTGTTTTCTGTATTTTGTGATGTCATTTATAAATATATTCAGTGTAATTTATGGCATTTTAAAATTTCATTTACATCACTGTGATCTGAGCTGAGCACAAATCCACTGATGTTATTCACACTGACCAAAGTATAAGACTACGGCACAAGTTTTTCATAACATCTTTTTTTTTATTGTTGTTAATCACACAGGGATGGTTTTGGAGGGATTTTCCAGGAAAACTGGATTGTGGATTGATCCTATGGGATAAAATGAATAAACCTTAGTGACAAATATCCAAATATAGTGTGATTGTCTGTATCTCAAAAATTTATGTCAAAGGATTGGTACCATTGGATTCAAATGACTTCTGTTTCAACATGACACATTGATCCAGTGTAAATATGATATTAAACAAATGTTAAACTTATTTTTTGGCAATTTTAAAGGAAAACAACTTTGTTTATTAATTGGGACTATTGGTCTTGCTATATGTAGCCACATGTTTTGAAAGTTTCCACAGCAAATTTTGTGGTTTTACCTTTAAGTGTGCCTTGAACCTTGAATAAATCGCCAACAGTGTCACCAGCAAAGCCCCCCACACCATCACACCTCCTCCTCCATGCTTCACGGTGGGAACCACACATGCAGATACCATCCGTTCACCTTCTCTGTGTCTCACAAAGACATGGTGGCTGGAGCCAAAAACCTCAAAATTGGACTCATCAGAACAAAGTCCAAATTTCCACTGGTCTAAAGTCCATTCTTTGTGTTTCTTCCTGTCTCCCTCAGTAGTGGTGTCTTTGCAATTCAGCCATTTGTGCTTGTGTTTTTGAAGACACATTCAAAGTTGTTGAAATGTTCTGAACTGACTGACCTTCATCTCTTAAAGTAATGATGGACTAATGTTTCTCTTTACTTACTGAGTGGTTCTTGCCATAATATGGAAGGGGAAAATGAAATCACATCTGTGACAAATAACGGTGTTTGACATACACTTCAGAATAATTTTAAATAATTCTATTTCCTGTTTAATTTAAATCTGCAAATAGCTTCTTATACTTTATGGTCCCTATGCATATTAAGGAAAGCTATGTTTATAAAGTATTCATGCAGCTGCAAAATAATGCCTGCAGATGGATGCGGTTTGCTCAAATAGGATTTCTGCATTCATTCCTTGATGATATGTTGTTTGTGTCGTTCCCGAGTCGTGCTTGCCACTATTCTCTCACAACGATCCAAAAGAAGAATTGAGTCACGAATTGTTCTTACAGTTGCCATACTGTCCACCCCGTTTAAATGTAACCATGTGTCTGTGCTCTGTCCTCAGCTGTCCCCTTCCCCTTGAGTCACCGACTTACATTGAAGGAAGTGTTTGACTGTGAAGGGAAACCCCGTGTGGATCTCCTGAAGGCTCACCTCACCAAGGAGGGCCGTGTAGAGGAAGCGGTGGCACTTCGGATTATCAGCGAGGGAGCAGCTATCTTGCGTCAGGAGAAAACCATACTGGACATAGAGGCACCAGTCACAGGTATTAAAGTTTTAAAATTTTACCTGGCTCTTGATCTGCTGCAGTTACAGTCAACAGCAGAATGCTACACCAGGAATTTATAATTACTCATCGTTCTGGTTGAACTTATTTCATCTGATCAGATGTAATATGATATGAAATTACATAAATTTTTAACTGTAAATGAGTTTATGTGTTATTGTAACTCTGTTTAGAGTTTGTAAAGTTTTATTCACAGCCTAAAGTGCTGCCTTGCTCCTTTCATGCATCTCTGACAAACAACATATTTAAATATGTTGGTGAGGTACTGTATAGTTGATACAGATAGTAGTGCATACATCTGCATATAGATTTGATATGGTACGTAGACATTGCAGAAAGCGAAAAATTAAGTGATTTAAACAGATAAATGTATTTTCTGAGAGTGTGATGTCAGTGTGTCAGCTGTGCACGCAACAGATTTTAACCTGTGATTGGATGTTTCTTACAACAGTGCCATTTGGGAGTAGAAGTTTATGAAGCTTTTATATTGGGATCAGACATTTCTGATGCAGTAACATTAGCTCAAAATAAAACAAAAGGATAATCTAGTATATCAAATAACTGCAGGAAAACATTATTCAGTGTAGCAATGTCAAAAGGAGTAGGAGTATATCGATGAGCGCGTCAGTTTCATCAGTCAGCTTGGCATGTGATGGAAATCTCTGGCCTATCACCTTTGATTCATTGTCTTGAGAGGTCAAATTAATTATGTTATCTAGGAAAACAAAGTCCTGTTATCTCAAAAGAAAATTATTTTGTTATCTCGGGATTTGTTATTTCAAGATAATTACCTAAATAGCTCATAACAAAACAAATAAAATGAAACTGTTATCACAAGAAAACAGAGGAAATGTATGAATGCAGATAGCCTTTTCCATATATAATATGACAAACTTAAGATAGACCTAAATTATTCCACACTAGTGTTGTCTCTTTCACAGCTGTGAACTAGTGAACTAACTCTGTCGGTTGGTCGGTCGGCTCTGTTTCAGTACTATGGACTTTGAATTGAACTGAATTGAATTGAGAGAGGGAGTGTTTGTGTGTGTGAAGCGGTTATCCACTTGCATGGATGTGTTCTACGGGTGTTTGTGTGTGTCTTTGCGCATGTGTGTGTTTGACTGCTTTAGTCTCCCACTCACATTGCTCTAAGCTTTGAGTGGGCGAAGGCCACTGTGGATCTGATAGGGGAGATGGAAAATAGAGAGGAGGAGATGGAGGATGAGTAGGAGAGAAGGAGACAGAGGAAGATGATAATGAAAAATTTAAAGCAGTGAGGAAATGAGATGTAGGTTTGCACTCCAGAGCCATAGCGTTCTCTGCGAAAAAGTATACCCCCTGGGGGGTTTGATCTTTTTCTACCTCTTTGAGGCAAGAGCTTCTCATTTCTCTGTGGAGGACAAAGGCCTTTCAGCATAAGACCATAGAAATATCTCAGCACGATGATGATTAAAGGACAGGAGAAATTTATACTATCATATTCTCAAATCCAAGCGGTCAAAGTACTTAAACAGTGACAGTATGGCTGTAATAACAAATGAAATATATATATTTGCTGCAGAAGTATGGAGGAATATAATTCGCAGAACTGCTGCTCTACTGACTGTTAAAGCTGGTTTCTAATGACACTCATCTATAGACATCTGAGAGGCGACAGACTTGCACATAGCGGTGCATTTTTTTTTTTTTTTTTTTATGTTGCAGAGGTGTTTATGGTTACATAACATCTATACTTCATTATTAATGACAGCCCACTGTAGGTTTATTGCTTTGATATCTTAAGTAGCAATGACAAATGAAACAGCATCATCTTTATCAAGTATGAATAATTGAGACTGTTGATATACAGATGAACACAAACCGCAGCATCTCCATTCTGCCTGCCTGTCTATCTGTTTATATGGCTAACCCATGAGCAGGAAAAGAAGATGCACATCTTTGATACAAAGTGTAGTACTCTGTACTGACATGAGATCCTGCCCGAATGTTCTCGACTGTCTCATGTTTTCTCTTATTGAACCTTCAGAGCCAGTAAAGAGGAGAAGATCTGCTCTGCCCACAAACGCAGGCATTACACATCAGTGTCAAACAATGACAGCGTAAAGAATGGACAGCGTACGCGTGTTATCACCCGTAGGTTTCTGAAGAGCGGTTTTGAAGCTCAGAATATGCGGCTTTGGCTGCCGCCATCTTGGCTGTCCTGCAACTTCCGCCTCCTCGCTAATCTAAAAAGCAACAAAGACGTAGATCATCGGCGGAGCTGATGTGGGCCAAAAGACACCTGGGTGCTCAAACATGCCACCAACCTGTCAATCAAAGCGGCCGCTCTGTTAAATATGCATTACTTTAAACCTAAATATAATTTGAATGGGCGAGTTAAAAAAAAAATCACCCTCAGTACAGTTGTCACGAACGGGGAAATTAGCTACAGAGACCAAAACTGTTTTTTGTACCAGGCTGTAAACATGTTTATTTCTGCTGTGAAGTTGGACATTTTAACATGGGGACTTATGGAGGTTGAAATGTTCTGTAGCCAGCGTCAAGTGGCCACTCGAGGAATTGCAGTTTTTGACACGGAGTTTGGCGCTTGGTGTAAACAGTTGTTCTACTGAATGGAATTTGCTTGTGCTAAACCATAAGGAGTGTGCAAAAAAAGGATGGATGTGCACAGAAACACACAAATACACTTATAGATATTGACTCGGATTCTTTGATTCTGTAACATTTGCTGTTCTTTCATTGTTTTCCAGTGTGTGGTGACATCCATGGGCAATTCTTTGATCTTATGAAACTCTTTGAAGTGGGAGGATCACCAGCCACAACACGGTACCTGTTTCTTGGGGACTATGTTGACCGCGGCTACTTCAGTATTGAGGTACTATCAGAATATCATTAAGTGGGAAACAAACTGCAGAAAGCTTCATACAGATTTTGTGGCCTTTTGAATAGAATAACACTTTATGGTTATGTCTTTGTTTCGACAGTGTGTTTTGTATCTCTGGTCACTGAAAATCCTCTATCCAAAGACACTGTTTTTACTTCGTGGAAATCATGAATGTAGACATTTGACGGAATATTTCACCTTCAAACAAGAATGTAAGTAGCTCTCAGTGTCTATCATGTTTGTGTATCTTTTTTCCTCTCTCCGTCTTGATAATGCCATGTGTACCCCGGAGCGCTATTGGTAGAGATTACAGTTAATGCACCTGTCAGGACTGTTAATTCTGTATGGCAGCACAAAAAAAGGTGGAAATTATCTGTAAACAACTGAGGATGAGTTATTTTGGTACATACTATTTAATGTGCATGCTGTATAAAATTATTTTCTACAATTTTATTGGAGCTGCCACCAATGATTAATTTCAATTAGGTGTTTGATCCATAAAATGTCGATTAATGTTTGATTAATCGACTAAACATTGCATCTCTACCCTTAATTTTAGCAAATTTAGCAAATTCTACTTTTCATATTTTAGTGTACTAGTTTTGTAATTTGTTTGTGTTGTTTTGTAGCACAGCAACAAACCAACATGTTCTACTTATTTTATGTGCAAATGTACTATGTAAACACTGTTTCTGATTCATTTTTTCCATTGATGCAGCTGATTACATCTCTGTCTTCTGTCAGGTAAAATCAAGTACTCAGAGCAGGTGTATGACTCATGTATGGATGCATTTGACTGCCTTCCCCTGGCTGCACTCATGAATCAACAGTTTCTGTGTGTCCATGGTGGACTCTCACCTGAAATACACACCTTAGATGACATTAAAAAGGTAATGATACACTACCTCTGCACTACCAGATCTGACTGTACAGTATATTGGTTGAGTTTTTATAAAAACTGCATTTGTGCTTCTTTATGTTAAGTTGGATCGGTTCAAGGAGCCACCAGCTTTTGGGCCCATGTGTGACTTGCTGTGGTCTGATCCTCTGGAGGATTTTGGTAACGAGAAAACACAGGAATATTTCAGCCACAACACAGTGCGAGGTTGCTCCTACTTCTACAGGTGAGCTGTTTCTTCTTCTACTTCCCTGCAGCCACTCCAGGCCTCTGGACCATCTGGGTTATTAGGATGAACAATGTTGGTGTCCATACTCGGGCGGCTATGGCTCAGAATATAGAGCAGGTCATCCACTAATCCTTGGACAACACACTGAACCCCAAATTTCTTCTGAATGTGAATGTGTGAATGATTAGTTCCTAAACTGATGAGCGTACATCAGTGTATGAATATTGGTGATGTCAAGTCTAAAAGCGCCTTGAGTGGTCATAAGATGCACAAGTTGATTTACCACACTTAGATAATGACGAAAATAACTGCAAGGCTCTGAAATCCAAATTCTCTAGAATCAAAAGGATGCAAGTCAAAGTGTGAATCTCAAAATAATACAGCATGGCTCATAAGCTTAAAAAAGGTAACCGACAAGCTAAGTTAAGCTAAGCTCACAATACACAAGGTGGATACAAAAAATGGCCAATGGCTCACCTAGTAGAGTGGGCTCCCAACGTATGAAAGGCTGAGTCCTTTCTGCACCGACGCCGTTCTGACTCCGGTCTGTACTGTGCTAGTCGATCATGAACTCATCACAGCTATTCTGCTTCATTAGACAGAGTATGTACGAGATAGAAGAAGGCGGGAGAAAGGTAATGACATGCATCAGAGGACAGCACATAAAATGATCATTCCTCTGTTATACAAAGAACTGCAGGAGAACAGGGTGACATTTAACACAGAAACCATGTATTTATGTAAAGTCAACATCATTTTTATGTTTTCCAGTGAAAATAACACATGACCCATAACACCCTATTATGTAGATAGTTCCTGTGTCTATGAGTAAATGGGTTATATTACCTTGTGTTTGTCTGATAAGAGACTGTCTTTTTGACTTACAGACAGCAGATTAGCTGGGGGACCCGAACCTGGAATCAAATTAAAATAGAGGCAGAGAGAGAAGAATAAAATCTAAAACATAATAGACATAATAGAGGCAAATTGGGATTGTGTTTGTCATGCAACTATTCAACCATTGTGACAGAGCATGTAAAAGAAGGAGGAGTGAGCACTGTCCTAATATTGTTGTGAGATAGAAGAGAGCTATGGAAGTAGGTGGTGGTGAGGAAAAGAGATTAGGTGGCAGTTCTGGTGAGAGATTTCTTATTGAAGGTTCAGGACAGTACAGACCACTGCGTGGGAGCTGCAGGTCTGCTAAACTCACAAAACATAAAAGCAGGGAGATTTATTCCTCCACCGAAGGGGAAATTACATTTTGGACAATGTGTGCAGAATAATTGCAGTTCAGATTCACAATATAACCCAGCTGTAATTCTCATTTTGTTGTGTCTGCGGGTACACAGAGTCGTGTCAAAGGTGTGATATTAGGTGAAGTAGTTCTGCTGTTTAGTGCAGACCTTGACAGCAAATTTAAAACCATACTGACCTTTTGGCTTCCTCTCATAGAAGAATTTCTGGTCCTAACATATTTGAATAAGGTTTTTGTTTTGCTTAAAGTCTATTGTTTTCTGTTAGAGCTGCAAACAGAATTTGACAAATATTGTGATTACGATATGAGTTATTATGAGTTATTGAGATATTTGGAGGTAATTTTTGCATTTCATTTTCACTGAAAAACATAAAAATGAAGCTGACTTTACATAAATACAGTGATTTTTGTGAGGTCTGTACCAAACAAGCATGTTTGCTCAAGTCTGGAGAATATGATTTTTAGGCTTAGGCATCTCTGTAGCGCTACAATGCTTCATTTATAATGGTAAGTTGTGACATATCTTACCTCCTTTCGAGCAAATCTGAAAGTCTGAAAATTGATTTTATTACCAGATGAACTCAAACAAACTGTAACCACTGATTGCCTGAACCATCCAAAAACTTAGAACATATTATTCTTTGGAAAATTATCAACACATTAAGTCAAAACAAGCAAAACCTCATCTGATTGACTGATGAAGCGATGAATGGTGTATTGGCAGAGGTGGAAAGAGTACTAAGAAATTATATTCAAGTATAAGTACTTGTGTGTGTACATCCACTGTGGCTGCAACTTCAGACACACAAGCAAAAAGAGCTACAGTTTGTACATACTGCATAACATTATTCACCTGTCCGTACATCATTCATGAGCCTTGTGCACTGCAAAGTCCTCAACAACCTGCTCAAGGGTCAACTTCCAGTCCGCTTCAGGTTAGCCTCTACGTCCCATTATAGTATCCAAACTTAAGGTTGTACCAGGGACAATAGAAACAGCTACAGTGGATAAGATACAGTGTCTCAGACAATTTGTGGACAATTTTTGGACATTAGAGAAATGTATCTATATATGTGAGAGAGGAGCTTCGAGAGGATTGTTATATGGATGTGTGGAGGATGCTGCTATAATAGTCATCTATCTCCCCATGGCTTTGTTCTGCTTTCACTCCCAAACTTACCTCTCCATCATTATGACTCTTGCCAATTGTACAATAAGTATGCAGCACAGAGAATCACATTCTCCTGGGGATTTTTGGGAAATGTGAGACAACCTCTATCTGTAATAGAAATAGTTATCAGCAGGTTGAGAAAAAAGAAGGTACATTAAAATGCAATCAAATATAGTGGTATTATTTGACTTAAAGCTACATACTGACAAGGACTCTATAGCAACTACATTGTCAAAAAATAACAGTAAAAAACAAGTGAACCTGTGCACATGGACTGGCTAACCAGCCAGGTTGCTGCTAACTAAACAGCCTAGCATGAACAAGCGAGGTACTAGCTCTGCCAAACATATTTGAATCTTGGTGATCTTCTGGCAGGATGTGGAAGAGGGGGCAGGTGCAGTGGTGGACAAGGTGGTACTTCTTTCCTGTAGAGTCTGTAGTGACCAGAAGTAGCCCTCTCTCAGAGAGGGCAGATGTATGCCCTCATGGAGTATCAATACTGTTATAAGAATTTTTCAGAGTGACCCTTCAATAAAGAAGATTGGATTCGAAGTATCAAAGTTTAAGTTGAATTTATTATTCTTGTACAAGAAGGAGCGTTTAACAGTGCAACACACAGAAGGGGTTACAGAGAAAAAGGCTCCCTGTGGAGCTCTAACACTTGGTTCTTATACAATCCATAAAAGGGGACGTCTTGACCCTTGCAAATCATTAACACACAATTTACATACTTAGCATCCAAGCATTTTCTTTAGTTCCCTTAATCAGTAGTCAACATATCCTCACTGGCCTGTCTCTGACCCTGAACAGAACTTCCTCTATTTATATATTAACCTGAACTTTATCTCACCCTGCCAGCCTTAGCAACAAGGTCTCCTTAGAGAAGTGCAAACGAGACATGTAAAAAATAGGAACTCACATTTTAGGATTAAGACATCTGAAACACAGTATAAACCTAATTTTTGTAACAAATACAGCACTAAAAAAAGAAAAAAAACTATTTCTGACTATGACACATATTTGTGATACACATGATGTATAAATAAAAAAGGTCCTCTTACCTGAGGTCAGGGTGAGATTCCTGCTGTAGCTCATTTGAAGGGTCCTCATCAGGGTCCTGACTTGCTCAGCATTTCCTTGTCCTCTGGGTTCCATGACACATCACCAGGTCAGTGCATGAAAAAGAGGATGATTCAACATCACTGCGTGCAGGACTCAGCAGTAGGGTTAATGTCCGTTTCTCAAACATTTCTGTCAGAGTCCCCACACTGACTATCTTGGGCCATACTTGGATAGCAGGGATAAAAAAGGTCTATCCTATATACAACCCCAGGGACAGGGTCATGTTTACCACTCTGTTCATCAGCTCTTCTTTTAATAACACTGTAAGCGTCTGTGAACTGAGGACACTTTGCTGTAAGTGGAATGTTTTCCCATTCTTGCTTGATGTAGGATTGCTTAACACAATATCTCCCACTTGGACATTGCATCTCCCTTCAGTCTATTTTCTGCAAGTTTGAAGGGTGGCCAGATATTCTTGCCCCCAGCACTTCCACAATGTGTCAGCAAGACACTGGATATGCTTCCTCTGTTGCTTATAGTGGTCTAATATTGAAATCGCTGTGTGGAGTGGAAGTCGGATCCATCATTCTGGTCCAAAGCATTGTTGGTGTTAGGATCGTAGACGGCTCTGGATCAGACAACGGAGAAACCAGTGGTCTGGTAGGGCCAGCTTACATCCATGTGTCATGGTGCCTTCCTCCCATGAATTGGGAAGATTGAAGGTTTAGGAGCATACTTCGTCTTAGAGGTAGTTTTTTCGTTGAACACATCTTTTAAAAGTAAACAAACAAAACAGATTTCATAATTTCCAGTGGTGCAAAAAGTTGGCACGTCAACATGGCTCATGTCTTCAGTGGATGTTTCTCAAGTATTTGAATTTAGCACTGCAAGGAAAAGCTGTCAGCATCTAAAATGTTCAGAACAAAATTTAAGTTGCACACTTCAAGATGGAACTGTGGTGTGCCTGTCTCGATCACAGAGAATTTGATTGTTTCCCCAACGCTGGTGGATTTTGTCGCTTCAAGACAGGACACAGTTGCACCCTTTAAGGAACATTTTTAAGGCCTTTACTCAGAACTGGGAAGATATTTCCCAGAATTAGACAAAAGCTTTAAGTGGATTAGAAATCCATTTGGGGATAAAACACACATCAAACATGTCAGTTCAAAGCTCCCGCCAAGAGAGGTTTGACAGCCTTGTGAGCATCGCATCTGATGGGACTTTAAGAGAAAGGTTTGACAGACTTTTTGGTCCACCTCCAACCTGAGCATCCCGAGCTGACTGAATCGATGCACTTACCAACCACCTACAACTGTGAACTTGTATTTTCCACACTGATTGGTCTGAATACAAAGCAGTGCAACAGGATCAACGTGGACTCCGACATGAGAATAAAACTCTACAGTTTGGAGCCATTGGAGATGGAGACATTGTTTTGCTGATGTCTCAGCACTAGGCTGTGATTTGTAATGTACTGCTGAAGCAGGCTTGTATTGTTTTGGGGATATTTGGGAGTTAGGTGGTCCATCGTCTGAAAAAGTTTGAGAAACACTGAATTGAACAAATAATATGAATTACCAGCACATAAAGAGTACGGTCTAGACCTGCTCTATATGGAAAGTGTCCTGAGATAACATTGGTTATAATCTGGTGCTTTATAAATAAGAATTGAACTGAACTGAATGAACTGTACATGCAAACACACACTGATGCATTGAGCGGTGTTATTGGACTCCCCAAACATGGTTCCATGAAATCAATATGGAGCATTTTTCACAAGTTGACATACAATTGCTTACTCTTCAGAGCTGAGGGGAGAGTTAGAATTTTTTTTTCAGTAAATGCCAGGCATGCCTGCTGTAGGTTCTACTGTGATGATGTGTGTGAAATTAAAATGGATGTAATGTAGAACACTGACTCCTCATGTCAGATAATGAAGTTTTTCCTGTCTCCTCGTTTGACGAAACAATTTATTGTTAGTGGTTTATTGATTTATTGAAACAATGCTTTAATGAAATAAATGCCCTAGTATTTTAAAGAGGTTTTGGATACATCACCATATAAACCCTTAAAAATAAAGGTTTGAATTAGAACCTGAAATGGTTATTCAGATGCCATGGGGGAAACGTATACCTATTGGTTCTTCAAAGAACCATTTAATATCAAGTTCTTCCCAGAATTGGGTGTAAATAGTTTTTTGTCCCTGAGTTCACTCAAGGTGCGATAAAATTCATTTGAATTACAATCTTTAGTTTTCCATGCAACACTGGGTAAATGAGACATTTAGTAAATCACATTACTAACTCGCTAAAATGTAGTTGTCGACTATTACCCTTTACAATTATAAATGCCACCACGACAATAACTTACAAGTTATTTTTTTAACAAAATCATACACATGTACTCCTACTAGGGAAAAAAAAGATTAATAAAGATAAAAAGTTTCTTTAAAGCACCTAAAGTGCTGCAATTGTGACTTAAAGAACTAGTTTTATGCATTCAATTCCCCAAAGAGCTTTAAACAGCAAAAAAAGGTTCTTAAGGATAAAAAAGTTCTCCAGAGAACTCAAGTTATGAAAAAAGTGTTTCTGTTGGAGGCACAGCACAACTGTAGACATTTGGATATTGCAATGTAGTGATGTTGTAATGATGCATTAAGTCTATTGTTACATAATACTGGCTACACCTCATGCTACGTTGATCGACCAGCTGCTAACCAAGTTTAATTTGTTTTGCACTAATTACAAAAATGTGATTCAGCTTAGTGATCAGGAATATGGTTTTATCTTGGTGGAACATGAATGTGATGACTAGCAGCCTGAAAAATGGATTTTCCTTAAGGTAAACACACAACACAGCGCCTCCATCGCTCTGTCCCTTTTGCTCATACTCACTTGTCAGATGTCTCGCTCTCTCTCACACACAGGCTCACCAACACATAATTCTGTGTTTTCACAACGGAGAGAGAAGGAATGTGAGCCGCTGTGTGTGCTGTTCTCCTTCACACTAATCAATACATATCGGCGCAGACAAAAAATAAATGGGTGACAGTGTATATTGGGATATTTGTTTTTGTTATTACATGCCATTTGTGCTAATATTGTGATTTTAAAATACTGTTTTGCAGCTAATACTAAGGGTGATGTAAAGATTGCAAAGTTATAAATACGTCGTGGATGTGTTTTTAATAGAAGCAGTTATATAAAATTTTTGAGACCAGCATTTTTGCAGGGTGCACTGTCAGCCATAGTGGAAAGAGTTACAGCATATTCATGTAGCTATTCCTGCCATTTATATAGTGGCCGCAAAGGGAATGTTAGAAATGTGACCTAGATAATATGGGGATGGCACAGTTTCACCAGGTGCTCAGGCCACAGCAGTCGCCTTGTTTTTCTTTTTTACTTTTGAGCTCATAAATATTTGAAACACTTCTGAAAGTTTGATGGGTCGGTGGATGGCAGCCACTAAAAGACAGTGCCGGATGAAAGGATTGTTGCTGGGGAGGATGCTGTTGTTGCCGCAGGTGCGGAAAATATAAAATGACTGGTGCCATTTCATCAATTCATGGTCAGAAAAGTAACAATAACCATTTTGTTGAGTGATTAATCATTTTGATAATTTATAGAGAAAAAAAGAGCTCCTCTCATCTGCTGTTCCTTTTCTTTTTTCTTGAGGTGCTGCTCAATTGAGGGCATCCATTGTTGCACTTTAAAATGGCTAATCAAACTGTAATCTCCTTTTTTATGACCCAGAAGACACAGTTTGAAGGGATGCTACAGATTCTGAATGACATAACGAATGACCTTCTAGATATTGCATAACAACTGTGATGAGAGCTGCTAAATGGAAGGCTACATTCACACTACAGCTGGAAGTGTCCCAATTCTGATTCCTTGTCATTACTGTGTGACACAGGTCAGGTTTCCTGTGCACTGTGCAATCTTGTATTTTCATTTTAAATTGGAAACAGATTTTGGTCATTAAATCCATCCATAGCTATATGTGTCACTCTAGTCTGTCACATAGTCAAGTGTTTTTTTGAGACAGCTCGTTGTCCATCTGGCCAGAAAAGCATGGAAGACAGCTATGGCATGTAGCCAGCAGAGGATAACAATACCACATTTCTAATTAGTCTTTGGGAAATGGTTCAGTTATAAGAAGCACCAGAGATGTTGTATTATAATTAAATCAAGACTGCAGCAAGCTTCCTCCATCAGGACATCACAAAGACATGTGGAGAACACGCAAACTCCACACCGAAAGAATGGACACCTAAATGGACACCTTATTGCAAAGGATGCACTGTATACTGAATAAATACGTATGTAGCAACAATGCAGTGCTACAATGCAATGTGTGAGTCCCCGCCTGAGGCACTGCACCTGTCAAGTTGAAGTCAGTGGGCTGACTTCCTCTTGCAGGGTTAGTTTGTTTTTTATTGCAACAGGTAGCGGTTGGATTGTACTTTCACACCCTTGCGTCACCCACAGAAAGGCTTTCATGAATGCATTTATGAGTGATAAATCTTCCTTCTCTGGTGTGGTAAAACTGAATGTGAAATTAGTAACCTGCAGCTTTAATGCAGATCTGTGGTGTGATGGAAAATTTGTTTTAAAATTCTGTCAAGTCATGGTGAGATTTGCTAACTCTGCTCTTTTATTTTACAGACCATCGAAAGCATTTTCAGTGACGTCTCTTGCTCTTTTCCAGTTACCCAGCTGTGTGCGAGTTTCTACAGAGCAATAACCTATTATCAATCATCCGAGCGCATGAAGCACAAGATGCAGGGTATGTTATCCTGACAACACACATAAAAAAAAAACCCACACAAATATTAATAGATTAATGTTTACATATTAAAGAACAAGCTCTGCTCTGTTTTCTTTTTTCTTACCTTCACCTGACCACACTGAAGCTACCGGATGTACCGTAAAAGTCAGACCACTGGATTCCCGTCACTCATTACCATCTTTTCAGCACCAAACTACCTGGATGTGTACAACAACAAAGGTCAGAAAATCTCTGTATTCATTTTGTAGCCATCTCAATCACAGAAATGGACAGAGTGATATTAAGTTATATAAAATACATGTTTTCCTAATCACATAATTGTAATAATTATATCATATAAATTACAATATCCACAATTTCTATGGCTATAAAGTAGGCACATCTTGAGAAAATTATAGTGTTAAATTTGATATTACAACAGTAAACGGTCAAACAGAGGTGGGACAGTTCCTGTATCCCTATAACTCTGGCATGACTGACCACCACTATGGCCTCCTCCAACTCGCCTATTAAAATGGCTTCAGCAGCACAAACTTGAGTGTATGGGGTAATGTAACCGCACTGAGCTTGTGAGCAGGCATCAGGGAGACCCTGCTTGTTTGTGTTCTCATCTGTGTCTTGGTTGCTATGGGCTTTGGGAGATGGGGAGTGTGGGAGGGACTGTCAGCATCGCTGACTATCTCCATGTGTGTTTATCCCTCTCGATGTAACAGTGTCAGCAATCCTTGACCTCAGCTAGGCCATCTAGTGGTTGAAAATCCTCATTCTCTCCTTTGGCTTTATTCTCAGACTGCATGTTACAGATGGGGCTGTTCAAAAAAACTGGATAACACCGTGAATACATTTGAAGATAGCGTACGGAAAACATGCATATGGCTATGACAGACAAAGGCAAAATGTGTGCTGTGTACTGTGCAGTCTGCCTATGCTCTAAATATTTTTTGTTATGTAAGTTTAGACTTGTACACCACATCATTTACTTAAAGTCATCTTAAGTCTCTTAAAATCATTTTGGAGGCTATTAACCAAAAATGTACCTGCTCATTCAGAGGGTGAATGTATGAAGTTTAAGTACTACAAATTAAAACAACTCTGTGTAGAAATTGGTATTTTTGTGACTTTCTCTTCAGGCTCACAGTCCAGGCAGCCCAGCTAACAAATGGCGCTAACATTAGCTAACATCAGCTACAGTTGGCAGCAGTTTACTTTATGGTCCATCTGTGAATCAGGAGACATTAGAAGGAAAAACAGAAAAACATTTCTCCATAAAATGTGATCCAGTTTCACCAAAATCAGTGAAATAGTCAGAGGTGTATGACAGACACAGCATTCACCCAATTACACATCAGTGTAGCATCAAACTGATTTAGAAATGTTATTTTGTGGTAGAGAAGGTACAAAGTGTGTTTTGAGTTGTGTTTAAGGTTTGTCAAGTTTGTTTTCATTTAACCATTCTCACCACCAGTGCTCCACTCTTCAACATTTTATGATTATACTTAAAAAACTACTTGTTGTATATGTATATATGCAAAAGGTTGGTCATCAGGTTATAAGACTCCTTGAGATTTAAGAAGAAACTCTGTCTCTCTTCTTCTTCCCTAACAGCTGCTGTACTGAAATATGAAAATAATGTCATGAACATCCGACAGTTCAACTGCTCACCTCATCCCTACTGGCTGCCCAACTTCATGGATGTCTTCACCTGGTCTCTGCCATTTGTTGGAGAGAAAGGTTTGAAGTCTTGTGATTTATGTCAGGTGTTTTAACACCACATCCTAATGTGTTATCTCCGTGGCTTATTGCTCAGTGACTTCATGTTTTGCTTCCACTCTATTTCTTCCCCCAGTCACAGAAATGCTAGTGAATGTGCTGAGCATCTGCTCTGATGATGAGCTCATGAATGATGAAGATGAGATCTTCGATGGTAAGAAGTCTTGTGTATTATGATTTAATAATTAATTTGTTTCTTTTATGAGTGCATATTGGGTTCAATTCAAACTCCATACACTGAACCAGGTCTCGTGTGAATTAAAATTCTTAAGTTAAACCACATCTTTGATATAAAATGATGAGGTCACTGACACATAAATGTGCCTATTTAAGATTGAGAGGAGCAACCATTTAATGCCTGAGATGTAAAAACATGTTTTTTGAAAGTTAAATATGTCTTTAATGATGCGCGGCGTCCAGAAAAATGATAGATTTTGGTAAAAAAAATTGGACAATCGCAAAGTCTAAGTGATACCGGCTTCATGGAATGACTCGTGTATATTCATTTCTTCCCAGCTAATGCAGCTGCAGCACGCAAAGAGGTGATCAAAAACAAGATCCGCGCTATTGGGAAAATGGCCAAAATGTTTTCAGTTCTCAGGTATAGACTTTATTTTTGTGTTTGGATGTGAGTATGACTGTGTTGTTTTCCAAACTTAAAAATGTATGAGGTGTTTCTGTGGGTGTAGAGTGAGTGTGTGTCAAGTCACACATTGTATGTGTACACAAAGTTTTTTTTCCGCTTTGATCAGATTTCAGGGAAGTTTTCTCACCTGTCTGCCTGTCTGTGTGTTCCCTGCAGAGAGGAGAGTGAAAATGTGTTGACGCTTAAGGGCCTGACGCCCACTGGCATGTTGCCGAGCGGGGTTCTCTCTGGAGGCAAACAGACACTGCAGAGCGGTGAGTACAAGGCCCAGCCTTTCTCTCCCCTTTACTCCATCTTGTTCGTTTCATTTCTTCATCGTCCTTCTCAGTTCTACCGTTGGTCTTACCTCTCTCTTTCTTTATCTCCTTTTTAAATGTAGAGCAGCCAGCAAGCTTTGTTTGAGTCTCTTAGCGAGGCTCTCATCACATTTAAGATCTAAGAAGCTAATGTTACAGACAGAAACAGTGTTGCAACATTTCTGTCTAGAGCAACATCAGTCTTATGATGTAGTGTAACAGTGTTTCTACTGCCTTATCATATGTCCTATCCGAGTACCAGACAAAGAAAGAAGTCCTCCCACATCCATGCCTTAAAGGGCTATTGGGGTTATATGAGATACTTAATTATGAGGTGGTGGTCAGCATGCTCATGGCTCTGAAAAGCAAACAGAAATCCCGACATGGAAATGGGAAAGGGCCAGCAGAAAAAAAAATATTTTAGACATAAACTCCTTACTGCTTCACCTTGCTGTCAGACAGTCCTTTTCTTTGACGCTTCATTGTCTCAACCATAGAACTTAAACCCAACACCTAAGCCCAACTGTGCCACACATGGCATACTATGCCGCACATCTGATGGCAAGCTAGAATGATGAGAACATGCTCACCAGTAGCTTACCAATGACAGCAGAATGGACAACGTAAACGTGACGTCACTCGTAGGTTTCCAAAACGTCGCTTTGAAGCTCAAAATATGTGACTCTGGCGGCCACCATGTTGGTCTTCTGCTTCCCAGCTAATATAAAAGTTGGCAAAGATGTAGATCATTGGCGGAGCTAAGATGGGACGAATGATGCCTGGGTCCTCAAACAGGCCATTTGTAACAGCGCCAAACTGTCAATCACAGCATACACACTGTTAATTCTGCATAACTTTAAGCCTAAATATAATTTGAAATGGTGATTTAAAAAACATTCAGTCTCAGTACAGTTGTTATGAACGGGGAAATTAGCTATAGAGACCAAAACTGTTTTTGTACCAAGTTGGACATTTTAATACGGCGATTATGAACCCTGAAATGTTCTGTAGCCAGCCTCAAGTGGCCACTCGAGGAATTACAGTTTTTGGCACTTCCCCATTGCCTTCATTTCCCATCCATGGAGATCGCCACTTGTATCTTACTCAAAGATGCTTCGACTGGACTGGGGGAGCTGAGAATTGAACCAGCGACAATCCAAGTAGAGATGAGTCGCTCCTCTACCTGATCTGATGTCTAGTGCAAAGCCAGAACGAGTCATTTCTGTCCACTTTACCAAAACTCTACTACAGTACAGTCTCTACCTGTTGCTCTTTCCTTCTCATTATCTTTGTCACTCTCTCTGTGGATCACCCATGACGCTATTCTATATTAACACTAATTCTCCAAGTATTAACGCATGACATTGCTCTGAGTTTGGCTGCATTGCCAGTGAACATGAATATCTCATCTGGCCTGACGTGAACCGCCGTTTTGCTGGAGGGCTGCGTTTTACATTTGCATGGCTTTATCAGGAGTAACCTGCTCCCCTCCTCCCCCCCTCAGCCACAATTGAAGCCATTGAAGCCATCGAGCTGCATGATGAGGACAGAGAAGGTAAACATGTGCTCCACATCCCACCCCTCTCAACATATTGTCAGGGTTTCCTGCTCCAGAGGCCACCCCATGCAACTCATGCACTCAAGAGCTCACACAATAACAACTCCATCAAGCAACATTTCACAGGACAGGTTGATGCAAGAGAGATGGGATCCATTTAGAGCTGAGAATTCTGAGATTTAGAACTGATATTTATTTTGTAATGAAGAATTTATAGGGAATTGTTTTCTAATGGGTTCCTTTCAGGGTGGGAAGCTGCTATGGGATCACACTCTTGTCACTATCTGGTATTTTGAGGCACATACTGAGGGGGGACCGTTGCACACTTGGTGCACTCCTGTTCAGATCAAAAGAAATCCAAGGTTCCTCCATGCAAGTCAGTCTTCTCCTAGCTTTCATCACTCCACCAACAATCACTGTAGCACATATTTGGAAGTGGTCGTTGTAAACTAGGACAAAAGCTCAGTTTTTAAAGGCATCAAGGCATGTTTATGATAAATTAAAGCACTGCTAAGTCATGTTCTGCTAAGACATGCATGACTAAAATACTTCATCGTTTTTAGTTTGGGCTTGCAAATGGCCTCCATTTTGTCCTTAAAAGTGTTGCATGCACGAGAACGAGAAACAGGCCGGGGCATCAACATGAAATATGCATTGTGAATACTTAGTTTGCTCGTGATATGTCTGAGGCGAGGCTCACTAACCAAGAAACCTCATAGCATTAGCACCGCATAACATTCATCTTATCTGATCTAGGCAGCAGGACTGCAGACATTTGCATTTATTGTTTAGAAATGTATTTCACAATAATGGTGTGTTAATTGAGTCATATGTTTGGATAACTGACACAGGTTATACAGGTTGTCACATCTTTCTTCCTTAATTTGATGTATTTTCTGTATAAACTGGATACTGGGTTGGGTGCGAGGGAGCACAAGGAATCTCTGAAGTGTTAAATTGTAGCTGACAGTGACATTTTAAAGGTCCAGTGTGTCTGTTTTAGGAGGCTCTATTTACTAAATATGGCAGAAATTGAATATAATACGCATAACTATGTTTTCAGTTCATGCATTTTAGTTTAGTTCATTAGAATAAGACTTTTATATCTACAGATGCTGCAAGTCCACCCACTGATTGACCCACGTGTGTTTTTTGGTTACATAGCCTGGGAAATCCCAACAGTATTTAATATTTTGAAGGAAATACACAATCTGAAATAAGGAACAGTCTGAGTGTGTGCCATTACAAAGAAAGCTTGTTCCCTTAATGTGTGTTTTATCTTTTCAGCCATCCGTGGGTTCTCGCCCCAACACAAGATCACCAGCTTCGAGGAGGCTAAGGGCCTGGACCGCATCAACGAGCGCATGCCGCCTCGCAAGGACGGGGTGAACCACGTGGGTCTCTCCATTGGAAATATGAATATGTCGGAGGCAAACGGCACGGATGACAACAGCAACATCCAGTGATGTGCTGTCTGTGAGCCTCAGAACCGTTGCAGCTGTTGCGCCGTGCAGCAAGACATTGCCAAATTCAGGCCTCAGAGCATGGAAATAAACCAGGGCCACAGACAGAACATGAAATCCGCAGCAAATCTAAAACAGGGCGTTTTTTTCATGAGAGTATGTTATCGCACAGTTTGGGGGAGGGGTGGGGAGCTGGGGATAAGGAGAGGCCAGCGGGCTGCAGCTTGACTGGTTGAAAGTTGTTTCTGACTGTTGTTCCCCTTTCTCAGTTCAATTACAGACTGAATTGTTGGCGGTTGTGTTGTTCTGAGTGCTGACAAACGTCTGCTCCTTTATTACAGGGTCTAACAGAAGGCATAACTGCAGTATCCACGGCACAAAAATCATTTTAATGTTTCATAAAGTGGTTATTATGAATCACTCACAAATTCCCCTTATGAGGAAACTGATCTTACATGTTTACCTACATGTGTTACTAGTAATAACAAAAAGATGCATAAGCATAACCTCTGAAAACTTGCAGTGCTAGCAGTGCAGTCTTACCAGTTTAGGGAGGGAAAGAGGTCAGTGTGCCCACTGCACTGCAGATACCACCTATGGTAAGTTTCACTGCTGTCCAGGACTGCTCTCAGTCTTCCCCTTGCAAGTTCCACAGGTTACTGTTGGTACCTCAGTATCACAGATGAAACACCAATATTTAACATCTGAAAATTATCTTACACGAAGATGCAACTTCCTCATCATACCTACGTGAATCTCAAAGGGTTATATTTTTATTCACATAATCCTACAGTTATTTTCTTCCCTTCCGTTCAATGTTCAACATCAGAGAAGCATGGCATTTTATCAAGCTATACCTCACACGTGTCATGAAATTCACTTTCTGGAAAGTGGACACTTGACACATGATTCCTGTTTCTGAACAACAGAGGAGATTTTGAACCATGGGACACACCCTGCTGCCACACACTACCTGATTATTTCTCACCTGCTTGTTGCTAAAGAGAAAGTAGAACACCATGTGCTGTCACTCAAATATACATCAGTGCCCTTTGAGTTTTTGCACATTTTGCTGTGCTGTAAATTCAATGAGATATCACGTTTAAGAGCTACACAAAGTACTATATCAGAGTGAGAAGGAAATTCTACAAATTTGTTAATGCATACAAATGAAACAGTAGAGTATTTAACAAACACACACCACTGTGTCATTTGGAAAAAACAAGCATCCTGAAATTTAAGGGATTTGAAAAATCTGTCCCGAATAGAGAATTTAGTTCATTTATGCTACTTTATGCTAAAAAAAAATGAATTTAATGTTCTGATAAGTACTTATAACCAGACATTTGGTTTATGAATCCACCCATATTACATCTAAGTGTGTCAATCATATATCATTTCTATATTTTTATATCAAATTTTCTAATCTAATTCTAAAGTGAACCCACACTGTGATCCAGATTAAACATCAATTACCATGTCCAAATATTGTGTAATACTTTTATGAAAAGCTCATTTGTGTCGCACTGAAGCGGACTGAGAGAAGAGAGAGAAGAAACTAAATTTAAACAGGAAACATTCTGGTTCTTTCAAAATAAAATCATTTGGGAAAGTCGAAATCAGTGAAGCCCCAACATCGAGCAAAACATACTATCACATAAATTTCTAGAATTTCCTTTCATACATGAATATTTTTTCTACTTTATATTTGTTCTTTCTATTTATTGCTAACGGTATGTGAAATAAGGATGGACAAAAAGTGATTTTAACACAGCATCTATGGTATGGAACGCATCAATGCATGCAATTAAGTTCCTAATTGTTATGTGAGATTATACTTGTGATAGTTGTGTTTCAAATAGTAAAGTTGAATTCTTTCATTTTTGAATTATAATTGTAGTTTGATTTGTCTTGTTTTATAACTTTTATAAATAGGCTTCCTTTGATTGTTTTTTCTGCGTTTTTTTTATTTTTTATTCCGTTGTTTGTTTCCACTGCTTTTCATTTTATGTTCATTTACTGGACGCAGAGATGAAAACTTGTGTTTCTTTTTTGTTTTGTACTGATGTACAGAAAATGTTCAATGGTATGAATGAATATAATCTCAGTGAAAAGCAACTTTCAGGCTGCCAAAGCATGATAGCATGGTTTTCAGACATAAATGAAGTGGACACAAAGAAAATCATGTGTCACACTTCAATTTAAAAGGAAACATTGTACTATGGTTATATTTACTGCTGATATTATTATAATTATTATTATCATTATTATTATTATTATTATTGTTACAGGTTAGCTTATGGTTATTTTCCTTCCTCTGTTTCTGGTTCTTGTAAAGTCGACATGCATATTTCAACAAACAAATATAATGGATCTTATCTTGCAACATTTTTTTATTATCTATGGAAATCTGTTTTTGCATTTGACTTCCTAAATGATGAACACATTGTAAGCATGCCCTATGGGACAAATCACATTTTTTACTCTTGAATAAAATATGCATGAACAAAACTGCGTTGTTTCTAACTCACTGATGGAAGTATGGATGCAAATTTTAACTTTCACCCTGACTCACATCAGGTGAGTGTCTTCCTTGTGTGTAATGTAGCCAAACAAGAAGATTTACAACAAAGATGATTTCTTTCACACTGCAGCGTCAAAATGTGTAATCCTGTCAACAATATTTGTTTAATGAAGACAGTTTGTCACTTGTCAGCTAAATATGCTTGTTTTTGTTTTCACCAGGCTAAAATCAAAATCTCTGTTACCTTCCTGCTGGTTTCTCATCCTGCCACTGCAGTCAAAGGCAGCAATGTGCCAATTACAGACTAAATAAATCATTTCGTACATTATTCAAATCATTATTGAACGCATCACGTGCAAGAATCCGAGGTACCGTGAATGCAGCAGCCGCATACTGTCAGTGAAGTACACCTGCTGATGTAACTCAGCCTCGGTTTGATAAGTACCGTCATATGACAGACAGAACACGATATGAATCAATAAAATCAGACTGACCTGCTCAGAAACAGTCAGAAACAAACAGTCAGTAACATTTTGACTGCTTCTGCACATCTCAGAGAGCTCACCTCACCGGATGTGACGTCGTCGCTCCTGCCTAGCCTCCACCTCTTGTCCAAAGGGAGTCCAGTTTAATGTAACTGGGGTGGCCCTCTCTCGCTTTAAACGTTAACACAACGTTCAAACAGCGTTCAGACTCTAAAAATGCGCGAGCTGCAGGCTCGTTTGCAGTCTGACAACAACCGCCATCGCGTGCGAACCGGATACTGCGAAGGACTGTGAGTGACCGCGGGCTCGGAGCTAGCTAATGTTACGCAGCTGTCTGAAACCGAAGATAATCGTGCTATCCGCCGTTAGCCGGAGCTGGAGAGGCTCGCCTTGCCATATTATTATTGACGCACATTGCACAGGTACCGACCCTCTATAGACGGCAACTGGACCGGCAAAACGAACCCGGGACGCTGACATGGACAAAGACGAAGCAGACCGGCTGATAGAGAAGGCGAAGCTGTGTTTACGGTCCGGATGGAAAGATCGGGCGCTGCAGCTGCTATATGAAGCCCAGAGTATTTACCCCAGCACCCGGGCCAGAGGTAAAATTAGACTACGCACATTCTGCAATGGCAGTTTGACCGGCTAACGTTGGTAAACCGGCTAACGTATCCCTGTGTAATAATATCTGTGTCAATGCATTTTCATATCAGAGGATGGTGCAGAGGTTTATTATTTATAGATGAGGACATAAATGTAATAAAAAGTGTGAGCTAACTTTTTCATATTTAAAGTGTCTCCGGGCTGCATGCTGACAGGCAGGCTGTCCAAATCTGACAGTTGGCTTACTTTACTTAATTGTTTTTGCAGTCATGACATCATAACCATGATTCATTTGTCATATTACTCAGATTTCATCATTACTTTAAGGCATGGAGGTCAGTGAGTCCAGAACATTTCAACAACTTTGAATATGTGCCGTCACAAAAAGCATCAAACACTCTGATGAAACAAAAGGAAGACCAAGAGTTACCTCTGCTGCAGAGGAGAAGTTCATTACAGTCACCAGCAGCACCTCAGGTTAGAGCCCTTATAAATGCTTCACAGAGAGTTCAAGTAGCAGATACAGCTCAACATCAGCTGTTCAGAGGAGACTGTGTGAATCAGGCCATCATGGCTGAAATGCTGCAAAGAAACCACGTCTGAGGGAACAAGAAGAAGAAGAAGAAACTGCTTCTTCCTGCGGCTACTTTGAAGAATCAAAAATCTGAACCATCCATTATCTGTGACCGCTTATCCTCTGCAGGTTCACGGGAGGGCTGGAGGTGCACCCTGGACAAGTCGCCAGTTCAGTCACCAATTAACTTATTATTAACTGCATGTCTTTGGACTGTGGGAGGAAGCCAGCAACAAAGCAACAAAATCAAACCATCGAATGAGACGGTGTGTCCAGACGCTTCTGTGCATGTGTATGTCTGTGTAGGCAGGTAGATGACACGTGGAACCTGGTGAAACATGAACTAACGGAGTTAACGAATAGTTTGATTGTGAAAATACTACCGCTTTCAACTTCACCACATCGTAACACCTATGGGAGATTAAGGAGCGATGTGTTTTACAGCCCTCTCCACCACCGTAAACACCAAATGAAGGCTTTTGGAAGAATGCTGTTCATGCAACTGAGTTTCAGAGCTGTATGCCTGCACACTCTGTCAAAGAGCATTGTGTGTGCTCAAACACCGTAGTCACATCATCCATGTTGGGGTTTTCTTTGTATTTGTCACCTATCTATATTTACAGGACCTGCCATATAGACTTTTGTTTGTGATCATGGCTGAACTGTCAGTTGACCTGAGATCCTGTGTTCTTGTTTGTAGTGCTAATAGATGCCATATTAAGGAATGGAGGTGCTGCTGCGTCAGAGGCGAACCACGTGCCCCCGCCAACAGGCTGGAGAGACGAGGACATTGGACACAATGAAACGAGTAACGCGAGTGGCGACGAAAAGAAGAGCTACACTGAGGATCAGCGACAGGGTGTTCTCAGGTGCACATACGTTTTTACATCTTCGACATGAGTTATCTTATCTACAGAACTTACAGAACTTTTCTATGTGGATTGTGTGCCAGTATGACTATGCAGAGGTGCTCAGAAGGCTGCTTCCTTAACCTGTTATACCTGCACCATGTCCCAGGAAAAGCAACATGAATTGGGAACAGCTCTACAACCATAAGGCAGACCGTAGCAGTCCAAAGTTTGGACACACCTTCTCATTCAATGTGTTTTCTTTTATTTTTATGATTTTCTAAAGTGTAGAAACACTGAAGACATCCAAACTATGACGGGACATATGGATTATGTGATAAACACACAAAATCTGTTTTATATTTTATATATTTTTGCTTTGATGGCAACTTTGCACTCTCTTCTCTCAGTCAGCTTCATGATTTGTCACCTGGAATGGAGTTCTCATACATGCTGAGCACTTGTCTGCTTTTCCTTCACTCTGCATTCAGACTCGTCTGACTAAACATTATATTTTCATGTAGCCATGTTACAAATCACATAAATCTTTAAAAAAAAAAAAAAATATTTAATAAACACAATAAATGTTGATCAGTTTGTTAGTGTCAGTACTTTGGTACGGCCACTAGATGGTGACAAAGAGCCACAGCTCTGAGCTCTCAGAGGGACTCTGTGTGTGTGCATTAAAATGGCTGCTGACTCCCTCTGACGGACTCCAGGACAGAAACATGAGCAGCTGAAAGCTTCTGTGCGGTGGAACCGGGAGGTTTCTGTGGCATATTCTGCCCAAAAACGTGGATTTGTGTCAGTGTGACCGTCGCGCGTGAAGTTTGCCTCAAACAGCCGCTGTGTTTGTGTGCTTGGAGTCTAGGTGCGTTTAAGGTCACTGAAAAACTCGGAATTTCTAGCTCCGGGTGTTCCTATTTATGTTGTTGTGACCTGGCCTTAAATGTAATTATATATATATATATATATATATATATATATATATATATATATATATATATATATATATATATATATAGTATCATATTTACCTTTCTGTTTGCATAAAAGTATGAGATTGATAATCATATCATTACTATTGATTAGGTTATCATCTTTCATCGTGTTTTTTTGAAACTTTGCCGCGTGAGGGTCTTTAGGGCTTAAACAAATAAGTTTATTCAAGAATATTTAAGTGGAATATTCTTCTCTCACACACTCTGTATTACTTCCCACAGTATTGTTAATCACAGTTCTCTGCTGTATATTCTGCATTATACGTCAGAAAAAAATCAGTTTTCATATCTGCACATATTGGACAACATACAGGCAGATACCAGTGTGTCTGTGATATGTTATTATCAATATCTTTGTAAAGTGTATACACACTTAAAAACCTGCTGAGTTTGAGAGAGTGTACCTTTTTTTTGAACCATGTTTCACGTTCATGATGCTCTTTGTTTTTGCAGGATAAAGAATTGCAAAGACTTTTATGAAATCCTCAGCGTTCCCAAAAACGCCAGCGATGAGGATTTGAAGAAGGCGTACAGGAAGTTGGCCCTCAAGTTCCACCCCGACAAGAACTTCGCTCCAGGAGCCACCGATGCTTTCAAAGGTATGAGGAGAACGGGGGGAGGGGAGGGTATGTATTTGGTATATCCCAGTATGTATTTAATACCCGCCATGATTAAATGTTTACCTTTTCTCCCAACAGCGATAGGCAACGCTTATGCAGTGCTCAGCAATCCAGAGAAGAGGCAGCAGTATGATCAATATGGAGATCAATCCGCATCTGTGAATACACCCCAACAATCCAGCAACAGTCGCCATGGATACCACCGAAGTTTCCACAGAGACTTCGAGGCCGACATATCCCCCGAAGAACTCTTCAACATCTTCTTTGGAGGACGGTTTCCCACAGGTGAGCTGTAGTGTGTGAGCATTTTGTTGGTCAACAGTGACTTCAGATGCAGGAGCTCCACAGACTGTGATAATTCATATTATCATTATTATTATTATCTCCAGGAAATATCCACGTGTACACCCACCAGGGAGCCTCCTACTCTCAGTTCTATCAGCCTCGTCGTCGACGTGCCTATGAGAGGCGTGAGGAGGTGGTGGAAGAGAACCAGAGTCAGGTCAGTGACTCACAAAACATAAAGAGAAATCCCCGTTAACCAGCCAGAGTTTTCTGCTGTGATCACCTTTTAGTATTTTTTACCTTTACCATGCACAGAGAACTGCAGCAAAATAAGCATTTTGATTTCATGCTATTCATTTCCTTTGTCATGGCTTCAAAGACACAACAGTCCTGTGCTGGCATGAGTACAGTGTATCAGTGCTGTCTACATAAAGTTTTATGCTTTCTAATCTTCCCACAGAATACCTTCACAGCGTTCCTGCAGCTTCTCCCCGTGCTGGTGTTAATCCTCATATCAGTGTTTACTCAGATGATGGCCACTAACCCTCCCTACAGTCTCTTCTATAAGCCGTGAGTGTGTCGTACCATCAGCCTTAAACACAGTGACAGTACATGGCAGTACATTCTAATGGTGTGTTTTTAATGGTGTCAGGGCCATGGGGTTGGTGGTGTCCAGGGAAACGCAGCACATGGGCGTACCATACTACGTGGATAAAAGTTTCGAGAAGGAGTACCGCGGAGCCGCGCTGGGCGAGCTGGAGAAAACCATCGAGAGCGACTACATCGAACACCTACAGAACAGCTGCTGGAAGGAGAAACAGCAAAGTAAGCAAGCCGCTCATCCGCTTTTGACGGAGAGTCTGTCATAAGCACACACATTTATACTGCATTCAGTCAGTCACAAGTGCAACATTTTGGAAAATATGCATGTGTGGGAATCTGCTTTCTGATAGAGAGCTGGCTGATAAGAACAATACTGCTCTCATATATGTAGGTTAAACATTGCTGCAGCTAGGGGCGGTTGGCAGTAGCTAGCTGGAGTCTCTGCTAGTTGCCTGGCAACTGGTCCCACCCAAGAAATATTCACATAACCCCCCCAGTAAAAGAGCAAATTGATGGTTTTTCACATGATACATTATGTTGTGATCTTCAGAGAAGCTGGCTGATGGATTTTGTGGCTGTTTCCAGTCCTTATGCTAAGCTAAGCTAACTACCCCAAAAGCATCAACTGTTCCCTCAGGTGTAAAAAGCGTTGAATGAATGGAACTCATTCTGTTGTCCTTTTCAGAATCGGACTTGGCAAACCTCGGACAACTGTACCGAGACGAACGGCTAAAGCAGAAGGCGGAGTCAATGAGGTTGGACAACTGTGAGAAACTGCATCGATTGGTCGGCCGTCAGAGAGGCAAATGAGGACTGTTTGAGAGAGGAGAACGCAGCTTCCTGACGGACTTTACACTAATGTATTTATTGGAAGTGTAATTTATCCAATCTGGCCACTTTGTAAAAGATGTCTTTTAGATACAGCGCAGGCAGCGGGAGATTATGCACCGGAAAACAATGTGCCTTCTCTCCTCTTCGATGGTAGAAAAATAAGAGTTGCATGTTTGCTGCCAAACCTGGCTGCAGCATCAAGTGCAAACTCACTGCGGCAGTGCGTATTCATGTGTCAGAGCCGTTAAACTTTCTTATAGAAATGGCATTACATACGGGGTCTCCCTTTGGGGTTCTGAAGGCAGTTGTATGTTCATACATACATGTTTAGGTTTTGTCGTTATTTATTTTCTTGAATGTTTCCGTGTCCTCGCAGACGTGTCCAGTGTATTTATTTAATAGTTAGTAGAGCGAATGTTACTGAAGCAACTTGGCTCATCTGTTTTTTTTTCTGTAGGAACTAATTAAATAGAAATAATATTTAAATAATATTGTTGAGTTTGGACAAATCAGAGCGCATCTGTACAGTGAAATGACCTTTGACATAGGAGAAACCAACATTAGGGACTTGGTTAAACTGTGGTTGATGAGATAATTTGCAGCACTGGAGCAAAAGCATCCACAGTAGAGTCAAAAAACATTTTCTGATTAACGTTCTTATTATTATTGCCAAAAAATGAGCGGTCTCCTACAGTAGAGCTTCCCGCTCCCTGCACTACTGCTTGCATAGGTTTTTATGACATTGGTCATGAAGCTTCCAACATTCAGGAGCCAGGATATGTTTGAGGTTTAAGCGTGAATGAAGGCCACGTTGAGAGGAAGTCATTTTCATTCGTCACGAGCAGGGAGTCAATCATAAAGCCCATTCGCTCATCCGTGTTCTGTAACCATGAGGCATGCAATACTTTGTAAACCTTCCTAAACTGCACAAGCTTCAGTCGTTTTGTTCTCAGAAAACTGCTCTTTGACCCACATTTTGAAACTTTTTAATAAATCCTGTAACTTTTAATCTGTACTAATGTTTTATAAAGACACATTTTGTTTTGAAAATCTTAAACAAAACTTAACTGTTTAGTGAAATTCTATTTCTATTTCTTCCACAGCTAGAAACCAGAATTGTGACTTTTTCTTGTCAGGTCTTGACATGAGCAGGATGCTAACTTTTTGTGGAGTTGTTAACGTTAATTCTTTATACCAACTGGAGATCAATCAAACCCTATACACACATCTTATACTTGTTGCTGTGCACTAAGACTGCCTAACTGCCTTAGCTGTTCTACTTTTGTGAAATATTCAGGTTCATCTCAAGCACTTTTAAGTTCACGTTTAACCCTGTGTTCCATATCGTTACTGTTGCATGCACCCTAGTGAGAATGTGTTTATTAGTTACATGTTTATTTTGTGTGAACACATCTTCATGACTACTGACACTAAATAATTAGAATATTCAGGACTGCTCTGTAACTAACAATCATGTCAAGCCTTTACTGTGATCCACAAAAATCAGGTTTTGGTATCAGTCGGCGTGGTAGTACACTTCAGCAACATGTTTTCAGCCAAAAATACTCTCAAATTAAAGATCTAAGTCGAATGTGTTTGGGCCTGTGTGATTTATTCACTTGTGGTTTGACTCTTGTCATGTTACACTTTATTATTGTTGAGTACCATCATTAGAAGACTACATATTTGAGGTAGTTTGCACTGTGGTATTCAAGTTATATAGGCTGATAATCACAAACTGGTCTTAAAGTCTCTTTATTTCAGGGTGGTCAGGCACCGACACAGAGTGAACATCAAATATTTGGATTATTGGAATTGGAAAAACTTTTAAAATATCACAACAAAAGCTGAACTTTAACCAAACATATTTACTGACCCACTCACTACTACACTACCACACATACAGTAAAGCATGAGTATTTCTGTACATTTGAACATGTTTAAGGAGAGAATCAGACAGATCATGAATGCTGGTCTAAGATGTCTGACTTATTTCACAGACTAGATGTACAACTTAAGATATTATCTTACAAACAGTAATGTATACCCTTGAAGTTGTCAAACTAAAATACCTTTAACAGTAATAAAAAACACTTCATCCTTCATCACTTTGCAGCGTCTGTGGAGGTGGTCAGAATGAAAACATGAGCACTGTATTTGCACGGGTAAAGTGGTGTTTAACAGCATCCTGTAAAGGAGTTGGCTCTGGTTCTCTAAAAGCTATGAAGAGTGTAATTGATTGTTGGTAATGATTGATTATGATAACACTGAAAATGGCTTAACAAATGCAAAAATCTTCATCACTGGTCTCACACCAGAGTGAAATGCTCGCAGAACTTTTAACAGTTTGGTGCCATGTGGACACTACAGTCTATCGTTCCTGAGAAATCTGTTTTTCCTTACCTACATCCAGGGCATTAAACATCAGTGTCATGAGTTAGGTAAAGCAGACTTTATTTAAAAAAATAAGGATATGAAATGCCGGCTATTTAAATTCCCCATAGAAAGATCTGGTGCCCTGGTAGCTCACCTGGTAGAGCATGTACTCCGTGTACACAGGCTCAGCCCTTACCGCAGCAGCCTCGGTTCAATTCCAACATGTGGCCCTTTGCTGTATGTCCTCCTCTCTCTCTCTTTCTCTCTCTCTCTCCAACTTCCTGTCACTTCTCGTCAGCTGCCACGATCAAATAAAGGCACAACAACCCTAAAAAATAATCTTTAAAAAAAATTACATAATGGGTTGAGGGCTCTTTATTAAGTCCACAAAACAGTTGATTAACATGATGTTTTAAAAAATACTGAAACCGATGCAGAATATGGACGTAGGTACTGGTTCACAGGAAGTAAAGTAACTCATCACAAACAATACAGCCATATTTAAAAGTGGTCTAAAAGTTTAAAGAAACAAAAATTGATTTCATACCAGCGATGAAAATATTTCTGAAATGAATATGGTCCTCTGATCATTCAGGAATACTAGGTTCATCTGAGGACTCTTTGGCCTCATTGTATATTTTTCCAACCACACTAATCTGATGTTCAGTTTCTACAGCTCATGTAATTCAGAGCAGGTCAAGTCTCAACGATCTTCGGCTGCCTATGAGAGAGGTGTGACCTAGTCTTTCTGAATGCCCCGTGGTAATCTGGGATTACACGGTATGTAATCCATCTCTGCATGGCTGTCTCACAAGAAATGAGCTGCTCCGCATTACAGTCTACCATTTATTGTAGAGCGCGAGTGAAAGATGACGTTGCACCGTATGCAGGATGAGAATCTGTGCAAATGACGGAGAATAAGTTCAGTCTCGCGGTATGACACTCTCCCTTCAGCTCTGGGAACACTGGCGGATCGTTTTCATACAGTACGGTCATTTCTTCATCTTGAGGTCAGCTTCTATGGCACAACGGCGACCTCTAGTGCCACCATCCTACAGTCACAACAGAGAGAGAAACAAGCTGTTAGACCACATTTAGTCTGTCACTGAACTGACACCACTGGACAAACAAGTTGGGCTTCAAGATATCAAAGTTTTATCCGATTTTGATTGACTTAGCTCGATATTCATTAATTCTTTTCGTTGTTTTTGTAGTTTTTATTTAGTGTGCTTCAGGGGGGGAAAAAGACAAGAAAGAAAGGGAAAGTACTCACAAAAAGAGAAAGGAGGAAGGCAGGAGAGGACATGGAGACAGAGTCCTGTAAGAGGAGGCAACACAGAATATTCAGCACAAGGAAAGGTTGAAATGAGCATCAGAAGAACACACACAAGAGGCCGATTTAGACAGTTACCACTCACTTCCTCACTACACTGCAAGCAAGCACAGATGAATATCAAGCAAGAGACAAAATAATGCACCGTGTTCCTGTTTGACTGCAGCTTGTGGATCATTTCCTCCTTGGCAATGAGATGTGCGGTCTTGCGCTACTCATCCAGCATGTTCATCTCATTAACTGCATACAGCATATACTACAGACACACATTCCTACCTACCATTCTTCAACGTATAGCATTATGCTTTACACTCATCTCCTACCTTCAAGGCAACATTGAGCACTTGCTTCATTTGTCAGTGTGCCGTGGCTACTACACCTGCCAACTACGTGCTTAAAGGTCCGGTGTTTCGGGTTTAGTGGCATATAGTGCAACCAACTGAATACAGCTCGCCCCTTCCGAGTGTGTAGGAGAAACTACGAAGGCCACGAATCCTCGTCAATTATCTGCCTGTTCATTTTCATCCTGTCGTGAATGAATGAATGAAAAACAACAGCTTTCTTGAAGGTCGAACATCAGTGTAAAAAGCTTTGGTAAATAGTTGCCAGTAAGGGTCTTTACATTATTCCATTACATTGTTGCCTACCTTTTATCAAAGCATAGTGGACATATTTAAAATAAATCTGTCATTTCAGTCAACCATTGGTTTGTTTAAGCAGTGAGCATTGCTTTTGTGCATTAATATATTCAAAGATATTTGAAGATGAGATCATCATTTATTAATAGCTATCAGACAAGGATGATTTGGTGAATTCTGACACAGATTTTTACGTGAATGTTCTCTGTGAGTTTATTTTGACAGCAAACGAAACCAATGGTTGCGTGAAAGGGCGTCATTCTAAAAACTAAGGTCATGCTTTGGGAAATGGCAGGCAGATCTACTTCAGCATCACTTTCTTCTACCTTTAAGTCAGCCTGTTGTCTCACCCTTGTCTCTTCTTCTGTACTCTCTGCTTTTGTCAAAATTCTAGTGAAGCACCTTGTCAGTAGAGTCCTGTTTGCGTGTGCTCTCACGGCCCCTCAGGCTCTTGGCGCTGATACCAGACTCTGATGTCTCCATGATGAGCTGGGTGGCTAAAAACTGCTGGATCTGCTCCAGGACGTCGCGCTGCATCTCCAGAGCCATGTGGTACACGTCGTGATCCAGGCCGTTGTACATGACCGCGTTCTGAAACATCAGCATGATGTCCCTCTGGAACTCTGCGGTGGTCCGAATCTGACCGGTCTCAATGTTCTTTTTTATGGTGGCCAGGTCCATGGGCCTGTAGAAGTGCAGAGCAAAGACGGGGGTGAGATTTGAATTCTGCATGAGCAATACGACCAGCAACCACTGTAAATCCTCTATGTACACATGTATTACCTGTGCACAATACTGTGGTACCCAGGTGCAATTTCATCTGTTACTGGCTGCAGGAAGACATTTGCATACCTACAACAGGTTAAAATAATGACCCGTGTCAGTATTTATACAAATAATTTTAAAATATGGAAATATATCAGTGGATAATGTCACTGTTAAGAGTCACATTCTGACCTGTGATTGGCCGCTGCACGCCACACCAGCATAATGGCTTTCTTCCAAATCTTGTGAGCCTGTAGAGCTTCCAGGTCCTCGCTGCACACGGAGCTGCACAATCGCGGTATGTAAGGAGGAAGCGTTAATAAGCAGAACCTGTTCTGCGCCATGCTTGTCGACAGAAATGAAAAACAAGCTGCTTACACAACACCATAACCAATATCTAGTTTATTTTCCTTGCTGCGTGTGCCTGAACATGTTTCACTCACAACTGCGATGAGGCAGGGCTGCTGGGGATGGAGTCCGCGGCCGTGTGGAGCTGCAGAGACGAGGAGGCCGTGTGGAGGCTGTATCCGTCCTCGCTCTCGCTGGCTGCGGGTTCTAGCTCCATCTCCCCGTCCGGCTCTGACAGGAATCCCTCCACCCCGTCGCCCTCTTCTTCTCCGCACGCCTCTGGCTCGTTGATCTCGTTGTGCACTTTGGTCCCTGAGACGTTCTGTCCTCGCTTGATGCACATTCCATCCTCCGCCTTCATCCCCTGAGAAGATGGGGAAAAATGCAGAGAGATTCAAACATCGCTTGCAGGAAAACTGTAGAGCTATGCATTTAGCATTTCAGTACAGCATTTACAAGCATGTTCGCTGTCCTCATTGGGTGTTATACCTTGGGATGCCTTTCTGTCAGTGGGCTATCTTCTAATACTGAGTCTGCCAAGATAATAAGAAGGAAAGGGTTATGCAAAATGCATAAATGCATGCAAACTGCATGTTATGATGCAAGTAAATCATGCTTGGGCGTGCATACCTCCATAGGGTCTATCAGGTCTTTGCTGTGCCCACTTCTCACTCTTACATTTTAGGGTGCCATCCAATGAAAGCTGGCTCTTTTGCTGCACCATCTCTCCACTCTGTCTCACTGCCTCAGGCTGTGGAGGAGCTCCAGTGTGGCAGTGTTCCAAACTCTTTGAGTTGCATGAGGACGAGGAGGTGGGAGGAAGGGCCCTCAGTCCCATGGGTAATGCTGTGAGACAGTTATGTTGAGTGTTGCACAGAGAGGAGAGTTCTGTCTTCCCCTCGACGCTACTGTGAAGAGACAACGACCGTAAGGACTGCGGGACCTCTGTGGGCACTGCTGGGTGAGGCTCATGGGGCTGAAAAGGCCCAGCCTCCCAAGCAGCAGACATAGCGTGGCCGTTCTCCTCGCACAGTGACAGAGCAGCCTCGACTGCAGCTGCATCCAAAGCCTCTGCAGCCTCATCTGCCTGCAGAACGAGAGACACGAGTCTGGGTTTGTGTTTCATACTCTGCCACGTCCCTAAATCTTAGCAGTGAAGTTGGTGAGCCAATGACCAAATTGACAACGCACACATTTTTAAAAGAGGCTAAGTTCCCTCTCAAACCTCAAGCTGACATTATGTATGGGTCATTGTTCCAAAAATAAAGCCTTCAGGGTCCTGCATTACTTTGTCAGGGTTTATTTTGCAACAATGAACAGCTCGCTGTACAATAACCCGCTTATTACACAGCTACGTACTACAGAAATCAAAATTTTGTGTCAAATTACTGATTTAAAAATGATCTTATTCATTTATAAACAACATCCATTGTTTTGCATTCATAGCAGTGGCCTGTTATTCATCGCAGCTACTGCTATACGGAAATAACAGACGATACGATTACCAACGATTGACCAACAAGAATCGAGTATTTAACAAAACGATGCAATAAAGATCGTTTTCATTTATCCACAATTGATATAAGATTTATATATATATATATATATATATATTCGCCTGTTCTGCACCTTGTCTTCGATGATGGCGATAATGTCCCCCACAGTCTTCAGGTCCAGCTCGTCTCCCATGTAGGACACGCTCACATCCTCCTCACTGAGCTCTGACACTTTATCCTCTGCAGAGACAGGCTGGCATGCAGGCGGCACAGACGGCACCATGACATCCATCTCTGCAAACAGACAGCAATTCACTCAAGATTTTACCTTTTAAATGAACATCAGTAGCTGCAGCAGTTAGTGAAAACATTCATTTTCTACAGCACACTTAGCTCAGGCTAACAAATTAGTTTGTGTTTCAATTTTAAGCCACAGTAGATCTCTTTACCTGTTACCTTTAACAGTTGTAGGTGGCCGACAAAGTAAGGGTCCAAACTTAAATTCACTAGCTACATAAGCAGGTGACATTAAGGATGTTTGATGAGGGTTAGCCTGCAGACTGAGCGCTAAGCTGACCTTTTCATACGGGTCAAAGTGGACAGACCTGTACTCGCTGAGACGGTGGCGTCAACAGGAACAGGAGTGGCGGCAGAGAGAGGAGCATGGGAGGCCGAGTCTGTGCCGACCATGAAACCTAACGGGGCAGAAAACTGGGCGGGTCCCGCCTCCAGGAGACGAGACAGCATTGGGGCACCTAGCATGCAAGTATTCATACACGTTAACACACAGAGTGAAGGGTGCAGACAAAGCACAGGAGCCAATGTGTGAGCTCTGTTGTATAGAAGGCATACGAGCATTCAGGATTCAGGGAGTAACTAATACATACAAAACACTACTAATTAAGACAGAATACTTTTTTGTGCCAAATATTGATTGGAATTAAATCTTTTGCAATCAATTATACATAAAAACATAGAATACTGATGTCTCATCAGTCATGAGCACTGTACCTGTTGCCTGAGAGAGAGGTTGACTAGGTGGAGCCAGCTGCAAGTCAAGCGCTCCTGTCATGTTACCAGCGTCGCCATCGCCAATCTGGGACAAAAACACGTACACACGTCAAACACGTATTTCGTCTATTTTCTTGTACATAAAGTGCAAATCAAGCATCATGATTTATGTTCCAGCCTGTATCCATTATGTCAAAGTGACTTTTATATGTCCCCTGCATCATTTTTATAAATAATAATGTGGATGACAGTTTCACTGTGTGTATGTTTATACGTATTTTATATTATACATTTTAGTTCATACACTGCAGAGCAGAGGAATGTGAGGAGGCTTCTTCTGACACCAGAACACAGTGGGCTTCATCAGACGGAAATGAAAACAACATGAAATAAGCCGGACAATTCCAGCAGGTAGCTGTTCAAGAAGAACCTTGGTCAGGGACAGGAAGAATGAGCTGCTTGGCTGCAATTGGAAATCACGCTATACAAGAACTAATCATGACAAATGACAGAAAGGCTCGGAGGTAAAATGTCCATGACAGCAGCCTGCTGGAGTTGTTAGTGGTGCAATGAAAGAAATGAACGGAACTCGTCAGCTGTCACGCAGAGACACAAACCAACACAATTACAGCCTCAAATTCATAAAAACAAATGCAAAAATGTGATGTGTTAACTGTTAAATGTCTTTTTTTCTTCGAGTTAAGTGATTTCCTGAATGAATGTGCTGTTTCTGTGGCGCAGCCTCTAAAGACTTTAACAACTACTGTGTCCAAAAGCAGCAAACTTGTTAAGTACAGGCTTCAGAGTGCACGTGATCACAGATAGAAGCAATAACAGGGCAACGACTAAGCTGCACAGCAATGGCCTCAAACGGCACTATGAAGGGCAGATATGACGAAATGGAATTAACACATAAAAAAAAACATAATCAAATACATTCACAGGAATGATTTAAATCTTAATACAAAGCAAAATGTCACAAAGAAAGACTAAATCTTGAAATACTTCCTAAGTAAACTGTTGGCATAATAACAGGAAGTCTCCCTCCACATACCAGTCTGGAATTTGTGGCCAAGATACTGCCTTTTTTCAGTAACTCTGACAGGAGTGGCGATGGCGGTGGTGTGGCTTTCTGGCCCAGCAGCTTCTTTTGGGTGGGGTCATCCAGAAGTGACCCGTGGCTCGCGTCATCACTACCGGGTCCGGAAGACTCAGGGATTGTCATTAATCTGGCTGACCCTGAAGCCTAAAGGCAGAGAGAGGGGAATGTGAAGTGACATCCAGGCGTTCAGGAGGAGATCCAGGTCAACTATCTTAATGTGAGTCTGGCAATAGTCAGGAATATCAGAGCCTTTTTCGAAAGATGATTAATAAAGTAATATTTTTATTCAGTTAAACGTTAATAAGCAGGATATTTTGGACATTACTAAGTCTTTGGTCTGATCATGGCTGTTTTTATACACGAAAGGCCCTTTGAACTTTCAGCGACTTACATTCTTCGTCGATTCGAGATCCAGAGTCAAGCACTTGAGTGGGTCACCTGGTGAGAACTCCTGGCTTGGGGAGCGGCAGCCTGAGGGCGTATGCATGGTGATGCCGGGCACTCGTTTAGGTGTGTTCTTTGCCACCTGTCTGGCTGGAAGAGGGAGGAGCAGAACGGAGAATATTTTCTTATCAGTCACACAAAAGCTGATGTTTAACTTTCTTCTTTCTTTAACAAGACAAAGGTGCCCTTTCTTTCTTCTTTTTTTTTCAATATTTTTGGGGCTTTATTTAGAGAGTGACAACCAGAGACAGACAGGAAACTGAGGAGAGGTACATGGTACATGGGTCACACACTCCACCAGGTGAGCAACAAGGATACTCCATCACCAGACGTTCTGGCGCCACCAGCAGGTCACATTTTTCTTTTGACTGACTAAACCTCATCATCCTCTTTCATCAATTACTGCCCACGCAGTTTACAATTAGCATGCCTGCATGCTACAAGTTATACTATAGATAACTGCAATGCATTCTGACATTAGCATGTTATTAAGTTAACAAAGTAATGTGCTAAACCTTAGCATGTTAACATGTACATATAATTGTCTGAGAGCTCACGCTGAGCCCAAACCAGCAGCAGTGAGCTAAGTTTGACGACTAATTCTGAAATGTCCTAAATGGCCACTGTACTTAGAGTGTACCCTTGGGTGCTGATTTATGAGAGGGTAGAATCAAGGTGATTGTTCTGTTCAACGAGTAAGAAATATCTCAGAAGTTATTTTTACTGTGCTACAGAACAACAGTAGAAGCAGCTTCGCTTGACGGAGCTCTCAATCAATCTGTCGCCGCTTACACTCGGCTCTCTCTTATTCAGCTGAGGCTGAATATTGGAGAATGTAAACAGCAAACAGGCCAAGGGACTGTAGATTTCACTTAATCGTATCTGCTAAACAGAAATAAGCATGCTATTTATGGAGCGTCAATGAAACGTTACACTATATTGACGTTTTCTCCCAGAATACACATTATGAGTGAAGGAGATACCCTGATAAGCAGCATCTGTGTGTTTTCTTTTCAACTCTGCTTCCTCCTCTTCCAGTTTCTTCTTCCTGACAGAAACACACGAGATCACGTCTGAGCTTTACAAATACGATGCACTGTGTGATTGTGTAAACAGGTCACGTAGAAAGTTTGCTGCTTCTTACTGCAGAATCTCTTCCCATAACTCCTCGAGTTTGGAATCAAGATATCCTGCTTGAATCAGTTCAGCCTCTCTCTTCAGCTTCCTATGAAAACAGTATCACATCAATCAATTTCATCGATGCTCTTTTTAAGATGGAGCTACTATGTTTTGTTCACGCTGGTGTACCTGTGCTTCTCCTGCGTTTCTTTGATCAGCTTTTTTAGCTCGTCAATCCTCTCAGCCGTGAGCCTGCGTACTATCACGTCCTCCACCGTCTCCACCACTTCACCTTTCTCTCCACGCTTACGCCTGAAGGCAACAAATGCACCATTAGTTTAGCATGAGTCAAACAGTATAAAGCTATGCAATCTATTTAAGCTCGCTAGTATACAAAAGCACCGCTGAGGTGCACTCACTTTGGGGTTTCTGTTGTTTGCAGGAGCTCGGAGTACTTGGAGGCACAGTGCTGTGAAGAGTCAAAGGAGAGTGAAGAACAGCTCCGTGACAAGACAAAATATCATGTGCTGCAGAGTTCAGGAATTTGCTCTTTGTGTTCTGCAGCAGAGCGAGCTTGGATGTCGTCTTACCTTCTGTGAGAACCAGTCAGGGGGTCGCCCAGATTCTGCAAATGGTTTGATGGTTCGACTGACAGACACCCTGTTGAGGTTAAACACAAAGTAAAGACTTAAAGTCCATAACAGATGACTATTTCTAGTCTCCCCAGTCTATCCACCCATCCATTTTCTGTAACTGCTTATCCTCATTAATGTTGCATCATGTCTACACCAGCTGACTTAGGGCAAGAGGTGGGGTACGCCCTGGACAAGCTGCCAGTTCATCACGGGGCACATAGAGACAAACAACCATTCACACTGATGGGAAATTTAGAGTCACCAATTAACCTAAGCTAAGTGCATATCTTTGGACTGTGGGCGGAAGCCGGAGTACCCAAAGAAAACCCACGCAAGACGCGGGAGGAACATGCAAACTCCACACAGAAAGGCCCCAGCCGGGGTTCGAACCAGGGACCTTCTTGCTAACCTCCCCAGTCTAATTTCTTCTAATTTGTTGATGCGTTTGTCATTATTTAATTGTAGATTAAGGCCAGATATATACAAAACGCACAGCATGGATGGTGTACACACATACAGAGAACTCCACGGTGCATATGACTATATCATAGACCTGTGACACAGACCATTTTTGCACACCAGCTTTGGATTAAAGTAGCAAAACCAGTAGCACAGTACCAGTTCTGGTCTCCACTCTTCATGACAGATGTGGCCAAACACAGCTTCTCCCTCACCGACCACGGCTCCGTTGGTCCAATGACGAGCAGCTTGTGTTCTGCAAGATGGAAAAGATGATACACGCTTTATTTGATATGTAACGACGTCTAAAATGTCATACATGCTCAACTGACTTGCACGCTGCCGCTTTCAGGCCTGGTGGTGGTGATTTGTTAATCTCTTGAGCTTGGCTTCATCTTCATGCCACCTAAAAGCTGCCCACCATGCCAGCAGCAGCAGTTCACTACGCACATTGACAGTAAGCGGTTGTAATGGGCACACAAAAAGCCGTGTCGTTTATTCAGTTAAACATTAGAGGTAAACAAGAGAGCAAGCACCACTGCAATACAGAGCCGTCAACTCGAGATGACAGCCGTTAATCAGTGCAGGCTCCCCGCGGGGAGCCGAGGCTGTCATGCAGGAAGTTAGTAGTGATAACATCAACAGTACGACACACTCACTGCTAACTGATAGCGTGTCATGACATTTGCTAATTACCGCCGTTACTCACTTCCAACCCCGTTTGCCATCTTCCTGTCATCCCGACATCCCATACATCCTGTCAGACACAAAGCAGCTATTCGAGCCGAGGAGAGCCGAGAACGACACGCACGCAGTGATGGACGCTAACATCAAACAGCGTCCCGCTCCGTGTGCTATTTTGTCTCGAGCTGAATCACCGCTGTCCGTTAAAGTCTCCCGTGTGTGTCTCAGCTATTGGGAACTTGAAGATGAACTAGCTCAAATGCTACACGAGGCTTTCTCTGTACAGACAAACGACTGAAATGCGCGTTAACCTCACGGGAAACAACGTTTACCAAAAAAATAACAGGCAGACTACTGCATTTAGCTCACAGCAGTCTTTATCGTTATTTATCATTTTAGCTAGTACAAGTGTTCGTCACGCCCACCGCAGCAGCTTCACGGTGGTACAGTCCTGACGTGTTGAATATTCATAACTTACCTAACTAACTTGTTTTTGAGTTAAATAAAATTATGCAACAACAACAACAACAACAACAACAACAACAATATAATAATAATAATAATAATAGCAATAATAAATTAATAATATTAATAATTAATTAATTAACTGGCGACTTGTCCAGGGTCATAGCTGGGATAGGCTCTGTTACAGAAAATGGATGGATGGATAATAATAATAATAATAATAATAATAATAATAATAATAACCGTATAACGGCTACTACTACTATTAATAATAATCATAATAATAATAATAACAATAATGACGAAGAATAAATGTGTAAATATAAGATCAACAGCATTTGTACCATCGAGGCTAAAATGTGGGGATGATATTTGATGCCACTCGTGGTGACTGGCTAATATAGAGTGAAAAACCTGAACCAGTAACTGTGTATACTTGTTTGCCAGACAATCAGCTGAGTTACAACTAATATTTAGTATTAATACATTGGGGAAAACGATGGTACTACATGTATTAAAAAGCAAATTTCAGGTGGCCTACAAATACATGGAAGAATTAAATTGTGAAATACAACAAACATTCTTGCATGTGATATTTTTAATGTAGGCATTTGCTGTGTCATAACTGAATTCAAAACATGTTGAAAGGACATTTATGTAGACTTTAGTTTTCAGTGATAAATAAAATAAATTCATTGTTTTACTTTTCTACACCTCATTAAATATAAATCAGAAGACAGAAAGTTAATAATATTTTTAGTAAACATGTGTAACTGCTGAGTGGGGTTTTACATGGAATGCCAATGAGTATGTTACACATTGAGCAGTAGGAGCTACAGACTAGAAAAACTGGTTTGTGAACATTATAATGACAAAATAAGCAACCGGCATCCAGTGGGACTGTGGGCTGAACAACTGCTGTGGGAGTGCCTGTTCTTTCCTTGTTTGTAATCCCACATTACTATCTGTTAGCCAATGGTCTATCCAAAGGTGAATATTTATTATTCCATCCATCCATCCATCTCCCACTTATCTGGGGTCACTTGGCTATGGCAGTAGGTTTAGCAAAGCAATCCAAACTTCCCTCTCCCCAGCAACAACCCACTCCTCCTGAGGGATCCCAAGGTGTTCCCAGGCCAGTTGGGCTATATAGGCCATCCAACAAGTTATGGGTTTTCCCCAGGGTCTCCTGCTAGTTGGACATGCCTAGAACACCTACAAAGGAAGGCACTCAGGAGGATCCTGATCAGATCCCCGAAACACCAGATGCCTCTTTTCAGTCCAGATGTCCGAGCTCCTCACCTCATCTGGCTGAGCCCAGACAAGCCATGGAGGAAACTCATTCCAGCTGCTGGTATCAGCAATTACATTCTTTTGGTCATTACCCAAAGTTCATGACCATAGGTGAGGGTTGAAATGTAGACAGATCGGAAAAATTGAGAGCTTTGCCTTTGCTCAGCTCCCTCTTCCCCACACCATAAGTTCACTTGTCTGAAAATTCTATTTGTAATCTAAAAGTAACCAAAATTCTTCTGCACACCTAACATAAGGTGTCGGTCTCTGCTGGTGATCATTAGACTTGATGCTTTATTGATCCCTCAAGGGGAAATTCTTTTTTTCACTTAAGTTTTTTACATGCATTTTTACCCGACATGCAAATGTGGCGAGAGATGGTGCAGTGATGGGCAGCCACACAGAGCGGCACCCTGAGAGCAGTTGGGGGGTTCGGTGCCTTGCTCAAGCGCACCCCAGCAGGAGAGGTGCCAGTTCACCAGGAGGTGAACTGGCACCTCTCCAGCTACCAGTCCACCTTCCATACTTTGGTCCGTGCTGGACTTGAACCAGCCACCGTCCGGTTCCCAAGCCAAGTCCCCACAGGCTGAGCTACTGCCGCCCCTAAACAACAAGAGGTCGTCAGCATATAAAACCAGTTTATGCTCAGAGCCTCCTCTTAAGATGCCCAGTATCTTACTTGACCTTAGGGCCACGACCATAGGTTCAGTGGCAAACAGTAATGGATGAAGTGGGCAGCCCTGCTGAGTTCCACATTTGAGGGGGAAGAAATCAGAGTAATCATTGTTTGTGTGGACACAGGCTTGGGGGGATCCCTTAAGCATAAATAATAATAATGCATAAAACAGGACCATATGACAAGGTTAAATGCCTTCACAGCATCCATTAAAATGACCAATTCTAGGGTATTAGAAGATGAAGGTGAATATAAAATATCAAATAAGCATCTGATGTTGTGAAAAGAGTATCTATTCTAAACCCTGTGATGTTCCACCTCCCTAGGACGAGTCTGCTAGGACCAGTAATCAGCACACTTTGCTTTACAACGCTGGGCAAATTATATTTTTGGATCCTTGGAGACGGTTGGCGAGGTGAAGCGGCAGCTCTTTCTACTCATATGGTCCCACACTTTCTACAGAGAGAGAGACCAATTACCACAGGGAAACAAATGTTAATGAGGCTCTTGACATTTAACTCCGTGACACTGCCACTTTGCCCCCTGCTGCTAGGTGGAATAACTGTAAACTCAACAGGAAAGACTGGCAGCGGTGCAGAGGATAGCTGCGACCTGTGAGACAAATAATTCTGTCATCTAAGAAAACTCACATTGTGACAAAAACTCAATCATTTACCTCACAAAGTTACTATTGGATATAGTGCCAGATAACAGGCAATATATCCAATATTTTGTTGAAGGAAAGAATTAGACAGAAATATTTGTTTTGATCTTGACAGACCCTTTTGAAAGTAGTATATTACTTGTGAACCATTGTGTGTTCAGAGTCATCTGACCTACAACTTAAATCATAAAATGCAAAAAGCATACATACTAAAAAAGATTATTTTCCTTCCAGTGTCTACACCTGATGTGCAACATGTGTCTGTCCCTCTGTAGAGACTGAGTCGAATCAACTTTCAAATTTTTCTTTACAGTACATGAAGCAGTGATTTATGTTTAATGACTTTCAGAAGACTTTTATTTTGAATTCTAGCATTCACTTGTGCCACATAATAAATGTGTGATAAATACTGATCATATGTTTGGAGTACTGATCAATCATTTACACTCACCAGTCACTTCATTAGGTACACCGGTACAGTGTAATGTGATCCAGTACAGTCAATACATTCAATACAGCGCTGCTATAAATTATGCCTGTACAAACAACAGCTCTGATTGATGCTGCCAGCTGTGTTTATAATTGAGGTTTATTACCGATGTTGTAGTTTGCAGCGATGTTGAACTGGGCTGCATTATATTGAGGAGGTGTTTGTGATATTTTGGCCACCACATTTACATGAGAGGGCCGTAATATTTAAAATATATTACAGTATAATGCACTGCTGCTGCTCACCACCCACTACGAACACAACATAAACAGAATTATTACCTTTCTAACAGGGTCATCAAAAACCGAATGTTTCAGAATGTTTTGGATCACATTGGATTGCACAGGTCTAATGACCTGACCACTGAGTGTGTATTTATATGTAGAGGTATTACAAACCTCCTTATTACAATAAGCTTACAAACAGAAACCTGATTTCAAGTCATGAAAGCATCTTCATTACTCATGTCTTTTCATGTTTCTATGAGGTGTTTTAGGGGGGAAATGTCTTGATATTAAATACTCTATTAGATATTTAAATATAATTTTAGGTTCTTAAGAACACTACTTAATATTTCATGCTAGAGCCCCTGTATTATCTCTTACCTGTAGTAGGCGAGTAATGGAAACTCAAGAGATGAAGGTCACACCACATGTTGCCTTTAAATGCTTTACTGAGCCCATCCTGGGGGCAGAACCACAGCTTATTATTTGAAGGAGGGACCCTATTGAAGCCTTCCTCCTCCTCATCTTTGCCATTAATCTCACTGCATTTGTTACTGTAAGTTGGTGCGTGGAAGACAAGGCAGACTTTCATTCCAGGAGCCCAACGGTTGCTGCCCGTCTTGTGGTGAGTGATGTTGTGAATTATTCTGAGTTAGGATAAATCTTGAGAAATCCATTTCTTTTTAAAAAAAATAATAATAATAATAATTTTGTAAAGATTCATTGAAACCTCTCCATATATCTCAACATGTGTGCTCTATGTAAATTAAATCAGTAGAAATGATTTGCGTTGATAGAATTGACAAATTGATTTCACACACAGAAATCTTTTGTTGTTGACTGATGATGTTTTTCATTCACTCTTCTCAAAGAGATTTAAAAAGACTGATATCTTGCACCTTGTCTATGAGGCTAAGCAACATTAGCTGTGTAGAAACAACAGTGTGGAGGATAATAGCATTAAATCTCTGCATTTGCAGTTTTTTTACAAACATAATCTGAAAGAGCAACAAGTTAATGTTAATGTTAGGTGTATTTACAGCTAGCGGATGCCCTCCCCTGGGGAAGCTGCTCTGCCTCCCCTCCCCTGCCCTCCTCCTCCTCTGAGACCCTCCCTGTGCCACTTGCAGCTGAGACCCAGGGAACAAAATTAATGAGCAAATTGAAACAGACTCCAACCATGGCACAGATACCTTCAATAAATTGTCACACATTGTGTTTGCAGTGTGTGCACTTTAGACGTGTAAACATGTTTGCAATTAACTCAACATCTGATTTTTAATTTCTGCAGGCTGACTGACTTTAGAAGGAACGACGCAGCATGTCCAACAACATGGCCAAAATTGCAGACGCTCGAAAGACGGTAGAACAATTGAAACTGGAAGTGAACACAGAGCGGATGATGGTGAGTCAGCATATTATGGAGCTACAGAGCCAATAATAGTTTAGAAATGACTTTAAATTGTCAAGTATGGCAACATCTCTTGTGTTTTCTGTGCCTCAGAAAATGAAATACTTGTATATCATGTATATTTACAGTCACATTTCCTTTAACTTGATAAAGAGTCCAGTTAAATAAAATGAGCTTTCCTTTCCTGATATCACTATTACACATATGAGTGATGTAGGAGCTGGAGGAGGTGTTCTTTGGATGATTTCATCAATCGTTAAAGGTCCAGTGTGTGTGAGATTGGGGGCCTCTATTTTCAGAATAAGGCAGACATGGATTATAATATTCATAACTATGATTCCATGCATGTATAATCACCTGAAAATAAAAATCTTTTTGTTTTCCTTACTTAAAAATGAGCCTTTTAAATCAACAGTGGGAACAGGTCCTCTTCCATGGAGGACGTTGAAACAGCATGTTTCTACAGTAGCACAGAACAGACAAACACTGACTCTAGACAGGGCCTTTTAAATGCTGGGAAGGTGAGGGTGAGGTGAGGAGATTGCAATCCAGTCATTACACTACTAGATGCATCCAAATCCTACGCACTGGAACTTTAAAATAAATAAGGAATGAACAGAATAGTCTGACACAAACACACTAACACAACCTTTTGGTACAGGTATCCAAAGCAGCAGCTGAACTGATGGCCTACTGTGAAAGTCACGCCAAAGAGGACCCTCTAGTCACACCAGTACCTTCTGAGAACCCATTTCGTGAGAAGAAACTATTCTGCATGATACTATAACCCCTCCCCCCCATCTGCACCTTAACACTTATATAGCTTTAATGTGTTAATTCAATGACAAACATGATACTTTTTTCAGTTCGGTTTTGTAATTAAAGTAGCTCTCTGGTGATGAACTTTACATGAGGAGTGATCAACATTTGAACATGATAATGATGGCAATAAAGATTTCTTGAAAATGGGTGCAAAGTACTGCTGCCTCTCCTTGTACACACAGTTTGTATCTGAGCTTATATATTAACTCAACAGTAAGTACTCACTAAATGTCTTTTGAGCTCTATTTTTTTAATCTCTGATCAAATCGTGGTTCAAAGAAAACCTTTGTTTTTATATGATTTAATGCCTGAATAAACAACACGATCTTTAGTCAGGTATTGTTTTTCTGCCTGGATGTTGCGCTGTTTCCCAGGAGTATTTCCCTTGGTCACAGAAACCAATGCAAATGATGGGTGGGGCCATGTGCTGATGTCAATGCAGGTTAGAAGTTCATACAGCAGGTGTGCAGAGTTTACAGAGAGCAGTGTGCTCTCCCTGTGACAGCTGCCGACATTCACAGACTTCCCTAAAACTCCTCGGCCTTTTGGAATAAGCAGCAGAGAATAAGGTATGTACAGTCTGTTGATCACCTGTTAGAACTGTGACAGGAAAGGCTTACTTTCTTATTTAGTACCAGGACAGGGACTGCTCTAGAACTGTTTACCAATGCTTTTCAATGAGCAAAAACTACTTTACTACACTATTAGTATACTAAAATACTACTATTGGATAAAAACTACTATCTACCTAGAGGCCTGCACCTCCTGATAACTTAAATGAAAATGTATGAGACTGTTTAAACGTGAAACAGACACGTGAAGAATCTTCAAGTCAAACAGGGATAGTCCAGAAAAACTTGTCTGACTGAACATGCAGGTCTTGAACACACCCGTGCCTCATGCCCACATCCACTGAGGACAGCAGAAGGAAACAAGAAGAGTGACCATGCAACAACATGAGTTTCATTTTTTAATCATCAGTAAAACTTTAATGCCTACGTTGCTAAAACTGAGATACAAATAAGTAACTAACTAGTGTTTTGACCATTCACCAAACAGTCCTGTTTGGTTTGAATTTCAGTTTTGCAAGGCAAATGAGCAGCTCTCATCTGCACCAGAGGGCCTAACTCTACCAACCTGCCCTGTTCAGATAAAATACAAAATAGAGTACTAAGTCATAAATGCTTCCTTATTTAAATTTTATAGTAGATCCTTATTGAGACTGCATTTCAGGATGAGTGAGACTAATGTGGCTTGAAACTTACCAGTATTAGATAAAGCTCCATCTAACTCAGTGATGCTTTCATTTGAGAATATGCACAAACTTTTTGTTCATGCTTTTCATAAATATTTGCTAAGATTACACTATGTATTGTTTATATAACTATAATGACACTTTACTTTGGAGCTTTTATATTCAAACTATCTACCTCCCTGTGGTTGTGTGTCTCAGTCAGCTGCTTTTCCTTTAAATTACACTTTATTGCTTATAATCATTACATGGCTTACCACACAATAATACACCATAAAATAAAGTTCTGAGCTTGTACTTTAAACTCAATGCAGAAGTCTCTTACTTTTAAAGAGCACTGAGAGAAAATACTAAAACACTGTGCTTTCCCTAAAAGGCACATTATTGACTGTATTTCTTATCTTCACAGACCTCACAATGGCAAACTTTGGAGGACATGCCATTCCTGGCAGTTTTTTCCTGTTCTTTGGCTTTTGGCTAACAGTGAAACACATTCTCCAGCACTACTGGAGGACAAATCAGCCTAAAGGAAGACAGATCATGCCACCTTTCTTTAAGAAAATGGACTGTTTGGAAGGAGGATTTCAAATCTTTGCTTCATTTGTTGGTCAGTTGCCCCTTCAATCCATGTGCACACTTAAACTCTCTAAAAGCTTTTCTTGACTCACATCATTTGGTTCGATGTTGTCCTGTCTTCAGGTATTATGGTTGAACAGTTTGTGGTGGACGGGCCACATGCCCACCTTTACGACAACAAGACTAGCTCATGGGTCAAGCTGATGAACTGGCAGCACAGCACCATGTATCTGTTCTTTGGGATCTCTGGAATAGCAGTGGTTCTTACTGCAACCAAAAAGGTGCCGGCTGGTGTGGACCGCCTCACTCTCTCCTTGGCTCTTTTTGTTGAAGGTAAGTTGTAAGGAAGCTTGGTTTTTTAGTTCCCTATTGTTACTTCACAGCACAGTTCCCTCTGACACGTATTTGAGCTATATTTTGTGTCCACATCATGCAGGATTTCTGTTCTATTACCACGTGCACAGTCGCCCCCCTCTGGACGCTCACATCCACACCCTGCTGCTCGTGCCTGTGTTCAGTTGTTCGTTCAGCACCATGTTGGAGGTGTTCATAAAGGACAACATCATTTTGGAGCTGTTCAAAGGATGCATGTTCATCCTGCAGGGCTCGTGGTTCTACCAGGTGATGAGCAAAACTGGGACACCATAATGTGTTAAACGTGTGGAACAGTACAATGTGAATGTTCATCATGTGCCAAAGTGTTAGCAGCTTATAGATTTTTGATAGCTTTTTCAACACCACCACGTCAAAGAGACTTAAAATTGCTTGAGACTTGTCATCTATCACACTGCCGTCAGATCTTTTCACACAAAACACCCGTCACTGTAAATGCCCAAAATTTAACAGAACATTTTGCAGTTGGCTCCTTTATGATAAAAATTGTCATTTCAGATCGGATTTGTACTTTACCCATTAAGTGGACCGGTGTGGGACCTGAAACTTCATGACAACATTATGTTCATCACAATGTGCTTCTGCTGGCATCTGTCTGTGGCCCTGATTTTAGTTGCCTGCACCTCCTCTGCGGTTTGGTGGTAAGTATCCCACCTTTTACCTACACACGTTTTAAAATCAGTAGTTTTTGGGTGTGCCATAGCTCAATGTTTACACAGAACGAAGCGAAACACATCAAGTAAATTAAATTACTTCATTAAATGAATTCATATTTCCTGCAAAATGTAAAACATTTGAATAATCCAGCACATTTTACCCCGTATGTTGTGTATTTATAACTTATTGAGCAGCCAGCATATTTTGGGTAAGATGGGTGGATGTTTTCAGCATAACATGGTGACTGGGTAGGGAGGGTTCCAATAGCAAGTAAACCATTACTGGAATGGCTTTGTCGCTTGGCAAAGCAGAGACAATAAACCAAAACAAAAGATGGGACCGACCATACCTGTTGCCTTTAAGGTGTCAGAAGCAAAAGTCAGTTGAATTCACAAAGCAAAGCTCTTGGACTGTTGGCAGGGAAAACAATAAAAAAATATGTGTGCTATTTTAGCGTCCTTCCTGGTGCAAAGAACACTGCATACAACCTAAATGAACAAACAGAAAATTCATAAATCAGTCAATAAATCTATCGTGTCTACTTCCCAAAACCTCCATAAAGCAGCTATTAAAAATACCCAGACTTTAATTTTGATATCTGAAGCTGCATTGTAAGATACACTCTGATGTTTTTAATAGTCAACATGATTTACGTTGTACATTCAACAATTTTTACTGAGATGCACTGTATGTTTAAAGGTCCAGTGTGTAAGATTTTGGGCAGAATATGGCAGAAATGGAATATAATATTCATGTTTTCATTAGTGAAAACTCACCTGCAAATCCTGTGTTTTTGTTACCTGAGAATGAGCCCCTTTTTATCTACAGAGGTAGTGGGTCCTCTTCTATGGAGTCAGCCATGTTGAACAAGTTTTATGGCCACCATAGTTTCTCCTTGGGGAGGGTGAGGCGAGCAATATTCAGTTGGTGACCTTTAGGGTCTACGACACATGCTGAATGAGTGTTTACATTATTTAGGCCGTACAAATATTTTCAAAGCTATTGTTTTTTTTCCTTCAGGCTGCTGTCCTTTTTTATTATTGTATTACTAGTCAACAGAAAATGTGTATCACGTCACCCCCACAAGTTAGTGCCTCACATTTAGTTAAACTCGAGTAGGCGGGATGGTTCTTGTGTGGATGTATATGTGCTTCCTCAAGCCTTTTCTTTCTTCTCTTCCAACAGCACAGTGAATCGATTATCAGGCAGGGGACAGGACATCGAGATTGGAATGCGAAACACATCCTCCAAAACAAGTTCCCAGAAAGCTTTGCTTGAAGAGTCGGATGAAGAGTGAATGCAAGGTTTTAATTTCATTTTTAATTTGTCTGCCGTTTTGCACAATGTACTTTATTTTTTTTGAAAGAAAATAAAGTGAAAATATGAACTGTATGAACTATGTGTTAAAGTTACATAAATTGTGTTTATGGCCTGTCTGCTATTTAACTAAATTAAACACCCACAAACTGAATAAATAATGTATAATATTAATAATAATAATAATAATAATGATGATGTAATAAAAAAAATCTACATGTCACAACATTCAAATTATTAAGACTGACTCAAGTCAAACTCTCTTCACATTTGCAAATATTCCGTCTAACATTTAAAGAAGCGACAAAAACAACATCCTACTGACGGTTGTATAGACAATTTGAATTGATAGTTTAATGAGTTGGCAAGTTCAGTTATATTTAAAGTGAAATGTCAACAGAGCAGATCAAGTCTGTCAACTACTGAAAGAAAAAGTAAACAAAGATTTGAATGCAAACTGCCTGAACGTGTTTGTAGATGTTAACAGCGTGGTTAGCTGGTTACATTCTAACAATGTGGAGGATAAAACTAGACTATAAGTTTTTCAACAGATCGGTGGTACTGGTAGCTTACAGAGAGCAAACCTCTGAATCTGTAATCTGTAATCTGAGCCCATTGCATTCACAGAGAGGAATTATGTTTCAGGTTTTTGTCATCCAAACTGAAAAGGAATAAACAACAACTTCACTTGAGGGTGGAAACAAGTCAAACTACAATGGAAAAGCTTCAGAACGAAAGTACTGTACGTGTGCACTGGACTGGCTGATTACACAGGATCACTGTTGAGGTGCAGGCGGGGGATCAGGTGCACATTTGGGTGAAGGCGCTGTTGTGACTACAACCGTGGAAACAGATTTCGGGGAGCCTGTTGCCATGTGCTGCTGGAGCTGCTGCGCCTGAACAGTCTGGATGCGAACCTAAAGAAAATGAAACCACAAATTAAAAAACAAAAAAAAAATCATTCAGCACTTATATCAAACATAGCTATGTCTTGTACAACCACAGATCGTGCCATAGACTCTCATTTGTGACTTCAAAGTGAAACCTAATGTCACCTGTGTGGCCTGTCCTTGCTGCTGAAGCTGCTGGAACTGTTGTGCTGTGACAAAACTGACGGGTTTGTTCCCCGCAATCAGTTTGGTGCCGGCAGGCATAGTGGTCAGGATGATGTTCCTGCCCAGAGTGCTGATACTGCTCAGAAAAGAGGGAAAATGGCACAACAACATGTCAGAAAGTTAGATTCTCTAACAGGACAACTGGCAGTGCGGATGATGACACTTACTTTGTGTTAAGACTTCCTTTTACTAGCGGCGTGGTCACAACACTCTTACTCTTCAGTGGTTGGTTGAGGACAGAGAGGGGCACAGTGATCCGTGCAGGTAACTTCCCCTATAATTCCAAAACAAAGGTTGTTCCTAAGTCATGTGACCTTGATAATGTGTGGTTAACTAAAGAGACATGTTTGAGGAGAGTTTCTTAAGTAAACAGTGCAGGAGAGATCAATACTACAAAATACAAAAGAGAGCAGTCCCCGCAGCTTGTTTCACCCACATGTACTAAAATCGGTTGGCACGTGTATCATGTCTAGACTTAACTTAAATATTCTAAACTCAACAGGAAGTCAGCCACACTTTGATATACTCCTCCTAGCTGGTTGTCCAGACAGTGGCAGTAGCTCAGTCCGTAGGGACTTGGCTTGGGACCCAGAGGGTGGCCGGTTCAAGTCCGTGATGGACGCCACTGCTGTCATTACATGGTCTGGCCCCTACGCTCAAAGCCCAGCGCGTTTCCTGGGGGCCTGTGCCACTGAGCAGGGTTAGGGTTTGGTATAGAAGGACCACATGAAACAATATTCCCACAGGAACCAAAAGAACAGTCCAACAGTGGCCCCTAGAGGCCATGCTGCTTTTTACATCCTGAATCTGGTCTAAAACTGACATTCTTAGAGTTACATAACCTTTAAATCAAAATATTAAAAATGTTGGTGTATTCCATGATTGCATAGACTATGCTGAACACTGAACAGTCCTCTTACCGTTTGTGTAGTAACCACTGTAGCAGGGACCTGCCGCACAGTGGCTGTGGCCGTTCCTAATGTCAGAGGTGAACCCGAGACTCCAGGAGCCACTGTGATCCCCTTAGCACCAGCCACAACACTGGCAGCCATGGTCACTACGTTAGCACACGTGGACGCCGTGAGCGTCTTGCTGCCGGTGGTCGTCGTCATTGTGATGGTCTGACCCTGTTTCTGCGGAATGACGCCAAGGCCCGGCATTATCCGGATGGTGGCTCCGCTCTTGTCCGGGGAGGACACGGTAGTGAAGTTCCTAGATTTCTGGTCGCCCACGGTGACGGCCAATGTGGGCATCAGACGTATGGCTGTGTCTCCCGCAGCCTTCAGCAAGGTGGAGCCTGCCTTAGTGGTCTGTACTTCCCCCGTACAGGATGTAGCACTGGAGGCTGAGGAAGGCGAAGGGTGGGGCGGCGTCACGTGGAGAGTGGCTGATATGCTCTTGCTGCCTGTGGTGGCAGTGCTCAGGAAGTCCGGGGTGAGTTTGACGGTTGCAACTGGGGATTTGGCGAGCGTTGCCATCATGTCTGGGGTTATCCGCAGCACCGTTTGACCTTTAGCGTCTGTGGTGATGGAGGATGGTGGAAGACGTAGGACGTCTTTACCCTGGATGCGCAGATTTGTAGCAGTTATTGGAATTCCTGCTCCTCCTGAAGTCTTCATTCCCAACTGGCCTGTGATGGACACCTTTAAGAAAATAATATAACAGATAAATCTTGTGATCAGTAACATGATAAATCACATTTGTTACTCATTTAAGGATAAAATAACTGAACAAATGCTGCTTCACCTGTTTGATATTCGGGCTGGCGACTCCTTGCAGCACAGCAGGGGAAGCCGGGTTGTTAGCCGGGCTACCAGGTGATCCAGTTTGAGGTTTGGCCAAAGCAGACACAGACTGGGTGGTTGTCGCCTGGAGTGGACTACTAGCAGACTGACTCCTCAGTGGCACAGAAACCACTGCCTATTGATGCACAATAAACACAGGCAGAATTAATATAACATGCATGTCATAATAAGTAGATGACAAATGCCGCACTTTGTCTTGTTACCTGTGAAATTCCCTTGGCTGCCACAGACACAGGCACCCTGATCTGGTGAGGGGTCTGATGTACCAGCGTGGCCTGCTGACTTCCCGCCAAAGAACTCAAACCAGGGTGAGAAGAGACAACCCGCACCTGAGGGAGGGAGCCTGCCGCCAGGTGGCTCACTATCCGGGCCGTGTTTTGGGACGTGACTGGCTGCGAGGCCGGTGGACCGGCCTGGCTGCTGGGTAAGATGGCTCCCAGCTGGGGCAACGAGGGGGGAGACACAAGAAGAACGCTGGAAGAGGGAGAGAGGGGAGAAGCAAGAGATAAGAGACGAGGATGAAGCACAGGTTTATGTATTGTACAATATTAGAGAACACTGACCCTGGGCTGGACTTGATTGTATCCGGAACTGCAGTCTTTGTTGGTGTGGTGGCTGTGCAGGGTAGAGGTGATTTAGGGGTTCCAGGTGTGTTTATGGTGGGTGTCGTAGGGGTTGGCGACATGGGATTAGAGCCTATATCCTGTCCTGCCTCCAGACATCCAGGGGTTTTACTGCCCCCGTCTTTACTTCCAGACTTCTAAAACATAAACAGGGCTTGAGATTAATTAGCTAAAAGGCTAAAGTGTTTTTTTTTTTATTAAACAGTAATAACCAACTCTGGACTCACAGGCTTGGATGCAGGTTTAGGTTTCAGCTGTAGGGCTTTTCTTGCTTTCGCAGCAGCAGCTTGAGCCTGGTGGATCCTCTCTGGATGGGAGAAAGAAAACACATGAGAATGAACATTTTTAACACATGCTATGAGACACATGCTCAACATACGAGTGCAATCATCAGTGAGGATTAGAGATCTTAACGCTGCACAAACACAAGGGTGGACAGCCCTTGAAGAAGGCACACGGTTGCTTACCAAACTCCTCTTGAGTGCGACTGCGGTGCAGGTAAATCCAGAGTTTGCGGCCAATGTCATACTTCACACAGGGGTCTTTCTCATAGTGAAGTCTATCCAGAGCCCCACTGACAACTGTGTTCACCTAAAATGGCAAAGAAACCCCACACATACAGGAAATGTCACCATAAGAAAACAACTTAAAAGACAGCGTGTGCCTCTGGAAAATAGCTTGAATAGAGGCCAACATAAGATCCACACAAAACTAAATCACTCTGCCAGATAGCCAGAAAAGAAAAAAATATAAAATACATCACACCTGTGCACTGGTCACATCTGGAGCAAGAAACTGTGAGTCCTTCAACAGTTCACAGATCTCTGCTCTTGTTCCTTCTCCATTGGGTAACCTGGCTGCAGCGTCCCGCACTACATAACAGAGAGAGAGTCACAACAGCCACAGTCATGGGACTGCACACACTTAAGGCACTGGTTCACAGTCTGACAATGGCTAAAACAGAAGGTCTGACCCAGAGAGAGAATGGTGACGTATGGCGGCCGGTCCGAGCGGAGCAGCGTGTGCTCTCTGGCTTTGTTGAGAGACATCTCCTTATCGAACACTCCTTTAACGGGCCCGACCACAGACTCAAAGCCGTGCATCCGGAAGGTGAAGGCTTTATGTGGCTGGTTGTATCGCTGCTGCTCCTAATAAACAAACAAACAAAATAAAAGCATGTCAGCTCAGAGTTTATGTCCAGGAAATAAGAAAAAATCATTGCAACAGAACAAACATACCTGGATTTGAAAGACTTGTCTCTCGTCTCCAGTGCTGGGCCGCACCACATAATCAGTAGAGCTGTTTGATTAGAGAGATTACACTGTTAACAACCATGATACTGCAACTCACACTCCTTCAATATATTAATTGAGGACCACAAATGACTTATCTTTATTTACAATTAAGCCTTTTTTATAAAGTATAAATTAACTACTGGCTATATAAAATACATATTAGGTTATGAACAAGTAATGTGACAGGATCCCAAAAAACACCCGTTGACCAAGGAATTAATTAGTAACATTTTCAGCAATTATCATATTCACAATACTTAAGAAATCACTGAATCTTACACTCTTGGTGCGGGAGAAGTAATCTCTAACATGTCTTCATTTTCTGTCTGTGGAACACAAAGTCAGACAAATCAAACAGTGGTAAACATAAATATATTAACAGAGCAGATTCAGAGCTAAAAGTGTGATATGATAACTGTACTACCTTGACAACTAAATCTTTGGAGTCCAGCCACAGCTGACAGAGTGCACTGAGATCTTTCTCTGTATCCTGAGTGGGACCTAAAATAAAGTGTTCGACTTTAAGAATACAATCAGCCTGAATGCCGAGCATCATTTTCATCAGTTGGTCCTCTTACCAATCCACCTCCACTGCTGAGACTCGTCAGCAAATTCCACAAATGGTGAAAAGCCACTGGGAAGTGCCATCATGCCATCTGATTAACAAACACAGAGTGTATGGGGTAAAAATACACGTGTAACACAGAATGGGAAGTAAAGCCTGACATTTCAGTGTGAGTGACCACCGCGTACCTTTAGTCTCTCCTGCGAGAAACTGCAGCGCTTGAAGAACCAAATCAGACCAACACGGGACGGATGAAAACCACACGTTGAGTGAGCTGGCTGGAGACGACTGCCACATGTGAACTTTATCCTCCAACTAAGAGATCAAAATACAGTAGAGAGCACAGCATGGGGTCAGAACTGTGATCAATTTTAGAATATGCATGAGTCTCAGGAATGAGTACATACCATTGAAGTACTGGAAAGGTTTTCTGCCTTTAAGATGGTCTCCAACAAGCTGAAAAAACTCACAGCCATTTCCTCAACTACAACCGGGCTGCTCTGAGACTCCTCCACAATCCTGCAACAATGATTATTCTTTAAATTACAGACACAAACACAGAATTATGTAAATATTCTTGACATCAGCGTGGCACTAGACTCACTCCTCCTTGATGTTGGGCAGTGGAGCAGATGGCGGGTCCGGCAAGGAGTTGATGATGTTCGCTGGCGGGGCTGATGGGGTGTCTGAAGGCGTGAGACTTTCACAGGGATCTTCAGATTCCACTTTTATTGTCCTCATTTTCTTTTTCCTTCTCTCGTCTTTTATCTTCCTCTTAGGCAGAGACAGATCAAACAGCGCTGGAAGAAAATATGAAAGAAACATATCGAGTGTGTGTCATCTTCAAATCAACGCATCAAGACTTCAGCTTGAGATTTATCATTCTTTTTTTAAAATCTATTTACTCACGCACTGTCCCCTTCCGACCGATATTTGTTCTTGAGAGTATATCCCCAAGGTGGATGTCAGAGGTCATCATGTCTGGATGGTCCTGAGTAAATCAAACATTAATGATACACTGCACAAATTAAGATTAAACCATATCTTCTTTTTATTTTTACTTACTGGTTGTCGCTTTCTCTTCTCCCGGTGGTTTTGCAGCATGACTTTCAAGTCCTGCTCCCCCAGTTCTATTTTTTCTGTGAAGAAATAAAAACATCTTTATTCACTGTGCTTAAACATTCGTGGAACGTTCCCTGGATGTTGCAGAAATCACTGACCATTAGTCTTCATGTCTTGGGTGGAGAGGCTGGGAAGAACTCTGAGTGAGACAGTGGGTGTCGGAGAGGAAGGCGATTGCGGTCCTGGAGTCCACAATGATATGTCTGCAAGCATATAAAATAATAATGATAATAATGGACAACTTGCTTGATCTGCTTTCCTGCACTTTAATGTCACACTGATCATCTTACTCGAGTTGAAAACAGACTGACCGTCATCGTCAGATGAAGCGTTGCCGTCTCCACACTCTGATTTGACCTCCTTCAATATATGACTCAGTCTCCTTCTCACCCTTGTTTCCCGCATTTCAGCATGAGTCTTGGACGGTAGCTTTTTTTTTGGTGGAAAGTCCAGACCGTTGTGAACTGCGAACTCCAGCAGCTCCTGCAACAAGAAGACACGTTAAGACAAGTTGTGAAGAGGCCGCGCATCTTGCATGTAAAACTCGTACAAAAATACCTTTCTGGAGACGAGGATCTGCTTCAACAATCTGTGGCAATACTGCTGAAGGCAGTACAACTGTCGCTTTCTCTGGGACTTGCCGCACAGCTGTCTGTACTTGACCACCTCTGGATTGAAGTAACCATCTGGGGTTGAGATAAAGAGAGTCATGATCACAGGAGTGCTCGCTCAACATGACAGTTGTGAGTCGTTGGGTAAATACGGGGACGGCTGGGACGCACCTCTGAACAGCTTTTGTGCGAGATGAAGGGGATTTCCAAAGTTAAAGTCTCTGTTGTTGAACAGGTCGCTGACGGTGCTGTCCTGCTCCGCGATGTTGGTGTTCGGAAACTGTGGCAAAAACTGACGGAGGTGTTGCCTCTGGGAATCTGACAGCACTTCACTCCATGTGCTTTCGCTCATTACGGAGAAGAATATTTCAGGCTGATGCAAACAAAGGGGAAAAACAGCAGAAATGAATCATGCATCATCTGCAGTGTGTAAACAACACAGCAAAGCAGTTTAGCGCTTCATCTCTGCGTAAGTGACTCACGTCCTCCAGGAGGTCCTCTGGGAGGTTCACTGTGCAGTTCCCCAGCATGCATTCTTCTGTTATTTGTCCATAGTTTTCTTCTTTGGGGTCAAGAGGGTCTGTAAGCATCTGGGTGAGGGCATCCATCCTCCAACCTTAACAGAACACAACAACAGGCTGACACTCGCTTCAGCCTGCGGGCTGGCACCAGTATGGCATACAGCCAGCTTACAGTCTACAGTAATGTTGGGTTTGTATGCTCAGGGAAGAGTCAATGTCAACACTTTGCACAGGAACGTAGCGCAGCTTCGCGAGCTAACAGCTACATTAGCAAACGAGCCAGTTGTAAAGTTCGGGGTGCTGTTTCAACTTCGAAGGCAAACATACTGGTTCTGCGCGGGATACTAACAAATGTTCGCGCTACAACGAAGCTAAAAGCTGAACAAGCTCTTACCTGCCACTGCTTTGTGTGTCAGAAATCAACAGGGAACTGTTTCACCGACGTACCGCATTCTTCTTCTACTGAGAGTGGACGGTAGGCCCGAGATGGGCGCAGCTCGTTGCTGCCCCCTAAAGGACGTGAAAAGTTAATGCATCTTGTTGTTCATGTTAAAAGAAACAAAGTTCATTTCTTAACTTTTCTGAAGTTCTGTGCATAATTTTACAGTTTTGTTAAACATCCAGTGTGTCAGGGCGTATTTATGAAGATCTATTTACGGAATATGGAATAGATATAATATTCATAACTATGTTTTCATCAGTGTATGATCACTGGAAAATAACATTAAGTATGTTTTTGTTACCTTAGAATGGGTCTTTTATATCTACAGATGCCGTGGGCAGGGCCATTTCTTGCTATATGCGGACTATGCCGATGCATGGGGCCCTGCAGCCACCAGGTTTATGTTTCTGAAACATCAGTATTATTCTTACTATTTTTTTGTTTTTTATTGTTAGTACATTAATATGGAGGCTGGTCCATTGTATTTTTATTCATTTAAGTAAGTTAAGTTATTTCTTTTTTACTGTTTTGGATTGGTGGATTGGAAAGTCAAATTTTTCTGCAAATGTTTTTAGCACAGGTGAATCTTAAATTTTTACTGTGTTATCGGTTAATCCTCATCTCTCCTGGACTGGTGGTAACTCTGCCTCCTGGAAGTTTGAGGCGGATCATCTCCTTCCTCTGAGCCACAGACCTCTCCGGGTTGAAGAAGAAGTCGCTCAGAGCATCCATATCCTTTAGCTGAAGGAAGCGAGCTCTCACCAGAGCTCCCGTCACCCTCTCCTACAGAAAGGAGCTCAATTCCTGCTTCTTTTCATTGAGCAGTTTTTTATACTGTTTTCTAGTTCTTGTACTTTTGCTTTAATTTTTGTAGTAGAATGAGCGGTGTATTGCTGACAGAAGACACAAATTTGCGTCTTGCCAATCTCCCTCCACAGTTTCAAAGGAGTAAAATCTGATTTTTTTTTTAATTGTCCAATGGTGCCAGAAGTGCTCGAAGCTCTGGCAGAATGTTTTATCTTGTAGGAGCTTGTTCGAACTCCAGTAGGACTTTTGACCTGGTACTAGACTGATGTTAGCACATAATAGTCTGGAGCTCAGATTTTTGGAAATATAGATGTGGCAAGTCTGCTGCCACCGTGGGTTCTTCAGCACAAGGACGCACTTCAGACAGTTAACCACTTAGGACGTTTTTATTTTACACTTCAAGCAAAACACCACACACTTGAGCTGTTCGCAGTCTTCTTGTCCCTCTTCTTGATGCCGTCTGGGTGTGTGCTTTCTCCCCTCTCGTCAGGTCCAGCACACTACTGTTAGAGGGGACAGTGATTAGTTAACTGGGTTCAGGTGTGCTAATCATCTCCCCTGGCGCTGCTCTCCTGAGCCATCCCCACACCTCTCCCCTGCAGCTGATGCACCACGCCCCCTCCACAATAGAACCTGTCCAATTTAGCTGCACTCACCTAATTGTAGCTGACCCTCACAATGTGTACTGCCTAGTTTGTGGATGTTCAACTCTCCATGCATCTATTAAATCCAATCTACTTCATCCCCCTGACTAGAATGAGTCTCTTGTAAGGACAAAACAATCTGTTCTTTTCTGAGACAAGACTTCAGCGATTAGCGGTCTCTTCTGTCTGTCTCTCCCACCGTCAGAGAAGAGAGAGAGAACAGATGAAACAAACAGGAACCAGTAAAAGGATGAAAGCACCATGTGACACACGATCATTTACTTTTTTGCAGTTCTATGCTTTGATGCTTTTCTGAGAGTTGTCATGTTTTTTTAAGGCAGAAGTGTTTTTTCTCATCTAAGAGATCAAAACCTGCCAGCCTGTTCAGTACACCTACTGATCGGATGAATTTATCAGTACAGATTTCTTGTATGTTTCATCGAGGAACTGATTAATTTCCTCTAGTGAGCACAGATCTGGAAGACATTTCACCAACAGATACAGTGTCAGAGTCATACTCCATGTCTTCAGCATCAACTGGCATCTGGCTGTTCAGCACACCTTCATCAGTGAACACAGTGTGATCTTTCCCTGCAGCACTGGTGGAAGCTGTTTCTTCATCATCCACTGCAGACTGTGACTGAACTTCAGAGCTGCTCAGACTCTCTGCAGGTACGCAGGTCTGATGTTTCTCAACCTGCTTCTTCTGATTTAATTCATTGTTGTCAAGATGTGGATCAGTGGTATTAGCTGCAGCACCCGCAGCACCGTGATCTGCAGAAGCGTTGACCGTGTTGCTCGCCGCGGCGCCCGTTGCTCCACCTTGAGCAGAGACGGATGGAGAATACAGAAACAATCCGAAACAAGGGACAGAAAATCAGTTCAAAACTCCACGCCAGTGACACCTCCAACACCACTCACACTCAACAGAAATGAGAGGAGGAGGAGGAGGTGGGAGGGCAACAAGGAGTTTACACTCTCATTTAAAAGGTAAATATCAAATGTTTTTATGAATTTCAACATTCATGTAGTGATCATTAATTTGTATTTGTCTAAATTATGTGAAGTTTAACTTTTTTATTTGTGGTTTCAGGAGAGGAGAGGAGGAGTAGGAGGAGGTGGGAGGGCAACATGGAGTTTGCATCCTGTCATGTAAAAGGTAAATATATATTTTTCTCTCTCTTCACTCTGAAGGCAGCTTCACCTTCATCTGAGCATATCCAGCATGTCATCAATGTTCACTTGTTCTTTATTTTGTCTTTTCAGTGAAGAGTTGACCAAAGTGGAGAAACTCCTGATCAGCTACTTCAAAAACTTCTGTGACAATGATTTTTGGAAAGGTCCAAAAATGTTTTGTAAATTTTGTAAATAAGTAAAAAAACACAAAAAACAATAAAATCATCTCAGTTTGGTTTCTAACATTTCTGTTTTACTCTTGTAATTCTTGTTTGATGCTGGAAAAGCAAAAGGCAACAACATGCAGTGTGCATACTTTGTTCATTCACTTAATGCCACACTTAAAGGTCCAGTGTGTAACATTTAAAGTGGTCTATTGACAGAAATGGAATATAATATTATGTTTAATATGTTTTTATTAGTGTATAGTTACCTGAAAATAAGAATCATTATTTTTTATTACCTTGGAATGAGACTTTTATATCTACAGAGAGCAGGTCCTCTTCCACAGAGTCCACCATGTTGAACCAGAATGTTCACAGTAACCCAGAAGGCACAAACCAAACACTGGCTTTAGATAGGGACACTCTTTGCAGGGACTTGCAGTCTTGTTTGTTGCTGTTTTTGTACCACACAGTGATGTCCCCCATGCTCTCAGTCTCTGGTTTGACCCGTTGATATTAAGAGGGGTGTAAGTCCACTATCATCTCCTGAGTGTCACTGACGTTCAGGCTGAGGTTGTTGTCTTGACACCAGCAGGTCAGGTTTCTTTGCTTCCTTCAGATCAGTGATCAGGCTCACTGTACATGAAAGCTCATGAGTGAAGGTGATTTACTGTAATCAGGAGCTGTCCGTAATCATAAATCATAATCATTTTTGTTTGTAATCAACACACACGCAGATCAACATCTGCAGGAGTCCATTACAGTGTTTGATCTGGTAAAATCCTGATGTGATGTTAAATAACAAAACAACTGCTGATTGGTGGATTTGATCTGACCACGTGTTGAAATGTTGATAGCACAAATACAGTAGGAGTAGACTGAGCTCAGAATATGAACAGATAACTCTGCTGTCAACTCATTTTTTTACAAACACTGATGAAAGAAAAAAGATGAATGAAGATGGAGAGTTGGCAGGAAACAGACAAACTAATGAGTCTGTACAGGAAGTGAACTTGGCCACACAGGTACGTCTGAGGTGGTCAGCGGATCAAACCCGTGACCATCCAGGTGAGATGCTGCACTGAGCGCATGCGCATTGACATCAGGTGAAAGATTCCACGGTTGCTATGGTTTGTCTCTATAAGCGCATCTTTCGGCAAAGTCGTTCTTTTGCAAACATCCTGAGCTACTGACAGTCGCAAACACTTGGATCGCAAAACTTTCTAAACGCTTTCTTCAGAAAACCGATCACCGACCGATTTTTATCCCCCGAAAACTTCCCGACAGCCCGCTGACATCGAGAAAACCACCCTGTGCATGGAAGACGTGAGATTTATATATTTTTTCAAATTCCTGTTGTTTTCAATGTATTTTACCATCGAGAAATTTACTGATAATCTGTCAATATCCGCAATTTTCACTCTAAATTCATCATTTTTGATTATTGACCAAGTTTTTGTAAAACCCAGAGGTGTTTCCACCAGTTTGTGTCCATGTATTCATGTAAACAATATTACATTTATGATTCGTTTAATCTGTGCATGTGTGACAAATTAACAACAAATCATTTAGGATATTATTAGTGTGTGAAAATTTCACGCAAACTTGAAAAATGAAAAATGTTTTCTTTGAGCAGCAGAAAAGCAGTTCTCAACACTTCACAAAACTTGTTGATTTTTAAATAATGCTGTGAGAAACTGCTCCTAAGAATCGATTAATGATCAAAAATGATGTTATAGAAGATATGATATGATGTGAAGGCTCCTATTAATCTGTAAAGGAACATTGTATTGACAGTTTATTGAATGAAGTCTGGCAAAAGGCAGGTACAGTCACAGTGAAATGTTTAAAAAATCGTGTAATATAGGAAAGTAATGAGAATAGAACATTTGAAAAATAACAATGATTATTATGGAGTTAATGTGAGTAAATAAGTAAAATGTAATTTAATATTTTCATTCACTAACCCAAGTTTATGAATCTTTTAACTGATGGTCAAAAGTCTGGACAAACTTTTTCATTCAATGTTTTATTTTTATTATTATTCTCTACATAGTGGATTAACACTGGAGACATAAAATGACTAAGTTTCATATTTTAGATTCTTTAAAGTAAACATCTTTTTACTTTGACAGCTTTGCGCACTCTTAGCATATTCTCAGTCAGCTTCATGAGGTCGTCACCTGAAATGATTTTCAATAACGTGTGTGCTTTGAGAAAAAAGTTGATTAGTGGATTTTCTTTCCTTCTTCATGTATTTGAAGTATTGAAGTATTATTGTATTTGAAATGTATTTGAGACCATCAGTTGGCGTACAGTAAATAACAGTTTGTGACTGCTGTAGTAATCTATATTATGACAAGAACCGCTCATCTCATGAAGCTGATTGAGACAATGCTAAGAGTGTGCAAAGCTGTCACCAAGCAGAAGGTGGCTGCTTTGGAGAATCTAAAATATAAAATATATTTTGCTTTGATTACACTTATTTTGTTTACCACATAATTCCATATGAGTTCATAGTTTTGACGTCTTCAGTGTTAATCTACTGTGTATAAAATAACAGAAACAACATGTGAATGAGAAGGTGTGTCCAAACTTTTGACTGGTGCTGTATAAACATATCCTGCTAAGAACACTGTGAAATGAATACATTTCATCATTTACTATTTTTCCCACTAATAATTAACTATGCTTTTACTTTTGTGTATTTTTAATGTGCTGGAGAATTATTCTATTGTGGTACTTTTAATTGAACACAGATGAAGTCATAGTACAGCACAGTGTGTTCATGCGACATGTAGCAGTGGCTTTAAAGGTGTATTTGTCTTTGTCTTCAGATGGACCACACGTGGACTCTTGTCCTCGTTCCGGACCCTTCCGGCGCAGCACGGCTGGTGCTCCGCAGGACCCTGGCATCTGCTTCTGACAGTGGTTTTTCTCTCTCTCACTCTCTCCCTCCCTCTTCTTCCTCAAGCTCTTTCTCTGGCTCTCCCTCTTGGTCTCTCCCTCTCTCTTCTTCCTCAAGCTCTTTCTCTGGCTCTCCCTCTTGGTCTCTCCCTCACTCTTCCCCTATCTCTCCCCCTGCCCCTTCTTCTCACTTTTTCCCTAGCACTCTTTCTTTGAGCTCTTCCTCTAGCCCTTCCCCTCACTCTCCCCCTCACTCTCCCCCTCACTCTCCCCCTGCCCCTTCTTCTCACCTTTTCCCTAGCACTCTTTCTTTGAGCTCTTCCTTGAGCTCTTCCACTCACTCTCCCCTGGCTCTCCCCCTCACTCTCTCCTTATCTCCCCCCCTAACCTTTCTTCTCGCATTCTCCCTAGCTCTTTTGCTTTTAGCTCTTCCTCTAGCTCTTCCCTTTACTCTCCCCCTGGCCCTCCCTCTGGCTCTCCTCCTCACTTTTCACCTATCTCTCTCCTTGGCCTTCCCCCTCAGTCATCACCTCTCTCTCCCTTTGGCTCTCCCCCTCACTCTTCCCCTATCTCTCCCCCTGGCCCTCCCCCTCACTCTCCTCCTGCCCCTTTTTCTTGCTCTTCCCCTAGCTCTTCTTCTACCTCTTCTTCTAGCTCCCCCCCTTGCTCTCCCCCTCACTCTTCCCCGATCTCCCCCCCTGCCCCTTACTCTCGTGTTTTCCCTAGCTCTTCTTCTTCTACCTCTTCTTCTTCTAGCTCCCCCCCTTGCTCTCCCCCTCACTCTTCCCCTATCTCTCCCCCTGCCCCTTACTCTCGTGTTTTCCCTAGCTCTTCTTCTTCTAGCTCCCCCCCTTGCTCTCCCCCTCACTCTTCCCCTATCTCTCCCCCTGCCCCTTACTCTCGTGTTTTCCCTAGCTCTTCTTCTTCTAGCTCTTCTTCTTTTAGCTCCCCCCCTTGCTCTCCCCCTCACTCTTCCCCTGGATATCACTCTGGTTATTCCTCTGACTTTTCCTCTTGCTCCCCCACTTCAGTGTTGGAGGAGGAGCAGTGGACTCTGGTGCCAACGGATCATCCTACTAGGCTCATCCTGAGGCGGGTGCAGATGACCAGCTCCACACCCAGTGAGCCACTCCAGGCATCCTTTGTGAAGAAGGTGTGTTCAAACGTTTGACTGGTGCTGCATAAACATATCCTGCTAAGAACACTGTGAAATGAATACATTTCAGCACAGTGTGTTCATGTGACATGGAGCAGTAGTCTGAAAGGTGTATTTGTCTTTGCCTTCAGATGTACCACCGCTTCACCTGGACACCTTTCCCTGTTCTGAGCCCTACCGGGCACGGCGTCCCGCGGCTGATCCTCCGGAGGACCCTGGCGCTGACCTCCTCTCCCCCCCTCTCTCCCCCTCTCTCTTCCCCTCCCTCTCCCCCTCACTCTCTCCCTCACTCTTTCCCTCCCTCTCCCCCTCACTCTCTCTCTCACTCTTCCCTTCACTCTTTCCCTCCCTCTCCCCCTCACTCTCTCTCTCACTCTTCCCTTCACTCTTTCCCTCCCTCTCCCCCTCCCTCTCCCCCTCACTCTTCTCTCTCTCCCCCTGAGCCACAGTGGGTGACGAAGTTGCGGAGCATCATGCTGGAGAGGAGAAGACATGCTGGCAGTCCCAAGAGACCCGCTGCCACTGAAGGTAAGTCACCAGGTAAGTCATCAGGTAAGAGATTGTGTACTAGAAATCTTTTTTAAGTGCTGAACTGAATTTATTTGATTTGATTTGATTTAAAATGTTGATTTTTTTCTTCATTTAATGTGTTTGAATTTGTGTTTATTGAATTGTTGAGGAGAGTATTTTTTTAACATTGCTGTTCTCTCTTCTCCTCTCCTCACTTCTCCTCTCTTCTCCTCTCTCTATCTACTTTTTTGGGAGGAGAAAAGAGGAGAAGAGAGGAGAGGAGAAGAGAGAACAGCAACGTTAAAAAATACTCTGGAGGAGAGCAGAGGAGTGAAGGAGGAGGAGAGCAGAGAGGAGGAGAGGACATAAGGAGAGGAAAGAAGAAGAGGAGAGGTGAGGAGAGGAGGAGGAGGAGGAGAGGAGAAGAGGAGGAGGAAGAGAGGAGAAGATGATGATGAGGAGGAGAAGAGGAGAGGTGAGGAGAGGACACGAGGAGGAGGAGAGGACACGAGGAGGAGAGGGGAGGAGAGGAGAGGAGAGGTGAGGAGGAGGAGAGGACACGAGGAGGAAGGGAGGAGAGGTGAGGAGAGGACATGAGGAGGAGGAGGAGGAGAGGAGAGGAGGAGGAGAAGAGGAGAGGTGAGGAGAGGAGAGGAGAGGACACGAGGTGAGGAGGGGACACGAGGAGGAGGAGAGTGGAGGAGAAGAGGAGGAGGAAGAGAGGAGGAGATGAGGAGGAGGAGGAGGAGGAGAAGAGGAGAGGACACGAAGAGAATGAGGAGAGGACACAGAGGACGAGAGGAGAGGACACGACGAGGAGGAGGAGGAGGAGGAGGAGGAGGAGAGTAGAGAAATGGAGACGAGGAGGAGGAGGAGGAGGTGGGAGGACAACAATGAGTTTACACTCTCTCTTTTAAAAGGTAAATATCAAATGTTTTTATGAATTTCAACATTCATGTAGTGATCAATAATTTGTATTTGTCTAAATTGTATGAAGTTTAATTTTTTTATTTGTTGTTTCAGGAGAGGAGAGGAGAGGAGATGAGGTGGAGGAGGAGGAGGAGAGGAGGTGGGAGGGCAACATGGAGTTTGCGTCCTGTCATGTAAAAGGTAAATATATATTTTTCTCTCTCTTCACTCTGAAGGCAGCTTCACCTTCATCTGAGCATATCCAGCATCAATAATTTGTATTTGTCTAAATTATGTGAAGTTTAATTTTTGTATTTGTTGTTTCAGGAGAGCAGGAGGAGGAGGAGGAGGAGGAGGTGGGAGGGCAACAAGGAGTTTACACTCTCTCTTTTAAAAGGTAAATATCAAATGTTTTTATGAATTTCAACATTCATGTAGTGGTCAATAATTTGTATTTATCTAAATTATGTGAAGTTTAATTTTTGTATTTGTTGTTTCAGGAGAGGAGGAGGAGGAGGAGGAGGAGGTGGGAGGGCAACAAGGAGTTTACACTCTCTCCTTTAAAAGGTAAATATCACAATTGTTTATGAATTTCAACATTCATGTAGTGATCAATAATTTGTATTTGTCTAAATTATGTAAAGCTTAATTTTTTTATTTGTTGTTTCAGGAGAGGAGAGGACAGGAGAAGAGGAGGAGGAGGAGGAGGAGGTGGGAGGGCAACAAGGAGCTTACACTCTCTCTTTTAAAAGGTAAATATCAAATGTTTTTATGAATTTCAACATTCATGTAGTGATCAATAATTTGCATTTGTCTAAATTATGTGAAGCTTAATCTATTTTAATTTGTTGTTTCAGGAGAGGAGAGGAGGAGGAGGAGGAGGTGGGAGGGCAACATGGAGTTTGCATCCTGTCATGTAAAAGGTAAATATATATTTTTCTCTCTCTTCACTCTGAAGGCAGCTTCACCTTCATCTGAGCATATCCAGCATGTCATCGATGTTCACTTGTTCTTTATTTTGTCTTTTCATTGAAGAGTTGACCAAAGTGGAGAAACTCCTGATCAGCTACTTCAAAAACTTCTGTGACAATGATTTTTGGAAAGGTCCAAAAATGTTTTGTAAATTTTGTAAATAAGTAAAAAAAACACAAAAAACAATAAAGTCATCTCAGTTTGGTTTCTAACATTTCTGTTTTACTCTTGTAATTCTTGTTTGATGCTGGAAAAACAAAAGGCAACAACATGCAGTGTGCATACTTTGTTCATTCACTTAATGCCACACTTAAAGGTCCAGTGTGTAACATTTAAAGTGGTCTATTGACAGAAATGGAATATAATATTATGTTTAATATGTTTTTATTAGTGTATAATTACCTGAAAATAAGAATCATTATTTTTTATTACCGTGAAATGAGACTTTTATATCTACAGAGAGAGCAGGTCCTCTTCCACAGAGTCCACCATGTTGAACCAGAATGTTCACAGTAACCCAGAAGGCCCAAACCAAACACTGGCTTTAGATAGGGACTTTGACATTTCTGTGAGTTTCACAGTCACTGTAGATTATTCTTCATCCTTGAAACGAAAGGGTGAGGTGAGTGGCATTCAGTTGGTTCCAACTTCACCACTAGATGCCACTAAATTCTACACACAGGTCTGCTTCAGTTGCAAATCTGACCTGTGCTAGTATGAAATGGCAGTTTCTAGATAGACTTTTAAAAATACATAATGGAATGTGGAAGTACTCTGAGCAAACCATGTGGTGGAGGGCATGCAATTGAATCAAAGCAAAAGAAACTGCTTCAACGTGGATTTAAAATGATGTCACCGTGATCCAGATTGAGGAATTGCAGAGTCAACTACACTGTTTGTCTCTCCACTTTCTCAGTATGTTTCCAGAACATTTGCTTCTCACTGGTCAATACTGGTCTATAGCCTAGTCATATTTCTTTTTAGAAAAATATGACTAGGCTGTAGTCATATTTTTCCCAGGGTTATCTATATTTATATGTCCTGCATAAAAAAAACCCATTAATAACAGGAAAGGACATAGGAAGTAATTCTTTTGAGTGTTCCACCGTACCTCATGATTCCCTCAATACTTGCACTCATGCTGGTCAACACTACGGAAGCCCTAAGTAGTCAGATTCATGCATTTTATACAGATAACCTAGTACAGTGATTCTCAAACTGTGGTAGACATACCACTGGTGGTACACAAGCTCCCTCTGGTGGTACGCAGAGCAATTGATCAAGGACGATGGTAAAGCAGCACAGACTTCCTCCACCACTCTGTTTATCAGTCTGATGGAGGTGATGTTGCTGCTCTCCCTAAGAGCATCGATGGATGTTGCTTTTATCAGGTGGCACAGTTTGGTACAGCCGGCCTCCCTGAAGTTGGCTCGCAGGATGGCAGACTGTAATGTTTGAGTGGTTATGGACAGGCTATCCTGCAAACGTTGAACATCCCCCTGGCATGTGACGAAGATATTCACGTCATCTGCATAGGCAGAAACAGTAGGAGGACGATCAACATTCGAGGACCCAGGCAGTGAAATGCCGTTCAGCCGACTTCTCAACCTGCACAGCAAGGGCTCAATAGCCAGGGTGTATAGTTGACCTGAAATCGGGCAACCCTGTCTTATCCCTCGCTGTACAGGGATTGGCCGGCTCAGCCCCCTCCCCATCTTCAGACATTGTGCCCCTCTATACAACAATCCCAACCCAAGCTAGTAACCCATCACCAATACCAAAAGCCCTGAGTGCTGAAAACAAATAAGAGTGATCCACCCTGTCAAAGCCTTCTATTGATCCAAAGGAACAATACCAAAATCCACATTATAACATTTGCACAGATCGATAACATCTCGAACAAGGAAAATATTGTCCATGACTGTTCTGTCAGGCACACAATATGTTTGATCAGGGTGGACAATCATCTCTAAACAGTCCTTCAGTCTATTTGGCAAGGCTCTAGAAACCTTACAGTCAGTGCATAGGAGAGCCAGCGATGTCAATCTAAAAGAGAATAATACTTACTTGTAAAAGAACATGTTTGTTTATATGTTTATCATTGAAATAAATACAACACATACATCTGTTTATCATCTTTTATTTATGGATATTCTTGAACACCAACATATTTTAACATTATAATTGTAGACAAAATATTTGTGTGTATATAAAATAAGTAGTATTTGATGCCTCGACAATCCATAGGCAGGTGTGTGAGTACTTGAGGTAATGTATGACGATGTCAGAGGGTCTGGAAGGAAACTAAGAGGCCAGGTGTGAAACCAGTCTACTGTCCTTCAGTCTACTGACAATAGATAAAAAGTCTGTAGGCCTAACACCAAAATCTTCCCCCTGTACTGCCTGTGAATGTGTATGACACCTTCATCAAGGCAGTACTGGGAGAAGGTTCACAGACAGGCTCACAGAGTTAGCAGTGTCCTGAACACAGCATTTCCTCTGCCACTCTGTATGCATGTTCCTACAGTAGTCACAAGTACACCATGGTATCCCTGCACTCCAGAAAAAGGTGCACCATGTCTGCACTGATGCATCATCAGAGGCCCTGTCTGCCTCTCCAGCAGCTGGGTCATGAGCTCACTGTGCTCCTCCAGGCTCGTCTCTTCGAGAAGAGAAAAACACAGGTAAAACAAATATGACGCTTTTTAAGTTTCATGATATTATGATGGAAATGTGATACAACATCGACCAGCTGACCAGAGTTTGATCAGCATGTCTAAAAAATGCGGAAATATCACTGCATGATGTCTGATATTTATATAATTATTTTGTAAGGTTTCCCAAGCAATGTTTATTTATCCACTATCACTATATTTATTTATTTTTATGTTTCTCCACACACATCTCGGTTACTGCTCATATAAATGGAAACTGTTGTTTGAAAGCTTTTAGCCAGTGCATAATTACCAACATGAGTAATATGTTCCTGTGTCAGTGATAAATATGTAACTGCTTTATGTGACGTTATGCACCAAAAACTAGACTTGAGCTTCAGTTTGGTCAGACACGATGTCAATCAAAGTGTAACCATGGTCACACATCAAACTGCAAACTAACGTCACAGTGGCAAATCACGGAGCTGCTACGTAAATACAACGCTGTGTTTCATTGGTGTTGGTCAGATTATAATAACTTCACAAAAAGTTTAGAAACGCATAAATCGGACACTGCTCTTCGGCCCGTCAGGGCCTCCTTCTCCTCCTGCTCTGGTGTCGCTGCATCCCCGGCCGCTGACCTCTTCACCTGGCCACTTTGGAGGGCCTCCTCCTCCTGGTCTCCCCGGTGGCTTTTCCCCGCTCACCTGTCCCTGACCCCCCCCCCCCCCTCTTTCTGTCCCTCCGTTACCGGTTTATTTATCCGTTTTCTGAGTGCCAACGGAGAGAAAAACTTGTTGCCTGCTAACGCTATCTCGCCATCAGACTAAACTCTGATAATTAATTAGCTTATTAGCTACACCTCGCTAATATTAGCTTTTATTAGCACGCGGACCCGCGCTGTGATGGAAAAACTCGTTTGTCACGTGAGGCCACCGTAAGCGCTCCGCAGTGAGGAGTGTTGCATTCACTGCAATCGGAAATCACTCCGAACAGCGAGTCTAACCTTTGTATTTGTATTTATTCATACGTGTATTCATTCTTATTTACCACATTCAGTCTTATTATTTTTATATCTTAATACATTGTATAGAAGCATATTTAACTTTTTACATCATAATGATAAATTATCACGTTACAATGTGAAACGTTTCACATTAAACACGATCATTTATTGTGTTAAATAAGACGGAATTATATCAGCAGCAAAGCTTCATGATAGTAGGTTCTATCCCTACAAGCACAGGTAGAAAGAGGAGTAAATTAGTACTATGTTGGGATGATAAGTGTTAACAAGTAGGAAAGAATAGAAGTATAGCATTTAAACTGGTCAAAAGATCCCATAATTTTCAGCACACATGGGAGCACCACTCAGATTAGGAGAAGTCTGGGAGGACTAAATAAGGTTTTGTCACTATTTAATACATTTGGAAGGAGGGGCAAGTCACTATGAGCTGAAGGAGGCAGTCATTCCAATCAGAAAGCCTGGGAGAGATTCTAGCAAGCAAACAAATCTAATACTATCGTCCAGGTACCACCCAGCCTCTGTAACCTCATAAGAATGGCTCAGTTTTATTAAACAAAAAAAAAAAAAAAAAAGTGAATAATGCAAAAGTTGTGAAAAATTCATAGAAACTGTCAGTTCATTTGATTAATCTTCATCGGCACCTGCCATTATGAGAAGCAGATATTTAGAATTAAGCTTAAATTCTGTGCAAAACAATAAATACTACAAGCAGGGAACATGTGAATGGCTGCTGCAGCTTTGTCAGCTTGCTCCACCTCTTTTTGATGTGAACTGGACTGAACAGTCAAGCCCTCATAACACAGTCAGAGAGAGGCACAGAGAGAGACCCACAGTGCCCTTGAGTAACCTTTACCAACATTGTCTCGCCTTATGTGGCAGGCATATAGGCACCAGGAGTTACAGAACTGAGAGGGACGAACATTTGCCCATTTCTCTCCAGGTTTTGCTGTTAATGCCTTTGAACTATGGCAGAAGGTGCAGATGGAGAGGAAGAGATTCAGTTCCTGCGTACGGTAAGTGATGCTGTCTGCTTCTTCTCAAGTAGTTTGAAACTCTCAGTCAACTTGTTCAGTCACAATGTACAAGAATGAACTTTTTGTATGTTGAATCGCGGCTTCAGTATAGATGATAGACAAACAATTACTGTGTTGACTTGCCTTCTTTACATAGACTGATCGACTGGGACAGGTGGCTGGTTTTGTTGGCATTGTTATCTATTTATATCCCATTGGGTACTTGACATGTTACTGTTTTGTCCCAGAGAGGAAAACTTCTGTTGCCAGTTAACACATAGACGTGTAACAGATTACCAAAAACAATTACCGTACATTAAATATTATAACTTTGTGACACTGACACCACCATATTTACTTTGATGGACAGTATTTAATTTCATTGTAACAACACATTTCTTTAAAATGATAATCATGCTTCATTTTGCGTAATTCATATTTGGGTCACAGATGACAAATGCTGGAACTAATTATTTAATAATGATATTAATAATATAGAAGTCTGTTATTTCAGATTGAAAATATGAACAACAAATTCTAGCTAGCGGGCCATACTTTGACTTGTCCTCATCTTAAGAAATAACCACATATCTTCAGCTACCTTTTCAGAAAACAATGACAGCTGACACATTTCTATGTACCATACGTCTGTGTGATAATGATAGGCAATTTATTAGGAACTTATTTAGCCAACATTTAATACGGGCATATCAGATTAATCCACAAGTTGCCTCACTTCAGGTCCTTGTTCTGCTGCAGCCCTACTTTGTGATTTAGATCATGCGCATACTAAATATAAACATCTTGATTAGGAAGGTTTCAGTTTAAGTTTTACTTTGAAGTGCACTACTCTCCGCTGAGCTATCATATTTATGGATCTCTTGTCCAAGGACTGCAGAAGGGCGTTGTGGCCTTGCAAGCAGTCTGATGTATGTAACACTCTCTATTTGGATAGTCAGCATTGATACTCAGCTATTGTAGATGCTCTACTTGTCACTTGAGTTTCTCTTGACCCTGGTAACTCTAGCCCTGATGTTAGCGTGAGCAAGACGGTGATTATTTGTAGGGTGGATTATACGGATCATGTGAAACTCTGTCCCTTGTAGCTACTTGATTGTAAATTCTGAATCTTGACTGCAGTCTTTTAGCTTGAGGGAACATTTACTTCATATCTTAATAAACAGGGGTTCATTCATATTTAAATGTTTTTAAATTTTTACATATTTAATCTCACAGCTACATAAATCTAATACACATGTTTTCAGTTTGTCATCACGTCATGTCTTGAAATACAACACTAAAATAAAATATGTCAAGACTGTGCCACAAAGTTACTGTCAGTCTGTCTCTGCCCACACTGAGCTGAGTTCTATATATATTGTGTGAGGATTAACAGGTTCGAAGCTTGGCCCATTTCAGCACCTGCTTACTTCAGTCTATGTGGGAACTTTACTACTAAAGTAGTACGAGCAATGTTTATTATTAGATGCTGGTTTCAAAACATTTCTTTATACTTTATCGGACATGAAAAATCTTCTGGAAAAAAACTGATGGGATTTTGGATAAACAGCTGCTTAGCTTCATGTTGTAGTGTCTATATTTCAGTAGTCTGAGTGTTCAGGACATGACAAACAGACTGCATCAGCTCCCCTTTACAACATGGCAAATTCACAATATGTCACACAGGCACAATACAAAGTCTCTTAACCTCATGCTTAAACTCTGTAGTAAAGCAATAAAAAAATATGGTTCCCAGTATCAGCACTTCCAGTCCACCAGCTCTGGTGCTTCTGGTCTGGAGTTTGCATATTTTCACCATCATTGTACCTGTGAAAATTAAGAAATATCACTTTGTCATATTGTCATTTATATACCAACTTGAATATATGACTTTGTTGTACTTTTGTTGTAAGAGCAAAGTTCAAATCTTCAAACCTATCAGCAGTTTGCTGCCGCTTTACAGTTCCAGAAACAACTACAATAAGACACAAACTAAAATAGAAAATAGACAGAAAATATATAATAGCTCAGCCTATCTTTGAAAATTTCTCTTCTCAGCGCAATGGAGGGGGAAAAAAAATTCCTGGCCATCAAATCCTAAATATCTATCTCTTTCCAGAAAGGGATGTGTGAACAGCAGGTGCAGCATCCTGAAATAGATAGTAAAGGGGGTGGGTGTGAGGGGGTAGTGGCAGGTGTCATGGAGCCAGAGAGGCGGGGAGATTACAGCTGGGCCAGTCACTGACAGATAGAAATACACGAATAAAACAAAAACAAGTGAAGGCTAGGAAAGGTTCTGCAGGAAAACCAAAATAATTGTGTCTTTCTGATGAACATCTCATTTCTGTAATGAGTTAAAGCAACTCAAAAAAAATCATATTTTTGCACTTTAGTGACCCCAGTTTCAGACTGTAATTCCACTGGGGTAAACATGAGCAGCTGTACACGCGTATTTGTTTTTTGATTACATTATTCATGGTCAAAAACTCGACTCGAGTCGACAACTTTGCTAACATCAAGCAAGTGCAACAACACAAGATATAGCAGCCAGCTAATATTACTTATTAGCCCAGCAGCAAGAAGTCCAACTCAGGGCTCTTCGTTTAGCTCAGTTGGCAGAGCAACCACCCCATGTACAAAGACTCAGTCCTTGCTGCGGTGGTCCCAGGGTTCGAATCTGACCTGTGGCTCTTTCCCGCATGTCATTCCCCATCTCTCTGTCCCCACATTCCTGTCACTCTTCAAGCTGTCTCTGTCAAACAAAGCTCAAAAAGGCCAAAAAAAATCTTTTTTTTTTTAAATCTGTTATTTGTATGATAGAAACATTACACAATGTCGCTTTAATGGCACTTTTGGACATGTTTCATCTTTGTAGGATGACCAGGTAGTGCTACAGTGCACTGCATCCATTCTCAAGGAACAGATCAAGCTGTGTCTGTCATGTGAAGGATTTGGGAATCGTCTGTGTTTTCTTGAAACAACCTCAAATGCTCAGGTAATGAAAGGACATTGTGCCTTATGCCTTTTATTTAATTTCATTAAGAAATGTCATTGTTACCAGTCACCAGGTTTACAGGTTGTTCTGTGTTTTAGAATGTCCCTCCAGACCTTGCTATCTGCTGCTTCATTTTGGAGCAGTCCCTGTCCGTTCGGGCATTACAGGAGATGCTGTCCAACTCTTCTGTGGATGAGGTAAAACACAATTAAGAGGCTCTTTGGTTAAAGATGCTTCTTTTCCATGGGATGTACCCATTATTTATTAAACATGTGCTATGTATTGTTCATTCAACAACTGTATTTACCTGTACTTCATTTCTTTTCTTTACTCTCCCACCTACCAACCACAGGCTGTTGATCTGGACAAATGGGTATGTTTACTAATTCTCTCCTGTCACATGAAAATTTGTGAGAAAGTTTGTCAGATTCCGTGTTATAACTTCATTGTAGCTACTTTTCACAACTTCATTAGCGTTATTACAGAGCTACTTAGCTTAAGTACCTCCACTGATTCATGTCAAACACCATTGATAAACCTCATCTACCTTTACTGTTCTAAGACAATGGGTTTTATTCCTCCTATTGCCCCAAGCATATGCTTGGAGTCTGTAGACTTGCCCTGCATGCATTACGATAACCTCCTCTCATCCTTTGTACGTTTAATTGACTCTGCCTCTACGTCCTTCTCTCAGTCATCACAAGGAGGGGGTCACCGAACCCTGCTGTATGGACATGCCATCCTCCTGAAACACACTCATTCAAGCATGGTGAGCACATTTTCAGTGACACATGCGGCTACTGCTGCTCTATCTTGAAGTGGCAGTTCTTCACAGTCTGTTTTTCTCTGAATTGTTTGGAGTATGTCATCTCACAACACTAACTTGTTATCCTTCTCTTTATGCTGCAGTACTTGAGCTGTTTGACTACTTCACGCTCACTGACAGACAAGTTGGCTTTTGATGTGGGCTTGCAGGAAGACTCCACAGGTGGATATGCACTTTACTGAAACACCATTACATACAAATGCCGATGTAGATCTGTATTCTAAATCTATTTGTCCGTCACAGGTGAGGCATGCTGGTGGACCATCCATCCAGCCTCCAAGCAGAGGTCTGAAGGCGAGAAGGTCAGGGTGGGAGATGACCTCATTCTTGTCAGTGTTTCTTCGGAGCGATACCTGGTAACCATGATTTTATTTAGTCGCACCATAACTAATGATTTGTTGGCAATTCATTTTACCGGTATTAACACCTGTACTCTTTTCAGCATCTGTCCTATGCCAGTGGTGACTTGATGGTAGACGCCTCCTTCATGCAAACACTGTGGACAATGACCCCTGTGATGTCTGGATGTGAACTAGCTGAAGGTATGTCATTTTGTAGTTGCTAAAAATAAGTCTCTATAAACCTGTCTAGTCTCTCTTAGCAATATGACTCTTTCCCTCTAGGTTTTCTGACTGGAGGATATGTTCTCAGGCTGTTCCATGGTCACATGGACGAGTGTTTGGCAATCCCAGGAGCTGACCAAGGGGACGACCAGCGCAGGTGACCTATATACCAGTAGATCACTGCACCATGTGTTTTCCTGTACATTTCCTACATTATAAAGCAGGCCTCTGGTGTTGCATGTCTTGTTATATATGGTGATGTAGTGTTACGCAGGACTAATGGAGTGAACCCAAATGCAACATACAAAGACATAACAGCCTATAGTCTGGGTAGGGGAGCCAGAGTAGTTGAGCCTTGGGCATGAGGATCCAGGGAGAGTGTTCATTTGTGAAAGCAGGGGGGAGGTTATGGACACAGGAAAACAAAGGTTATCGACAAAGTTTCAGCTTATCACCTGACACCCACACACTTGACTTTACTCCTGTAGTCAAGCACACACAAACAAAGAGTTTAAGGAGCAACAAGCATCCAGTTTTAATGAATAAGACAGCCCTTTGTCCTTATCATAAACCCGAGGCTAAGGTTTGCACCAAGGTTCTGTTCATACCTTCTTGTTTTGAGGTGAAAGTGCTAACCACCTGGAATAACTAAAATGTTCATTGATCACTATCTGAAGAAAGTTTCTAGTGTCTGCAGGTTAACAGATGTTTCAGATCATTGACTGACTTGTTTTTTCCAGAGTTGCTCATTATGAAGGAGGGGCTGTATGCAGTCATGCTCGATCCTTATGGAGACTTGAGCCACTACGTATTGCGTAAGTGTCTTGATTCATTGCGTTTAACATGTGTGTTACCATCATTTACTTTTAATGACTTTACAGTATGCTGATGCTCATTCGTTTGTACCTGTTGATAGTTGGAGTGGAGGTCACATAAAATGGGGCCAGTCTTTCCGGATACGTCACATAACAACAGGCAGATACCTTTGTCTGGATGAAGAGAAAGGACTGCTGTTGGTGGACGCAGAGAAGGCAAATTCCAAGATGTCAGCCTTTTGCTTCAGAATATCAAAGGTCATTGTCATGCAAAGTCAGCTGTGCCAGAATTGTGTTTGAGACCTCGTTGTGCAAAATATAGAGGTTCTAAATGAAGAACGCACTTTTTATTGAAACTACAGGAGAAAATTGAATTGGTCCAGAAGCGAGATGTGGAAGGCATGGGCATACCTGAGATTAAGTATGGAGAGTCCATGTGCTTTGTGCAACATGTTTCGTCTGGCCTCTGGCTTACATATGCTGCTGTTGATGCCAAATCTGCCCGTCTAGGCCCTCTTAAGAGAAAGGTAAAGCAAATTTATTCATTAAGACGGTCAGCAAAATATAAATCATCAATGAGTTCTTGAGATGTGAGCATATACTTGTGTTTAAGAGCGCCTGTGTTCAATACCTAGGCCATACTCCATAAAGAAGGTCACATGGATGACGCACTCACGGTGGCTCGATCCCAGACCGAAGAGTCCCAAGCTGCTAGAATGATTTACAGCACAACAGGCCTCTTCAACCAGTTCATCAAGTAGCTCTACTTCACTTATATTTCAAATTCAAATCTTTGCAATAAATAAGCCATGTTTTTGTTTTTTGTAAACAGCATATTTATTGTGGTATTTTCTCATGTGTCCAGAGGTCTAGATGCCCTGAGTGGGAAAAACAAATCTCCCAACCCCCCGTCTCTGCCCATGGACGCAGTGGTGCTCTCCCTGCAGGATCTCATTTTCTACTTCCGACCCCCCGATGAAGAGCTGGAACATGAAGACAAACAGTTCAAGCTTCGCTCCCTCAAGAACAGACAGAATCTCTTCCAGGAAGAAGTTGGTCTATTAATAACGTGCAAATAACATGCAAATATATAACAGCTGCATGTTTGGATGTACATTTATTTTGATTATATATTTGGATTTCTCTAAGTTTGTATTGTTTTTAACAGGGGATGATTACTCATGTCCTGGACTGTGTCGATCGGCTCAATGTCTACAACACAGCAGCCCACTTCTCAGAGTATGCTGGGGAAGAAGCTGCAGAGTCATGGAAGGAGATAGTAAATTTACTGTATGAATTGCTAGGTATGCCTATCTGGTGATTTGTTCTGTGTATTCATGATAATTTTGAATCAGTCATTTATGTTCCCCATATCCAGCCACCTGTCTTTTTTGAGAATGTGATGCACGAACAATCTTTTCTTCTTTTGTGCAGCTTCTTTGATCAGAGGTAATCGTGCCAACTGTGCCCTGTTCTGTGACAACCTTGACTGGCTGGTCAGTAAACTGGATCGTTTGGAGGCATCTTCAGGTATAAACAGACAGTCTGTTCATTCCAAAACTGACTGACCATATAACTACGAATGATGAAGGCTTATGTGTTACTCACTTCTATAAATGGGCACCTTGTTTTTTGTCTTGTCATTTGAATTCGATATGTTACAGACAGCGTGCACAGGGATATCAAAATAACAACACGTGGGAATATGATGCAGTTTAAAATAGAAAGAGAAATAGATATACACTCCCACAAACCAACCAGGTTTGTGGGAGTGTATATCTATTTCTTATAGTGTATTGTGCTTTTCTAACCTACTATATGAACATGCACTGCTAATGTTAATGCATTTCTATACTTTCAAATTATTACAGGAATCCTAGAGGTGTTGTATTGTGTTCTGATTGAGAGTCCAGAAGTGCTGAATATCATCCAGGAGAATCACATCAAATCAATCATCTCTCTGCTGGATAAACATGGACGCAATCATAAGGTCAGGAACATTGAACATTTTGCTGAGCGTGATGGAAAAACCTGAAACATCTGATTGCAGTTCATATATTCTTTAATATGCAAAATATCATAATGCCTAACATCTCAAGGCAGCACCAGAGGAACTCATGGATTCTCTCCTCAGGTTTTGGATGTGCTCTGTTCTCTGTGTGTTTGTAACGGAGTGGCTGTCAGGTCAAATCAGAATCTCATCACAGAGAATCTGCTTCCAGGTCGTGACCTCCTCCTTCAAACAAACATCATCAATTATGTAACCAGGTGGGTCAATTTGTATGAACACACTTCAGTACAGCTCATTTATCTAAACATGTTCTGAGCTAGATATTTGTTTTGTTATCCTCCTTTAGCATGAGACCCAACATTTTCCTTGGAACTTGTGAAGGATCCACTCAGTATAAGAAATGGTATTTTGAGGTGATGGTGGACCACGTGGAGCCATTCCTTACAGCTCAGCCATATCACCTACGCGTGGGTTGGGCTTTGACAGAGGGATACAGTCCTTACCCTGGTGGAGGGGAAGGCTGGGGGGGCAACGGGGTTGGGGATGACCTGTACTCCTATGGTTTTGACGGGCTTCACCTCTGGTCAGGTAAAGTGAACACAGTATGAGAAGTAGTATTATGCACGCACCGGCACCATCCCTGGCTGAGAATTAGACAATTTTGAACAAACTCTTTTTATCCGCATCTTTAGTCATGTGCTTTTGTGTCCATGCCACTTACGTTTTCCTATATGATGCCAACAAGTTACACAAATAAACTCAGAAACTAAGATTTCATGTATGGTACCAGTCAAAAGTTTGGACATACCTTTCATATCATTTGCTCAATGTGTCCACAGGACGTGTTCCAAGTCATGTTGCTACGCCCAATCAGCACATCCTGGCAGCGGAGGACGTGGTCAGCTGCTGTCTTGATCTGAGCGTACCCAGTATTTCCTTCCGTATCAATGGGCATCCTGTTCAGGGCATGTTTGAGAACTTCAACCTTGATGGCCTGTTCTTCCCTGTTGTCAGCTTCTCTGCAGGCGTTACGTAGGACATTACAATTAATCTTTAATGTTTTATATAATATTTGCAGCACAGTTATGGCATATGAGACTAATATCAATTGTCCACTCTGACTACAAGGTTGCGATTTCTTCTCGGAGGGCGTCATGGAGATTTCAAGTTCCTCCCACCTCCAGGCTATGCTCCGTGCTATGAAGCAGTGCTACCCAGGGACCGCTTACGCATTGAGCCCATCAAGGAGTATAAGCACGATTTCAATGGTGTCCGCAACCTGTTGGGTCCAACTCAGTCCCTCTCACATACAGCTTTTACTCCTTGCCCTGTGGACACCATACAGGTAAAATCATATTCCATCATCATTTTCATCTTCATCTCTTCCACTGCACTGAATTTATTATTATTTCAGATTGTACTTCCTCCTCATTTGGAGCGCATTCGAGAGAAGCTTGCAGAAAATAGCCATGAGTTATGGGCTGTTACTCGCATTGAGCAAGGGTGGACCTTTGGAGCAGTGAGTGTCAATGTTTGGTCATTTTCTGCATGAAAAGTGTTGTATACACTGACAATTTCGTTCAAAAATGTTTGTACTTTTTTTTAAATCAATGTCAAGTTTCGTGATGACAACAAGAAGCTCCACCCCTGCCTGGTAGATTTCCAAAGTCTACCCGAACCAGAGAAGAACTACAATTTGGCAATGTCAGGAGAGACACTCAAGTAAGCCTTTCACTTAACTAACAGCACTGCGCTTTCTGTCTCTTTGTATTTCTAATGCCTGGTGTGATTCATTTCAAAGGACACTGCTGGCACTGGGCTGTCATGTAGGAATGGGAGATGAGAAAGCAGAAGAGAATTTGAAAAGGATCAAGCTCCCAAAAACGTGAGCTGCATGGCATTTCATTTATTCTGATTCATTTTGTGACACCCCTTCTCTTTTATCATGTATACTGTTAATAATAAAGAGTCCCTGTCACCCATTCTGATCATAAAGGATTGTTTGTTAGTTACATACAGAGTAGTGGATATAAGCCAGCACCTCTAGACCTCAACCATGTCAAGCTGACTCCTAATCAGAACACTCTCGTGGAGAGATTGGCAGAAAACGGACACAATGTGTGGGCAAGAGACCGGGTTCGCCAGGGCTGGACTTACAGTATTGTGCAGGTACCACATCATTTTTATGGAGAGGTCCCTGTAATGTCAATAACTTTAAAAATATGTTTATTATAATACATTTTCTTGTTTGATATTATTTTCTTGTATAGGATATATTGAACAAGCGCAATCCCCGTCTGGTTCCCTACAACCTACTGGACGAAAAGACAAAAAAGACCAACAGAGAGACAGTTTGTGCAGCTGTTCGCACTCTCATTGGATATGGGTACAACATAGAACCGCCTGACCAGGAGAGCAGTAAGTTTCTGTTATCTACAAGCAGGGCAATATTTTTTTGTAGTCTACAAGCTTTTCAATCATTCCTGTATTTGTGTTAATTTAGGTGGGGATGGACATGGCAGCCCCCGTGGAGATAAAATCAGAGTGTTCAGAGCAGAGAAATCTTATGCCATCACTCAGGGGAAGTGGTACTTTGAGTTTGAGGCCGTGACAATCGGGGAGATGAGAGTGGGCTGGGCCAGACCAAGTGTTCATGCAGACACTGAACTTGGTGCAGATGAATTGGCGTACGTCTTCAATGGCTTCAAGGTGGGAGTGAGACCTAGTTTACGTGGTTGTGAAGATTACCAAAGTCTCTGTCATACAAAGCTCTAAAATGAGCTTTCTTTTCCAGGCCCAACGTTGGCATATGGGGAATGAGCCGTTTGGTCGTCAGTGGCAATCTGGTGATGTGGTGGGTTGTATGATTGACCTCACAGAGATGAACATCATGTTTACACTGAATGGAGAAATGTTGATCAGTGACTCAGGCTCGGAGATGGCCTTTAAGGATATCGAGATAGGAGAAGGTAAGTACAGTAACAACAGATAAGTTTCCACGTGGACACTTGTGGGTTTGTGTTTCTGTGTGTTCATGAATGTATCGAACATCCCTAGGTTTCATACCCGTGTGCAGTTTGGGCCTGTCCCAGGTCGGCAGGATCAACTTGGGTCAGAACGTCAGCAGTCTTCGTTACTTTACCATCTGCGGCCTGCAGGAGGGATTTGAACCTTTTGCTATCAACATGAAAAGAGACATTACCATGTGGTTCAGCAAGAGCCTTCCCCAGTTCATCACTGCACCAACTGATCATCCACACATGGAGGTATTGTGATTGGCTTCTTGCAGTGTTTTGATGTTCCCATCATGAGTTATAGTGTTATTGTGTTATAGTGTATTATAAGTTAGTGTCTGCCTCCCCTTTCATTTATACTCTAGGTGTCCCGGGTCGATGGCACAGTGGAAACTGCCCCTTGTCTGAAAGTGACCCACAAAACATTTGGATCCCAGAATGCCAACACAGATCTGCTCTTCTTCAGACTCAGCATGCCCGTTGAGTTTCACGAGACCTTCAAAGTCCCAGCGGGGACCACCCTTCTCACTCGTGCCCTGACCATCCCTGAGGATGAGGTGTTAGAGGTGGACCCAGACTCTGACTTTGAAATACTCAAGAAGTCAGCTTCTCGCAAAGAGCAGGAGGAGGAGAAGAAAGAACCGTCTGTGCCTAAAGAGATCCCTGCCATCAAAAATGGAGAGAACGAGAAGGATGCCTCCACCGAGAAAAGCAAGAAGAAAGGGTTTGTATAGATAGAGGGTGTACAGCTTTGAGGAGGCTGCAGCTGGGATACAGTATTTCCATTTACATGTATGGTGAATAATTTGTGCTGTTATTTACAGATTCCTCTTCAAGGCTAAAAAGGCTGCATTAATAACTCCACCTCCTGTAGTTCCGACTCTGCCCCGCTTAATGGAGGATGTGGTGCCAGATGATAGGGACGACGTTGACATCATCCTCAACACTACCACAGTATGTCCATAACTTTTATATATGGTTATCATAACCATATAAAATCCATGCGCAGTTTGTAGATACAACAATCAGCATACGGTGTAAACAATGTCACCTTTATTATATTATTTTCATCGTGAACGTGTTGAATCATCTTTACATGAAACTGTACTAATGTTTATCTCCCACCCACCTCTTTTTTTTTCTTTACCAGTACTATTATTCTGTGCGAGTGTTTGCGGGGCAGGAGCCCAGTGGTGTGTGGGTGGGCTGGATTACACCTGACTATCACCAGTATGACCCTCATTTTGACATGAGCAAAGTGAGAAATGTAACAGTCACTGTCGGTGATGATAAAGGCAACATTCATGACAGGTATGTTTAAGCAAAAAGGAAACGCTTTCATTTAAAATGACAAACATACGGAAGCCCTAAACGGACATGCATCCACATTTTATTTCCTCTGTTTTCTCGTGGTAATGAGTTGATTTTATTTGTTTTCTCGAGATCTCAAGTTATTTTGTATCATTATCTCACGATCTCTTGTTTTGAGATTTTGTTTTCCTGAGATAACAACATAATTAATACGAGATCGCAAGATAATGAATCAAATTGGTGATTGGTCTGAGATTTCCATTACATATGTGACCTCTCCATGGCATGATGCTTGATGTTTCCTTTCCTTACCTTTTGTTATCTCAAGATCTCAAGAAAATTATCCCATTATCTCGGGATAGAACATTTGTCATTGCAAGATAATGACCTAAATAACTTGAGATCTTGAAAAAACAGGTGAGTTGAACTCATTGTCACGAGAAAACACAGGTATTATAAAATGTATGAATGAATGACAGCTTAAGGCTTCTGTACAAACATGCAATCATTTTTTTGTTCTGTCTTGCTCAGTATAAAACGCAGTAACTGCTACATGGTATGTGGAGGAGAGTTCAGCAGCTCCCAGCAGACACGAGTCAGTCAAGAGGATTTTGTGATCGGCTGTCTTATTGATTTGGACACAGGACTCATGACTTTCACTGCTAATGGAAAAGAGATCAACACGTTTTACCAGGTCAGATAAGCTTCAGTGTTGTATTTATACAGTTCCTTATAAAGAATAGGACACAAAATCATGTGATATTCCCTTCTTGCAGGTGGAGCCCAACACGAAACTGTTTCCAGCTGCCTTTGTCCTTCCTTCCAGTCAGAATATGATTCAGTTTGAACTTGGCAAGCTCAAGGTCAGTCACAAAGAATCTCAAAATCAAGAATACAATTTCACATTACTACCTTTGTTGTAGAACTGTCTTCCTTTTCTTCTACTGTCTTGCCAGAACATTATGCCGATCTCAGCCGCCATGTTCCGGAGTGAACGCAAGAACTCTGTCCCCCAGTGCCCCCCTAGACTGGATGTCCAGATGTTAACCCCAGTCATATGGAGCCGTATGCCCAACCACTTCCTGGCTCCAGAGACAGGGCGTGTTAGTGAGAGAATGGGCTGGATAGTGCAGTGTCAGGAGACGCTCACCATGATGGCCCTCCATATCCCAGAGGAGAACAGGTCAGAGCTGCTGCATTCTGCAAGAAAATCTTGAAAATCATGAAAATCTACTGCTTTTATTCAATCAAATGAACCCCTTTGCATCCTCTAGGTGTATTGACATCTTGGAGCTGTCTGAGCGGATGGACCTGCTAAAGTTCCACTATCATACTCTAAAGCTGTATGGCTCAGTGTGTGCTTTGGGAAACAATCGGGTAGCTCATGCCCTGTGCAGCCATGTAGATGAATCCCAGCTCTTCTACGCCATAGAAAACACCTACCTTCCTGGACCAATGAGGAGCGGCTTCTATGACTTGCTCATCAGCATGCACCTGGAGTCTGCCAAGAGGAACCGGCTGGGAACCAACAAGGAATTCATCATTCCAATGACAGACGAAACACGCAGTATCACTCTGTACACTGACAAATCGCATGCTTTACCTGGGGTTGGCCTCACCACATGTCTGCGTCCCAAACTCCACTTCTCCTCTGTTGGGTTTGTGGGAACAGATCCAGACATCTACACACTGAGTCCAGTCATTCCCTTACAGGTGAGGTTGAACAGGTTTGGCATTTTTGGGGAAGTCACTGGTGAAGTCACTAATAATGAGGTTGCTTGTGTTTCCAGGTGCTAAAGACGAAGGCCCTGAATATGCTAACAGAGGCTGTGCAAGATGGCGGTCAAGCCATGAGAGATCCTGTAGGAGGTAGTGTTGAGTTTCATTTTGTTCCAATCCTAAAACTCATTAGTACCCTCCTCATCATGGGCGTGTTCGACGATGAAGATGTCACACACATTCTGAAGATGCTTGAGCCCACAGTCTTCAGTGGCAAGAAACCAGAAGAGCCCATTGAGGAGCTTGCCAATGTGAAGGAAGAGAAGGAGCGCAAAGCACCCCCAAAAGCAGCAGCGAGGGAAGAGCAGGAAGCAGAGTGGGAAGAGGAAGAGGAATTTGAGGATGATGGGCTGGGTGAAGACGAGGAGAGGGAGGAGGAGGAGGAGGAGGAGGAAGAAATGGAGGAAGAATTAGAGAACACAGAAGATTGCATGCCACATGAAGAAACAGTGGACGAGACAGAGCAGGTAAATGGCGAGAAGGGAGCTGAGGAAACCGAGAAAGAGAAACATGCAGAGACAAGTGGAGAGAACAAAGAAGAACGTCTAGAGCAAGGGCTTTTCCAGATGAAGCTGCCAGAGGCTGTCAAACTGCAGGTAACACTGGTCTTCTTAGAATATACAAAAAACCCCAAAAACACCTCATAATACTGTTCGTATAATATTTGTTTTTGTCCTTTAGATGTGTACTCTGCTGCAGTATTTCTGTGACTGCGAGCTACGTCACAGAGTAGAGGCCATCACTGCCTTTTCAGACGAGTTTGTTAACCAGATACAGTCCAACCAGAGGCAGCGCTACAATGAACTCATGATGGCCTTCACCATGAGTGCAGCTGAGACCGCCCGCAAGACCCGTGAATTTCGCTCCCCGCCACAGGAGCAGGTACACCCACAATATACTCCTCGAAAGAACAAATGTCACTTCCTCTCAATAGCTCAGTAAGTATTTGGGATGAGTTTCATTTTTTTTTTTTTTTAATTTAGGTCAACATGCTCATGAACTTCAAGAACTGTGCTGAAGATGAAGAGTGTCCCATTCCCGACGAGGTCCGTGAATCTATGCTGATCTTTCACAATGCTCTGCTGGCACACTGTGGTAAGTCTTCATCTACAGTATCAAGTCTACCAACATCAGCATTTAGAATTAACACCGTGGATGGCGGCTTGCTACAGTATCTTATTTAAAACTCTCTCTCAGGTGTTCATATTGAAGAAGAAGAACAAGAGGAAGAAGTGGATAACTCTGTCCGTGGACGGCTGCTCCGTTTGTTGGTAAAGGTGAAGAAATTCCGCGAGAAGAAGGTAGAGATGGAGCCTGAACCACAGGAGGATAAAAAACCAAGTGAGCATCTCATCTTTTGCATATTGTGCAACTGCGATCAACTTGTGGCTTTTGTAGATCAAATTTTCTTTGGAGAAAATCTGAAAATATGTTATAAGCATCAGTAGCCCCTTTAGTGTCGCAATAAGTACTACTTGCATAGAAAAAAGTGACAGTTCTAGAGGGGATAGATTTAGCATGTCCATCTGTTGGCAGTCCTAGGAGAGGAGGTACTCTCTGAAGGTACTGTGTAGTCTGGGAGGCCCCCAGGCCGCATGGGGGCAAGGCTGGGTTTACCACTTTTTATATACTTGTTATAATCACAACAGTACAGTATATTTTGTATAATTATGTAACTATTTGCATTCTGTTTACCAGGCACATTGCAGGAGCTGATTTCCCACACTATGATTCACTGGGCTCAGGAGTCATTTATCCAGAATCCCGAGCTAGTGCGTATGATGTTCAGCCTCCTTCACAGGCAATACGATGGGTTGGGTGAGCTCATGCGCGCCCTTCCCAAGGCCTACACCATCAATGCAGTCTCAATTCATGACACCATGGACTTGCTGGAGTGTTTGGGTCAGATCCGCTCACTGCTTATTGTCCAGATGGGTCCAGAGGAGGAGAGGCTTATGATTCAAAGCATCGGGTTAATATAACAGCTCATTTATTTTGTAGTTGTTGCTTATTTTTTGTGAGAGAAACTATAAATTAACAACATATTTTTGCCTTCTGTAGGAACATCATGAGTAACAAAGTTTTCTATCAGCACCCCAACTTGATGCGAGCTCTGGGCATGCATGAAACAGTCATGGAGGTCATGGTTAATGTACTGGGTGGTGGGGACTCAAAGGTATATTTTTTATTCCACTCAACTACATTGTAATTTACAAATAACTTAAATTTACATTTGTAATATACTTTCTTCCAACAGGAGATTAGATTCCCTCGAGTGGTGACAAACTGTTGCCGCTTTCTCTGCTACTTCTGTCGTATCAGTCGTCAAAATCAGCGTTCTATGTTTGATCATCTCAGCTACCTTCTCCAGAACAGTGGCATCGGCCTTGGTAATTATCTTTATTTAGTTCCAACATTATTCTTAATGTGTGAACTGTGGTAAACCTAGATATTTTGTTTTTCTTTAGGAATGCGAGGCTCCACCCCGTTGGACGTGGCTGCAGCCTCTTGTATCGACAACAATGAGCTGGCGTTGGCCCTCCAGGAGCAGGACCTAGAAATGGTAAAATAGAACCAATATGTACAAAACATATTGCAGCATTATGCAAAATTCTTCATCACTTGAGAACGCTGATATCTTTCCAGGTGGTGAAGTATTTAGCTGGATGTGGACTCCAGAGCTGTCCAATGCTACTGGCCAAAGGCTATCCTGACATTGGCTGGAATCCTTGTGGCGGAGAGAAATACCTTGACTTTCTTCGCTTTGCTGTATTTGTCAATGGTCTGTTACACAATGCAATTTTTTATTTAATGTCCATATTTTTTTAAGCTTTTCTCTCTTATTAATAAGTTTTCTTCCATCCCTCCTGTAGGAGAGAGCGTAGAAGAGAATGCCAATGTTGTGGTACGCCTCCTCATTCGCAGACCTGAGTGCTTTGGTCCAGCCCTGAGAGGGGAGGGTGGTAATGGTCTGCTGGCTGCAATAGAAGAGGCCATCAAAATATCTGAGGACCCTGCAAGAGATGGCCCAAGTGTTAAGAAAGACAGACGCTTTCCCATGTAAGAGCCCTCAGCTTTGGTTCAAAGGCTTTCAGACTGTATTTAAGGAGTGAATTATCTCTATTTAGAGCCACTGTCTTTTTTTCTGGTAGGTTTGGAGGAGAGGAGCAGCATGAGGAGAACAGGGTGCACCTGGGAAATGCCATCATGTCCTTTTACTCTGCCCTCATCGACTTGCTGGGACGCTGCGCTCCTGAGATGCACGTAAGCTGTTTAGCAGCCATCATGCTGGACTTATCAACTACAAAGACAAAGACAGAATAATAAATCTAGCAAATGTCTATATTTTAAAAAACACACATTTGTCTCTACAGTTGATCCAGGCTGGTAAGGGTGAGGCTCTGAGGATTAGGGCCATCCTGAGGTCTCTGGTCCCCATTGAGGATCTAGTGGGAGTCATCAGCCTTCCTGTTCAGATTCCTTCTTTTGGAAAAGGTTAACACCTTAGGCTTATTCAAAACTCAGCTACATTTCAGGTTACCATAGTTTGTACTGTATCCTCCAACTTTATACATTGTTAATGATTCTTCCAAATTGTTTTCTTAGACAACAGCATTATAGAACCAAAGATGTCAGCTAGTTTCGTCCCGGATCACAAGGCTCCCATGGTTCTGTTCCTGGACAGAGTGTATGGTATTGACAACCAGGATTTCCTGCTCCATGTGCTCGAGGTGGGCTTTCTACCTGACATGAGGGCTGCTGCCTCTCTGGACACGGTGAGCCTTAAACATATTGTCCTGTATGGTCCTTGTTGGGTTGTTGTTGTCGACCAGGATTATCACCGTAGTGTTCTTCTGTCCAACAGGTTGCTTTCAGCACCACAGAGATGGCCCTCGCTTTGAACCGCTACCTGTGTTCTGCTGTGTTGCCACTCATCACCAAGTGTGCCCCACTCTTTGCTGGCAGTGACCACCGAGCCATAATGATTGACTCCATGTTGCACACAATCTACCGACTGTCTCGCGGACGAGCGTTCACGAAGGCCCAAAGAGACATCATTGAAGAGTGCCTCATGGCTTTGTGCAAGTCAGTTCAACCTCTTGGCAAACTTTTAATGTTATTAGTAAGGCCGGGTTCATAGTTGAAGTTAACTTTGTCTTTCTTTCAGACATCTACGTCCATCAATGCTTCAGCACCTGCTGAGGCGGCTGGTGTTTGACGTGCCAATTCTCAACGAGTACGCCAAAATGCCACTGAAGGTATGAGAAAATTTAAAAACAAAACTTCTTTTTGAGTTCACATGTTCGTCTTCTAATTTTTTACTTTCACTTTTATTTTCCTGCAGCTTTTGACCAATCACTATGAACGCTGTTGGAAATATTACTGCCTCCCTAATGGTTGGGCTAACTTTGGAGTGGCATCAGAAGAGGAACTGCATCTGACACGCAAACTGTTTTGGGGGATCTTTGAATCACTCGCACATAAGGTGGAGCTTCTGCAATATGAGATATTTCTTTTCCAGTTTATCTGGTGGTATTTGGGCACATTGTCATATCTCAATACTGTAATTCCAGAAATTCGATGCTGAGATTTTCAAAATTTCAATGCCATGCATCTGCTCCATTGCTGGAGCCATTCCTCCCGACTACGTAGACGCCAGCTATTCCTCCAAAACCGAGAAAAAAGCATCAGTAGACGCAGAGGGAAACTTTGATCCAAAACCAGTAGAGACCACAAAGTGAGAGGATTTTTGTCATTATGCCTTTTTAAGACATGCTCTGTGAAAGAAATGAAGCTAAAAGAACTCTGATTCTTTTTCAGCACTATCATCCCTGAGAGACTGGATCCCTTTATCAACAGATATGCAGAATATACACATGACAAATGGGCCTTTGAAAAGGTAGAGCTTTCATTTTAACTCATTGTAATCACTCACAATTGTCTAATACTATTCTACAGCTAATTCAGGAGTAGCATGCAGGGTTAGTTTGATCAGAACAGCTAAACATTATGTATTGGAAAGCATAGACATACTGCAGGTAAGAAAAAAGCCCATTGTAAGCTTGTAATATTGTATATCTGTGTATGTTTCAGATCCAGAATAACTGGTCATATGGCGAAGTGTTGGATGAAAATGCAAAAACCCATCCCATGCTCAGGCCATACAAAACCTTCTCGGAGAAGGTAGGCTCACCGTCACGCTGGGCATTGAATCTTCCTGTGTCTCATCAGTCCCTGCGTCTGATCGCTCTGATTTTTCTCCTGGCAGGACAAAGAAATCTACCGTTGGCCAATCAAAGAGTCAGTCAAAGCCATGATTGCATGGGAGTGGAACATAGATAAAGCAAGAGAAGAAGACGAGTTAGATAAGAAGAAGGCGGCGTCACGGAAAATCTCACAGACTGCTCAGGTACAAAGGAGATGGATTCATGTACTTATACTTCATAATGTTATAACAGCAGTGTTATTTATTGTGTAGTATATACTGATAAGTCTTTCTGTTCTAGGCAACCTATGACCCAAGCCATGGCTACAGTCCTCAGCCCATTGACATCACACACATGGCTCTATCAAGAGACCTGCACGTATGGCAGTAAATACTTGAAACTTCTGTGCTATAAACTTAGCATCCGCTCAGTATTCATAGCTTATATCTGTTCACAGTCCATGGCAGAGCAACTGGCAGAAAATTACCATAACACCTGGGGACGGAAGAAAAAGTTGGAGCTGCAGTCTAAGGGTAATATTTCGAGGAGGGAGCCTGGGCATATGGAGAATGAGAGATTTGGCTTTTGACCTTTTTTAAGAGAGCTTCTGTTTGTGTAGGAGGTGGAACACATCCTCTGCTGGTGCCCTACGATACTCTGACAGCCAAAGAGAAGGCACGAGATAGAGAGAAGGCTCACGAGCTGCTCAAGTTCCTGCAGCTCAATGGATATGCTGTCACGAGGTATGGATTCCGAATTTTCAGGGACGGTCTTGCTTATTTCAGCAGGACGATGTCAAACCACATCCTGCTCATATTCAAACAGCGAGGCTCTGTAGTCAAAGGGTGCGGGTGCTAAACTGACCTGCCAGCAGTTCTGACTTGTCACCTATTGTAAATGTTTGGTGCATTATGAAACAAGTATGATAAAGGAAACATTGAATTGTTGAGCAGCTGAAATCCTACATCAAGTAAGAATCAAATTTGTAGGTATAGACTCTATGATCATAAACAAAAACTGTTCCTTCAAACAAAAAATACTTTGCTTGCTATGTTTCTGTTCTTCATTATGAACAATTAATTCCACAGTGTGCCAACTTTTTAGGAAACAGGGTTGTACTGTATAAAAGAACCAGTATTGAACATAATTGTTTGAAAGATGCCTCCTGAAGTTATGTTTTATGATGTGCAAAGAGTTAAACTCTGTTTCTCTTTAGGGGCCTCAAAGATATGGAGTCTGACATCTCATCCATTGAGAAAAGATTTGCTTATGGTTTCCTGCAGAAGCTGTTGAAATGGATGGAAATCGCCCAAGAGTTCATCGCTCATCTTGGTATTATCGTGCAGCAATGAAGAACAGATTCTTTAACATCTGATAGAATTGTGTAACATAAAGTAGCAGTACTTAAAGTAGATATTGTTATTGTGACTATCATTGTGTGTTGTACAGAGGCTGTGGTAAGCAGTGGACGAGTGGAAAAGTCTCCTCATGAGCAGGAAATTAAATTCTTTGCCAAGGTGAAACTAAAGCTTAGAGAGGTCACAATTTTGAAAACCCAACTCATCCTCATCGCTGTACTAAGTGTGAAAACTCTCCCTCACAGATCCTGATGCCTCTTATCAACCAGTATTTCAAAAACCACTGCCTCTACTTCTTGTCGACGCCCGCAAAAGTTCTGGGTAGTGGTGGGCATTCTTCCAATAAGGAGAAGGAGATGATTGCAAGGTGAACAGAAATAACACAGATGTTATGTTTTGTATTCCTTTCATATCTCTCTTCCACTCTTTTATCAGCATTTACCTTTTTCTTCCCTTTCCTTCTCATCATAGTATCTTCTGTAAAATGTCCGCTCTCGTGAGACACAGAGTTTCCCTTTTTGGTAAGATGTCTGTTTCTTTCTGAATCTTTTCACTCTTTTCTGTGTTGTCCCTCTGTGGTTAAAGCAAGTGCAGGCACTCTTGTTTTGTATGCATAAACAGTGTGTGGTGAACAGATCTGTATTTGTATTTTTACGTGCAGGAACCGATGCTCCGGCAATTGTTAACTGTCTTCACATTCTGGCGCGGTCTTTAGACGCAAGGTTAAGTCATTTTTCATTCTTTCACATGATGCATAAAACACTGTTAAAATGAATATATTTTGTTTTAATTTTTCATTAAAATCTTTCATATTTCATTAATTAGGACAGTAATGAAATCGGGGCCTGAGATTGTGAAAGCAGGGCTGCGCTCGTTCTTTGAGAGCGCTGCTGATGACGTAGAGAAGATGGTAGAGAACCTCAAACTTGGCAAAGTATCCAAAGGCAATCAGGTAACAGAAGGACATCATATGTGAAATATCGCAAGCCTTAAATATATATCCTGAGTCCATGATCCTATGCTGCTTGTCTCCTTTATAGCAAGTGAAAGGCGTGTCCCAGAACATCAACTACACGACCATTGTCCTGCTCCCAGTGCTCACCTCACTGTTTGATCACATCGCTCAGCACCAGTTTGGAGACGATGTCATTTGTGAGTGCTTTCACATCATGTTTTGATTTTACATGATGTTTATTTATTCATTTATCCTGACACTTTCCCTGTCACTGCTGCTTGCGTACAGTGGATGATCTACAGATGTCATGCTATCGCATCATGTGTAGCATCTACTCCCTGGGGACTGTCAAAAATCCACATGTTGAGAGGTAACCTCACAGCTGCATACATTACAGTGTGTAAGATGATTTCAAAGTAGATACCTGGGAGCATTTTTTGCACTTGTCCTTTACATTTACAGGCAGAGGCCAGCTCTTGGAGAGTGTTTGGCTCACCTCGCAGCAGCTATGCCAGTGGCTTACTTAGAGCCCCATCTAAATGAATTCAATGCTTTCTCTGTCTACACCACAAAGACACCCAGGGAGAGAGCCAGTGAGTGCATTACTCTTTGCTCTGATTTGTTTTCTGTCTGACAAAATCTGTTGTTGTTTCTGACTTTTCACTACTTCTCTTCTCAATGCCAAAGTTTTGGGCCTTCCCAACGAGGTCCAGGAATTATGTCCAGACATTCCAGAGCTGGATGCTCTGTTAAAGGACATTGGGGACTTGGCAGAGTCAGGCGCTCGCTATACTGAGATGCCTCATGTGATTGAAATCACTTTGCCCATGCTGTGTAACTACCTGCCCCGCTGGTGGGAGAGAGGGCTTGAAAACTTCCCCGAGATGGAGAGCCGGGTCTGCACTGATGTCACGTCAGAGCACCTCAATCAGCTGCTGGGCAGCATCATGAAAATTGTAGTCAATAACCTGGGTATCGATGAGGCCTCTTGGATGAAGAGGTTGGCCGGTGAGCACCGTTTCAAACTCTGCTAATGTGTCACCTGAGTGATTTTTTTGTACAGGTGAGATGACACCGTTTGTTTTCTCTACTAGTGTTCGCACAGCCCATTGTCAGCAGGGCAAAGCCAGAAATGCTCAAGTCCCACTTCATCCCGACAATGGAGAAACTGAAGAAACGCACCTCGAAGGTGGTGGCTGAAGAGGACCATTTGCGGATGGAGGGGAAATCAGAGGGGGATGAGGAAGATGGCACTATACGAGATGAGTTTGCTGTCCTCTGCAGAGACTTGTATGCCCTCTACCCTCTACTTATCCGCTATGTAGACAACAACAGGTACAATTAAATTACAAATAGACGTTGAAGCATGAATCATACCTGGTACTGACAGAATTGCAACTGCAAAACTGCATTTTGCAATTGCAAAAGTAATTTATTCTGCTTACAGGGCAAGATGGCTGACATGCCCAGACCCTGATGCAGAGGAGCTCTTCCGAATGGTTGGAGAGGTGTTTATTTTCTGGTCCAAATCTCATGTGAGTACATTCATTTGGCCTTCCAAGGCTGCTATTTGTAGCAGCTTACATCCTTTACTGTATGTATCCCATTTCGCTCTCTATTCTGTCCCGTAGAACTTCAAGCGAGAGGAGCAAAACTTTGTGGTGATGAATGAGATCAATAACATGTCGTTCCTCACCGCTGACAGCAAGAGCAAAATGACCAAGGTGAGTTCATTAAAGGCAGAGCCGGTGCTGCGGTGAAGCTGCTATAGTGTCAGATCTCAAATATTGTGTAACAACAGTTGGTGTTCCTTTCTTTGTGCCCTTGTTTTTGAGCCAATTTTAAATGGTCATTTATGAAACTCACCTTAGTTTTGCAAAATGTTTTATAACTGGCTATAATCCATAACAACAGTCTAAAACAGAAAGGCACTTATACACCACGTACAGGATTTGATGGTAGTTTCTGCTTTTGTATGTGTTCTATTTGTTTAATGTTCTTGTTTATTGATCTTGGTTAAATATAGCGAAGCCTGAAATACCTGTTGGAGGTTTCATTTTAATTCACAAATTTGAGAACAATAGCAGCTGTGTTAACAATATTCTCTCTTTGGCTGTCCCTTGTCCTCTTCTTTTGGGTTGCGGATGGGTTTCCAGGGCGGGGACTCAGAGGTTAGACTTTGTTCCTGCACGACCGCTGTGCTGACCGCATGGCACCTCACTTTTGAGGGAGCTTTTCATCAACCTCTCCAGCACACTGGCACATCTGATCCGTTCACATCCCCAAACACACACACACACACACACACACACGCACACGCACACACACACACACACACACACGCACACACATACGCACACACAGTGTACTTACTCACTTGTGTGCGCAGTAACACACACAGACGTGCACATTCCATTCAGGGAGACATGACAACTGGACAACTTATTTAGTGCCAGTGACAAATGCTTTTTCTGTACACGCAGCTGTATCTGCTTAGTCATGAAGAATTTCCAGCTTATCAGGAGTGGAACAAAACTCATTTGAGAATTTGTCATTGCTATAAATATAAAGTTATTTGTATTAATAGCACATGAAAATCCTAGCCAGAAGTTACATCAAAGGAGCAACAGATGGAATTTGGATCTACTTACACTGCTATTAGCATGGCTGTAGCGCAGTGTACAAGTCTGTGCACTGACACACAGTCTTAGATTAGATCACTCCATGTCTAACACAATGTTTACATACTGTAAACTAATTCAACTGCAGCTTTATACATATGGAAAAACTTGAATGAATATGCACTAGTGAGAGACATTCACATTATTCTAATAAAGGATCATTGGACAAAAGGGCAGGCCCCATCTGCGGGCCATCCCAAGTCCTGCCAGTGTGTGAGGGGGGAGTCTGGAGGCGCTTGATGAAAGTACTCAGCTGTAGAGTTGGGCTCATGGCACTGGGCTTTACACCAAGCCCAAGGTGGCAGTGCGAGAACAGTGCCATCATCCTGTCACTGAGTTTGCTCTTTTTTTTTTGATCATAGTTGAGTTGGAGTCTTCTAGAATGTTTTTTTGTTTCTGTTCGTTGAAGGATGGTTGACCTGTAGCTTTTGTAATGCAGCTTTTTGCCAGTAGGGGATGATGTTAGTCTTCTCTGTGCTCTTTCTTCTCTCCTCTCTGAACATGCAATTTCACATCATGGTTTAGTTTCCTTTACACTACCGTAGTAAAGCCTAGTCTGCACTAACACAAGACTTGATGCTTAACATCACTGAAGCAAATTTCTGGAAAACTTTTTTCCCTCTTTAGAATGTGCTCAAAGTGACCATGAACCTAACCAATTCATTGATTCACTCTTATTATCTAAATTATTCCCCGAAATGCTTTGCACCCTGTTTCCTCTAAACTAGTCTTCCATAACACACTTGCATCTGTAGTAAGCGAAGGCTTATTATGTACATCTGGCACTGATATTGTTTGTTACTTAACTTGGATAGGGGGGTGTAGAGCCCCTGGGATTAACTTCATTGTTCATCTCAATGACATCCCAACATCAATAATGAAAACATTGCCATAAGAAAGGGCGTAACTGGCCTCTTCTGTTTGTCTTTCCATTTCAACCTTATGTGCGTGAAAAGGCGATTAGCAGTTAATTAACAGACCTACCTGTATATTTATCCATTATTTCATAAGGCAGGTTAAAGGTTTATGCACTTGAGCCACTTTAAACAACATCATAACAACCGACTTCAGATTTCGTGGACCACATTAGATGCGTAGTATCAATATGACTCATTAATGCAGTCACCTAGTTAGATTTACTTATTTCTCAATTTGTCCAGTAACTTTGCACCCTACTCTTCATGTGTGATGCCGGTATCTATACTTCCGTGGCTCAAATAGAATTACCATGTGAACTATTCATCGAGCATGCATTTAATAGACTAAACATTCATATCGCAAAATGCATTCATACTATTGTAAGTTCTCACATACATTTTGGAGGACTCTAGAAAGAGCAGTTAACAGAAGGACTGAACAGAAGTTCAGGAGGCGGGCACAGGGACATATCCCACAGACAGTTTGTTTTACAGTAGTTGTGTGATTTTAACAGCCTGCTAATTATCAGTCTAACACGGGTTTTGTTCTGTAACTTCATCTAACATTTAAATTTTTCACCAAGGGCTGCAGTTGTTACAAAACTTCAGTTCAAAAATTAGAGAAAAACATGAGTTTGTTTTCGCTATGTATCCTGTTCAAGGAATGCTGAATGGGTTGTCACTTGAATGAAATCTGTTTTCTGTTTGCATGTTATGTAAATGCGATTTCAATGATTTACTTTCTTACAAGACCCATTCCTTTCAGCTTCCCTTCCCCAAAGCCAGCCATATCCTGACTTTGCCCTCACATCTTCACTGTACCCTCTACTTACCAGTCTGAGCTCAGAGAAACAATGACCTGGGGAATAACAGGAAATAGACATTCTCTCACACACACTCACACACTCACATACTCTCATGTTTTATTTACACATTGTTGACAATAACATGTTCCCCAGTGCCTGTTGCTGGGTATTTCTACGTGGAGAGATCTACTGTTATTGCACTATACACAGCTTGCAGTCAGTCATTACTAAAAGGTAGGATAATGGTTGCATACTGAACAGAATCAGTTGCATTTTTGCTCTTGCGGTTTGGAGTAATTCCTAGCATTTTAGGAAAAATAGGTCATTGCTAGTGAGGGCTTATATCCATTAAAGGGACTGCCTGGTGTTGAATCAAGGCCGTAAAGCATTTGATATAAAGCCCTGTTGACTGTGGCGTCATTACGTTAGCATTTTTTGAGATACTGTGAATGCTTTCTGGTTTGTTGTCCTTTTTCTCAGGGCGGAGGCTCGGATACTGAACGTACCAAGAAGAAGAGACGGGGAGATCGTTACTCTGTGCAGACTTCACTTATTGTGGCTGCCTTGAAAAAGATGCTCCCCATAGGTCTCAACATGTGCTCTCCCGCTGATCAGGAGCTTATCAACCTGGCCAAGATCAGATACTCTTTGGTAGTTTTTTGTTTTGTTTTTGACTTTGAATGGTTCAGATAAACTTCTGTTGTCTGATTTGTAACATGTTAAATACTGTAATGTAGTCATGATTCCATATCACTTTTAGGAGGTCAATGGTTGATAAAATGTTTCACTTTACAGAGAGATACTGATGAGGAAGTAAGAGAGTTCCTGCAGAACAACCTTCATCTTCAAGGCAAGGTATAATTCCTGTAACTCCTGGACTGTTAATCCAATAGTATGTAATTATGTACACTACGAGTCAAAAATGTGGACACACCTTCTTATTCCATATTTTTTCTTTATTTTTGTTACTTTCTACATTGTAGATTAACACCGAAGATATCAAAATTATGAAATAACACATGTAATGAGGTCGTCAAATGTTTGAGACCATCAGTTATGTTGTTCAAAGTAGGTAGTGTTGGCGTACAGTAAATAGCCCTGTTCAACTATTGTACTAATGCATATTATGGCAAGAAACGACAGTCCATCATTACTTTAAGATATGAAGGTCAGTCAGTCCAGAACATTTCAACAACTTTGAATGTGTCTTCAAGTGCAGTCACAAAAACCATCAAACACTCTGATGAAACTGGCTCTCTTGAGGACTGCCCAATGAAAGGAAGACAAATAGTTAATTCTGCTGCAGAGGAGAAGTTCATTTCAGTTACCAGCCTCAGAAATCAACAATTAACAGCACCTCAGATTGGAGCCCACATAAATGTTTCACAGAGCTCAAGTAGCAGACACATCGCAACATCAACTATTCAGAGGAGACTGTGTGAATCAGAAATGAATTGTTGCAAAGAAACCACGACTAAGGCAGACCAACAAGAAGAAGAGAACTTCTTGGTTAAAAAAACACAAAGAGTACATGTTAGACCAGTGGAAAAGTGGACTTAAAGAGAAACTGGTCTGAAGAGTACAATTTTGAGGTTTTTGGTTCCAACTGCTGTGTCTTTGTGAGATGCAGATAAGGTGAAAGGATGGTATCTGCGTGTGTGGTTCCCACTGTAAAGCATGGAGCAGGAGGTGAGATGGTGTGGGGGTGCTTTTCTGGTTTAGTTAGTATTAGTTCAAAATTTAAGGCAAACTTAACCAACAGAACTGGCGACTTGTTCAGGGTATAGGCCACCTCTTGCCCAAAGCCAGCTGTGATAGGCTCCAGCCCCCCGTGACCTTGATAAGAATAAGCCATTACAGGAAATGGATGTAAGGATGGACTTAACCAGCAACCATACATTCAGCAGCTACATGCCATCTCATCTGGTTTGAGCTTGGTGGTACCATCATTTCTTTTCAACAAGACAAAAACCTAGAACACACTTCTTGGCTCTGTAAGGGCCATATGACCAAGAAGGAGAGTGATGGAGTGCTGCATCAGATATCATGGCCTCCACAATCACCCAACCCAAACCCAACTGAGATGGTTTGGAATGAGTTGGATCACAGAGTGAAGGAAAAACATCCAACAAGTGCTCAGCATATAAGAGAACTCCTTCAAGTCTGTTGGAAAACCATTCCAGGTGACGACCTCATGAAGCTGACTGAGAGAAGAGTGTGCAAAGCTGTCACCAAAGCAAAAGAATCTAAAATATAAAACAGATTTGGATGTCTTCAGTGTTCATCTACAATGCAGAAAATCACAAAATAAAGAAACATTAAATGAGAAGGTGTCCAAACTTTTAACTGGTACTGTGCTTCCAAGGAATCTGATTTATAATAATAGATCATCAGTCAAAATACATTTCAGAAAACTTTGTATCCCTGTGTTGTGGAAAGGTGGACAATCCATCCATGCGCTGGCAGATGGCCCTGTACAAGGAGATGGCAGGGAAGGCTGAAGATGCTGACGCACCAGTGAAAGTTGTCAAGCGAGTGCAGGAGGTTTCTGCTGTCCTCTACCACCTTGAAGTGGTGAGTGGCACTTCTCAAGTGGAAAAATGAACAACTACTCCAACTTAAGGCTTTTACTACTGTACATAAAATGTTACCATAGGAACTATTTTGGTATCTCTGGTTTAGACAGAGCATCCATTCAAATCCAAGAAGATGGTTTGGCACAAACTGTTGTCCAAGCAGAGACGCAGGGCTGTGGTCGCTTGCTTTAGGATGACACCATTATACAACATTCCAAGGTAAAAAAACTAATAGGACTGACACGTATGGTGTAAATAACGATGACAAATGTATGGAAATGCATTTTTTAAAATCTGTTTTGTGTTTTGGATTGCAGACACAGAGCTTCCAACATGTTTCTTGAGGGATACAAACGCAACTGGCTTCACTCTGAGGGTTACTCTTTTGAAGACAGGATGATAGATGACTTATCTGTGAGTGTCATGTCACATCTGTTTCATGCTTTGTCTGTGCCATTTCTCACCCTTCGTCTTCCTGTGCATCCCAGAAAGCAATGGAGCAAGAGGAAGGAGATGAGGAAGAGGAGAAGGAAACAAAGCCAGATCCCCTCCACCAGCTTATTCTGCATTTCAGTCGTACAGCTCTGACAGAAAAGAGGTTAGATACACACTCACTGATACGACTTATGGCAAATAGCACTATAGCAAATAGTAGTAGTAAGAGTAGCAATAGTTATGACCGCCCCAAAAGGCCACTTTTATTGTTGTTGTCCTTGTTTACTAAGCCAACATTGAGAGGTTCAGGAAGAGCTCCTACCCTCAGGCCACTAGGATCCTTAATGAGGACATTGCCTAAGACTGCAGTTAGCCATTATTATGTATAAAAATTGTAGGAGCTTACGGAAATACATTTCACTATGATTGGACCTGTATGATTACATGTGACCATTAAACTGAATTACACTGAACTGTCTTTTCTTGTCCCCATCTCAGTAAACTTGATACAGATCATCTTTATATGGCATATGCAGACATTATGGCAAAGGTAAGTTATTGCAGAGGGTTTTGGCTATGAGTAGAGGTTTGATATGTGCATAATGTGCTTTGAAACGCTCATATTTTTCTCATTTCCTTTCCATTTACTTAGAGTTGCCATATTGGTGAGGAAGAAGAAGGAGGAGGAGAGGAAATAGTGGAAAAACCTGAGGATGAGATGTCCTTTGAGGTGCGACAGTCAGAACTGGTAATGGGCGACCAGGGGCTAGGGACCAGGAACACAGTGGAGCGGTAGCTCTCAACGCATTGAGTGACCTCATCATCGGCACATTACTTCACAACCACATCCATCTCTCTCTCTCTTCTCTGTCTTTGTTTGGTTTCATTTCCTTTGTCTGTTCGGTGTATGATCTGTCTCTTCTGTTTGCATGTTGTGCTCGCTTCGTTGTGAGTTGCTTGATTTAGAAACTGAAGCTCCAATCCAGAGTTTTTTGTTTTTTTTTACTGTCAATTATTATAAGTACCCTAATCTATCACAACCCTTGAGAAAACCTGAAACAAAAAGTGATTGTACTATTTTAACAAGCACTTCAATTATTTAAATTATTATCTAAAATATACTGTTTACTATTAGTCCTCTTTACACTTTTTAAGCCTTGAATCTGGATTGGGTCTGATTAGACTGAATTAACTTAATGTTATTAAACTCCAACAACAACAATATTAATAATGATAATGGTCAAAATAATAATCATCACACTTATAATAATTAACTTTTTAAAATCAGTTATCACTTCTGAATGAATGAGGATAAAGTTATGAAAATCACATAGCCTACTACACTCTACATTCCTCCAGTTTAATGTGAGTGGACTGACGGGGATTTGTATACTTGCCTATTCTTTGAAATGCAACACCAGCTGCCACCATGCAGGCCTCAGGTTTATGTGTCTCACACACTGCAGTCATTGATCGTCAGCCACTGCTGACTTCACTATTAGAAGCAACTGGAGCTGGACTATTAAAGTTATTACATTCCAGTGACCCAGTTAGATTTATGGTTTGTTTGACCATAACCAATTTATGTGCTTTGTCAACATGTACTGTTGCTCTAAACTACTAAACAATATTCATGAAGTCAAAAACTGTTAAGGGCGTATATCAAACTGGGGGGTTAGACATGCTAAAAGGCCATTCAAATTCAATCCTCTCCGTGGATGTGATTTAACGCAGACTTATTGACTAGTGATGTCTTTCCTCCAAGATTATATAGCTGCCCCATTTTTATGTTGTTCTCTCTGTCTCTTTCCCATCACTCCATGTAATCCCTCTCACCCTCATAACACCATTCTTCATTAACTGAATGCTGCTGATCAATGTTTCCTTCCCTCACTCACATAGAATACTGACAGACTACAGTGAAAGCCAGTATAGAGCATACAAAACTAAAAGCTATATATTCATACACATAGTCATAGTTTTAAAAGTAAATTCAAACATATCAAATAGTGCATAATTCATAATCAGGTTTCAATAGATAGTCAGGGACTACAGTGTAAGGCTGAGGTCCAACTGCAGGACACATAGTGGGTAGAGCACGGCCAGGCATACGTGGGTGGGTGGGAGGGGGGTTGGGTGTGGGAAGGGAGGGAGGGAGGCAAGTGGCAAGTGGGTGTTGCTTTAGGATTAGGATGTGGGATGCTACAAGTTGATTTGTGATGTGGCTGAACAGAGGAATGCCAGTTTGTCTTTGTCTTTCCATAAACAGCATTTTGTTCCCAGTTGGCTCAATATTATAAATAAAGAATTGGGTATTAGCACAAATTAAAATCTATTACATATTAATATTTGAAACCATTTCTTAAAGAATAATCTCAGATACAAAGGGTTTACAGCTCTTATCCAAAGTGTCTTATTTGCAGGGCTGCTGCAATAAAGACACTATGGTAAGCTGTATGGCTAAAATACAAAGCCAATGGGGCTGTTTCCTGTAGTCTAACGCTTGCTCCAGCCAGCAAACGTGAAGAAGTAGTGTAACAACTCCATGACTAATAAAATGGGGTGACAGAATGTGTGCAAGAACAGGTCTACTAAATAGATAGTAGCAATCCATAATACAAGTGCTTGTAAACAGACAAAGTTAATGTACAGAGACAACCAAAGAAGAAGAGTATTGTGATATAAAACGAAGAGAAAAAACATGACGTAATATGTCTTTTAAGTTCACTTCATGTATAGATGTGTAATGCTGTGGACATTTGAGAAAAGAAATGGTAAGTAGATGAGACAGTAATAAGGTGAAAAGTTAGGGACTTGAGTGAAAGGAGAGTGAATGGAAATTTAAATTGAGAATATGAATTGATAGAATGGACTCTTTAATGATCATTAATTATATTTACACTAGAGCCAGTTGTACAAGCTGGAGTTGCACCTCAAAAACTAGTTTTGAATATTAATAACAGAAAGAGAAACAGTAACTGTTGTGTAGCTAACTAAACCAAGTGACAAAAACAATAGATATATTGGAATATGATCGTCAAATCAGGCCACAAACTTGATAAATGCTGCTAGGTAAGTGTTGGAGATTTAATTTAATTGTAGAACACAGCATACAGCATATATGATAACTTCAAGACTGTAGGAAAAGCATTCCAGGTGGCCAAGCTTTTGTCTTTTCTGCTCATGTGTGAAAAGGTTGATCGCTGGTTTAATAACACTTGCTCAGAAGCTGTATGAGACTCGGCCTTCAACTTTTATTATCAGCAGACAGCGGCAGATAGGAAACAGAGAAGAAATATAGTTATGGATGAACAACTGTGCAACTGTGCAACTGTAACAAATACAGCTCAAGTGTAAGTCTCTGAAGATGATGTTTGAGACTTTGTGGAGAAATATGAATACTGTACTTCTTCATAAGATTAAAAAAGTGCTGCTTTTGTTGAATTCACTTTTATTACAGGAGTTTCCACAACAATATCCTATTTTTAATAAATAAGTTTGAAGATAATTATTACAAACTTAGAAGGACTTTACATTCTGCAACCATTCCTGCTGTAATAAAGACTACCACTGAATATTTAATCAAATATCTGATCTGAAGGAGTCCACTCTATCCATTTATCATTTGTTATTCTAAATGTAACATCAGCAAATGCTCATAATGTTGGTGTCCACCACAGGAGAAAGAAATGGAGAAACAAAGGCTCCTGTATCAGCAGTCCAGACTTCATAATCGTGGTGCTGCAGAGATGGTCCTGCAAATGATCAGTGCCTGTAAAGGTAGCTTTGCTCCCCATCACTTTTTGCCTGCAAACCTGCCTGCACTGTGATTCAGTTCACACATGACTGTATTTTTCCTGCAGGTGAGACAGGCCCAATGGTGACTACAACCCTGAAGCTGGGTATCTCTATCCTTAACGGCGGTAACAGCGAGGTTCAACGGGTATGTGTTCTGAAAACGGACCTTTTAGCCCTTTAGATGTCATTTTGAATTTGAAGTCACCTTTTAAGTGAACTTTATATGGATTACCCCCTCTGTTTTTGTCAGAAAATGCTGGAGTACTTAAGGGATAAGAAGGATGTAGGCTTCTTTTTGAGTGTCCAAGCATTGATGCAGACATGCTGGTCAGTTTTAATTGACAATTTCCAACCTTTGAATGGTAAAACAACTTAAGTGTGTTAATCTGAAGAGTGGGGGATGCATATCTAAAACTGGGATTGTTTTCTCTGCAGTGTCCTGGATCTAAATGCCTTTGAGAGGCAGAACAAGGCCGAGGGACTGGGCATGGTTTCAGAAGAGGGCACTAGTAAGTCTCTGTGCTCTTACAGCAGGCAAACATCACACTGCAGCCATTGTTTAATATGATCATGTGAAGGATTATCTGCATCGTTAAAGGGCGCAGATTACATTAAATACATACATACAATAAAGTACACAATCACCTGCAAGCATAGCACACATTTGAATCTGAATGAGGAATCAAATGCATATTCTGTAGATATATATTCTACTTTGCTGTACCTTTTATGCCACAACAAAGTAAACACAATTATAATAATATAATTATAATTTCTTACTGCTGCAACATTTGGTGATGTGGGATTTGCAACTGTGTGCCATAAAAGCTGAATGGAATCATGTTTATTTAATATGGTTGAAAAAATATGTTTTTTGTGTGCAAAAGATCTGGGTGTCTTCACTACACTTGAATGTTGTGAATGTCCAGAAATCTCAAATAGGTTCATTCTGAAAAATGCTGGACAGGTGATGTTTTTATTAATGACTGTAAATCAGGTATTTCAACACTATTAACATAAAAAAAAATATTCAATTAAAATAAGTCATGAATTAATGGATAAATTCAAGACAGTCTGAACATTACTATTAATTCATCTTCCATCTGCAACATTTACCATACAAATTTGAATTGAATTGAATGATTAGTTTGCTAACAATACATTTTATTAACACTTGATAACTGTTAAATGGTTATATGTAATTGTAATTTAAGTCCTTCTCCTTAGTATGTTCAGTAGTTTGACTTGTTGATTGGCCTTCACCTACTCTGTCATCTAATTCTGGAGGGTCATTTGAATTTCTAAATGAATGAATTTGCCATGGAATGTTGTTAATCTCCCCCTCCTCATCTCTTAGTCCTCTACTGTTGTCAACACACTGATCCTCTCTCCCTTCCCCATGATCACTGCCACCTCTCCCCTGTCCCTCCTTTCATGGTCCTCAGACATGAACCTAGATCGGGGTAAATCATGTTTCTGTCCATCTGCCTCTCTGTTCTCTTGTTCCTCTTTCTATCCCCTGTCCCTCTTGCTCCATCTACTTCCTTTTTTTTCTAACATGGAAATTCCACCAAGAGAGGATTGGATGCCCCTGTCCATCTTTCATGTTCATAGCTCGGGTCCCTCCTCACATTTCATGTTCATTTCAAAAGGCGATGAATGGAATCTGGTCTTTTCTGCTCATAAAAAAACAACTACTAAACTGGGTAAAGCCTTCATGAAAAATATTCGTTATAAACAGTGATGGAGCTCTTCATTTCACATTCAACATTATTCCTGAAATATGTCCATATGTATCATGCTTGAAAAGACTTGGCAAACATCTATCAGAATATGATTTTAAATATTCTGGTAGATTTAAGTAGACTTGAGATTAATTGTTTAGTTTGAAAGATGAGTGCAAGTCTGTTGAAGTCTGTCCTTTTTTCTTATATATTATATCATGCGCTGGATTCCTTTCAGCATTTTGATGGACAATGCCCCAACCTCTCCGGCATTTAACTCCGCTGCATTAGAGCAAAGTTGCTGGTGTGCTGCATGATTCTGTGTCTGTGTGTTTTTATCGGGACCAGTAGTGGACTGGGATTTCAAAAAGGTAACAAGTACATGACCAGTACACATGCTATTTTTGCAGAATATTTCAAAACGGTGCAATGATTTGATCAGGGTTTCAAAATCCAGATTTTCCCTTATATCCTCCTTTTTTGTATGTTGTTTATGCAAAATTTAAAAATATTAAAGTTGACAGGTTGATTAATCTCCAGATGACTAGTCCACCCCTGAGTGCTGCAGTCTTTTAACTGTTTTAATGCTGTCTTTTTATCTGTACAACCGCGCATTATTATTGTCTGCTTCATTTAAACATGTTCATGTGACTGTAGCAGACTGTGTGTCCTGTATGTGTCTGGGCTTATTTTTCACAGCAACGTTTAAGTTTAAGCTAACTCTATGCATGTGTTTCTGACGCCACATGCAGCCATTTGTATTTCTTTTATTGATATTATTCATACAACATATTGTGACTCATTCTTTAATTCACCGTAAAAACGCAACACCCAGTCAGAGGTGGCTATTGTCTTGTCTTTCACTAAAATCCATTGAGAGATGACGGTGAGTTGCGCAATACATGTATTTACTCCCCTCACGCTGCTTATACTCAGGCAAGCTGCTTCAGTCATTTTCTAGCATTGTTTGAAGCTTGATATCATGCCGATATTAGAGTGTCATTTCAAACTTGTGTTGATTTCTTTTTTTAGATGAGAAAGTGATGGCAGATGATGAGTTCACCTGCGACCTCTTCCGTTTCTTGCAGCTGCTTTGTGAGGGTCACAATAACGGTGAGAATGACTCGTGTTTCAAGTGGGATTAGAACATAATTCAAATTATGAATTTTATTAAATTGTCAAACATTACTACTTTTCAAAAATTATCTGCGTTGCTGCAGATTTTCAGAACTACTTGCGGACACAGACAGGCAGCACGACTACCATCAACATCATCATCTGTACCGTAGATTACCTCCTCCGACTCCAGGTGCGACTGCTAATGTAAAAATGGTGCTGTAAAAAAATAGTCAAAATACAAGATTTTAAGGGATTATATTGTTGCACAAACCTCATGTGCTATGCAGGATGTGCTATTGAATGTGTAGCTGATTGGTTGGTTGCACACATCCAACTTTGCTGTACAGCTGTGCCTTCAATCATGGATTTTCAGTCCCAAAGGTTTTTTATTTGGTAGCTCAAATAATCAAGAAAATCAGATGATCTGGACACTGTAAGTACTTTATAAAAGAGAGTAGACCTTTACCCTTGATGAATAATCTATTTAAGTATTAAGTATTTTTATCATATAGGAATATTGTACTTACCTCTCACTTTTTTCCAATAAAGGAGTCTATCAGTGATTTCTACTGGTATTACTCTGGCAAGGACGTCATTGATGACCCAGGCAAAAAGAATTTCTCCAAAGCTATGGCAGTAGCAAAGCAGATTTTCAACAGTCTAACTGAATACATTCAGGTAAAACTGAAACAAATCGGGTTTTTATACCACCTGTTTTTTGTTTATCATGTGTGTAACACATAGTTTCTGTCTTCAGGGCCCATGCACTGGCAACCAGCAGTCCCTGGCCCACAGCAGGCTGTGGGATGCCATTGTCGGGTTCCTTCATGTCTTTGCCCACATGATGATGAAGCTGGCACAGGTATGCACATACGATTCCGTCAGTTGTACTTTCCAAATTACAAATATTCAATTTGAAATAAACACATATTCAGTGTTGCCTTTCTGCAGCTTCATGTGTGGATTGATCTCAAATCCACACTCCTATGATCCATATTGACAGAATAAATCTGTTATACAACTTTGACCTCCTCATGACACGTTTTATTTTCAATGACCAGTAATTGATGGTAACCATTAAAGGCACATTGCTTTTAAAAGTGTGCATTGAGGTTCTATTTCACTTTCATTGTGGCTCTCTGTAGTTTATCATGTGGGTCATTGTGCACTATGTTAGTGGAAGTTCATACATAGTGCACAATCATTGCCAAGTCTTCAGGAATTTCTTTCTGTGGATGTTCAGTGGAGTTTGCCTCTACGCTGAGTACATATACACAAGGTTGTATAACCATACAACATCCTTACATGTGCATGAAAAGAGCTGTATTGGCACAAGCCTGCTAGTAAACACGCTTGCAATCTTTTGTTTAATAGGTGGCCGGCACACGCTGCATACAATCACATCATACAGTCATACAGTCACTTTGGATTTTATTTGTACCTTCAGTATGGACTGGTTCTTTACATTCACATTCATTCTAAATGGACAGAACTTTGACAGGTCACAGTAAGAAAAGCACAGATATACATAATATTAATGATGGCTTAATTCCATTTAGCTGTTTCAGTATCATGGCCCTGGTATTTTTCACACTGCTTTGGCTTACTGGGGCACTTGAATTAAACAGAGTCATCATTAATGTTAAGAGGGTAGTATATCAGTCCATAAGCACTTGGCTTGGAAACCGGAGAGTGGCCGGTACAAATCCACCACAGACCGCAGTATGAAGCCCCTGGAGAGGTGTCAGTTTATCTCTTTTGCCCTTGAGCAAGATACCAAATACCTAACGGCTCCGGGATGCGGTGTTGTGTGTGTGATTGTATTTCAGGGGCCTGTGTATGTAAAACTGAAATGAAAAAATAATTTCCCCATTGAGGGATTAATAAGACGTTAATCTTCTAGTGACACTTGTGCCTTTCCTTCTATGACAAATCAAAATGTCTGCTGTTAAAGAATGCATTTATGTATTACACATCATGACATAACTTCAGTTCTATGCTGTTTACACCATGGTTTTAGGTCATATGGGGCAACTTCATTGCTTCAAATGAAAAGTCAAAACCTTTCCACTCTATACAGTGCAGTCATCCTATGCGGATGACTGAGGTTAATGGCACAGCTTTATGCATGCATAACCCTTTAATCATACATTTAAGTTAAGAGCCGAGCCATACTTCATCATTCCCAGCTCAGCATACGCTTAATGTATTGAAAATGATAATGCATTGAAAATGTAATAATGTTTTTTTTTTTCTTTTTTTTTTTTTAATTCAATGTTTTTAACAACTTAATAATTTATTATTTAAACTGTCTTCCACATGGTCAATGCAGGGTAAAGTATGTATTCATTTTATTTATCTATTGATGTGATATTGTGTTTACTAGTTTGTAATTTATTCCGTCTTCGTTTCCCTTATCAGGTTGTTTTATATTCACCTGCTTTTAAAGATGAAATTAGAATACTTGATTTGAAATGTCTTACTTAGGCGTTGAATATGATTGAAGATAAAATTGTTGACATGAAATGGGGTGTGGTTGTACAAGGTGCCTTAAAACATCAACTGGCTCTCACTGGAACATTTAAAATGCCTAAAATGAAACAAACCAAACAAAGTTAAGGATGTATTTACAGTATATGGCTGAAATGGAACTGTTTTTAAGGTTTTTATTACCTTAGAACAGCACTATTCAGTTATAACGTACATGGTCTGGACATTTTTAGACTTTTTAAAAAATAAATAAATAGAAACACCTCTTATATCCGAGGACATTTGAAAACAAATGCATGCATAATACAATTTCCCAACTTTAAAACGTGATCAGAACTCACATGAGAACATTAGTGCGTTAAATCTGTAAACTCCTGCCTGATCGGTAGTGCACATGAGCAACTCTCAACAAAGATGGGAAGGAAGTGAGAAGGCTCGGTCGTTAGCTACTTCTACACACTATGTAAATAACTTTGTTGCCATATATCAGATTTAGAAATTAGCCTTTAATATCAAAATAGATTATTCAAACACAAACAAATCAATATTCATCATCACGTCAGTGCGTCTTGAGTAAAAACATGTACTGTCTGCATACTGTACCACATTAGGACACAGGAATAAAATAATATGAATTTCCAGCAATATTCTTCTCACTACAAAGTATTATACCTTATTAAACAATTAGCAGCAGTATGTACATCACCATGAATTTTAAAATCAACAATATAATAAAATTATTCTGATAATATTAACAACAAACATTTTCTTTTTGTGGAATCAGTTCATTTATAACAAATAAGCAGGTGACTACAAAACATCCTGAGAGAGGGACCAATGTTTAACCTCCACTGTTGGAGTTTACACTTTAATATGAGATTATTTGGTGTTGGAATATACATTTTAATGTGACACTTTGTGTGCACACATTTAACAAGGGTTACAATTCTGTTGCCAACTTTCATTCACTAATAAAATTAACCTGAAAGAATATGCTTTTTTTTTAATTTGTGTTGTGTTGCTTTGTGGCTTCTGTGTTGTTTTGTTTATAACACTATCTAAGCATTAATATATCCTTTAAACAAAATTGCAGTATTATTAGGCTATGTATGTCCAAACACACACAATATGAAGAGAATAAGATCAGGCCAGTGGCATCAAAATGTATTCTGATCTTACATATACTGTATACTCTATACCGTATATGCTGAGTTTTTGTTTTGCTTGATGAAGAATAATGAAGTGAATAGTGATTTAGCAGGTGGTGTAGGGTTTGTTGCCTTTTTTTCTTGTACAACAACAGAGTTGCAGACAGAACTTTTACTGATGGGTTGTTACAAGCCAAGGTGTATCTTTTGTGTCACAGAAGCTTCAACTTTAAATCTAATGGTCACCATGATGAAGTTTTAATCACTATTCAGATAGGAAAAGCTGACATGTTAACTGGTGTTTACATTTTCAGACACAATATAGAAATAATATAGTTATAATAATAATTATTCGTTATGAATAATTGACAAACATGTTTTTATATATTTAAGCTGGAGGAGACTGGTTTACATTTTGGCATGAGGGTTTGGTTATTTAACTTCTTTTTGCAGCACCTTCTTTGTTGTGAATGTGACTGTATGCAACACACTATTTTGAATGTACACCTCATATCATAACACGTATTTGGGTTACGATGTATTCAAATAATTTTGTGTGATAACTGTTGACACTTCGCCAGTGACTACCGCATCTCTATAAATCTGTGTAAACCTCTAATGTTTTCAAATAATATACGACCGTCGTCTTTTCTGCTAAGATCTTGTGCATCTTTTCACGGTCACAGGACTCCAGCCAGATTGGTCTGCTGAAGGAGCTTCTTGACCTACAGAAAGACATGGTTGTTATGTTGCTCTCGCTATTAGAGGGTAAGAGTTGTTATCTGTTGTCTAGTTTTCATCACCTCCTGTCTTGTCTTTTTTAAAGCTCTGTTAAAATTTCACTCTGTATTATTCAGGAAACGTGGTAAATGGTACAATTGCACGCCAGATGGTAGACATGTTGGTAGAGTCTTCCAGCAACGTGGAGATGATCCTCAAGTTCTTTGACATGTTCCTCAAACTGAAAGACATTGTGGCTTCGGACGCTTTCCGGGATTACGTCACAGACCCGCGAGGGTTGATCTCAAAGAAGGACTTCCAGAAGGCCATGGACAGTCAGAAACAGTACACCCCTTCTGAGATCCAGTTTCTTTTGTCCTGCTCAGAAGCAGATGAGAATGACATGATCCATTATGAGGAGTTCGCCAGTCGCTTCCAGGAACCTGCCAAGGACATCGGGTTCAACATCGCAGTGCTGCTCACCAACTTGTCTGAGCACGTGCCCCATGACACCAGGCTACAGAACTTCCTAGAACAAGCAGAGAGTGTGCTCAACTACTTCCGCCCCTTCCTGGGCCGTATTGAAATAATGGGTGCCAGCAGAAAGATTGAGCGAATCTACTTTGAAATCAGTGAGGTAAACCGCAGACAGTGGGAGATGCCCCAGGTCAGAGAGTCCAAACGACAGTTCATCTTTGATGTTGTCAACGAGGGCGGTGAATCAGAGAAGATGGAAATGTTTGTCAACTTCTGTGAGGACACCATTTTTGAGATGAATATAGCCTCCCAAATTTCAGAGCAGGAGGAAGAGGAAAAGGGGGAAGAAGATGATGAGGGAGATGTAGGTGGAGGTGAGGGAGGACAAGGAGGGGGAGCAAGTGGAGGAGGTGATGAAGATAGCAACGGAGAGGAAATACAACCTGAATCAAGTTCTGCCTTTGCCGACTTCATAAACAGCATGATAAGCTTCCTTGGCATTTTTACCTTCCGTAACTTCCGCAGACAATATCGCAGAGTGAGAAAGATGACCATCAAGGAAATTGTAATAGCTCTGTCCACTTTCTTCTGGACCATACTGATGAGTATACTGCACTTCATCTACAATGTGTGCAAAGGCTTCTTTATGATGATCTGGCAAACACTGTTTGGAGGTGGCTTAGTGGAGGGAGCTAAGAATATCACGGTGACTGAGATTTTAGCAAGCATGCCAGATCCTACGCAGGATGATGTGCATGGAGATGGACCAGGGGAACCAAGGACAGGGGAAGAACAAGACACGGGTGGTGTGACGGATACTGGGGAGACTGGGAGTGGAGAGGAGGAAGAGGAGGATACTCAGGAAAAAGAGGGTGGGAGAATACCAGGTATTGATGCTCCAGGTGGACTTGGAGACATGGGTGTTGAGTCACCTGTTGAACCTCCAACTCCTGAAGGAACCCCCATAACAAAGAGGAAAATGGTGAGTTTTTTTTTTCCCCGGAAGTTTTGTATAGTATATTTATGAAGCAATCATGAAAAGGGAAATGTCGGTTGCTATCGCGTGTGTTGTTTTTGTTTTGTTACAGCCCCCAGAAGAGGCTGATGCCAGCCAAAAACCGCCTGAACCTGTTCCTGTAGAAGAAACTCCTCCTGAACCTGAAAAGGCTGAGTAAGAGTCTTGAGTTGTTGTCTAGTTTATTTTCTCTCAACATGAGTTCTTTTTCTCATGGCTCTGGATAACACACTAGACTTTTTAGCCAAGACAATATACTTCAGATAATATTATATAATATTATAATAATACTACTATATAATAAGACTCAAACATGAATTTGGTTTAACGTGTGTATTTTGGATTCCTGGCTTTGGTACATGGCTTGGATCTTTCATGCACCAATTTCTTGCGCTAACTGCTAAAATACTGCACCAACAATATAACTACCCATGCATAATGTGCAGTACACTTGTAGTATTGCGTATATGGTATAGAACTGGGTTGCTCTGTATGGGCTGAGAGGCAAAAGGCAGACAGATGACAAATTCAAATGGCTGCACATCTGCAGCATGACAGCTTTCGTGCATCATAATCTTGCATAATGATTTTTGAGTTGATTAAATAAAACAATAATCCTATTGTGTTTGATTGTCAGTGATGAATCCGGAGAAAAAGTGGAGAAGGAATCCCCGAGCCAAGAGCAAGAGCAGCTTAAAGAACCGAAGAAATCTGCGAAAAAGAAAGATAAGAAGTCAAAGAGCAAAGGAGGTTTTCAGATCTGGACTGAGCTGGAAACCCAAAGAAATAAATTTATGGTGGCTCATTTGTATTGTATATTAGTATTTTACTCAGAATTGATTTGCTGGAATAATTATAATGTCGCCAACTCATTAACCAGCTTTAAAAAACATTCATCTCTCTTTTGTAGAACTACCTCTCTAGAAACTTCTACAACCTGCGTTTTTTGGCTCTGTTCCTTGCATTTGCCCTGAATTTCATTCTGCTGTTCTACAAGGTAAAAAGATTTTGGATTTGAATGATTATGTTTCATTTGGATACTCAATTATATACTTATATTTTAGAAGTAAGATTACATTAATTCTAGGGTCAGCTTTTCTCTATATCCTTATGTTAAAATCATCTGTAAATCCACATTTTAAAGCTGACATTAGATTTTTCTTTCTGTGGGTGCATGCCATGGAGCACCCTGACAAGTTTGCACTCTTGGTTATGTGCTTGTGTCAAAGGAAATGCCCATAATTGAGTTTTGTATTCAATTATATCTCTGTATACAAGCTCTGCTATACCAAATTGTCTCTACATTGTTATTTTCTGTTCAGGTGTCTGACACCCCGCCTGAGGGCGAGGAGATGGAAGGATCTGGACTGTCGGAGGGAAGTGGGCTGTTCGAAGGCTCTGGGTTGTTTGAAGGCTCAGGGGAAGAGGCAGAGGGATCTGGAATGAGTGAAGGGGGAGATGAGGACGAGGAAGACGTCCCAATTTATTTCTATTTAGAGGAGAGCACTGGTTACATGCAGCCCACACTGGCCTTCCTCGCTGCCCTGCACACAGTCATCTCGTTCATCTGTATTATTGGCTACAACTGCCTCAAGGTGTGATGGATACACTGCAAAAACTGTTGATTTAATGCATAAAATTTGACTTTTGCCTTATAAATATAGACAGAACATTAATTACTTAATAATATGTGCACTCCATCCAAACAATGCAAGGTTAAAAGCAGATTCCAAACCAGAAAAAAACTGTGATGTTAATCTTTTGGGTGTGGTTGTCTGTAAGTGACATTGACCTGTGTAGGCAACAAACCAATAAGGTGAGAGAGTGTTAATTGGGATGATATTACCGTGTGCGACCCTGTTTTTGGCAGATTCCACTGGTGATCTTTAAAAGGGAGAAAGAACTTGCAAGAAAGCTGGAGTTTGATGGCCTCTACATCACTGAGCAGCCTGAGGATGATGACATTAAGGGCCAGTGGGACCGACTGGTCCTGAATACACCGTATGTGTGGTCTCCTAGGATGCTTTTTGATAGTGTCAAGATTAAGTAGGCACACAAGAAAACTATTTCAAACACCAACAGGTTTTATTTTCTAATTGAATTGCACCTTTGTTCACAGCTCCTTCCCAAACAACTACTGGGATAAGTTTGTCAAACGAAAGGTGAGTTGTATTTAAATTTGGTGGTTTTTAATGGGCTATGTAGAACAGGTTCATGTGGTGTGTTATGTCTGCATCCAGGTTCTGGATAAGTATGGAGACATCTACGGCAGAGAAAGAATTGCTGAGCTCCTGGGTGTTGATTTAGCTTCGCTTGATGTGAGTCAACAACATGAGAAGAAACAGGAGGAACCAGACAACTCTGTGTTTGCATGGTATAGTACATGTTTAACTGAAAAAGATTAGTCATTATAATCATGATATTAATTATTATATTGTCCATTTAAAATGGATATTGACCAATATTGCATCTTTTTAGGATAACCTCCATTGACATTAAGTACCAGATCTGGAAATTTGGCGTTGTGTTCACGGATGGTGTAAGCAATCCTATATTTATTTGCATATTACACTATACTGTACAATACTACATGAATACAATGTTACTTCTAAGACCTGAAACAACCTTCCTTGTTGTCTCTTTACAGACTTTCTTATATCTCTGCTGGTACACAATAATGTCTCTGCTTGGGCATTACAACAACTTCTTCTTTGCCTGCCACTTGCTGGATATTGCCATGGGTGTCAAGACCCTGCGCACTATCCTGTCGTCAGTCACACACAATGGCAAACAGGCAAGTGCCAAAAAAAACCAAACCCTGTTTATAGTGTTAATTTTACTTTCATTTTGAATGCACTAACCCAGTTAATTTCTTCTCTTTGCTAGCTCATGATGACAGTGGGCTTGCTAGCTGTGGTGGTGTACCTTTACACCGTAGTTGCCTTCAATTTCTTCCGCAAGTTTTATAACAAGAGCGAGGATGAAGATGAACCGGACATGAAATGTGATGACATGATGACGGTAAGTCACTGGTGGGCTAAGAATGTGCGCTGTGATCCATTCGTGTTCGCAGCACTTCCCATCTGATGTGTGTGTTGTCTTTACTTGCAGTGTTACCTGTTCCACATGTACGTGGGTGTGCGTGCTGGTGGAGGCATCGGGGATGAGATCGAGGATCCTGCTGGAGATGAATATGAGCTTTATCGAGTGGTCTTTGACATAACGTTCTTCTTCTTTGTCATTGTCATTCTGCTGGCTATTATTCAAGGTAAAGCCAATGCTGGCCTGAAATGCTTTTCAAATTTTCAAAATTTTACTTGAAACTATTAATATAGGAAATTTTAAACTATGTTTGACATCTTTAATCATAATGTTACTGCAGGTCTGATTATTGACGCCTTTGGAGAACTCAGAGACCAACAAGAGCAGGTCAAGGAAGACATGGAGGTACAGTATAATTCTTTAAGTTGATACTTGTACCTGCTGTCATGTATGCACAGTTTAATCCTCATCACTGTTTTTTGTTGTTTTGTGCAGACAAAATGCTTCATATGTGGCATTGGAAGTGACTACTTCGATACAACGCCACATGGCTTTGAGACCCACACTTTAGATGAGCACAACCTGGCCAATTACATGTGAGTGAACCTCCTCTGTGTTTCATTGTGTGTGTGTGTGTGTGTGTACAAATAAGAAAATATTAACATTTGATTTCTTTTCAGGTTCTTCTTAATGTACCTTATCAACAAAGATGAGACAGAGCACACTGGGCAGGTCAGTCTGAACAGTTTTAATACAGTTTTGTCACTTTTCCCACTGATAGAGTCTGCTCCTTTCAGTTTCTTGTCTCATGTTGTGTCTCCCCCTTTGAATTCTTGTTCCTACATCCTCTGTTTTAGGAGTCGTATGTGTGGAAGATGTACCAGGAGCGTTGCTGGGACTTTTTCCCTGCTGGAGACTGTTTCAGAAAGCAATATGAGGATCAACTTTCCTAGCCCAACGATAAACGATAACTATTAAAGCATTTGTGTTCACCATTCCTGACAAAACTCACCACAAATTGATATTGCCATGCAAAAATTGTCTTGGAACAATTATCGGCATGAACATTACAAGAATCTTTGGTAACAAGCAGAGCAATTTTTCTTCTTGCAAAAATGTCATTTATAGCAGATGGCAAGAAGCTGCCAGTGAAGAAAGCTGCTTTTTACATGCAAATAGAATCCACACAAAGTGTAGTCATATTTAATTAAATGCATACAATTTAATTTAAGTAACTTAACTTGTTGTCTGTTGAGGAGGAGACGATAAAACCAATGTTTATGAGAGAATGTGATGAAGACATTTTACTCGAATTTAGTTGCTTACATATTACCTTTCTGTCTTTATATGTAATCAATAGTTTTATTCAGATTTTTCCTTTTTTGATTATTGTGTCATTTTCACTTCAGCATATTTGTTTCAGTGAGTGGTGTTTTGTTCTGTTTCGTTTCCTTCAGGAATTGTAGCTTTTGTTTGAAATTAAATGACTTTATTTATTGTTTTTCAAGACAACCTAAAGTCTGTGATTATGAATAAATTCTGTATACGAAGCTTCATTGCAATGTGACTGATTTGATCTTGTACTCATCACACATGTATGTATGTATAATGTATGCATGTGATCAGTAGTGATGTGACTACAGTGCCGTTTGCAACATTGACAGTATCAATTATCGTTAAAAAAGTTTTACTAAATTCCATGATAAGTGGTGGTCAGAGGGTATTTAAATTGAAAGTTTAAATCAAAGTTGCATAAGAATATCCACAGTTGAGCTACATTCACAAAACTTTGAATAAATCTGCAATTTTTACAATATACATATTTTACAATATATTTTCTTTTCCCCTCAAGTTAAGTATGTAACAATAAAAATGTGTTTAAAAAAATTCAACAGTTGAATCATGCTAATAAGCCATTTTGATTTCACTTATTTTTATATATTTCTTATAAGTTTACATATTTTTTATCCACCTAGTGTATACGAGCTGCTATGACAAGTGAATTCACCCGGTGTGGGACCATTAAAGTCTATCTTATCTTATATAGTAACTCTACAGACACTACAGCAGTTTGTGTGTAACATATCATCGCAAACCATTTTCTTACCAAGCTGTTGAACTTTGGCCTGGTGGAACATCCTGGCTAAATGTGGATCAAGACTGAGCATTAAAAAAATTGTAATTAGTAAACACCAAGATACAATAGAGCTTTTTCACAGAAGCCATTTTGACATTTCGGGTCAACGCAGGTGTTTCCACATGCATCACAGCAGCACTCTGACTCTGTTTGACCTGAATGGAACGGAACCTTAATTAGTATTATTGATAACGCCTGTGTTTACCTAGTATTTCAAGTCAAAATGGCTGCTGTGAAAAAGGTCTATACTCTCCCAGTGGTTAAATCAAAAACTTACTCATAAGTAGCTCCCATAACCCTTGCGCTTTTTGCTGCTGTCTTCAAACTAAACAACAAAGACACATCAGCTGTTGACATGAACACCACAGTGATACACTATAGGATACTCAGGATGAGCTGATCTTCGACAATTAAATAGTTATATAATAGTTGTGCAGTTCGGTAGATTCTATGGTCATTTCCAAACTGAATGTCTCTGGATGTTTTTATAAATGCTCACCTTGTTTATATTTTTAAGCATTAAAGAATTTGAACAGGATTCTGCATCACTAAAATGTGATAATGCTGAATAATTGTCGTGTGGCACAGTTTTTCTTTGTGATTTTAGAATATGTCTGAGGAATTTGTTGATATTCCCCATTCCCTCCAGCCAGATCTTGTCTTGTGTCATGTCTTGGTGTCCATTTAGCTGTTGCATAGCTGTGGTGTTCTCACAACTTAACTTGAACACTAAGCATATCTTGTACACAACTTGTCCCATGTTGTAGCCATGAGCTATTATTTTCCCTTTGAAGGCACCAACAGTGTGTGCCACACCCTTGAAATAGTTGCAGTGCAGTTGAGCTTTGCTAAGGCTGCAGGCACCAAAACTACATTGTAAGAATTTGGAAAACAGGTTGGGTGCAAATAATTGTGTTAAGAGGGAAGTTATCTCAAGGGGTGGGTCGTGTTGTTTGTGAGTCTGCACAACTGCTGGGTGGCTGTGCCTTGGAGGTAGAGCGGGTCGTCCACTAGTCAGAAGATCGGCAGTTCGATCCCCTCCAGTCTGCATGTCGAAGTGTCCTTGGGCAAGATACTGAACCCCAAATTGCTCCCGAAGGCTGCGCCATCGGTGTGTGAATGTGTACGAATGGTTAGCTCCTCAAACTGATGAGCAGTTGGCACCTTGCATGGCAGCTAATGCCATCAGTGTATGAATGTGCGTGAATGGGTGAATGAGATATGTGCTGTAAAAGCGCTTTGAGTGGTCGGTAGACTAGAAAGGCGCTATGTAAGTACAATCCATTTACCATTCCATACAGACGCCTAAGGGAACCTTGTACTTCTGTCGTTATTTGACAACCTGGGTATGAGAATGGATGGGTCACAGAGTTTACAATAATACTCAGTAGTTCTATTGTGTAGATTAAAGTGTGTTAGACTGAGAGCCACAAATACTCAATTCATACAAACTTATTTTATTGCTATGCACTTTACTTGATGGATACATGAATTGTATGGAGGTAATTACAAAATATATTTTCATCACTTTTTAGACAGTGGCTGAGAAAAGTAAACATGACGAGTTAATGAGACATTAAGGTCTATGTTTTTAAATTGTGTAAAGTTGATAAGAGTGGAGCTCGTTCAGTGAGGCACAGTGATGCTTGGAGCCAAATACTAATGTCAGTATTATATGACATGCTTACAATGGCAATGGTAACATGCTGATGTTAAGCAGGTGGTGTTTACCATGTTCACCATAGTTTAGTGTTAGCATGCTTACTTGCTAATTAGCACAACACAAAGGGCAGTTTAATACTTAATCTGATGGGGAATAATACATTTTTTTTTTACTGCACTGGTGCTGCTAGAAAAGTTAGGGGATCACTAAAGTAGATATTCATTCTGCAAAGAGCATTTCTCTAGAGAGCCTCTCACCTCTCAGACCTTGTAAGAGGCATTATGTGTTTGCATGTTTGTGTGTGTGTGTGTGTGTGTGAGAGAGAGAGAAGGCAAGCGAGAGAGATTAATGGACTTCTTAATGCTTAGTTGAAGCGTGTGTGTGAGTGTAATAGGGGCAATTTTGCTGTGACATACCCACATTCAGTTGTAATCAATATCGCAATAATAACATTTATTTATCACATAAATAATCACAATAAAACTAATGAATTAAGCTCCCATATTGGACTAGTGGTTTGAGTTGTATGATTTAAGTAAATCGGTTTAAATGTCTTTTAAATATGAGGCGTCCTCACAATCAGTGTGACTGTCACGCAATTCCACTTGGATCCAATTTCCTGGTTCAAGATGAACAGTGAAAAACAAATAAACAAACAGATGCTCATTTTTAAAAATCATTTCTAAAACCTATACCGAAGAAATACAAACTAAATACAAAATTCTTAAGATTTAATTAAAAAAACATAAATGATGAGGTTGCCTCGGTTAAGATGTAAATGATGAGGAAATAGAAATAGCCTAGAATTTATTTGTCTCTGACTGTGTGTCAGAGCACAGACGAGGAGGGGAGATTTCTCTCTCGTCTCGTGTTTTACTCTCTGCTCTGTCACCGCATCCTCCATTGGCACCACAAACCACGCCTGGTTCGGTGAGTGTAGTAGGTAGTGGTAGCAGCAGCAGTGGTAGCAGGGCCCTCCCTCTGTCTCTGCAGATAAATACTCGCAGCCTGTCTATTCCAGGCATGGATGACGGTTGCACTCAGACATGGCACTGCGACATTATACTCTCGACCTCAACCTCTCTACGGCAGGTAAGACGGGCGCGGTGAAGCGGCTCAGTAGGCTCGGTGCATTCAGGTAAACAGCCACTGCATCAGCGCTGCATGCTAGCTAGCTGGCTAGCCTGCTAATATGAACCTGCTTTTCTGTCACTGCCCTTCAAAGCAGTAACGCGATATTGATTTGGATAAAACAAGTCTCATATCAGCACACACGTATATATTTGGAGTAGTTGGCGTTTTGAGCTCGAAGTTAATGTAAAAAAATAAATTTGAATGTTATTTGCATGGACGTGTGTTGTTAGACGGTACACTTTTTTTGAACTTGTCGTCTATTCGGTCCCATTGAAATAAGAATGTTCAATCCAGCGCTGTCACACAGGAAGTGGCGCAATTCCGGCCATTTTTGTAGTTTTTTGTTTTGTTTTGTTTTTTTGGTCTAATAGGAATTGTAGGAAGCATGCAGGTATATACTGTCATTGAGATAATCATGTAAAAACAGCAATATCACACTGTGGAAATAAATAAAATAATAAAAGTTCTGCATTCATATAGCTGCTAAGAATTATTAATAACAGAAGTAGTTTTATTCATATGTTGCATGGCAGTATTAATGTGGTAGAATTGTATGGAAAATATTAATTTGCAAAGGGAATAGTAACTAAAGTTGTCAATGAATAAACAATAATAACATTTTTCATTGCATAACTGACCGGTTGGGCTTATTTCAGGCTTGCAACAGCATTTTATGTCGTGTTACTACTTTTATATGAGTACAATATAAGGTCTAAAACTCCTTTCACCAAAATAATATTTATTATTAATCACTGTTCCACCTCCTGTCTTTTCTCAGTCGACTCTGCTGCGATAGTTCCTGGTCTGCTGTCCATATTTGATGAGCAGGAAATGACAGTGACTGTCCATGACACATCTGGACATGGATACCTCGCTACTCTAGTAGGCAAGAATGGCCGGTAAGAGCAACATTTTTGTCATGCCACATTATTTATCTGACAGATTTCTTCAGTCTGTGGTACAGATGCAGGAATTTCCGGAAACATCCTCCGAGTTGTGTAGTTTATTAGCATAATATTACATAACATAATATTAGTTTTACGTTTTGCATGAACATGCATATTAAATTGTAATGCAACCACATGGAGCCTAGACTTTGCTGTAAATATTTGAACATGGAGGTGGTTTTAGTCAGCTTATCCTCTTATATAATTAAGTTATACATTGCAATAATTGAATAGATTGAATAATTACCACATATATAACACTAAACTGAATGAATATAACCTCAAATATTTTTAAGCTAGTTGTGCTCTTGTCAACAACTCACCGCACAGCTGATGGAAGATGTGATCCAAACGTTTCCAATAACTCCACAGCGTTGTAGTCCAAGAGTTGAAAATGTGTTGAGTAAAGATGGATGTAATCATTTCCAAAATTCACAACGTGTTTTTATCTAATGAAACATTCTGCTTCAGTCCATGATGAGTACGCTGTGCTGTCATGCTGATTTGAGCGCGTTCTAAATGTCTACCTCACCAGTCAGATTGCTTGATCGGAACTATTTGTTGTACAACAGTGAGTGATGGAAACTGTTAACAGCACACATTATTTACATTGTGTACATGCACTAGAATCTCAGTAATGACCAAGCTGATCAAACTGTTTGCTATCCGACCCTGTTGAACAAGTTAGACTTGTCATACAGCTCACTGAAGGTGTCCTGCTTGAAGAAAGAATGACTTCCAATGGGGAGTGGTTATCATAATTAAAATAAAACAAAGAAGAAACAAAACAAAAACAAGAAATCAATGTTCTTTAGCCCTGTTTGGGTAAAGTTAATTACAAGTTAAGTATATTCTTCTACAGCCTCCTTTCAAGGCAACGGGATGGTGTGAGTTTTTCAAAGAATAGATTTAGTAAAATCAAATGTTGTGCTCACTTCACTTCACATTCTTTTTTATCTTCTCAGGCTTGCTATCCTGCGCGTGCACTCCCATGGGTTGCTCACCATTGATCTACAGTGTTATGAAGACGATAACCTTGCACAGCTAGACAATGTAGGTGACTTAAAACTACTTTATCCATTACCTGATCCCACAGTACAACATGTCATGGCATTTAACTTTGTTTAACTGATGAAAATTGTTGTGCACTTAAGCTTTGATGGCGTTTCAGACTCAATTGTTTCTCCACAGCTTTTAAATGCACTGGAAAAGAAGCTAAAGGTTCTCTTAAATGGCAATATTACGAGGATTAAAAGGTACGTATCCGGAGGTCCATGTTGATGAAGAGCGACCGTCGTATTTCATGCAGCCTGCATGATGCAGTAATATTGATTAACTGTGTCGTTCACCATTCATCCCAAGGCTCCCAGCCCTTGTACGAGGAGCCAAAGTTGATCGATACTGGCCCACAACTGACGGCAGAATGTCCGAGTATGACATTGACCGGGTGGTGTATGAAGAAGATTCTGCGTACCAAAACATAAAAATATTACACTCACGGCAGTATGGAAATATCCTAGTACTTAATGGAGACATTAGTAAGTGTGCTCTTAACAAGCTTGTTAATCTCAAATAAGTGTAATGTACCAGACGAAATTAAAATCGATCAACTATTGTGGTGTGTTTACCCTGCAGACCTGGCAGAGAGTGATTTGGCCTACACCCAAGCCATCATGGGCAGCGGAAAAGAGAATTATGCTGGAAAAGAAGTGCTGATATTAGGAGGAGGTGATGGAGGCATCCTAGCTGAGTTGGTCAAACAAAAACCAAAGATGATCACCATGTTGGAGATATCCTTTATGAGTTCTGACCTCGTGAACTTTTTTTTTTATTCTCACAGTGTTTTACTAATGCCAATAATTTTACATCTGCACCTGACTGATCATTCCTTAATAGAGCGTACATTGACCAGAAGGTGATCGATGGATGCAAAACACACATGAGAAGAACTTGCGGCAATATCCTTGACAACCTGAAGGGAGACTGTTACCAAGTGAGTGCTAAATAAATGTTCATATGTTACTGCCAGATAATGTTTTAACGTTGGTGATCCTGAGAAAAACAGTTTCACTTTCATGAAGCTGTTTATCAGCTGTTGTGTTAAAAGTACCCTGTGTTAAGCAAACGCATTTAAATTCAGTGTTTTCAATCAAAAGGTATCTTCAAGTTCAAATAAACATGTGCAGCCTTTCCTCATAAGACATTTGCATAGTTGTTTTTTAAAGTATCATTGTTTACAGCATTGTTTACTAGCCTGCGGTAAGTCTGTATTCAGACTAAATCAGGCATTGTTGCGGTATCGTGGGTGTGTTCGTTTTGCTGAACATAACCTCCATGAAGCAATCAGAAACTAACTTTTATTTCTGTTCACTGTCAGTGTCCCTTGACCGTAGCTGTCTCTCTGTCTCAAAACAAACTTCTTGGTATCGCTATGTTGCAGCAAGTCAGTGCAAGACGGACACAGACGTAGAAGCTGGCTTCACAAGATAAACTAAGCTAGGACACAACCATGAGATTATAATAAGAGAGAGTATAATAAGTCCATGACCTCCACTTGGATTGCGCTCTGTTTCAGCATTATTTCAGGCTGACTGTGGAGCAGTTTAGACTAGTCAACTTGGACACTGGAAATCATGGGTGTCAGAGCACAGTGCTGCCATTGTCGTGCTTTGTCTGAAAGGGCCATTACACATGCTTACAGTTCAATATTTCAGTATAAGTATGCATCTTGAATACACTTGTTGTGTTCCAAATGACACCTACAGAGGAACGTTTGGTGGCTTCTCCTTGTCTCAATACAGATACTAGTTGAGGACTGTGTTCCTGTGCTAAAGAAGTACGTCCAGGAAGGAAGGACGTTTGATTATGTAATTAATGACCTCACTGCAGTCCCAATATCGACGGAGCCAGAAGAAGGTGTCTGTATTTTTTATATAATATTCTATATTGTGTGTGTTGTTACATAAATGCAGTACAGAGATGTCATCCTTCAACGTTTGTCTAAACCTGTCTAACTTGTTTGTTTGTAGACTCCACATGGGAGTTCTTACGTCTCATCTTAGATCTGTCAATGAAAGTCCTGCATCCCTCCGGGAAATACTTCACACAGGTGAGTCTTTTTTCTTTTAGGAAATGCTGAGTGTGTTAAAGTACAACTGTTGATATTAGCATTTTTATACATTAATACACATTTGTTCAATAAACTGAGATGATCATAGATGAGACAGACATGCTTTTTACTTCTTTTCCAATAGTGAAGGAGTGAAAAAAACTAACCCTAGACTACTCTTTCAAACGCTAATGAAACTGTATTCTTGTATATGTATGTATATGTGTGACTCTCTTCAGGGTAACAGTGTAAATCTAACAGAGGCACTGAGTCTGTATGAGGAACAGCTGGGAAAGCTCTCGTGTCGCGTGGACTTTTCCAAAGAGGTGGTGTGTGTCCCCTCCTACATGGAGCTGTATCCTTTCTATCAGAGGTTATGCTAATGTTGTAATGCAGGTAGAAAAACAAGCCACAGGTGAAAAAATTGATTTTTCATGCATGGTGGTGCAAGAAGGTTTCTGGTTCGAACCTCGGCTGGGGCCTTTCTGTGTGGAGTTTGCATGTTCTCCCCGTGTCTCGCTGTGTTTTCTGTGGGTACCAATTGGTGACTCTACATACTGACTCTAAATTGCCCGTAGGTGAATGGTTGATTGTCTCTATGTGCCCTGTGATGAGCTGGCGACTTGTCAGGGTGTACCCCGCCTCTCGCCCAAAGTCAGCTGGGATAGGCTCCAGCCCCACCGTCACCCTGATGAGGATAACAGTTAGAGATAATGGATGGATGGGTTTATTTATTAGATTAGTCCTTTTTTCTACTCACCAATTGCTATGATCTGTTGGCTTTTGTACAACCTTTTTCTCCCCCTAACATATTTTGTTACAGCAATGTGAAATGCGATGAGAAATGATGGACAAAACTACAAAAATGAAACCCATCTCCTGATGAAACTGGAAAATAAGTTTGATTCCAACACAAGCCAACACAGTACATGTTTATATGTCGTCATATTTTCTTGCGTAAAATCCTTAACTGCTCTGTGTCAGGTGGGTTTTCTACACCGTATGGAAGAAATAAAGACTTCCAGTTCTCTCTGCTTGAATCCCCAGCGGCTCGAATGTTGCTCTTTCCATTTCTGTGTTTCTGCTGTAGGCTTAAAGTTGTGTTCAGACTGGATATGACACATAGACAAAGTATGTGCAAATGCATGTTGTGGTGGCTTTACGAGAAAAAACAAAAAACAAAATGAGTGGACCTGGAAATCCGGCTAACTCATACTTTCACAGACACATCCTATTATAGTATGAGCTACAGCTGACATCTGTACTATAATTGGCTGTTTTTGGTTGATAAGCACACACATGAAAACACTCCAGTGGTCAGTGAAGTTAGTGTGACTAAATCAAGATGAGAATTCACGTTGTGTTCAGTCTGAACATAAATTAAGGTGCAACAAGTTTATTACCCCCTCTCTATTACCTCCATTCTACCCTCCTCCTCCTCTTTCTTCCCATTCTTCCTGTGTTCTCAGTTGTGTTTTGTTGGTTTTACTTGATTTTGAATGTCCATTTGCATGTTGGATGTTGAAACAGTGAGTAGATACACTGATAATGTGGTGTAGCTCCTTACAACAGGTGTGTGTTCTCTTGTTTTCTTGCGGTCTTTGAGTTATGAGCTCATATTGTGTGATAGGGCAATCTATTGGCGCTTTTAAGCACTGTTTATGTTACTGCCTCTCAAATGTGATTGATTCCTTCAGGTTGTATTGAGACAATGTGATCATGTCCTATCATGTCCAGTAAGTTTGAGTCCAAATGTGTTTTTAAAAGGGAAATGATTCCACCACTTTAATGCCACCTCTGTGCTCGTGCTGTTTATATGTCATGTTTTATTAGCACCTTTTGGTTCCTCTTGATATATTTTAAGTTTTTTAAAACTGTAATAGGTGCATGTAAAGGACAATGAATGTAGCTTGCATATATAGTACACAGCACGTCTACACGTGATCCACCCTGTGGGACTGAGTTACATTTATTTATTCAATATTATTTCACCAAATGCTGTTCTGTTCTACTTGAGATCATTTTTGTGACCATCTGCAATTAAAGTGTTTTTGGGGGAAAATGTTTTTGTCTTTTTTCCAAAAGAAATTGCATTCCTGAATATTAATCAAGGACACATTTGGAGTATGTTAAGAAAGCATGGCTATATAATACATATGCAGAAAAATGTATGTTAGTTGCTTAAGTTTCCGGGTCCTTGTATCACACTGTCATACTAAATAGGACACTTGTTATTCCCAGCACAGCTTCTGCGAGAATAACTTAAGAAAGCTGCAGAGAGGTGCATGGCATTTAACTAAGATTGAATGTTATTGTGTTATTAGTGGATTGACTGTAAAACCAGATATTATTTTTCAAATTTCAAATCAAGCTTAAACACTACACTGCATTGTAGGGTAACAAGTGAGATGCAGCAGCCCCTGCCCTTACTCTAACAAGACTACAATCATGGTAGTGATTCTGCTAAAGTGTACCTACACAGTGGAGCTGTAAACTAAATGCTAACACATTGGCGTGGTAGAATGCACAAATTGTAGGCAAATATGATGGGAATACCATTTGTTAAACAGGTCTGGTCTTATAGAAGTCCTGTTGTTTGGGAATGCAGTCCAAAGTGGGTGGTAAACTCCATCTAAGACTAAATACTGTGCAGGCACAAGACCGATAGTCGACAAGTACCTTAAGGCGAAGTTGAAAAGAATAGAGAGGTCATGAACCAAAGTACTGGACAATTCTAATTGCTTGATGGTGTTTGAAGAATGAATGACTCGAGTCATTGCAATTCCTGTGACTAAATCGTAGATGCTTGAAGGCCAATTAGGAGATTTTATGTACCCCATATAGATTCAAGTAGTGCTATACATTTTGTGAATCATCTTTTAGCCATGATAGCTGCATCCAGTTTACCTGATCTTTCCAGATCACATCTTTACCTTTCCAACGCCTTACACAGCACCTCTAAACCTATGTAATTACTGTCAAGTCTGTTGCTCTGATAAGTTAAGCTGAATGTTTACAGTCAAAATCTGAGCACTTAGCAGAATAAAAACAAAATGCTGTTCAGCCCTTATTTACTTTTTATTTTATAGTTTTTCACTTGACATATAGCTGTAGTATTTTTAACACATGGTCATTGAGAACTCTGCTTTGTATTTGTAGCCCATTTGTTGGCCTAATATAGGCAATACTATGCAAACATTAAGAAGTTTCAACACTGTGCTTTCACAATTATGACAATTTTATTAACTCTTTAATGTAGGCTTAAAAATATAGATCTAAGATTTATCTGCAGCTGATGGGAAATTAAAGACGTTGAGTTAAAACTATTCTGTTAAGTTGCCCGATATTATTTAATCCAACATGTTAGACTGGACCAGTACCAGTCTGTTGGGTCAACATCAGATTATGCAACATACCACAGGAATATGTACGGAGGAGCTATCCCCTAACCCGAAAGACTATGTACATGTAAAAAAGTGTAAAAAAAAAAAAAAATCAAGTGCCATGTATAATGAAGGCTTCCCATTGCCCATTACAAGTCATAAAATACATATGATATGCAGATGGACGGAATATAAATTACTCTTATTTACATTATATACAAGTATTTCAAAATAAGAGCCTTCAAATGGTCTGTTATGTCCCTTTCAGATCAAGTGGCTTGTTGGTTTCTGTACTGGCTGTTGATCTCGTTGAGGATCACATCCGTACTGTGCTCTTCATCAGCTGTGATTGTTCTGTCCTCAAATGGGCTACCTGTAACACATAACTACAGTATTATTTCTAATAGATAAAATGTATGAATTTTTTTTTTGTAACTATATTGTTAAAGTAACCCCAAATTTAGTGCAGTATATCATATATGTATTATATTTGTATCTTAAATCTAGTGAAAAACGAGTGGTCTCTTTGGCCACTGTCAACACAAAATTTATGACAGTGTATCTCATTTTAATGATGCTTATGTGATGGAATAACTAATCAATATTAAGCAATCATAAAGAATGTATTGCAGTCCACTGACTGACTTGTAGTTGGGCAGGTTGAGGAAATCCTAAATCTTATATTAAGTGTCTGAATCAGTAGACTAATCATCAGATTTGTTATGAGTGACCAAATGTCTCATAGACAGGTGACTGTGACTACCAGTAGCAGACTGTCTTCACTCACCAATGCCGTTAATCTGCTCTGAAGAGTCACTGACGAGGAAAGAAGAGGAACTTGATGAGTTGTTGGACTTGGAGGACTTTGAGGAATGAAGAGATGTTAGTCTGGTCACTGATGACTTCTTAACTGTCTTCTGTGTTGCGGTGCGACTCCATTCTGTGAAATCCACAAGATAAAGGCAGAATGTAACATAATCATCCAGAGATGATGTAAAATTAATCACCACCGTCATACATATAAATCACTAACCTGAGTTCTCTGCTAGTCTCATTCTGCCGCAGCACAGGTAAGTCCTCCACTGCTTCCTCACATTTTCCTTCACCGCGCAGTGGAACACAAATATGAAGAATCCTACAAAACATAAACAGCATTTTTGGATTACAAGCCAAACATTTCACAGTGTGGAGTACAGTGTCATCAGTTTGAACACATCAGTGAACACCTGAAAGCCTATGGAACAAGACTGTAACTTGAAAATCACTAATACACAATTCATACGCTGTTTCTCTGAATGTCTTATATTTGATCATTTACAGTTTGTCTGGCAGATAGAATAGATTATAACAGATTGTACCCGTATCATAATTTTGGGTAAATAACACTAGCACCGGGTCAAAACAAACCCTCTTTCGGGTAAAGTTAACCCAGTATTGTATCATGCAGTGAACTGGACCTACTTTTCCAGATCCATATAATTGAGCTCACCTTGTAAGGAGTTAAAGATGGCAAAGAGGTACATGAACGGAAGGTTAACAGGCCCCCAGGCAAAAAAGGCGAAGCCCCAAGTGAGGCCCAGAAGGATGGTTATCCCTGCCACACTGCGCGCATCCTGCAGTGTGGTGCGGTGATGCGTGTTGTGAGGGTTCTGCCTCTTTATCCGACACAGCTGCACCAACACCACAATGAACATGATGACGTTGAACAGAAAAATGACACAGAAGTAGGCCACCACGGCCACATAGAAGGCAATGTCATTTTTCAGCCAGCAGCTGTGGGACAGGACAAGAATTAGAGGGGATGAAAGTGTTTGTGGAATATTTCTGGTTTGTGTAGAATAATGTGAATGTAAGTACAACTAAAATGTCCAAAAACTCACAATTCATCACTAGTGCCATCAGGAAACTTTCCATAGGAGACAAGACCGTAGTTATTCTTGTCAATGGCTATGACAATAATGACCACAATCATCGGGACACCCCAGCCGACCAGCGAGAACTTCAGCATGTAGCGTGATATGTAGGTATTGAAGACTTTCACGAGTGCCAGGTACATGTGGACGGCCTCAAGTCCCATCCAGGTGAAGGAAACCAGCAGGAAGTAGTGAAGAAACCAAGCAGTGGAGATACAGAGGCCCATGGCGTCCGGGTAGAGCGCCAGCCATGCATCCACCAGGAAGACCAGGTTTAGCAGGAGCAGAGCCAGGCACAGCTGGATTAGGATCTTGGATGGAATGTCCTTACGCAACTTCCTGTTTATGTGTTTAAATGGTTTAGACAACATCAATGGACTATAAAAAAGTGCTGTGATAAATACACATTTGTAAACTCTCATTATAGCAAGGCTAGAAACCAAGGTATTTTAACACGGTGACTCCTAGTGGTAGATGCAATAGATGCTACTTCTGTGGTAATTATTAGATGTTGAATGTGTGTAATATATCTCATTGTTTCTCACCCAAACGCCAAGTAGGTGAGGAGAGTGATTGACAGGAAGATGGCAGAGACTCCGCAGCCGATATATGTGATAAAGGTAAGGATGGTGGCCTGGAGGCGACTGGTTAGAGGCTCTCTGGCGAGGTCCTGTAAGAAAAAGAAGAAAACAAAAAAGTTGCAGTAGAAGTGGAATAGTGTTTAGATTTAGAGATTGGAACTATATGTGGGATGCACAAATCTTTTTACCAGAAGGATAGCAAAACTGGTTAAATGGTTGCAGCCACAAATGGTCTCATTGTCTGTGCTGTTTCGGACAAAACAGCCACGTGAATTCCAACCACCTGATCCGTCTGCCAGTAGAAAACACACATGAACCATATTTTCATTTTTGTTCATGTTCACTTCATTGTGTTAGACCTTGTTAGACTTAAACACTTACCGTTTAATGTAAAGTCCCAGAAAACACATTTAGCCACAAAGTTACCCTGTAGTTTGGGAAAAGGCAAAGTCATGTTTTTGTTGAGAGTGACAGCTATGTGACAGCTGCAGTTTGTATTTCCAAAACAGACTTACAGGAACGGGCTCTGTGTTCCTCAGATGAATTACAACGTCATCCTGCAGTTCTGTGATTGACAGGTTGGCCACACTCGCTCCCAGGATCCCACTATTAAGTCTGCGTTCTCCCATCGATTTGTCCTGCATGGCCATTTACAGACACACATAAGAAAAACATGTTTGCAAAGACAATATTTCACAGAGTCTCAGAGTTCTGCTTCTTCTTAGCTACTGATAATACATATCCTGCTTTGAATAGGAATAGTTTGTTGAATGTATAGACCTGAAACACTGTGCTTTTCTGGTAAAAGTTGAACTGGACTCTGGAGGCCAACTGCTGTTCCTCAGAGGTGAGGTCCTCTGTGAGAGAAGGGGGCAGCCTGATGGAGCCCTGAGGGACGGAGGAGTCTGATCTCACACTCCTTCGGAGCCTGGGATTCCCACGGACCTGCACACACACACACACACACACACACACACACACACACACACACAGACACACACACACACACACACACACACACACACACACACACACACACACACACACACACACACAACACTAGATTATTATTACTTTTTTTCATCATCATAGACTTTTAATACAACATTTTTATTTTGGGGTCTGCCGGTGATCACTATATGCTGAACTGCAATAGCTCAACTCATTTGTTCTTCAAAAGGGTGTTACACGTACAAAAACGAGTGTAATCCTGGGATAAACACATAAAGATGATATTAAAAAAGTCACGTCGTTGTGACGAAAGGCCAGGAGTTTTTGGGCACGAAATCCAAAGCAGCTATTAATCATCACTCATGTCATTAATTACGCATGTTGTTTCATGCTGTGGCAGGATAATGTATGATGTGTGTTTGTTTAGCTCAACATAGATGTCAGACACTCTCTGAAGGATCAAGATAAATCTGAGGGGTTGTGAGTTAGTTAGGAAGCTGAAAGAATAATGCAAAAAAAAATCTTGGATCTTGCGACAAATGAAACTGAAAATTTCAGATGGTTCTCTCTTTGGTGGTGAACCAAAATGAAGTCAATAGTATAATCATTAACAATGTGTTACAAATGTTGTACTTATACTTCATACAGATATAATACACTATTCATGTCACATACCTGCACATTATTGGGGTCTGAGATGGAAAAAAATGTTTCCTGAAAGTTAGTGCCATCTGCTGGTTTAACAGACAGAGCCACGGCTGGAGACAAGAGGGTTTCAGGCTGTTGCTCAAGGACAAGCTTCAATGCCACTGTATCAACAATCCCTATAATCCTGATGAAATATTAAATTAATAAGTCATAAAAATAATAACAACAATAATATAAAGATAAGATGAAGAATGGCAAATAAATTCATCTTTTACCTATCGGAGGAGTCGGACAGCTTCTCAGGAGAAGCACCCAGCAGATTGCTGACAATGTGGACAGAAGTGTTTCCCAGCGCCAGGCTGACGGTCGGGCCTGACAAAAGACTCTCCAGCTGAGACACCAGCTGATCCACCTGGCTGGAGTTCAGTTTGGACATGTCCCTTGTCATCTCAAGCAATGCGTTGGCTTGGCTCTCGGCTATAGTCAGCATGTAAAACAGATGCTATAATGATGTAAACGTTGCACACAGAGTTATACACAGAGCTGAGATGATAACAAACCTGATTGTGTAGGAGTTGGGCTCTCTGATGGGGTCACAGAAACAGATTCATTTGTGGTGGTTGCAGTTGTGTTGAGTGTTGCTGTCACTGTGACGTTACCAGCAGTGGTTGTCACATTTGGGCTGGGTGTGGTTGTTGCCTGAACACACTTCTCTTCTAGCAATGCAACCACATTTTTTCCATTTTTACTATAAAGACAGGGACAAATTAAGATATTGGGTGAAATAATCAAAAACTACTGTCTCGTTGACTGACTTTGTGAAGATTTTTGATAAATTAGGGTGGCAAGAAGACAATACAAACCAAGTAATCAAGTCAGACTCTACTATTGCCATGCAAAACATAGCAGGCGTTAGGTTAAATTTCATCCAAGTGAACTGGGATTGTAGTGGATTGTCGCTGACAAGTGAATTTCCACAAATTGCTGTGTCGTATATGAGACAAAACACAAATTAGAAGTTTTACAGGACACACCAGCAGTTATTTTCTTGACTGTATCAATGTTGAATTGACTTGACTTGTGTCCCTCTAGTTAAATATACCTGCTCGGGTCACTGATCCGAAACTGATTTGTTCCTCAGACTGAAACACAGTCTCCACGGCCTTCTGCACTTCACAGATATTAACCTTACTGGCAAAGCCTAAAATCACACTGCAGCTTTGAGTACTAGAGTTAAAAAATCAGAAGAGGAGACATTTTAGTCATTGTTCAAACGTACCACATGTATCATTAGAAATTTTTCTTCAAGGCTACTAATACGATTAGACTCACTCTTCCGCAACGCTTCCACAGGTCACTTTGGCATCCTGAGTAAAGATTTTCATTATTAATCAAACTATCTCAAGTAATAATAGTAACATGTAAAACAAGAGTAATAGTTTATGTGTTTTGTTATGCTTTGTGTACAAAATGTACATCTGTGCATTGGAAAATAACAAAATGTCAGAATTTGCTGTTTGGACATGAAATGCTGGTGAAGCTGGCCAAATGTGAAAAGAACAAACTTTGCAGGTATTTGCCTTGTTTACATCACAGTGGAAATGGTATAGTGATCCCAATGCAAAAAAAAAAAAAATCCTCATTGCCCTGACTGAATATGTAGTCTTCAGTGCCAAACCCTTACATTACATGATATTTGAACTAAAGAATCGCTACATATCTAGATCTCTCATTGAACATGTTATTTAATCAGTTAAGTTAGTTATACACCAGAATGAAAGATAACATAAAAAAAGGTCACACGATTACCTTGTATTCTGATGCAACAGTGAGCAATGAACATGAATCACTGCAAAGCAACAAAGAAAGATTGTGATTCATTTTGATGACAGGGTTTGAATGGAATGTGAGAGTCTGCTTGGATTTGCTTGAAGAATGGCCACACTTACTTGCAATTTAATTCTTTTATCTTAGAAATCTGTAAAGATTGAAGACATTATAATTTATTTATAAACTAAATGATGCAAAATGAATAACTAAAGACAAATACTTAAACATATACTTACACATGTTTGCATGGTTTATGTGTGCATGTAAACTTACCAGGGACAAGATCTGTAAATCGCTCATCGTTGGATTGTTTATTGTCAATTCTAAAGTGTAGTATGCATCTAAAAATGAAAAATAAAACCAATAATATTAACTTAGCCTTCAAACTACATCTATTTAAATAATCTGGTGTTTTTTTTTTAGGTGATAAAATACTCACTGCGTCCACTGCAGTAATCAGAGCAGCTGCAGTTGTTCTCCTTAACTGAAACAAAGTCAAAGCACGTATGTTAACTGTTTGGTGGAGGTACGGGGACCCTGTCACATGTGCAACTCTCAACAGAGGAGAAGGAAGCAAGATGACTCACTCTCCTAACATCAGTCTGATATGAGTGACTTCATGTATCACATCTACTGCATAAGCATATAAATATACTAAATAATACTATATAATACTAAAACATAACCCACAGGTTTCTGAAGAGCCATTGTGAAGCTCAGACCTTGTCAGTCCTGCCTCAGCTGTTTATTTTTGCTGTGAAGTTGGACATTATTTATGTTTTTGGCACATCCTGTGTTGGCTTCACTTCACAGCCACGCAGGTTACCGCTTGCCGGTTGCCGTCGATGGAAGAAGACAGTGACCTAGCTGGAGCTGGAGCTGGAGTGTGGTTCCCCCAGTAAAATGTGACCATTTCCACCAGTGACTGTAAGCAATGTGTACAATTTGTAATGTTGTGTACTTTGAAGATGTTCAAGGAAATGTTCAGAGCTCACCTGTGGTACAGTATGTTGAGCTATTTTGCTGAGGCACATATGCAGACCCAGAATCGTCACTGCCAAAAAATAGCCACATTAAATGAAAGATGTGTTTGTTTGTAGCACCAGACAACCTCACATAATGACACAAAAATGCAAAGCCATCAATATGTATTTAATACACTGACTGATTTTAACATGAATTTAATAAGTTGGGAGGGGAAAAAGGGGAAAAACAAACATTGTAAATACCAAACTTCTTACCATGATGCACCGACTTGACCAGTGTAAATGCAGCTTTCTTCCTCTTGTAGATTGCTATTGCATTCACTTTGTAGCTTATCTGTTCAATGACACAGAGGGCTAATTGAATTATAGGGAACTAATTAGTTACTGTATGTACTTATGTATTTCATAGTATGCAGTACTCACACGCTCTGTCTGCTTTTTTTCCCACCACCTGGATGTCAGAGGAAGTTTTACTGGCCACACAGAGTGTGCGGAGGATACAACATGGAGGTACACTCTGCTTCAGCTGCAGTAACACGGTACAGTTGGTGTTTCTGAAGTAAGAGGTCAGTGTTAACAACAAATTCATTCTTTACACACGTTTCAGTTATTTTAAAATACTTTCTTATGTCACTTACCTTATTGCTGTCTTCGTTACGCAGCTCACTTCGATTCCCTTTCAAAACACACCAATCTTGATTTACATGATCCTTCTATTCACATAGTGTAACCGACAGATACATTTAAATGCTAACTTACTTGAAATAAGCCAGTTGAGTCGTCATTACTGTAATATGAAATGATACAACATTAATTAGAATTAATGAGAAGACTGATTTCAAGCAAGTTTATAACTTCTGAAAGAGTTCATTTTTCCTCTTACAGATAAAACCGTTTGATGTCCATTGGCTGCTCTGCCTCAACTCTTTATGATTTCTCAGTTTCCTGATGGACAGTAAAATAAACTGCTGCCAACTGTAGCTGCTGTTAGCTCAGTTAGCTGTGCTGCCCGGACTGTGAGCTTAGAGCACCAGGGAATTGTTTGTGAATACACTGCTAACACAGAAACTTTGAACTAGTCAGCCAGTTTTCTAGTTTATAATGCAGAAAAAATAATTGGTAATACAGTATATCTATGTCACTCCAATGTTTATCCAGCAGATTGCACTGTGATTCTGTGTTTAGCAAACGTGTCAACACCCTAGATTTTGATTATAAATAAAGTCATCTTAGCCAAGGCACGTATACACAGTATACATTGCACTTGGGGCACCAAATCACAATAAAAACAAACCTTAATGTGGCTTTAAATTCTAAATACAGTTTCCTGTATGGACTTTTGGGAACCTGTTGCTAATAAATTTGAAGTTTACTTTAATTTGGAGCACAATTACACCAAGAGTTTACAGCAAAAGATGCTACATTAAAATTCATAGTAATTATTTTCTCCTCCTCTCCACAGTGCAGAAAAAGAAACATTTTTGAATAAAACCATTCGTAACATCAACAAAAAAAAACTCTCTCTGGTAAGTATTCTATGAGGCTACAGAGAAAATGCTTAAACCTTCAGCCACTCATGAAATCATTTATTCATCGAAATGATAAGAAATGCAGTGATACCTGATCTGTGTCTCACTGCTATGAAGTTCACGAACTATGCGCGGCTTGTTTGAATTGGGGTTTGGGTTCTTCGTTGGTCTGACGGGTCCACCGATGGCTGTCGTTGTGCTGGAGGCTGAGGAAGAGGATGTTGGGCTGTGTGTGGTAGCCACTGTGGTAAACTGATTTGTTGCAGCTGTAGTTGTGCTGTGGCTTATTAAAGGTGTTGATGTTTCAGCTGTAGTTGTGCTGTGGCTTATTAAAGGTGTTGATGTTTCAGCTGTAGTTGTGCTGTGGCTTATTAAAGGTGTTGATGTTGCAGCTGTAGTTGTGCTGTGGCTTATTAAAGGTGTTGATGTTTCAGCTGTAGTTGTGCTGTGGCTTATTAAAGGTGTTGATGTTTCAGCTGTAGTTGTGCTGTGGCTTATTAAAGGTGTTGATGTTTCAGCTGTAGTTGTGCTGTGGCTTATTAAAGCTGTTGATGTTTCAGCTGTAGTTGTGCTGTGGCTTATTAAAGCTGTTGATGTTGCAGCTGTGGTTGTGTTGTTGCCGATTAAAGCTGTTGATGTTGCAGATGTAGTTGTGTTGTTGCCTATTAAAGCTGTTGATGTTGCAGATGTAGTTGTGTTGTTGCCTGTTAAAGCTGTTGATGTTGCAGATGTAGTTGTGTTGTTGCCTGTTAAAGCTGTTGATGTTGCAGATGTAGTTGTGTTGTTGCCTGTTAAAGCTGTTGATGTTGCAGATGTAGTTGTGTTGTTGCCTGTTAAAGCTGTTGATGTTGCAGATGTAGTTGTGTTGTTGCCTGTTAAAGCTGTTGATGTTGCAGATGTAGTTGTGTTGTTGCCTATTAAAGCTGTTGATGTTGCAGATGTAGTTGTGTTGTTGCTTTGTAATGTTGCTGTCATGGATGTTGCCAATGTGCTTGAAGTTGTAGTTTGGAGGTGGATTAAAGACACACAGCTCTCTAGTTTGGTTTGGAAGACCCCAATAAGCTGAGAAAAAGAACATGATATTATATTTGATCATATATATCATACGCACACACTTATAAACATAATATATCTGGTATTTTATTAAGAAACTAGTCCATAAAAAGTTTCCCTACATACCCAGGTCTCGATTTCTGATTCATCCTTCAGCGTTCCACTGACATCCACATTAACAACAGTTAAGTAGTATACAGCTGTATGAAAGAACGAAAGAAGATCATTAAGGGGACAGATATGTTGTCGGTGTTGTTCTAAGACAGATAATATGTGAACCTTTTAGGGTCTAGTGGAGTTCTCCTTTAATTTTTAAAGTGATCGTCATTTCCCAGCCGTGTGTGACCAACAGGAGAAGTTATATATTCCCACTCTACAATTTCAGAGGCAAACATTGCCGTACTCCGCTACCAGCTATATCAAAGACACCTCTAATCACCTGTCAAGCTACTTATACCTGGCTTACCCTTCTGGCCTTGTTTGTCTCAGTTTTCTCAGGGACAGACAGCATGCCTAAAATGCATGATCGTTAAAGATAAATATTCGATTCCCAAGCAACTTAACATGGATCCTGAACTCCAGATCAACTTGCCTGATTCCTGTTTGAAACTGGTTATCCTCCAGCAATGAAACAGCAGTCGGATCACAGCCAAGCATCCCAGTGGATGATATACCATGACCCCGCTGGCATTTCCATCCATCCATACATCATTTTATCCCATCATCCCTTTCTCTACCCTTCCTTTAGCTGTTTACAACATGGCTCCCCTTTCTTTCATAACTAACACAATAGCTAAAGTGCCCCATACAGCAACTCAATGACCCAGCACAGGTTAATCAAGTTGGTGACTTGCCTCCTCCATTTCCAATTGGTATGACCCTCACCCCAAACCTACCCAGCCCCTCCCTTCCGCAACACCCAAATGTCTTTTCTCCTTGTATCAGTAAAAGCATTCTAGCCAGCAGCACCACCAACCCAGCCTGATTCATCAGTTTATTATCCTTCTTCTGTCTAACCTGCATTACACCAGCAGATTCTCTCTGGTTATTCTATAGATTTAGGACAGCTTCTCAAGCCATCCATTATTGACACCAACCAGCCCAGGGAAATGTAGACCAATTGGTTCAGTACAATGCCATCAACATCATTCTTTACCTTCAAGGTCACCCCCACCTCCCATCATCCCAAGCCATTACATATGTCCTTCAGTTAATGTCTTCATGCCAAAGGGCATTAACAAACGGGGAAGGCCAATCCTCTATCAGGAAGGCAGAATGGTCTGCACAATCACCAAACCATTTTAATCGCCTGGGCTGCATTCTTCTGCTCCTTCTGGCTCATGCCAGGACCACCTGCCCCTACAATCCAACGACACCTGCAGACTAGCACAGCCCCAAGGCATTTCTGTCATGGTAAACGTCCCTTGCATTACCTTACAAAATCTCCCAGATAAACAATTTGTTCAATTCCTAATCAATGGATCCACACGTGGCTTCCATTCATCTACATTTTTTGCCTCAACACCTATCTCAGCCCATATAAGCCACTGACCAAATACATCAGCCACAGGTATGCCAACAAGGCATCACCGCAACACCCACTCCTCCCTCAGTAAAACAGGAATCATAGCCGTATAATTCTGTTTCCAGAAGCATCGACACAAAGTCCTATCTCAGGCATGTCTTCATAACCCTATTCTAGCTATTCCTTCTGCATCGGTGCAGCATCCACTGTAGCCAGACCAGGCATCTCTGAACAAACCACCCAAGTTCTCAGGATTTGGACCTTCCACAGTAAAGGTTCACCAGTGTTGGACTCCATGTGAAGCAGAGGTGCAAATCTGCGTTGCCACCGGAAGCAAAGGTTTCATCCACCTCTTTGACCTAGAGGGCTATCCTGCATCAGTAAGGGCTTTTTTTTTTTTTACTTTGATGCTGTAGCATACAGCAGTAGTAGTTTTACTTGAGTACGTTTTGAATGTGATGTGTAATAAATAGTACTACTTCTTTTACCTAAAGGAATTACAGGAAGACTGATTACAGCTAGCAACAGGTTACGTTAGCTTACCATAAACACTAAAAACAGGGAGAAACAGCCTAGTTGTTTTTTAAACACAAGACATAACCTGTTAATTAGTGAGTGTCAGAGATGCTGTTGGGTTTTGTTACCTTTGGTTAGAACCAGGCTGTTTACCCCCCGTTTTCAGTCTTTGTGTTAAGCTTATCTGAGGAAGCTTTATATTGACTGCACAGACACTAAAGGAGTATCCAAATTACTTCTTCTCCACTGCTCCTATATTCCACATTCCAGTGACAACCATATATCTGTGTGACATATTTTGTCATATTTCTGTCATCAGTGTTTATCTGTTACTGAATACTACAATGAACAAGGAAGGTTTGGGTTGAACAGGCTTGTTTTCATTTTCAACTAGCGTCACATTATAACAGATGGGGGAAAACACCAGCAGCAGCAGCAGCAGTGCGGTGATGGAAAGAAAGGTTGTAAAGGACTGTCAGTTACAAATGTTTCTACTGAAATGGCAGTTAGAAGGATGATACTGTCAGCTTTTGCAAGTTTACCTGAAGTCTGTGCATTTGTTGTAGCAGAAAGAGTGGAAGGAGCAGCAGTGGTCTGAGAAGAAGCCTGACCTGATGGGGGCAAAGAATAATTATTTTCAGTTTCCACAGAATTAATTCTATCTAGAGGAAATTCAAACTTCAACTTAACTTCAACTAATAGTGATTATTGTAACCTACACCCATAATACATCATGACAGTGTATATAAGATGCAACCTATGCAATCATTTTGAATCTTTCATCCCTTAAAAATGGTTAAGAGGCTGAGGTATATGTTGTAGTTGTAGTTCTACAAAGAAGCTACAACACTATGGAGTTTTGTCGGATTAGGGCAGCAATCAGACTAGAATAATGGGCTACTGTGTAAATTTGGAGGGAAAAATTACACGTTGGAGTGTGTGCACGTGTTACATGGTGAATGCAGAATGACTAGCATGTCAGAAATACCAGATTGTTTATAAATAGAGGTGCAGAGTTGTTGGTCCAGATAAGGTGACAGAAACTGCTGCTCTATTCTAAGGCGTCATTGCTGACGTCAGATACCATACCTGCCAATAGGACGACCAGCAGTTGTATGTGCAACCAACGTAAATGTTTGGCACATGAGGCTGGCTTCTTCACTCTGTAATATAACAAATACAATCATGGTTATTAATAAGTAGTTTTAATTTCCATTGCAGTGACACCTCCAATACTGTTGAACAACAGTTCAAAATGGTGAAAGAGTGAGTCATACGCAAACATTTTCCTTTCACACCCACGCTAATGAATGGTTGCATTAGCCTTTACTGTAATGGTATGTCTGAAAGGTTTTATCTTTGCTTCTCATCATTCAGTAAGCAATTGAATGCATTCATGTTCAGACACACCTTCGTGTTTAATCTGAGTACAATACAACAGAACAAACACATTCCTTTATCGAAGCTTTTGGAAATTGCAAACAGTAATATGTATAAAGTAGTACATATAGTACTGGGTATAGGATTTGGACACTTTGTCCAGAGGATAATGGTGAGATATGTTTGTGGTGACAGAGAAAGAGGGAGAAGACAGTGAATGAAAATAAAAATCACTGCTCATGGAGTGAAAATTTTAGGCAGTGAGATGATCAAACGACAGCTGAAGTCAGTCCTGACAGGCAAGAACAAGAAGATGTAGATAGATGAAGGATTTTCTATAGCACAAATCTATGGATGATCCTTAGAAAGTTTCTGTTCAGCCCTTTAATACTGTATGATCTGCATATCAACAGGTGCATCCTTATATTCTTAGACAGATTATCATTTAATACTTGATGTTAGTAAGATTAAGTGGTATATTCACAAACATAGCCACAAAATTACAGAACTATAAACATAACACAATGTGTCAAAAAAAGAAAAGAAACAAAAACAACAAAAGAGAACAAAGCCTATTTAAATAATTCTGAATAATGATCATGTGATTCTAATTAAGCAAAATGAGACACACCAACTTTACCTGTCAAAGGGGACAAACATGTCCCGACACCATGATCCATCAGAACCAACGCACGAACGACGACAAACTTTCATGACTTTGTCTTCATTTTCATGGAACATAACTTCCCGTGGTTGAAATCCAAACTTGAAAGCAAAGCTAAACTACACACACTAGACGTGCATTTTCTTCTTTTAACTAACACTGTTGCTATTGTTGTAGGCAGGCTGCTGTGGAAGTTTTCTAAGTGTGTGCTTTTCACACAGGATCAATAGGTGACACATGTGGCACGCCCCTAAAACGTCAACCTGGACAGGTGAACATTTCATACATTCACTTTAGCATGAGCAAGTCTCACTCTACTGCATAAGTCTCTCCCTACTGAACAGGAAAATACTGTGCTGTACTATCATAAAGAACAACTTTCCTTTCACCACCAATTTTCCAGACGTCGTTTTGAAGGGAAGAGATTTATCTTCTATTTTTGGCAGTAAGGCTGTGCCTCAGGGTGTGTCCTAACCCTGCGAGTGTTCTTAGTGACATGGCGGTGAACAAGTATTTCCAGGGTAACACTACAGAGCTAAAAGAGTCCTGGCACTGAGGCATTTACTCTTACGTCAGAAGTTACACACCTGCAGCATTATCTGTCCTGCTAAGCACCTGCTTTTCAGGGTTCTGAATGGGAGTGTATTGTCTGTCACGCACCTTGTCGTGGCTCTTTAATGTGGTAAACACCATATTTAATACAGTTACATCCTGACGAGTTCGCACACACTCATCTGGGAGTGTGTGGATGACTTAACACAGAGGTAAAGGTTATATCAAAGAGGCAGAAAGAACATAAAGTGAGTCACAGAAAATGTTCTAGGTCAGTGGTTGAACTGTCATAAATTAAAAAACTGGCCAAAAACCAAGACTAACTAACTAAGACATAAACAAAGGGATCCTGAATTTTATCATTCATAACCTTGTAATCTAGAGAAGTGTTGTTATTTATACATTATAACAGCTTTTTGGTGAGAATTCATGATTTCATGAACATAAAAGAGTAATCAGTATGAAAAGCTGCAAAAAACAGAAGGACAAAAAGCATAGTTCTCTATCTGGACACCAGAGGGTGGCAGGGCGCGCAAGATAATTACAGGGCTGAGAGACACAGTGATGACAGACACATTACTTTCAAGATCAGCTACACTGATCCACTTCTCATGTGTGAGTCTATCCGTTTAATGTCTGCTGATCATTTGGCGTGATGTTTTAGTCACATATGGCAGCATTTGCAACTTTACCTGAAGAGATCACTGAGTGCAGTCACAGCCTCTGTATATTATAAAAGGGTCCATTGTTAGCATGACTTGTATAAGAGACACACATGGTGTTGTGGAAAGTTCTGTAGTAAAGTGAATTCAACAAAACACAACTCTTTCAGAGTTTTATTGAAATATTATTATTATTATTAATATTAATATTATTTGTTGAAAGTCCATGTAAAGTAAGAATAAATATGTGTTCTGAGTTGTCAGACCAAAGAAGAAAGTGTTATTGACCACCCAGCCAAATGATTAAAAATATCAACAAGTTTATGAAATTAGGTGTCAAAATCGGGTAAAAATGAGGATTCTCAGCTCTGGGGCTGTGGGGGCGTGTCTGTTGAATGTGCTGAAGCCACTCCCACTTCGGGGAGCAGTCAAGCAGCCATTTTGAAGCGACTGAAGCATGTCAAATGAGTTCAGAAAATGACATGAATAACTTTTAAACACTCCGAGCTAGATGAATAAATCTCTATCTCTCTGCTCGGGGTGCAGGGGTATGCTCAGGGTGGCCTCAGCGTGTCATCGAGCCACCCTTTAGGACCGCCCACAAAATCCTGGACTGAAAACTGGTGAAAAACTGTTTAAAACCTCTACCTCCACATTTCAGTAATATATCATCCAGTCTTTTCACATGTTTTCAGCAACTGTTTTCCAACATATTTAATGTATTTGGAAAGAAATTTCAGAATTGTCTTTACACAGACTTTAAATTATTTTCAAATGGTCTCATTTGTTAGTCTTGTTTAATAACAACTAGTTTCTTTGTTTTCTGGACAAAATGATCCTGCAGGATCCATAGTCTTTGAGCAATTTGTGTTGTTTTGTTCACATAATGTTTCTGTCTGTAGCTAATCACCAACCCTGAAATACAGCAAGAGATCTGATGTTGAATGATTTGTCCATCTCTATTGTGTACGTATGTTCAGTCAGTTATTAGCAGCGTGTGCGATTTGTTAACTACACAAGGAGTTTTTGGGGGCCACAAACAAAATCTTGCTTAGGGCCACTAAATGCCTATGCCTGGACCTGTCCCCAGCTAATTTCTAATACACACTGAGATTTTTTTTTTTTATCCAAACGTGGAAACAGCTGAAAATCTGCCTCCCAGCACCACTACAGCTTACTAAATAACTGTTTAATCTGCACAATAACCAAAATATAAAAACGACAATACTGTTGACAGCAGGAGATTCAGGGGAGGAAATCAGTTGAACATTGATCTCAAAATATGTAACTACCCCTTTAAAATGCCTAGAAATTTAAAGACAGTGTGAAAGAATCAGTGCTTCTCTAAAAAGAAACAACAAAACAGAAGGCACAGGCAGATACTCATTACTTGGTACACAAAGTTCAAGCCTGAATGTTTTAAAAGCTTGAATACATAATGGTCACTTTTAGCCTTATTTTGATCTTGTGATGTCCCTTTCTGACCCTTCTGAACAGGGCATGTTTCATCATTTTTACATTGTAGTTATTCATCACATTATCCATCAATCACCTCTGATGAATCTGACATCCTACTGACTTCATATATCACAGCACAAGCTTATGTAACCAAGTATAACTGACACGTAATCCCCTCTCTCCATATTTGCACCTACTCTCCAATCCTCATGTATGACTTACTATCTTACATAAATTAGTGTATGTATTATTGCACAGTATACCATACTATTACATATGAATGCAATGCTGCATTTGACATATGCACTATGGTTGAACTAATTTAATTATTAATACTTTTACGCAGTTTAAGAGGGCTTCCATGGGGACAAAGAAGAGCTGAGGAGGGTACATGTTCTCCCTGTGTCTGTGTGGGTTCTCTTTGGGTACTCCCACAGTCCAAAACATGCATGCATGCATCTATGTGCCCTGTGATAAGCTGGCAACTTGTCCAGGGTGTATCCCGCCTCTTGCCCAAAGTCAGCTGGGATAGGCTCCAGCCCCAGCAGTTACAGGTATGTATCAGACATGTATCAGAAGGAAATGAGCAAGAGTAGGGGGGGTTCATAACAGACTTCATTAACTGGTGTGATAACAATCTTCACATCAACACCAGTAAGATGAAGGAGATGGTGATCAGCTTCAGGAGGAAGCACCTCTGGTGAACTGGCGAACATCCAGGTATTGGATATGAGATGGTGAGAGCATACAAATACCGAGGAGTTCATCTCAAGAACAAACTGGACTGGTTGGACAACACAGATGTCCTCTTTAACACCAGCATGACTTTCTAAAGGCTTTCTTCAGCATCAACTTTTTTCTATATATTTCATATTCATGAGTAATTTCTTATCAGAAAATGTTTAGCTTCACACGTCTTTAAGAGCCTACATTTATTTTTCAAGACATTGTACAGTATTTACATGATGTTTTGTGTCTAATCAAGCAATAAAATAAATCATAAAAATGTGAATATATTTGTTTGATTATGTTTGTTCTTTTATAAAACAGGCATGCCAAAAACACACATAGACATCAAACAAACAAAGCCATTCAATCCAACAACTGATCACAGATTTTCTCCAAGTTATGACTGAAAACTTTGAGAAGTGGACATAATGCAAGATATCCATGCTTATAAACTAGAGCTTATTACAGCCTGTGGGTGTTACACTGATAAAATGGTAAATAGTCAAAATGAATCCTGTTTATTCCTCTGCATACTATGCATACAAACTCCAGTAAATGATGTTGAAGAGCAGGTAAGCCAAGGGAAATATGACTCTGGAGTAGGAGTCGATCATGTAGCTGTTGCTCATTATGAAGCTGAGGTTTTGTTTTAAAGGGTGCTTTCGGCGTAGCCTGGTGCCTTCCGTGGGTGGAGAGATAGTAGAGTTTCGAGACTGGGGGTTCCCCTCTGTGTTTGGAGAGCTGGAAACCTCTGGAAAAGAAGTCAAGTCCATTTCATTGTCATGGAAACAGCCATCGAACACCATAGCTTGGCTGGCATTGTAGCTGGGTATCTGCGGTAACAGAGTGAGGAGAGGAGAGTTAGGCTGTGAGGTCAGCAAGCTCCAGAGGGTGAGAAATGATTTTCTGTGGGTCAAACATGACATTAAAGGAGACATTTGAGGCCACACCTTTGCTGCCTTGAGCTTCTTCATCTCCTCCACTGTCGTGAAATAGTTGACAGCAGCGTACTCGATGACTGACAGAAAGACAAACAGGAAGCTCGCCCACAAGTAGATGTCTACGGCTTTGACGTAAGACACCTGTGGCATAGAGGCTGAAACGCCAGTGATGATGGTGGACATTGTCAAAACCGTGGTGATACCTGGATACAGAAAACACCACATCACACATCATGAGTATTAATTATGTTGACTCATAAATAACATTCACTGTTTGGGTGTATTATACTAGTAGTAATGCAAATCCCCAGAGACACCACCACAATAGTTGGTAGATTTGTAACCGATAGTCACAGCATCAAAAAAGTACCCAAATTGCATGGTAAAAATACCACATGAATATTATATTTTGTGGAATTGCGTGTTTTAAATATCTTTCAGACATTTAATCTGTTTGTCTCATGGAAAAAAAATACTTGTAGGAAAATTAATTTGATATTTTATGTCTAACAAATCTAACTTAAGCCACCAAAGAACTTAAAGGACAGCACATCATTTTGGAAAATATGCTGATTGTCTTTCTTATGTATATGAAAAGATCATTACCACTCATGTCTATTAACTAATGTGAAGCTAAAGCAGTGTTGCCAACTCTCTGGAATTTGTATATATTGCGTTAAATAAGATCACATTAACTTTTTACATATTTAGAAAACAATTCAGAGATCTGGAGAGCACACACAAGAGAAGAGGGAGAGACCCCGCAACTGATGGCAGAAGAGCCATGGGGCACGTACGGGAATAAACTACAAAATAATATATTTCTAACATTTTGGTCTGAGTAAGTCATTAGTTGCTTTTTAGAAATAAAGTTGCTAACAGGGTTTAGAAAAGTTCCTAAATCTGAAGGAGAGTTACAAGAGACGGAGTAATCTACTGGTCGTTTAGTAACCTCACTATGATGAGAAGAGTCAAGGAAAATCACTGCACCAGGCCAAGGAATAGTCCTGCACATAAACCACAAACTCTAATTCTTACACTGCAATTTCAGTACACATTAAAGAGATATAATACATTAATTAATGAGTGATAAGTGAGTGATATAGAGGTTCTGATTGGCAGTTTTTGCTACCTTTGGAGAGTGCGGAAATCTGTGTTTTCCTGTTTTCAGTCTTTATGCTAAAGCTAAGCTAACTGACTGCTTCTTAATATTTAGTATATAAATCTCTGTAAGAAAGCAAATGAGCATACGGTATTTCCAAAAATGCCAAACTATTCCTTTAAATAAATCATTAAAAACTATAAAAACTAGTTGCAGTGATATTTCTGTACCAACTGTTACGAAAATACATTTTTATTTTCACATTTTGTGCATAAGACAAAATGTGTGTATTTTGTTGGATACTATATGTACAACATATTGTATTGACATGTGGTCTCAGTACCCAGAGAGACACGGGCAGGTACCGCCCTCCTGTCTATCCAAAAAGACACCCAGGATAGCATCACCATCAGCATGGTGGGAAAGTAAGTCTGAAGCATGAAGAAGAAGATATGCCTCCTGAGAATGAAGTTTATGTAGAGCCGATTGTACCAACCTGAAACAGAAATAAACGGGGCAAGCAGGGTGGGGAGTAGTACAGAATAACAGTAAACTGAGGCAGAAAACAAGACAATCACACAGAATGTTGAAATGGAGCCTAGAACTCCGATGTCATAATTTCTTTCACTGCTCCTATGATGTATTTACAGGAATATTTGGGGAACTGACCTTATTCTTTTTCTTGCTAAGGATTTGATCAGTATATTGATACCTCTCTCATATCTGTCCTTTTACTGAAGCTATCAGCAGAGTTTCTTGAGCAAATTCACACCTCATGCCACTTCCGAGAATCCCAGACCCTCCTAACCTTCTGTTTCCTCCTGTTTCGCTCTCGTATATGTCCCAGAACTGGAACCACAAAGCATCGCCTCGAGCACACTCAGGAAAGTGAGCTACTAAATCATCCTACGAGCAACTTCATCCATCCACTCACCTCATCTTGAATATGAACTTCATCTCACTATCTCCATCAGACAATGAATTCTTCGGAAAAATTAAGACGACCAGGTTCAAAGTTTCCATCGACCTACGCCAGAGAACAGAAACTGAAAACTTCTACACCTCCTCTGTGCCTCAGCCCCTCCTTTCTGTAATCCAAAAGCCTTCCAGAAAGAGTCTAGCAAGCGTCTACACTGTATCTTCTGTGGTCTGTAACCTGCTCAGTTCATCTTGCGTCAATATGCAGGACAACTTTAATTTACCTGTTGGATCAGTCATGTCTCCAGGCTCACCTCAGTCTTCACAAAGAGAAACAAAGGACAGTTCAAGGAAAGTCCATCACTGTTGCTCCATGGCCTCCAAGGTCAACTCATGTCTCTCGCCATCATACTGACTACTCTGGCCCCAAAACACGGAACGTTAGATAGGACAGTTTGCCATATCCTCCAACTCAAAGAGGCCAGTAACAAAAATTGATCTTTCACTCCAACCCACTTCATCACACTTGCATTTCTGACCTGTCTTATTTCTCAGTCAACATAGTATTCTTCCTAAAGTGAACCAAAACCATAAATCCAGTCAGCTTACAACCTTCTTTACTTCATAGTCTCCAGTTTCCCCCATGCCTGGTCCTCCAGCTCTTCTGCACGTACTGTCCTTGTGCAGCATTTCTCCTGTCTGCTACTCCGTCACCATGACCAAGACTTGAAACAGAGGGAAACAGTCTGTCTCTGTTCCAATGAAACAAATGAACCTGCTAATTAGTGAGCTTCAGAGATGCTGTTAGGTTTGATACCTTTGGACAGAACCAGACCAGCTGTTTCCGCCCTGCTTCCACCTCTACACTGCTTTAGCTTCATATTGAGAGATATGAGAGTGGTATTCCTTTAAAGGGTGACTGATACTTTTACTGAAAGTAACTACTACTATAAAGTAGTGGTTTCTGGTAACGTCAGGAACTCTGTAATTGTTCCCAAATTGGGTACAGCTCACAGGGCCCCCAAGGCTCCAACCTCACATACCAGTGCTGCTGTAGAAGGCAAGCCCAAAGGAAGGCTGGAAGTCTTCAATAAAAAACTGAGAGAGCACAATCTCGTCAGTCCTTAATGAATCGTTCCCGTTCTTCCAGTAGAGCATTAGGTCGTTTTCATTGTAAGCATCTTCGAGAGAGGAGAGAATGGGGGGTAAGAAGGAGAGGGAGATGGCAACTTCACATGTTGGCTAGTTGTTTTTCTCAGAGGAGAGGAGAGAGCACTGAAATGGAGCTCCCGACTCTCCTCTGAGATCAACATCTATGCTTTATAAGATTAGCAGTCCAAGAGAAGCAGGTCAAAAAGACAATAATCTCAGAATACATAAAAGTAAACAGGACTCTATTGTCAGTAATTACTAACTTCAGAGTAGAGCTGAATGACAAAAGACGGAAAGACTGGCATTTAAGTGACCTGGTTGAGGATTATGACTTGTTTACTCCATACTGAACGAAAATGGCAATGGCTACTGTCTGTAATTCACTGTGAACTGTATCGTGTATGTCTATTCCATCACTACATAATATATCAAATAGTGTTTTTGACCGCAGTAGTGTTTTCGACAGCAACATAGATGGTGTTTAATAATTCAGTGACCACAACAGTATCACTAGCCAGTGCCTTTAAATTATAAATCACTGCAAATATTGCATAACATGTTTTCCAGTGAAACATGTCAAGCAGGCAGCTTATGTGAAGTGTATTTAGTTTTACAAATTTAATGTAACAAAATTAACATAAAAAAAAAATCTGCTTTGGATATCCTACCAGGCGTTCATAGATAGCAGTGTTGCAAGTTTGATACTCACAGCTCTCTAGCTCCAGAGAGCAATTCTGTGTGTCCAGAGGGAAGCTACTGAAGTCCATTGAGCAAAGTGCCGTCACGGTGATCCTAAAACATAGCTTACAGTTAAAGAATCACCCACATAACTCAACATAAGCAACTGTGTTCACAAAAAAATGTAATAGTTGAATTAAGCCAACTTCAAGAGTGTGGCTGCATAGATTAATATCAGTCAACCAACTAGTAAGATGTAATTTCTTGTTCATTTATTCCTAATTTGATGACGGTAATTTCTTTATAACTAACATTTTTTTACCTGACACTGTAGAGGATATTGCCATCAGGATAAACCCTGAGCATGATGTTCTCCATGGTTGTGTCATGTATAAAAGAACGCTTAGAGTGGACAAAGAACACGTCAGGAACCCAAATCTTCTTCACCAGACGTGCATCGAAGGTACGACTCTTGTTGCTGCTGGAGGGGAAGGCCAGACGATCATCCTGCCAGTAATGCCTCAGGTACAAAGTCATGGTGAAGTCCTGGAAAACAGAACCAACGTAAGCACTCAAGCCTAACAATGAAAAGGAGACTTAAATGCATCCTAGGTCTCTTATTTGATATTTCCTCATTCCCTCAGAGGAGGGATCTCTGAGGTGCCATGAGCAAGGATACATGAGAGCAGCCTTCAAAGAAACCTTTGAAATCCCGACATGCCCCCTTATGTCAGTTACTGATTGGACACTGCAGCTGATCGGACTGATCTGATGTATAACAGCATAACTGGATTTCAAACAACAGATTACAGATTAAGGCTGACAATTTTTATATTTTGCTTTCTTTCTGATTCACCATCGAAAAAAATCTGTGTTAACTGGAGGTTAACAACAAAATGACCACAAACAACATTTGTCATTTATTAGAAATCTTCATCTAATACTTTCCCCACTGACTTTCACAAAAATTCACAAAATAAAAATGATTAACCCATTCTGCCAGCAGAAATGATTCTGTAGCACACAGCAGCAGGACACAGTATCAAGATAGATTGTTCAGACAGCCGACTGACAGCTGATTTAGCTGTGATCAGCTGCCACGGTCATAAGTAGCAGATGTCGCTTCACATGACACTTGAGGAAAGGGTGTCTCATTTCGCTAAAAACATGTTCTTCTCTTGTTGCAGGGACTAAGATGCAAGGAAAAGAGATGAGTTGACTTGTGATGCACCCACTGTGTAGGGGTCAGACACTATACACAAGTAAGCCTAGAAGCACGTACCATGTTTACTTCAGATATGCTGTCAATGCTCTCCACCTGGACGTCAATTCCGACAGGAATAGCTGAACCTAAAAAAGGTCAAACCATATAGATTGAGAAAAGTTGTGTAACATTGACAAAACACTAACAGATTCTTTCAGAATTAGACTGTATCAGACAAGAAATAGATCCAAAGCTGACTTTATTGTATTTGTGAAATCTGGCCTGTGGGAATAACTCTGGCTCAACACAACAACATACAAGGAAGGAAGGTTTTCTTTGTGCTACTTATTTCACACCCTATGTGAACACTCATTCATTCATTAGATCATGTTTGTCTAACTGCCTATTTCGATAAGAGTCTGAAGTCTACCCCAGCATGCAATCACTGACAGTAACAATCCTATCAGTGAGTATTTCAGTTCACATGACCTGACCCGCTCAAAGATTGTGAGAAAATGTACAGAAGGGCTCAGAGGCAGGAAACAAACCAGGGCTTTTCTTGCTACACGTAGCTGTGTTTAGATTAATGCCAAAAAAAGGAGAGAACCCCTCATGAATTATTGCAACAAAGAGGTTCAACTTTGACTGCAAACACATATGCCAGTGCAGCAGTCTGCATAGATAAACTCAAACCTCTGCTCCATAAATCAAATTATTACAATGACATAACAATATAATGTATACGTGAAAAGTGAAACGTTCCTAGGGCCGGCTGACGCTCAGGAAAGAGAGCTCCACTTATCAGATAAACGGAGGTTCGATTCCCAGCTCTTCCAGTCTGTCCTTGAGCAAAATTTGGGTGTCATTGTGCATGAATGGTTAGTTCCCAAAAACTGATGAGCAGCTGGCACTTTGTATGGCAGCCAGTGCCATGAGTGTATGAACATATGTATGGGTGAATGGGTGAATGAGAATGTATGCTATAAAAGCACCTCGAGTGGTCGGAAGACTAGAAAGGCGCTATATGAGTACAATCCATTTACCATCTACCATTCCTTATGTCATCGTCCAGTGGCAGAATGTTGTAAATGTACAATGTGTACCTACAAACTCTCTATGCCATTATCTAATGAAAGTAAGCCTTCAAAACCATCAGTCTACAATAACAATAGAGTTGTGAAGTGAGAGGGATTATATTGGGTAAGTAGGGTCCTGGAAGGCCTGTTCATGTTAGGTCACTGAGGCTCTATCAACTATTTGACTGTTTGAAACTCCAGTACCAACGAAGAGTAAAGTATCTGATAAAAAGTCAAAGGTACAAGACTGTAAATACAATCTAGAGGAAACAGATCAGCTACAAGATTCAAGACATTGTGAAACAATCCAACCATACACATACCTGGACACAAACAAAAAAACATACAATACAACAATGAAGAGTTGAGACAGTGTGACACAGCCATCCAGGAAGTCTGCTACAGTCAACTCCACCCCCACAATGTATGCTGACAGATGTTTTATGTAATGGTCTTAGTACAGGAACGCATGTTTGCTCTGTCATATGGTATACACAACAATAGTACCGCACTGCCACCATTGCCAAGTGCTTGTTCATGTTGTGAATTGTTGGGTCTCTGTAAATAATATTATAATATGTATGGCCTATATTAAAGTATCATGAGATAATGTTATACTTTGGTGCTATATAAATGAAACTGAATAGAATTTAATTGATGGTCTTGCTGTAATTAAATCTTACAATACTTAAAACATGTTAAAGTCTCTGAGGCTGAATTAAACAACTGGTAAAACATCAATCGAGAGGACTGAGACAGCCACTTAACCACGACCCTTTCTGACTGGAGAAAATGAGGCCTCAAGTTGAATTCAAAGTGATAATGGAAAGGATTTTGAACATGGTTAACATGCAGTGTTTAAAGCACACTGCAAACTAAAGCACATCCCCGCCAGAATTAGGTATGCTGTTCAGATTATTTTATCTGTACTACCGGCTGCAGTCATTGTCTCAGATGGCAGACAATCTAGGTCACTAAAGGTTTTTTTTTTTGGGAGGCGTAATACCAAAGACAGCACAGTAACCTACATTAACCTTACTAGGTTGCCTGGAAAGCACATGGTTATCCAGAATAACAAAGAAAAGATAGAGAAAGAAGAAGAATTCAAATTAAATTGATAAAATATATTAGATGTTTGTCTTACCTCCAAAGCCCGGCCTCATTGCAAAGTCATGGTCTTCAATCCGAAGCAGCTGCTCAGATTTGATTAACATAGACTTGGTGCTGTCCATCTTTTTTAACTTAAGATCCACTCGTCTGACAAGCAAAGAGAACAAATAACAGCATTCGTAGAACCACCATCTTTCTCTTTCCAGAGACACACGCTGGAAACAGAATTGACAGCTGGTCAAGGGGGTTAGTGATGGTTGATTGGACTTTCATACTCCGAAGGCCTCGGTCTAAATGAAATGAAAGTTCTTGGAATTTCAGGGTATTGACAGTGATCTAACAGGGTAAACTAGGTCATGCATGAGTTGACACCAGAATTGTTTTTTTTTTGCTCTTAGAGGCCCATCTGTCTTCTGTCTTCTTAAAAATCTTAATGAAGTGATTAATATGAACCAAGAATTTAGTTGTTATGTCATGCAAATTACCACTTTTTTCAAAATAAATGTGTACTTTAATATCTGCTTAAAAAGTCTGAATATTATAAATCATCATAAAAGAGAAAGTCAGTCAAATGCACAGATTTATTTTTCATCTTACATGATCCAATCACCTGCTCTTGGCTTTCCAATCACATCTGTGATGGCATTGTAAGCATAGCATAGATGATAGATGTAGCATAGATTCCATAAAGCGATAAAATATAGCTCTCTTAACAGCAGAAGCATCTCCATAATTATATGTCATAGGAAAAATTCCACTTTGGCTCACCCGCCATGCTTTTGTTTGGTGTTCTCTCCGACATACAGTTCCTTGTGTCTCCTCTTGTTCGGGAAGTGGCTGCTGTTGAGCTGTGTGACAGGCCACAACCAGGCCAAGCACATCAGTCTTAAGGCCAGGAGGACTACTCTCATGATTAAGCTGGGGCTAGAAAGGCGAGAGGAACCAAAACGTTCCTCCCTGTGTGTCAGCGTCTCACCCAGGGAATGCCACGGCTGTCCCCGTCCTCTACTGGCAAGTCCATGTCCCAGCAGCACTCATTATGCCCCACCATGCATCCACTCAGCTACTTCTTCATTATCGTGCTCTTTCATCTCCTGCAACATGATGAACATCAGTTTGAGATATCCAGTGCTTAGCTCCAGTGCACAGGCATCCCCCCTGGTTGAGTTTGCTTGTCACTGTGCCATCCCTCTGCTTACATCTCCTGACAAAACATGTTGCTCCGACTCCCCACTGTCCCCACCCGCTGATTTAAAACCAAATATCAATTTATTCCTATAATGACAAAGGAATAGGCCTACCATTAATTCCTCTCTAATCTTCTTATCTGTGGTTGGTGAAATCTTTCTGTAACCTACAAACTGGAGTCAGCAGCGGGTGGGGGTGGGGGTGGGGGGGATAATACAACCAGCAGTTTCATCATTCTGGCCAGATAAAAATAAAACGTCTGTAGCCTACTTTCATGCATTGCAGGATTTTCCCTTAAGTTGCACACTGTGGTGGTGGGAGGATGCAAAAGATCCCATCAAGGAGAGACAGATGCAACCATATGTCAGCAGCACATCTGCAAACGTTGCGCTTACAGCTCTTGAGCAGATATTATACAGAGGATGTGAGTCCTCAGTGGTAATGACTTACCATTATCAGACATTAGAAAAAAAGGGAAAAGATTACAGTCAGTGTTTGTTTTGTTCGTATAAATGTAACATGATCATCAGCTCATACACATGAAAGGTTTCTTTGTGATCCAGCACTGTTCTTGTTTAAAGACCTCAGACCGCCTACATTTTGGACAATAAATAAAAGCAATGATTTGTAGTAAAATGCAATGCAGTGACAAAATACAGAAAGTAGCATTTTTAAAGGTCCAGTATGTAAGATTTAGGAGTATTTATACTTTTACTTTTTAAACTTTCATTAGGATGTTTTTATTAGTGTGAATCGTTTTTGTTGTCTTATAATGAGCCCTTTATATCTACAGTAAGAGCGGGTCCTTTTCCATGGAGTCTGCCATGTTGAACCGCCATTTTCGACAGTAGCCCAGAACAGACAAACTAAACACTGATCTAGATATGGCCTTTTGCTTTTTATGTGAATTTGGCAGCCAGAGTTTTTCCTACATGCCTAAAAGAAGAGTGTGTGACGTGGGAGAGTATTCATTTGGTTGCAATCTGCAAATTAACCACTAGGTGCCACTAAATCCTACACACTGGACCTTTGTTCTATCACTTTGTCCCTTCTAAGTGATATGCCTGTCAAGTATACAGGCAAGTATAAAAGACTAAAGGAATGCTTGTATAATGTGTTTTAATAAGAAAACAGTGGTCATAGTGAATGAAACTGATCTGTACACTGCAAGAGGTGTATCTATATCTGTCATTGTTCATTAGTATATCAAACTGAATGGAATCTGAGCAGTAGTAAAACAAACTTTATTTTGGTCCAGAAAATTAAAATAGAATTCAAAACTCAATATATTGTTATATGTAACTGGAATAAATATGAGGGTTTTGAAGAACCATTATAAATAAAGTAAACTGTTGCTGGAAAGTATGCTGTATTCACTTACTACTGTCAACTTTTGTCCAGCTGTGTTCCAGCATAATGTTTCATTCTCATTGTAGTTACTAGATCACCCACACTAATTTCAGATGCACCCAAAGTCATTTTGTTCTAACTGAAGCAGCTTCTTAGTAGTTAATGAGAAATGGGAACGCTTCCATTTTCCCCATGAGACTTTTGCAGGTCGGAGATTATAAATGTTCTGATCACAAGCCCCTTCTCTTCTTCAGAGTTCTTTCAGGTCAGTTTCAAAACAGTTTTTAAATCCCACTGCTGATCTAGGGTTAGGGTTAGAGAGACAAATCTTTATCAGGTTTAATCCTTAAAACAGATAAAGTAATTATTTTAGGCAATTTTAATATTCATGTTGATGTCGATAATGATATATAATACTACAGCCAGCATGTTCTCCATTTGCCACAAACACATGGCTGTGTGCTGCACCAATGGAAGCAAGCAAGTGAACACAGTTAACCCTGGCCTGTGCTCACCTACAAGGATAGAGTTTCCTTTGTGCTACGTAGTTCATAGTTCACACACTATGTGAACACTCATTCATTCATTACATTATGTTTGTTTAACTGCCAATTTCAAGAATTCTATCAGTGAGTATTTTAGTTCACATAAATTGACCCACTCAAATATTGGGAGAAAATGTACAGAGGAGGTCAAAGGCAAGAAACAAACCAGCGTTTTTCTTGAGCTACAAAGCAGTATTCACTATGATGATCATGATCATTATATGTACATGATTTGATATGCTAATGGTGCTGTGTGTCCATGTGCTACATAACACAGTAGACATTGAGAAAATATCTCATAAAGAATATGAGAATGAAGCAAACTCAGCGTTATGTCTCGTACGGCCAGAGGTGACAGGACTCACAACCAACTCCAGACAGGATCTTGGTACAAAAATCATCATTTTTACTTGTCAAAACCATTTTGTTACACAGGTAGGTGGTTAGAAAAGGCAAAGAAAAAGAAAATAATAATAATAAAAAAAAAAATACAGAAAAACACACAACCATCACGAGTTAATGCTGGAACACTGGACACTAAGGTACTGAGATGAAGTGACACAGCTTGAGGGGAAAACACACACTAAATACTCACTGAGAATCAATCAGTCAATGTTGGGAAACACACAGGAACAGGAAGTGAAGTGGTCTGGAATGAGAGGTAAGTAAGAAAATAAAACAGAAACCAGCTTGAAAACCTGAATAGATGATCTTTATAACCCTATATGAGATGTGCCAGTGAGGTAATGGAAAGTCTCAGCAACATGTGGAATACAATAGACCTTTAGAAACAAGCATATTTAATGATGCTGTATTAAATCAAGGATGGAATGAAAATCTGGAACCGAGAAAGAAAAACTTGATGAGAATCAATGATGAAATCAAAACATGGACAGCATGACTCCACTCTAGTGGCATGGTCCCTTTAATCTGGGATTAAAGTTGATTGAGGACAGACATGAGCAGTGGCATCTTAAAGAATCACGCACGTGGACCTTGGTTCTCTTGTACATGTGATCCCACAGCTGCTGGACAGAAAGCCGCTATTCACATGTGGAAGTGATATCTCATCTGTGGCCTCTAGAGGTCATCATCTGTCAAAATATGTTAAAAACTATGTCAAGATTTTTTATTCATGAACAGCCACATTTAAGCAGCACACATTGTGTTTATGCCAGCATATAAAAATGAAAGCATTAACATAGATCAAAATTTTACCTCAACTATTACTGAACTAGTTGTTGAGCTACAGTGAAATCACTAATGTCACTGCATCTGTCCATCCATTTTCTATACTCTGTGATAAGTATAAGGTCACCACTTAAACTATTAAACAATTATGTTTTGCACAACATAAATTAAGATTACTACATTTTGCAATATTCTGCTATATCTATGTCTAATAAAACAAATAAAATAAAACTGCATACTGCAACTCCTAACTGGGAAATATAATGCTGAGTGCCTATTATCATTCCTTGATGCATTGGAAAGACTTGTGCAAGGTGAGGAGAGTATGGCAATATGTGGGATTTCACTGTGCTCGTCCAGTCACAGACTGGTTAACAGCCCATCAAGGGATACCTTTCCTTCCACATTACTGCCCATTCCACAACCCACAAGAAGATTACCAGCTGAATCAGACATGCAGAAAGTTTCTTTCCCAGGTGTATTGTAAGAGAGGATATAAGTGTGATGGAAATGAGAACTGCCAAATGCAAAAGACCGATTTGTTGTATATCTGTAGCTCTCCTAGCCAAATATGTTTAGTGAATATGTGTAATTTTGTGTTATATTGCGAATATTATATATTAAGTTTCATTTTTGTGCACTTCTGTGACATATACTGTAAGGTAGCACGATCCATGTCATAAAGAGTGGCCTCATTTTTGTTGTGCTACATATTTATACAAAATAAACAAAGATACTGTTCTTGATGTGAGAAGTAAACTCAGTGTAGAGAGTTATAGATGTTTAGATATAATAGAGTTGCCAACTGTGAAAACCATTTCATCATGTTGATGAAAACTACATTTGTCTTTCACACTGGATTTTATGGTATAATTTAAACTAGAAATATAAGAAGGTTTTGGCAAAACACATAAGGATTGTCACATTTCTACAGGAAGACTACTGTGTTGTCTTTTTTAATTTATTTCTTTCATACGTTCATCCACTTAAATCTTTTTCTATTAACTTTTTTTTCTGCTGAGCAAATGATCATATCTTTTTGTCATTATGAGGATGTGTGGTTTGAATTAGGTTTCTCCTTTCATCAGAAAATGATAGCTGTGATGACATTTTGTGAATCTAAAAGAAGATGCATGTTACTGAACTGTTTCAGTAGAGGTGTTGTGAAGCATTCACAAGGAGGTTGGTTAAACTTTTACCTGCCTGGTTAATTAGTTAGTGTTTCATGAGTGTTAAGAAGGATGTAAAGTGGAATCACACAGAAACAGTTCGCTGCACACCACTGTGCTTCACAGGCACGCATGCCAAATACTATTACAGGATCAACAACTCGGGGCAGGCTGTCTGACATGGCAGAGACTCATGGACTTTTTATTATGCTGCTTATTTTCGCTGAGAAATTGTTACTGACAAACTCAAAAGGTATCGTAATACTCAACATCTGATCCTACAATTCACGAGTCATTGTTTCTGAACAAAGAGAATTATATAGATGCTCTGTGTAATCTTTATGCAGTATGTAGGAAAATGCTTAGCTGTTGTGGTAAATTGCAAATTTTTTGGTATCATTATGATCCATCAGTGTTTTCACCTTGCAAATTCATTGAGATGATGGTAAGACTTTTTTCACAATCCTGGCAAATATTAGAGATTTTGCAACAAGCATGATCGTGAATGAGGTTTTGTCCCATTGAAAAAAATGTTTTTTGGTATATAATGTTGATTATTTTTTGCAGTGTACACAATACCTTACCTAAAAGGGTGCTTTTGGACACAGAAATGCTTTTAACTGTAGAAAGCACAAAGCTATGATACCACCATTAATGACATACATTTACTTATTTACTAATATGTAATATTTAAGGGCCAGGTGAGCTATGTATGCTTTTTGACTTGATAATAATACTTGTTCTTTATCTTCTTTAATTTTTTCCACTTATTATGCATGTTATGGACCCAAACACCAGGGCAAATTCCTTGTATGTGGAACGGTACTTGGCATTAAACTGATTCTGATTCTCATATTTACACTGCAGCAGTAAACTCAGCTGCATTATGTCCTCGGAGCACTGAGAGTGTTAACCAGCTGTGACAGCTGCACACATCTGTGGGAAAGCACTGAGCACATATTAGGGTTGAAGTGTGACAGAGATTCTAGTAAAACAAACAGCTCAGACTGTTTATTAGACAACTAAATACACAGAAATAAGATGGTCTGTTTTGTAAGAATTTCGCATTTCTGTTCAGTGCATTCCAAAAATATCTTTGCAAATGTGTAATTATGAAGGAAATACACATTTTAATGCACATATTTATAATTATTTGATTTAACATTCAAATAACGGGAATAATAATACTTATAATTATAAATGTTGTAAGAAAATGACAATGAAACTGGCACAGCTGTAGAAACACTAATGCAGTACTCTTGAATTTTGACAGAGGACTAATCATCTCAAAGTCTTTTTACCAGATACCAATGTCACCTGTATCATCTTTGACGACTGCATCCTGCCCTGTAGCTTCAAACCCACTGGCACTGTGGTGATCCACTGGTACAAGCAGCAAATCCCTGTTCACAGCTACTACTACAACAAGGACCAGTTTGGACTCCAGAACAAACACTTCAGCGGAAGGACTTGCTTGTTCAACTCCCACATCCCTCATGGCAATGCCTCCCTGCTCCTCAAGAGGGTCAAAGTTCAAGACAAGGGCAGATACAAGTGTTACACGAGCACACGAAAGGGCAACCAGGAGATCTTTGTCAATCTGGAGGTGAAAGGTCAGTACAAGTTCACAGCATTATGTTTTCCCATTTCAGAACCGGGGTTTGTTTTTGGCTTTCTTCTCTAGTCTAAAATTGATGACTTCGGCACTGATGAAGCTTTGAGTGCTGAAGCGTCTCCATTCATGAATTACCCTTGAGGACGTGACAACAAGGTGGAACACTTGGCACTATTTTTCCACTCCAGCCTTGCAGACAGGCTCTTGCTTGTATGTTAATAGCAAAGCATTTAGAGAGCAGACAGGAGCTATACTATTTATGGTTAACTGTCATGTAGAAAAACAACAAATAAATAAATAAATATAAAAAAATATATAAAAAATACAGATGATGTAGCTGGATGATCTTCACAGGATACTGTGTGATTTTTTTTTTTTCTGTTTTGTAGTTACGGTAAATGTAAAACACTGCTTTCAAATAAATTACACATTTTTCACAAAGTTCTGCCATTTCCCATTGTAGAGTAGTATAGCCAGAGGACAGGATGTGCACTGAAGTGCAGCTGAAGCACCATCTGCAGGAGATTTGTTTGAAAGAGCAGCTAGTCTGACTCTGTTGATGCATATTTCTGCTGCCACTTCCACAAATAGAACCAGATCCTCATTGTGTTGTCTTGTCTGCCTGCTTCTCTTCTAGCTCTCATCCAGTCAGTGATTATGGAGATGACTGACGAGATGGTCACCTGCTCCTCTCACAACATCTACCCTGTCCCTCAGGTGACATGGGCCACAGACCCGCCGTCTGCCCAGGAAGCTCTGGAAAACTCAACCATCAAAACCACGGACCACAAGGGTCTGTTCACTGTGGCAAGCACGCTGAAGATTCTTGGTAATTTCTCCAACTATACGTACTTCTGCTCTTTTATATCAGCTGACAAGACCCAGGTGTGGACTGCATCTCGGAAAAAACAAGGTGAGTTTTGGTTACATAATGACATAGATTTCATGAAGAGGAAGATTTCTGACAAATAAAAGCAAACATGTATGATATATTTCAGATGACATAACACATGAAGAGAGTCTTGCACTGTCCATCCCATGCATCGCCCCACACAGTCTCCAGAATTTCTCCTTCACCTGGACCTTCACCTCGTCCAGTGAGCCCACAGTCATCTTGAGATATGACACAAAAACCAGACACACCTTTAACCTGTGGGAAGGTCAAGCTGAACTGGACCAGGACCTGCTTCTTATGGGAGATGGATCTCTTCTGCTTCACAAGCCAGACATTGAGGAACACTCTGGGATGTATACTTGCACCTTCTCAGGCCTGCAGAGCAAATACATTGTTGAAACCAACGTAAACATAACAATTTCATCAATAAGTGAGTATTCTTCTGTGGAGACGTAAACTCTATAAAACCCAAAAAGGAAAATAGAAACAATTTGCTAAAAGAAATATGACATGTCTGCTTTACAGGTGTGGATGAGCAGAGTGTACAGAGGTCATGGTGGAGCACTGCAGCTTCTGCAGCTTTTTTCTTGTTCACCATCATCATAGCTCTCCCTCAATGCATAAAGCTAAGAGGTATGTACGATTTTCAGTCTATTCAAGCCTTTGTTGCATGTAGTTCTGTGACTCAGGTGGTAGAGTGGGTTGTTTAATAACTGGAAGGATGTAAGTTCAGTTCCTGGCTCCTGGTCCCTGGCTCCTCATTTGAATGGATCCTTTTGCTGTATAGCATATAATTTTGCAGGACAACTCGCGATGGTAGAAAATGTATTTAGTTGGAAAAGGTTTTATGCACCACAGTCTAGTTATGAGTTAAAATAAAGTGCACCAAATTTTGCTAGCTCTCTCTCTCCCAGCAAATTTTAAAAAATACAGCAGAGGACAGTCTGTATGGGGAGCTAAGTAGTCTGTGACGTGGGAGGTAACACCAATCAGAGTGACAGACTGACCACTGCTCAGTGTAGCTCAGTGTGAATACAGCTGCCAGTAGTCAGAGGTAACCGAACTTATCAGTCATGAGCATCTGCTGTCAGGCTCTGTGTGTCCACGCTGGACACAAACAGAAAGGCCGCTGGGGCTTTGACAGTCACTGGGTTTCTCTGTTGTAACATTAGCTGAGAGCTTGCAACTCAGAGAGGCCAAGTCTTTGTGTGTCTGTCTGGGAGTCTTACATCCAATATCTGTGTCTTTCTACTGTTACTGTTTTGACTGTTCTGACATTTTAACTTTCTCTTACTGGTACAGCAATGGAGGCCAGAACTGCATCACACAGATACAATGGAGCAGCTTTTGTTGGAGGTGGGCTTCACAAAGATCTAAACACCACACCTTCATACATAAACGGACAACATGAAGTTGAATGCAACAGACAACTACAAATTGAAGCACAGGGCGAACTGGCAGACATCAAACTCACAGCAGAGGAGTGTAGTGTGGCTTTACAACCAGGAACTAAAATAGAACAGGAAGAAAAACTAGGACCGCCTGGAAGGAAATGATGGGCTGCAGTTCAGTAGAGTCTAGAGAGGGGGGGATTTGGAAGCACTGGAAGGACAAAGCATTGGAATATTCATGTTTCATCCATCCAACATTAGACATGGGATTCTCTAAAGATTACTTAGAAAAACTGTTATTAACATTGAGTGAACTTGTTTTCCTGCCTTTAAAATAAAAAATGAAAAGAAACTCATGGCTGTTTTGTCTGTTTTAGACACTTGGCTCAGCAGTTGTCATCTTTTCTCTGGAGGATGAGCGAGGAAAAGAAATTCAGCTCAGTGTAGGCATTTATTACATCACCATCGCCATCAGCATGTGGAAAAGCAGCAACTTACTGTACCAGTCCAAGCAGTATTCCCTATATCTTACACTGTGGCTAAGTAACACAGGGGGAAAAAAAGAATAAGAAACATACATTGCTATGCAATGTTCAAAGTACCATTCAACAATAGATAGTGCACTGTAATACTGACATCATCACAATACATGAAATAAAGTACAAAACATAAATATATAATTCTAGATATTTTTCAGGTAAGGTCTAGTATTTCCGGTAGTTATTTGTTTTGTATGTTCAGTTTATTTTATTTTGTTTTGTTCCATTTGTAACATATACAACTGAAAGTTTTATAATGGTGGGCATGTATAAGACCAGCATGCACCTGTGTTAGAGTAACAACAGAAGCAACATGAGCCATGACTTTGTTCCATCGTTGCTTGCCAAGGTTAATTCACAAAAGGTCTGTATGGGCGATGGACTTAAGTTTGATTTTAAGGACATGATTGTTGTACAACCTGTTCTGCCTGTTGCCTCTCTCTCACTTTCTCTCTCCTCATTGGCTCTTCAATATTTAGTCTTATCAGTATACTCCAGTTTTAATAAATACAAGTGGACACTGAGTTCCTCATCAACATTGTCAAAATCAGTCAAATTTTCAGCCATGACATTGTTTAATTATGATACACCCTTTGCAGTCGGTGCATCACTGTGATCAAGAACCTCACTTCTCCCAAGATTTCAGAGCAAGACATGGTCAAATCCTATTACAATGACTTGAACATCCAATTGTCATTAAAGGAACCTCGTTAAGCTATTTATCAGATCAATCAATCGTTTGTACATGTCATTGATGACACCTCCATGCACACTGAAGTTAGTCACTGAGTTTTACAAGGTTCTGTGCTTGGATAAATTCGAAATCACTCCTTTAACTTTCATTGTTTCGCTAATGATACCCTATTATATTTATTGAGCAAGCCAGGTGAAACCAACCAGAAATGGGTGTTTACTGCCATGATGCGATGACCGCTATTTTCCTTGCGTTAGCTTACTTAGTTTCTCTCTGCTTGTACACTTGTCTGTCTTTCACCTCTTTTTTTCTCCTTGGAAAAAACAAACAAACAAACAAAAGAACTGGTGTCCATGTTGCTTCTTTGTGTGTCTGTTCCTTTACTCCTCATTGCCATTGTAATGTTTCCGCCGGGTAGTATGCACCAGGAAAACAACGACATGTTGATCAGAGACATGGTTTATTCACTCCGCTTAATACTGGCACGGTACACTCTGTCTCACTGTCTTACCCGCTTGCTGTATAGGCTATATGCACTACCATCAGGTGGTGTAGTTTGACTGCAAAACAGTCAATTTTTGGTCTTTGTGGGGCTGAGCCGTGGGCGTGGCATCTCAAAACTTGCTTCACTGACACAATTTGCTGAGGTCCATGAATCATTAAAAACTAGCATGCTATGGCTGTTTAGCTTGATGTAGGTCTCCTGTGGTAAGTGAGATTTTGTCAACATCAGTTACAAAAACATATGCATCAGCACTGCTCGAAGAGTTGTGGTCTGTTTTCTCACCTGGTGCAGTCTTTGTTATGTGATGGACCTTCTTAGGATGCTGATTAACTTTGTCACTTTGTGTCTCTAGATATTGAGTGGCATTGTCTTGCAGAGTGATTTAGTTTGCCACAAACTCTGCAATGTTTATTTTTAGCAAGACACTCACCATCATGAATATACCAACAAAATACATTACAAGAAAGACCAAACTAATGTCCAAGCGACTTTGTTTCCCGTTTGCACTGATATTTGACATCCTGGGAATGGGATTCAACAATCAGCTAGCTTTCTGCATTGTGACTCAGACGTTTATGGAGAGAACTCTGGGGTAACTCCCCAAAATTGCTTTGGGACTGGCTGATTTCGTCAGAAACATCGACAATAGTTTCAAAAAATGCATACGCACACACACACGCACACACACACACACACACACACACAGAACAGTTTGCAGCAAATTTTGTGTGGTTACTTTAAGAGAGACAAAGAGAAAGGCAGACACACATCTGTGTGAGTGTGCGCGCGCGTGTGTGTGTGTTTGTGTGTGTGTGTGTGTGTGTTTTTATGACAAAGACCCCAGCTCTGTGTCTGGAAGTAATCATCTCGTCCAGGCTGCACTCCACTACCCCCTCCCTATGATGTAATTGGAGTTTTTTTGCATGATGGTTCAAGATTTCAGTGGGATTCAGGGGATTTTTTCCATTCATTCTACTCTCTGTAACTTTCTGCTTTATCCTCTACAATTTTATCATTTGCTTTACACCCAAAGGTTGATGAATTGAATCATGAAATGAATGTATTAGACCAAAGACTGATCAGGGTATTAAATATGCTCCATGTTGCCGTAATGTGTAATGTTTCTGACCGTGAGGGGCTTTTCAGTCCTTGCCTGCACAGTTAAGAGGGGGAGTGAGGTTGGCTCCTTTTCAAACACAGCGATGGGGCCTCCTCCCGCCCCCACATTACTGCTGAAACAACAATTTAAAAGTCAACATTTTATTTTTTACAACTTTCAACACCATTGCGTACTTTTTCTCCCACAGAAAACACACATTGCAAGCAGAGTGAAAACTGAGAAGAGGTGTTTTTCTTGTGTGTGAACAAATTGGCTAGACAGCAGGAAAACTGTTGCCATTGTAATTGTGCAGCCACTAGAGCCTATAAAAGCTTTAAGACGTGAGATTAGATGTCACATGACAAGAACAGATTTGCAGTAACTCACTGAGTGTGTCAATGCTGGAATATGACATAATGATAACATGATACTAGAGCTTATTGATCATTGCGAGGTCAAAGGTCAGAATCAGCTACAGACAGGAAAGAAGTCTCTGGAGTTAGAAGGGATTTAACATACTGATTCCTTTTACGCACTTATAGTAAAAGATAATAGGGTGATAGTGCTTCCTTAATTCCTGCCTTTTTTCCTCTTTTTTGCATCTCTGCATAAGAACAATCCTCTATCTAACCAGAGAGGGGCAGCAACTGAGCCTGATGCTGCAAAGTAAACACACTGTCCCCCCCTCCCTCTCTCCTGGGGAGGAGAATCTGAGCAGGGAGTTGAGGTGGGAGGGGAGAGGGTCTCCTGTCTGATCCTTTGTCATGGGAAGACTTTACTCTGCTGTTTCATACAGAGCGAGAGAGAGGGAGAGAGGGAGAGAGGACTTCAACTTCAGGAACAGCAGACACACCAAAAAACTCAGCCGCAACTATGTGAAGGAGGCAGAAAGGTTCTTTTTTTCTTCTCCTCCGGTTTTAGTCAGCTCCTAAATGTCCTGGATGATACAAACAGTGATGCTCGGGGAAAATCACATGGCTGCATTTTGTCTAATTTATACGGCTATGTCAGACCTAACTTTGAAGTGAAGTTTAAGTAAGTATGTCGTTTATCTCATACTCCTGCATGCACTGTTGTTTCCAAATGTAGAGCTGTTATCATATACATACGCTTACTAAAATGCTAGAAAACAATTGATTATGTTTTTGTTGCTTAAAAAGTCAAAAAGTCAAGTGAGCTGTCAGAGTTATCTGGCTTTCTTAAGCGGCTGAATGGTGCTGGGTCACCCTTAATGTCATGGAATCTTCAATGACTGGAAAATGACAGAGCCAATTAAAGAAAGGTTGATGACAGCCAACAGTGGTTATCAGTGACTCTTCAAACTGTTGACTACATCCCTCTGTGTGTGTGTGTATGTGCAGTATGTGAGTTATTAATGCCTGATGTTGAATCAAAATATTTTGAAATCAGTACACTGAGTTTAGAGCTGAAATGATGAGTTGATTAATGGATGAGCTGATCAGTAAAAAATGAACTGGCAACAATCGATTCATTATTTAAGTTATAAGTAACAAAAGCCAAACATTTCTGTTTTTATATAATTTCCACTACTTTACAGATCTAATGATTTATGAAGAAAATAATCGGAAGATTAACTGTAAATGAAAATAATCGTTAGCCACTGGCCTGATTCATTTTAAATCTCTCAAAAATATACATTGTGTTTCTGGACAGTGAGTGAGAAACACTATAACAAGTTTGAGTTTGAGCCTTACAAGTCTTACATGTTATCAGTGGCCATTCCTCAAACTGTTTACATCTCTCTGTGTTTATAATCTACACTACCGGCTGGCCTGAAATCTGCCTCATGCAGTAAAAACTCTTAATACTGACGTGGGGATGGGATTTTTCCCCCCTTTTTTCCAGGACGTCTGGAGAATGAACTCATGCTGATTGATTGTGTGACTGTGTAAAAGGATACCCTGCTTCCTGTAGCCCTTCTCTCCAGACAGCAAGACCCAAAAAATCTTGGATCAGCTATGTCTGTCTTTCTCTGCAGTGTGCGTGTGTGTGTGTGTGGACTCAGGAAACAGTATCGTCTGACTTTTAAAATCCCTCTGTTGCATCACTGGAACCTATTATATCAGATTGTTGTTGTTGTTTTCTTCAAGGAGAAAGTAAGACTTTCTTTTGTCTCTTAGCATCTTCACAGGAAAAATCTGCAGTTTGAGGCTGTTTTCATCAATCTATTCCTTATGTGTATGATGACCTGATTAATTCTTCACTCAAAAAAAAGTTCACCCAAATTAAAATATATTTAATTTATAATAATACAAAATAGTGTCAAGAAAGCAGTAACTTGCAAATAGTTGGTATTTTCACAATAAATTAGAAAAAAAATGTTGGTTATTGTTTGAAATTGTAATTAGTTTTAAATCAATGGACTACCAATTTCAACTTAAAGGTCCAGTATGTAGGATTTAGTAGCACGTAGCAGTGAAATTACAGATTGCAACCAAATGAATACTCTCCCACTCTTCATCCTCTTCCTCCAAGCATGTAGAAAAATCTCTGGCTGTGAAATTCACATAAAAAGCAAAAGGCCACATCTAGATCAGTGTTTGGTTTGTCTGTTCTGGACTACTGTAGAAAAATAGCAGTTCAACATGGCGGACCCCCATGGAAGAGGACCCGCTCTCAATGTAGATATGACTTACTGTAGATATAAAGGGCTCATGTTGAGACAACAAAACTGTCATCATTATTGTTTTCAGGTGATTATACATTAATGAAAACACACTAATGAATATTTTATTCCATTCCTGCGAATAGATGGATAGTTAAGCCACAGGAAACATCAGGTCCTCAGGCAATCCAGTCCACATTTACCCAGCCTGAACCTCTACCTTTGGCTGCGGTCTCAGTGAGGCTTGAAGGGAATACTTTTGCAGACTGGTCATGAGTTTGGGGGTAAAAGATCAGTTAAGGTGCTGCTTTTCAGTCTTGCTTTTTTTATTTGTAACATGGAGCCAGGCACAAAGCGTTTCCTCTGGATCTGTTTTCCTACTTAGTCTTTAGAAAAGTTTTTTTTCTTTCCATGTAATATGCACATCTGAAATATCTGCCAGAACTGAGTATTGTTGTAGAGCTTTTAGGGGAAGAGTTGAGGGACCACAAGGCATTGATTCCTGAGATGCTACTGTGTAATGCCATAGTGTTACATACAGTATATATTTGTATTCCAGTGGGTAAGATTAGGATGAATCAGTTTTAAGGCATGTTGCCATTTTTTTCATGTTTGGATGTTTCATATTGATTTCTTCTTCTCTGGAAACAAAGCACATAGGTCCAGCTGAATCCTCCATCATCAGACTGAATCGGAAAGAGCCCATCAGTGTAATGAACAGCATGCTTCCTCAGAGGAGTGCTGTCACCACTCTGGGCTACGGCTCAGGTAAGACAACTTTCAAGAGAAGTTTTGGTTTTCTGATATTTAGAGGAATCTACATAGTTTAATTGGGTTTTTCAGCAGCAAATCTCATTGTTTTTGAGTTGACCCTCGTGTTGTCCTGGGGTCAGAATAATTGGTCGAATGCTCATGAAGCAGGTTTATTGAGTTATTTGGATAATGTGGAACCTGGAACAGCTTGTTTTGCATCAATCCATGCTCAAGACTTATGTGTTGTTGTTAACTTTCCACTTGTAACAGGCTTCTGACCTATATTTAATAATGATCACAATGTGCTGAGAACTGTAGCTCAAACTGAAGAGCACAGTCACTCTACAGCTATTTTAATAGACAGTGGAAGATACCAGCCTTCATGATGTCTGACTACAAGGTTAAACCATTGTCAGAAATGTATATGACAGTCTAGATCTTAACATTAGGTTTTATTCAGCCCGACAAACTGTGAGTCAGTGTTCAGGCAGACATGACTCAGGGCACCATCTTCGCTTGCTCAGATATTTGGGTGGCTAGTTTAGGTTGTCCTTCGGATTTCTCTTGCAGTCCAGCTTTATTCCATTTTTAGAAGAAGCTGGTTGAGCCAGTGTTGTTGTACTGGGCACTGAGTGTACATTCTTCAGGACATTCCCCCCTTCACTCAGCACAAATGTGAGAGCATCTAGGTTAGCTGGTGCTCACATTAAATATCATAGGACACATAAAACCTCATTAAAGACCCAAACAAAAAGAGACAGGATTTCATGTCCTGACAAGTTTCTCTTCTTACAGACTGTGTGAAGATTGAGCACAGCAGCAGTGGCTCAGTTGGTGGGACGTTGCTGAGGGGTTCCCGCTCGAAGGCAGAGCTACAAGAACTGATGGAGACACTGCAGCGCAGGAAGAGTGCCCTGGAAGCCAGCCTGAGGGCAGCTGAGTGCAGCCGCAAGTACCTCAGTGTGCCTTCATCTCCTGGATCCCAGTCCACCAGGCCACTGTCAGTCCTCAGCAATACCAACCCATCATCCTCCAGAACTTTCACCTACATGACAAGTAGCAGTGTGCCTCCATCACCTCGCCAAGGTGAACGCCAGCTGAGCTCTAATGGCTTGCTGCGCCATCCCCACTCTCGTCACCAATCACAAGACAGTCTACTCCTCTCTAACATGGCGGATGGAAGCTCTCTGCTCTCCTCCTATGAGCAGCCCATACCTCGTTCTCCCAGGGTCAAAAGTGGAGCAGCCAGTGTGCCGTCCAGCCCTCACATGGGCCGCAGGCTCTACTCTCAGGGCAAAGCTGGAGGAGACTCCCGGCAGAGGAAATACTCAACTGGCTCCCTCAATAGCCTGGGGATGCACAGCCGCTCTCTGCCACGGCTTCACAACTCAGGAGAGCCCCCTGCTCTGTCGCTACCATTACGCCACTCAGTGGGTTCCCATAGAGGAGTGGGCTCAGCAGGCCCACGACGCAGTCTCTCTTCCTTAGAGCAGCCACCAGATGTGACTGTACCAGCCAGCATGCCCAGCACTCCAAGGAGGGCCAGTCTGGCCTCTCTGAGCTCTTTGGGTGTAGACATTGATGCAACAGGTTTAGATCTGGGTTTCGGAGAGAGAAGGTTATCCTTTGGGAAGGGTGGGCTGGGTCCGGGACAGAGGGTGGGCAGCATCAGCTCTTTGAATGGCAAAGAGGAGCTGAGAGACTATCACCAGCACCAGAGAGATGAACGACTCAGGGAGCAGAAAGTGCAGAGATTGGTGAGAATTCATTCAATTTTATATTACTGTTTTATTTATTTATTTTTGAAAACCTGACAGTTAACATAAACTAATCACATATTGGTCACCTGTCTACAGGAGTGTCAGCGTCTAGAGACCATCTTGAACCTGTGCACAGAGTTTAACCACGTGGAGCGAGAGCCAGCGGGCTCAGCTGTTTCTGACCTGCAAAAGATCAACAAGGAGTTGGAAAAGCTGCAGGTGTCAGACGATGAGTCGGTGTTCTCTGACTCCCCCAGCAGCACCGCTCCAGAGGGCTGCTTTGGGGTCAAAGCCAGAGACTTCCAACTGGCTGAGGAGCAGCAGGTCAGCCAACGTCAACAGAGCGGCTACAGAGAGGCCAGGTCCCATTCACCTGCTATCAGCCTCAACAGCAGTGCCCCTTCACCCTCGACGCACCACAGAATCAAAGTAAGTTTTGTCTGAATTCATACTTAACGGCAGATTCTCATCTCAACATCTGGTGAGGAGGTGAAAATAAATATTGACAAATTATGAAAAATGGAGAATTAAGTTAAGTCACTGTCAAATATCTAAAAAAAATGTTCAAAATTCAATGTTGTTTGTATCAGAACAATTTATCACGTAAATTATATGATTTATATAGCACAAAATTATGAATCACAAATTCTCTTCAACAGAATAAAAACAAAACAAAAACCTGGCAATTATTCTGCATTTTAATTTAATGAATGAACTCCAGGTGTTTTTAGGTGTTATAAGCTAGTGGCGTACTACATCTATACACTGTATAGTGGCATTTTGTAACAGAGTGGTGGTTGGAGCTGCATTAATTGATTATTTTGGCCACTTTGGGACAGAAGAAGATGACCATTATAAGCTAACAAATCCACAGTGCTAACCTATTAGCTGGTGTGTTAGCAAACGGTTACTTATTGTTCAGATAGAGAGCAACATTAGCATTCATTTGGAGTCTTTTCTTGCCACTTGACGAATGCAAATCCAGTTATCAGCAGACACACCCCTCCAGTGGAATGTCTGTTTACCTATTATGACATCAGGGTAAATGCTCTCATTTCCCTTTCCACATTTCCAGAGAAGTTTTAAAAATCTAGTGCAGATTACACGATTTCCTGAGATAAAATTATGTTCAAGAGATCTATAGTTTTACAAATTTCTATATTGATGCAGCCAAAATTTCCCCCAATTTTTAAAACAGCAAACAGCAGGGTTGAAAGGATTAATGTGGACTTAAATGTGGATAAAACAGTGGATGGATAATGTGGATAAAGCGGAATAATAATACACACTCTAGATGAAAAGTGCAAACGTGTAGCATGAAGCTCTTGCGCAGACTCTGACTCGTGTGCAGCTCCGTCGCATGCTGGTTTGTATTTTCCACTGTTTGGTTGAGAATGATTCCTCAGCATCATTGGGCTTTTTTAGTCAGAAGTACCGTAAGTGCATGCAGTTGGCAGTTTGTACATTTCCTGTTTATGTGGTTGTCCAGACACATAAACAGGGAAATCACAGTTACACAAAGTCTCTTCATAGCTTTGATGTTACTCAGATTTGACCTCATCTTTCCTCTCAACTTTTTGAACATGTTGAAGTGGGAAGAATTTTGAGGAATGAATAAACACTTAATTTTTAGATATGAATCAATCAACAGATGTATCAAATACTGTGATTTTAGCTCCAAAGCACCGCTCTGTTACTGTCTCAGAGCAGCTTTTTTCCACTCCAGAGCAGTAACGACTTCTCAGCGGTGTGTCTGGTTTTAATGAAGAGGCCCTAGTTTTGTTTCAGCACTCAGCCATTCAAACTCTTACTGGAGGGTGGGGGGGATGGAGGTGGGGGCAGGAAATGACTTTAACCCACTGAGAATTTGTGTGTGCACGTGTGTTTGCGCGCATGCACAACTGTGGGGTGGGTGTGTGCGAGTGGAAGAATGTATATGCATGGCAAAGACGTGTGTTTTTCCAGATGTTGTGAACTATATACTGAGGCTAAATAGATGAGAGACCTTGTGAAAATAAAAAAGTAGTTAACACGTTAACGCAGATAATCAACCAGACACACTTTTCAAGCACACCTAGAGTTCATAGAAGTTAGATTTCCAAGTTGAGACCATCTTGTCTGTGATGTGTCAATTGGGATAGGGTTTAACAGACTTTAAATACCCCTTTCCATCTCCTGCATTCCACGGAGCAGTGTGTGCAGGAAGAAAGAGTGCTCAGAACTCGCCAGGGAAACTATAAATCCTAGAGCTGTTGGCCACATGAGGCTCTGGCCTCAAAAACAATCCTCCTGACTCCAATAAAAAAAAAAAAAAACTGATAATACCAAATCTCTAAAATTCACCCGAGTCTATCAGTATCAATGAACATTTGTAGGATATTGGTAGACGGTGAAAGATGTGGGAGCACTTTGGCATGGCTGGCAGTGGAGTGCACTGATAGATTTCCATTACACCAAGTGGAAAAGAATCCTGTTGTCAGGGATCCAGCTTTGAGTTAAAACAGCAGCTGCTGTCATCTAATTCAGAAAAACCAAATCTACTGACTGGAAAATTAGACATACTGGATGCATGGAAAGAATCATTTTCTCATGTTATAAAAACTCTCTGAAGCTTTGCATATACAACCGTGAAGAGATGCAGCATGTCTGTGCATTTCTTAAATGTATCTTGTGTGGCCATTGATAAAACTTGAAGTCTCCTGTGGAGCCAAGCATTGATATGCATTCCTGCTGTCATTACAGGCTTTGGAGAGCATGCAGCTGAAAAAGGAAGTGACCCATATCGAGGAAGAGAGGATTCAAGTACTGAACAACATAGAAGAGCTGGAGCAGAAGATCAAAGACCTGGACAACCAGATGGAGGAGTCTGTCCGAGAGGTAGACAGCACACTGCAGTATATATACACAACGACTGAACGCCTGAGCACCTTGATGGTGCTTGTTCTTATCAAGTGTCAGATGATGAACTGATGACTTCTTGATAACACTGGAGCATTGTGCAGCAGTCTATCACTCACGTTTTTGCAGTAAAGCTGATGAAGTGAGTTGCTCAGTGCTCAGTGGTGTTACAGATCTGATTTTTTTATTCTGTGCTTCTGTTTCACTAGCAAGGACCACGCCATCAACAAGATATGTTTCAATCATTGATTAACACAATGAAAAGATTGTAAGTGAAGCCGAACTGAGTTCTTTGTTGGGTTGTTGCATTGTGGAGAAACTTTGTTGGGGACTAACCGTCCATAATTGTATGAAGTGCTCAGGGATGCCACCGCTAGAAGCCGAGGTGACAGCTGTGAGTCTGAGGGAGTGATCTGAGTTGTAGGAGAAATGACAAGGAAAGTACGTGCAGAAGTCCAGGTGGAACCAGAGTAGCCCCTTGTCTGGATTCAGAGATGAATGCTCTTGAAAGGATTCAGTGGTGATAGAACTTGGGTGTGTGCTCTCAAGAGAGAGAAAACATACGCAAACTGTCAGAGTAAACTCTCTGGAACATGTGGGCATTCTTCCTTTGTGTCTTTCGAGGATTTTTTGGTTGCTTGCTAAGCTGGAATGGGTTGAGAGGGAATACCAGAGGTAAGCATGCATCCCAGTGCTAAAGACTCCAGCTAACATGAGCTGCAGGGGCTGGAAGATTGAACAACTTGTCATCTCACTGCCAGAAGCCCTGGCTAGAGCAAGCTGCTGTGGTTGCTGGAAATGTGCGGCAGGGGATGGCATCTTGATGACAGGTTTACCATGCAAGCCATGTAAGGTGCCGACTGCTCATCAGTTTTTGGGCACTAACTTTTCATGCACATTCACATACAAGTGGCTCAGCATCGGGAGCGATTTGGGATTCAGTGTCTTGCTCAAGGACACCAGGGATCGAACCACCGATCGTCTGATCAGTGGATGACCTCCTGAGCCACAGCTGCTGTCGAGGTGTCCTTAGGTAAGATACTGAACCCCAAATTGCTCCCAAAGGCTGTGCCATTGATGGGTGAACGATTAGCTTGTTTTTAATGAGCAGTTGGCACCTTGCATGGCGGCCTCTACCATCAGTGTATGAATGGATGAATGAGATATGTACTGTAAAAGCACCATGAGTGGTCTGAATAATAGAAAGGTGCTATATAAGTACCTCGGCTAATGTTCAGTTCACTGTCCAATTCAAGACAATCAAATTCAAACAAATAAAAGTTGACTTACAGTCAGTTATTTCACTCGCACTCAGCATTGTGGTCCTGCATAGGCAGCCTCTGCTACGGCAGGTACATGCTATTCTGCACAGGACAGTCAGAGTTTTCAGTTTATGTTGCTGGGTCTGTTGGCGTGGGTTGATGGAAACTTTGAACGTGGAATGGAAAGGTTAGGGGGGTATTCATAGGAATGTCGGAAGTGACACGGTTGAGATGTGGTCCTGCTCCTGAAACAGCTGCTGATAGATTCAATTCACGCAGATGGAGGTGGAGTGTGCTCTGCTGGATGGCGAGCAGGAGTCAGAGATGGCCCAACTGCAGAGGGAAAAGGAGCTTCTGGACCAACTTAAGGAGAAGATTCATAGTAGTGAGAAGAAGAGTCACACTGAGAAGTCACAGGTGAGAAATATATAAAACGGTCAAGCCATGACAAAACACACCTTTACTAGTTTGTCCTTCAGTAGGAGTTCAGCACACAGTGGGCAGAGGTGCACAAGGGGAAGAGTGTGGACACCCATCCTTAAACTCTAAAGCCACCGCTCAAGCAAACTTTCAGCAATCAGTTTAGTTCAACCAGAGCTTCCTCTAAAATGGGTTCAGTTCCATTTCCTTTTAAAACAAACAAATTATGTTTCCAAGAGGAAATACCAGACCAATGGGCTTCATCACAAATGAGATCTGCAAAGAAGCTTGAAAGGCATCTCCAACCAAAGTAATAAAATGATTTTGTGTTTCTGCATCTCGATTTGTTAGCTGACTTTCTCTCCAGTATTCTTTTGATAAACCAGTGTGCAGAACACCTAAACCAACTACACTGAACAATACATTGCAGTTTATTGTGTTCTCAATGGAATTAGCTCATGTTAGCAGTGAGTGCCAAGAGCCAGAGAAAAACCAAATACCTCAGTTCTTGATTTCACCTGTGAACTCTGTTTTTTGTTTCTTCTCAATTTGTTTCTTTTTGTATTTTTGGTATTATCATCATATCATTCTTGACCTTTGTTCACTGTGATCCTGGATGCCTACCTTTACTTCCCCGTGTCTGTGCTGTATCTCAGGAGGCTGAGGAGCAGACAAAAAGTCTGGAGGATTTGGAGTTTCAGAAGTTGGAGAAAGAAAGTAATCAGGGCGAGGAAAAACAGAATCAGAGCCAAGAGCTGCTGCGAGAGATTGCAGAGTATCAGCGTCTTGCTGTCACGCGCAAGGTACAGCGAGTGAGTCATAGAGTGAGCGTGCATGTAGCATGTAGCGCATGTTTAACACTGCAGTTAGTGCTGGCACCGCATCACTTTCAAATCAAATGTGTTCTGATTCATGATGATAGATAAAGTAGATATTTAGTGTTAGTGTGGAAAGTTCATACCAACACACTATCTTGATAGCTCCAGAAGCCCAGGCTCCTTTTTTGCTCTCAGATTTAAGTAACAGGCCCACAGAATTGTTCCTGTTACAACTGTCACTACACTCTAAAAACTAAACGTTTGCAGAGTTTGGAACTTTAAGTTGCTTATTTTATGTTGATATTTCTTTTCCCCTGGCTTTTGTAGTCACTACACTGTGGTTTGTTGTTAATCTTACTACAGGTTGTGCATGAAAATAAAGCAGAAAGCATGAACTAATTACAAGATACAACAGTACCAACAATGGTAAGCATGGAATACTATTTGTATAGAAATGAAGACAGGGTGAGGATATTAATGTGTAGTAGACCTGATAGTAGTTGCAGAAGGAGAAAAAAATAATTTTCCCATCACAAAATGAGGATTTTCTCTTGTTCACTCCACTGCTGCTTCATAATAAAACACCTCTGCTAATGTTACAGCATTACGTTGCATCATACAACCTGGTTTCCAAAAAAGTTGTCACGCTATATAAATATAAATAGAAACAAAATGTGATGATGAACATGAACATTCAAACTCCATACTTTATTGAAAACAGCACAGAGACAAATGTTGAAACTGAGGAAGGAACACTTCCTAAACAGCTCATTTAAGATGGACTGAGGTGTAGTGGAAAACTGTCCTGAGGTCTGATGGGTCCAAATTTGAAATTTTGTTTGGGAATCATGTACGCTGCGTCCTCCAGGCTAAAGAGGAGAGGGACCATCCACTTTGTTATCAGTACACAGTTCAAAAGCCAGAATCCTCGATGGTATATTGTTTCTATTTACATTTTTCACAGTGTGACAACTTTTTTGCATAAAGTTGCAGGATCTTGTGTAGTGAAACTGTGCTACTTTTTTTTTCACAGGAAAGACTCATGACACTGAAGAAACAGTCTTCACAGATTACTTTACAGGCTCAGCAAGAAAGAGAGAATTTCCAGAGAGAGAAAAACAATTTACTCGTCATGCTTCAGAAGGTAAGAAAATCTGTTGCGTGCTGATGAAATCTGATGAAATGCATGCCGTAAATATATAATTTGATGTAGTTGAACACCATTTTTGATGTCTGCAGGAAAGAGAGAAATTGGTGTCTTTGGAAGGAAAATATGCAGAGTTGTCTGAGGGGCAGACATTCACTAACAACCCCGGAGCCATCACAGAGGTAGGTATCAGTTACAGTCACAATATTAGTTCATATTTCCACCAGCAGAGTGCTCCCTGCGCTCTGGTTTTTAACATAACTACCACACACTGAATCTCAATGTTTCTGATGAGAAGTCCTGTTGTGTTTTTTAACTTTGTGATTCCTCCGATTTCTTTGACATCTGCAGCACTTACACTCTCTGAAGGAAAGGAGAAGAAGCAGCAAAGAAAACTCCTCCCACCCCAGTGACAGCCTACCTCATAAGAGGAGCCAACAGCTCCTTGCCTCTTATGGCAGATCCCTGGGACGCACGCTTCCTCCCAAGGTCATTACTTTTTTCGCCTTGGCAGGCATTAAATGTTGTATACAGTAGGATTAAACTGAGTGTTTCTGATCTGCTCAAAAGACCCATTGATCTATCAGCATTTATTTTATTTAAAGCAAGAATAACCCTGATTTTAGATGCTAGATCTTGAGATATTTGACTACAGCTTTTCTAGAGTGCAGACGAGGGGATTTCATTGCCCTCATTATTTTTATCCAGGAACTTTTTCTCCCAAGAGAATGATCCACCCAAACAGGAATTCTCAGTTTCACTCTGGCTTGCAACACCCATAGCTCATGCTGTAGGTTGCGAATGAGAGAGGTTTCATAGTTGGTTAAAGGTTATATAGCCTGGTCCTTAACAGCATGTGTGCATGTTTCCTCCTTCAGGCCCATCTGCCTCTGTCCCAAAGCTCCAGTTGTGGCAGCGTCATCCCACAAGGCTTCAGCTTCTCCCCTCGGGACCTGAACATTCGACGCATGCCCAAGAGTGAGTCAGAATACTAGACTGTCGCATCTTGTTTGCATCAACTCTATAATGTGTGACCAGCTTTAAAACTCAGGCATTATACATGTATCAGGGCAGGAAATGTAGTGATGCACAAAGGGAGCCACGTTTTGCAAAATTCCAGTCACATGACGCTATCCCACACAGCCAACTACTCTGTTATTTGGTGCTTTAACATTAGATCATGCGTGCTGAGAGTATTTCCACTTTGTTACTTTCATATTCTCTTTTGTCAGCCAGCAACAGCCACGCACATATGAATGAAGACAGACAGAGAAGAAGTGATTTTTGCAGCAGGATGGTCCCTGAGACCAGCATGTTCTTGGACTCCTCCTACCCGGACAACAGCCAGGCCTCAGATACTGTCAGTGTGGACAGCTCTGACAGCCTGGAGACCAGCTTCTCCGCCTGCTCCCCAGACAACATCTCTAGGTTAGAGACGTGCAGATGAAAAGTTACTTTGAAAAGTGTAGACAGAGCGGATATGTGTGAATCAGGAGAAAAGCCGTTGTATTTTTAGAATAGAAGTTGGAGCATGAAGGTTGCAGATATTCTGAAGAGCAAGCAGAAAGGGGAAATGCCTTTGAAGAGGCTGCAATCTTTGGGTTTTTGTCAGAGACAAATGTATCTCATCATGCTGTGTAGAATATAAATAGAAACAAAATGTGATGATGAACATTGAACATTCAAACTCCATACTTAATTGAAAGAAGTACAGAGACAAATGTTGAAACTGAGAAATTTGATTTTGTAAAATGTCCATTTTGAATTTGATGCCAGCAGCACGTTTGAAAAAAAGTTGGACAGTGTCAACTAAAGACTGGAAAAGTTGTCTGAGTCTTTGTGAAAGGCAGCACTGGTAAATAGTGCAACAATTTCAGAATAATGTTTCTCAATGTAGCATTGTCAAGAATTTGTGGACTTCATTTTCTACAGATCATAATGCCATTAAAAGATTCAGAGAATCAAAAAAAATCTGTATGCAAGTGATAAGGTCAAAAACTAACATTAGATGCCCATGATCCTCAGGCCCTCAGACGGCACTGCATCCTCTCTGACAGTGTCAAGCCTCATAAAAGCAGAATTTGTGGCAGAGATGTGGATCGGTGTATATTGTTGAGAGTTGCTGTTAGAGTCACCTTTTTTTCCAGCAAAACTTAAAAACCTATGTTGATTTGTTATTTGTACAAACAGGTTTTATTTTATCATTTATTATAGTTTATCTGATTCTTCTCATGTTTCCCATCAGTGCCAGTATGTCCAATATGGCAAAAATCGAGGAGATGGAGCGTTTACTCAGAGAGGCCCGGGTTGAAAAGCAGAGGCTCCTCGAGCACAGGGTAATGTGCCCAAACTTACTGTGTATATGGACATGTGTGTTTGATGGTGGAAGATATTTACACTGTGCGGCCTGTGTAGGAGCATGAGCTGGAGATGCGCAGGCAGGCTCTGGAAGAGGAGCGAAGAAGAAGGGAGGAACTGGAGAAACGGCTGCAGGAGGAGACGAATAGGAGACAGAGACTTGTAGAGAGAGAGGTGAAGCTCAGGGAGAAACAAAGATCACAGGTATTGAGATCATTTTGGAAAAAGGGGTTCAGATCTGATGGGTTTTTTTCACCATCAGTTCCATGTAAAGATGTAACGTACAATGTTTGCTTCTGTTGTTTAATTTCAATGTTTCCATAGTCCCGGCTGTTGACCCGTTACCTCCCTGTAAGGAAAGATGACTTTGATCTTCACGGCCATATTGAGGCAGCTGGACACAACCCAGATGCCTGTTTCCATCTGGCCATCACTGATAAAACTTGCCGAGGCTTTCTGGTCAAAATGGGCGGCAAGATCAAGACGTGGAAGAAACGCTGGTTCGTCTTCGACCAGAATCGCAGGACGCTCACCTACTATGCGGGTGAGGAACTCTTCCTCTTGCTTACTGCAACAGCGATGTCACGTTTAGGTCATGCCAGAATACCGAGAAGAACAAGCTTTAATCATCATGTCCATAAACAGTCCTGTTTACATTCTCCACTGCAGATAAACACGAGACCAAGATGAAAGGAGTCATTTACTTCCAAGCCATAGAGGAGGTGTACTATGACCATTTAAAGAATGCTCACAAAGTAAGTCAGTTTATGTGCACCTACCTGTCTGCACATCGTCTACACATGCCACATTTTCTTTGAATATTGTTGACGTCTGTTCCTCCTCCCCCATTTGTCTTTCTCCCTCCCACACATGCACAACCTCACCCCTCTTGCTGTCTCCTCAAATGCATTCACTTCACGCCCCAAGAGCCCCAACCCCTCGCTGACCTTCAGTGTGAAGACCCACGACCGGGTGTACTACATGGTGGCTCCGTCGCCTGAGGCTATGCGTATCTGGATGGATGTTATGGTTACAGGTGCTGAAGGACACATGCATTTCATGGTGTAACTGATCCCAACAGATCGGGATCCACACCACTAGATTTCATTGGTAAACACTCACAGGAGAAGGTTTATTGAGGTCTGCGTGCAGCAATGTAAGAAACACGTTGTGTAGAGCTGAGATGGATGGATCAGGTCACCAAAAATGGACTTCTGTTTACATTAGTGGTATTTGTAGCCTATGACTCATGCTCAAAAGCATACTTTATATTCTAACCATGTATAACAGTTTAAAAAATGATATATAAGTTCCATAATTAAGCTATTTACTTATTTTTGTATTTCTTTATGTACCATGAGTGGCCGAAGCATCACTAAATCTTTAAGCTGTTACATTTATGAGACTCTGCTTGTCTCACACTCTCCATGCTATGTTTGGTAGTCAAAACTTCAGGGATCAGGGAAGCTTCTACTGATCAGAAACCCAACATCTGCTACACTTCTACACCATGTTACACACTGATGCTGCTTCTCTGTATTATATCTTTCTAACAGCTTTCTATAAACTGTAGCCTTCTGTAATGTACGTACATATTCAAACTGGAGTTGAAGTCATAGGTCCACCTCTGTTTCTTTTTCCTCTCTACTTTTGGTTGGACTCCACCTTTTCACTGTCTCTATATCTTAGTCAGCTGTATCAGTTGGTCACCAGCTCTTTGTGATCATCCACTCTGTCGGTGGTTGCAATAGTGCACATCATTTTTATTTCTATATTATCACTAATATCCAAAGAGACTGGTATGTGTGTGTGTATTATTTTGCATTTTTAGCTCAGGCATTTTGATTACTGCTGCCAGATTACCAGCATAAGCTGGTCTTGTCTGCTTATTTAAAGCAGGGCTGAATGTCCGTCATCAGTATTCCTTCAAACCTCTCTGTTTGCATTACTTTCATTCCGATGAGTCTTTATTTGGGCTTTTCTTGGCATTTGCAAAGGAGATGATTATAGGCACTTTTTACATTTTATTGTAATGAATTATTTGTAATTTCTGGCCAATATTCTACTCATAACAGTAGGGAATTTGCCCACATCACAATGGTACTGTATTTTATGCCTACCGCTGTGCAGCAAGCTCCCCCTTTCTGTAAAACAGGTATGATGAGGCCATGTTGTGCAGTGATATGTTCTGTCTCACCCACACAGTCCTTAGCATTTTGTTATGTCTTTTCACCAGCAGAGGTCCTCAGTGCTCAGTTATTGCACTGAAATGATGTAATGCCCCAGCTGGTCAGCCCATACTCAAATTAATGTGCAGTGTGGAATGCTTATACATCAAGCATGTGCATATATAAGCACGTTTATAGCTTAAGCTTAAGTAAAACATAAATTATTATGAACACAAAATAATTTCTTTAATTTTATTTGTCATGTGTTCAAAAAAATCCATATATTTGATCTGTGTATTCTTTGAGTAATCGCATCAGCCTGACTGTATTTGACAATGACTGTAACATAAAGGGACCAGCTGTTTGTTCACAGACTACAGATCAGTATTGCAGATGACTTTTTGCCTTTGCCGGATGCTTCTCAGTGAACAGGTCTGTCATGTTAGCATCACATCCACAAACACATCCACTGTATGAGACACGAGCCTTGAAACAAACTAATGGCTACATTTATATACATTTTTAATAAACTGAGTATTATATACATATTGTGTGTAAGCAATCATAATGTTAGTGGAAACTATGCTACAGGTTTTTATAACTGATGTTTTTCAATATAAATAAGAATAAATAATTTTGATTATGAATAATGAAATCTATGAAATGTTATATTCTTATCGTGTTTCACAGGCTGTAAAAACCATCATGTGGTTTTAGCAGAGTACTGAAAAGATTTTTTTAAAATCCCAGCATGACAAGATGAGGTGTTTTCCCATGGATATTTAGTGTCATAGCAGTATTTTTTAGCCTCCATCCTACTGGCAGGAGTGTAGGATTGTGAGTTTAGAAGTAAATTGTTAATGTATGTACATTATGTCTCAAAATTTACAATTTTTTTTTTTTTTAATAATAAACTGTTATAATTCAATAGTTGCACATCTAATTGTGTTTGAAGTAATAACTGATCTCATTAACATGTCTACTGTGTGCTCGTTAAAGCACTCTTGTTTTTAAACCCCCTCCTCCTGACGCCTGCAGCCGTTCATTGGTTGACCCAGTGGGGTTGGCATGGAAACACAGAATGAAGCATGCTAAATTAGGTCCTTAAGAGGCACACTATCTCTGCAGAGGCAGAAGCAGACAAAACCTATATAGAACATAGAAAGCCAGGGTGGCCTCAGCAGCACATTATGGATACTGTATAATACATTTGGGGCTACATAAGGGCTAGCTTTAATGACACACAAACAGCTTAGAAACAGATAAATCTGAGACAGATCAGGCAATATAGCTCAAATGTTTATTCTAACGGGTTCTCTTGTTGTACTTCACTCAAGGCTGTCGCTATCACTTACAGTATAAGCATGAACGCCACATTACTGGGAACATCATGTGAATGGATGTTGACAAAAGGCAGCATTCACTGAATGTTTATGTTTCTGTTTCCTCTTTAAAACCGCAGGAAACACACCAGCAGTTTTATGTAATGTAATTTATCACACTGTGGTGTGATCTGGGTCCTCATAACCAGCATGATCTCTGCTCTAACAGGCCTGGTTATAAAACTACATGCTGTTTAAACCCATTTTTAAACGTTTTGTTTCCAAATTGCAGGCGTTACTGAGAAGCAAACCTGTGTTGTGTCAGAGCCTCAGGGGGAAACTATTCTTTTCCCAGGGAGATAGTTTTACCCTCTGCACCTGATGTGCTGAAATCCTCGTGTTTTTCTCCGCCGAACGATGGTCCTCTCTTCTTAGCTTGCAGCCCCCGGCTTCTTAAAGTAAACAGAGGTCTTTTGTGTCATCTCTGCAATGCTTTATTTGTTAAAAAAAATGACCCTCTGTCCTTAACGTCTTATTCCTAACACCAGACTCCTGTTAACATTACCCCATGACTCAGATCAGCTTCCCATCCTTAACCTGAGGTTTTGGTCTCACTACTAGAAGCTGTTAGTTCCTTTTAAACATTTTTCCCCCCTGAATCTTCTGCCTTTATGCAATATTTAGATACTCTTTAAAGCCTTCAAATAATTATCTGCATTTTGTTCTGGTTCAAATCAAATGATCCACTCAGTCTGAGAGGCATTATTCAGTGAAAGCATCGGGTGTATTTGACACTAAGAATAGCAATGACACATTCCCTAACCCTTTTCCTGATAATAAGGTATGCATGCAAGCGTTTTCACTCGCGGCTGATTGGCCGGGCTCTGCTGACATTCATGCTTGCTATTCAGGTCAGTGAGCTTTGAGCATGGATGTTGTCGGAATCATGTTCCTTTGAGGACACTGAATCCCGGCTGTAGTAATATGCTGAGCCACTGTCAGTGAAAATCTAAAATGTTTGACATTCCTCTGATTTAGCTTTCACAGAGTTATGTCATTTTCTTCCACATAAGATTAACTCAAATGATGATGTATTCCCACTAAATCCTTATATGTGCTCACATTTCTAATCTGTTTGCAAACTGCCACAATATCAGAAACAGGATATGATTCACAACTTTAACAGATCTCATCTTGCTAAGTAGTCATATTGTTTTATTGATTAAATAGGAAACAGAACAACATAGATGAGACTATACACATAGATATTGTTCTCATCTGGGTATAAGTGGGGTAAGAATAAGGATGTGCCAGTGTACGAGCTGGAGATCTCATCTCAGTATGTTCTCTGTCTCACTCTAATGTCCACGGAGCCATTCATAATGGCTTCAGTCCACTGTCCAGTGGAAGGAGTATTTTTTTTGTTTGTTTTTTTTTGTCCTTCCTCAAAACCAGTCTGTCCCATAGTTCACAGTGAGATCAGATCACGTTACATATAAGCAGGCAGACACAGAGATGCCGTACAGTTCAACATCTTGTGCAAAAATTAATGGCACATTTTCTGCTACATACATCCAGAGATAGGTGTGGAATGTAAATTTGGTTGTTTTGCATTCATTTATAGAGCTCCTGATGTTCTTCTCCTGACATAAATAAAACCGTAAAGAGACTGGTTATTATCAAAGATACTTACTGGAAAGAAAGACAAAAAGATTTGACGGTGCCTACAAAACGTGGAAGTAACAAAAGTTAAAAGTACTGTAGAAAAGACTGAACAAATTCTGAAAGTCTGTAGGAAAAGCACCCTTAAAAAGGCACTCGCCCATGTTGTGTGTGTGACGGTGTTCCCAGAAGACCTTTAATCTTGCTTATCCTTAGTTACCTATGCTGCTGTGTGTTCAGGTGTGACCCTGAACCCTTTCCTGAGAGCATGTCCAGTTGGCTCAGCGCCATAGAGCCAGGCTTGTTGCTTTGGCTCCCTGTGGAGATGTTTTGTGCTTGAGTGCTGTCAGCCTCCTTGACTCTGTTATTGTTGCTTATGGTGTAGTGAAGCCAAGAGATGACAGAGGCAAGCCAAGAATTACAGTATAGAAATATGAATAAAAAAATGGTGGCCATGTTTTGGAAAAAAGTTGCAGTCAAAGCCATATTCTGTACTGTTAATTGATTCAGTCCGTTGTTTTATTTTCTTATCTGGGCGCTGCCACCTGCAGCTGCAGGTTTGTTACCAATCCTGCGGACAGGAACCTTGGACACGGGTATCTTGGTGCGAGGGGGTTCTTTAGCTTGAGGGATTTGGGAGGCAGTGTGAGACTGTGCGCCGTGCTTCACAGGGATCTTTGAGTCACGCGGTAAACTGGTGAGGGCTTTCAGCTGGGGAGGCTGCTGACTCTCCTCCTGGGTGCGTTTTGAGGTGGGCACAATAACCCCAACATCATTGATTTTATCTTTGCTCCCTTCATCATGTGAGTTGAAATGGAGCCTCTCTTCTTCTAGCACAGGTGTAGTTTGGTCCCTGCTTGCTTCATCATCAACGTGTTGACTTTCCCGGATAGGTAGCCTGCCTGCTCTGCCCCCTCCAACCACAGGTATTTTACTAAGTCCTGATGCCTTTACTTGTGGTATCTTCCTTTCTCTGGAGGGGCCCTGGTGGCTCAGTCCTGACTCATTATGTCGTTCATCCATTTTGGATGGCATTGTTTGGGCCCCTTGGTCACCCATGCTACTTCGAGTAGCCATTTGGCCGTGCACTGATGCTTGTCCATTTCCTCTCATTTCAGCAGAGGCTGAGGCCTCACCTGTCGAAGGTGCAGGAGTAGAAGGAAGAGAACTGACAGGGCAAGGGGCAAGGGCAGAGGTAGGTGCAAGAGGGGCTTTAGGTTGAGAAACTGGGATCTCAGCAAGAGCAGGAGGGTCAGTAGATACAGAAAATGGAATCTGAGCAGGGGCAGGAGGAGCTTTAGACTGAGAAACTTGAATCTGAGCAGGAGAGGGGGGAGCTTTTGACACAGAAACTGGGATCTGAGCAGGGGCAGAAGGAGCTTTAGATTGAGAAACTTGAATCTGAGCAGGAGAGGGGGGAGCTTTTGACACAGAAACTGGGATCTGAGCAGGGGCAGAAGGAGCTTTAGACTGAGAAACTTGAATCTGAGCAGGAGAGGGAGGAGCTTTTGACACAGAAACTGGGATCTGAGCAGGGGCAGAAGGAGCTTTAGATTGAAAATCTTGTACTTGAACAGGACCAGGCGGATCTTTAGATACAATAATCGGGGCTTTAGGCTGAGACACTGGGATCTCACCCAGAGCAAGAGGTGCTGGAGAAAGAACAGCATGACTGGGAGGGGTTGGCTTCGTTGTGGGAGCAGGCGGCATCTTATCTAAAGAGACTGGTGCAGGAGCAGGTTTAGTTGTAGGAGGAGTCTTATCTAAAGAATTTGACGATGGAGTTGGGACAGGTGCAGGGCTGGTTTGGGTTTTAGATGTGGCAGTCAGGGTGGACGAAGGACAAGGATGTGAAACAGTTACAAGGGAGGAAGGGGTCTGTTTTAAGTCCATTGGGCTAGGGGTTAGTATAGACTTGGAAGGGGCTACAGATTCCAAGTTTGTAGTCATTTTGGAGGGGATATCCAATGCAGAAGAGGAAGTCTTAGTTGTAACAGAACAAGCTGGTGATACTGTTACTGGGGCTTGAGATTCTCTTGCAGCTGAACTTTGGGAAGGTTTGTATGAAGAGAAGGTTTGCAGGTTCAAATTGTTATCTGGCTCCAATTTAGCAGGTGGAGGTTGGGTAAAAGCAACAGGGGTAGGAAGGCTATGGGTTATTGGAGGAGGTTTAGCTGGTGCAGGAGGTGGAGTAGCTACAGGACTAGGTTTGCTTACTAAAGGAATCTTTTGAGGAGGTGCTGCAATCTCTGAAGGCATTTTACTAACTGTAGAGGTAAGAGCTGGACTAACTGAGGGAGTCTTGACTGTAGTGACCAGGGTGTTCAGAGGAGCTGTGGTAGTAGCAAAGGTGGAGCTTGGTGTGGATTTAATTGTCATCAAAGGAGAAGGCTTCACTGTAGACGAAAAGCTTGTCATCATTACAGGAGTAGTTGAAGGTTTTGGAGGAGTTGATTGAATTTTAATGCTGGTAGAAGGCTCAGAGGCTGGAGTAGAGTCTGAGCTTAGTTTGACTGAGCGAGTAGTGAAAGTGGAAAAGTCTGAAGATGTCTTTGTTAGAGGAGTAAAGGATTTGGTTGAGCTTGTTGTAGGGATGGCTACAGGAGTAGCAGTAATGCTGACAAAGGTAGAAGTCAGCGGTAAAGAGATGGTAGGCTTGGAGAAGAGAGATGTGGATGATGGCATGACTTCAGTCACAGCAGCACTGATGCTATTGCTTGCTTTCCCCCACTCTGCCTCCACATCAGCCATGATGTCTCCACCCCCTGAGATTGAGTCAAAGGTCAGGAGAGAGGAGATGTCTGCCAGCAAGCAGCTCAGGCTGTTATCGCCGGGCACCAACGGTGGTTCAGAGGCGAGTAAAGGTGGCACATGCTCGTTAGTTTTACTCACATTGCCTGCTGTCACCAGGGGAGTTACAGTCTCTGATGGGGTCGTGGCTGTACTGTCCTGTGTTGTTAAGCTCGTGAGGGGCTCACCGCTCTCAGTCTCTGGGCTGTCCAGCGAGCGAGCCTGGGGTTTGGGGGTGAGGGTGAGGTCCTCTTTGATGATTTCCACACTGTTGGCACGGGACGACATGAGAAGTGGGCTCGGAGGTGCTTCCTCCTTGTCCTCCTTATCCTTTGATCGGAACTTAACATTGCCAAAGAGACCCTTCAGGCCACGACGTTGCCGACCGACTGGCTGCGACACGGTGTGGACTCGGCGGTCCCCTGCTCCTCTCCGACCACCCCTCAATAATGACAGGAAGCTGAGGGATTTGGCTGAGCTGGCTGAAGAAATGGAGGTGCGAGCATGGGAAGCAGCCAGAACGCCATCTTCGCCAAGCGTTTCCTCTGCCTGCTCCATCTCTCCTTGACTCACCTCCTGTCCCTTCTCTTTGTCTGGCTCGTGCTCCGATTCTGGTGCAGCGCTCTCTGATAATCCATCTTGGGTTTTGCTCCTGTTAACAGGTGACTTGTTGTTTCCATCTCCTTTACTTCGAATAGAAAAGATGTTACCTGGTTTGCGCTTGCCAAACAGCTTGAATCCTTTTCTGATTTTTCCACTCGACTGGGATTCACAAGGCGAGGGGTCCATGTTCTCCATTTGTACATCCATCTTCTCTCTGCTTCCCTCTTTCTCTGTATCCTCCAGTCACTTTCTACAGTTGCTATTCTCCAACCAGTGGTTGAAGCATTTATATCCAGACCTTATCTTTATCTCTGTTTTAGCCTTGCTTTACCTCAGTTGCTCTTGGTGCGTTTCTTTATCGGCTGTCTATCCCTCCCTCTCTCTCTCTTTCCTATCCAGCCCTTTCTCCTCTATTTCTCTCTTGAAAGCCCCTCCCCTTTGCCTCATTTTTTTTTTTTTGTCTGGGTGCTCTCTCCGGTTGCCATAGCAACTGAGGAGCTAAGCAGCTTTCGTCAGCAATGCAGAGCCAGAGGCTGTCATCAACCCACCATGAACGCGGCTCTCTCTTCCTCTCTCTCTTGCTATCTGTCTGATGACTGTTTACATAAACAGCAAAGACAAATGCCCCATTAATAGGGCCAAATTTTGAATTCTGGATGATCTGGCTTTGTATAAACATCTCATCCAGATTAATACAATGTACCTCTATATGCAGCCTAATCATCTTTTAATGGGACAGATTTGCTTTTATTCTAAATAAACTGGTTTTATTCACAGCTAGAGTGTTGCAGGAAACTACTGTAACACACCCCAGTTAAAAAAGGTATGAAATGTTATAAAATAACATTTTTATAAATGGCTATTACACTAAAGTGCAACAATTTATGATATTTAAATTTGGAGATAATTAGAATATTTATATATTTATACTTATATAGAACCTATATGCCTATTTGAGTATCATAGTGTTAATAGTAAAATGTTAGATGTCGTTTTAGGAAAATATGATGTCAAATGCTTCCTATAACTGACACAGTATTTGAGAAATTATTCGTCTTCACACTTTTGCGGGGACTGACACAAAAAAATATTGTTATGAATCTTATTTAACAAACTGATTATCTGTGAAGTTGCTGATGAGTTTAAAGCCAGGTCAGTCATGTGCATCATGTTAGCACAATCATCAAGTGTTATCAGTTTAATGCATTTTCTGCTTGATATTACGTTCAAGAATATGATTTTTCCTTTTAAAATAAGCAAGTGTTGAATCCAAAAATCTTGGATTTTGGATTGAATTTGATATGTAGCCGTTTGGTTTGTCCGAAGTGTTTTTTGTTTTTGTTTTTTTAGAAATTAGACTTTTTTATCAGGTAAATGAATGAAGGTTTGGGGTGGAACAAGTATGGCCTCTTGTGGTTGCTGAAGAAACAACACGTGGTAGAGTTTGGCTGCAGACGGCTGTAAAAATAAAGCTGCTGTCTCATCCACATGTATTCTTTCACCCAAATAAGTCTGAGTAAGTGGGTCAGCTATCTTTGAACAAATCTGGCTGTTTTTTCAGGCTATGTTAAGACACAGTATGAGGTTTAAGGGTACAGGCTCACACTGGTATGCAGTTGCACAAAGGAACAAAGAAATTGGTCTATTATTGCAGACAGCATTAATGATTGCTGCAGAGATGGATGGACATAGTTTCAAAAGAAAATGCTATCACTCAAATGTTTCCAATGTTTCTTTATTTTTTCAAACCAGTTCAGCTTCAAGGAATAGTTTGTTGTTATGAGAGTACATATTTGCTTTCTTGCAGATTGAGACTAAGATGAGAAGATTGATAGCACTCTTTTGTATGGTAAGTTCTGTACATGTATGTGCATAATTTATGAAAAGGTCCTGCACAAAACTCCCCTGTAAACCCACAATGTGTCATTTTAAAACTTTAACACATTTTTGCATAGACTAGACAAATGAGACGTGTTAATTAGTGAGCTTTAGAGGTGTTGGTAGGTGGGTTTTGTTACCTTTGGACAGAGCTAGGTTAGCTGTTTCCCTCGGTTTCCAGTGTTTATGAAAGCTACGAAAACTGGCAGTAAAAAAAACCATATAAACAATTCAACAGCCAATATCTCTTCCCAGAATCAATGTCCCATTTACTCTGGATACACCATACACCTCACTGTGTAAGCAGAAACCAACCCACCTATACAGAAGGATAGGGATATTAACAAATATCAATAATTGCTGTGTGAAACGTACAAAGAAATGTGATAGGTACCTAAATGGGGATGTTCTGTCCCCTTATTTTTTTTTATCAAATGAAAACATGTGATGATCTCTTAACTTAGAATATCTTATACATAATTAAAGAGCACCACTCTTTCACTATGTCATGTCATTTTTTAGACATCATGCTCCACGAGAGCAGGCTGCAGGTCAGCTTCGGCATTGTGGTCATTGTCCCTTGTCTCAGAGGGAAGTGCCTCATATGTACGACGGAACAAAAACCGATTGACCAGAGTGATGATGAACATCTCCATGATCATCATCTGCTGACTGAGCACTGCAGGACAAAGAGAGAGAGAGAAAGAAAATGAGTGTGTCAGATGGATTATTTCACTTCTCATGTAAGTAGTGCATGCGGGAAGATGCTTCTTACTGGATCCACGTGCTTGAGAAGAGAAAGGAGGGGCACAGGCGATGGTTCCATTCAAGGCCAGGATGTTGATAATTGATGTCTGAAGCTGACTCAATACAAGTACTAGCTAAAGAGAAAAGCAATACTTGGTCAGTGACAGTAGCCTATACATGCAGTTAAAGGAAGAGTGGATTATTTGAAGTGAGGTTGTATCAGGTGCTTATCCATAGTCAGTGTATTACCTCTAGTCTACTGTGATGCACTGACTTGATGTCACACCAGCTGGTAGTGCTTTTGTTTCTCGAAACAAAGTAGCTTGTTTTGTTATTTTTAATGTTAAAATATATTTATAGTTTCCCATGTTGGGTGAAGGAATGCAGGATAAACAGAAATCTCAGAATCTTGTTTGTTTTAGTATTGGTTGTGTTGACTCACTTGGTACATGGCATACTTGGGTACTATTTTGAGGCTGCGTAGAAAGCTGTTTGTGTTCATGAAGATGATGGCAACAGGCCAAAGGGAGATGATTGTGAGAACGCCGATGAATGGGTTAATCCAAATGGCTGTACCAGTGATCTCTAGCTGGAAGAGAAGCAAAGGAGTATTTAAGTCACTTTCATGTCATGTTCAGTTCATTTTCAACACAATCAGATATGTAAAGCAACAATTCAGATTACTTACATCTGAGAGATCAAAGTTGCCGTTTGTCCACAACACTATGGCGAGGACAGAGAGCACCGTCTTTAGGATTGCATACTGAAGAGCACCCAACTTTAGCCAGAATAGCAATCGCCTGAATCATCCCATCCAAAAACAACAAAAAAAAAAGATGCACATTAGAAATGCATACAGTCACAAGACAATGTACATTCAAAATATATACACACAGCAGGGCTGAATTAACTTAAAAAGCTTTATTTATGAGCAGCAAAGAACACAGACTTGAGTTATTTGAATAGAACTGAATACCCTGAGTGAATAAACAGATATAAATACCGTGACATGGGCACCCAGGGTAAACAGAGGCAACAGCAGCAGCAGGGTCCTGTATTGATCCTAAAGGTTTTACCAGAAAACCGCTGCAGAAAAGCATCGCTACCTCCAAACTCCTCGATCATCAGAACTAAGACCTTATACACTACGACTGCAAAGTAACTACAGAGAAAAAGAGAAAGAAGTCATTAAGATCTGTTTATAGAGAGCAGATATAAATGAGGATGAAGATGGAGTACTAAACTGTATTTTCATAGCCGGGGTGAATGACCCAGCAGTTAAACACATACTGTACTCTATGTACTGTACATAGAAAGCACATAAAATTTATCACTGTACATGGCAAAAACAACAAAGATTTCTTTTATTTTATTGCAGTCAAGCACGTTCCTTGTGTGTGTAATGATTCATGACTGTCGAGCAGTTTAACTACAGTGATCTTCAGCTAGTTCATACAAAGCTTTTAAGTTGTGATGGCTTTTTCTTTTGTTTAGTCTGTAGCTAGAAGGTAAGTAAAGCAAACTAAGATTTGGGATTATTTATCCTACAATGACAGCCTGGACAATTTTTTTGAGATAGATGTAATTACATAAAATTACATATATACATATAATAAAGGAAGATATGGATTTCTGTTATAATCTGGAAGCTGATATGCCAAACAAGATACTAGTTGATAATGAGTTCACTGCTGATTGGGATCTAGCTACTGGTTACAGCTATTAGATAACAGACATGAAGCAGACCCTGAACACTGTTAGTTTTGTTGTTTAAGGTAAAAAAAAAAAAAAGAAAGTTCAGAAACTGGAGTGTAATGCAGATGATTTTTGTTTTCATTTAACAAGCGCTCCCATCAGGCTTTCATCCTCTGGCCAAGATTTTTAGAAGTTAATTTGAGAGTTTTATCAAACTAAAATGACAATTTATCTCATTATCAGTTATGAATACCAATATCATATACAGCTTTTTAGAAATATCAATGAAAGAAACCCTGCTGACTAAATACTTTGCCCCGTGTACTAATTTTAAGTAGAGTTGAGAGAAAACGCACCAGTTAGATGTCATGTCCGTGAACATGACTGCCCTCGGGATCCACATCCCAAAACAAGACATGGTGGCAATGACCTGAAGCAGAAAAATACAACAGTGTGCAAAATCAGAGTATCAGCAGTACTAATGATTAATGTTCAATAGCATGGTTTGTTTGCTTTTAGAAATAGCAACATATTACAAAACAAATAACAAAACCACTCTAAATGCTTACTGGTGCTGCACCATTTATCCAAATGATGGTTGTCTTCTTGGGGTAGGGCAGTTTTTTATAAATATAGATGCATTGCTCCAGGTACAGCAGCAGGGAGATGCACGACATGAGGGTCAGCACGGAGTACAGACAAAAGTCAAACACATCCAGCTCTGATTTAAAACAGTAAGCGAGGGAGAGAGAATGGTTGGGATTATACATAGAACAGTACATATACGATGATATATGATATAATATATATATATAAAAAAAATTAAAAAATAGGGTAGCTTTTAAAAAAGTGAATTCTCATTAGAAGGTATTTTGGCACATTGCAGTTGTACTTGTTGCTCTTACTGTGGCATAAGCATATTTAATTCTTATGATACATCTATGACTGTATACTATTAAGGACTAGCAGATTATTTTACTTTGTGGGTCATTGTTACTATATTTTTGGAACAGAGGCAAATAAATGAGGAACAAACCAATACTATAGGGTACATTCAAGACTCTCAGATAGAGAGAGCTAAGTGAACTGTTCATGTCATTAGCTCAGACACATTGGAAGCATTATTAGCAGGATGTGGTAACATAGTTCACTTACGCCTGATCACATCAATAGCCAGCGGCGGCTCTTGTAAACAAGCTGGATGAATGGTGCTGTTGGGGGCTTCGTCCATTGCATGCAGATATTCCTCTTGAAAAATTGGATAAAAAAATAAAGTTTGAACACAAAAAATGTCCAGAAAATCTAAATTGATCCCAGCTTTCTCTCCCAGTAGAAATGACTTCAGTATAGTACCATACCAGTAGGTTGTGACTGTAAAATCAATCTGTCCTTTTACATCGCAGTGTCAGCAAGCTGATTCCAGCAGTAGATACAACAGCCAGTGTACTTTACCCTTTAGGTGTCTTTTAAGGAGGGAAGGTGGTATGACAAGTTAAAAGTTTAGACGTTTATGAGAGCAACTGCGGCTCATTCATTCACAGACTTCATTCACAGTCAGAGTTTTCACTTAAAGGGTTAGACCCAGTGAGTGTGTCAGGAGAGATGAACTTTGACAGGGTGTGTTGTTTCCTTCTCAGTAAATCTCAAAGGGTGTAAAAAGATAAAGGTATTTTCTTCAAGGTCAAGTTACGAGGAACATTTGCTTTCATTGCCTTTAGTACACATACAACACCTGTGTATTAAATTACATTATTTTCTCAACATTAGTTTGTCATAGTTTTGTGTCCCCCAGTTCTCTTTTCAGGATATGATGACTAAATTATGTAGGATTATTACAATAAACAGTATGACGCCAGTATCACTCTTGTGCAGGTTAATAAGGTGTCTACTATTTTTATTAATATTTTTACATTATGGTACTGATACTTTTACACAAGGAAAGGGTCTAAATACTTCTTCCAGTGCTGTTTATAAAAAATGGAATCAGAAGTTGAATTAAATTAAAGTTGTTGTTGAAAAAAAAATTAAAATTAACGTACAGGTAACTCATCAAATAAATAAATATAAAATGAAATGTTTAAAGTAGATCATTTTAAAATCCTGGATAATGCTTTACAAGGATAATTCTTACAAAGTTATAAAAGGCTCAGAGAATTCACGTTTTGTTTGTAAAGCTGAGTGTTCACACTTTGTTGACACACGCGACTTTATCTGTTGGGTTATTAATGGAGAGGTGATTGACACTGAGGTTATTCAACCTCTTCCCACCTAATCTGCTTATCTTGTTCCTTGGTTATATTGTTTCCATGCCAGACAAAAGGTCAGCAAGGGTCAATCACTCGTCTGAGCATGTCATTAGTGTCTTTAATGATCTTGAATGTGCATTCTTGTGTCACAACTATCTCTGTGAAATACGTGGCATCTGTATGTCACAACCGCTTACACTAGGCTTGACCCATTTCTCGTCACCTTGATGTCAAGCTGAGGGTTATATACTTGTGGCATTTATGATTGAAGTTGTAACTTTTTGGTTCGCTTTCAAAGAACTGTTGCCCCATCTTTATTGAAAACAGAGAGAGTACCGGGTTAACGCTTAGCATGAAGACCCCACCTATTGTGTGTTACGGGGCATTCATAGTGAATTATAATTCATTTATAATGCCTTATGACTACACTCATAAACACACATAATAATGCTTTCTGATGCACTAAATCAATAGACATAAAATACTATAGATTTGACTTTTTGGATGCTCACATTTCATTGCTGGGGCTACAGAAAGTGTCTATTTTCATGCATTTAAAATAATCTATGCTGCACCATAAGTGATTATTATGTAAAAAGCCAAATACCACCTATATGATATATTCAAAGTAAGAAAAAGACAAAATACGTCATGTCAAGCTTTGTTTTCACTGTGGGATGAAAGCAATGAGTTGCTGTGTTCTAACAAATCATTAACAATATAGCTGTAACTGTGATACCCAATACAACTCCCCTTCACACACAGGTATGCATAAACAGCTGGGGACAATTGTGCCTGGAGTCCCCCAAGACACGTAAGTACTCTTTTAGGTTGTGGACACACCAGACCACCACTGAGAGGCTCAGGAAGAGCTTCTGCCCTCAAACAACCAGGGTCCTAAATGCTGTTTTTGTTTTATTGCTGTTTTATTATTACTTGTTTATCAAGAATGTATAGTAGGAACTCACAGAAATACCTGTCATCTGTATTCGAGTTTAATTGAATTAATTCAGCACAGATTATTTTAAACGCATGAATATAGATCACACTTAGCACCAACAATGAAACAATATAATGAAGCATAGGAGTTGACTGCCACCTGGCTGCGTGAACTATCAACTACATCACCAACAGACAACAGTATGTGAGGCTTCATGACTGCGTGTTTGATGTATGGGGGCCCCACAGGGTACGGTGCTCTCTCCTTTTCTCTTCACCCTGTAGACATCAGTCAGACCCAACACTGACAGCTGTCACCTTCTGAAGTTCTCTGATGATACAGCCATCGTTGGACGTGTATTATCAGGAAATGAGCAGGAGTACAGGGGGGTCCAGGCTTCCACTGGTGTGGTCTGAGGTGTCTTCCCATATGGGAGCATACAAATACCTGGGTGTTCACCTCAACAACAAACTGGACTGGTCGGACACACAGATGTCCTGTACAAGAAGGGCCAAAGTCGTCTCCGCTTACTGAGGAGAATGAGATCCTTTGCAGTGTGCAGGACTCTGTTAAAAACCTTTTATGACACTGTGGTGACATCTGCATTATTCTATGCAGTCATCTGCTGGGGAGGGGGAAGCACGGAGAGGGACCGGTAAAGATTCAAAAAACTGGTCAAGAGGGCCAGCTCTGTCCCGGACTGCCCCCTAGACTTTATAGAGGATTTTATATCAAACACATTTGATTGGAATCTGCACAAATCTGTAGTTTAAACCGTTTATGATGAACATCTGAAAATGTGTGTAATTCATAAAGCGTTAAGGAGTTGTTTCACAGTCAGGTAAACATTTTTAATTTGTCTATTTTGTTACAAACAGTGCAACAGTGTTTAAGATGAAGAATCACACTTACATCACATTTACTGTTACACATCACCCAACAGCAGAACTTCCCACATTAGCAGCTCTAGCTGCTCATTTCAGTCAGTGAAGATAGTTATTAAACTACTGTGAGGTTTTATGAGTACATTCACATGTGCTTTCACTCAGCCAGTATCAGAACATCTACACATTATTATCATCTACTGATTACTCAGACAAACGTCACACTGTGCTGTGCTTGATTTCCACTAAAATGAATGTGACATGATGAAACAGGAGCACAGAAAGGACTACAGCCTACTCTTTAATCATTGGTTCATCTATCCGGTTTCAGGACACAGTGGATCAAACGTCACTGATCTTTCTGGCAATATTTTTAAATGGTTTTATTCTAGTTTTATTTTGCGCTGTTACTTTCCAGCTTTCAAATTAGGATCATCATCAAATTGGAAATAAACAACCCAGATTGAATCCTTGGCATTAACACTCAAGATTAATTGAAAAACAAACCCATACTGTAGCAAAGGATTGATCATGAAAGTGAAAACACTCTGTGGACTTCATGAAGAGAAGAAACAAGCTTTTTAAAAAGCAAAATAAACAAATTAAAACAAATAAGCCACTATAATAAAATCAATAAACACTGAAAGACAATGCAATTATAAAACCTTGAAAACAAATAAGTTACAAATATTTATAGTAAAATGAAAAATCTCATTGGTAATAACTTTGTATTAAATGCAATCTGGATTTGGTCCTCACATTTTAAGCTTAAATCAACTGTATGTTTAACCAGAGAGTACATTTATAATGTAAAAAATAAATATTAAAATTGTAAACACAAAGACTTTTAAATGTCATGTTAACAAAATGAAACCATTTGATAACTGACTACTGGTCTTAATAATTGCACTGAGTTTAAAACTGAGATATTGAACACAAACTGTTGACAGGCTTGAAATGTTGTGGAGTTATATTAATGTATGGCTCCCTCTGCTCTTCATCAAACATGATCAGACTTAGTTATTAAAGCTTGATTAATACTGACAAACAATAATTCTTTACATTTAGAATGTGATTAATCCATGTAGGTAAACATATGTAGACAATGAAGACATATATTGGCTCAAGGGTGAAAAAGCAGTCCCAGAGTTTTTTGAGATGAAATAATAACAAAATGTCTGAATGTCTTTGACTCAAGACAAAATGTAAATCACCTCTGTTTCAGACTGGTGCAGTCTATGAGGTCACCGTACAGTCTCTTTTGACATGATAACAGAATTGTTGCAGTACTATTTTAAAGCACACTAGATGAAGGATGAAGATGGAGGATGGCCCCTGTGGAGGTGCTGAAGCTCCTGGTTTAAGGCATCATAACTGATGAGATCGTTACTGGTGTACCTGCAGCAATAGCCAACAAAGTTCAAATGAACACAGGAGCAGGACAAACCAGCAAACAGTCTACAGTTTCAAGTCATGTCCACAAACCTGCTAAGGCTCACTCTCCATAGTCACTGAGACTATCTGGCCTCCGTCTGAAGGGAAACAAAAGAGATGTTTTAGGAAAATCATCACAAAAACATTTAACATACAAGTTGTGATGCAAAGTTAAACCAGAATTTCTGCCTTGCAGTTGTATGCCTCCACCAAACAGCCAAGTTAACATCCATGTGTGTCCAAAATCTAAATGTATGGAGTGAAACTTTGAAGGAATTTAATAAAAAGATATTGTATTTGTTCATGTACATATTCAACTTGGCAGCAGAAGGTTTATACAATCACCACGGTTCCAAACTGGGCACCCAAAATTAGGGTGCCTATTCAGAATCTGACAAAATGACCCATCCGAGTTATGGTGTTGAATATTGGAAATGTGTGTGGAACTCCTGAAGGAGTTATGGTCAAAAACACGTTTTGTGAGGTCACAGTGTCCTCGACCTTTGACCACCGAATACTAATCAGTTCATCCTCGAGTCCAAGTGCACGTTTGTGCCAAAGAGAAAATAAAAATAGATATCATGTTCACAAGAACAGGACATACAGACACCCTGAAATCATAATGCCTCCAGCCGCGGCCATTGCCAGTGTAGAGGCATAAGAATGTAAGCAAAGGGATCAACAACATACCTGTTTTTTCTTTGCTGTCGTCCGCTGTGTGTACAGGGTGGGCCTCTCCATCAGCAGGGCTTTGACTGAAGTCATATTAGAGATTAACACTCAGCAAACAAAACTGATATTTTAAACAACAATAAAAAAACAAACAGTATTCACCTTTTGCCATTTTGCTGGAGGATGCTGTTAGCTTGTTCAGGATCTATGTGCACCAATCTAGTATCAAAAGAATGTCCATCTCCTAGACTGATAGAATAGAGACAAAGATGGCATTAGTTAACATTGGATGAATTCAGGGTTAATTGTCTTATTTTCTCTACTCCTGATGCTATATTATAGTTATATAGTTAGTGAAGTTGTATAAAAGTTCATGGCAGACTCACGATGAGAAAACAGGAAATATCCAGTACTTTGCTTCCGATCCAAACACCTCGGCTACATTACGGCTAAAGCCGAGAGAAAACCCACTTTTGTCTGGACCATTTGTGAAGACAGGAGCCCTAAACGCCTCTGAAAACATAAAAATATGTATAGTCAGTGGTGACTTTAAAGGATACAAGTTGAATTAAATGGCACATTTATTTATAGCTACCTATAGTGGTCCTGTTCTTTCCCACAAGCCACAGATGATAGCTGAGAAGTGACAGGATGCTGATAAAAAACAGGGCCGCCACAAAAAACAGAAACAAGATGTGGAATTTGGCATGCGTGTCAGGCAGTTGTTTCTTCAGAGGGGAGAAAAAAAACAGAAATCTTGTCAATCATGGAAAAAGATATTTCTTCTCCTCATGTCAAATTATCTGTATCTGACAACTGACTGGAATGGACAGTTCAACTTTGCACCGTCTATTATTGTCTTAGTATTTCTTGCTGAGCACAGTATACTTCTTTACTGTTGGACCACATGAACAGGAGCCATTGTCTCATGCAAAGCAGCATGCTGAAGAGGATCACCTGATCTCATCACACACTTTGGAACCGCAGTGCCACGAAGATGCAGACTAGTGGCTGATCACATGCTTTATCATAGTCCAACTGCATCAAGAAATATTTTTTATATAGAAGTTTTAAAACAAAGCATGTACATAGTTTTTAAAACCAAAGCTGCTGATGGCTGACCTTTTGAATATGCAGATTTAAAATTACAAAAAAAAAAAAAAAAAAAAGAAAGGAAGGAAGTTGTGGGACTTACGGTCCAGAATTTGATGAAATACTTGATGACTGTAGCACAAATTACTACACAGTAGAGTGAGGCATAGGCCAAGAACAAGATAAAGTACTTGTAGTTTGAGAATCCAACACAGTTATTCACCCTGAAATAAAACACAACAGATAACATGAGGCAGAAAATGAAATATGCTTTTTCTCTCCAAATGTTATTTAAAATAAAAAAAACTTTTTAAAAAATCAGCTTAAATGTATAGTTGAAGAAAATCCTACCAGGGGCAGTGATGATCCATTTTCAGCACACACCTTTAAGAGTGAGAGTAAGGAAAACACACATCCTATTAATAAAATTTAGTACTGTAGATGTTTTCTTTGTACAGTTACTCAGAAGCACATAATAATAATTCATAGAGGTCAATATTTTAAAAAGTCAACGTGTTGTCATGTGTCATATATCAGCAGTTAACAACACATTTACATTTTTTCTTCACTTTCATTGACCAGAAGCTGCAGTCTATGTTTTCTTGCAGTCAGAAAAAACAAAATAATATATACATTATAACTATTTTTTTTTTTTATGTTTTCAAAGTCGCTGTGAGAATTTGTTTAAAACATGTAATTTGTGGAAAACAGTCTTAAATATAGGGTGAAAACACTCACATCTCACAGGTTGAGCAGTGATGGCAGCGGTCAGGTTTGATCAGCTGGCAGTGGTCGCAGTATCGGATAGCTTTTTATACAAAATGAAAGCAGAATTATTAAAATACTAGTGTATAACTATTGCCCCCTCACACACACTCACACAGTGCTCCTATATGAAAGACTGAGCACCATCACAGTGTGTGTCTCTGGTAGCTAGTCCTGCTCTTTTCAATGTTTAAACCACAAAATGACCATCTATCTAATTTATTATTAGGTCCATTTAATGAAGGGATTATTTTTAGAAAGTGTGCAAATGTCGCTATGAAACCAAGTAGATGAGGTCAGAATTGTTGATGAGCAGAGATGTGGCTTGTAGAGATAGCAAGGTGCACCTGAGTCCAATTAACCCTCTTGACAAATACAGTTCAGTAAACGCAGAGCAGAAGAGTACTTTGTGTGACAGTGTTGTACTTTTAGCCAAAAGGGGAAGAAGCGATGTAGCAATATGTTTAAGCAATTTCATTGTCATGAATGACAAACATGAGCTGCAACAACAACCTTTCTTTGTGTGCAAGAGGTGACAACAGTGAAACGGTTACCTAACAGAGTTTTCCCTGGTGGTGCGCTTTAAAGCAACTACTGAGTGTGAAAAATAATAAGGGGACCACGGTGACGGCCTCACCTCCGCCTGCCGTGCGCGTGTACACGGGTAAATTCCTCGCCACTTTCTTCAAGATCTCTTGTTGTGTCTCAGCTTGCTCCTCTCGCTCGTACAGCTCCTTCTCTGCACTCGGCAGACTGAACTGGCGGGAGGAGAAAAGACCAGAGTCGAAGAAAGTTAAACAAATGGATTTAAACATAAGAAATATTCATAGGAAAGCATGGAGTCTGACACCACACACACTCCTGACTTACTGCTTTTGAGGGTCCGGCTGGTTTAGACCCAATCGTTGTCCAGTAGGACCATATAAACATGGTGAGGAAAACATGAAAGACGACCAAATAGCTGACTGTTGAGAAAAAGTTTTATTTGCAGTTATATTTCTATGTATAAGCTTAAGTGTTATTAAATAACATGAGAGTAATTAGAGCATCACTTACTCCGTTCTGCATTATTTGGGATAGTATCTAGATAAGACAAAGAAAAAGAACATATTAGTGAGCAGTAACAAAAGTCCTGAATGCATTGCTATACATACCCCATCACACACACACAGACACACACACACACACACACACACACACACACACACACACACACCAACCCCTTTCTTGCACCATGCGGCAGCAGCCTGGCACGGCCAGCAGTGACCCACCCATGACAGAGAGCTTTGTTTAAGCAGCAAGGAGGTCCCTGTCCTGATCCTGACCACGGCCTCTGACTTACAGGCATAACTACAGTCCCTCTACATGCTGAGAATGGTATCATCAGTTCCAGGCTGAAACGTGGCACGCACATCTGATCAATATGTATCTGTTGAAAAAATACATTAAGACCATTGAGCTGAACTTCTTTCAGACCGGCTTCGGCTTGAATGATCACATTTGATCATGACATACATGTAGGAATTCACATCCTCTGCTGGGTGATGACTCTGTGTACAGTTGGAAAGCAGATTATTTCATAATCAGTCTCGTCTCTTTGTCTGATTCAATAATTCGTCTCCATGCTTTTGGACTTTAACATCTCTTATGAGCTCCTGTTGCATCAAATGACTTCAATTACAGCTTAATGACCACAGCAAGTATGCACAATGTTATTACAAATGTTTGGGTGAAAGTGATTTGTCAATTTATGAACATAAAGCACATAAAAATTCATGTCATGTCACGTTAACCTCTGCATCACAAAATTATATTTCCTCTTCCAATGTGACTAAAACAAAGTTAACGTTATACTGCATACTATGACATGCATGTCAATGTTTAAACAGTGTTGTAATATTATCCTGAGTTTAAACGCATCTAATCAGCTTCAGCCATATCAATGTAAGCAGACCGAGAAACGAGTCAACAGCAGCCGAATCCTTCTGAAAGTCAGAGTACTTACAGACACAGAGCTCCACGACATACGCGTAGTAAGACCAACCTACAACCAGGTTTATAAACAGCACAGGCACCCAGTTCAGAGCCCGTTTACACCACCTCAGTGCGTGAGAAGGCGCCATGTTTAATCCGTGCAAGACATTAGCTGCCGGCGACGTCACATCCAAGGGTTTTAAAACAAACGAGCCAAAGACTGTACCGGAGCGCAAACCACAGGCTCGCTGGAGCATGCGCACACAGGTTTTGTAGTTCTCAGGCAGGCCCGTATGTGATTTAAAGATTATTTTAGCGCTCGGTTGTTTTGAAGCAGACACGGTTTATTTTGTCTGGACTTTAATTGAAATGTCTGTGTGGAACTGTGTGTTGATATCATGTGTAAAGTTTTATATAAAGCATGATATTCATGTTTGCATTTGTTAGGTCTGTACTGCTTCCTCCTTCGTGTGGCTCATTGCAGTATTACAGTACTGTAACTCAAGTTTTACACATTCACTCCGCAACACGTCACTTGTTTATGTCGTGTGTGCAGGCTGTCACAAGCGTACACGTATCCAGGTGGATACACAGCGTTTGTCACAAATAGACACACCCCCAGCGCTCCAACCACCTGCACAACCGCAATGCCTGGTTGCAACTCACTGCAGCCAATCACAGAGTGGACAGCATGCGTGACGAGGTTTTCAGAGCGCCGTTTTAAAGCTAGGGGTACGGTCGAATAATCAACAAAAAAACAAACTCCCATGTCCTTTCCTAAACACTTTTCCTTGACATTGATGGATAACGTCATGAGACCAAGGAAAGATGTGAGGGAGAGTTCATGAGGACTTAGGAAAAGACATCCGCAGTGCTCAGAGAATACAACTGCTCTTGCTCTAGGCGACGTCATAATGCGACGGCGGATGTCATTGACGCGTCTCTGGTAAAACTACAAAGTTCAGGTGATGGACTACAAAACGCGCATCTAAGATATTTCTCCCCGTGCGCTCTTTATGCAGGATATATACACGTGGACAATTCGGAAATGATTTTATTATTGAGATCAGATTTGGAATAATAAAGGAATATTACCACCTGTCACAAACATGAAAAAATGTGTTTTCACAGTGAGAATGGTCGCTCACTCTCATCCTCATGTCCACTCATATATAAACATATTAGTAAGTTATGGCAAAAGATGGACGATTAATAATCAACAAAATAGCCTATTCAACTGTAACCTAAAAATATGTGGCGCTGGCCCCCACCATGTTGGCTGTCCTAACTCTTCCGCCTCTCAGCTGATCTAAAAATGGGCAAAGATGTGGATCATCAGTGGAACTGAGGGGGAATAAAGCCTGGGTGCTCCAAGAAGACACCTGTAACAGCACCTACCTTAAAATAATTTAAACGGGTGAGTTAAAAAATAATTCACAGTTGTCAGCACTGTTGTCATGAACGGGGAAATGAGCTATAGAGACCAAAACTGTTTTTTGTACCAGGCTGTAAACATGTTTATTTCTGCTGTGAAGTTGGACATTTTAACATGGGGGCTTGTGGATATTGAAATGTTCTGTAGCCAGCTTCAAGTGGCCGCAAGAGGCATTGCAGTTTTTGGCAGCCACAGAGGTTTCTGCTTGGCTGTAACGTAGGTTTTTGATTATAAGTAGTGTAATCATAACAAATAATGTGTCCTGTTATCCTGCCCTACTATGCGTATGTCCTCAGTAAGAGTAGAGTAACAAATGACAGGAGACAAAAGAAATCCAAGCAATATTTCAATGTTCTTTTCAGCAAAGAAACATCATGTACACTGTATGTTACACTTAAATAAACCAGTTTTTCTTTTTTATTTGTTCATTTTAATGAATAGCACCCCGAGATATGTTATGTATGAGATTAATGCCAGATTAATCAAAGTCTGTAAAGGCCAATAAATATGACCAAAACATGATGAAATTATTTTGCACTGTGTTTGGAGGAAGCTTTGCGAGGAGAGCGTGACTCTCTTTTAGGTGAGGATGGAGAGGAAGGAGGGGAGAGAGAAGAGGGGGAGGCAGAGGCGGAGGCGGAGGCAGAGGCAGGTGACGAGTCGGGAGAAACTGAACGTCTCCTGGTGGGACTGCTGCTGGGAGAGCCACGGGGTGAAGAGTAAGGTGACAGGGCCTGGAGCATACGGCCACTCCGCTCCTGGATCACATGCTGAACAAAGAGACGGAAGAGTTTTACTGTGTTGTCATGTTATGCTTACGATGGTTTCATAAAATATTTCTGATGAAATGTTATCATTTTATTTTGTTGAGTTGTGAGTTTATATCAAAGGCAGATTTTTTGGTGCACTAGGCAGAGTCCTGAGTGCACTGAAACTAAGGATGACATTTTTGATGCTGAAGAAAACCTCTAAACGTGATGATTATGAGGAGTGATGATGATGTTTTTTTAAGCAGATTTATGGATATGTCCCTGTACAGTGCACGTTGTGAGCATCCGGTCAGTTTCTATATTTTACTTGATTATGAGTTGAGTTATGACCATGAGGCATGGTGTATGAGGAGAGCACCAAGTTATTCTTTTTTCTTCTTTCTTCATAATGCATGAAAACGCATGAAAGTTCTTTGATTCAGCTATTTGAGCTTAAAGAAATACTTTTTTTCTATCCTCATGTCTATCTGAAACTGGAGTGAGCAGCTGGTTAGTTTAGTTTAGTGTGAAGATTAGAAACTGAGGGAAACGGCTACCTGGAAGTTGAAAAAAATCCTCCTAGTTCACAAATCAACATGTAGTATAAAAGTGTTGAGTCTCCACTGGTTATGTTAAAACACACAAAAATGATTTTCTACATATGAATCAAAATAATATAAATACACAACAAAACACTTTTATGGATTAATGTAAAAGTAAACATGCCCAGGCTCCTTCAGGTCCAAAAAGCTCCAGGAAGTTGCTAATGAATTCTCGCGACTTCTCCTCCCACTTGTGGATGAGGTCTTGACTCTTTTCCTCCACTCTGTAAACAAAGTGTTTGGACTTTTCCTCCACCGTACGGACGGTCTCTTTCATCTTGTCCACCTGGTTCTGGAGCCGGTATTTCTTGTCCTGTCAGTAAAATACAAATGAAGTGACCATCAGTATTTGGGATTTTTTTATGTTGTTTCAAAAATATTAATATTCTGTTTTTAAAAAAAAAAAAAATCAATTAAATATAATATCACAGACATTAATGAATCCAACGTTCAGTTCTCGAGCTGTGTAGCCTCTTTGCAGGTTGCGTCGAACATAGATGTCATAATCTCGGACAATACGAGTGATCAGATCCGATGTGGAGATGCCCTCTGTCCTCTGAGTGGCCACAAACATCCCTGACGTTAAAACATAAATGATTAATTCATGTGATATGAGAAATGACATAATTAAACATCATTATGATGAGTACTTTTATGAAGATTCATATCTTCACCTGCTTCTTTGATGTGTTTATAAACATCCTCTGATCCAGCAGAGGTGTATGGGATATCGTCATGGGCCACAAAGTCAATCTGTGAGCAAAATATTACAGTGTTCACACTGATGGAACACCAGGTATCTTTGCTGTCGTCACTGTATGACATTGTAAGAAGCTGTGTGACCTTTAACCTTATGTTTCTGAAGGAACTCTGTGGTAAGAGTCCAGGGAGCATCCCGCACCACCTCATCAACGTAGCGGCAGTGTCTCAGGGCATCATAGCGTTCATCCTCGGTCATCACTGTGTAGCCCTTAAACTTGTGGGTGAGTTCATCACTGCAGACTAGGGACATGGAGACAGAGAGGACCTGTTACAGGGACATTGTTTAGACTAAGCAAGAAGAGTTTATTTGAAATAACTAAACGCTGTAAGATTTTGGTCCTTTAAAGGCCATTTTGTTCAAAGATTAGGATTCATGTGCAGCTAATGAAGAACCAACTTTTTCAGTGTGTTTTACTGCAGGTTTTCATACCTCCTACTATAAGGTGTGTGTTGGGGAATACATTTTTGGCCTGCATCAGAGCTCGAGCGTGTCCCGAATGGAAAAGATCAAAGATTCCATCAGCGTAGACTCGCACCGGACGATGAGCTAGGATAAGAAATATGGAAACACCAACATAACATTATAACACCTCAATTTCTTTGTTTTGTTATAAAGATTTGCTGAAATACTTTTATTCTTGCTAATTCTTTTAACAAATGGAGTGACATACTCCAAAATCAGTCAAATAACTAGCAATAAAACAACGCTGTGATGATATTTAAATCACTTTTTACAGTTGATCATCAGCTGATACCAGCATACTTGAGTTAGCAATCCTCCCACTAGTCTTCCCTTATTTCTTGCTGCCACTAGCTGAGTCTGGTGACCTGACTAGCTGACCTGGTGTGCCCCTCCGCGCTTGGGCAATGGTCAGCTTTTCATGAGGGATGTCTGATTCATAACCAGTGGTCTTGGCAAAAGCAGCTGGCTCCCGCAGAGCCTGAATGCAGAGACAAGACAGAGAGACCAGAGGAGAAAAACACATGAGTTTGATCAAATGATGCATTTTTCCAATTCAGCTCATCCATCTTCTAAACCACGTATCCTGTTCATGCCGCAGCAACTTTCAGATTTACCTAACCTGCATAAATCCATGGGAGGAAAACAAACAGTGCAGGTACAGTAACAGAGTTATAGCAGAACTGAATGAACTGCTGGTATAAGCTTTAATTTAATATAATTATGATAAAATGTAGGTAAGCTTTGATAATATCTTCAAGATAGATGTGAAAAATCTCAGCACTTTAAAGTAATGAGCATCTCATTATGTCATGGACTTTGTCTTATGTGCAGATAAATAAACGCAGCTTTATCTCCTGTGTTGTAAGTTGTACTTTGAACTCTGAGTCTGCTCGAATGTCTGATGTTTCTTGTGCTGTGTTAAACTACAATATTGTATAATATCACAGAATTTTGTGAATGCTAATAATTTCAGTTTGCTACCACGTTTATAATTATACAATACAGTCAGTCATGATTTCTCACTTTACGCCATTGAGCAGGAACATACTTACAAGCCTTCGTATTTTTCCGAAATCAAGACATAAATGTTAGATATTCTTGCCCAGCATGTGTTAAATTCTGATACATTTACAGCAATAAAAAACGTATTACAACAGAAGTGCTTCAAGATAAAAGGCTGTAACTGAACACCGTGAGGATATGCTCACTATACACTTAAGGATAGTGATTTTTTTGTATGTGTATGAACCATTCGAAATTCTTTTGCTGATGCTGTCCGCAGCAGTGCTTTGCTCTACTACTGTTTGCTTGTCACAGCTGGGAGCGCTGACTCATAGGTAACACACTGACTTTGGATGAGTATCTCATACAACCCCTCTTTAAAAATCAGAACTATCCCTTTAAAACATGAGTCATGGTCACCTCATCGCCTCACCCAGCTAATCAGTTAACTCTCCACTCCCAGGCACAGGACAAATAGCCACACCAGTGAAGTTTCTAATCAAAACCTGTCACCTAAAAACACAATTTAAGTCTCTCAGATTGATACATTGCACACATAATGTCCAAAAGACAAAAGTTTGAGAAGAGAAGTGCAGAGTTTTCATATGATATGAAATATAGTGTAGTGAAGAATGACCGTGGTGGCCATGTGTCATGTTGACAGAAGAGGACTTACCCTGCGAGGACCTCCTTTTTGGCTTTGGGAGGCTGCCTGTTGTTGCTGATGGTTGCTGCCTCGACCTCGTCTCCTTCCAGCCATCGTGGATGTTCTGCTTGCTCGTCTCCTGCTCCTCTCAGCCGGCCAAACTACCGCACAGAGGGGATGTCTAAGCTTGTGTGTGTTTGTTAAGTGTACATCCCACCAACATGCCTGACCCTGATGACGGAAGAATGTAACGATCAAAGTTCAAGACAGCCTGGTAAATGTATTCAGAAATGTAGATTGCACTTGTTATCAGTGCTTGTGAGGACTTTCTGTTTCTTCGTGTACACGGACACTTATAGCAACAGGATGTTGCATGCAATGTTACAGTATTAGCAAAGTATCTACAAGTGAAAAATGCCTTTGTTTTAAAAGGTTTCACACAAGAATAGAGGCTGCTGATAGTGTAACATTTTATGCTGATGCAACCTAAATAGGATCATATATAAAGTGAGTATGTGCCGACCCACATTTACAATGGCAGCCTTTGGAACCAAACACAGAGGGACCATGTGTTCCAACATTTCACAAAGCTATTGCCCACAGCACCACCATGCTATTATGTAACAACTGTTGCCAATATAGTTTGGGTACAATGCTTTCTTTCTCACTTGCAGGGATTTTGGGTTTGATGATAAGATATCACATTGGGCTCCACCACGCTCCCAGGCCACACCAACCCTGCCCAGTTGCTGTAACCACACATCTAGAACCCGATCAACCCAAAGCTTCAAACAAGCTTTAAACAACTCTAACTTTGTAGTCCACTACTTGCTGTATGATATTATGCAGACATACAGTGTATGTAACATTCTGCTTAATGTAGTGGAATTTACTATTTGATGCAAAATACTTTCTACTCTACGCCACCTTTAGCACATTTACAGTCCAAATGTGGCTGTGATGGTACTTGATACTTGAAATGGTACTTGTATAAAAGTGTAACTCTTTTTTTATATTTCCATTTCTAATGTAGCTATAATCTTTCTGTTTTATTTTTATTTATGAGCTACTATAACAAGTACATTTAATATAAATTATGATTGTCATCTAACTTTAATACAGACTGAGTAACACAATGCTTCAAACTGTCTAGCATCCAATACAGACTATAGGCTGTTTTTGTTTCATGTAATGATCATTATGTATTTATTGGCAGTGTATATAACTGAGAAAAAAAGATGTAATCAGATTACTGATGCATTTAGTGAAAATGGGAACTATTATCATGACTACAATTTTAAAATAAATAACGTGCACATGCGCAGTGTGCACACATTACAAAACTTCACGAGTCTCACAACACCACTTCAGTCTCGAGTGAAACCATGGATAATCTCTTCACTGCTGCCCTTTCACTTTTCTCTCATGTCTGTCTTTTCTTTCACTTCGGAAGCTCTCTTAGGAAGCTAAGTCATTATGATTCTCTACCAGCACCCAGAACATTTAGGGTAGTCACAGACCCTTAAAACCTTAAGTCCTTGCCTACTTGTTCTTACATTTAGTTTTTGACACCACCTGCTACTTATATGCAGGTTGTTTACATTAACACACTAGCTGCAGGTTGACCAAACAATATGAATTATACACACAAGTACTGTCTAAAACATTTGCACAAAAGTTACCTGTAACTGTTATCCTCATCAGGGTCACGGTGGGGCTGGAGCCTACCCCAGCTGACTTTGGGCGAGAGGCAGGGTACACCATGGACAAGTCGCCAGCCTATCACAGGGCACATAGAGACAAACAACCATTCACACTCACATTCATACCAATTAACCTGTTAAGTGCATGTCTTTGGACTGTGGGTGGAAGCTGGAGTAGCAGGAGAGAACCCATGCAGACACCGGGAGAACATGCAAACTCCACACACCAGGACAGTGCTAACCACTGCACCACCGTGCCGATTATATTCAATGTTAAACATATGAACCACATGTCATAAAACACTTTGTTATAATATTTATGTAGAAATGTAAGAACTGTTAGACACCCTGTCAGTTCAAACTGAAATATCTTAAAAGTGACTAGACATTCATAGTCCCCAGATGATGAAGCTTATTGACTTTTCCTCTGGCACCACATGACATTTGTAACCTGACTGTGCCAGATGACCCTCACAGCCCAGATGGTTTGTAACACAGCTCCATCTGGGAAGTCTTCAATGGAAAAGGTTTGGGAAAGGGCAGGCATTTTCAAAAAAAATATAGACGAGGTGATTGGATGAATCAACTGTGTATCACCATCTATCATGGGCAGATTTTAACTAAAAATAAATCAAATCAATGAATGATATAACATAGTCAAACCTATCCTATCGAGTAAATTGAAAAGTTTATCACATTCTCCAAACAGGTTGTGCACATTATACTCTATACTAATGCATATAAAGTGTATTGTGGGTTGTTTAAAGAATTGGTTGTGCAACTTGCTCAACTCAAGGTGAGTTGCACCTCGCTGAGATTTAATTTTGGGGTGAAATATTCCTTTCTGCAAAACTGACATGATTTAAAAAAATAAATAAATAAAACTTTTACTGTATTTCTTGCATATGAATAAGAATGATTTCAACAACAGAAACTAGGTTGGTTGCGCAAATCCAAGTCAAGTTCAGTGGAAATGCAAGAAACAGACATAACCGGTTCAGGAGTGACTTCAGAGGAATGTTTCACCTGTGAACACAATGACCTGGGGCAAGGGGTGTGGTTATCTCTGTGAGAACATGAGGGGCGGGAGGATTGCTTTGGTATTCCTCCTCTCACTTCCTGAACGCTGCCTAAATATGTGGAGCTACAAACACAGGACAACCTGTAACATTCTGGACCTTTGACAAAGGAACTGACCAGGAAATAATATCCCACAGCAAAGGTACGACACTAAAAACAATGAAGACACAATATACTTTCTCACTGTTGTCAAATTTGTTAAGGTTAAACCTAAGGCAGACACTGAACAATAACATGAGAGATCTACTGTATCAGAAGAACTTAGTCGACCAGATTTCTGCAGATTTCAGTTTCACTTATAAACACAATGTCATTGGTTGAGATGAATCACAGTGGGTGGAGACAGAAATAGATTTTCAGTCTTCAGGTTAACCAAATGGCCACAACCATGACCAGTTTCAGTGGATAAGCAACTGACCTCTTTGCTGTGCTTCAGAACAGTGAGATTTTCATCACTGTTATTTACTGTTAGAGAAACTGAAGGGTTAGGACAGCTTCCTCCTTTTTTGTGTCAGCTGTGTTATGTATATATTATGTTTTTTGTCTGACTAATGTAGTTTTATGGTCTCACTATGATATGTGTCCTTATAGATTTTTCCTACGAGCTGGTGTAAAGTATGTTCCTGTGGCACTACTATCTGGCACTACCGCTGCTGATAACTGTTCAAATATACAAAGGTAAAAGCAGAAACATACGCTGAAATGTGAATATACTGTCTGTACACACACACACACACACACACACACACACACACACACACACACACACACACACACACACACACACACACACACACACACATACATACACACACAAACAAACAGTTTTGGTAGTAGGTAGAGCAAGTGTACTGAGAAAAAAAAGACAGTTGAGCAACAGTTGAGGAACGGAAATTTAAACAGCTTTTGCTGTGGTTACAAAGACAGTGGCACTATTGACAAGGCTCTCAGCTGATAGACTGTGTATGCTATGGAAATTTACATCTATGGTTTAATGTCACTGATAGCAGCTGATGACAGTTCTTAAATGTAAAGCTATAAATCTACCATCTAAGTAGAACATGAAGTTCACTGAGTGAAAATGCTTGTTCATTTGTGGCTGTTTTTTTTATTTGGTGATGAAAAAGATAGCAAGAGGGAAAACTCAATCTAGGTGTCACAGCCAGTTCAGATCGAAATCAACATCTTGTTGTAAACACAACCTCATTCTCTTCTTTAACTGTTAGTAGAAACAAAGATAAGTGTTTGTTTTTGAATGTCTTAACTATAATTCTCTTTTTTTTCTCAATTGTCAAGTAGTAGCAGTTTTTGTTGCCTAATGATCAGATTGTTTAATATTATCAAATGAAGTGACACATGGTGTGTGTCACTTCATTTGATAATATTAAACAATCTGAAGTTTGCTTGTGTCATTGTTATTGTCATTGTTTTCATACTTCCTGGTTGTCATAACCACAACTTCTGCTATTGTTAGACTTAATGTGTCACCGATTTACTTGACGTGAACTGTCGGCATTTTTTATATATTTTGGCAAGGTTTTTGGATGTCTCACTCCTAAATCTCATTTTTGCTACACTGTCTGCTTTGCAAGTCAAACTTATTCATGATTTGTCTTTCTAGTTGAAGACAGTTTCAACCTAATATTTGTAATATTCCCACACTGAGTCATACAGGAATTATGTCACTGATGATGGCAGAAATGTTGGATGATAAATATTTAAAGGTTTCTAAAGAACTTTCTTGAGCAATGCTGGTTAAAATCAAAATGGTCATGTCCTTTTTGTCATCCTCTACTAACCACACCTTTCTGTTCCTCCTTTTTTCCCCTCACCCTTACTCTCAGCTCAGGGATGTGATGAATTTACAGATCTAGATCTCAGTCATGCAATCATTGGAACCACCCTCAAAATTAGGTTGCTGCTGTACACCAGGGATAATGTCACCTGTGGTACCCTAATGTCCCACACCAACCTACACGCCCACCCCCAGTTTAACTTGTCCAGACCGACCACCTTCATTATTCATGGGTACCGGCCCACTGGATCCCCACCAATGTGGTTACAGAACATCACGGAGATGGTGCTGGCCAGGGAAGACGTTAATGTCATAGTAGTGGACTGGAACTATGGAGCTGCTAATGTGAATTATTTTAAGGCAGTGAAGAACACACACAAGACAGCTGCCAACCTCACTGCTTTCATTGAGAAGATGCAGGTAGGAGATGTATCCAACACCTCTCTGTGACCATCCCTGCTGTTTTTGGTTGTGTGTAACAATGTTAATGACTGATCTCTTCAGGAACACGGTGCATCTCTGAGCTCCATCCACATGATCGGAGTCAGCCTCGGTGCTCATATATCAGGCTTTGTAGGTGCCAACCTGAATGGGTCAATTGGAAGAATTACAGGTAAGAGTTTGGCAAGAATTCGGAACACTTTTATCGTCAGTAGCAGTAATTAGTCAATATAATCAATAATATATGATCAATAATAATATAATGATAACTCTGACACTCAAATAAACTTTTATCGCTAAAATGAAGTAACTAATAATACAGAGTTTGGCCAATGTGAGTGTATGAAGCATTTTGGTCATGGTTGAGGTGCAGTAACATATCACAGTTCAAGTTTTGACAAGGAGTCACTATTAGGAGTTAGGTGAATCCAAAAATGAATCAAAATATCTCTGTGTAAGAAAATTAATAAAAGATAATTAAGACAAAAAGTCAAAATCTTTCAAATAAGATGAACATTTCAGTCTGCCTAATAGTTTTTCTAGTTAATGTTGGGTTTGGGAATAAACTTGAAGCTCTGCTGATGATGATGGTGATGTTTGCAGCTCTGGATCCTGCTGGGCCACAGTTCACTGGAACTACTAAAGAAAACAGACTGGACCCCACAGATGCCCAGTTTGTGGATGTCCTGCACACGGACATGGACGGTCAGTAAAACTGAAATACTTTATGTACTCATTGACATTGTTTTAAGTTTGGGGAGGATTTGCGTGTGTAAAATTCTGTTATTGTCATGTGCTGACTATGTTTACAGCCCTGGGCTTCAGAGAACCTTTAGGTCACATTGATTTCTATGCTAATGGAGGAGCAGACCAACCTGGCTGCCCAAAGACCATCCTTTCTGGTAAGGTCTTTAAAATGATTCAAAAAATTAAGAAATACCACCATCAGATTGCTGGCTGTTTATCTTAGTGGATAAGAAGTGGAACTGTATGGTAACAGTCCCCTTTCTGTCTGACCCCTTTACAGGAGGAGCCTATTTTAAATGTGACCACCAGAGATCAGTGTTGCTCTACCTTGACTCTGTGAACCAAACTTGTGCTGAGAAGGCCTTCCCCTGCTCCTCTTACAAAGAGTTTCTGGATGGGAACTGTTTGAACTGCGACTCATTTGGTTCTGCTGGATGTCCTGTCTTTGGTTGGTACTTTAATTATCTCATAGTAATGAAGAACATACATTGCTTGAGTTTTCATTTCACACACTTTTGCCAAGCTGTTGGTCAGTTATGAAATTTCATTTTCATTTTCATTTTTACTTTATTTTTTAGTTTTCAAAAAAGAAAAAAAAGAAAAAAATCAAAAAGTGCAGTTAATGTGATGTTGTTGTTTCACTCAAATCCAGGTTATGGTATCACAAAGTGGAGAGATGTCCTGCTGAAACTCGGCCAAACAAAAACGTTCTTCACCACAAATTCAGTTTCTCCATTCTGCAGTAAGTAACAGAAAACTATCAGAGGCTGTTTGAGAAATAATTCAGTCTTGCGCTCACATGTTACATCATACTCTCTCACAAACACTACTATAGGCACGCACACATACTACTATAGTCACACACACTTCCTATCATACTCTCTCACAAACACTACTATAGTCACGCACACATACTACTATAGTCACGCACACTTCCTATCATACTCTCTCACAAACACTACTATAGTCACACACACTTACTATCATACTCTCTCACAAACACTACTATAGTGTTATACTATATACTATACTATATACTATACTACTATATGTGTGCGTGACTATAGTAGTGTTTGTGAGAGAGTATGATAGTAAGTGTGCGTGACTATAGTAGTATGCGTGCGTGACTATAGTAGTGTTTGTGAGAGAGTATGATAGTAAGTGTGCGTGACTATAGTAGTATGTGTGCGTGACTATAGTAGTGTTTGTGAGAGAGTATGATGTAACATGTGAGCGCAAGACTGAATTATTTCTCAAACGGCCTCTCATTGAAAACTACAAATCATAATCATATCATAACACACAGTGAGACCCCTTAATTCCAATGTGAATTGTAAATTCACTTTAATGTGGAATGTCCTCTCTCAGTGACAGGCTACATGGTGGATGTGGTCATATGGAATAAAGATGTGCGCTGGGGATACATTACTGTTAAACTTCATGGTGATGATGGTAAAGAAGCAGTGGCAACCATTGACCAGTAAGTCATTTATTTGTCATATTGCTCCATGACTTCTCTTTGTTCGTCTGTTATTCATCTCTCAGTAATGTGTGTTTCTTTTTCTTATCAGCAAAGCTTCGAAGTTTAAGAGCTATACAGAAACCAAGTTGTTTGCCCAGTTTGACAAAGACATTCAGTTGGTGAAAAAAGTCTCCTTTAAATTCTCCACTGGGAACGCGTTCAAGCCCAAATATAAGCTCCGTGTTCTCCGACTCCGTCTAACACATCTGGAGGACAAGAAGAGGTATGCAGACTCCCACAGTTTGATCTATTTGACTCATTGTTTTAGCTGTTTTCACTTTCCCAATAATATTGACTTCGTCCCTCACAGGCCTCTCTGTCGCTATGATGTCATTCTTGAGGAGAGCAAAGAGGTCACCTTCAGGCCCATCCCCTGTGAAGAATCCAACTTCTGAGACTAAATCAGATTTCACCACTCGTACTGGAAGAGATTCAGCTGGCTCTTCAGTTCCTCTAGTGGTTTACACTGCGACAACAGCATACTGGCAGCATTGTGATTATTTGTGATCTAAAAATAATATATTATGTTTATATGTGTTCTGTTTATATGAGAATCTAGTTTGTTTTTTTAAGAAAAGTTTTACATTTCACTTTAGGAAAATGTCACTTTTTATTGCTGCATATTGGAAATGAATTAATTGCAAACGACGTGATGATGAAGACATTTGAGATGAATGTCAGTAATGGAGGCTGGTGTTAAAAGAACAGTGGATGTTTATATTCTTCTTGTCTTCTCTCAGTTCTCTGAAAATGACACCAGTCATGTCAATTTTAGCTGAGGATGCAGTTTAGTAAGACTGCGAGAGAAGATATTCCAGACCAAACGTATTATTTTGTAGAATCACAAATGAATGATTTGAAACATAGATTTTTTTTACATAACTATATTTATTTGTGTGTGTATATATATATATATATATATATATATATATATATATATATATATATATATATATATATATATATATATATATATATATTAATCCTTATTATCAATAAAATCTGTCAAATCTATCAATAATGGGCAACATTTTTAATGAGTTTACAATCAACAATCGACAGCTTGGTCAGTTAAATACACCTGCACAAACAAACAATAGCTGAGCCCACATGGCTACAGGTTAATGGCTAAAGAAAAAATTAAATGAATCCAACAGTGATGATCTCCAAAACATATCTTAATAACATTCATAATAAATCAAACCTCAGAACCTCGAAACACTTTAGAAAACATTAGAAACCACCTCAGGATGCAACAGATGCCAGAGTTCATCTACAGAAATAAATAAAACAAACTAAATGTATAACATGGCCGCCCACTGGTCAACAGATAGTCCTCTCAGTGTAAGTCTAGGTGTGCTCCCACTGTGCCTCACCTTTGCACTTTCAGCAGTGACTCAGTCCACTTGGCCAGCACATATGGCAGTCCAACAAAAAAGTATACAAAGCGTGAGAAAAATCTAAAAATATAACTTGAGCATGAATGATTTATCAGAGATGTGTACAACTTGTCGAATTAGAATCTCTTGATGATGGTGAACGTCTCTACTGCACTCATTTATACATGTGCTTCTTCATACGTTGAATCTCCATCTGAAACAGAACAAGAGTCAAACCATCAGTCTAATATTCTTACCTTAAAGTCATTTGCTCAGTTTAAAAGCTCAGTTTAAAAACTGTTATATCATTATTTCAAATATTTTAATATTATTAAGAACAAAATAAAAATTCTGGTGCTACGTTGTAGATTGGTTTTCTACAGATTTCTTTCTTTGTGCCACACCTGTAAAGTCAAGCGAATCCTTTTCTCCTCATCGAGCTCATTCATCAGCAGTTTAATTTCTTTGCTGGAACACAAAATAATTGCCAAATTAGTGCAGCAAAAGACTCTCGTGATTTAAACTATAACAGAGGCAGTGAAGTAGGGATGTCACCCACTAGGTTGTACAAAAATGTTTAACAGAGAATACATTAACAAAGCCATACTTGTGCTGACTCTTTATTTGATCAAACTGGTCCCTCAGGTCTCTCAGCTCTGTCTGCAGTTGTTCCAGGTTCGGTCGAGCGTGTTTAGCTGGATCTCTGCTGTGCTGGGGGCCGTGGTCAGGGCCTGACGGCATTTTTGGGTGTAGCACGGCAGAGAGAGCCTTTGGTAGCAGATGGGAGAAGGACTGCGTGGGCACACTTTGGGGGACTGCTGCCTGTGGAGATCCAAAATGACTTGTCTGACAACACAACAAAAGTTTGAGATATTAATTTGAATTTGAAGCTTTTTCTTTCACACTTACGGGCATGGCGGACTCATTTTGACTTGTTTCCTGACAGTTTTCTTCAAGTGTTGAAGAATTGAGGTCCTCCTCCTGGTTTTCTTTTCTTTCCTCCTCCATCATGAGCGTTACCTGTAAGTTAAGTCTAGTTTGAGACATTTAAAGCGTACTTATCCATTGTAGGGATGAAAAAAAGTTTGTTGGTGTCTCCTAAGACACGTCGCATGTAGGTCAGTAAAATTCAGAAAATATAACTTTTATCTATCTCTTTTAACCTTTCAAGTAAGGAGTTTGAGTAGATATCTTTTGCTGCTCTACGTGTTTGTATGAGGCAGCTTAGACAAGTTAAATTTATCCCAAGGTCAGATGGGACACAAACAGATCCAACCACACACTCTTTTTCAAACAGTAGTAGTACACTTAATTCTATTATAAAGAACGCATACTTCCCAGAGTCTGAAGCATGAGCTACCTGCTCATTCAGCTTCTCCGCGATTGACACGATTGAATCAAACTCCTCGGTCTCTTTGAAAGAAATGGAGAATAAATAGTAGTAATGGTGGTATTTCGAATTACGTTGCGACAGACAACAGACGACAATAGTTGCAAGGCTTACCGGGGATGAGGACTGAGCTATAGCTGCCCATCACAACAGAAAGGCATACAAGTGAAAGACAGAAAAATCTGTCATCTACAAATGACAGATTGGAGCAAATTAGTGGAGGAGAAATAAACAAAAACAGGCTCAGTGCAGTCTCACATCATGCCATTAAGAAACTGAAAAAACAGTAATTATATGTTTAATTATTACCTGTGCCTGTCATAATTCAACAGCTATTTCAGCTTGTACTTTAGACTGAGATAATTCCTTATCAAAGCAAGGAACTAAACTCGGCTGGTACAGTAGAAGCAGCTGTCTCTCATGCCACAGCAGTGAACAAATGAGCAACACATGGTAGAACCAACACACAGAAAGGGTCACAGTGACAGATCATACAGCCAGAAGAAAACAGAATAAACCACAATAAACAACATTATTGTCAGTTACAGTCAAGGATCTGGTGCACACTCACCTTGTTTGGTCGGCGTCACTGGTGAGATACAGCAGCATCTGTGGTAACAGGACACCGTCCATTGTAACCCGGAGTATGTTGTGATGAAGAGCGATACTGTCTATGTTTAGCAGGGGCAAAGTGGAGCTCCACTCTGCTCACAAATATCACCGGGGCAGAGGCGTGGACGTCACAGACTGAAGGACGAGTGTCGTGTTTGCAAGAGCCAAACTGGAGTGCGGTTACACAAGAACTGATGTTCAAACTGGGCAGGAAAAAGGCTGATGATTTAGATTTATTGTGAAAACTCAGTAACAGTTTGGATCGAGTACTTAAAGTCTGTGTAAAGCCAATACATTAAATATGTTGGAAAATAGCTGGTGAAAACATGTGAAGAATTTGAACTATATATTACTGAAATGTGGAGTTGCAGGTTGGAGTTAGAGGTTAAACAGTTTTTCCACCAGTTTAGTCCAGGCAGACACAATGAGGCCAAAGTTAGTCATGTCATTTTCTGAACTCATCTGACACGTTTCAGTCACTTCAAATTATATAGTATTATTTAGCATTTGAGATCAGTTGTATAATGCCCTAATAATGTGATCAGTTTTTTTTTTCTTTCAATCTCAGCTCGAACTTAAGACATGACAGAAAGTCAAATTTACAAACTGGAGGTATGGCGTTTGAAAGAAATGGTATTCAGGAAATATGCTATTGAATCTTCGGAGAGGTTTTTGGAGTTTGACTGATATACACACGGGAGAAAAAAAAAAATGTGGCTGACATTGTGACCCACACATGATCTTTTCCTGAACCTAACCAAGCTGTGACTGAATTTAAATTGAAGTCAAGATTAACTTGGTTCCACACTCAAGTCTCCTGGGTCCAAGTCTAATCAAGGTGAATGTCTGACACCAGAAGGCAAAAAAGGTACAAAAAAAAAAAAAAAATCCTAGAAACGAGTATTCTTGATGAAATGGTTCTGTCCATTCTGACCAAATCTACAAGCCAATCAAAAACACATCACGAGAGCTTGTTAAGTCCAGTTTTATTTCAAGTCTCAAACAACAAACTAAACAGGATTATACAAGTAATAGCATCATTCAACAAGCAGCGGTTTCTAATCAAAATCCTCATGTGATAAGTCTTTACAAAAAAAATAGAGATATATTAAAGTAAACATTTCATGGACTTCAAATGAAATGCTGCGGCAACAAAGAAAAAAACAATTCAGTAAAACAAAGACTGCAGAGGTTACAAGCAGTGAACGTATCGTACACCAGGGGGAAAAAAAAAACAGGACAATATAAAGCAATGTCATGTTATGAATGTCCAAATATAAAAAGCACTGCAGTATTTCAAAAAGGTATGACTGAAACACTTGTAGTAGAGAACAAATTTAAGCAACAGCACTTTCACGATATATAGGCAGGATGGGACTGTAGTGAGAGAAGGAGTTTGTGCAGTACACCCAGCAGCAAACATCTGGAGATTTTTCAGTTTCTGTCTGCAGAATGCGAGTCCTGTGCTGAGATCAAGAGAACACAAAACAATAAATTATACATTGCTTTGTTGTGATAGTCATGATGAAGAAATTGCCATTCTGTTCCCTCACAGCCAAACCATGTGGATAACTTACCAGAGATCATCTCTAGCGTGGCTGGTTGGGTCCTCGATTGTATGGGGGACGCTGGCGCATCACTCTCATGGTGCGGTACTTGGACATGATGCTATGACTTTTTCTGAACACCGGTCTCTTTGGGAAGGGACGTGGCACTAAGCTCTCCTGATAAAACACAAGAAATACTAATATTAGTTATTGAGAAAGCAGAGACAATGATCCATTTAACATTTCAAAGGGGAACAAAGCCATCTCTGAAAAGGGTATGCATACCATGAGCGGTCTTCTAATGTTTCCAGACAAATCAGGGCCCATATTCCTTGGACCACCAGTGAACTTTGGTCTCTGTAAAACAATGGTGAAGTCTGAGTACAGAAAACATGCTTCCAAAACTAGCCAACTGACACAGCACAGATTTCAACTGATCATATGGCTCCAATTTTCGAGGGCAGTAAGTGAGTGTTGATCTTTCTGTCGCCAAAAAAAATACTATGTCACGACTCCTAAACCTCTGCTGACAGCTATGTCTTATTTACTGTATTTGCATTTGTATTTATATGAATTGCCAGACAGAAATGAACAAGCTCAGTCATGCAGTCTTTCTTGGGCTGTACGTTTCCCTCACCTGCATGGGTCCGGGTCCAGGTCCGGGTCTGGGACCTGGTCTTCTGAATGGCCTCCAAGGCCTGTGGTTGTCCTGCATCATATTATTAAATGGCCTGAAAAAAAACCAAAACAAACATAATAAAAGAAGATCAGAAACAGGACACGGTGCACAAAAATATCAAACTCTGCACTTCTAAAGATTAGAACCTTCTTTCTCAGACTTGTACCTGAACATCCTCTTATCCAAATAGTCCTGTTTTCGGTCTTCAGGTGATGATCTGGAGTCATTCGTCCTTGAGAGTCTGCTGTTTGCTGCAGTATCGTCATCTGAACAGTGTTCTACAAAAAGGAGGAGAAGAGGTAGCTAAAGCTTTAAAAATGTCTAAATGAACATTTTAAACATACAGAACAACAAAGCGATCTAAAATGATAGATACTGGCTCCTGGACTGCCATTACAATACAAGAGATGATCAAAAAAAAAAAAAAAAATCCACTTACCGGTCTTTGGTTTTGGGCTATAAGCTTTTGGAGATGAGTCATCCTTCGAGGAGGTGCTCGGCCCAGGTGGCCAGTGGGACAAAACCACCAGGTCACGTTTCTCTATGGGAGAAGATCTGCAGAAAGATGAGTGAGGGGAGAGTGTTAATCAGCATTCCTATCCAAACTTTATGTGAGGCTCGTCATGGCCTAGATACATTGACAACACATCATTTAAAATATCAGGGTTTAAAGAAATACATTTACCCAGTCAATGAAGCAATGCAATATAAAGCAGTATGAACAGCACTGTGTGGCAGGCAGACAAATGATCAGAAAGCTCACATATGGGTACTTACAAAAACCATGGAATGTCCATGCTTCTTTACTCCTATTTTGTACCCTGATTCAATCTGAGCTCTCTTCATCTACTCAGTAATTGTTAGACGGGCAAATCTTGGAGAGAACTTTAGATAGATATCGGTCTAGATCACATCACCAAATCTTCTATCATCCCTCTCTCAGAAGCACAGGTTTTGTTCTTCAGTTATCTTCAATCAATCATCCAAACAGTTTCACGAGGTGAACATCAGAGAGCAGATGGCGATTTGAATCTTGGAGACAGTAGTTCTGAAGTGAATGGCCTAACACGTCATGGTTGGTGATTATGTCAGCTTAACAGCTTCCATAGCTGAGCAGTAGTTTTGAGGGATGATCCAGTGTGTCTGTCTATGAACAAGTCCATGTTCCAAGGAAAGTTATTTCAAAGATTTGCAGCGTCCACAAGTGAGACTCTGATCTCCCAGGCAGAAATTTAATAAAGATGATCATCTGATTGGTTCAAACAGTCGAGGAGTTAGCACGGTGCTTCCTTTTCTTCTTTGTGTGGTAGTTTGAAGTTACAGTGGAATTAAGGAGAACCGATTGAGAACATCTTTTGTCCAGCACACGTCAATGGCTTCAGTGTTGACATGCACAGGTTTGGGTTAGACACTTTTGGTACCATGGACTTTGGTTGCATTAGCCTTTTAAAGCAACTACTGAATATTCTGATCTTCTCGGGTTGATGATACACATCTACATTTAGGTCACACATCAGATTAGATATCGGGATAACGGACCACAGCACATGCTGACCGGTGGGTCCAGTCAAAATGCATTCACGTGGATAATATTATGTTAGACTGCAAAGACCAAACTGATCTTGCTTCGGTCCCCAAGTAGTATCAAGTTGGAAGTCTGACCACTGATGAAATCTTTCACCTTGTTTTGTCTAGTTTAAATCCATTATCTATCTTGTTTCATTGTTGCGTCTTGTCCATTTCAGAGTTTGATGTCTTGTTTTCTCAGGCACTTCATACACTATCTTTTCCTGCCATATAAAATGGCACATTAGGGCATGTTTCAGTGTTGTTATGATTAAAATAGAGGTGGTCGTATTGCAGCTCTATGGTTGCAGATTTAACTCCTGTAGAAGTTGATGTTATCATCCTTGATGCATGTCTTTTGAGATAATTCTCCAGCTTTGAAATTCTTGATGTTTTAAGTCTGAATATGTTCTTGTGACCGATGTTTAGCAAAAAAAAAAAAAAAAAAAAAAAAAAAAAAATCCAGTGCTCAGATCCATTGTGTGAAGTGAAAGTAGCAGCAGTTCGACTCCTCTTTGTTCTGCTGAATGGGTATGCAGCACCATTTACACAGTTTCACACTTCAAGTGTCACAGAGTTGTATATTTGTTTTGATAATCCAATCTCTCTGGCATTAATGCGTTCACTTTGCAGTATGCAAGAACATGATTTCCACTTCCAGATTCCACTTCTGTGGATATGAATTGGGCATTATTCCAGGTCCGGTCTGATGAAAGCATGAAGATACAAATTCCTGAATATGGGGACTGGTGTGCTGTATTAGTCAAAAAAATTGCTTGGACTTTAACTTCTTTTAAATGTTGTTTAAAGTCTAACTACTTTAGAAAAAAAACAAAAAAACATTTTATTGGTAATTGAATGTGCCTAAACAATGGAGTCAGGAATAGCAAAAATAATTTATCAGTAAAAAAGTCGACTAACTCTGACGGTGGCTAGTAGTGTCCTCCAGCAGCAGAAATTCCTCTTCTTCGTTGTATGGTGTGTCAAAAATAGTCGTCGTCATCCATCTTGACAGTCATTACACTCACAGTAAAAACAAGTGTCACGGCAGAGTTTTGGAAATTCCACGAGCAAACATGCCACTTGACTTGTAACTTTGCTGCCTGCTGTTTTGGGTAGTGCTTTGAACAGTCACCATTCAACACTGGACGTTCATTTGATACATCGCTTTTCCCCAAGGATAGTGTATGCCGACATGTTGCCAACAATTTCATGCGGCAATTTCAGATTGGGTCATGGGAAGTGCAGTCCTCTTCATGTCCTCATTTTACTTATAGAGACACTTCATGTAACTTCAGCTTCAGTTTTCTATCAAGGATGATGGGGTCTTCACTACATGGTGCAGAGCACCGTCATAAGCTTTCAATGCCGAAAAAAAAACCGAGGAATTCTTCAACAGCACAGATCAACTATTTTTTCCCGTACTCATCAAGGGCGTTAAACATATTTCTCAGGTTTTAAAACAGTTTGCCTTGACTGATATTAGACTTAGATACGTTCTCTTCAGCCTGCTTCATAGGAAGACATTTTGAAACACTGGCAGCACGCAGACATGGACGGATTTGAAAACTTTTCATGAACTGAATCAGTGTTTTCACATTTAGCTCATCACGACATCTCCATTTTCCACAGCTGGCACCCCCTTCACAAAGAGACATTCTTTCTTGACCTCCTAATCATCATCATCATCAAGCCCCTGCGAACAGTTAGAAGGAAAATACCGTACCTGTGAGTGTTTAAGGACCGGCGAGACTCCACCTGTTCTTTGCTTGTATCAGAGTCTCTTGAAGACTTGCTGGTACTGCTTTCTTCTCTTGAGGGTGACTGTTCTGAACTCCTTGGTTCCAGCTTTTTCAGGGGAGCTGTATTTGACTGGAAGCGTTTCTTCCTGATAGCGAGAACAGAGCTGACATTTTCCCGTGATGCAGGGTCGCCCAGGCGAGGCCTGGGTTTTACAGATGGAGGTATTCTCAGTCTCATGAGAGACTCTGCTTGGATTTGTCCACTCCTCGCCTGGTAAGGTTTATCCCTAAAAGACAAAGGTTTACCACCAAATGGCCTGGGAATACTGAGCAGCTGGGGTCTCCCTCTCCTGGGGTGTTTTGGATTGCCAAGCTCCAGTGAATGGTCTGAGGAGGGCATGCTGATCTCGGATATCCTCCTCTTGTGGGGTCCTGCCACTTGCCTCTCCTGTGGGCTCCTGTGGTAGGAGGATGAAGGTGATGGGCCTCCTTTCCATGAGGGGGATCTGAAAGAGGGCAGGTGAAGGACATCTTGTGCCCTCTCTCTACTGTGGGATCTGCTGGCCTGCCTCTCTCCTGGGCCACGCTGCCGCCTGGAGTCTTGCTCAGATGACCACCTGCATATCCATCAAACAATAGAGAAATCATTACAATGATAGATCCATTGCCATGTTAAGTGGGAGGCGGAACTTTTAACTTTTATCTCAATGCGGCCCCTTCATAATGCCATGACAGAATGAAACAGGTAGGAGAAGTAAAGCAATTACAGATGTAACACTCCTCTCAATGGCAGGTGAAACCACATTTACATCAGACCCACATTAATCCCCTCTAACAAATAAGAGCTGGGGCAGAGTAGAGGTAATCATTACGACCCCTGTGACTGGGAGGACTGGGCCAGCTTCAGGCCTCCTCTTTAATAATTTTACCCAGCTGGGATTGCTGCTTCACTCCTGTACCTCTCTGGCATCGAGCCTCTCCCATGCATCTCTCTGGGGCTTCTCTGTGACCCAGAGGGTCCGTGTTCTCCATTTTGTGGATGAGAGAACGATCCAGCCTCATTCCAGCACTTCATGCCATGACCCGAGTGCTCATAGGGCCTTTCTCTGGGGTTGTAATTCCCTCGAGGTTCGCGACTCCGTTGCTCCTGATGCTGAAAACCTGGCTGCCTTTTATGGCCCCTGAAAGACCCCCGATAGGGTGGTGCTGAGCCTGGCCTCCTGTCAGCTGGGTGGTTGTGAAACTGTCTTGGGGAGGGTGACCTGTGACCTGAAGGGTGGCCATGGAAAGGGGGACCTCTGTGATTCTGGGATCCTTGTGCAGGACTGCGAGAAGATGACTGATGTTGGACATGGGGGGAGCGGTTTGGTCTAGATGGAGAAGACCTCCTCTGGCTGTGGTGTGGTTCCATTTTGGGAGGATATGATTGAAAGTTATCATGATTCGGGGACCTCCTATGATTGAAACGTGGCTCTCTCTGCTCTCCCATCAGGGGGACTCTTCTGACAATAGGGGGCCGTCCTCTACCTCTGGAGTCTCTCCAGTGAAAAGGGGCCTTTCCTGGGCAGTCGCCCTGTACATCTCTTCGATTCTTTGAGTTGGGGTTGTAATTGCCTTCATGTGGACCCATACCATGACCATGACCATCTCCATAAGGTCTAATGGAACACAAGAAAAAAACAGAAGTTGGTGGATTAGAACACATAATGGCCCTTTAATAATACCGTCAGTTTGACAGCTTAAAACATTTATTAGTACCAATAACAAAAGATTTAACAATCATGAACATAACACCAAAGTATGTGAGATATTACCTTGGCTTCAGACGTGGTGGTCCAAAATGGGGCCGGACCATCTTTAGAAGGATATGAATAATCTATGGACAAAATAAAAAAAAAAAAAAAAGATAGATGAGTTGCCTCTCCCTCCATATTTTACAGTGGGAACCACACATTGCTTCACTTCCTGTGTCTCACAAAGACATGACCAAAAAAGACAATAAAAAGATGAGATGTGTCTGCTACTTGAACTCTGAAGCATTTATATGGGCTCTAATCTGATGTGCTGTTAATTGTTGTTTTCTGACGCTGGTAACTAATGAACTTCTCCTCCTAACTCTTGCTCTTCATTTCATTTGGCCATCCTCTTGAAAGTTAGTGTTTGATGGTTTTATGACTGCATTTACAACACATTCAAAGTTGTTGATGACTGACTGACTGACCTTCATGTCTTAAAGTAATGATAGACTGATGTTTCTCTTTACTTAGTTGAGGGGTTCTTGTCATAATATGGATTACTACAGTAGTTGAATAGAGCCATTTATTTTCTGCCAACACTGCCGCTGAACAACAACTGATAGCCTCAAATGCATTCCACCAATCAACACACACATATATACACACACATATATACATACATACAACCCACCCCACACACACCTCCATGTGTGATTTCATAGTTTTATCTCTTCAGAGGAAAAAAAAAAAAAAAAAAAAAAAAGAGTAATTACTTTATTTACATAAATTCAGTTTTGTTTGTGATTTTGAGTTAGGAATGGTTCATATGTATGATTTATAATAAATAAATAATTAATTAATTAATTAAAATCAGAAGCAATGTGTGGACGACGTTGTCCTGTTCCTCAAACATGGGGCGTTTCTGTCCTCAATGTTGTGAATACCTGAGATCGAAACTACCACATCAGCATGAAAGCAGGTACTCGTTAGTATGTACAGTCCAGCACTCAAAGGACAAACGATAAAGAAAACACGTTCCCGCATGCTCACGCTACTTTATCAACTTCTCCTGGCGCATGTGACGACAGATTTATGTACTGGAGCCTGGCCGCAGATCCACAGTTATCACACGCAAGATAATTCAATAAACTGTGCGGCCTTGTTTTTATCGTATGCAGTATTGAAGCAGCTGAATTATAACCAAATAATATTACAGTACAAGGTATTATTTACATAGTAAGATAAAGGAGCTGGCTAAAGGTTGGACACGATCCTGGAGTCGTCACTAAATCCCGGAGGAGGATCGTGCTTCCATGTTTGGTATTAGCGGCTGGTTGGCTGAGAAAACGAAGAGGCTCGGTCATTAGATTCTTTCTGAGGGGAAAACAAACCCTACACTAGGCGGAAAGCATCGCACTGACGTAAAGACGTGAAGTAAAACAGCACTATGTTTCCGTCTCATTTATATTTAGACACACGGACGTGAAAATGCAAGTCGAGCTAGCGCTAACGCTTAGTTTGCTAAGGCCAGTTAGCTAGCCTGGATATTTTTCTGCTTTAAACACCTCTCAGAGAATGACAATCACAAAACATAATTCATGAATCATCAAAACAATGAAATAAATCACACAATCACGACGTAACGACGAATAACTGCAATTCAACGACTACTTACCAAAGACCGCCGTCGACGCCGTCAACAAGATGAGTGCGACACAGGCGAGCCGCTCTCTCTTACTCGTCTACTCACTCGTCGTCCGGCCCTCGCCCTTCAAGAGTTTGGCCACAGAGCAAAGAAATTGAAGCGCCACCTACTGCCCCGGAGGGTAATGTAATGAACTAAACTAAACTAAACGAAACGAAACTGAACTGAAATGAACTGAGCTGAAATGAAATGAAATGAAATAAAGTAAAGTAAAATAAAATAAATATATTTACGGAGGGTTAACCAATACATAAGGCAAGTAGGCAAGTAGATCACACTGAGCGAAGAAGGACTCAGCTGAGCCAGCCCTAGCTATAAGCTCTATCAAAAAGGAAAGTCTTAAAGGTCCAGCGTGTAAGATTTGGGGCCTCTATTTTCAGAATAAGGCAAACATGGAATATAATATTCATAACTATGTTTTGATGCATGTATAATCACCTGAAAATAAGAATCTTTTTATGTTTGTTACTTAAAAAATATCCTTTTATATCTACAGAGGGAGAGGGTCCCCTTTCATGGAGGCCGCCATGTTGAAACACCTTATTTATACAGTAGTCCAGAACAGACAAACTAAATACTGACTCTAAACAGGGTCTTTAAAGTGTTGTTTCTCCTTTACATTAGGAAGGTGAGGGTGATGTGAGGAGATTACAATGCAGTGATTGGACCGCTAAATGCAACTAAATTCTACACACTGTACCTTTAAGATATGATTCATATAGTCAGATGGTGTTACTGTTGCGCTTGTGAATTACACCAGACTCAGGATGAACATATTTCAAGAAAAAGCAGAATGGTTTTATTTTGAAAGATTAAAGGAAATGCTGATTGGAAATAGTGTGAAAAGGTATCAAGGGTGTTATTCTCTGATCTACAGTACTGAATACAAATATATTTTCATAGATCCCAAAGATTACAACATACACACATATACACAATGGTATTACACATAAAATATTTCTATTATTTTCTATAGGTTTACTAACTATTAAATTCCAGCCCAGTCCAGTTTGTTGTTGAAGTGAACACCCAGGTATTTGTATGCTCCCACCATCTCAATATTCAATCCCTCGATGTTCACTGGTGTGGTCTGAGGCGTCTTCCTTAGGTTAATCACCATCTCCTTTGTTGATAGTCCACGCAGCCAGGTGGTGGTCAACTCCAGCCACTTCTAGCTTTCACCTCAGCAGTGATGGCTGTATTGTGTTGAAAGCACCGGTTAAAAAAAAAACCCAAAAACATGACCCTCACAGTGCTTCCAATGTTTTCCAGGCACGAGAGGAATCTTCTTCTTCTTTCTCTTCTCTGTGCTTGGGGTTTTACAGCGACAGCAGCTGGCATCCTTTTAGTTGCATTACTGCCTTCCTCTGGTTTTTACTCATCCACTGTTTCCTACTCTATAACAAATCATACCACGTCTTTCTGTGTCATATTTCCTGCATGAGATGAACACATGCTCTACTACCCTTTTCTATTCACCTATTCTTAAGTGCTCATCATTACTTCTGTTGTTTCCATTATTTCTTTCCCTTCCTACTTTATTTTGTACTTCATCTAAGTGTCTTCCTTTTCTCTCTTACACTGGTTTATTATTTCCCTCCAAACTATTCTTTCCCCCTCAGATTTTGAAAGTTTAAAATTCATTTCCACATATGTTACAGAGGCTATTGTAAAAATAATCTAATGACATAAATAAGGTATATAGATAATATTACATAGAGAACTACAGCTAAACAATGCGTGTGTGTTTTGTTTCTTTGCACATCTCATTCCATATCTCTCCTTTCTTCACCTCACTCATCGTTGTGATCTTTCCCTCAGGTTAATAGATTAATGCAAACAAATTCAAACAAACAGACAGAAGTTTTACATTTTATTGTTTCAGGTAACGTTGTTATGACCATGCTAACCATGCACAATGTCTACAGTAATTACATAATTTAAAGAATTAAGCTGACTGCTCCGGGATATGGCTCTGAGCACACGTGAATTCAAAGTCATTTCTGTATACTCATTTGCTTTTCCTTTAAATCAATCACCTTTCCAAACTGTAGCATTTCAGTCAGCAGTGCTACAAAATATACAGCAAATCCTATATGGCTACATCACTTAAGTCAATTACAAAGGCCTCTGTCAGGCTACCTATTGTCTGAGGAAAACAAATCTAAATGACACTTTATGAGTGATATGACATTGTGTACACACTGCTGGCTTAATTGTTTGCAGCATGGTAGAGATGATGAGGTTCATTACCACGAGTCACAGGCAACAATCCAAGCCAAAGAAAAAGGATAAACATTCACTAAAACATACATGACACTAAAATCCAGTAATCGATCAGTCCCTCTTAAGACATTGCTACCCAAATTACATTTGTAAATGACAGAAAAATGCAATTATTAGTCATTTTATGAATTGCTCAAGAAGTTAAAGGAGACCAGCAGATAATTCCTACACAGCACCATAAGGTGCAGCATGATGGAGAAGGAGAAAACAGCATCTTTATAGCTACAATGGACACTTACAAATTGATTGTTAAGCAAACATTCTTGCACCAGTGCACTTCAGTCCTCAATAGCTAAAAATCCATTGATCGCAATCAATTTATGTTACTGAATGTCTAATAAATAAATTAATGCATCCACCCATCCAATGCAAACCTTTTACATACACAAGGCACACCTTCAGAAAACTTTTGCTCAGCTGTCAGTATTTTCAGAACACGTGGGAAATAAGCTTTTATCAATGCAGTTACTGTGCATTTACAATAGAGTCCAAGTTAGTCATTCACTCTAGTATCTAACACACATGTAGTAATGTACCATCATTTGAGCTGATGATGTTTTTAGATGTGCCGTAACATTCAGTTTGACAGCTTTGGAGTCATCCTCCTCACTCACATGCAGTTAGAAAGTCCCAGTTAGAGAATAAAGGAAATCATCTCAGTGCTATGAAATTATGAACAATCCCATGGTGAGACATTGCTGGGTTAGGAAGGGTGAAGGACTGCAGTGTGAGAGTCCTGCTGGACATTAGTTTGCCAGATAAATCCGTTAAATTCCAGCTAAATCATCATCAGCACATGCAAGAATAACACTGCCTAGAAAGGACAAGAAATACTAATTAAGTTATGCCTTTAAAGCAACGCTGATTTTTTAAAATTTAAATGCTTAAAAGGACATATGAGAAGGCAGAGGCACAAATGCAGTCATCAGTGCTCTGTGCAGACTTCATTACTTTAGTCATGGGATTAAACTGGGACCCAGTGAGGCATCTGTGCAGGGAAAATGAAAGATGCTTAACGTACATTAGCAATACTGTGTTTTTCCTACATTTTTGTAATGTTCAAAGCCCTGATATTTGTCTTTTTTTGTCAGCATTTCACATGTCCTTCTGTTCCTGACCCTCTTTCTCACACACACACGCACACACACGTCTTATAACAAGTAGATTAAACAAAATGACACATTTTCAGGGTCAGTTATGTATCATTAAATAGATTATATGAGATATTAGGTTTATATTGCAAGTCATGGTTTACAGTTTTTAAAGTCAGTCTCTATGGCTCTATTCCCATAAACATAGCAACACAAGGGCACATACTTAACATGTAACGTATATACAGTATGTATGTGTGTGTGTGTGACAGATAGAGGGAAGAGAGAGAAGGCAAGTGAGAAAGAGATTAACCGACTACTTAATGCTAAGTTTATTTGAAGACTGGGGTGACATCCCTATGAGTTTTGAGTCTGACATGGGACTGACAACACCCTCAATGAGGTTCTTGTTACAGTCACCGATGTTGCCTTCAGATGACTGTTTGGGATTGGTGATACTGCCTGTCAGGTCCATCAAATCTTCAAGTGCTCGGGTGTTACTTAGACTGCTGTACTGGACTTCGTTGACTGGTGAGAACTCTGGGATTGAAATCAGTTCCTCCTTTGAAGCTGGACTGAAACGTAATAAAAAGATAAAACAATTACTTCCAATATTAGGGGTCCAAAATATTTGGTGTCCATTAAGACCAAACCTGACCTGATCGACTCACCTGACCTCCATGGACTGCACTTCATCACAAGACCCTGAACCCTTCACATCTAGTGGCTCCAGCTTGATGATTGGTGGGGACAAGTGTTTCACCAGCACGGGTGTGACAGAGGCTTTAATAACCTCCACCTGGGTCCCTCCTTTAGCTTTCCCATCAGCTGTTGAGACACACTGTTTGCTTACCTCAGCATTTATATGAGTGCTAAGCGAGGCACTTCTCTTACCCTTCACTGCTCCATTCATCATACCACCACCACCACCACCACCACCCTCCTTTTGGATGACTTTGACATCAGCTGCTGGCTTTGTCGGCTCTTTATTTATTTGGTCTGCGGCTTTAATGTTTGTTCTTTGCTGCTTATTTACATTTATTTCCACCTCTTTCCCCTCAGCTCTGCCCTCCGTGGCCTTAGGTTGGCTGTCGCGCTCTTCGCTGACTGGCTTGGTGTCCGGTCTCTTGTCGGGAACATTGTGTACTGGTGTCACTTGATGAGTGTTGTTTTTAACTGCCAAATTCTTCTGTTTGTCCATCTGTGCTGCTGCTTCCTTCTTCGCCAGGGCACATTCCTTCGTGCTGTCCTGCACTGTGACCTGCTCTTGAACCACAAACTCAACCTTTTTGATTGTTTGCTCGTTCATCTGAGCATTAGTTAGAACAGTCTTTTCTTCACCTGTGGAGGATAAAGAAACACCAAAGTGGGCTTCACTTTATTTGGACTGTCCAGTTAATATGATTTAATTTGGGTTGACTTAACAGTGGATGTCATATATTACCAATACCAGTGATTACCAATATTGACAATACTGACATCTGTAAAATCGTTGAGAAGTAACCAGTGATGGAGGGCGTATTTAGGGTTTTTACTTACTGCAGTACTGCAATGTAAAAATACTTGTATAATGTCTTGCATTCAATATCTTAGTTAAGTAAAAATAGAAAAGTATTAGCATCAAAATGTACTTAAAGTACTCATTATGCAGAATATCCCATTTCAGAACCATACTGGATATTATATTACTTGATTAAAATTATCTATACATTACTGTGTTAATCACTTTAATGTTGTAGATGGTGTGGAGGAGGTGAATTTTAGTAGTTCTGTACTGCTGAGTAGCTTAACCTATAGTAACACCATTATAGTTTTACTATATAATTGTTAAAGTGAATGTACTCCACCACTGGAATGAACACCGTAGAGTTCCAATAAGGTGTAAGCTCACACTGTGCAGTACACTTAATCTTCCAAGGGCATTTTCAAGAACAACTAATTTTACAGTCAGCTCCCCGTGGCACTACGCTACAGTAAAATGTACTTTCTCAGCACCAAGAGGAAAGTCCTTTGCTGCTGCTCCATATTCCAGAAAATACTGCATAAGGGTCCATTCAGACACGATCTGGCCCTACGGTGAAAACGTGGGTTTTTCCATTCATTTGAATGGGGGCAGTGCGTTTTGGCTGCAGCAGGGCAGGCCACAGGGGTTGTCTGCCAAAAAAACGCTGTGGCCTGCAGCAGAGACTTTGAGCCAGATCCAACTTTAGGTAAAACGCAGCCAATGTCACGCTGACGAGCCTGAAATGTTTAAATGAAATTTAAATGAAATTAAATGTACAGTGCCAAACGGTGATATGAATAAGTTTCCTTTGGTTTGTGTCCAGTGGGTTGAAGGACATAGACAGTGAATGAGAGTGAGCAAGTGCCGGTCTGGATAAAGCCAATTAATCAGCAAAATAAGAAGTTATTTCCTGATTGTTTTACAGTGGTTACATAAAACCCACCAGCAGCGGCCACGCCTCACCTCCACACACCACCAGACAACCCTGTAGAGATTCGCCGCAGCGCAGGGGCTGTCCTTCCTGTCTGAATGTACCCAAACCACCACCAAATGGGTTTGAATGTTTGGCCCAAACCACATAAAACCTAACAGTAAGCAATTTTGCTTAGTCGGTTTAAGGGGTGTAGACATGGATATTAGCTGTTCATTCTTCTGAATAGCCAAAGCCAAAGCATCAAAATGATTAAATCATAAGAAAGCTGAAAAATATTGGTGTCTGTCTTATTTAGATCAGTCACACCAGCCAACTGATAAGAATGCAGACTGCTGCTGTGCATGCTCGAAGCTCATAAATGAATCGCATCATTAACCATACATGCCCTGTTTGCATTTTACAGCTGTGAGGCATACAGTAAGCAGGGGCAGCAAGCAAACTCAAGTATTCGCAGGGCGACTGAATAACACACTAACCTGGTGGCGAGACTGGTCTCGTCTCCATCTGCTCCTCCTTCTGATTCAATGCAGAACAGAGACGATCAAATCAATGATTGGGGGAATCAGGACACAAAACCAAAGTATCACCAACAATAGAATTTAATAAAGATAATTACAACAGAAAGTCAGAGTTTCCAATAATTTAACATTTGAAAAAAAAATACAAATCTTGATCACAAAGCCAAGCAGGTGCTAAAGGCAGCAGGACTCCTGTATGAGAACAGAGGGTTTCTCTTACAGTACCTTCAAATCAGCTTCACCCTTCCTAGTTCTCTTCATGATTTCTTCAATTCTCTGCAAAAGAATATATCAATATTAAATCATAATGTGCACATTATAGAGTTTGAAATAGTACAATATGCAGCATGCAATTAGTCTTTTTTTGAGTGGTTTTCTCTTTAACCTTTTTTCTTAGTTGCCTCTCTTCCTCTTCCAGTTGCGTCAGCAGCTCTCTGTCTTGCCGCTGACGCTCTGCATCCTCTTGAACCTGGACTTTGTTCTTTTCTTTCTAAAATTAATAAAAGAGAAATTGGTATCAAAACATATTTTACACAATATGGCAAAGATTCATCTGAAAAATTTACAAGAAATACAGCACCTACAGAGTATAATGACGTCTTACCTCTTTGTCCATCTGTGTTTGAAGCTCCTTCTCTTGTTCCTCGTTATTTCCTTTGTTTTCCTCGTGTTGTTTCAGCCTCTGAGGGTCTTCTTCATTTTGCCTCTTCTCCGTCACCTGTTGAACCTTTGTCTCCTGCTGTTGCTTGCTCGACTGCTTGTCCCTTTGTCTGATCATTGCATACGTATATTTATTAAACATATTTAAAGACTTAAACCCTACAGCTTATTTGATGCTGTCTTTAATTTAGAATTTATTTCATGAACTCACCCTTCTTCTTTCTCAAGCTCCCGTTTTTTATCTTCCAGTTCTTTCTGAGCTCGAGCCTGACGCCTACGCTCTGTCAGCAACCTGGTAGCGTCCTCTGCATTTATTGTGCCAGCTGCCACCTTCATCGCGGATGTGCATGGTGCTAATTCTGTCAAATACAGAGAAGGACTGGTAAAAGATCATCCAAGTGTACTAAAACTTAATTTAGCGCAAGGTTACAAACATTCCACTGTTGTTCATATAAAGTCATATAAACCTTTTTTCTTGTCTCCGTCCTGAGTGTTGTTCTGCATCTTCTTCTCTGAGGAATCTACTTTAGGATACATGTGGTCCTTCTTGTCTAGGGACTGATTTTTTTCAGAGGTGTTGCCTTTGAGATGCTTATCAGAAGTTTCACCTTTAGGTGATCTGCATTTACTGATTTCAATGTTGACCGCATTCTTCTTAGCTGGTGAAGATGGATACATGCAGTTGTTTTTGGTCATCTTTTTCACCGTGGTCTCCTCTTTGGATTCTTCGCAGTGTTTTTCCACCTTCTTGTCTTCAGCTTTCAGTACATCCGGACAATGTCTTGTAGGAGAGTAAGGGTACTGATGTGCATTGCTAGGAGACTGGCTGCGCATTTTAGATGCCAGCCTGCACACAGAAAAAGAGACATTAGCTTTAAGAATTAGGTGTTTTATGACAGGTAAGAAACTTAAAAGTAGTTGCTGTGCGAACAAGGTTATTCCAATGCAACGCCAAACAGATAATCTTACTTAGAGGTAGTAGGAGAAGCCAAATGCTTGGTGATATTAGCAGGGGATTTAGATCTTCTCACAGGGGATCCACAACCTGGAGATGCAGTTCTTCTGTCTCTGTGCAGATGCTGCTTCTGTAAGATATTGCAGCTTGTATAAATGAATGAATAATTGTTACAGATGTTGTGTAAGTATGTCAAGCGGCAGCATACGAGTACGTGCACGGTCTGACCTTGGGGGTGTTGGGAGTGGACTGAGAGCCTCCCTGAAGTCCAGCTCTGTTGTGATCTCCAGGGTTTAGCGAGTTGCAGAAAGGTGACCTGTGAGGGCTGCAGGGCTCTGCATGATGACAAACACGACGCTTATCAAATTAGATGGTGGCAAATAACAAGTGAGAGAGGGATAATGACACAGTGCTCAATGAAGGGCTTGACAGGACAGTGTGTGCTACACCCAACTGAAGCTTACAGACTCATTTTTGCAGCCAATCAGTTAGATGATACTCTACACTCTACAATTGCTGTACATGCTGCTGATATGATCGTCACAGTACTTGGTGTAGCTTCTTAGCCTCTCAGCCACTAGATAGCTACTTTATCCTCACTGAGGGGTGAGTTGTTGTCAAGTGTCCTCACTTGATTTGATAATTTTATACCACACACCAGGCACAGAGGAAGAGGGGGTAAAGATGAAACAATACAACATATAGCTGTTTTCATACTGTCTTCTCTTCACTACCCACGCTGCTGGGCTACCACTGGATGACAATGGTGATGTCTCAGATTCAGAGTTATCTCATTCTGGTGCCTTTCTTTTCAAAAAACGTTCAGTCCTAGTTTGTGTGCACAGATTAATTCAACCTCTCTTGTAAGATAAAATATACAACATAGTCATCCGTTGACCCTAACATTTACGTGATATGGGCGTGTGAGACAATCGATCTGCACTTTCATCATTATTTGTAGATATAATTCTTTTTAATGAATTGTACTGCGTCTGCAGTGTCTGAATATTTTTTGACAGCACCCTAACACATGACAGCATGGTGACTGTGAACAATAGTCCAGAACCCAACTCCCGAAATGTGTGTTCTTGCCACATGCAAAACAATAACAGCAAATGAAAATACATACAGAATATATTGTGCAAACACAATCACAAAAACAATGCCACTCAACATAGAACAACAACTAACACTAGAAACAGTCTTCTTACCATCTCTTGTTACTTCTCATCTGTCTCTTACCATCTCTAAAGACTACTGCCCTCCCAGTGGGATTCAGTGCCTGAATCTGTATCAATTGCAGTGCACATATTTCTTTTCCTGGTCCAAATCTATCTGCCCCAGGGTCATGAAGTCAAGCACCATGTAGCTGCTTTTATCTTCAAACTCTCACATGCATCCACAAAGGGTGAAAATAATCCCTGTCGTGTGTGTGTCCTGTGTCCTTTAGCCTGAGATATTAATCTGAGGAAACTAATGTCAACAAATCATTGTTGCTCTTTCTGAGATAATGATCACAGCTCTATCTGAGTCCCCTTCACACTTAGCAACTCATATCAATAACAACCATGCAGGTAAACGAAGTAAGGCTCAAAGTTTGCTTCTGTTAAAAGGCTTTTCTTCTCTGCTTTAATGTGGCTGTATTCACTGACTTTTTCTGGCATCTTCATTTATCTTTCAATTAAGATAAGATAATATGTTACAGTTAGTTGTTACAGCAGCTCACAATGCACAAGGTGGATAAGCAAAATACTATACTAAATAAAAAGATATACTGGAAATAAGAAAATTAAATAAAAATTATATACACCTTTTAAGTATATGAGTATGCGTGTTGGATTATTTCACAGAAATATTTGTGCTGTATACACACATAGTGTGTAACATAAGATGCACATATATACACATATATATAAATATGTAACAAGTGTTGCCACGCAAAGATGGCAGAAATTTCATAAGAATAAAGAAGTAGTAATTAAATTAAATACGGTGTAAATAAATAAATATAAGTGCACAGCATAGTGTAATTTAAATGAGAAGTACTGTATATAAGGGTATGAGTATAGAGTGATTTTGTAATGATGAAACACTGCCACATTATGTTATGAAATCCATGCGTGCACACAAAACTGATGGAGACGAGAAATGTACTAAAACACAAAAAAGAGGTCAGAACTGCTTTAACTGGCTGCCACCCACGCAGTGCCATCTTGAGATAAAACAGTTGTGGAGGGTTATATGAAGACAAAAGTTATATATACTAAATATATATAAAACACAACCATCATATAGGAATACTGGGCTGGGGGTAATAAATTGATCGAGGATTCGGTCTCTGAAATAACTGATGAATTTCCCTGCCTGGAAATTAGGTTAGGTCATAATGATATCATCAATATACGCTCCACATTGTCGGGCCTCCACACTGTCTCTAACTCGAAGATAAAAGCCACTGCAGCAGAGCACAAACACACCAAACACACCAAAGCCTAGAGTACACACAGAGAAGTACATTATATCACATTTGCAGACTAAGGGCATCACTAAAGGTTCAGCAACAGGGCAGCTTAACAAGCATGCATCACAGGAAGAAGACATTTGCTTTTAGTTTTAGTTGAAGTTTCAGCCTGGCCAAAAGCAAACAAAAAACTGTTAGATGAACAGGAGGGGGGTTACATTGGGGAGCTCGAGGGGGGGGGCTTAACTTTACCAGATTCGCTGACAGCAGGAAGGGGGGAGGAAATGCCATGGGAAAAGGTGGAGGCAGCAGAGAAAGGGAGTGGGGCATTCTCACTGTCACCTACAGGCAGCGGGCGGAGCAGAGCAGAGCAGAGCAGAGCAGAGCATTACGAACAGCAATTCCTCATCCACCTGTAGAGACCCAGAGTTATACCAGCAGGGATGTTGTGACCTAAACTGTTCTTTTTTTTTGATCTGATCTAAATCTAGATCAGATCTAAATCTAGATCAGATCTAGATTTAGATCGGAACATTTCTGGCTGTGATGACAGAAATGTGCAGATGATTTCTGTGTTATTTTCACATTATTTCAATTAACACAGACGTGCAGATGTGCAACTCTATCCTGTCTCTGCTCATGCGTACTTCAGCAGCCAGGCTCACGGCAATGATCAGATCAGGAGAAAAGCTCTCCTTTACACACACTCTGTCTCTCTCTCTCTCTCTCACACACACACACACACACAAACTTATAGCATACACACAAAGGCATACTCTGTCATGGTGTTTCACAGAAATACAGCAAGATGCAATCCTCAGCAACAAAGCACAATTCTATCAATATCCGCTTGCTTCTCACTTTCACTTTTATATTTAATCTTTTTGTCATCCATGCCTCTTGTATACACAAACAATCTCTATTTATATCTATATGTAGATAGATTTGTAACTATAAACTACAAGTCTCTACCTGGTCCTGCAGGGCAGCCTCTGCCCCAGCGTTTGGTCCTCTGCTCCAGCTGAAGGCTTCGCTCCAGAGAACGTTTCATCAGGGCCTCCAGCCGCTCCTGAACGCAACACAGCAGAGACAGCCTTTATTTGAACGCTGTCACTCATTTCTGGCTTTGTATATTTCTAATTCTTTTATACACTACCAAGAATACGTCACATGTTTATGTATATGAAGTTTATGTATCACTAGTTTTGTATCTTGCACACATGCAACAACGAATTAGAATAGTGCGTTCTTTGTTTAGACAGATCTTGATTGTAATTTCTTTTTATTAGCTCAGCTGACCCTCTCCTCCTCAAGCTGCTGCCTCCTCTTCTCCTCCACGGCAGCTCTGCGGAGATCTTCTTTCTGCCTCTGCTCCTCCAGCCGCCTCCAGCGTTCCTCCACTGTGCGTTCGTACTGTAGCCGAGCTCTGTGCTCCTTCTCTCTGATCAGCTGCTCCCTGGCCGCTGAAAGAGACAAGACCATTTCTGCTACAGCTTCCATGAAAGAAAAATTACTAGTTAATGGGCCGAAGTTTTGCTATCCACCTGGTCATGTAGAGTTCAGGATATATAGTACTGTCACAAAATCTGACATTATAACATGAAGTTGTATGTGTTGGTGGTGAATGTGAATGTCAGAAAAGAGAAATCCTTGTCAGCAGGAGCTGCAAGATTAACTGTGAGTGTTTGACCTACTTTTGTAGACTATTCCATGTTACTGTCACAGCCTCTGAAGTGACTTAGCTCATTACATCAACGGTCCAGTGAACTCAAAGTTAATCTTCTACTGGCTAGCAAAGCCTTTCCATAACCAATTTAACTGCAGAGAGACAAAAAAAAAAAAAAAAAAAAAAAAAAAATTCCCCGCAGGACATCACCTACCCAGGCTTCTCTCCCTCTCCTCACGTCTCTCTTTGGCTAATCGCATCCTGTCATCCGTTTTCATGTAGTTCTCCACAACTGAAATATGAGAAAAAACTGAGTGACAATGCAGACACATAAAAGCAGAGAGGAAAAGCAATTTAATAGAAAGTAAACAAAGCAAACACTGAGTCTTACTTTGTTTACCTGCATGGTTGTTTTTGACATAAGCTACTAGGTGTGTCCATTTATGTGTGGCTCCTTCTTGGATGGAGCTGTGATCATCATATCAGAAGGACAAAGAGCACACGCAGCTTTGTCTAAAGAGGAATGACATCAGCTCTCCAGTGCTGACCTGTAGTGCTGCTTTGTTACCAGCAGAGGGAAACATTTCCTCAGCTCTGTATTAAATGCGTTGTGTTGCAAAATACCATGTAGCCCCATGCCAAGGGCAAACTGCAGCACTATGCAGGAGAAGGGAGGAAACTGTCTTTGATTTAATAGTCACTCCACACTTGCTGAATGCATCTTTTGATTGTTGATGCTGAGCTTGGGTTGCTGTTGTAAGCAGCTTCTGCATTCACTGATAACAGCCCTAAAACACATTTTCCTAATATGCATAGGCCTACACACTATAATATGCATTCTATAATGTTTCTCTGGTAATTCTCCACAAATTCACATCGATGTGTTAGTCATTTTCATCCTGATAAAATGACTTGGAAGCAAAGTGTGAATTACATGCCAGAAACCAAAGATGATTACTTACTAGTTTTTCCATTTCTGGCCGGAGAGCCATGACCATTTGTAGGAGATCTCTTGTCAGGAAGTAGAGTGAAGGCTGGTGCTGCCATCTTTTCACCTAGCGCACAAAACAAATACAATAATGCACAGGTTAGCCTATTGATCTGAACAGCGAGCTCATATTCTCACATCAATATCTCAAATCACAATGGCTGCAAAAGGTGTGAGTGGAGAACTGTGCTAGTACACAGGCAAGAAACTATAGAGTCTCAGTGTTTGTGTGTGTAATATTAAGAGACAAATTGGAAGTTGGATAAGCACTCAAAATGTGATGCCTGATCATTGTGTTTGTATAGTTTGTTATAAGTTATAGCTGGTGAAAATTGGTGAAATATACTAATTAAATAAATAATTATTAGATAAACCTAGTGTGTAATATGGAGAGTTGATTATAGTAACTACAACTAAATCTCAAGTGGATGGATGCTTAAAAAAAACCCAATTTAATTCCACAAATTCAATTTGATCGATGTGTATTGTAAACTAAACTGCCAAACACAGTCGCTTCACTTGATCAAGTGAATTAGTCTCTTTTCAGTCAGGGCTTTTATTGTGTATACGTGATGTGATGGCTGGTGTCAGACAGGAGAGCTGCTGCCTGCACTTGTTCACTTGACTTTTACGCTCAACCAAACTAAACACATTGCCGTACTTGTAAAGTAACATGTTTAACTTGTGACATTTAGCACTTTCCATGCGAACATTTTATTGATTTCTTCAGTGGCCACAAGTGTAGTCTACCTCTAATGACCTGGGGTGTATTTACTTTAGACTTTATGGTTTTCAGGGCAATACCACTCACCACTGTGCAGGCATTATGGCTGAAAATATGTGTCAAAGCTTTAAAAAAAAAAAAAGGTCCCAAAGTTCCAGCATAACTAATGTCTCCAGTAGTCACCTTGCTTGGAGGTTTGGAGCAGTGAACTACTGTGACAAGTCTTTTTTCTTCAATATAGAGTCACTATTGACCTGTAGGGTGATTTCCCGTTACAGGGCGTGGAGCGCAAATAGAGTACAATACATCTTCATCATGCTGTAAACACCGACCCAGCCTTCAACCCATAAAGTCATCACATTTAATGCTGATATCATTTATACAGTGTGATCCATGGGCCAGTCAACCCAGTCCCCTCTCCACCCATCTGAAGCTCTTTATCTGAAGTGATTGGACCCGTATCACCCCTGTAATGCTGATGAGAAAATGTAAATCGCACAATGACAGAAGACAGAAACATTCAGCACATGTGCACAGTAAACCCTGGTGAGTCTATAGATCTGCATCAAGTGAAAACAACCAGCACAAACGCAACAATGAAGTGGGATCATCAGTGCACGGAGCAGTGAAAAATGTCAGTTGCGTCAGTCATGAGTCAGCTTGAAATCTCAAACAGAACAACAGAAGCCGACAGCGTGATGATAGCAGCCCAGAACAAACGTTACACCAAGCTTACCTGTTATAACGCTGGATGATGTGACTGTTTTCGCCATGATAGCCGTATGAACGCGCCGTGACACCGTAAACACACCGCAGTGATCCCGATGCAGCACAGGTATTATCCCTTTACCCTCCACAGCAGCAGAGGAGAAGCGCAGCCACAGCTGGCAAAAAAAAACAACAACCAGACACCAGTCAACTCGACTGCATGGAGGTCATCACGAAGGCAAAGGGAGGTGGTGGTCAGGACAGGAGGCTGTTGTGTGGATAGAGAGGAGAGGAGATGCTGAGAGAGGAGCGGTGATGGTGATGGTGGTGATGATGATGCGCGCACAATCGAGTTTCCTATCGATCGACCGCACAGTGCGTAGCAGCGTAAAGCCCCGTCCCGACAAACAGACTATTAACACATTACCGGTAGATGGAGATTTCCTTTGTGCACACAGTGCCACCGGATCCAAACCGCGCCTCACTTGTCTTTAATGCTGGTTTGGATGCAATGAAACAAAAGGGCAGCACGCACAATCAATGCGGAGTCAAATCTAGTTTGCACCAACCCTTTATTAATGCCACAGATATGAGGATACAATAAAATCAAATGAATGCTATACTTGTACACAAACTCAATGACTAGGTTCTGCTAAACAGCACAAATAAATCCTACATGTGATGGTGCAGTGGTGCAGAGTGCAACGGATGCTGAAAATTGTGTGTGAGTGATGATATTTACATATTTAAGGATCAACAACAGTGTGTAAACAGTCAGAATAAATAATTTATCATTTACAGGTTATTGCACAGGGAGTCTTCCCGACATAGTGTCTGGTTTTAACTGTTATTCACAGTGATGGCCTGTGGGAAGAACCTGTTCTTGTGTCTGTTTGTTTTGGTGTACAGCGTTCTGTAGCGCCTCCAAGTGGGGAGAAGTGTGATGGAGCTGCAGTGATGTTTCCTAACTGCACAAATCCTGAATGGAGGGCACCAATGATTTTTATTTATTTATTTATTTGTTTGCAGTCCTGATTGTCCAGACTATCCTTCAGGTGCACCAACACCAGTCTACCAAAGGACCACAGATGTCAGGGTGAGTTTAAAGCATGAGGGATCTTCACACAGCTCCAGTCATCTGTTGAGGATCTGAGTGAAGATGGGGGCACCCCCACATCTCTGACAACCAGCACCTTTGCCTTTTTGAGTGTTCCATTCACTTTATGAAGACAGTTTGCTGTCCATGCAGATTAAACAATCATCTGCTGTCTCAGGCAGCTTGCCTTTATGGAAATATCTGCAGTCTTTTCCTGATCCTTCGTTGTAACAATAAATGATCGCATTATAACAACATGTTAGGACAATAAATTATCACATTTTCACTGCTCACGTTTTAACAATATAAATGATCACACTAAAACCAATGACAGTAAAAAGAATGGACAGTGTATTTGTGACGTCACCCATTGGTTTTTGAAGCTCAAAGTTTGTGGTTCTGGCCGCCGCCATGTTGGCTCTCCTACCTCTTCTGCCTCCAGGCTAATCAACAAATCAGCAAAGGATCTTAAGGTGGGCCAAATGACGCCTGGGTGCTCAGGCAAACCATCTACTGTATAACGGCACCTACCTGACAATCAAAGCGCCCAAAATTATGCATAACTTTTAAGCCTTAAAATAATTTGAGTGAGTGAGCTAATAAAAAAAATCGTCCTTATTACGGTTGTCATGAATGGGAAAATTTGTTATACAGACCAATTCCTAATAACATAACATGAACTGAAGGGACACAGAATATAGTGTAACACCTATTACAGCTGAGCATATTTATGTTCATGTTCACCCGTTTTGGCTCAGCAAACATTGTTTTATTTTTTTCATATTTTTGTGGGACTTTCATTTGAACATGTTCAATAATACACATTTCAGTAATCTGTTACTGAAAGTTAAGCATTACATCTGTTTGATACCTCAGCTGCAAACATGGTTCCATCCATTATCCTCATTTGTCATTCTTCCTCATATTTTTATAAAGCATTTTTATTTCTACAGTCACTTTCTATTTTTATATAGTTTTTGTATAGATGTTTAGCACGGGTTAACTTCTTAACACAGTTATATATTTATTTTCTATGCAAATGTTTAATTCCCCTGCACATTTTTAACTCCTCTGCACATTTGTAATTCCTCTGTACATATTTATTCCTGTGCAAATGTTTAATTTTTCTGTACATATTTAAATTTAGATCTATCTCAGGTTCATTTTAACGTATGGATACTGTGTTATAGGTTAATTGTAATGTGTGTTCAATGTATGTTTGCATGCTGCTACTGGATGCTTGAATTTCCTTCGGGATCAATAAAGTATCCATCTATCTATCTATCTATCTATCTATTTATCTATCTATCTATCTATCTATGATTGGGATTGACAGTAGATATTATGTAGCACTACCCCTTCAAATCAAGTCTATTCTATGATGGGATAAATATAATAGCATCTGTGTGTTCATGCATTGCCAGTATAACACACAACCTGACCTATAAATGTAATTCTTTCATGGCCGGAGGAGAGGTAGTGGCAGCATACTGTCATAGGGCGGCAGCAGCAACGCGTGTGCTTCCGTTACTGACGCCAGTGGAGACGAAGAGCGGGCTGAGGGAACCGGAAGGACAGGGTCTAACTGAAGGACGGAACCGTGCTGTGCTGTGCTGTGCCGGGCTGTAAGTGAGCTAGCTCAGGAAAGATGCTGTCCAATATCTCTAATGTGGTGAGAGCTGGCGTCCAGAGAAATGTAAGTGCACTAATGTTAATGCATGCTCGGTGTTCGTCAAACACTGCGTTACGGTGTCGCTCTAAAACATGCAGCGTTCACACAGAAACTGACTGTCAGCGCTGTGCTGACCTTGTAAGGCCGAGCCATAGCTGTTTGAGCTAACACAGCTAAAGTTTTCACAGTTTATGACAGCTTCAGTGTTTTGACACATATACATGAGGTTTATATAGTTAACACTCACACTGTGGGTTCTGTCAGTTCATGTCTGCTCTGTTGGCTACACAAGCATTATGTCTGGCTGAATAGTAGCAACTTTAAGGCCAGGATAGCATGTTTATGTTTCTAAAAATCAGATAGTTTTGGTGTGAATGTTGAAGCTCAGGTGCTATTTTGGCTCTCCTATTGAAACATTTCAAATTGTATCAGAATTAAAAGCCTGTTTTATTTCTGTAGGGGTTGTTAGTTGTTGGTTTTTTTTTTTTCTTTTTGTGACTGCACCTCTGTAGACATTTAAAAAAAAAAATTAAAGGTGGTGCAGTGTGTAAGATTTGGGGCCTTTATTTTCAGAATAAGGCAGACATGAAATATCATATTCATAACCATGTTTTCATGCATGTATAATCACCTGAAAATAAAAAAAAATAAAAAAAACTTTCTATATTTGTTACTTGAAAAGTTTTCCTTTTATATCTACAGTGGGTGGGGGTCCTCTTTCATGGAGACCGCCATGTTGAAACACCGTGTTTCTACAGTAGCCCAGAACAGACAAACTAAATACTGACTCTTGACAGGTCTTTTCAAGTGTTGTTTCTCTTTTATACTAGGATAGTGAGGGTAATGTGAGGAGATTGCAATGTAGCGATTACACCACTAGATGCAACTAAATTCTACACACTGGACCTTTAAGACTTATCTTTTTAGCCTGGCTTTTACTTAAGGTCCCTCGCCATTCACTGCTGAGTTTCTAGGTCCTGATCATTCCTTGTTTTAGTTTTTATCTCCTGTGCCTATTTACTTTTAACATTTCTTTTATTGTTGCAGTTTTTAATCTTTGTTATTTTGGTTTTAATTTTTATGCAACTGTTCTTAAATTGTGCTTTTTTACCTTATAGGTTTTAATAGTGTTATGCTTTTTATTTTTGTTTTCATTTTTAGTTTTAGTCTTTATTCTGCTCTGTGAGGCACTTTGGGTGCATCTCTGCATGAAAGGTGCTATATAAATAAATAAAGATGAGTTGAGTTTTTAAACCTCCTTCTCTCCCATGGCAGGGAGCTGCAGCGGTCATGTCAGCGCGCACATATGCTGACTTCACAGCCCAGGCTTCGTTTGAAATAAAGGTAAGCTTCAACCACCGAGTTAGATTTTCTGCCAAGCTGATCGACGTGTGTATGTCATGTACAGTGTGCGTTATTGTGGGTATTTTCTTTCTTCCTAGAAATGTGACACCCACAAGCTGGATGAGGCCCCGGCCACTGAGGTGGTTATGACCCGTGAGGAGGGTCTGCAGTACTACCGCACCATGCAGACCATGAGGCGTATGGAGCTGAAGGCAGATCAGCTGTATAAGCAGAAGATCATCAGAGGATTCTGCCACTTGTATGATGGACAGGTGAAGTGCATTCAAATTCTACAGGAAGAATATCACTACTACTGATAGGAAAGCATAAAAAAAAGCTTGAAGACTTCATCTCAAGCTTGTTTGTTTTCTCCCTGTAGGAGGCCTGTGCAGTTGGTATTGAAGCAGCAATTAATTTGACAGACCACCTGATCACCGCGTACCGTGCTCACGGCTATACTTACACCAGAGGAGGGACCGTGAAGGAGATCATGGCTGAGCTCACTGGTGAGTCTAGTTGGTCATTTTCATTTTTTATTTCCAATCATTATAGATTTTTTAGTTTTTCTTTCACCTTAGCTTTCTAATCCTCACGTTTTTTTTAAATTTTTTTATTTACAGGCAGAAGAGGAGGTATTGCAAAAGGCAAAGGAGGCTCTATGCACATGTACTGTAAGAACTTCTATGGAGGAAATGGAATTGTCGGAGCTCAGGTATATCACCAAAGTCTGATAAACAGGATACAGTCTGCTATAATTTAAAACCTGGTAAATGAATCAGTCGGTTTTTTGTTGTGCTACGTGGTCTATGAATTCTTTTTAGTTGTTTTAGAAAGGCGTGATAGGGAGATTGGCACGTACTGTCACATGTTGTGGGTTTAGTGTTAACACAAATCTGCATAAGATAAGATGAATAGAACAGATAAGAAATGTGGATAAGAAAATTACTCTAAATAAATAAATAAGGGCGCCCTGGTGGCTGGTAGCATGAGCTCCCCACATACAAAAGGCTGAGTCCTTCCTGCAGCGAACCGTTTCTGACTCCGGCCTATGGTCCACGGACGTTTCCTTTCCTGTCTGTCTTCAGCTGTCCACTCTCACAAGTTGAAAGCCGGCCAGAGTTAGCAGCAAGTCCGAAGTGAGTTAATTCAGCCATGTTGCCGCGATGCTACACTCTCCATACTGCCTCTGTAGGCTGGTTAGCGCCGTCAGCCCCTCCATCTTATTAGGGAGAGATTTTTACATTCCCCAATAACAGACAGTACAAATGGCTTTTCCGCTCCTGCCGCTTAGATTCAGCTCTGCATCCCCGTCTCCCTCTCCTCACATTGGCAGGGATCACTGGTCTTTCCACAGAGAGTATGCTAGCTCTGCCTAGTGTTAACAGCTACAAGAGGCTTTGTTCAACCTCTTTGGAAAGATACAACCCTTTAGCTGACGAACCCAGTGAAAAATGTGTGATCTCTGCATCCACATGAGACTCTGTGCTCCATGAAGCTGCTTCTTGTCGTGTTATTTAAATGCGTTTTAAAATTTTGTACGTTAAGATTGATAGAATGTGACCTAAGGCATCTCTTACTTGTCCACAGGTTCCCCTTGGTGCTGGTGTGGCTCTAGCCTGCAAGTATATGGGCAACAATGAGCTGTGTGTCAGTCTCTATGGTGACGGTGCTGCCAACCAGGTATGGTACAGAAAACACTGAGGTTCAAATTCAGCTTTATTTTAATGACTGGATGGGATCAATAGCAACTTTGCTCGTTTGTTTTACATTTAATTTACAAGTTAGACCAGCAACATATCGTTGGATAACTTTAGTAGTCTGTTTCTCTACTTTTGTCTCATAGACATCCTGTGGCTGAGCTTTGTGTTCTGTGTGTATTTCACAGGGTCAGATTTTTGAAACGTACAACATGGCAGCACTTTGGAAGCTGCCCGCCATCTTTGTCTGCGAGAACAACAGGTACGGCATGGGAACGTCAGTGGAGCGAGCTGCTGCCAGCACAGACTACTACAAGAGAGGAGACTTCATTCCTGGTTTGCGGGTGCGGTTCTCATGTCCATTGTTACAGCCGTATTAAGCCGTTATTGTAGCAAAACTGTATTACTTCCACTGATGAGACTGTACATTCAAATTCATATACGCACATACGTTACTTGAACTGGGATATTGTTTTTGTGCCCAGGTGGATGGGATGGATGTTCTGTGTGTTCGGGAAGCAACCAGGTTTGCAGCTGAGCACTGCCGATCTGGGAAGGTGAGTTAAACACACTGAATTATATTAAACAGGAAATGTGGCTGTCATTTTCTCAGCTAAATTATATTGTGTATGTTTCAACAGGGCCCCATTCTCATGGAGCTGCAGACCTACCGCTATCATGGACACAGTATGAGTGATCCTGGCATCAGGTAAATCTTCATCCTGACCTTTTATTTGTTACAATTTTTATATATTCGCTGCATAAGTTTACTATACTTACTACGGATATTTACTATCTAACTAGCTTTTATAAATTGATTTATAAGTCATTTTATTTCTGAATTAATAACCTCATGTTCACATATTATCCTCCTCATCCTCTGATGCTGCAGTCCCACAGTAGTCTTCATGCACTCTGCTTCCTGCTGTAGTGGCTTTACAACACCCTGACCACAGTTTATGCATTGACTAAATACAGACACTAACATGGCTGTCAGCTTCATCAGATGCATCCCCGGCTTAAACAATAAAGGAGAGATTTCTCAGGGCTCTGATGAGAAATGTAAACGCATCACAAATCATAGAGAAGTTACTTAAACTTAGTTCCTTTGATTGGTTTCGCACAAATCAATCTCCTCCACGTTAATAGTGAAATGGTGTAGAACTGGTGATCTAAATGTTCAAATCCATAAGAAAAACAAATGATTAGTGAATCCCTGCTATATCCCTGCACCAATCTCTCCCCTTTTTAGCTACCGTACACGTGAAGAGATCCAGGAGGTCCGCGGTAAGAGTGACCCCATCTCCTTGCTGAAGGATCGCATGCTCAGCAACAACATGGCCAGTGTGGAGGAGCTCAAGGTATTTTCACTTTGTGAAATGAGAGAATGCTGTAGTTGTTACACATTTCTGTAGCTTCCTAGAATTGTTCAAATATATTGTTTTTAATTGAGAATTAGTATTTACAAACTGCTGTGAGTTCTTTTGGACGCTGTTCTGCAGATGAACTCTTTGTGATTCACGGAACCAAAGTTTGTTCCAGAAGATTTGGCTGATGTCTCCTCCCAGACAGTTATGAAATAAATCAATGTACATGCAATTAAGTGATATCCCCACAGTTGTGGTCTTGACTGGTCTTCAGAGTCCTCTTTGTCTGAGACTGACGCCGAAGCCTTTAAAAAGTAGTTTTGAGCCTGGACTCAGGGCCAAGACCGATTTTGAATACCACAACAGTATTTCTTAAAGAGAGATTGTTCATTTGAATGATTTCTAATGTAAATATAATGTAAAACATGAAGGTGGAGAAACATTTTACTGTGATGACTCTCGTAATGAAGCATTTGGGGTAGCATTGGGGTGAGTTCCTTCCTGATGAATGTGACCAGAGATGAAGAGCAGTAAATAAAGGACATAAAAAGTACCAGGGTGCAGTACAGAGCAAAATCAATAGAACTGTATATACAGTACATACAGAACATAGCAGACAAAGGCGTCTGTCACAAAGGTGCATCTTGCATTGTTTGTATTTTCTAAAGTTTCCTCTTCACTATTTGTGCTGTGATGAGTTGAGCTGGGCTCTCAACACGCACACTTATACTTTTTGTGACCTGTGTTGCAGGAGATTGATGTCGAGGTGAGGAAAGAAATCGAAGATGCTGCTCAGTTTGCCACCACAGATCCTGAACCCCAACTGGAGGAATTGTGCAACCACATCTTTTACAACAATCCACCCCTGGAGGTGCGCGGCACAAACCCGTGGACCAAGCTGAAGTCTGTTAGCTAAACATTTTTCATCGCCTCATCCACCCTATTATTATATATTAACCCTCCCTGCCCCCTCACATGCACACACACATCAAATGTACCATAAACTGGTGCCTCAGACTCAAGAAGAATCAACAAGTAAATTTATTTCTGTACATTGGAACAGCAGGGACCGTATTCACAAAGATGTTCTGAGAATAAAAGTAACAAAATTTACAAGAACACTAAAACATGAAATACTGTAAAGTCTGCTTTGAAATGTTTGTTACATCACTCCTGCCGGTGTCTGCATACAGATACCAGACACACTCCGAAAAATATCAGAGCTCAAGTTACCATCATTGATGTTAGTGGATTACTTCAAGTCTTTATCTCATGTATGAAGTAGGAGGAGGATATAGGAGATATGAATTAATACCTGTATGTTGTTTTAGATGGATGTATTTCAAGCTTATTGGGTTCTCTTAATATAAAGTATTTATCTTCAGAAGGTTTTGTAAATCTGGCCCCAAGTGATGATATTTAAGATTGTAAATTTGCTTGTTTGATGATTGCCTGGTCACTTTTGAGGTCGCTGTTCATCTCAGACTGTCTGACCTGTAAAAATGGGCTTTGTACTCTTGAAACTGAAGTGTACACGATAAACCATTCAGTTTGAGCCGACTAGTTGTTACCTTTTTATAAATATATTCCCTTGTTACAAAGATGCCATCAGTGGCATTGGGTAAGGACTGTTGGTGCAACATTAAATATGTAAAAGAGAGTAAAGATACCACGGGAAAGGTATCCTGCCAAACCAAACGTGCATGGCAAGTCTTGTGTTGTTTCTCTCCAAGCGGAGCAAAAAAGTTTGGAAGTGTTCGAGTTTGTTCATATTTCTGACTATTTTGCAGATACTTAGCTGCTTGGGTGCCTTTTGAATATAACAAACTGTTAATTTTCATAAACTTGGGGTGCTTCTTCAACTTCTGATGTATATGTGTGAGGATATTTATTATCCTAAATATTTGCAGTCAAAATGACCGCACGCTGCACCATCTCAGTGCTACAGTATTTACTCAGATGTACAGAGATGCATACGTGTTTTTGAATTTGTCATTTTTCAGTGTTTTCTTGTCATGTAACACATTATTGTGAAAATGTTTGCATTGACACATCGGGTGGCGGGATGGCTTGCATATCAAGATATACTGCTAGCAGTATAATTAGCGATATTTATAAACATTGTAACACTGCTTGTAACCTTTTTAAAGGGTACCAAAAGGGAAGGGTCTTTTCTCCATAATGTAAAAATGATCTAGCCAAATAAAAAGACAGACATTTAAAATGTCAATACCTAAACTAAGACAAGATGAGACAAGCTAAGACAGACTTTATTGATCACACCAGGGAAATTCACGTGTTACAGCAGCTCACAGTGCACGAGGTGGATGATGCTACACTCTCAATACTCCCTCTGTTGCCTGGTTAGCGCTCTTACCTCCTTCATCTTACATTGCCTGTCATAATACAACTGGAAATGCCTGGAAAGGGTTGCGTACTAGCTCCCATTAAATGTTAAAATGCATCCTGATGATTAGAAAAGGCTAACGTGGGTTCAGCAGTCTGACTTAGATGAATCAAATAATCAAACTTCATCAGGTTATTGCCTTACCTTTCTGTATTGTACTGTAAAGACTGTATGCCAAGAGTCAAGGACTTTTGGAAGGCACCCATGGTTCCCTTCTTGCCAACAAACAATCTACTTCTATTAGCATGCAACTTATAATTTTGTTCAGTCTACAGAGCATTCTTAATTAAAGTATTAGTAGGGTCGGTTTTTCAGTCGGTTTTAAGGTCAAAGTGTAGGATTTAGTGGTGTATAGTAGTGAGGTTGCAGATTGCAATCAACCAACTGTAATTGTAACTATAATATTGTTCCTAAAATGATTTAAATGTAAGAGATGACGGACAAAATCCACAATTATTGCTCTGTGTGAAAAAGCATTGCATTCAGTTCAAGTTAATATGGGGCTAAATATCCTACATTAAACATACCACAACATAAGTCTCCAAAGATTCCAAACAAAGTTTAAAGGAGGGTTATGGCTTTGGAAAAGACATGTATGCTAAAAGTACATTTTCCCTTCCCAATAGAGAAAATCCCTCAAAACAAAGAGACTCAGAATGCAGGTTTCCTCGTGGTTCCTATAGGCTCTGAAGGTAGAATAGGAGACTCTCCAACTCAACCGAACATAACAGATGGTCGCCCACGATGAGCTGGTTTTGAATTGACTTGAATTGAAATCCCATCCAGAGTCTGCTCCAGCGATGACTGGTCCACCACTGAAAGCAGCAGGTTTTTTGTACATGGTCATTACACACAGTGGTGGATAATTATAGCTCCTGTATTTTAATTAAGCTGTAAATAAACTGACTTTATGAACTTAATGATTAAAGCCAGAGCTGTAATCATTTAAATTGTTAGATAATTTATTTAGACATGTCCTGAAGTCCAATGTACACAGATCGTTTTGTGTGCAGCAGGTAGAACCCAGCCTAAAAGTCCCATTGAGTCATTATGTTTCATTTTACAACCATATGGAGGAGTATATGGTCTTAATGAGAACAAACGAAACACTGTCTGCAAAACTGTTTATTTTTACATTGTGCTGTTTCAGGATGAAATGCAAAGACACCATCTGATTTTAAAGCGGTCCATCCCACTTAAAGAACTTTGCTTTCCTCTGACAGCCCATGGAGCTTTCTTTTAGAGGTAAATGCCATTTCTTCAACATTCTTTGTCTCATGTCAAGAACATTCTGCATTTCAGTCTACGGACATGAACACTGAATTCTCCACAGATGTTAAAAGTGAATATTATTGTTAGAAACTACATTAGCAATGCCCATTAACGATATCAAAATTGACTAGCACTTTGACTGACTGACGCCAATTGAACAGCTGTATGGTACCAAAATACGATACAAAATATAATTTGTATAGATAATTATCAAGAATTGACAGCACCAGACGTCCATGCATTTTTCATTATCAAGTCAAACAGTTTGAATGTTTTGTTGTAGAGTTACAAAACATGTCAGTTGTGGGAAAATATACTCAATTAAAAACATGCAGCTACGGCTGGCTTATGGAAAGTTGTGCCGATACCCGTGTTTAAAATAGAAGTATAATTTCTTATTCCTTGGGTTATATCTGATTGAAGAGTAAATGTGATCTTGAATCTGGGCAAAGTCTGGTTGTGGCAGTCCAACATTTGGTCCACACTTTGATCATTTAATTAGTAAAAGAGTAACTTAACACACCCTGATAGTTTTTGTTTACTGTGACAGAACTGTGATGTAACTGTTGGGTATTGTTGTTAGATTCAACAGAGTCAGAGGTGAATCAGGCTTGAAACATTTAACCAGAGAGGGCAGCAACACTCAGCTTTCCAGCCTGCTGTTAAGTTACTCTTCAAATGACTTAAGTATCCAGTTTTCTTTGAAAAAGAATATTGTGATCCATCTTCTCCATGTGTCTTTGCCAAGTGTGTATTGAAGCCTACTGAAAGCATGTTGGGATGGCAGGTGGTACAGAAGGTTAAGATACATATAAATAAGACAAATATGACCTATAGTGTTCAAATATGCATCACTTGTGGATTTAAACTGCAACAGTAAACAACATCCGGACTGAAAATATGACTTATGTGTCATATTGGGTGCGTCTGGTCTGACCATGGCCCCAGAGCCTCTCCAGTATGGTCCTTCAGTAAGTTCACCTTTCATATTCCAGGTCATGTAGAACAGGTGGTAGAGCAGCCACATACTGACAGAACCCACAGTCATCCTTCAACAGTCTCCAGCTGTTGATCCACCTCACATTGCGAGACGAATGTTGCCTTTCTTGTCCATCTCCACTAAAGAGAGGTGCTGCAGGACCTTCAGCTTGGCGTTGCTCACCTTCATCTTCAACTGCTTCATCTTCTGTGCACTAAGGGAGCCACTGCAGAGGACAAGAGGAAACATTCCTTCTGATGTAATAGCTTATCCTTTTAATACTTTAAATCAAATGATGCAGTGGTGTCCCTGTTCATGTTGACAGTAATCAAATGAACTCAGACGCAGTCTTGTCAACATCACACCATGAAAAACATTTCTAACCTGGTTCCAAGTTGCAGCAGGCAAATAAGAGTCTAATGAAATCCTTTTTATAACTGCAATGCAAGTGTTAAATCAGGCTTATTGCAGTTAATCTCCAACCTGTCTTTGCTGAAGTGCTGCTGCAGCTGCTGGTAGAACACATTGAGGTCATCCAGCTTAACGTTGGCGCGTATGCTGAGAGGAACCGCCTCAAACATCGCTTCACTCAGCTCCTCATACTCGCAGCCTGTGGACACACGCATGGAGACGTCAGTAACGGAGTTAAACATGTTGTTTTTATTTTTCCTATTAAAAAAAGGTAAAAGTGTGCAAGATTTAGGGGCTGTATTTATAGAATATGGCAACAATAACATAACAATAGCAATAACCATGTTTTCATTAGTGTAGAATAACATGAAAATTAGAATTGTTTTTATAAGCTTGTAATAAGCATTTTATATCTACAGACAGTGTGACTTTTCCATGCCTGTTACATTGAACCACCATGTTTCTACAGTAGAACTCAAAACTGACTGACTCTCTCCTTCATGCTAGGAAAAGAAAGCTTAAGGCGAGAGAGATGCCACTAAATCCTACATACTGGTCCTTTAATACAAATTCCATAGTTCTTTCAAGATTATTATGTACCTGTATGTTCACATATAAACTGTAAAATACTGATTAAAACCTTCATTTGTATAAAAGAAACCAAGAAATGGCATTTGCCAAGATGACTGTAAATGATTGATGTCAAAAGACTAAGATGCTTACGTAAAACAAGTATAATGATATGTTTACCATCTTAGGTTTGTGTGTCAGCAGGCAAAGCTTTGCCTATTAGTACTATACACAAAGTACAGTTGAGGCTGATGGAAATAAAAAATGGAATGGAAATAAAACAAATTACAATTTTGGCGCACTGATGGCCCTAGATGAAAGGATCACCACAGTCATAATTCATCCTGATGGGAACATGAACATATATGCAAAATTTCATGGCAATCCATCCAATAGTTATTGAAATATTTCAATCTTGACTAATGTGGTGAACTGACCAACAAACATACCAGCCATCAGACCGAACTCTATAGTTATCGTTATTATTACCAATATTTGTCTCTTTATCCCCCTGCCTCTCGCTCTCTATATCAAGCCAGTCGTGGCAGATGGCTGTCCACCATCAGCCGGGTTCTTTTTAAGGTTTCTGCCTCTTAAAGGAAGTTTTTCCTTGCCACTGTCACCAAGTGCTTGCTCATGGTGGGAATTGTTGGGTCTCTGTAAATATTGTGCAAAGTACATTCTAGATGACGTGCGTCATCATGTAACTTGTCATGATTTGGCAGTATATAAATAACAGACTCACTCGACGGCTGCTGTTGGCAAGAATCTGCAACCGCAGAAGGCACCTAAAAGAAAACAAGAAAACAGGTTCAGCTACAACAACAGCAGCAGATCACAGATCAGTGGAAGCTATTTGAAGCATTCTATTTACTATGTAGCAATATTTATTTATTATTTAATTTCTTATTAGCATAAGCATTAGCATATCATGAATTGTGAATCATGAATTGACACCTGATTGTTTACTGGCGGGCAACATGTGATATATTCCACTCTCTCTTAGAGATACAACTTCACTTCTTGTAATTTAAGTAACTGCAGAAAAAAATGAGTTCACTATTTGAGAGTCACTTGGTTATAGACACGTTGAGCGTCGCCAGAACAGAGCATGCCTGCTCAGTGAACCTTCCCTCAGTAAATGAAGATTGTTAGTGGTTAGTAGTTTTGAGTAGTTCTGCAGCTCTGGTGATTTAGGTTCACTCCTACATTCCTGATATGGCCTTCATCTTACAAACAGTACCCTCGCTGGTCTCAGATCTGCTGTGCTGAGCTGTGAAGTTGTTGTCCTGTTGCCTACCAAAGGCACACTGTGAATTTGAGCTTGCCATCTGCGATCCACTGGAGGGCTTTTGTTGTGAAGCAGTCAAGGAAGTGCTGACTTTGTAGCAAAGATAATAAACATAAAGGTTACTGGCTGCTGATTGGGTCTTACCTCTGATGTGGTCTTAATGCAAGCTGACCCCAGGAGCTCTGCGGACTCTTGCACTGACTCTGTGGGAGGCTGAATCTGCAGCTCGTCAACAAAGACAAAGCATGAACATGAAGAATGCCTGTAGAACTTTGTTGTTGAAATCTTAATTACACAGTTTTTTGTTAAAGTAAAGATCTGTAATTTGTTCAAGTACAGAGTTTAAAGTCATTCTAATCACAATGTACACAAACATGCTTTGGGTATGTATTTTTTCCCCATTGGAAGCTAATCGCTTTTACTGGAACTGCACTTCTAATTGGTTGGTGTGTTTACAGTAAACTGACCAAAGCAAAAGAAAGTGGAGCGGCAGCCGTCACCTCGGAGAAGTCATCCTTTGGTCTGACCTCGTCAGAATGTTGCTGTGCTTATTGAAATATGATCCAGACGTGTAAAATTGTCTAATCTTTGCATGTATGAAACGGGTTTATGTCCAGGTCTTACTTTGACAAGGTCTACCTAAAATCTGGTACTTAAAAGATTAAAAGGTGAAAGATGAGCAAACAACTGTCTGACATTCAAAAGCTTTAGAATACTCCCACAGTGATTTCCTTAGTATACAGTATGTGTACATAAGGTGGTGTTTAAGCAGTGAGTGTACGGTTTGTGAGTGTACCTCCACGTCAGTAGTCTGCTGGAAGTGTTGGATCAGCCCCATGACACTGCCGAGGTTGTTTCTGATGGAGTCCATGGACTCTTTCTGTGCGGCTGCGATCTCTGTCACCTGAGCGCACAGCGCCGTGTGTTTGGCCTTGATGGACTTCAGGGTCTCCAGCATCACTGCCGGGTTCTCCTGCAGGCACAGGGTCAATCATTGGCCTGTACAGACTCAACAATGAAGCATCCAGCTTTAATTGCAACAGGAATATGTTGTTTCCAATATTGGGAATGATAAAACTTTTCAAAAATTTTGGATACGGGTAATCAGAAGTATTGGAGAGCGGTTGCTTTCTAGAATCTTTCCAGCTGTATTAATTAGGAGACCAGTTATACAAACAATGATTTGTGCTTTCATTATTGGCACTTAACAATAAAAGTAAAATACTGGACTATAATATAATAGATTGCATCTGAACTACAGTAGCTAGTGAATGTCATGTAGACTGCAGATGGTGTGAAATTGGTCCTGTCTTTAGCTGTGTGAAAATGAGTGTGTAGTTCAGTCACTACCTCAGCGGGACATCCATTCTCTGCAGTGTTGTTGATGAAGTCCAGCTTCAGCCGCTTCTCAATATATTCCAGGTCTGCCTCTGACTTCAGGAACTGCAAAAACACTCAGCTTTACACTTTGATAGTACACTGGTAAATATGCCTTGTTTTCTTCTGCTCAGTAGGTCTCGTTTTTTTCTAGAGGTTTTACATCACGTCACAAGCAGCTGTGCAAAAACAGTCTAATAAAACAGCCTAAAACTGGCAAAATTATTGCTAAAACCAGGAACTATCTGATTAAAGAATTGGTAAACAAGATTACCAGAAGTCTGATGCATTAAAGGAGAATAGCTGATAAGCCATACCTATTCTTAATTAGGCTTATTTTTAGGAAATCCTGTATCATAAAGTATGGCAGTGCAGCAATTAGATAGTAATCTATCAATTAATGTTTAAAGCAGTTCTGAACAAGCTGAACACAAGCAAAATAAACAAATGTAATTCACACATTTATACTCTGTCAGCAGTGTGCCATGCAGCGAGCCGACAGCTCATCAGTCTGGGAGCTACACATTCACACACCGTTGGCACAGCCTTGGGGAGCAATGTGGAGTTTAGTATCTTCCCCAAGACACTCCAACATGCAGTCTGGAGTAGCTGGAAATCGAACCACAACCTGCTCGTGTCGGGTTCAACTGCTGAACCTGAGTCGAGTGCAGTCTCACCGACCCCGTCAGACCACGCCACGGTCCACCTATCATGTCCACTTGACTTGATAAAGTAGTCAGTGCACCTGGTCTATGCAGTTTTCAGATGCTTTGACAATACTATTGCACTGCTAGCTGTCTGATACAGTAGTGCAATGAAGTCAGAGCATCTGCCAACAGCTGAAGCATTTCCTTCACTTGTAACTATTTCTGGCCAATGCCCTTTTTACAATGCACACCTTTTTCATGCAGGGTCAAAGGGCGCTGGACAGACAGTGGACTAGTTTAGCCAAAGGCTGGACTTGTGATATAGTTAGCATTTTATTGTGTTTATTAGGATTTCTATTGGCATCAGCACAAGTACACTTTGAAGTATTAATTCATTTTTTATGCTTGTTATATACATATATACACAGTATATGCAAGCCATACTGAACTGACTATACAAAAAAGCTATACATTTATCTCAAATAAAACACTGTTCTTAATTTGTAGGCAAAATTTAAAAGGAGGAATTTATTTTGTAGGTATCTCTTGCTGCCATGACAGACATCTATTTCAGCACCAAACACAATCAAAATAACCTGGTGGGTTAGATTTTATCGCTTGCGGGACAATTTTGGAAGATGATCTGACCATATTTTGCACATCAGAAAGTCATAAACAACTCTGATGTGACGGGAGCGCTGCATCAGGTCACAATAGCATCTGAGGATGGTTCAATAGATGAAAGACAGTAGCTGCATCCCAAATCCACACTACATACTAATTCTCTGTGCACATAGTTATAAAAGTAAGGCATATATATGTGTATATACATATAAAAAAAAACATACATTTCATTTTTTGTTATTTTGTCTTTTTTTAACCATCTTTTCTTGTTGGAAATAAAATATAAATAAACAATTTTATACTAATAAGAAACGATTCAATGTGTGTGATATTAGTTGTCAGTCAAAATGCAACTTTGCAATGTCACTACCACACTGCCATTTTGTTTTCTAATTTTCACAAAACAATTAATTCAATTGTTCTCCAGTTGTGAGTAGAATAATGTGCACCAACAAAAAAAAAATGTTTTGAATGTGTATGTAGTCTAAATTTGAGACATGGGATGCTGTCAAAAGCTCTTGGAAAAGCTAGTAAGTGGACCTTGAGTTATTGGTCTAACGTTGCACCTGTTTATTGAGCCCTCTTCCACTCTATTTATCATCTGACCACTCACATGTAATGGCGACAATTCACAGCATTCAAAAATACTCAGAGCACGTCTCCTCTGTTGCAAAGGAATATGAGCATTCATATAGATTTGTGAAGCAGATATGTCCGGGACGAGCGTTTGTTTTCTTTGGGAGAAGCTGCATGTTAGACTGTGGCCAGCTGTGTTGACGTTATGATGCCATTTACCGGAAATGCTTTCGAAAACGCAACAGCAGCAGCAATGCGTCTCGAAAGACAGAAGCCGTTTTAGAAACACTACGTCTGAACTGGTCTCATGCTGAGGCAGTGGTCGCTGCTCTGATAGTAATAGTTTGCTGTAATGTGTGGTGTTGTGGCGGTAACGTTATGCAGAGACGCCCTCTCAATGGCGCAAAGGAATTTGAATTGTGTGTTGATGCAAAGACAAACCCACGACCTGACTGCTCTCAGTGCGATAGACATCCCGTATAAATAACTCATAGGTAACACATGAGCTGCCGACTGTCTCTGGAATCGTTCAATAATGATAGGAGGAGTCTGAGAAGATGGAAGACGCATAAAAATACAAGACTTTCACACTGCTTACCATCGCTTCGAGCTTTTCAACTGTTGCCTCCATGTTGAATAGTTTTCAGCCCGATACGCGCTCTGTGATTGGTCAGCTGTCAGGGATGGGGATATCTGATTGGGCAGCCTCTCGGTTCTTCTTATTTGTTTATTTAATGTCACCTCGGCTGCGTTTCAAGTCTGTTTTGCTAAAGAGGGTCAAAGATAGTCTCTAACATAAGATAACACACTACAGTCTCCGCCAGTGATATACTGGTATATGATAAAAACTACATTTCCTGTCTCCTAAGTGGGCGTGATCTCCTCGCCGCCTAGCTCCTCGTTGTGTGAACGCCGTGTGTATGATGAAAAACAGTTTGTGTTGTATCAGAGACGGCTCAGAAAGTTACTCTAATGTTTTTAAGTTGTTTTAGATCATTTCGGGTTAAACCAGACCGACAATTCAGCACCGACAGAGAGAAGAGCTATGTGTTGTCAGATCTCGCGAGAATATGTTGTTGCTGCTGAGACTGAGACAGGTCGCGAACAAGTTTGTTTTCTGCCCGATGTGTCCCTCTGAAAACTAAACGAAACGAAATTTTAGCGCCAAAATGTTTAGAAAATATGCGACTTGTGTATAAAACGAGTCCAATATTTACTTCAGAGACTGTAGAGCGAAAAAAAACTGCTCATAATCTGCGCTCAAGTCCCCTTCTCCCATTAGAGTCAAGGGCTCCGCCTCCGGTCGAAAAGTCTATTTTGCTTAGGCTCCCGAGTAAAATGACCCGGAAGTATTTACCGTTTAAATTCTTGAAACAGTCTAAAGCATAATCAAGCATTATAAAAACCAATTTATTTATTATTTATTTATATTTATTTATTTAAACGTGATGCAGACTACAGAGATAGAGTGAGAGCGCATGTCGATTATAAAAACTGTTTGTTCATGACGTTACTACACACTTATGTAGTTTATCAGTGAAGACTGGTTCTCTTGATAGTCTTTCCACAGCCTCTTGCTCTGGTCTGTCTGTCTGTCTGTCATCACTGTTAGACAGACGGTAACCCCGGGAAACTGTCACGTGAACAAATAGCGGAACCATAGCTCGAGCGTAGCAAGCTTAACGGGACTGTTTTCACCGGCGCACTCAAGTAGCTTCCGTGACAGGTAGCAGGTCACAACAACACTAAGGTAAACAGATGTTTCTTTTCTGTTAAAGTCCGTCATAACACACAGTTGGACTGACTTATATTTTTCTGGTCATGGACGGCTGTATTTTTATGTTTAACCATCCAGACAGCCAGAAGAAATGTGGCGGAGCGAAGCCGAAAGCAGTTCATTCATGTGATTACACATGAGAGGAGTTTACTATGTCAGCCAGCGTTAACACATACTGCATAAACTAGACATTTCGAGCTGCTTTTGATAGTCATATTACCAGACAGACCGTATCTGGGAAAATAACCACTATTTCTATCCTATCTAATTCATTGGAGACGTTTGGACAGCCTTAACATAATCACATAATGATTGCTGGTTTAACCAAGCTAACCCGCTAACGTTAACACATTGTGTGTGTGGACAGCAGCAGGTCCCAAGAAACTGAGGTCAGATGGATAGATCATTTATATTATTTTAGATTTTTTTCCCCTCAGCTCGTGTTTTTTCTCTCTTATTTCCTAATGAGCTATAGTACTTTGATTATATTCTATCATATCTAATATGATAATATCACTATGCATTTTGGCCACCCCCTGGCTCTTGGGAGGGTGCTGGCTTGGCCTTTCACAGGCTGAGAACTGCAAACCTTTTTATTTTCATAGACACTGTACATTTTGACAACCTAAAATATGCTGATACACATGAAAAGAGACATGGGGTCCAGTCGAATAGTCTATTTTTTCATTGTTATGAATGAATGAACCAATTTGTTTCTGATTCGTGGCTCGTTCCTCTTCATCTCCCGCACTTCTCTGCATTAGTTTTGTGTTGCTGACTGTGCAGCTGCTTTGACACACAGAGGCATTCAAGTTTGCTGTCTGCTGTAGTGCAAAACGTCCTCAAAATGCTGTTAATAACTATAGGCTTTAAGTTATTATCTAGTTTTGTGCAGGAATGTTCATATATTTGCCAGGTAATGTGCAAAGGTTCACAGTATGCAGAATATTTCAAATGATTAACAAAGCGTAGTAGTCCGGAGGATGAAATGTTCTTCTGGGTCTGTCAGTCCAATCTTTAGTCTCCTGATGCTCTCCTTTGCAGCTGATGTTAACCTCCCTGTCTACGATGATGTCGCATGGTTTCAAGAGCAGTAAGCAGGACTTCACCTTTGGACCATGGAAAGTGACTGCTGCCAGAAATCACATCATGAAATCTAAAGACATTGAACGGTGAGATGTTCCTCTTGATGGTGGATAGCAGATATGCAGTTGTCTTCTAACTTTTTCTTGTTGGCCCCCTTTGGTAGGTTAAGCCTTTAGCTATAACAACAACATTTTTAATTCTAGTCACAAGTGTGTATAAGATGCTCTGTTTACAGTTGTGAAGTTAAAAAACATGGTACTGCCGTGTTTCCCCAAGAATTTTTTTTGTCCTCAATGTCCATAAACATGTGACACCAGCTGCAGTATTCACAGGTAACAGAGTGGATTAAAATTTCAGTGTTTTGCTTAAGTTTGTGGAAGACTTAGATGTATGTATTTTGCAGTGGGTTTGGGGATCTTTATATTTTTTTAATTTTTCTTATTACCATATATACATGCAAAATGTTGGAAAAGCTAGAGCAGGTGGTGAATACATAAAGACCAAACTTGCTGAAGTCCACTGGGGGCCAAGATCTGGAAAAAAGTCATTTAGTTATTTTGATGCTCTCCACATTGATTCATTTGGCTTAGATGATACAGCCCGAAACAAGAGAGAGTTGCACCTAATTTACTTAATTACTTAAAATGACCGTAGAGTCATTATAGATAGAATCATTGACAAGATAACTTACTGCTCTGCTCCACTGGCATTAACAGTCAGTAGTGGGCGAGTGAAAATCATTAGTATCCCATTGATAATGATGATAATGTGAAATTTTAGCAGCACTCATAATCCTGTAGTGGTGGTGTGTCACTGCAGAATAAATATCAGGGAAACACTGTATTGTGTTCATTTGTTTTTTACAACCCTGTTTCCAAAAATGTTGGCACGCTGTCTAAAATGTAAATAGAAACAAAAGGTGAATGTGCAAAACATTGAAAATTCATATTTGATTAAAAATAGAACAAAAATAGCACAATAGCACACCAATGGCAAGCTCTATTTTCCCTGTTTTCTTCAGATAATATTAACACTTAAATTATTCACGGCATATTATCCATAAGCTAAAAGAATGATGAAGCCACAGTTACATACCACTTTGAATTATGTTTTTATACTTGGTCCTGATCTTTGTCCATTTTACATTGTACAACATATTTTATTATGGGACAGTGTCAGACCTGAAAGCAATTCTTGAGTCTAATATTCACATATTTATATGCTGCATCAAGTTTAAATTTTGACTCTACAATGTCTAATTGTCACATTAGGCATTGAGGGTGCTTTGAATAGTAAAATGAATACAGAAGTATAAATATTAGCAGTTTCCTGCCAGAATTCCTCTTTTGCCTTATTTGCAGCAACAGTGTTGATTTTTGCTGTAATAACTTTTTAAAATATATATCTGCATCAGAGCGACCTGTTCCTCTTGACTGATGTAGGCCCATCTTTGTGTGGAAGAAGACTCAAATGATACATCAAACACCCCTTTTATGCGAACACACACAGAGCCTGATGACAACCTGGGTTCACAAAGATTTTGAGAAGCAGAGGTTGATAACACCGTCGTGACATCCTGTGATAGGGGTTTTAAGCTTTGTCGAGCTAGCTGATGCAAAGAAAGCCTCTATATGTTAAAGTTACTTTGTAGTACACCCCTCTGACCAATCATGTTATCTAACATTTTGTCTTAAATTGGTGGCACTCACGAAGTTAAGCCAAACCAACTGAGTACAGAAGCTTTTGTTTGCTTTGCTTTTTTTAAGTGTCACCAGTAGCCAACTGTTTGCTGTTTGTCTTTCCAGGTTAGCAGAGGAGATGAACATGCCCTCCCTTCCAGAGATGCTGTTTGGGGACAATGTCCTGTGCATCCAACACACAGACGGCTACGGCATTGAATTCAATGCCATCGATGCCCTTAAGAGAGTCAACAACATGGAAGACGCTGTGAAGGTGGCCTGTGCTCAGGAATGGCAGGAGAGCAGGCAAGACGAGCATCACAGTGTGGAGGATTGTTTGTTTTAATGAATAACTCTGTTATCAAAATTACTGGCCAACCAAAATTCAGGAATATGCAGATCATTTTAAATGAATCCAGATCCTATCAAAAGAAGACATGCTTCAATGTAGCACATTGAGTCAGATGATGTATTTACAAGTATATATTTACAATTTGCTTCGATGACAGCTTTGCACACTTTTTGCATTCTCAGTCAGCTTCATGAGGTCATCACCTGGATGACTTCTAATGAACAGATGTGCTTTGTATGATTGTCAACAGGTAATGAGTGGTTTTGTGCCTTCTTAATCAATCTCTTACCAGTGAACCATTGCTATTACGCAGATGAGATAAGAAAAGTATACATACATGAAAAATCAGTTCAGAGGTAGTGTTGGCATACAGTATATACCCCTAACTGGTCAACTAAGTAAAGAGAAAAGAAAATTTTGAGTTTTTTGTTCCAACCACTGTGTCTTTGTGAGACACAGAGAAGGTGAATGGATGGTATCTGCATGTGTGGTTCCCACCTTCAAGCATGGAGGAGTGAGGTGTGATGGTGTGGGGTTGCATTGCTGGTGATACTGTTGGCAGTTTTTTCAAAGTTCAAAGCACACAGCATGGCTACCATAGCATTCTGCAGTGACACGACATCCCATCTGGATTGTGCTTTGTGGGATCATCATTTATGTAGCAGAGCTTGGTGCTTGTTTCCTAGCACAATCACAGGCACGGTGTTGAAAAACTGTAAAAAATAATATATAAAGCACTTAATTTCCAGAAACCTATAGAATGTCATCTGCATTGTTAACATGAATCTCTGTGATCTTCTTCCAGGCTTGACTCTGAACACTCCAAAGAGGTGGTGAGACCATATGACTGGACATACACCACAGACTATAAAGGGACTCTGATAGGAGACGGTATTCAAATGAAGGTGAGTTATTTTCAGTAATGGAATGGAGCGCAGAATCATCACCAGTTTTCCATATCTGTATCATTTCAACCTATTTGTTCTTCTGAAGGTGACTAAGACAGAACAACGTATTGACCTGGAGAAGCTGAAAGCTCGGGAACAGATCATGTTCTTTGATGAGGTGCTGTTGTTTGAGGACGAACTGCATGACCACGGAGTCTCAATGATCAATGTCAAAATTGTGAGTGTTGTGTTCATGTAAAGATTTACAGATTGTAAGAGTAAGACAGAGTTCCTCTGAGCAGTCTGTGAGCAGTCCTTACCTAGCTTACAGAGGCAGCGTCTGTCATTATATAATGTTGCAATGTTCTGAACGTGTCGCTCTTTGTCTTGTTGATGATGCAGAGGGTGATGCCCACCAGTTTTTTCTTGTTGCTGCGTTTCTTCCTGCGAGTGGACGGAGTGCTGATTAGAATAAATGACACACGACTGTATCATGAGGCAAGTTGGTTTCCTCTAGCTAGGACAAAAGGCAAAGCATGTTTTTAAAAGTGAACAAATCATAGTATTAAAATGTAAATCCACACCATGGTAAAGGCTGTAATGAGTAATGATTTGGTTTTTTGATTCAAGGCTGGAAAGGATTACATGCTACGAGAATTCAGCACGAGGGAAAGCAAAATAGCAGAACTGAAGGTGAGCTGTGACATGTAATGCAAGTGCTACAAAGCACAACTACAGAAATTGATTTTATGTACTATTAATATGGTAAGTTTTCTGCAATGTACTGAATTTATTGTCATTTAAACTTTCCCCTTCAGAATGTTCCCGCCGCACTGTACACTGATCCTAATGAGATTGCCCAGCACTTAACCCTGAAGCTGACGGAGTGTGAGAAGCTGGAGTTTCCTCTGATGCAGCCTGACACAGCTGTTAATGAAGTCCTTCAGTAACCAGTGTACTACAAGATCCACGTTGATGTGTTGCATGATGAAAACTGAGAATGAGTCTTAAACCACAACCGTAACATTATAGAAACATAACCACAGATCTCCCCTTTACAATCTGCACAGGAACAGTCACAGTGGTCATATATAAATATGGTCATATATAAATATGAGCACTATGATGGCGTGTTCTGAAAACTGCAACCTGACTTCGAAAATTCGAGAAGTTCGAAAGTTGAAAGTTCGAGTGTGCAGCTTGATGCTCTGTAATATCACTAAACTTTAGCCCCTGTAATTACTTTGGTCTAGTTTCTGGCTTTGTTCATATTTATGTTTTATGATACATTTTTACGGTCAAGTTGATCTGCCTTTTAACATAAGTCTTGGAAGGGTAGCTGTTTCCATGCTTGTAATATTAGTATACTGAAAGCGTTATGTCAGTGTTTGTAAAAAAAAAAAAAGCTACACAAACAGCACTGTATTTTCTGAAGTCAGAGTCATCAAGAATTTCTGTAAATATGTCTACTGTATTTTCTACGGTCACGAATGGAAGGTGCAAGATTTTCTTTCCATTTGTAAGTCAAACACAACAGAATCTCTGTGAATATGTCTACAATATGGCCAAATAAATTTGTTTGTGCAAATATAGTTTCCTTTATTCATACTGGATTCTTATTTTCTTTTAAGGATGTTCACAATGTGTAAAACTAAAAAAATCTGTTTCTACCAATAATAACAATGTTTAAATAAATGCAACATTCAACCCAGATTATATTTTATTCCAATCAAATGTTGATACACAAATCAACCTGTGACCCGTGTTTAGTTTCACAACGTCAGCAGTGACGCAAATTTGGTTATTTGATGTTGCATTAGGAACTGAGGGGAAAACCACAAGATTAGAACTTTTTAAAGTTTGTTTGTACCAAATGGTCAAAAGAAGAAAATACCAACTGATTGATTTAAAACAAGAAAGCACTCACAGACTGCACTTCCAAATAAAGCTGAATCCTCAGTATTTTATTAATAGAAAATACTTTTTCTATTCTGTCCTGAGAATCAGCTTTTAGGGTTAAGTGGATGTTCAGCAGTGTATTATTTGGAAAGCTTTACTGTCCTCCCTCTCAGGTTAACCAGGAGTAAATGTCACTTCGAAACACAATCCTCAGCTGAAACAGTTGAGGACACCTTCCCGTAATTTATCATCCTAAGTGAGTTCTCCTTCATATCTTTCCTTGACCTCATCATTTTTTTCATTGAGGTCAAGGAAAAGTATTCTAATGGTTCTAATGAAAAGAACCATTCACATGACATCCTTGGTCTTCCATAACCTGAAGCTATGTAGAGGGATAAATAAAAGACACAATAAATAAAGTTAATTTAATAAAATAAATCCAAAGATCAAATTAAAAAAGGTTAAATAAAATTATATTTGACTCCTAGATAAAAAATAAAATAAAACAATTAAGTGATTATAGAAAATTATACATGTATAAATTATACATTTTGTAAATCAGTTTGACAAAACAGTCTCTGTCGAGGAATATGCATGAATCTGCAGTCTGTTTGCACGTCTTTGAGACTGTGAGGCTCCAGCTGTGATTAATGTAAACCTTCTTTAAATAGGCTGTGCACATGATCACACATTGCCAACAAGTTAATAATGATAACTGGAGGAGCTTTTGTCTATTCCATAAAGCATTTATCATAATTTTACTGCAACCTGTCCACACAGTGTGCCGTGGCTGATTGGAGTAGTGATAGGCTTAGACCAGTAAGTGAATGAGTGTTGGAAAATCAAACTGCACTTCAAATTCACTTTTGGAATTTAGACATTTCAGAATTCAACTATGAATGGAACTATCTCCAATAAATACCATATTGCTAGTGTAGTGACTGTCCTATTCAGTCACTTGGTAGGTGAGAGGCGGATTCTTGATGCGTTTCCATCGAACAGCAATGAGAGTTTGTCGGTAGGTTTCTTTGTTGTCGTTTATTGAAAGTTGCACATGAATACTGGTACTTACATTTGAGGTATATGGTGATATTTCTTGTCTTATGGTTAGTGGTGGATAAACGGTGGTTTAATGATGGCTAAACGGTAACTTAACGATGGCTTAACGTTGATAAACATGAAAACGGTAGAAATCGTGTGCTTCTTTCATCTACTACCCAAACTAACCTAAAAATGACCTATATATACACACCTGGTGCCCATCTGCAATCAGTGACACAAAACAAAACTCCCCCCAGTGGTCAAATCAAAATATACATACACAAATGGCTCCTACACACCGGCCCCATAATTGTTTTGGTGTGCACTTAACAATTACAAACTTAAATAATCAAAAGGAGCCAAAATATAATCGTGTGTACAAAATCTTCTTTTCTCTTCATTGACCAGAGGTTACCAGCACATAGTCAACGTTGGGATCTGATCTTTACCATCAGTCCTTTTTTAGTTGCATGCTTCCATTAACATACATAACTTGGTGACAGATCTCTCCAGAAAGCCTGTCTTGGTCTGCAGTTGAACTGAGCGGACTGTACCTTTCTTATCTGGAAAGGTGTTTGTTATTTTTCCCATCAACCAGGATTAAAGGGCAAGTCAATGTAGTCGTGATTTTCCTTAAGTTGAATAGTTTCCTCCATGAACTGCAGAAACCGCATGTCTTCTCTTGATAGCATAGTTTCTTCTTGTGACCTTTCATTGAAGTCTTGATTGTATTGTGCAATCAACAGCTGTTCCACTTTGTCAATGGAAATCCTATTTACGGTGACTGTATAGGGCAGTCAATCATCCCTGTATCACTTCTTCTTCCTTTAAGCGGACCGTTCACAACCCACCCCATAGTGTTCGGACGGCATAGGGAGCATTGTCACAGCTGTTGATGATTTCCCAAGGTTCCAATAGGTTTGAGGCGCTTGTGCCAACCAACAAGTCAACCTCTGCATCAAGCTTGGGAGTCTTAATCTTTTTCAGATATGCCATTTTTCAGATCTTTTTCAGTTACAATGTTGTCCTTTGTTACAGGCAGTAGTTGCTGAGTATAGACTTCAGGTAAGTCCAAAAAGTTGTCGTCATGATAACCCGGAACTTCCAGTCCAGTCAACACGTTTGTTTTTACAGTTGATGCTTGAGCCATGGTTTTCAGGAGCATGTGTGCTTCAATGCCAGTCAAATGAAGCCTTTGCATCAGATGTTCTGTGCAGAAGGTGGCTGAACTTCCTGGATCCAAGAATGCATAGGTTTTTATGATTCTATTTCCATTTTTACTTTTGATTTGCACTGGCACAATTAAGTGAACACAATCTTGTTTACTGGCCCCAGTGCGAGCGCAAGTCTTCTGAACAACGGAAGTATGGGTCGGACAGAATCTTGACTTCTTGTTCAATGAAGTTTACAAGGTCAGGAAATGTAACTCTATTTCCACGCTTCTCCTGTAGCTCACAAGCAACGATCCTCCATTTTTCTCTCAACTTGAACGGAAGTTTCATTACAAGACGTTTGAGGTTTGATGCTACATTCATTTCATCCATGTACTGTAAGCTTCTCATCATGTTACAGCACCCTTTCAAAAACAGCATAAATGCTTGAAGAGAACTTGCATCCTCTGACCTTATTGGTGGCCAGGTTAAGGCCTTTTCCATGTATGTTGCTGTAATCTTTATTGCATTTCCATAGTGTTCCTTTATTAGTTGTTTTGCTGTTTCATAACCTTGGCTGTCTGGCATGTGATAGCAGCTTCTAACCAGTTCTCTTGGTTACCCCCTGGTGTACTGTTCAAGGTAGTACAGGCAATCTTGGCGAATACTGATTTTGCTTTCAATTCCTTGTTCAAAAGCCATCATGAAAGGTCCATACTGAAAGGGGTCACCATGAAATATTGGTATTACTCTTGGTGGAATAGATGCTGAATGCTGTTGAATTAGCTGAGTGGTAATTGCTGTTTGCCGTTGAATGATGTTTGTTAAGTTCTGACAATCATTACCATTTGAAGCTTGAGCTGTATGATTTTCATGAGTCCTTTGATCCTGTTGTGAGTAGTTATGAGAATATTGAATTTGCTGCATTGGAGTGACAGGGTCTGTTATTCGTGTTTGTTTCCTCTCCTTAGGCCTTGTTCCAAGCACTGTTGAAAGTGGTTGTGAGCTTGATGGTGGTACCTGTTGCTTTTTCATTTCTTTGCTGTAGTATGAGTTCATTACATCAATGTCCACTTCACTGCTTGCCAGTACAGCTAGCTTAGCATTAGCTGCAGCCAAATCAGTTTCCATCATCAGTTGTTCCTTTTGTTTCATCAGTTGTCTTGTCAGGTTCTCCTCCTCAGCTTATAAAGCATGTTTTTTCTCCAAAGCAGCCATGCATCGTATTAGTGCAGCTTTCTCAGCCTTTGCCTTCAGATATGCAGAGCTTGTGGTAGAAACTTTGGAGCTTAACAAAGAGTGACCATGTGTTGAGACATTTGATACACTGTCATTTGGTTGAATTTGATCATCATTTTCCATTTCACATCCCTTTGAATCCAGTAACCATTGTTTTGTGTAATTCACAAATATGTAATTTGCTTTGCATTTCATTTCAAACCATGTTCGTTGCCTTTTGACCTCTTCATCAGGCATGGGAATTTCCATCAACGTATTGTGAGTTTCAGTGGCCACTTCACATTGCTCACAGAACTGTTTTAAAAGTTGATCAACATTGCAAACATTGTCCTTTGTTAGATGCAGAGATATTATATGGGCAACCTGTTGTTTGAGTTCAGATGCTTGGGTTAATTGAGATTTTCGGGTTTTTTGCAGATTTTCAATCAACAGCATATAATCTTTAGCAGTCAATTTTCTTTCCCTTTTTCCAATGTCACTTTTTGCAGTGTTTTCATTGGGATTAGCATCCATTTCATTTTCATTCATTTTTAAATGACAATTAAATCACTCTTGTTTTCCACAATTCCATCCAAACAGTTACAACTTCAAGTTTCAAGTCCAGTTTATTTGTTCTTGGCATGGGTTAAGCAGACTGATTTATCTATTGTTGCTTACTTCGCCTTAACTTTTTAACTTGTTTATTGAAAGTTGCACATGAATACTGGTAAACATGAAAACGGTAGAAATCGTGTGCTCCCTTCATCTACTACCCAAACTAACCTAAAAATTATCTATATATACACACCTGGTGACCATCTGCAATCAGTGACACAAAACAAAACTCCCCCCAGTGGTCAAATCAAAATATACATACACAAATGGCTCCTACAGCTAGTGTTATGTATACATTCAGCTAGTACCTGTGATGGTATAGGGGTTCATTACTGCACATGGCAAGATGGGTAACCTGCACACAATTTTTGGAGTATCTGCTGCCAAGTAACCAAACATTCTGCATGTATTCAAACAGCATGGCCATGTAGCAGTAGGGTCCAAATGTCAGATTACAAAATGGTAAACATGACCCTGACCCTGATCTCATTTTGTTTCTATTTACGTTTTACACAGCGCCAACTTCTTTTTGGAAACAGGGTTGAAACGAAAAATTATACTGAGATACTGAGATATCCTGACTTCCAGTCTCTAGTAACAAAAACAGTAGATCCTACAATTCCCATAATGCACCTGTATTACTTCTGTCATTCACCTTTTTCAAACATGCATGAGCACCAAGCATCTTCACAGATGAGTATTTTTGTATTTTATGCCAAATCAAATTATTAGTCTTGTGGTGCTCGTGTTTTTATAGGAAGTCATTTTATTTCTGTATTCATTCTGTTTTCGAATTACATAAAACTGAGAGTGAAACAGGTTGTGTATCAATTGTGAAAAAAAGTGTGTTTTGGCAGACTTTTATCAATCTGATATGAGGTTTGCCAACCTTTAAAAACATGCAACATCAGATGGAGAGATTAGAAGAAAGCTATCAGGACTACAGGTAAGACTTTCACATCTAATCTTCTTGTTCTGGCCAGTCGAGGTTTTTTTGTTTTCACTGTTCATTTCTTCAAACTGATCCATGTTCTCATGGCTGCTCTTACTATTACCCCATTTATCAGGTACGACAGGCAGCAATTTATTTACTGCTGATTTTACTACAGTTAACTGAATATCTGGAGATGTTGTGAATCTAAGGAGAACTGGAAATGGAGAATGTAATCAAAGCAGACACCATACTGGACTAAATTTCTTCAAAATAAAATAATAACATTAGACAGTTGTGTTCGTGTCTTTCTCACCTTTGTACCATTATTTTGAAAGTAGACAGCAGAAGTAAGGGAGAGAAATGTAGTGTAATTGCAGGCTAATTCTTTATATAAATTATTTTTCAGGATTAGGTACATGCTGCTGGTGGGTTCATGAGGCTAGTGTTGTGTTCGTTATTTTGAAAAAGGACATTAAAGCAAGAGTTGTCCTCCACTTCTTTTATTTGAGAGAATAAGTAAATAACATGAGATGGGTCTGATCTGCTTCACTCGAAAGCTCCACTGGATCAGGCGCCCGGAGCACAGTCTGCTCCCTCTTTTTAAAAGTTTCTTATTCTGGGTGTCATCCTTTCTGATTGGTACATGAGTCACTACTCTCATTGGACCTTGTTTTGGGCAGAGGCAGTTTCTCTGTAAATAATTCTTTAAAAGACCATAGTCCATATTTTGCTGCACTGTGCATTATCATAGAGTAAACACAAAAACAGATTGGTGTAAATATGGTGTAAATATTTCAGACTGCTAACTACAATCAACATTTGTTGTTCCCTCTCCACAGTGTCTCAGTGAAGCCATGGCCTCGAGTCTTCCTGCCCTCCTGCTGGTCCTCTGCAGTCTCGGTGTAGCTCAGGCCTTATTGAGGGTGTATAATCTGCGGGCAAGTGGTCTTAACGCTGACCCGACCACCCCAGCAGACTGCTATGTCAAGCTGTTCTATGACTCAAGAAGTATGGGTATGACATCGTTCAAAATCGACACTAACAGCCCCTGGTGGGATGACGTGTTCGCCTACCCGGAAGCAGTGGAGGGTGGCGTACTGAGGGTTGAAGCTTTTGACAAGGACCTCATCTATGATGACAAGCTGGGATCCTGCCAGTATTTGCTGAAGGAGGGAAGCTGGAATAACAAATGCTACCTGGCGGAAGGTGGTACCCTCTATTTTAGCTACACGCTCACCTAAGAACTATGCATAGACATCTCTCAGACTAGCTCTGAGGAATAATTTCATCCTAATGTATCTTTTCTAAGCAACTAAGATGTAAGTGCTTAGGTTCTCTGTCCAGAAAAATTCACTCAAACTCATCAGTCATCATTCTGGTGCCTTTGTAGCACTGTATCATAATCTATTTTACCCTGTTTCCAATGTTATCAATAAGAAATAAACTGCTGCAACAAGCAAACTTTGTCTGTTTTTGTCATTGTGAATAGTAGTCATGCAAATAAAGAGAATTTCCACTCTATTTCTGTTATATTACATAATCCTGAGAGTGTAACAGGTTGTGTTTCAATAAGTGTTTTGGCAGACTTTTATCAATCTACTATGAGATATGCTGACCTTTAAAAACATGCAACATGAGATGGAGAGGTGAGAAGAAAGCTATCAGGACTACAGGTAAGTCTTTCACATCTAATCTTCTTGTTCTGGCCAGTTGAGCCAAGCTAGTCAGTGAGCAAGCATACAGCTGGAAAAGCATGAGGAGCCTTCTCAAAAGTGCGCAAGCGTAGTGTGTGAGGTCAGTCATGTAAGACTAGATTCTACCTGGCAAGAAGTGACAGCTGAGGATGAATGACACCTATTGCCCACTCGTGGTTACAAAATATCTGGGTAGAACATCAGTCCGTCCCGACACTGCCAACCCTGGGTGGGGGGAACAGTTTGTCTACTCCTCAGCAAGACAGGGCAGCACACTGAGGTTCGAGGTTTATGACGAGGACGTCCTCTTTGATGACATGCTGGGATCCTGCCAGAGTACGCCGAGGGCAGGAACCTATAACCAAACATGCTACCTGGCGAAATTTGGTGCCCTCCATTTTAGCTACACCCTCTCCTGAGAGCTGTGCATCGATGTATCTGACCTTTACCTTCATCCTGCACTTCTCTCAGACTGGCTCTGAGGAATAATTTCGTCCTAATGTATCATTTCTATGCAACCAAGCTGTCAGTGCTTAGGTTCTCTGTCCAGAAAGATTCACTCAAACTCATTAACTTCATCAATAAACATTCTGATGCCTTTGTAGCACTGTATCATAATCTATTTTACCCTGTTTCCAATGTTATCAATAAAAAATAAACTGCTGCAGCATCCAAGCTTTATATGTTTTTCTCAATCATTTAGCACAATATCGTGGGAGTGAAACATAGAAATAATCAGTTCACCTATTCTATTAGGTATTACGTTTCATTGTTTAATTGATATTTAAATGTTTCTAATCAAAAGAACCATTTACAAGACACCCTTGGTCTTCCATAACCTGAAACAATATAGAGGAATAAATAAAAGACACAACAAATAAAGTTAATTTGATAAATCAATCCAAAGATCAAATTGAAAAAGGTTAAATAAAATTATTTTTGAATCAAGAAAATAATTAATTAAGTAATTATATAAAGATCTATTCACACCGATATAAATCATTTTGTAAATCAGTTTGACAAAACAGTCTCTATTGAGCAATATGCATGAATCTGTTTGCACGTCTTTGAGACTGTGAGGCTCCAGCTGAGATTAATGTAAACCTTCTTCAAATAGGCTGTGCACATGATCACACATTACTAACAAGTTAATAATGATAACTGGAGGAGCTTTTGTCTATTCCATAAAGCATTCATCATAGTTTTACCTCAACCTGTCCACACAGTGTGCCGTGGCTGATTGGAGTAGTGATAGTCTTAGACCAGTAAGTGAATGAGTGTTGGAAAATCAAACTGCACTTCAAATTCACTTTTGGAATTTAGACATTGCAGAATTCAACTATGAATGTAACTATCTCCATTAAATACCATATTGCTGGTGTTATTTATACATTCAGCTATCACCTATGATGGTATAGGGGTGCATTACTGCACATGGCAAGATGGGTAACCTGCACACAAGTTTTGGAGCATATGCTGCCAAGTACATAACATCTCTTTTCTTTCAGGGACGGCCTTGCTTATTCCAGCAAGACAATGTCAAGCCACATTCTGCATGTATTCAAACAGCATGGCCACGTAGCAGTAGGGTCCAGGTGTTCAAAGTGCCCCGCCTGTGAGATGTCAGATGAACAAAATGGTAAACATGACCCTGACCCCTCAATCTTAAAATGGACATAATATTTTCCAAACACAATAACATTTCTTGGTTACAACAATTGATAAGTTGTCTTTGTGTTATTTTCAATTAAATATGGGGTTTTGATGTTTTCGTGTCATCTGATTTTGTTTCTATTTACATTTTACACAGCGCGCCAACTTTTTTTGGAAACAGGGTTGAAAGGAAAAATAATCCAAACAAATCCAGCTGTTATGGAGCTACATTTTCACACTCGCCATAAATGAGGATGATGCAACATATCCTCAGCTAACCCTAACACTTTAACTACAGTTACAATTACCATTAAAAAAAATAATGTCCAAAATGTAAACAGTAGATACAGAGATATCCTGACTTCCAGTCTCTAGTAACAAAAACAGTAGATCCTACAATTCCCATAATGCACCTTTATCACTTCTGTCATTCACCTTTTTCAAACATGCATGAGCACCAAGCATCTTCACAGAGGAGCATATTTGTATTTTATGCCAAATCAAATTGTTATTGTGGTGCTAGTGTTCTTATAGGAAGTCATTTTATTTCTGTATTCATTCTGTTTTTGAATTACATAACACTGAGAATGTAACAGGTTGTGTTTCAATAAGTGTTTTGGCAGACTTTTATCAATCTGATGTGAGATTTGCCAACCTTTAAAAACATGCAACATCACATGGAGAGGTGAGAAGAAAGCTATCAGGACTACAGGTAAGACTAGTCAGTCAATCCATGTTCTCATCACTGCTCTTACTATTACCCCATTTATCAGGTACGACAGGCAGAAATTTATTTACTGCTGATTTTACTACAGTTAACTGAATATCTGGAGATGTTGTGAATCTAAGGAGAACTGGAAATGGAGAAGGTAATCAAAGCAGACACAATACTGGACTAAATTTCTTCAAAATAAAATAATATTAGACAGTTGTGTTCATGTCTTTCTCACCTTTGTACCATTATTTTGAAAGTAGACAGCAGAAGTAAGGAAGAGAAATGTAGTGTAATTGCAGGCTAATTCTTTATATAAATTATTTTTCAGGATTAGGCACATGCTGCTGGTGGGTTCATGAGGCTAGTCAGTGAGCAAGTATACAGCTGGAGGAGCAAAAATGGCAACTGAGTGGACACTTTTGTCTAAAAGGAATGACACTCGTGGTTTGTCTTCAGAAATATTTATGATTTCATGTTAAATAAGGACAGAGTAAACTCAGTATTAACACAAATGTTACAATAAAGTTAACCAGTGAAAAACAGATTGGTGTAAATATTTCAGACTGCTAACTACAATCAAGATTTGTTGTTCCCTCTCCACAGTGTCTCAGTGAAGCCATGGCCTCAAGTCTTCCTGCCCTCCTGCTGGTCCTCTGCAGTCTCTGTGTGGCTCAGGCCTTTGTGAGGGTGTATAATCTGCGGGCAAGTGGTCTTGACGCTGACCTGACCACCGGCACAGACTGCTATGTCAAGCTGTACTGTGACTCAAAAAGTATGGGTATGACATCGATCCAAATGAACACTGACACCCCCTGGTGGGATGACGAGTTCGCCTACCACGCAGCAGTGCATGGCAGCGTACTGAAGCTTAGTGCCTTTGACAAGGATGTCACCTATGATGACGCGCTGGGATCCTGCCAGTATACGCTGAGGGAGGGAACCTATAGTCACACATGCCGCCTGGTAAAGGGTACCCTCCGTTTTAGCTACACGCTCTCCTGAGAGCTATGCATAGACATCTCTCAGACTAGCTCTCAAGAATAATTTCATCCTAATGTATCATTTCTAAGCAACTAAGCTGTCAGTGCTTAGGTTCTCTGTCCAGAAAAATAGTCACTCAAACTCATCAATCATCATTCTGGTGCCTTTGTAGCACTGTATCATAATCTATTTTACCCTGTTTCCAATGTTATCAATAAGAAATAAATTGCTGCAACAAGCAAACTTTGTATGTTTTTGTCATTGTGTGAGTGAAACACAGAAATAATCAGTTCACCCGTTCTATTGGACAAGATTCTATTTACTACTTTCTGAGGCTAACACAGAGCTTAGTTAAAAAAAAAAAATCCCCTATGTATGTCACACAAGTTCTGACACTTATCTAATGTTGGTAAAAGTGGCTCCAAGTTATGAATGCAACCTTAACAAATACTGAGAAGTAAGGAATGTTTACATGAAAAAATTAAATAATGCATTGTAACATTTTTTTATTTTTCCCAGAGCTGATTTGAACGAGTCATTCAGTCAGTTTCTATCTACTGTGTTTCACTACAGTTAACTTTGTGTGTACTGCAGGTGTTTTTTAATGCCTAAAAGCAAGATATTTTAAATATTTTCCAAATGAATAAAAGTGATTTTAGTAAGTGATTATATTATTAGGTATAACATTTCATATAAACCATACAGAGGAATAAATAAAAGACATAACAAATAAAGTTAATTTAATAAATAAAAATAGCATAATTACCTGTAACAGGTTGTGTTTCATTAAGTGTTTTGGCAGACTTTTATCAATCTACTATGAGATTTGCTGACCTTTAAAAACATGCAACATGAGATGGAGAGGTGAGAAGAAAGCTATCAGGACTACAGGTAAGTCTTTCACATCTAATCTTCTTGTTCTGGCCAGTTGAGCCAGGCTAGTCAGTGAGCAAGCATACAGCTGGAAAAGCATGAGGAGCCTTCTCAAAAGTGTACAAGAAGTGACAACTGAGGAGGAATGACACCTATTGCCCACTCGTGGTTACAAAATATCTGGGTAGAACATCAGTCCGTCCCGACACTGCCAACCCTGGGTGGGGGGAACAGTTTGTCTACTCCTCAGCAAGACAGGGCAGCACACTGAGGTTCGAGGTTTATGACGAGGACGTCCAGAAAAATTCCCTCAAACTTATGAACTTCATCAATAAACATTCTGATGCCTTTGTAGCACTGTATCATAATCTATTTTACCCTGTTTCCAATGTTATCAATAAAAAATAAACTGCTGCAGCAACCAAGCTTCATATGTTTTTCTCAATCATTTAGCACAATATTGTGGGAGTGAAACATAGAAATAATCAGTTCACCCATTCTATTAGACAAGAGTTTACTACCTTCTAAGGCCAGAATGAATGAAAGATTTTCCAAATGAATACATTTATTCATCTATAAAGTGATTACATTATTAGGTATTACATTTCATTGTTTAATTGATATTTAAATGTTTCTAATCAAAAGAACCATTTCCAAGACACCCTTGGTCTTCCATAACCTGAAACAATATAGAGGAATAAATAAAAGACACAACAAATAAAATTAATTTGATAAATCAATCCAAAGATCAAATTGAAAAAGGTTAAATAAAATTATATTTGACTCAATAAAATAATTAATTAAGTAATTATATAAAGATCTATTCACACCGATATAAATCAATTTGTAAATCAGTTTGACAAAACAGTCTCTGTCGAGCAATATGCATGAATCTGTTTGCACGTCTTTGAGACTGTGAGGCTCCAGCTGAGATTAATGTAAACCTTCTTCAAATAGGCTGTGCACATGATCACACATTACTAACAAGTTAATAATGATAACCGGAGAAGCTTTTGTCTATTTCATAAAGCATTCATCATAGTTTTACCTCAACCTGTCCACACAGTGTGCCGTGGCTGATAGTTGAGTAGCATCTGTGAATAGTTCATCGCTGCATCCACAAATGCAAAAAGGAAACTGTATATAAACCAGATCCAGAAACCAGTGTCTTCTGTGGGCTCGAGCTCATCTGAAAACTGTCCGGCGGTCTGATGAGTCAGAATTTGAAATTCTGTTTGGAAATCATGGACACTGTGTCCTCCGGGTTAAAGAGGAGAGGGACCATCTGATTTGTTATTGGCTTAGAGTCTGGGCGTTTTGTCACCTGTCACCTATTGAAAATGTTTGGAGCGTTATGAAACGAGAGATAATTCAAACAAATCCTAAAAACTGTACAAACTTTGACAATAGTGAATAGTAGACATGCAAATAAAACAAATTTCAATTAAACTGTTGGTGCTAGTGTTTTCCCATGAAGTGAAGTCACTCTATTTCTGTTGTGTTACATAATACTGAGAGTGAAACAGGTTGTGTTTCAATAAGTGTTTTGGCAGACTTTTATCAATCTGATATGAGATTCGCTGGCCTTTAAAAACATGCAACATGAGATGGAGAGGTGAGAAGAAAGCTATCAGGACTACAGGTAAGACTTTCACATCTAATCTTCTTGTTCTGGCCAGTTGAGCCAAGCTAGTCAGTGAGCAAGCATACAGCTGGAAAAGCATGAGGAGCCTTCTCAAAAGTGTACAAGTGTAGTGTAGTGAGATGTGGTCAATCATGTAAGACTAGATTCTATCTGGCAAGAAGTGACAACTGAGTAGGCGCTTTTGTCTAAAAGGAATGACACCTCTTGTTCACTTGTGGTTTGTCTTCAGAAATATTTATGATTTTTTGTTAAATAAGGACAGAGTAAACTCAGTAACAACATACATATTGCAGTATATTTAAACAGTGAAAAACTGATTGGTGTAAATATTTCAGAATGCCTTCTACAACAGAGATTTGTTGTTCTCCCTCCACAGTGTCCCGGTGAAGACATGGCCTTGAGTATTCCTGCCCTCCTGCTGGTCCTGTGCAGTCTCAGTGTGGCTCAGGCCACAGTGAGGGTGTATAGTCTGCGAGGATCTGGTCTTAACTCTGATGCGACCAGCCCCACAGACGGCTATGTTAAGGTGTTCTGTGACTCAAAAAGTATGGGTAGGACAGCAGTCCGTCCCAACAATGCCAGCCCCTGGTGGGAGGAGGAGTTCACCTACTACCCAGCAGTGCAGGGCAGCATACTCAGGGTCGAGGTTTATGACCAGGACGTCACCTTTGATGACAAACTGGGATCCTGCCAGTATTCGCTGAGAGGGGGAACCCATGGTCACACATGCTACCTGGCAAAAGGTGGTGCCCTCCGTTTTAGCTACACGCTCTCCTGAGAGCTTTGCATAGACATCTCTCAGACTAGCTCTGAGAAATAATTTCATCCTAATGTATCATTTCTCAACAACTAAGCTGTAAGTGCTTAGGTTCTCTGTCCAGAAAAATTCACTCAAACTCATCAATCATCATTCTGGTGCCTTTGTAGCACTGTATCATAATCTATTTTACCCTGTTTCCAATGTTATCAATAAGAAATAAACTGCTGCAACAAGCAAACTTTGTCTGTTTTTGTCATTGTGAATAGTAGTCATGCAAATAAAGAGAATTTCCACTCTATTTCTGTTATATTACATAATCCTGAGAGTGTAACAGGTTGTGTTTCAATAAGTATTTTGGCAGACTTTTATCAATCTACTATGAGATATGCTGACCTTTAAAAACATGCAACATGAGATGGAGAGGTGAGAAGAAAGCTATCAGGACTACAGGTAAGACTTTCACATCTAATCTTCTTGTTCTGGCCAGTTGAGCCAGGCTAGTCAGTGAGCAAGCACACAGCTGGAAAAGCATGAGGAGCCTTCTCACCTTTGATGACAAGCTGGGATCCTGCCAGTATTCGCTGAGAGGGGGAACCCATGGTCACACATGCTACCTGGCAAAAGGTGGTGCCCTCCGTTTTAGCTACACGCTCTCCTGAGAGCTATGCATCGACGTCTCTCAGACTGACTCTGAGGAATAATTTCCTCCTAATGTATTATTTCTAAGCAACCAAGCTGTCAGTGCTTAGGTTCTTTGTCCAGAAAAAAAATCACTCAAACTCATTAACTTCATCAATAAACATTCTGGCGCTTTGTCGCACTGTATCAATCAATAAGAAATAAACTGCTGAAACAAATAAACTTTATATGTTCTTCTCAGTCATTCAGCACGATGTTGTGTTTAAACTGTTTATTAAATGCACATATAATTCAAAGACAGAGGAACCCTCACACATCAACAGGTAAAACAGCCCAGAATTATGTCCATATTGGACTGTTCCCTACCTCATGATTTACACCAAACACTAACATAGCTAATGCAGGCAGTAGTTGGTGAGTTATTGCAGGAAAGTGGAAGCGTGATTCAGTAAGTCAGCTTACTTTTTAACAAAAAGTTCTCTGGTCTAGACTGACAAGATTCGACAAGAGGCGTTTATCATCCAGTAATATGAGAAGACTGTACCACATTATCTACAAAACAAGCTCTCAGCTTTAGCTGTGTCACTGGATGCAGAGAAAGCCACGGATAAGATAAAATGGCTCCCACTACTACCTGTCCAGTCTCACTGTTACTCTTTGTTTTAGGCTCCGAATCTCTGTCATACCATATGTAATAAATCTAGTTTATACATGGACAACATTTTATTAACATTAAGTAAACCTATGCAGTCTGTCCAATCAATGGTTAGTTTTATCAATATATTCGATACTTTTTCTGTTCACTAAATAAACTGATGTAATGTAACTGCTATACTTTTTGGGGGTAATGAACCATTCATGTGGAAACCCACTGGAATTAATTACTTGTTTCCAAAATCTATGAAATGGACGCCCCAGGTTTATTCAGGAAAGAAATAAATTATCTTCTTTACCAATGTCTCTGTGTGGGAGGGCTAATGTGCTGACGGATATTCTCCTAAGTGGATCATCAGTTATCATGCCAGCCTTATCCATGCTGTGTAGTGTAAAACACTGTTCAATGCCAAGATATGAGTGTTCTGGCTGTGCCAGACATTTACCAATCTTCTAACACCAATAACGTATTGCATGGTTATGTTATGTCGGTTATGTTGCCCCTAATTTAATAGGCAGCTGGGAATGACTGGAGGAATGAATTATTGTTAATCTTAACAGCGAAGTATCTTTGGCTTCTTTGTGGTTTTATACAAATCCTCCCTCAGAACCGAATAGTTCAATTATAGTTTCTCTTGATGAAGTCCTAACTTGTTTATAAAAGGCTCAAAAGTATATTAACCTCTCCTCTATCTTGCCCTCTTTGGCATAATTTCTTATTTTCAGCAAACCATCAGTTGTTGCCACCAGAACAAAATTTCTACTTTCATGTGTATATCAACGTTCATGTCTTGTCGTGATAATATAATACATTTTTTTTGCCATATCTTGTCATTTGACACTGAGATGCTGTAACAATGTAAACAACAATGTTCACTCATCAAACTGGAATCTCCTGTGAGAACTAAGAACATGGATCTGTCAGAATCTGATCTCGTCACAAGGAGGAGCTCTTGCACAAGATAGTTCACTGTTCACTTTTCCTTGTAAATATCAAAAGTGTGGTGAGCATTGATTGTTATAGAAATACATGCAATAGTGTTTCCTGATCACAGGTATGTGTACTTCAGAGGGTACTTCTGCAGTGGTAGTTGAAACATCGACCTTCTTCCACTCCAAGTAGTAGTATTATTGCAAACTTAACCAAACCAAACCAAACTGGAAAAATGGACCCAAGTCTGAGTATCAATAGTTCTATAATCACTAAGTACTGTATAAAGACAGCATGTTAACAATACCGTCAGTGGCATAAGGTAGTTCCACTAGGCTGGGCCCTGTAGCCCTATTCAGACCTAACATCAACATACTTATTATCCATCAATCATCACTGCATATCTAGATATGACAAAAATACAAAAGATAATAAGAAATGAATCATTTATATCCATTTATTTTAGTTATTTTAAGTACTTCTTAAAGTTTAAGGACTATTTCACCACAAGAAAGTAGTGTATTACTGAGGTGAGGTTGGTGGGTCTGTTCTCTCTACTGTCACCCCCTATAGCCCACGTGCCTCTACAATGCCTGCACTGTCTATATTTACATCCCTGTATACTGAACATTTGGATCTATGGGTGGGCAGTAAAAAAAATCTTATTCTGACAGTGACAGTGGTGTCGATAAAACTGTACTCGTGCTCTGATCTGTATGCCGATCTGATAGGGTTGTGATGGTGCAGCCTATAAAGCAATGATATGAAAATGTCCAGACACTGATATGAGTGAGTGTGGGAGTTAAAACTTGACCTTGTGAAGAAAAAAAGGCCTCAAGGTCCACTTAGAAGCTGATACAGAGCTTGCACTTCATCTGGACAAGAGAATCCCCCCACCACCCTCCCCCATATTTGACCATCCATTATCATGTGACCATATGAAGTTCCATATTTAGGTCACATGACGACAACTATGCAAAGTAAAGTTGATGATGTTTTTATACCGTTGGCTTAATGCCATTACATTAAAACAAAATAAGATATCAAATCATAGTAGTTAATAGTTTTTAACAATTTATCTGTTAAATTATGATTCAGTAATAATCCCAGATGGTTCTCATGGGATGTTCACTGCAAGATAAGAGAATCATAAAAATATTATTTATAACTGACAACCGGCCTGGGGAGTGTCTTGTAAAAGCCATGTACAAGCTGCTGGTCATTTGGAAACCATAAATAAATATTTGTGGAGTTCTTTGACGTCACGTGAAGACAAGAACAGTCCAGCTGTGGCAGAAGTTTTTCAGATTGTCTCTGCTTGTGCTGCACACATAAGAGCTCCAGAATGCTGAATTTTAAAACACTTTTTCCTGCGCTTCCCTCTACAGCGAAAGTCTCTCTAACATCGAGAGAGTGAGCAAACTTACACATGTCAGACCAGAAAAATAAACTGTTGATTTTGCATAATTTGAGGGAAAGACTAAACTGTTTGTGTCTGAATAGAGAAAACAAACAACAGCAGGAAAAACAATGGAAAATATGTAGAAAACAGTCATTTTTCATTCCTGTAACCTTACCGCACACCACACATGCAAACACACACACAAACACATGCACCCTCCCCGGCGCACTATCTCCAGAGGCACTTTTAATGGGAGTAGTGAGCAAGTTAAGTGACAGGCTTACAAAATCACAAAACAGGTTCTGCTGTTTGAAACCGAGCCACAACATCTATAAGTGAAACCATCATAATGGAGACAGGTAGAGTTTCCTTGTTGTGTCAGAGACTCTAAATTACACAATGAGACCAAACTGTCCTGTTGTTGGCAGCAGCTGTGAAGAGGAACATGAGGAGTGTCTCCACCAGCGATCTGTCTTTTTTTTGATTCACAATCCATCTCTGTCCCATCGCTCTAAGGAATCTGATATCCTCCCTCGGTGCATTTAGCGCAGAAAGCTAATGCAATATGATGACAGATAGAACGAGGTGGAGAGACATTTCCACAGAGGTTTGTTCATAATAAAAGAGTCCATTGAATAAAACATGATGTGACAAGAGAGCAAAACAGGATGATTCATACATCATTATCTGTTTTCAACAGCATGGCTTTCATCAATAGACTAATTCATCCATCTTTCTATCTTTACTTAGCATGCATTACTTTCATGTCTAATTGTCTCGAGATGTATATTTGTTTGACTGCAATCTTTGTAGTCGAATGACTTTCTAACTGCAGTCCACAAAAGTCTGATTCCCAATTAAGGCATATGTGTAAACACTTTGAGTATTGGCAGTGACTAGAACAACTAAAAGTCTTTTTAATCACGACTGTGGTCTTTTTTTTTTTTTTTTTTAATTTATAGTATGCCTGAAGTCATGAGGGGCCTTTTCCAAATGTGGCAGCTCTGTGGTTTCACACCACCATGAAACAGCACTACATTTCCCCTCTGTGTCTGTTTATGTGAAGACGTATTTACTGAAAGGGGAACGAGGAAAGAAAGGTTTGGGGCCCTGGTTTGTTTGTCGTCTTGGAAAAAGCCTCCAAGCTATATGTTGGCTCAAGGCTGCATAGCTGTGAGAAACCTCCCTCGTAATAAGCCCAAAGGACAGAGGATAGCAATGATGCTGCTGCTTTTAAAACATGAATAAGCTTGTTTATATATATATATATATATATATATATACACACATATATATATATATATAGTCGGCATGGTATTATTTGATTATTTGTTCTGTAATTTCTTCTCAGTTTAGGTCTTAGTGTCATTGAATTTAGTACAAATTTTGACACTTTTAATGATGAGGTCTAATTACTTTTATTGGTTTGGGAAATTGAGTCTCATTCATCAAATTCTGCAATTCTTTATACACTTTAAGACTTTATGTCAAAGCAAATAAAAACAGAAAAAAAGGGACAAATGTTTCTGCATGCCCAGACAAAATTTGTTTTGGGGTGAAATTAAGACGTCAAAATATTTTCCAGCTTGGCTCGTTGCAAGTCATTTATTTCTTTTTTGTTAGAACCATCAAATCCATAACACGTATAATTAGCTACTGGCAGGGACCATGCACGCAGCGTTAACATCTAACTCTGACATCTGACCTCTCTAAATGCTGCGACCATCACATTGACATAAAATATTAAGTGTTACAACATAAAAAGAGCCAAACCGCAGGCTTTGAAGAGTAATCCTCGTTTCCCCCAGAGGTTCCCCGCGTGAAATAGGATAGGGTTTTTAAGTCCTAATAAGTTCTTAATTTAGTGGAAACACACACACACGAAAGGGCACACATACACACACACAGAGTCAATGGCAGCTTCCCATCAAGCTTGAGTTATTTCCCCACTAAATTTTGGCTTGTGTGTGTGTGTGTGTGTATGTGTGTGTGTGCCATTGCTTGCTCGACACATTCTGGGGTCCGGTTTCAGGATAGTTTGAGTAAAGGTTGTAAAGACTTGTAAAGTTCACTGAAAGTAAAACACATGGGGATGATTTGAGTTGTGATCATCCAAAGAAATATTGAAGTTAATTTTTATTGTACTAACAAGCGTATTATAACTCATTTATTCCTCCTTTTGTGCATCTTAAAACGTATTGAGATTAGTTCATTAGAGCACATGAAGACCAGGGGGCCTCCATCATTAATCAAAGCACTTCTCCATTTAGAGGCTAATAAAATGGCTCTGGTTGATTACACACCACCTGGCAGCAGATGGGAAGGACTCTGTGTCTGATTGAGAAAAGGAGTAGCAGCCACAGTAGTCCCAGTCTATTTATCTCCTGCTTTTAAGTCTAATCAACACATGTAAATATTTGAAAACGAGAATTAGCCCTTCACCAACGTTATCATCTTTTCCGGCTTCTTTAAAGGTCCAGTGTGTAGAATTTAGTTGCGTCTAGTGGTCTAATTGCTGCATTGCAATCTCCTCACATCACCCTCACCTTCTTAGTGTAATGGAGAAACAACATTCAAGGGCCCTGTCTAGAGTCAGTGTTTAGTTTAGTCTGTAGAAACATGGTGTTCAATATGGCGGCCTCCACTGAAGAGGACCTGCTCCCACTGTAGATATAAAAGGATCATTTTTAAGTAACAAAAACAAAAAGATTCTTATTTTCAGGTGATCATACATGCATGAAAACAAAGTTATGAATATTAAATTTGTCTGCCTTAACATTAATAATGTCAGCCTTATCCTGAAAATAAAGGCCCATAATCTTACACACTGCACCTTTAAATTCTGTTCTTCGACCTTATTCCTTTTTTAAATGTTCTTTGAAGTTATCATTTCATGTTCAAGAAGGGAAATCATTTATTATTTATTCATGTAAAGTTCATGTAAGTCTATTTTCCTGATCCAAGACGTGGGTGTATATCAGACTGATCCAGGATGTTATAAGCTGATCATCAGGACAACTACATAGATAGATTACCATAAACAGTTCATTCATTCTGAATGCTAATTACTTTGGTGATCCCCTAATTTTTCATCACCACTAACAGGACCACATTTCTTTGTTGCCAGTTTCACTTCATGAAACAATTTTTAAAAACAAAAAATACAATTCATGTCAAATTTGTATTCCAGACTTCTGAGTTGCTGCCCGTATCTCTTTGTTCAACAATTCAAATTGCTCTGGTGAACTCAGTGACTGATTCGCCAAGTGGAGAAACAATTGACCAGTCCAAACTTTGTAGGTAGGATTAAGAAAAGGGATGCTATCTTCGTAAATAGCAAGCCACCAGAAAAATCAAAATGTATCAGTATAACGTTATGATGTTAAGACATTAAACATGATTATTTATATTGTTAAAACGTGAAAGGTTTCACGTTATTACGGGGTAAGATTGTAAACTCTGTTTAAACTGTTTGAATGAGGAACGTTTGAATGTGCTGAGAGAGAATAAACTAAGGAATATGGCTCATTTACATGACTTGATGAAGTGCTATTTCATGCTGGGGTTGAAACATAGTGAGATTCTGTTGTTACTGAGCACAGTGGATGATATTGTGATAAGCATGCATGCATTAAGAAGGATTTTAAAATGCATGAAGCACTTTTGCACTCACTGCTTTTCTGAAGGTATTTCCAGCATTCTTAAAAGAATCTCCTAACTATTTGAATAAAAAAGTATTTCGTCAGCTGCACAAAAGAAATGTTTGGAAAAAGGAAACAGATGTGTAGTAAGTTGCTATGTTCTACGAGCATGCTATGCTAAAATTAACTTCCATTTCAAAGCTACGTCTAAGCATACCTAAGGCTGACAAATTAGAGCTTAGTCAGATGAAGTACAACTGAGCCTGTCAAGCTGAATCTGAGATGATAAGTGCTCAATTCACGTAGGACTATGCCTCACCATGTTGTCTCATATTCTACCTATTCAACAGCTTTGTTTTCTTCTGAGTATTGAGCCTCACAGGGCGGCTAGATTAGCTATAGACTTTTAGTGTTGTTAACTTAGAGTACCAATTTACAGGAGACAGGGAAATCAATGCCACAGAGATAGACTGCAACACCTTATTGACATGTTTTGTTAAACTGGCAAATGCAAATGTGCACCAGTGTCATAACAATCCCTGTCAGTCCTCAGTAATACCAAAGATGGGTAACACCACAGTAGAAAATAGCTAAAGTGATAATTGAATCCATTTCTGAGTATTGGCAAATGTGAACACGACTTCTGTTTCCATTAATTTTCTGTTGAAGGAGTTGTCTGTGTGTGAATGTCAGAATTTGTTTGTGCAGCACACTTGTGTATGGATGAATGAATGTTTCCAATTACAGTTACAAAGTGTATACATGGCATGCACACACACACACACACACATACACGCAAACACTGCCTCCTGTTCTCTGAAGCAGACTCCAGCGTGGCTGTCTGGCATTCCTCTCTATTGACAGTTGACAGCTTTAAGCCGACATGAAGTGTGGATTTCACTGCTGCCGCGTAATTGACATCCTGTTGCTTGTCAGCCTCTTTTCTTTTTCTACTGCTCTTTCGATCAGAACACTGGTGCCTCATTCTCATACTAACAATACGGGCCACATGATGAGGCCTGGGGAAATTATTCCGTTGCTTTTTTGAATGCAGAGGTTTCTCTTTATGAGTGTTTGTGTGCCTGAGAAATGAAACTAGATCCATCTCTCACATTGACAGCTCATGACATGGTCTCAATAGAGGTTTTTAATGGTTACGTTGGATGGACAGGATGATTATCAACACTAAATGAACACACAGCCAGGAGAGCTGTGACATATTTCAAAAATAGAACATAACAAAAGAACGCTATTAATTCTAAAAATATATTGCGTGACGCGAAGATGTGATTGTTACATCTTGGTCTTGAATAGAATCTCAATTTTGGTCTGAGTAAGTAGAGAATAAAGGTTGTCCTGCATTTTAGGACAGCAAGAAGCCTATCCATGAAACCATAAGACCTCAAAACTGTATGATCCATGACAATAAAAGTATTTGTATGCTCATGTTTTATTAAAAAGTCAGTTATTAGTTCTTGTGTTATTTAACTTACTGATCAGCTAAAAAAGTTGCGTGTTTAAGATACATTTTTGATGAACACAACAAAGCATCTCAGACCTCGCATGACAAATATGTTGTATTTCCTGTGACATCTTCACAATAAAGCCACCTTGTGTCTCGCCAGTTAAATGCTTTTAATGTGAACTAGCAGTTGCAGGAAATGTTTTTTGCAGTGTCATTGAACAGTGACACTGATATTAATGAGATAAAACTATGAACAACAGGATTACAGTCATGTGAACACAGTTTGAATCCAGTCGTTAACTGGCGGGCTCTGTCACTAATTAAAAAAACGACATATGCAGAGGTACTTGCAGAAAGTAAATACAGTGAATCACATTACTAATTTCTAAAACATAGACCATAAACAGTATCAGAAATGAGGTTCTGGACTACTGGAACATTTTCTGTGGGCGAGACATAATCACAAAGTGTGTCAATTAAATAAATCCACATATTTTATATCCAATAGTCAGAATGCCATATTTGAATTGAGGAGCAAAGCTTCTGGCTATTTAACTGCAGATCCCTGTGTAGTTAAATAGTTAGTGTTGAGCAGTGAGGTGTCAGTTGCGAGTACTGTATTGTCACTAATGGACACTTTGGGGACGTCTCACTGAGGACAAAAGACAGGACTTAAAAAGACCATTATGGCTGGTCAAAGGCCCTGTAATTATATGGCATTTGTCATCTTGGACAGATGTCAGGCCTGAATAATGAAGGGTGTTACAGGCTCATGGTGTGACAACAGTGTCATTTCTACACATGGAATGAAATTTCCATCTTTCTCACATGCTCTTGTTGATAATTTTGACTTTTCCAATGCGATATGATTGTTTTTCATGGAATATTTAGTTAAACAAATGGTGGCACACTTAAAATCAATTTATACATCTGTATACAGTAATAGCCTATATTCAAAGTACAGTATGTCACAGTATGGTATACATACAGCTACAGTATCATGTAGGATAGCGTATTAGTGTGAGACAATATACCATTGGCATAATGTATAAACTGTTATATCTAGTGTGATAAAATGAAATACAGTGATGAAGGATTTTATATACAGCACTTTGTGTACTTTGGTAAATATTGTAGTAAACAGTATAAATGTATAATCTAGATGGTGTCGCTTTAAGGATGGATGAACTGCACACTGTGCAGGAAAAAAGAAAAATAGCTTCCCTTAAAGATCTTTCAGCCCTCTAAACATATCATCATCTTTCTTTTCCTGTTTTTGCACATTATTAGCTTCTGGAGGCATCTTAAGAGTAACAGATCTCTCATAAAGATCTAGAGAACAAGTATCAAGTGCAAACAGCATTATAAAACACAAGAACTATAAAGCTGCTGGCTTGGAAACAAGAGAGACAGAGGGGGGAGAAAAGCAGTTAATCCACGAACTAAACGCTGCTGAGACGGCAGGCTGAGCCTCAGGTATTTCATGCACTTCACAACTTCAAATTAAGAAGCAATTATATTCTCTCCTGGGTCATTACTAATCCTGCTGAGGTAATGGAGCCGCACCTACAGCCTTAATTGCAGGGATTACAACTGAAAAGGCACAATTTCTTTAACCCATGCTGTCAGAAACAAAATCTTAACAGGAAGAAAGGAAACTTTAATACCTCATTTGCTAACGCTGAGAAAACCTTGACTGAAAGGAAACTATTTATAATCTCTCTTTGTCCTAATGCTTGTCTTTCAACCTTCTCCCCCCTCTCTCTCTCTCTCTCCTCTTTTTTAAATTGTAGGTCCCTGGAGCTGAAACACCACCAAGGCTGTGAGACAAAGATTTAAACAGAGATGAATGGATTCATTACATTCATGAGCATTAACGCATGCATGTTTTCTCATGACTCTTATTGTTTTATGATCTAAGACAGCAGATAACATGCTTCGGGGATCTCCTGTCAGATATACAACCTCCCGTGAAGAGCAAAATCAAGCCTGTGTTTGCGTGCACCTCTGTGGCTGCACATAATGTTGGTGCATATCGGTAGCTGAAGCCTTCATAGCAAATGCAGAGAGGCTTGAGAGGTTTGATGCAACTTTAACGATTCCCGTGGGGCAAACTCTGAGTCCTCCGCAGGCACCCGGTCACAACAACTTGTTAAACTGTAAGAGGGATAAGATAACAGAGAGAAGAGTTGAGAGCTGGGGAGTACGGGGGCAGAGGAACATCCCCTTCCCATTAAACAGTATTAGCCCTGACCTTGTTAAAAGAGAAACATTCCCTCTTGTCACCACAAAGTCTGCAGGGGGTGGAGAGTCAACCAAACCCAATTATCAACCCTTTCTCTTAAATTATAGCCTGTCAAGTCTGTGTTCTTGTGACTAGCAGCGTATGATGATTATTTCTAATAATGTCCACTAAACAGAACTGGTGATAAAGTTGTAAAAACGATCACAAAGCTGCGTTCTCTCTTGAAGGGAGCCAAACAGTCGAGCCTTGAGGAATTCACTGTAGCTGATGATCATCTTTCTTTACATATAACATGTTTTGAAGAATGTTTAAAGAACTCACATAAAAAAAAGAAATGTTGGCGCAGATGTGACAGAGTTAATTTGGCTCCTGTCAAAGCATGGAAAATGATTTGTTCATGTTTGCACAAAAAAAAGTGTTACACTTGTGAAATTGGAACGTGGGACGGGAGAATAAATAATGTGTCCATGAGACACAAAACATGGGTAGGTGTCAGTGTAATGTGGGACTTTTGGTGCCATGCATGGGTCAGCATGTTCCCGGACCTTTAAATCACCTGAGTGGTGGTGTAATTACGGCTCTCTGGGACGCCACTCAACCCTCTAATACCCAGGGGGCTCTACAGCGGCGCCACTTGTTGCGCAAGTATTCACAGAGAGGGAGCTGCAGGGAAGAAACACTGAGGGGGGGGGGGGGGGGGGGGGGGGGGTTGCGAGGGTGGATGGGGAGTTGGGATGCCCTTTGGCAAGTTCGAGGTTAATCTTCTAAACGTCGGCTGACAAAGCAATATTGCTGAGCGAGTGTGTGTGTGTGTGTGTGTGTGTGTGTGTGTGTGTGTAAAAGGGCAGGGGTGGGGACCAGGGTTGCGGGAGAGAGGTTTAGGGTGGCAGAGCAAATGAGAGGGAGAGAAACACTAAAATTAGGGAGTCACTCCATTTTAGACAGTTTTGCCAAGATTTAAAATTTTGTTTTTTCTTTAATCAAAACAAGTGGGTTTAAAAAAAAAAGAAGAAGAAAAATACATGAACTATTTGCCGTTTAAGCAGAGCAACAAGCCAAAATCCCACACACGCAGAGATAAAATGCTCAAGCATGCTTCAGTTGCTTTAAAAATCATTTACAGTATTTCCCTTTTTTGCTTTGAGCTTAAGGATTAAACTAACAACATCTTTTTGAACCTGCAGGCTGTGGAAGTTATGACACACTTTACTGTAAGTACTGCCTCTCAAACAACCAATCCCATGGGAGTATTTTCCCACGCCGTGATACAAATTAAAGATAGGAACAATCAGCGACGCCCATTGTCAGTCATGACAGCGATTTTAATTAACTCTGCTGATTTACGAGCTTGATACTTCATGTGATCGATATTTGCTCGCAGGCGAACGAGACTATTTGCAAATTTAACAAAGAGGGTTAACGCCTAGACACGTCATTTGGCGCCTCCTGCGGCAAAATTATCCTTCATCAGCGAGTGTGGATTTGTGTGCATGTGTCTGTGAAACTTCAAATCAAAAGCATTGTGAAGGGAACAATCTTGTGATAATGGATTAGGTCTATATCTTAAGCCATCAAAACGTTTTTTCCCCTTTCATGAATGCTTCAGACTAATGCCCCGGTTTCACGATAATGAAAAGGTAACAATCACTTTTGTGTTAAGTATGGTTGAAGTTCTCTACATTAAAAGACACAGAAGGAAATCTCATCTGGTATTTTTTTTATGGTGTAAAGACTTTGCAGCATCTCAAGCCCTCATGGCGCCAACATATATTTAATGGCCGAGAGAGAGGAACTCTGTAGCTGTCAAAGGAAATGTTAGGTTAGGTGAAAGCCCTCTATAATCGGAACAGCAAAAACTGATAATAGATAAGCATTACTCTGTGTTTAACCAATGACTTTACTGATATTTCCACTGACATGCCATGTAGAGCACATATTATTTTTTCCAAACAGGACTTTGAGTTCATGTTTTATTTAAGTGTGAAAAAATGAAGCAAAGATATAATTAGAGGGGCCCAATGTTACTTTTCCAGGTGACGATAATTGATAATCTTGATGTTGAATTTGTGGACATATATAACTAAAGGTGAAAACATATACAGATGGGAGCACAGAAAAAACATGAATGAAAGAGTGGGGAAATTATGTGAACACGGGTTTTACAGTCACCAGATCTCAAATCAGTTGAACACCGATGGAAGACTTTGGACTAACGTGTAAGACATTACTCTCCACCACCATGTCCATATGACAAAATGATATCTTTAAATGTATTAAGTGATGTCCATGAATGTCCTTTTGCTGTGTTTCTTTTTTTGTTTACTCAGGTATCTCTGTTTATAGAGAAACATACACAGATTTTATGTAAATATATATAACTGTTCCAACCCACAGTTATTTTCATGCTTGTCTAAAATGAGCCAACATTTCAAACACAGCTCATCACTATCAATCCATCTTTACAGGATGAGGCAGCGCATGGCTGTTTTCCATACAATTAAGATAAAGCTTCAACAGGCGCCTAACATTTTATTAAAGGTTATTTCCAGATCTATCTTCACACTTTGAAGGCTTTGAACATGCGGCCATGACAGATACGCCAACAGAATTTTCATGGGGATGGGGACAATTTGTGAAAGACTGAATACAAAACATCCAATTTAAAATCTCAACCAGATTTACGTACCTCTGTTCTTGCACTACTTTGTGCTCTGGGTACAATCATCGAGTAGTGAGTCATACCACCAACAATTTCACTAATTTTTGGGAAACTGGATTATATTTTATGAAGAAAATGTTACATGTGGTTTAAAGAGTTTTCTGATGGACAGTAATGTAAACTGCTGTGAACTATAGCTGCTGTTAGATAATTTTAGCTCAGTTTGTTAGCCTGGCTGTCCAGACTGTGAGTTCACAGTACCAAAGGAGTGTTAGTGTTTGTACCACAGGGATCCTGATTGGGACTGGAGCTGGTGTCTGGAGCTGGGCAAGTGGGCAATGTAACTGGGCTCACCAGCATCTGTGTACATAATGACAGAGGTGAAGAGACATAGGTCACATTGCCAAAGGAAGCTAAGAAGAGACAAGGACAGAGTGGATGAGCAAGAAGCTGCTGGACAAGAGTAAATCTGGGACTGACTTTTAGTGGTTGGTGAGAGCTTGGTGAAATAAAAGGCTGAAAGACAGACGGCGAGCTGGGCTGACTGCTGTTGGACTAGTAAGTAATAGCTACAGCGTGATGTTCTCCTCCAGTTGCAGTGCAATGAGGTAGTGTGGAACACTGAAATACTAGTTTAATTGTTAGGGTGCATTTGCCAAGAGAACACACACACAACACACTACTAATGAGTTATTATGAAACTCAGGTGGAGCACCTTAACATTTTAGTCACTGCCAGTGTTCCAGTTTTTTCTCCCTTGCTCATTACTACAATATGTGTGGTGTCATGTTGACAGGCAGGCATTTTCCCAGTTAAAAGACTATCAGAACCAGTCCGAGCTTTGCAAGCGAGATTAAGAATGATAATGTCATCTTGTCTTGGCAAAACTAGACACATAAAGACACACTATATAATAACAAGCAATAAACCTGCATTAACATGATTTGCCCATTTGGCGGCTGTCCAACAAGCTTTAAATACAGCATTGACAAATCATCGCTGTGAAATTTGATGTAGCTAGCAAACATTGAGCCGACACAGAGCAATATTAGAGTTTATCTGGAACCATGTTTCTGTCCTCTTGATGAATTGATGAAGTCCAATATTCACTGTGTGTGTTAATATGACAAAATACTGAGCTAAGTGACAAAACATGTGTAATGGGGAGTATGTAATAAATTACAATTACTGCTGTGTAATTTGTGAAGTAATGTAACATGAACACAATGTCAGACTGAAAAGTGAAGTGATGAAAAAGTGGCAATTAAGCCTCATTATTACCAATACATCACTTATGGATATAAGTATCCATTCATAGTATCTAATATATAAATATAGTATCTATAGTATCTAACTATCTAATCTAGTCGACAGACTTGCCCACTGCTTTCAAAGAGCAACCATTTTAACTTGTTATTTCAGTTGAAAGGGCAGCTGTGAATATTTATGCTTCATTTTATTCACACACAATCATCGGGTAATATCTTCTTGTTTTCATGTTGACACTCCGGTGCAGATATTTTAAGAAGCAGGTTTTTATCTCACGCTCATGCACTGATGCTCGCCCGTGCATGACAGCTCATTGGCACACGCAAACACACATATGGGCAGATTAATTCATTAACTTTTATTTATTTATTTATTTTTTACTTCATTTACTTTTTTTCATCAATTTCACCACTCACTTGCCTCAGATTTGACAAGGTTCCCAGTAGTTTGTTGAGGTAATTACCTGTAGACATGGCGGAGAACAAAGCAAATCAGGGAGGGTCTCTAAATATGCCGTCTAGACTTGGTGTCTCGCTGCCTCTCTCTGTGTCCCTCCATTTATTATTTGACCTGTCGTCTGACCTGACAAGGAGTCAACCTTTTACTTGAAAGAGGACAGACAACGGCAACTGTCTTCAGACCATTACTTGCCATTTATCCTTTAATTGGCGTGATAAAGTTGCTCTGTTTCTTGTTTTTGCTTCATTAACAGATTTCAGCGTCTCAAATGTTAAAGTGTAACGCATCTAAAGCTTCTTATACTCTGGGACAAACAACAGGGCAGCGCAGTAAAGAGACAGTTAGTCTGACCCGCTGTAATGGCCCTCCTTTGAAGTGGTGAAGATAGTGCTTGTAATCAGCTTAATTGATTGTAACAAGGCACCAGCACCAGAGAGTAAGATAGAGACAGAGCACTGTGGGGTGGTTTAAGAGAATGTTTGGGTGTTTGGGTAGAGTAGTAATTCACCATAATGACAGCCATTACTCCAAAGGCAAACAATGTCACTCACTTCTTCAAATTCTGGGTCAAGCTGGCAGATGTAGTCATTGTACAAGAACACAGCCACAGGGGTAATTGCAAGCAAATAGGCTTTGCAAATAGTACTTAAGTGCTACTTAAGTACTATTAAATTGTGATTTATTGCCATTCAATTACGTAAAGAACAAACTGAGTGCAACATAAACACCTTTATAACTAAGTGCAATTAACGCCACAGTGTTCATGTTGCTTTAATCAAATGTTGAGTTTGGCCATGAAGATCCAGGAGCTGCTGTTCCGTTGTGTGAACACACAAAGGACAAATTGTCACATTTATCGTTTAAACTGCACGATCGGTATCCAGCATCGCCGTCTCTCCCTCTCCGTTTGTCTCTGTCCGTCTTACTCGCTCCCTCCTCGCTCTTGTCTCCTCATCTGGAGTTGATTATTCCATTTCCTGGCTAGTATTACAGTCAGCAATTATCTACAGATCACCAGACAGCCTTTCTTAAAAGTCTTCGGAGGGGGCAGCGACACAGGAGCAAACAGAGCTCCTGAGAGTGAATGTCATATCACAATTATGAAATTATTATCTTAGTGTGGTTGTCAAGGTGTCAATCTCGAGTCTTTAAACCTGCAGTTAATTATATCTTGGCCACTTGAGGCCAGCTGAAACACTACAGCTCATTTTAAGTCGTGTTTCTGGCTACTCTTGTATTTCAGCTCATTCATTAATCTAGTGTTTTTATCTGGTTCTTTAGGTGCTAAATGGTTCACAGTTGCCTGTATTGTACTGTGGGCACTAGCTGCCTTCTGTGTCTGAAACCTGGGAGTGATCTGATCTGATCTGCTCCGTAGCACTCAGAGGAACTGTTGCTGATAATTCTCTGTGGGTTTGTCACTACTAACAACCCCCTTTTTACCTGCACATAGTTATTTGATACTAAGGATAATAGCAGCTTTAAAGTAATTACCCAAACTGTCTTTTGTATTCGATTGTGCAGAACTACTTCCTGGTTAACCTTTGCATGTCGAGTGAAGATAATTATTTTTATATGGATTTATATATTATTTGTCTGATCATCTCAGCTTTTCTAACATCTTACTACATTATTTTCATTTACATTGATTACATCTTCTAATTAATATGACCCTGAGTCAATTAATGTCAGATCAAACATGGTTTACCTACCAAAGAAACGCCTTCCACAGCAGCAACCTGAACATTTAATGCTCCTTAATGAACATTAGGAAATTATAATATAATGATAGATAATGTCTATAGGTGATGGCAGACAAGGCTGGAAGTGATGAAATTAAATGATATACCTTAAATCATATTGACAGAAAAAATAATCTCCTTGTGTTTGTTTTCTCTGGGTGCTCAGACAAAAAAACACAAATAAAGCCAATGAAAAATAAAGAATAATAACTATATGTCATGTATTATGATCAAACCTGACTGGAAGAATTCAATAATATAAATTGCAAAAGTAAACTATGCCCATTTAATGAAGGAGTCTGGGTGTCCGCTATTATTTACACTTGCTGCCTCTCTCTCCTTCTCATGTGTTACGGCTGTAAGGTGAAGCAGATAAATTGGACAAGCATCTTGGTTATTGCCATCCTGCCAATCAGTCCAGCGGCGAGCCCCCGTTGCTCCATTTCAAAGAGTGCACGCAGAGGTTTGTAACCTTTGACCCCGCAGGCGAAGAAAGGGTCACTGCAAAGGACCCCAGCGGCAGTTCTCACTCTACAGGGTCAGAGCAAAGATCAGTGTGTGTTTGTGCGCTCTGGACTCCCTGTCACATCCTACCTCTGTCCTTCACGGTCCCAATGTGACTGGCGTCTTTCGCTCATTAAACAGCAGAGAGTCTGCCGCATCGCACACTCAGTGAGACAGGAAGGATTTCATTCATGAAGAGAATCCTCATCCACAGTGGTGTCAGGTTATGCTTTGCACCTCATTTCATGTCTCTTCGGTCCCTGCAAGCAGCACGACTCAGTCTGTGAATCAAAGAGCCTCCCGGTGATTCCAATAATCAGCTATTCAGTTAGCCAGTGCTTTCAGACATCCAGTCATCTTACACAGTAAACCCACCGGCCAACTAACCAATGAGTCAGCTGCTGACCTTTAAAATGATTATGACCAGCTTTGATGTTCTCTTTTCCTTGTTTTTGGCTTTGGAGGATGATTTGTTTATTCAGTTAAGTGCTTTGTTCTTTATGACTCCATAAAAGAAGCTCTCACTAGACAAGGTAGTTAAACAGAAACACAAACAGACTGGACTTCTAATGTTATGCAGTAAATTCAAAGAAGGACAAAAACTAAGAAACCACTGTGATTTTAAACATTCATAATGAGGGAGATAATCTGAATGTACATTTTTGTTACTGAAATTACATTTTTTCATAATTAAATAAAACAATTCAAACTAAATGAACCCTCTGGGGTGCAAGCGATCATCCACGATTGCAAAGGTCTTTGATAGGAGTTAAAACTGTTAGTTACCATGCACGCTTTAGGGTTAATACCTTATATAACAAGCTCTAACATGAACCAAAAGGCCAAAATAAAACCCCAAAACAAACATTTGACCTGGTTTTAGATGTAAATGCAATACTAATATTGAGGATTTACATTCATAATTCCAAAAAAAAAACCCTCTCTTCTTAATGTTTTTACACAGATAAACTATTTTTGTCTCGGTTCTGTTCTTGTGTGTAAGCACATTTCACTCTCCTATAACCCGAAGGCTGCGTGTAACGCAGCCATAATAGCTGGGAAAGTTGTGGCTTTTTCTACCATGAAATGTTATTTGCTGTAATGAGACAAAAAATTCTTTTAAGGAGATTTGTTTTTGTGGTTTAAGTTGTTTGTTGTGTGGAAGGTGGATTTCCCCAATCTCTGGAAAACTTCCCAGAATACTGTGCATGTTCACGCGATCACATGCATCACACACACACACATTCACAGACACACAAATACATGTACACTTGCCTTTCCAGCGCCACTTAAAAACAATTATACCATTTCAGTGCCTCTCCATAATAACAAGCCTGCTTGTGATTTACACGATGGCCTTGTCATAAATTCGACCTGTCAGAACTGATTAAGATATAGTGTGTCAAAGGGGATCTACATGGTTTTCGAAGGAACAGATGGCCCCTGGCTAGTCTCTCCCTTTCTGTTGAGGCTGAGTTTGACACGGAAACTGAAGTCATGAGGTCTGTGATGCACACTGAGTCATAGAGGTCTGACAATGCTCCTGGTCTCTGATCCTGATGGCGCTCCATGGTTAATTTCCAAATGCCTGAATGCAAAGTCAGCTGAAAACTTGATTTGAATTTGCCCTACATCGGCAACTGAAACACGGTTGGATTAGAACGTTCAAGCAGCTCATCCTCCGTTTACTCAGGGTGCATTATCCTTTAATAACGGAACTCCAAAACAATCTACAATACAGAACTTTTATACTAGATGTGCATTTTTTAAAGAGTTTGTAGATTGTTTTTAATCAGGACTGATGATTAACGAGCATCTGATTCTACACAGCTAACTCTTTTAATATATGCTATACTCGTACAACGTTGTACCCTTGTTAGCAGTAATGTGTTAGAGCACATGATATAAGAGCTGACCTTCATAGGGAAAGAATGCACACCTATTTGCACAGTTTTATGGCGTACAAGAAAGGTTAAGAGGTTGCTGAGTTTGAATGAACCCACCTTTCCAAAACCCTTCAAGGCGTAATAATTTAGTCATGAATTAAAAGGAGCACCTGATAATGATGGGTTACAGTGAGGAGAAGCTGTGAACCTTACATTAGTGGATAAGTACATATGCTATGTGGTGTTCAAATCTTCATCTAAAAGCAGAGAACAGTTCCATAAATATAACTGCAGCTGGCTCTTACCCAAGCAATTATCACCATCAAAGAAACAGTTTGTTCCACATTGTAGTGCTGATACATTCCTCTACACGTTTGCGTGATTGTGGTGTGTGTCATCGCATTGATGCTTTTATATGAAATCTGTTAGTAGGTTTTACAGTATGTGACATGTTGTTTATTAATCATTGTGACAGCACAGTGGCTCAGTGATTAGCACTGTCATTTTTCAGCATGAAGTTCCTGGGATTGAATCCAAGGCTTTTCTGGGTGGAGCTTGCATGTTCTCCCTGTGTTTGCATGTGTTTCCTTAGGGTGCTCTGGTTTCCCCCACCATCAAAAGATATATGTTATACAGGTTAATTCGCCTGTCCCCAGGTACTGCACAGTGGCTGCCAACTGCTCCTAACACTTAGTTAAGTTAAATCCAGGGAAGGAATTTCCCTATGGGAATCCATAAAGGATGACTTAACTTACTAGAAATGTATTATCTTAGACTGCCTGCAGTAAACTCATTAAAGTGAACTAAATTGAATGTGTTTGTAATCAATAAGCATTCAGTATTATTACGTCTATAAACAATATTATTTATCCCATTATACACTTGTGGTCACTATGCCAAGCCTCAGCCTCAGCTTGGCATTCTCTCAGTGAGCCTCATTAGGCAGTCAGTTGGAATGCTTTCCAATTAACAGGTGTGACTTGCCAAAAGTTAATTAGTGGAGTTACTTGCCAAAAAGACCAACAGGAAGAAGAAGATAATTGTTTGTGCCAAGAAACACAAGGAATGGACATTAGTCCAGTGGAAATCTGTAATTTGGTTTGATGAGTCAAATTTGAGCTTTTTAGTCCAAACTGCTGTGTCTTGGTACCTGCATGTGTGGTTCCCACTGTGAAGCATGGAGGAGGAAGTGTGGTGATGTTGGGGTCCTTCACTGGTGACACTGGTAGCGTTTTATGTTAACAGTGTCACCATGCTTCACGGTGGGAACCACACATGCAGATAACATCCATTTATTTTCATGAACAATTTATAATAATGGCACATTTAGCCAGTTTGGCTATCATAACATATTGCAGTGACATTCAACAGTACAATGACCAAAAACATACATCCTGGCTATGTAAAGGCTATTTGACCAAGAAAGAGAGTTACTGCGTGCTGCATCAGATGACCTGGACTCCACAATATCCCAACCTAAACCCAGTTGAGATGGTTTAAAATGAGTTGGATCGCAGAGTGAAGGAAAAGCAGCCAACAAGTGCTTAGCGTATATGGGAACTGTTTCAAGACTGTTGGAAAACCATTCCAGGCGATGAAATCATAAAGTTGACTGAGAACATGCCAAGAGCGTGCAAAGCTTTCATCAAAATGTGGCTACTTTGAAGAATCTAAATTATAAAACATAGTTTACTTTGTTTACATTTTTCTCTTTCATAGTTTTCATGTCTTCAGTCTTAATCTACAATGTAGAATACAAAAGAAAAACACTAAATGAGAAGGTGTGTTCCAAATTTTGACTAGTACTGTATATACAGTGTGCCACTGCAACATATTTGAACAGAACCACAAACTACAACCTCCAAAATAAACATACAGTTGAATTAACACCTCTCCAAAACGCTAAACAGTAACTGAACATTATAACTGTCACAAGGGTAGAATTTATTGCAGGACAGTCTTATTCTAGCTAGATGTACCTAATGAATTGGGAAGAGTCTATGGTATATATACTACACTGAAATAAACACTTATTATTCAAGTTACTTCATGTTGATGCAAATTATTGCCATAAAACTGTCTTACTCATTGTTTTCCAACTAAACATTTTACAGCAGCATCTCCTATGGTTGACATACTTATGCCATTTTACATTACACATCATTTCCCATTCCTAATTTCAAAATATATGTTTGTATGGATGTATATGCATCTGCATGTGTCTTCATGTCCTCCATTCAACCCCTACAGTGACTTCTACTCAGTCTCCAGCGTTCTCAGGAGCCCTCCCCTGCAGGCTCACACTAATCAGCTGACTATTCTGTAACATAGCCCAGGGCTGAGTCAAGCAACAGATTGCCTCCTTCTCTTGTCATTAGCAAAGTGGGCATCAATCTTTCACGTTACAGGAGGCCTCATTCTTTGGCTTCTGAATAGATCTGTCTCCAGTGTTAACAGCTAATTGGCCCTGGCGCCATTGTAGCATTCAAGGTAGTCATTTAGGTGCATTACAGGCGGAGGCTCTGAGGGCTTGGGAAGCTCTGAGGCAGAGAGAGCGAGAGAGAGAGAGAAGAGAGAGAGAGAGAGCGAGAGAGAGAGAGAAAGAGAGAGAGAGAGAGAGAGAGAGAGAGAGAAAGAGAGAGAGAGAGAGAAAGAGAGGGGGGGGGGATGACAGTACTAAGATAATTTAGATCTCTGTGAAAACATTGTGATTACAATCAATGTGCATGTGTCAGTCAATTATTTACAACCTGTCCTGCTGGTTTGACAAGTTACTTGAATTACTGAGAAGAATGTGACTTAACTGTCTTTATTATACAACACATGTTTTTATGCGTATGCATATGCATGAATGTATGCCCCGAGCAGGAGTGAAATATAATTGAATACTATTATTGAATTTCGGTGAAATTGTGTCATGGAGATTTACTTGTGTTGTGTTCATTTTACAACTTTTTTTTCAGTGTAACTTACTGTCCTGAAGAATGAAGAAAAATGCACTTAGGTTACCGGAATATACTGGCAACTATCCAACATATTTTCACAAGTAAGTTGGATACGGAAATCTCATGAGAATACTGGTAAATGGAAAACCATGCCAAGTCAATTCAATTTTATTCAGCTCAAAAATCACAAATTTGCAACACGAAACCTGCTCTCCTCAGGCACTCCAAAAACAGCGTCCCTGATTCAAATCCAAGGCTTCCCCTCATTTCCTGTCACATCTTGACTGTCTGCTAAAATTTACTTTAAAAAAGACTAAAAAACCTCATCCCTGGTTTAACGTATAGTAGTGGGTGAATTATTTTTCTTTTAACGAGTACAGTAATGAGCCAGCTGCTGGGTTTGGCTTCATCTTGGCTCCTCAAACGAAGGAAAACAAAAGCAGCAACGTTCAAGAGGAACTGCCAACTAACAGGATTACATAAATTTACATACCGTGACTGTAGAGCAAAAGAAAAAAACAAACTCATCTCTGTGATGTAACCCATCACATTTTACATTTCAGCATGTCCCTTCTCCAACTTTGTGCCCAGTAAATATCAGTATAGACAGTAAAACTTGCTGGTATGATGGTGTGAATGAGTGTTTTAATGGGAATGTAAATAGTGTGTGAGTGCAGCACAGCCCGTTGATTATCCCAACCAAAACATTCCACCACTTCAAAGTCTCTGCAGTAATTACAATGCTCTGAGGTGTGCCCGACCCACACATCCAGAGGCTTCTCCTGTCACACACACACACACACACACACACTGTACAGACATCCACACAGTACACACACAAACATGCTCAGACAAATTGCTTTCGCTATTATCAAGCTTAAATGATATTATGGAAAAAAGGAAGTGGGATGTGTGGGTAATGTGCTACACCCAGGAGAGCATCCCCTCTCATTTCTACTCCTCCTCCTCCTTCTTCCTTCCTTCCTTTATTCCTCCTTCTTCTTCTCTTGCAAAAAAAAAAAAAAAAAAAAGGAAAAAAAATGAACACACAAAGCTGTAGTTGGATTATTTGCATATAATACACACACAGTATTTTAATTGTATCAAAGTTATCTAAGGCATAATAGGAATGCATTGTGTTGGGCCTGACATTGCTTATAGATGTGTTGTCAGTGCAGGCTGTAGCTCGTATTGACAAGACAATTAAATGAGTGCCAGCGTTTTTTATGATGGGATTCTGTGCTTGGCAGTTTTCTTCATGCAGCAGGCTTGAAAGATAGATTGGCACACATGCCAGGAATTATTGTTTTATGTCCTTCCTTGTTAGACTTTACTATGACGAGAGCACTGCCTCTGTTTTGTTGACACTGAGATCAAATATGGCAGAAACGAAAGAAAGGTGGACAGAAAGAGTGAGCCGAGAGAAGGCAGAATGAAGAACGGAAGGATGAAGGAGAGGGAGGAAGGACAGAGAGTCAGGAGGAGGATAAACATGAAGGAAGGACAACAATAAAGAATTTATGAGGGATGAAAACTAAAAAAAGGAAGGTCATGTGGAGGTGGACAGAAAGAAGAAAGTGTAATAGATGAAGATACATGACTAAACAAAACATATAACGTGTAAAGGAGTGCGAGAAGAAAGATTGAAGGGAGGAAAAGAGGAAACACTCCGCTGACACTCAGCCAAGAGCGAGTTCATGACTGACAAGGTGCCTGCAGGGCGTGCGGGCACAGCCAGAGCAAAAGAGAGAAAAAGAGAGGTGGAGGGGTGGAGGAGGATGGAGGTGGGGATTGTGAACAGAGCAGCAAAAAAAAAAAAAAAAGAAAAAAAAAAGCAACAGTTTCTCCCCTGAGGAGTCAGTCCTTTCATCTGGCCGCTCACTGGCGCCTTCACAAACCTCTGATTGTCTGTGAAATAACCCCACTTTAATAAGGCAGCAGTGGCAGCCTCCTGGGAACTGAGCTCTGCTGCACAGTCTGACATAGACAAGCTACTGAGGCCTACCGGCTACATGTAAAGATGCAGAAAAGTACTGAGCATTTACTGTATATAAATCTGTCCTCTGGCATGTTGTTCTTTTTACAGAATGCCTACATTTCTCTCTGAAGTTCTCGAGTGAGAATATTCTTTTTGCCATCAGTGAGTTTCAAGGACAACAATCTGAAAAACAACTTTATCTTGTGGGTGTAAGAGGATGTAGTGCACTGCTGTAGGCTGTGCGTGAAGGATACACACACACAAACACACGCACGCACACACACAACCATCATTGCTTTTACACATAGACATTCGCAGATTATGAGTGTGAATCAGGCCTTGTGATGTGAATTAGCGATTAATTATCATTCAGTGACAGAACGGTTCCTATTAGTAACGCCCTGGGTGTTAAACATGAGCAATTAGCCAACAAATAGGAAAGCACTTAAACAAACATGACCATGGGAAAAAAAATCAGCCCAATGATATTTCAACCATCATCAAAGGACCGTTTTTTTTTTTTCAGATGAACTGGTGGAACAAATGTAAAGTTCTTCATCAGGAGTCAGGGCACTTTCATCTGACATAACATGAAATTGTCCATGGAAAAAAAAATCACAATGAGTTACTTCATGTCTAATGTGCGCAGAGAATGGGATTGAATCATAGGACAAGAAGATGAATGAGTTACAGACATGAGGATGTGTCATCTCGTTTGTGTCCAGTCCTGCCTCAGACACCAGCTGGACCGGGCCAAGGGTTTTAAAAACTAAATCTGTAATTTAGTGAAGTAATTTACTCTGTAATTTGAGTGTGACTTCCTTCTTTAAAGGCTGTACTGACATAGCACACAACGGCATTGTGAGTTACAATGGAAAGTCCCAAATAAAAGGGAACAGCAAACAAATCAGAGAGATAAAGAAGAAAAAGGATTAGTGTTTCATCCCGAGTGTAATTCTCCATAATTATCCGCATGAGGCCCGTGTTTACACATGCAGTCTCATGAGGTTAGAGTTAGGGCTAATCCATTACCGAAGCTTAACATGTGATAATGTTGTGTGGCACAGCTATTACTTTTTGATCCACTAATTAAACCAAAGAGGAAACATGAGGACATCCCGTGTCATCAGGTTTTCAGTGAAATGTTGATTTTCACTGAACTAAATGAAGCTACAGACCTGTAAAGTGGAAAGTTTTAGTTTTTAATCTGTTAATTTTACCTCCATGGGGAGTCCTGAGGACTTTTGATGATTTCAGTCATCCATGTAGAAAAAAAAAACAAAAACACGTTGAAGTGGTTAGGTCACCTGTCAGTAGGGCTGCACAATCCATCCATTTTCACCCTTTCTCAGGGTGACGATAGGATTGAAGCCTGTCCCAGCTGTCATTGGGTGAGAGGTGGGGTACACCTTGGATAAGTTGCCAGCTCATCACAGGGCTGACAAACAACCACTCATGTTTACATTCACAACTATAGGCAATTTAGAGTCACCAATTTAACTGCACTGTGAGAGGAAGTACCCAGAGAAAACCCACGACAAAACCACAGACAGAAAGGTCAGCCAGCTGAGGGATTCAAACCTTTTTTTGGGGGCGGGGGTGGGAACAGTGCTGCCTGTGCACTGCACCACCATGCTGCCCAGGCTGCACAATGAATGGAAATATTACTGAAATCTTAATATGGACCTATGCAATTTTTTAATTAAGTTAAAATGTGTGACCAAACAGCATTATAATTAAGTGCTGCAACTAATCTTATTCTTCACATGTATGAATGTTTGGTACAGACCCTAACAAATGTCACATCATCAATATTTTAATAACTTTTTCAGTTAAAACATTTCCCCACTAGTCGTGAATCACATCAATCATAATATCTGTGCATACTATGCTATATATAATGATAATATAGCTATTAACTACCTAGTATCAATACTAATACTACTAATAATAACACATTTTGTAGGTTGCTCTCCTCAAAAAAACGTCCGTTTCCGACTGTCTCTGAAGGCAGCATCTGCTCCCTCATAAACATTTTGGGCGGCACTGATTGGTCAAAGTTGAGCCGTGTCAACGTGATACGTCTACATACTCCCACATCCTACTTGACAGCTCCATAACATTGCGCTCGCCGGAGCGGGTCTCACCTGGCTGCCCTCTGACTGCTCCGCCCGGAGTTCACTCGATTTTTTTTTTCTCTTGGATGAGAGGAGAGATGGCTTCTCAGGAGACTTTTAACGATTTGGGATGCAGTTCGTCCGAAGAGGACAGTAACCGTGCGGATTTGACAGAAGGGACGGCGGAGGAGAAGAAGGCTCCGGTGGTGGTGGTGCGTCGGCATCATCCATTCAGCGTGGAGGCGCTCATGTCCGGGAGGAAGACGGACAGCCGAGCCGGAGAGTCCACCTGCTGTAAACCGGAGGGAGGTTCGGTGGCGGTGTCCCCTATAGGTTTAAACTCTCTGTATCTGTGTCGGGATACGTGCAGTCTTCCCGGAGGGAGCCGAAAGAGTTTAGCGGCTGCGCCTTCATCGCCGGTGAAATCCGAGGCATCAGAGTCAGAGGACTGCGCACCCTGGGTCACCAGCAGCTTTTCCACGCAGAATCGTAAGTTTATATAAAAAAAAAAAACAAAAAAAAAACGTGTTTTTATAGATTTGTAAGCAGCCTGCAATATTAAAGTTACCTTTAAGTTTGAACAGATTTAGGTAGTTTGGATGAAGAGGACAAAGTTTTCTATTTTTTCTGGGCAGGATTTACAGTTTACTGGTACATGACTCTACAAGCTGTGCTGCAGGGATGTCTTCTGATCAACAGTGTGGTTTAAGCAAATGCATGAAGGAGATAGAGACAGAAACCCGTGGAAAGTGAACCAATTAGATACTCTTATTCACTGATATTCAGTATTTGTTCTGCACTGTTTGAGGACTGTTTTTGGCACATGGAATCCTTAAAATGTAGCTCATATGAGATCCTGTATATAAGATCATATAAGTGTCCTGATATCCTCAGTCTCTAAGCCAGCTGCTCAGTATCCTACAAGAAGGGTCTATAGAAGTCAAATGAATTAATCTCATTCTCTGTGTCTTCTCCCAGGTCATGTCAGTCCTGCCTGTCCATTGAGGAAACACAAGACCAACCGAAAGCCCCGCACTCCCTTCACCACGTCTCAGCTCCTGGCCCTGGAGAGGAAGTTCAGGCAGAAGCAGTACCTGTCCATCGCAGAGCGAGCCGAGTTCTCCTCCTCTTTGACCCTGACAGAGACCCAGGTGAAGATCTGGTTCCAGAACCGCCGGGCAAAAGCCAAGAGGCTCCAGGAGGCAGAGCTAGAGAAACTCAAGATGGCTGCTGACGCCAAGACGGCGGCGGTGGCTGCAGCCGCCACTGGAGGTTTACACCCCGGCTTTTTTTCACTGGGCGCCATGTCACTGTATGGACAGACGTACTCTGCCTATCACCACCACCACAGACCCATACTGCCCATTTCACCTTTAGGACTGTACGCTGCTCCTCTGGGCTACAGCATGTACCACTTATCATAAAAATGGAACTATCACTGACTTGACAAGGATTCCCAAAAATGGACACAGAGGACATTTTAAAAATCAATGTTTATAATATATCTACTGCACAAGGAGTGTTTGAACTTTATGAGCACTTCAAGTCAAATTAAAAATCTATTTTTTCCCACAGGAAGGATAAAAAAACCCAACTTACATGTCCTTTTGCCCCTTTGGACTGCCAGTTTACATGTGAGGAGGGGCGTTTACTGTCCAGATGTTTATACTTGTTTACTTTGGCAATAATTGAGCTGGGCGAGGACTTGCACTGGGTACAATGATACAAATAACCATTTAAGCCTTTCTCTTCATTCAATACAGTGCCTTGTGTTGGGCCTTAATATGAAGACGCTTTGCTGACGTGTGTGGATGATGAGTGTCTCAGTAACTCAGGCCAAATAAAACATATCACTGAAGCAGAACGCTCTGTTGAAAGAGACACAATCAGGTTGGTGTGCTCTTCGAGACAGCCAACTTTGACCTTCAAACGATCCATCATAATGAAAACAATTGTAATTTTTCATCTTTTATCTCTCATAGCACTCCCTCATTGCCTTATCATGCATCTATAGAGCGTAGACATATTTATTCTCTTTGAAATATCAATGCTGGAAATGTTTGAATGCCTTATGTCGTGTATTTATGACAGGTTGTGAGGAAATGGTACTAAAGTTCTGACCAAAAGTGTATTTATATTGTTCTTCTTGAATGTCCCTTTGAAAGGGCCTACATCGTGCTATGCAGTTTATGTTTTATCATTCGAATGAACAAAAAACAATATACTTTTCAGACTGTTTCCTTTAAATGACATTGAATTTTATGTGTAAAATAAAAATAAAGTAGCAATATGTAGACATTCAGCAACTTGAGATCTTTAAATAAGGTCACATTTGAAGTCATTTAGCAGTGAAACCAGCTGCTTTCTGTGCATGTGTGTGTCTGTGTGGTTTAATCCCATGTCTGTGTTTCCCACCAGAAAGCGGTCAGGTTCAAGGAAATGTTTGACAAACCATAAATGGTAACCATAAATTATCTAACTTCACAGATAGTTCCCGTTATTACTGAGCTGTCATTTACCACACTGGTCAAACTTTCTTTTTTTTTTTCTAAGCGTAGATACACTTTTATAATGATGTTTTGTTTGTACAGAAATACAGTGTGTTGTCTCTCTGGCAATCATTATCTCTGTATTTATGACCATTACTGAGTTATTTCACGACAGTAGCGTGAGAACACAAAACAGCATTTATCTCTATAATAAATGGGTGGGTTGGTAAGTAGGGATAAACAACATGAAACTATTGTCTATATTTTTACCTTTTGTCCAATCTTTAGATTTCTAAATCTCACCAGCAATTTAACTGGAAATAATCCATCAGACTCCTTCAGTTTGCTTGTGGTTGGAGGTGTTAATGTTCATATATTTAATATTAGCTTGCTTACACACTAACAACTTATGCTCATTAGGAGGCTTTCACACATTTGTCACAGCTCCTCATCAGCATTATGTTCTTCCTGCCTCATTAAATTTAATGTTAATGACCACAAGTCTGAATTAGCCAAATTTTACCAGACCTCTCCAGCTTAGCGCCAGTTTTTTTTTTTTTTTTTTTCTATACAAAGCCTCAGGGTGAGTTTGGTGGCGTGTTGGGCAGCTCGGTGCCTGGGCTTTGTTGCAATTATAAGAGCAGCTTACAACTTCCGTGTGACTTTGATGTAACAAGGAAATCGTTTAGAGGCTGCAGCGTATTTATGAGGTTTCCCTTTAATCAGAACAAGGCGGAGAGAGGCCAGGCAGGCAGGCAAACAAGTAGTTTACACAGGGAAGCAATCAGCCTAATGAAGTGCAGATTGGCAGGAGTGGCTTAGAGTCTCTTGTGAAACATCAAGTTTGTGCTACTTACTAGAGGGGTGTTATATTTCAGTGGTGGAGAATTCAATAAATTCTCTGTCTTTTCGTTTGGAGGCTTGTCACTTGCGCTGGGGATCTGTTTTTGTCATTGTTAGCCACTGTTCATCCGACAGCGGTTGGGCAATGTTTGTGGTTTTGTATGTTAGTTAAAGACTACATGTGACTGAGCCCTTTTGTCTGTAAGTCATGCGCTTGTCTCCTACATCCTCTAGTGGCTGTCTGTAATATAGCATCATGGGAAAAAAACCTCCCTTCTCCTCCTCAATGCTCCATGTTGTTCTGTGAAGCACCGTGCAAGGAAAATTGGTTTTCAGGCTGATATTAGACACTGGGAAATTGTTCGGTTAATGAAAGGGCTCATACTCATCCAACTGTGAAAGAGAAAATTTGATGAAAAAATATTTTTAATATGCTCAATTTAAGCTTGAATGCATGCAGCAAAAATAACACAAAAAGGCCCATAGGTAAGTTCCATGATGACATTTATAATATATTTATATACAGTTCTCCACAGGGGTCTATGTATTGTGTATTTCCACCTGGTTGCTGGTTGCATTCACCTGTGATACCTACTCAGTCATGTTCTGGCAAGTCATTGTATTCATTAGTAGGCTATCTTTGGACATTTACGTTCAATAGTGTTGTGTCACACTATTGTTTTTTAAGTATTTACAGCAGTTTAGCTGTGGTGTAACCGTGATGTCATATCTGCCTGTTCCCTTACACATTCAAACACGTCAGCATAAGCCTGAGGAACAGGGCCAAGCCAGAGATGAGTTGCAGTTCTGTGGATCTGTCCTTCAAAGCTTCTGCCCCTTTGTATCTGTTTTTTGGCACAAATTAAGCATATTAAAATACTTTATTTTAATCCTCTTTGCATTGAAGGGCCCCCCTTCTTTTTTTGGTGCTTTGCTGACCAGGGAAGCAGATTTTTCTGTGAGTTTCTGTGTTGATTCCTCAACCACACAAAAAGATACATTACTTACAGTTCACTAACAAGGACAAGTTTAGACAGGTTTAATGCATGTTACGGATGAAAGATGCACCGAGATGATGTGCTGTAGGAGGGAAGAAGGGACGAGGGATGAGGGGTCAAGGGATGAGAGGATGAAGGTAGAGGGACGAAGGGATGAGGGTGGAGGAATGGAGGTTGAAGAGGATGAAAGGAGAAAATGGGGTTGTTGGTGGATGGAGGGGTTTGGAGGTTGCCTGGCATCGGGAAGATGGGAGGGAAGCTGGAGGGAGTTGAGACTCTGAGTAGGGGAACCGTATCTCCATATCAGAGCCCCGGTCTTAGAGGGGAGGGATGTGAAAATTGAGTCAAAGAGGGAGTGAACAGATGAAGTGTGTTTAAGTACTTGAGATATGGAAACGATGAGTTTGAGGCATTGTCCTTGTTCCTGAACCTAGCTATAAAACTCTTAAAAGATACAATGTTACAAATAACTGGTACGATCACTAAAAAGATGAGACTAAAACTCTGAATTAGAAAGATGCTTTTAAATGATCATTGTGGGAGCACACCTGCCTTAGATACAGGACTATGTTACTCCATTAAGGCAACTGGAATATGTTACAAAAATATGCCATTGTAGGCATTCTTTAGAAGAAATAATTCAGGTCAAACTCCCCATCTTTTTTTTAAATACATAAAACAACTGACCTAATGAGTGGCCATTTATCCTCAGCTACAGAAATCCTGAGTTCAGCTCACCACCAGCAGTAAGTGTTTTAGAACAAAAGAAGCAAAAACAATGTTTAACATGCTGTGCCACAACGGTACAAATGGATTTTTTTTTGCCAGCATTAGCTAAACATGAGAGCCAGCACCCCCCACAGCTGGCTGAACAGCCCTGAAAGTTTGAGGAATGCAAATGTGTATTTCTCAGTATATTCTCGCAAGTCTAATGTAATTATTTCTATCTCTTTCAGAATACAGCATCACAATTAGCATTCTCTACATCTGATGATTTGTCCTCTTTTAAACTTGTTTACAGATACTAATGAAGCCCTGGGCAGAGCCTCCCAGAAACAAAGACGAACCCTCCCACTTCTCATTTTGCTTTTATGCTTTGCATGTCCACCTTCTGGAATATTCAATATTTACCCACAATTTTGCACTAGCCAACTCATTAGCTTGCATCTTTAAAATACATCTGCAGTTCTATCACTCAAGTCATTTAACATTTGAGATTGATTACCACATGAACAGAAAATTCAATGAACCATAGACACTTATATTGCAGCATGCATCATCCCAAGAAGAGTCATTGATTTGTATATACCTGCTGGTTTTAACTGGTTTAAACCAATGCATGTTTGTCAGGAGGAGACAGAAGCCAATGGAGTCAATGCAAGGTTCAATCATGTATCAATGTTTACAGCATGTTCAAATGTGCTCATCCCACTTCTGAGAAGACTGTGTTCAGTCCTGTTTAATTTGACTCCAGAGACAGTTCCATGTACTGCATGTTTGACCTAAATATGTCTACACATTAAATAAGACACAGGCATGTTGTAGTTCTCTGTGTGAGTCTGTAATCCAACTAATTTCATAACAAGAAATGGCTTTGATTTTAGCACAAATATGGGTAACACACACGCAAACTTGGAGATTAGATCATTTGCTCATCTGATAAAGAAAATCATCTTTCATTTTGTACATGAGCAGCCACTTCAGAAGTGTGATGAAATCACTTATTCAACAGTGTTTACACAGAGAACATTAACAGACACTCCAATCACGCTTATAAACAAGAAGGATCTACAACTTTAACAACGTATTTAAGACTCATTCACAGTCACACTCGAATTAATCTCTCGGCTATTGTAAAATGAAACCTCCTGAAAGCTGGTATTTATATCACTTCCACTGAGCTGTTTGACGTCATGATTAAGCTGTTAATGCAAATGTGATGTTGGCTGTTCTGAAACCACCGAGGCCTCTCAGCTAATAATTTATGCGCTTGGCATAACGCAGAGGAAGCCAAGAGACTGCTGCTGATTTCTACATTCGATTGATTTTGAACGAATGACCTCACATAAAACTTTAAGTGGCCCGTGCTAAAGAGGAACAATTTTCTGATTTTGGACTGAGTGGGGACATGTAACCCTGCTGTTTGTGGGCGTATTAGGGGAGAGAAATGCACATGACTAGTAAATATAGTAAATAAATGGGCACAGAATGTGTCCTACAGGAAGTTTGATGACACCTGTTGACAATTTATGAAACACTGGTTATTATACTGAGATTTTGAAGAATCCACCTTAATTGGATCTATTAGTTTTTTTCTTTTAGATCATTCAATGCCAGTTTAGAGTCTTTACCACTGTGTGACAAATTCAATTAATGTGGGAAGCACCACAGTAGTTTCCCGGCATTTTAGACATGTGGTTTGTCAGAAGGGTCAGTAAAAAAAAATAATTGTTTTTTCCAAGAAGAATAATCTATGACAAAACAACTGCAACACTGCAGATGCATGCAGTGCACTGTCTTTCGTGACAGCAAATGAGAATGAAGCTGGAGAAGGATTCAGAAGAAGACACCTGAGATGTGGATTGTGGACAACAGTTACAGTGAAGCAGTCACTGGCAATTATATTCTAAGTTCTCAGGCTCCCTCCAACAATTCTCATGCATGTGGAAAGAGAAAATCACACAGGTAAACGTGCAAATATAAGACATAAATCATAGGGAAAAAACAGAGAATATAAGGAGCTGTTTGCAAAAATGCATCTTAAGATAAATACCAACACCTGTTTGAGTGATATTCCTGAGTGCACCCCCAACATGATTTAGAAAAATAAATAAAATGCATCATTCATATATCAAATAAAATATAATATAATAGTAGACAAGATTAAATGTAATGTAGACACAGTGATATGTATATGTGTAACAGCAAATGGAGAGACAAACAGAATGGGAGACATACAGATTGAGCTTTAAAAAAAACAATAAGGGTGGAGTATTGTTTTTTCTCCAGTAGGCGTCACTATAGCAACAAAGTTGAGCAGGAGCAGCCTCAGTGTGCATCTGAAACCTCACCAAGCCACTAAAGGGATACTTTAATTTGGCTGCTTGAGACTGAATTACATCTTACTTGTCAAAGTTTAAAAAATAAAAAAAGTAAACTGTTAAGAATTGTAGTGCGTGTCTACCTTGAATTCTTTTGGTGTATAGTGGGTTGAAAATAAGTGTGTCTTTAAAAATGCAAATGATGCTGCATAGGGAGAGGAGAACACATTGGCGTATTTATACCCTCCCATATTGTTCCAACACCTGTTTACACAGCAGACTTCCTCCATACAAGCGTCTGAGGGAGTGTGTGTGTGCATGTATGTGGCCGAGGGAATGCTTTTTGCATCCTATTTGTGAAGGGTGTGTGTGTGAAGAGAAAGCGAGAGAGAGAAAGAGAGAGAGAATGAATCTGAGTGCCTCTACCTATCTGACATCCTCCAACCATTTAACCTTCACTACTTTATAAGAGAAGACAGAGGAGTTGAGTTGTCACAGATTGAATTTGCCATATGTGCTACCACAGTTACACACCACACACTCTCTCCCTGCCACTGTCTTACACAAGCTCTATCTCTCACGCACACACACACACACACACACACACACACACACACACACACACACACCCAACACACACACACACACATACTTATGTTACCACTCTTATCTTACCACCACTGTGCTGCCACCTCATCTTCTCTTCCCTTGCCTTGCTCTCAGTCACAGGCCCAGAACTAATACAAGCTGATTAGCTTTGGGCAAACGCGTTTCAAGAGGTGCAATAAACATACAAATTATAATTCAACAAGAGATTCAGATAATGATGCTTATATATATTCATCTTTTATGCAGTAAATATGGACAGTTGTACACATGTATTTGTTATGATTAGGTTATAATCAATATCAGTCAAGTGCAACAACATGAGACATAGCAGACATATAGGCCCAACTCGTCGTCTGTTTCTCTGCTTTTTACTTTGCAAACCTCTCGCCAACGTCTAAAAGCCAGTCTGTGAATTAGTCTTGTCTGGCGGCCTCTCTCACTCTCTTTCATTCCCTTCTTAGCTTCCTCTTTGGTCTCTGCCTTTCTTTTGCCTTTGCTGAGCCCAGTTACCATGCCCGACTCCAGGTCTGGTGCCCATTCTGGTACTCCATCTGCAACTAACAGCAGCTAACGTTACAGTTCACGGCAGCTTACTTCACTGTCCATTAGGAAACTCTGTCAATAACTGAAAGTTGAGCCGGAGCAGCCGGAGGGCATCAGAGGAAAAAGCAGAAAACATTTTCTCTATAAAATATGATCCAGTGTCAATCCAGTGAAATAGTTGGTGGTGCGTGACTTAGTGCCATAAACAAAACATTACACACTTGTTCTGACCCAGAGCACAAAGTTACATGTGCAAGAATGGCGTACAGGGCAAAGAGTGGGAATGACAGAGACACCATTCACCTGATTTCAACTCAGTGTAGCATGAAAATGATTTCAAATCTGTTATTTTATGGTTGATAAGTTACACAATGTTGCTTTAAGCCTTTATGCACATTGCAACCTTAGATCGAATATTAGACATTTCAGAGACACTAATATCCTTGACTCCTTTCTGAAGTAGTATTCAGGGGTGGAAGTAACAAACATTTTCTCTGGAACAACGTCATATTTTTGTCTATTTAAAAAAAAAAATGCGCTAACATGCTTTCAGTGGCTCCTCTAGCAGTGGCTTCCAGAGATAGACCAGAGATGGAGCTATTATTCCGCGCAGGTGACTTTCTCCACTGAATATTCTCACCTGACTGCAGGGTTATCGTCCTTAAACACTGGTATGTCCTCAGAAGTGATCCATCTTTGAATAACGTCAGCTCTGTGCCTTCCTTGATCGCATTTAAATGTTCTCACATTGAAAGAGACAAACTGGTCCATTCTGACACTAGAAAACCACATCAGAGAGTCACACAGTACTGTACACATCCATGTACAGGATGAATCCTTCAGAAACTGCAGCAGCACAAATGTTATCTACATGGTGAAATGTCCCTACGGTTTGGTTTATGTTGTAAAGAGCTTTAAACATTTGCATATCTGTACACAAAACATGGATTATGCTATTGCTCTGCATAATGCACAGGCTAACCATGGCTCTGCATCCTCATTAAAACTGTGGGGAATAGAAAAAAATCATACCCTCTTCTGGAGCTGGTGATCATGGATGTAAAAAAAGTTTCATATTTGGGGATAAAATTACCAGGATCATATGCACATGCTTCCACATTGTGTGGTACTAGAGACTAGACTAGACTAGAGACTTCTACTGGCCAAGCCACTAACATCCGGTTTAATTTATGCAAACTTAAATGGGGATAAAATATGATTAAATTGTGTGGCTCTTCTATACTTCCTATACATTATCTGACCAAACTGATCAAATTCTGTGAGTGAAATGAGCCATTTCAATCGATTACAACTGTTTCTTTGACAGAGTGTACATCACATGAAGGACGCCATTGCTATCATTACACGGTTTGGCTTCAGAGCCCAGCGCTTATCCTGGGGGCTTGAGGGTGACATTATCAAGTGACTTCTCTGCAGACAGACATGTTGGATTCACACTCCTAACACAGCAGAGCCCTTTGGCCTAAACAAAGAACTGCATTTGATGGATGAAATATTTGCTGTATTTGTATTTTATCTTTGTAACTTTATGGTATGTCTGTGTTCCTCTGTTTCTGATGTGGTTATAGTGCATGAGGTGTGGCACTGATTGCAATGACATTGATTACCTATCCCACTCTTGGATCCATTACCCAATAGACGTTAAATGGTGTTTAACCAATAATCCAGTAGCAATTAAATGTCTTGTCTTTGTCCATTTTGAAACATTAGTCTGTCTGCAAATCCATGTTTACTGCAAATCAATCAGCGTCTCCTTCCCTTTTCTTCCTTTGTAACATTGTCTTGTTGATTTTTTTTCCTGCTTTTTTTAATTTATTTATTTATTTATTTTTACATTTTTTAAGTATTATTGTTCATTATGAATGGTATCGTGGAGTCTTTTCTGGCTAATTCTAGTAAGGAAACATTCATAATTGATATTCAGTTGCACAAGCTTCAAATGTCCGTCCATAGAAATGGAATATATTGCTGGTTTGGAGGGCTTGGTGGCGCAGTTCTGCAATGGTGTAATGTTGTCCCACTAGTCTGTATACACTGACATGTTAATGGGCTTTATTTTTATTTTTTTGCTTTAAGGTGTTCTTGAATTTACAGAATTGTCATCACCATAAACCCCCTACCCCTTTTTTATGTAACACAGTGAGTCCGCTTTAACTGACCTACTCTTTTATTTTCATCTGAGCGTGTTTAGACAATTTTTTACTTGACTTAGTACCCTTGAGATCAGTGGTAATATGAACTTTACTCAATTACAATCACATTCCATCAGTTCCATCGACCAGCTTTAAATCAGGTTTTAAGCCATGTGATTTGCAGGCCGTTGAAGCCACATGAAGTGTGAGAACATAGCTGTAGGATAAATGCTATTTATAGATTCACATGTATGATTTCATGTGAATATTTCCTGTGTTTCCTCCGCTCGCTCTTTCTCATTAGGAAGAATTATGCACGTGGATCTGCACAGGATCTAAAGAGATAAGGTCATTAGGGGGGACACAGGTGACAAGTGTGTGCTTGCTTGTGTGTGTGTGTGTGCTATAGAAACACAAGTGCAAATGGGACTAACATACACACACACAGCTCAGCTTTCCTCCATTTATACATGAAACGCAATTTTTGTTCAATATTTTGTGTGTGACTGGAAATAAAAAGGACATGAAACCAAATGTGTGTGTGCTCTCTTTTAAAATATGATCAGTATAATTAGAACCATAACTGCTTTCCTCATACAGCAGAATTATTTTAAAATCAGAATCAAGTCAGCGAGATCTGTTATTGAACTTTCATGAAACTGCACTCTCACACTTTCACATTTTCATTAACATAATCATCACTTGTCCTTCAGATTCAATTAGTAGTCCTCCCCAAAGGTCCATGATAGTGCCTGCTAATATTATGGAGTGCTACACTTAGAACCAGCACTTTCTCAGTTTCTCCTTGCTCAGAGGCTTTCTGGACCTCCGCTTAGAAGCTGGTCAGGATGGTTTCAGAGGCAAATTTGATTGTGATACTGTAATTTAAGGGTTAAAGGTCAAATAAGAGGTTTAAACATGCTTTTATAAAGAGCTTTTGTGGATGATGATTAGAGTTTGTCGATAAGAAGCTCAAAAACATAGCCATATCTAGCCATGGGTAAGGGATGTTGGGTGGGAGTTGTGTGAGTGCTGAGCATGTTTGTATGGGATAAGAACAGTTTTGTCCCTCTTTTCTTACAGAAAAGGGCCAAACATTTCCTCTAAAGGTCCAGCGTGTAGGATTTAGTGGCATCTACTGCAAGGTTACAGATTGCAACCAACTGAATACTGTTCACATCACTCTCCCTTTGCGAAGCATTTAGACTGGCTGTAAAACTTGTGAAAAAAGGCCAAATGCCTTATCTGGAGCTAGTGTTTGGTTTGTCCGTTCTTGGCTACTGTAGAGGAATGTCAGTTCAACATGGAGGATCCACTCCCTCTGTAGATAAAAGGTGCATTCTAAGGTAACAGAAACAAAATGATTCTTATTTCAAGTTTGAAGTTTGAAGTTTCAGGTTTATTTGTCATGTGCAGGTTAACACAGGGTCAACAATATAATAAAATGTGTTGTTCAGGAGGAACCGGTCAGCTCAGCATTAAGAGCACTTATCAGTGTAACAGCACTACACATAAGAATAAAAATAAGCTAAAGAAGTAAATAATAAATGTACAAGTAGTGTCACTGTAAAAATAGATACTATATAAGTAGAATATACTTTCAGGTGATTATACACCAATGGAAACATAGTTATGAATATTGTAGTTCTGCCATATTCTGTAAATAGAGCACCCCAAATATTACAAACTGGACCTTTAAGGCCTCAAGCTCTATGTGGTAAGATACTAACTTTTAATTTTCACCAGTGTGAAGATGATTCATACGGGACGTAACAAAACATTTCGCTTCAGATTTACCTATGGTGTACTGGCTGTAACATTGTCACAAGCACAACAGGTGTTTTATTGTTCATAATGAATAGAAACTTTGTTAATATTCCACATTTCCACATTTCCTGATCCACCGTGACTTACAAGCACCGAGCTGCACACACTTGTTTATTGTCCAACAGACTGCAGCTGTGAATTCTGACCTTCTGCCCAGGATGCCACTATTGTACCAAGTTATCACATAGAGCTTCAAGAGTGCGTCTGCGGGTGCCAAGCGAGGCAGCAAGTGTTTGAATACATGCATATCTGTATCTACTGTATGCCTGGGTCCCAGTGTAACTGCATGCCTGTATATATTTGGCTGCATGAGCAGGCCTGCAAAGCAATAGGGGATTTTATCACCCTACAACCTGGTAGTGGTATAAAATGGAAAAATGAGAAATTCATGAATTGGAAATGGCTTGTGGGATGTAATTTAGTGCCTGTTCTGTAGATGACTGTGCTAACATAAACACGGAGGGCAAGCAGAGTAAACAGGCAGAGTTATGGGAACTTTTATGTCCCAACAAAGCTAGTAACCTTTGTGTATACAATGCTCACATACATTTTTATACAATTTTAGAGAGAAGCATCCCAGTGGAGCTAATGTCAAAAAACAAGCACAAATCTTCTGGTGCGCAGCATTTTAAATAAACGTTTCAGGTGTGAGAGTAGCGCTAGCAGAATGGTGCTAATAAATAGATTTTCTTCCTGAGGATCTCATTTATACATCAAAACACACACATTCAATCTTTCCTTAACATCATTATCTCAAGAAAAGACATACGATCATTACCCTTTTCACAATAACATTTTCTGTCCCTGGGTTTATTCCTGCTTTTGTGAATGAGGAGTTGCGTAAAGTGACGCCACCAGAGGCGAATTGAGGTGATGAAAACTGATGAGAAAAAAGAAAAATAGCGTGTGTGTGATGAGATATTGGCATAGGCTTGATGGGACGGGGTAGTTCTGAGTGGATTGGACAAAGCAATGAAGAGAGGTAAATAGTGTAAATAATGAAATACAATGCGAGAGCAGGAGATCCTGGAGAGGAGGCTTTGATGGATGGCATGGGTCATTGCTCATCCGGATAAATGACTCAAAGTTGGCCTTTGTTGCTCTAATTTTGATAATCAAGATTATATTTTGCAGTCTAGACTGTAGTGTGGCATTTACTAATGCTTGTTTTCATTTTGTAGTGATAACAGCTTGTGGTACTCGTATAGAGCTCCCAAGCAACCCATCAAGGATATACTAAATCGTTTGGGTTATTGGGTTTGCTTGAACACCGAAACATAAAAAGGAAATAGATCTCAGTTTTATTGACCCATTTGACTCTTTTCCATTCTCCGAGTTGCTGGTATGACATTTAATGAGGGAGTTGATAGAATCAACTGATATTACAAAGCACAGAAATGATCTCAAAGCTGCAAGTTGTTTTTTAGGTTATTCAAGGTAAGAAGGGGGAAAAAATGATTAGCAAAGATGTTTGCAAAATTTGTATATTCAGCAGACACTGAGGAAATTAGCTCTAGTTTTAGGTTTCTTGATAAAAATGAGTCCACTCTCCTCTTTTTTGGTCTCCACCTATTCCTGAGAAAATATCTAGGCTTTTAGCTACTAATGTTAGATGTTCTACTTTCACCACAAGCTATAGTCGCTAACTGTGTCTGCCGTTTGGTGCTGTGCAGGCAGCGTACAGCTGATTTTTTCACTGAAAAAAACAAAAAAAAAAAGCTGCCAGCTGCTGCTGAAAATGGGGTTGGCAATGCCTTCATTATTATAAAATCCCTGTGACACTGTTAATAATAGCACCAATAACAGTAGCAGGAATATTCGGGTAATACAAATTTAGACACAGAAAACAGAACCAGAACACATACTACACTATGTGGCATCCAATTGTGTGTGCACAATAACCTAGGGGATTTCATTAGCCACATTTCCTCTCATAGGGTCAGATGCCTTTGCGTGGTTTGATGTGTATGACTCACAGGAAGGAGGGAAGACGCCCCACATTGAAGCCTTTGAGTTGCAAATACAGATGGAGGGTTTGGCTGTCAGTCAGCATCCTATGTGCAACCCTAAGAGTCAGCAGAACTCACCACCGCTGCGTCACATTAAAGCCAAGATGACCTAAGGGTGGTGGCTGCCTGGTTTGTCAGTCTACCAAAGACTGTTTGGCCATTTTTGTACCATTGCAAGGGCAATTTGCTGTGTGTGACCTTTTGAAGGGCAATGTAACATGACAAGAGCTGTTAACATCTGAAGAGCACCTCGGGGTTTCTAGAGATATAGGCCATTCTTACAGTTTTAGAGTTTATCCATTTGTCATCTTCAAAATAGACATCCCCCGTGTTTTCTGTGCTTTAATGTTTGCTCTCTATGACGTTTTATTTGGGTCAGCACATTTTGCCTTCCCTACACCCATTCACTGATTTCACGGCTTACAGTAGTATCACTTCCACGGGAAAGCAAGGCATGGGAGGAGGGAACACACCAGAGAAAATTGTCAATACAAATCATGAGGTGGGATACGGTTACGGCATCAAAAATTACTATTACACCTATAAACCACATCTTAGCACTGATATACAGTCCTACCCGCTGCCCCAATGGTCCTAAAGAGGAATAAGCAGTTATGGTTGGATGGATGGACATATATAAACATGAGCAAAAGCATGTATGTGACCTTTGCACATCTCTTTGATATATTGACTGATATTAGAAAGAAATTGCGGTACATAAAGTGTCACGAAGACAACCTTGAGCACTGTTGTTTTTTTTTCAAAAATTCACAAATCTAAAGGATGCATAATCAGGAGTGCACGGGAGAAAAGGAATGATGGTGACACATTTTGATATGAAGGCCATGATTGACACAAATCCCTACGACACAGATTTATTCCTCCAACTCCTAACAAATATACAACAATTTCCATGCGGCCCTTTCATGGCCGTGCAGCTTCCACCAAGAAGACAGCTGAAAGGAAAACTTTAGTTTAAAATCTCTGCTATCAATAAATAATCCTAAAGAGAGTATTTTTCTTCAATATTAAATGAGATTGAAATCTTATCTGGCACGATCTGTTGCTCTATGCGTACAAGTGTGAGTGAATATTTATGTCATGTCTGTGAATGCATGCGTCCCAGTGCTCAATTATGAACATAAGCGTGCACACTTTCATCCCTTTTTGTTTGGATATATGCCTGTGTGTGTGTGTGTGTGTGTGTGTGTGTGTCTGCCTGTGTGTCTGTGTGTGTGGCAGCTAGCTTAAGTACTTCTGTTCCTGAATAGAGGATGTCAGTGAACCGGCTAGCCTCTGGGGTTTAGCTTCCACTCTACATGCTGTGAACGCTGTTCTATTCTAGGAACTTGCCTAAAAACAGAGAGGAACACAGTTGTGGCACTTTCTGACACTCCTACCTCTGGTGCAGCTGCTGTTTAGTTTCTGGCCGGGGAGGGCGGGAGGGACAGAAGGAGAGAAAGGAAGAAGGGACAGAGAGGATGAAAGAGGAAAAGGCTGAGAGGAGACATTGGCCCTGAAGACATTTATTCTGCCAGCAATGCATGTACATAACCAGCTGGCAAGCTGGGCAGTAAATTAGTCAGCCAGTCCATTATCCATCACTCCAAAGAAGAAAAAAAAAACTGAGCTCAGTAAACACATATCCAGCCTGCCAGAGCCCAACACAACTGAGCTGAGATTAGACAGGCTTAGGACTTTGACTGTGGCAGGTGTGTGCCTCACTTTCATACAGCCCCCTGACCAGGGAATGCTAATAGAAAGTGGCAAGACAGGAGGTGTGAAAGAGGAGGAAGAGTGGTTGAAGGGAACATGCCTCAGCTTTATGAGGTAAATGGAAAACAGAGACGGATGGGGAGCTGTGCAAGGTGTGAATCACCAAGCAGACCATGGTGACGGTGTGGCTGTACTGTGGTTTGCGTCTCTCTGTAGAAGGGGATACGTGTGCGTGACACAAGCAGTGAACGCTGCAGTTTTTAAAACACGCTACAGAAACATTATTTGGCAATCAAACCGTGCTAGCAAGTGTGTTTTCTACATGTGAAGTTTGAGTTTCTCTAGGTGGCGCTCTTTGACTGTTAGCAATGGTGGAAATTGCTGCTCAGGCTATATACCAAGCTCTTATGTTTATTCTATTCAAAGCTGTAAGAAAGATAAAACACATCACTCCCTCGTGCTATTAAGACACTGCTTGCTTAAAGCGACTAATATAAAAGCTTTCATTACTGAATGCTGAATCACTGTGTTATCATTGTGTTATTGCTCTTGGCAATAGAGACTGGCAAAGCAGATGTTTATTTAAATGAAAAGGATTTAAATGAAGAGAATCGTTACTTCAACTATGTCTTCTTTATTCTCTGTCATATTTTTTTGCTCTCTCCACTAGAGAGATGGAGAGGAATGGCAACACTACTGAAGGACAAAATAAATCAAACATGAGGCAATGACCAGTGTGCAAAACAAAACTTGACTGAATGCTATTTCAGAGAGCTTCAAAAAAAGATTTTTTCTTGCTGGAAGAACTGGAGATTAATATGTTTGGGCTGTATATTTGTATATTTTCAGAGTGATTGTTACTAACACTGAAATTAAACCTGCAATTTTAGACTTTTTTGACCACATAGCGATTTCCTTTCTAAGAATAAACGACAGTACACCTACGTGAGAAACAAATTTATATGTGTAAAAGTCACCGAGACCCTGTCACTCCTCTCTGCTGACTCTATTTGTGAACTGTCCCCCAGAAAACAGCCTCCATCTCAACAGTGAAGTCCTGCAGTTTATTTATTTAGGTGATTATGTGATGAAATTTTGAGCAACCCACCTTGTTCTAACGAACATTAATGTGGTAGTAGGTAGTGTCTTTGACAACTTATATAATATCCTCAAATTTATGGGGACCCAGTCAATGTTCCCTGCTGACTCTAGGGCAAACTGTCCCCTGGAAAACAGCCTCCATTTCTGGCAGTGAGAGTTGGGTAAGTCCCACGGTTTACTGATCTTTCTACACAGTCTGAAGACTTCCATAAAGATTGTAAACCCGGGGACGCTTTGCAGAGGGAGCTATTTTCAGATTTACAGCACAAACTGGATAGAAAAATCATAGATATCAACGCAATGATCTATAGTTCTAGTTTTGGTTATTGATGACAACTGAAATTTCTCTGAATCTGTAAAAGCTCAGAACTTTATTTCCTGTGTTTTGATTTTTAAAATGACAGGTGTTCCCTGGCACTATAGTGAAATATAGAGTAGATGCTTTGAGGTCTTGTTGCGTTTATTTAGTCTGGAGTCCTGTTTGTGGCTAAGTTTGATATTCACTTTATTTTAGCTCTGTTTTTGGTCTCTACCAACTCCTGATCAAATATATAGCTCTTTCTCAGTAAATGCTCCACTATGTTTATCATCTAATTGCTCACCAGCTATATCAGTCTGCTACCTGCTGTGGAAACCAAAATACCAAAATAGTACAAAGTTGCTTCCAGACAGCAACTATGAGCTAAAACTAGTTTTGTCTTGATACCAAAATTTTGACTTTTGATACAAACATGATACTTGATACCAAACTCATACTAGATGAACAAAATGTCCACAAGGGTTAACCCCATTTAGTATGCTGTTGCATTCAAATCTTAGCTATTTCATTTTATTTCAGTTGTATTTATCAAATTGATAATCTGTGGATACATTTATTGGGTTTATTGGATCTTATAGTTCCATAACAACAAACCACGACTCTAGCATTTCCACTTAGGCATTACTTTTGCAGACAAATCATATTTTGCGCAGGTTGAAAATGTTCAATGGGAGTGAAATATTTGCGCCTATAGAGGGGCTTTGTAGAGAGTCGAGCAGGGAGGAGGACCGAGTGGAGGCAAGGTACAGAGGTGCTGCTTACCTATAGATAGCTGCTGAGCGCCAGAGAGTTTCGGAGAAGGGAGCCAGGAGCAGACCTTCTGGAGCTTCTGGATTCTGCTCTGATCCACCTGGAGGAGAGCGCTAAGTTTATTTTTTAAACTTTTGGGATTAAAAAGTGGATTTATCTTCACTCTCACTTTTCATCCTGTCTGCAGCAAAGTGCACACACAACCACACACAGCCTTGGTGCCTGCTGTTGCTTTCTAGCTATATTCTGGCTGTCTGGGGTAAATAAACACAAATGATCTCATCAGACAGAAGAAAAATTGCCTGTGTAAACACACCATTGTTAACCTATAACAAGTACCAAATGTTGGCAAATTCTAATACCAAATTTCAGCATACCATGCAACACTAACTGTAACACATCATAAAGTCCCATAAAGCAGAGGTATGCTGCAGATTCAGATGTTAATTATCTGCATGTCCATCACTATGAGCAACACTTTTTTTGTTACTTTGTTTTGACATTGTTATTTCACATTGTTACCATAGAAAATATAGATTATAGCAGCAGAAAATTATATTTTAGAAAGTCCAGGTATAGTTGGTACAGGGTGTTATAATTAATTCAGTTGTAAATGTCATTGCAAATGGGGAACACTGCAAGGCTGCAGAAATATGCCAGTTGGATGGACACACACAGACACACCTATGCACACACACACACACACACACAGACACACACAGGAGATTAAACCAAACCAGTCCAGTGAGGAGAAAAATAATCTGCACACTGTATATCTCAGGAATAAACCATCTGCCAATCATCATTTCATTTGCATATTACGCCATCAGACTGTAAACACATACTGTCTTGTATCTCTTCTCTTAAACACACACATGGACACAAACACATGTACAGACGCCTTCAAACTGACAAAATGTGCAACACAATGTGGATTAAGATACAAGGTGCATGTGTGACTGAATACTGCGCACGCACACACACACACACATACATCAACTTCTCAGCAGTCGTGGCAGACACATGACAGAGGCTGCTGACACAGCCTCCCCCTATCAGCTGTGGTTTATAGATTAGGCTGGAGCTAATGAGGTATAAATGGTGTGTGGAGAATGCTTTTTATTTCAGCTCATTGTGGGTAGCTCCTCAGCCAAGACAATGACACGTCTGAGGTCAGCCCGGAGTTTGGGGAAATGGTAATCTAACTTGCAGACATATGGGGAATAATATTAGTCTCAGAAATCTGTCTAAAGTTGGGGTTTGGTTTGGCAGCGTACTTGGACAGGTTACTTTCCAAAAAGTCATTCTTATCCATTTCTGTTTCCATAATTGAACCCTAAGAGCACATTGAATAATGACTTTCAAAATGAGTGTGTACCACTACATATGCAGATTCAGTTTCAGTTGTAGACAATTCTGTTTATTCCATGTCCTTCCTCTGTTATGATTAATTGCAGGGAAGTCTCCTGTTGGAAACAGAAGCGCGGAAGCTAAGATATATATCCCCCTGAGTTATTTATTTCCACAAATGGATCTCCAAGGTGATTTTTGTCTTGAGTTTAGCCTGACTTTTCAAATTGCATGCAGAAGAGCTTCAGGACATGGCCTAACTTTAGGGAGTCATTTATTTTCTCTGTATGCCAATTAATCAGTGGGTGCCAATGTTTATTTCTTAACTAACAGCATTAACATGTTTGGCCTTACATACAGACAGGTGACAAATCAAAGGATAAATGTGAATACATGAGAATAACGAATGCAGATGCTTCCGCACAGGTGCACTGCATGCTATAATTATGCAATTAACATCCAATCGTGCTCTGCGGCACGTATAAAATACTGAGCAGGCTCAGTTAAATCTGATTCTGTATCAAGATGGCAAGGAAATCCTTTTTTCAAAGGAAAAAAAAAACATTTTCTCACTTCCCTTGTTAGGGCATGGACAGAAGGAGCTTCTGAGCTTCTTTTACAAAGACCATTCAACTGGCTAATGTTACATAGAGATGATTACAGTAGGGTTACAGTGAATAAACCCCTCATTATGAAGATAAAAGCACATTTGACAGGTCACACTGGTCTACAGAGATGTGGAAAAAAGTGATGTGGCCAGATGAGTCAACCTCCTCCTTCACCTTCACCTTCACATGTTCTCGAGGGGTGGGTGAGAGTATGTGTGATTTTACACTAAGAGAATGTTCCAGGTCTCAATAATTTACCCCTCCAGTGAGGGGGATTCAGTGGCTCTGTTATTCTGAGCATTTTGCTGGCATGGCTTGGGTCCACTTGTCCCTTTAGAGGGAATGGTCACTGCAAATCAAAACATAGCTAACTTCTATTATCACCTTTATCATATGATGAAACTTTATATTCTGATGTGAAGAAATGTTATTCATCAATGGTCAGTGAAGAGAAAGTGCACAGGACATGACATTGTTATCTGACTCTGTAGAGGCTTCTACATTTTGTACCTGTATCTGTTGAGTCTAAGGAGCGGGACAGAGCTATACTCTGACCTTGGTTACCATAGTAAAGATCAGAATGGCGCCTGCTTTCCTAAACATCTCAAGGAGACAGGTAGGTGTCCTCATACCAGTCGAATTTTTAATACTATCCCTACAGTGACCCTGTGAAAACAGTCACCAGATCTCAACCCATTCAACCCTTATGGGAGATTTTGGACCTTAGGATGTTAGCCAGCACTCTCCACTATAATCATCAAAACAACGGATGAGAAAATATGTTTTGGAAGAATGCTGTTCATTCCTCCAGTTGAGTTCAGAGATTTGTAGAATTAATGCCAAGACACCCTGAAGCTGTTCTGTGGCTTTGTCGCTTTTTCCTTGAATTTCCTTTAATCCCTCTGTATGTCACAAGCATACTGATAACACTTGCTTGCTTATAACATTAATACCATAGTCTGCCTTCACTTGCGTGTGAAGCAACAGTTGCCCATTAGCCATAAGTACCTGAGAAGCCAATTGTATATCTGGGTTCTGTGTTTTATCTCTCTGGAAAATAGCAACCTTCTTGGTTTGTCTACCGCTCCGTCTTTTTTCAGTGTACCACGGAGAGCAGGTCAAAGGTGCAGCAGAACAGTTGGCAGCCACCTTCATTGTATATGAAAACAGACATGTACAAGCCTTTAGCTTTAAGAACACAGGCGATGCATGTATCATATAAAGACTTTTACTTTTTGGTAGCAATAATTTATCTCACAGTATTCTCTCCTCATATTAACTTTTCGGCTACCCATAATCTAATACCTAATGACTTGTTTATTACCAGCTGATGCTCCTTTCAACAATCTGCCATCCACGGGCTGCCCTGAAACTAGCAATTAACTCTAATTGCTCTCCCCCTTCAAACAAAATATTCCTATGCCTGATGCTTTGATATCCTATTCTGACTACAAATGTGATGAGTCTCTCACGTCTTTCGAGCCTGTCATGGAGGGACACTACAAAATCACAAGGATTTGATGGGTCGGGGGAATTAATCCACAGTTTCTTTTATGATTCCAGATTCGAAAGCGAGTCTGTTCATAGTCGTGTCTTCTTTTAAATTAATGGAACAGACCAAGCTAACACCATACGTGACATAAACTTCTGATAATTACACAGTGAACCCTGCGGACTCTGTAATTAACAAAACTGTCTACCCTTTAAAATAAAAGAACATCGATGTGATCTGAAGGCACATTATCCTGATATAATGATGACATTTCAATTAAAACAGCCTGTTAGCATTTAAATTTTTACTCATTAACTCTCCTTGTCACATAAAAAGATGAATTTGCCATCTTTTCTAAGCTTTTTGAAGCAGAAAGGTTATTTCTTTTTGACTCCAGAGGTCACATATTAAATCATTCTGTTAAAGCATATCTTATAATGAGAAGCAGTTTCAAAGCTAAGCGAGATTAAGAACATTACACATATTAAAGCTGCAGAGTTGATTAATCAAATATTGGTGAATTAGTGGAATTAATCTGCAACTATTTTGCTGATCGATGCATTTCATCAATTTTGCTGCTTTCCTTTGCCAGATATGACAATACATTACATTTGGACTGTTACATAGTTGGACAAAACAAATGAATACATCACCATCAAATCAATTTAATTTTATTTACATACAGTGCCAAATCATAACAGAAGTTACCTCAGGACACTTTTCGTATAGAGCAGGTCTAAACTGTACTCTTTATAATATTATTTATGGAGACCAAAAAAATCCCACCATAAGAGTCTTCTTACAGTTGGCCACGTAACACGTTTAAGGAAAGGAAGTAATGAAGGAAGGATGGAGGAAACAATGAAGAAAATAATTACACGATTCATTCACCACATCTTCTCCCAACAATTGAAAGATTCTGTTTCAAATTTTTTCCCCTTCCACGAACAGATCCACAGAGACACTCTGGAAAGAAAAGAGTGGTATTTAATTAAATGGCTGCTTGGCTCCGCTGTGTATTATATCAATCAGAACATTCCCGTGCAGAGAGTGAAAGCTGCCTTCTGCTGTATTGAGCCGCACCAGCGGAGGTCAGAAGCAATTTGATGGGAGAGAATTGTGCTCTCAACTCTCCAATTTATTGAAGACAGAAATGTTATAAAATAGCACTACTTATTTTTCTGAGAGCATCCTTCAAGCTCATTATTAATCAACATCTCGAATCGATGACACAACCCATATAGCGATGATTTGTGTGTGTGTTTCCATCATGCAGTTGTCTATTTAAACTCTAGAATGAAATGTGTCTCCAGACATAAATGGACAACCTCTGGTAATGATTTCGTTTACACAGCCCTGACATTATGTGGAGTATTTTATAGACACATTAAATTGGGTTCCAAAAGATCTGTAGCTTTCCCATTGTATTTCATCGACCCTTCCACACTTTAGGCTACAGTAAATGAGAATTGATGGCATTTTTACAGCTATATTCTGTAAACAGGTGCAGTGCTTCCAGTGGGTATGGCTGAACTTTGCAATAAGTCGGTGCTGATGACTACTTGTCAGGCTCCATGGTCTCTTTAAGGCCCCCAGGCTGTAAGGTCTCTTTTCCCGCACAGTGGTGATCAGGTCAGCTACCCCACCCCCTCGTTGCAACCTTTACCATTAATAGACTCTGTTAAAGTCAATTTTTAACTGACAGAGCAGCACTTAGGTGTTACTTCACCCTGTTCCAAGTGACTGAGTGTTGGCTCAACTATCGTCCCATTAATAACCTAATAAAGCTGAGAGACTCACACTTGTCTCCTCTCTACCATGGCTGATAATGATGGTCACTGTTATTATGGGAAGACAAAGGCACAGTGAAGGTCCCTGATGAGTCATTCCACTCTCAGGATAACAAGGGCTCTATTCTCTGAATACACAGGGGCGTACATGAAAAGAGGTTATTAGTGGTATGTATGGAGCATTTTAAATGCCAATTTTACAAACTCCACACCTTTATTAAAACCACCAACAACAGCAAAATGGCACCATGAGTACAGTTTATATGATACTATGAACACAATAAATTGCATGTTTGGAGAATATGAAGAAGACCACATTTATAGTACATTATGGCGGAATCCATAGTAAATTTACTGCATTTATAATGCTTTATGTACTCTAGTTTATAACTAGTCAAGAGCCTCTATAAGACACTTCAAGTTATAATTCATTATAATTCACATCTCTAATGTGTTGTTGGAGTGTAGTCATAAAACAATATGAATGCATTATAATTAATTATGAATGCTGCCATAACACACTATAGATGTGGCCTTCATAGAAAGTGGTAACGTTTTTTCTCCTCTCAGGTGATGGTCAAAGGACAAACACAAACTTTGTTTGTACTTATTGCTATATGATTATACAAACAGTGATTCCTTCAACTATCCATCCATGTATTCATGTTCCACCACTTATTTGCAGAGGTGGAAGATGTACTCATATCTTTAACTTCTGTAAAAGCACCAAATTTCCTACTTCACTTTCTTTCTTCTTTTTTTTAAAATGGGTTATAATTGATGATTTAATAATTTGGTAAGAGGATTTTAAAAATGTGCTCTCTTACTGTGGAAAAGCCTGTTCTGTTTTAATTAGAAGGAAAGGAATGACATTATTTTCAAAAGGGTGGAACATTTTTAATTATTTAACAGAGGACAATTTTACTGAACATATCTTTATTGTCAAACACGCTTTTATTGATTGACCCCAAGCTTTTAAATTTAATTTTCACAAGGTCTGTTCATTTTAAAACAAAATCTAATACTTTTACATTGACAGTAGAGTATCCAACATTGCATAAGACATCAAGTCCTCACCATCTACAAAAGGCCAAACAAATTCTTGACCAGCATTTCCAATTTCAAAAGCAAAAGTATGAGATGTTAAACATCACTTGCTATAGGTTCATTCAAGTTCAAGTGATATTTCAACCACAAAACAAAAGACAGGTTCCTGTCTGTGATGGACTCGCACACCTACTGTTACTCATTTACATACTGTCAAATTAAAGACTTCCTTTTGTGAGCCAAACTATAAGTGCTTTATATGTATATATATATATATATATATATATATATATATATATATATATATATATATATACACTTGTGTGCTTATTTTTTTCTTATCTTAATGACAGGTTAAAAATACCAGTCTAAACTAAATGTTGTACATATAAATTGTATAAATCATTTTGTAGAGGTATGTCCTTTACAGCAGGGTTTGTATCAAGGGCAGGTCACTGACAGTACAACACTTTTCACCCCTGTCTCCTACAAGATGTGCTGCAGGATCGGTTGGAGAAAATCAATAAGTGTAACAGAAGTATGGAGAAGATCTCAGGAGATGCAAGAAGTGCTCAATCATCAGTAGAGTGCCACCCACAGCTGAGGTGAAGAAGTTTTCGATTCACATTGCTCATTAATGCTCAATTATCCATCTGTATCTTGCTGGTGGATCACTTAAAAGCATGAAAGAGATTTATGAGCTTCTTTCCTCATGGCAGTATGTACTGCTGCGCTCCTAATTATTCAATGTACACTACAACGAACAGCAGCTCTACTTATAATAACATTCTGTCAGTAATGAATCTAAATTTCCTTATTATATTGAGGTTGGGTAGTGTCTCTGAAATATAAAGAGTAATGTACAGGTGTTTAAAGATGAGACAGATGGAGCGACTGGTGTGTGAACTGATGTTTGTGTGTGAGACTGAAACGGTGTGTATAATGACAAATATAAGCGATGTTGACATGCATGCACTCTTTAACATTTGGTTTTATATATTAATATTTGTTTAATATTTGTTTTTTATGAACCACACAAATACTCACTCAGAACCTTGTCCTTACTAAATAACTTGTGAATTAGCATCCTTGATTAAACACACCTGTACTTGCTGTCTTCATGCATTATTCATTGTCTTTTGCGCTGTGGGGCAGCTCATTTTGGGTTGCAGTGCATTAGCGTGATTTTCTACATGTTAATTATGAAGTGACCCAAGTAATACAAAGGATTTAAGGGTTAGTTCATTTGAGTCAATTCCGCTCTATTTTCAAACATCTCTTTTGCTCCATTAAACACCTCCACAGAACATGTCAACACATTACCATAAATTAAAATTTGCATTATTACAAAAACAAAAGTCTGTCTTTGTGTTTGCAGGGTTGTGTAGAAGATTAGCTTTTCTGTGTGTATTTAATCTTTTAATGCCGCCCAGCGGAGGCAGTGCACGTCACATGGGACAAAACACCTGTCATTTGCTTCAGATGTACTTTGTTTTATCCATCAGCTTTATTTACTTAATGTTCTGATGCTTGCTAAATTACGGTTTAGGGACGGTGGTGGGTTTTGTCTCTATTTAAGGCCACAATGACCCAGCTCTTGGCTGTTTTGGTGATAACATACCTCTACATTAATTTGAAATAAAACTCTGTAAATGCTTTGCTGAATTTCAATTTGGTATCACTGTGCAAGTTTTTCTGAATCTATTTGTTTACATGAGAAAGTTTAGCTGTTAAGTAGACTTGCAGAGGGAATCAAAAGAAACATTAAAGGAACAGCTTTTGGGAAATACATGACTCCGCTTTCTTATTGAAACGGTAAATATGCCAGCAGGCAGTTAGCTCATCTTAGCATAAACACTGAAAAACAGTGAGCCTGGCCCTGTCCAAACATGACAAACTCAACAGCTCAAATTAGGCTCACAAATTAACACGCAATCCATCTTCAGTCAGTGTAATACAGCATGCTGTGGACAGAGAAGGGTTATGTGCTGGATTATTTCTTGCAGTGTTGTCGTCACTGTGAGACAACCAGCAGAGACTCGAGGAAGTTGCTGCACCTGGGAAATAGACTGGCACATAACTCCCACCTAAAACCATCAATCGAACCAGTTACACCAGTTAATTATTGAGCTTCAGAGGTGCCAGTAGTTTCGTCCACACCAACATACAATACATGACAGATTACATAATGAAATATAATAATAAAATAATAAATAAATAATAAAAATGAATAAGTACCACCATATGACCCTTGCTGATTAATCTGATGTTGTGATTGTTTGTGTTGTTGGAACCTTAGAGTTTATGGTGCAGCTGAACAATATGGCCAAGCTTATTTGTTCAATGCTGAGCCAACAGAGGCTGAAGTGAAACTTTTCAGCTCTGGTCCTAATAGAGCAACTCAACAACAACAAGTTTAGCAGCCCTGTTTTGAACAACTTATTTGAGCAAGGTTTGTTATAGATGCAGATGGCCACACTGTTGAACAATAGTCCAGATGGCACAAAATTAACGATTTGGAACTTAGAGCTTAGGTGGATTGTGTTGTTTTTGGATAGACAAGGCTAGCTGTTTTCCCCTGTTTAAAACCTTTAATTCAAGCTCAGCTAATTGGCTGCTGCTGGAAGCTCTATATTCAATGTTTAGACGTGACAGTGGTATCCATCCTCTTTCTAACTTTGGGCAAGAGGGTACAGCTTATTTCCTAAAATGTCAAACTATTCCTTTAAAAAAGTCCATCCCTCAAGATTTAGGGGGCTCCGTTAGCAGAATAAGGCAGAAATGGAATATAATATTTGTAAGTATGCTTTCATCAGTGTCTAAACACCTGAAAACAAGAATCACTACCTTAGAATGAGCCCTTTGTTTTGACAGAGGGTGGGGTTCCTCTTTCACAAAATCCACCATGTTAAAAACACCATGTTTCTATACAATAGCCCAGAATAGAAAAACCAAACACTGGCCTTATAGAGGGAAGGGTGAGGCGAAGGATGTTCATTTGGTTGCAATTTGAAACTTTATTGTGCAAATAAATTCTATACACTGGATCTTTAAGACAACTAAGAACTAAGAAAACTGAAGGACTTTCATAAGCTTGATCTATCCAGCTACACTTTTAAGTTGAAGCACTATCACAAAGGTTTTTATCAAAAAATGTATTAACTTATTAACTAATTAAGTTTATTAATAGTTTTGTAGGTTTTACAGACAATCTAAAACACTGACGGATACCACTTTATTTAAACTCAGAACCTGAAATTGTGTTACAAACGTCGCGATTTAAACTGCAATGAATCAAAGTATGACCTCAGCTGTTCTAATCTGAGTAAGTAAATGTAAAATAAAGGAAAAAATAGAATCTCTGAAGTTTTGCAAAGAACCGCCAACCTTGTAACGATTTCAATGAAAAATTGATCAAATACAGGCACACTTTATTCACCGTTTTAAAAACAGAAAATGGATGTCACTTACACCAGTTCCTCCAGCTGAATAGCTTTTGTCTCACCTCAAAAACCTCAAAATAACTGGCAGAATGCAGACCTATCGATATGTGTATAAGTGTTTCTGCTGACGACCCAGTTGGCATCAGTTTAAGGTGTTTTTTTCTGTTAGGTGTTTTTCACTTCCTCCAGAAAATCTCTGGGGTTTGCACAAACACCTTGCTGATCGCGCTGCTCTGTGTTTACACGACAGGATGATTTTCTTTTTTTTTTTTTCTCAGCCACAGGTCCCTGTTGATCCCTCAGGTTTTTCATGTTCTGGGCACTGGAGGCACATGTAAGTAACACAAATGGAGAATGTGCCTGGTCTCTGCTGCTGTCATTATACTTTAACAGCTTCGTTGTTTTGAATCTTCTGTCAGCTTGCAGCCAACCTGTATATTTCAGTATCATCAACTTGGGTTGACCTCATTGTTCAAGCTGTTTCAGTTTCTATTCTTTTAAAACACTTGGCAACAGCTTCATTTTGTGTACTTCATTAAAAGAGCAAATGTCACTTTCTATCTGGCAGCAGCTCTTAATTACCGGAGTTATTTTTGAATACAAGTATCTAAACTGTTTATACTCAGCTAGTTAGTTAGTAATCTCTGGCACTAAAGCATCAGTGTTTTCTTTTTATATCTAGTTGCTGTCAGCAATCCCTTGTGCCACACATGCTAAATGTGCTAGATGCACAGATAACACATGAACATACAGTAGACAGCACCTATTTCGCAGCTTCTCAGCCAGGGCTGATGGATTAATCTTGGTGTGTCTACTAAAAATAGCAGCAGTTGATGAAAATGCATTACATGAATGTGGCATTTTATGCTGGAAGGTATTCACGCAATCTCAACCTGTCCCTCTGAATTGACATACAGATGTTCCTCGACGGCAGTGGCTGTGTAATGGTTGAAGGAGCAGGCTTGTGATCACAAATTCAGCCTGTTCTTGCGCACGAAGACCTGCAGAGAAAATCAAATGAATGACTCCCATCCTCATCTTCTTTAATTACTGCCACGTCAGCTACTTGTGTCAACTAATAGCTACTGAAATGTTTTGGTGGAGCTGCTCAGTGAGGAAAATACATGCAAATAGAAGACTTTTAATGTAACCTGACACTGGACAAGTCCAAATTATAGGTGTGTAAATATGTGCAACCTTTCCTCACATAGCTAGTTTTCTTAACTCAGCTGGCAAATTCCAGTCATGTCTGTAGTTTGATGAAGTCGCTCCATAACGAAACAGTAGTTGCTGTTTTTAAGTTTCTGGTTTTGTGTTCACACTGACTTGTTACAAGAGAACTAAATATGAAGTGATCTGGACCACCGCGTAACTCATTCATTGGACAGTTTTGTCGACTGTCATCCTGCATCATCTGCGCTACGTGCGTAAACCAACGTGGGGGAAAACAAATTCCGCAGAGTGACAGCGAGTCCGTCAGCAATTTATTTTCTCTGTTGTCTCAAACAACTCATGAAGACATAATTCACTACGACAATTATTAGTCATGACCGCAACTGGATGTCGTAAATCATAAATCATGACAGATAGGCAAAAATGTGACATAGAGAAGCATCCTACCACAAACTAACGTTATGGGGAGGGGGATACGGTAAGTATTGTGTAGTTACTGCGTTACGCTCATTTTTTATTGAGGAACTGCCAAGCACACATGGTTCAGCTGCTTTTGTGCTATCTGTATGATTAGGGACAATTTTCACACTCACGTGCTGATGCACATACGACCAAACTTTGCATAATTATATTGGTTTTTAATCACTTCCTTGACAGGTCCAGTGATGAGCAGGTGGATGAGAACCTCCACAGGGAGCCTTTAACTGTTGTCCAAGGTGTACTGATGGTGCTCATTTCAGAGCTAAATTAGTCCTCGGTAGATGTTCTTGAGAATAACATCTTGTATCTTGAATAAGTGATTTGTTATTAAAAGTCATGTTGTTGCCTTGAATGATTTTCCAGGCATTAGTCTGTTTGCACACGTATTGGCAGAAAAAAAAGAAAGCATAGCAGCTGAAATAACATCAGCATCTTGAATTTCTGCAGGCATCATCAAAATGCATAAATACAGCTCCATTTTCCAGAAGAGGTACTGAGAGACAAGGAGAAATAGTTTAACACTTAAACACTATGCAACTGCCTACTGTTAGGCCTCATTATATCATAGCAAATCCCCATTCATTTCACTTAATATATATAAATATGTGTGGTGAATTATCTGTTCTTGTGAATTCAACACGGTTTCCAGTCATTATGAAATTCTGAAGCGTTGCCGCTTAGCACTTTCTGCAGTCTTACTAGCTCAACATCATTCTAAAAGCTTGCATTTGTTTTGTTTTTTTTTCAAAGCTCTGACCTTTCATGTGAGAAGCAGCGATTCGTTTCCAGCAACTCTGCCAAAAAACAAGCAGTTTCAAAGCGAAGAGGAACAGCCTGTGAGTCAGACAAAGGCCAAATATAATGATGCAGTAAGAAATAAAGACTACTACATTTTGAGATAATAAACTGGCTTTTCTAGCAGCAAACTGTGGAGTGAACACTGGAACGGGGGGTCTGGTTAGTTTCATAAACAGGGATTCATGGCGCTTGTCACCTTGTCAGAACAAGCTTTTACGATCACAGGAGCACAGACCTGAGGGACCGTTGATGGAGGATCCACTCTTTCTTCCAGTGTGTCTCCATAAAAACCAAGGGAATGGGTTCACTGTGACACAGAGGCAGTGTCTTTAAACAATTACACATAAAGGTCAGCATGTGCCATTTTGTTCTGCAAATAACATACAGTATTTAGTAAACTATTAAACTTTAACCTACATGTAACCTGAAATGTAGAATTCAAAGTTTCACGCACATTCCATTTTCAATGATGTTATGGTTAATGGAGCAACATTAATCAAAAAAGTTCTAAAAAAGTTCTATACTACTTGTCACTAGATTGTAGCTGCACATTCAAACACCACATTACATTCATGCAGGAAACCTCTCTTGCTATGCATGACAGGTGTTCTTTTCTTTCTCTCACATATTAAAGGAGCTGTACTTCACCTGATATGAGTATGACAAATTAAATTAGGTCATTTACCTCATGTGAGTTACTCTGACTGCTGATAGAAATTATTGCTGCTGTAATTCATTGGAATCACAACTTGATGGGGTGTATCAACAAATCCGGCGGCTCGTTTATGTGTTGCACTTGTCATTAATCGGCTGGCAGAGCTGAATTGAACATTGACATTGACAGTGAAAGCAAAGATGTGTGGATTAATCACAGTCGGCACTCAACCATTTTCATAGATGAAAATAATTTGCATGAATATGGAAGTAATTTAAAGTTCTAATCTCAGCAGAAACTACTGGCTGACTTAGGATTTAAATAATGAAACTCCATGATTTCTTGCATTATAATCACCATTTGATAAAAATTGGAAACGCAAGATAAAGTGAAATTGCAGCCAGGAAATGTAGTACTAAGCTACCAAGAGATATGCGAGGTGGTGACTCACCATCTGCGGGCGCGCCGCTTGGTCTTTTGCAGTTTCTGGTTGGCAAACTGTTCAGAATGTGATCAAAATATGGGGATTTAATAGAGATTTGTGAAGTAAAACTGATTTCATGCTTATGACTGACTAAGTTAAAGATTATAAACTTTAATGGCATTTCGAGATGATATTTTCAACATATAACCAGGATTCCTAAGACAGATTTCTTGGCTAAAGCCTTTGACAATGTAATTAGTGGACAGAGCTTCTGGGTCTGAAAATTGAAGTCAACTTGGAAGTGTCTCAAACCCTTAAATCTCTTAAATCTGATTTATTACCACAGTAAACAGAGATTATGGCCTTAATCGTTTGAATTCCTCTTCGATACAGCATGATGTTCATTTTGAAAAAATTGGTCAATTCAGAGTAAAAAATAAAAGAAAATAAAGAAGGGTACTGGCTACCTCTCGATTAACAGTTTTGGTTAGTCTTTAAACCTAATTTCGCAGTTTATGAAAACTGTACTGAGCTTGAAGTTTTAGATAACCAACCTGTTCAAATTATATTAAGGCTTAAAGTTACACATAATTAACAGCGTGGCTAGGTGAATGCCGTTACAGGTGGCTTGTTTGAGCAACAAGGCTTCTCTAAGCTTGCTTGGGGGCAGCAGAGGCAGGAAAGCCAATACGGCAGCCGCCAGAGTCTCCATAAATGTGCATGTATTATACTGTCTATGAGTGCAACACACAGAGCTCATGAAACTAAGATCAAACTCTTAAGGCAGTGCTAATATGGTTATCTTTCTGCATTGCCTATTTCTCACCTCATTTGTTCTCAGACACATGTTTCAGTGCACTGTTTAGCTGTAATATGAGTATGTTCATAACCAGGCAGGCTGCCATTTTTTCTGGTGGAAGCTCAGCCCAACTCACAGTCCCCACCAGCCTCATGTTCTCGTCCAAATATGGTAAATTTCTGGCTCCACGAGATCAAGATGCCAAACTTGGAAAAAATAGTTGTCCGCAAATCAACAGGTGATGTCATGTTGTCAGTCTTTATCAATCTTTATGCATTTATATGGATGTGTTGCTACAAGGTAGCAAGGGTGTTGCTCTGTGTTTGCTCTGTAGCTGTCAGTGCGTTGATGATGGTTTATATGTCGCTGACAACGTGTTTGTTGTGGTTGCTTAATGTTTGCTATGGTGCTGGCCCATCGCACGTTTGTTCATTTACTGTAAAGACCCAGCTCAGAAAATCTTAAGAGTCTTGCAAACATAAATAAGAAATGCAAATGTTACGCCGAAACTTTGATTTTGAATCCAAATCACATTTCTCTGCATTTCACAGATCATATCTTGGACTGATAAACATTTTAGGTGGCAGTTATTTTTAAATGGTTTATGTTTTCACATTTTCTTGCATTTTTATTATAAGTCGTAATCCTATAAGCCTTTTACTAATTACTGCATGTTGCATCAGTTTTCAATGTCCCCGAGATACTTCTCATGAGTTGTAACTTGGTTCCATTATTCCATGAAGCTTGCAGCCTTTATCTGTTGATTTTCTGTATTTGCAGTGCAGTTCTTTATGGCACATATTACTTATCTAATTGGTGAATATGTCTAAATTAGCTTGTGTTTTAAGTGAGAAAGATGATTTCTCCAGTTGATTTCATCTTTTTGCTTGTGCTGCACCCAGGTCTAACTCACACACCAAAACTTCTGCACATACTGTACTCAGGAAGCATTGATTTTTTTGTTTTTCATTATCATATTAATTTCCTCAGAGAAAAACAATATTCAGCAAATGAACAACAAAAAAGTGATTAGGTACTGCAGCTAATCCTGCACTGGCTAAACATTAAAAAGCAAAAACCAATGAACTCTTTAAGAGAAGAGTATGGCAGATTCAGTGGAGTGCAAAATATGATAGGACAGAGGGAAATGAGGACATTCACAGGCCACACTTTGTGCTGTTCTCCTAAGGTTTTTAATCATGTCACAATTTCAAGTGTATGCAAAACAGAAAATAAAATATTAGGCTCTGCAGGATTTTTTGGTGAAACCAGCACTTTCCACAGTGTTTTAAGCAGCACAGCAGTGATGAAGTAACACTTTATATAAAACCATGTCACTGGCAATTAGCTGGCTTATTACACTATTGAGAGATCTTTAAAATCTCATTACAAGTGTAACATATTGTGCAGAGTGGAGCAGTAACATCACCGTTATACTTGTATCTGCTTCTCTGCACTCTCTTCTTTGTGATTTTACCTTTTCCCTTTCCTGCAATGCATGCATGTACAACAGGCTTCATACACTGTCAGACACACTCCCACCGATCGAAGAATCACAAGTTTAAATGAGGATACACCTTGTAGCCTGCAGGTGTGACTTGTCCCAAGACACAGGTTCACAGGCGATGAGACACGTCTTCCTCTGCACCGCATGAATGGGATAAAGAAACTCACCTAAACACAGCGTGTTTTCCAAACATTAGTGATGAGTAAGCAGAAGCACAGCTCCGTGTCAGACCTGCAGGCTTAAATACTGTATTTCCGCGGCCAGAGGAGAAAGTCAACCCCCCCACCCCTTGTTTTGGCTGGCAGATGTTTTCTTACCCTTGGCAGCCTCTGGTTCACATTCATCTTTGTTCTGCCAAGAAGAGGAGAGCCCCAGCTTCCAAATTTAGACACAGTATATCTCAGTAATTGACTCTATTTCTGCTCTCCACATAAGCACTGCTGTTTTCTAACAACTACATGCAATGGTACAAAAGGCTTGAAATATAGAGGGGATGACCTACATGGTAAAATGGTAAATGGACTGTACTTATATAGCGCCTTTCTATTTTCTAGTCTTCTGACCACTTTTACACTACATATCTTATTCGCTCATTCATACACACATTCATACACTGCAGGGTGCCAGCTGCTCAGTTTGGGAGCTAATCATTCACACACCGACGGCGAAGCCTTCGGGAGCAATTTGGGGTTCAGTATCTTACCCACTTGGACATGCAGACTGGAGGAGCTGGGGATCAAACCACCATTCATCTGATTAGTGGATGACTTACTCTACCTCCTGAGCCACAGTGACTAATAATATAAGATATAAAGTTTAATGTAATGCAATACAGCAGCTTTGCCACAGAGTATATTTGATGTCTGTAAAGAGATATTAATTATACAATTATATATTTGAGCACTGAGGTCATAGTGGTGTTGAACTGACTGCATTATATTTCAAAGTATTTCAAATATTACCTTATATAATGTGCTCACATATCATGGGAAGGAAAAATAATTAATTTCCTATTTTCATACGGCATAGTGTTGTACTTAACAGTATGTTTACCAAGTTATTAGTTAATTTGTTTTTTATTACTTTAGTTTAATACCAACTGGATTACACTATCACAGTTGTGGAGGCTTTATTCCAGAGTTATGAGTGAAAAGTGCTTTACAAATGGCCACACGGTGACACTTTCCCACCAAAAGCTTGTTCTGCTCATCCCTGGCTGAATGCCTACATTCCACCAAATTATACTGAAATTATTTATTTATGCTAACAAATGAAATCAAAGGATCAAAAACATGGCAGAGGAAATCAGTATAAAAATATATTTGTGTACAGAGCAGCGTCAAACAGACATTTATATAAGAATATATATCTTGCACATACGAGAGAGAGAGAGAGAGAGAGAGAGAGAGCGAAGCAGAGCAACAGATTGATGAAGACAAATACAAACGTGCTACATGAAGCAAAAATAAGCAGTAAAACCTTTGGGAAAGCCTGCAGCAGACTACAGGGCACATCGCCTGCTGGACCCCCACGATGTAGACAACTGGAGGGCACAGATAGAGCCTCTCCAACCTGTTTGGATCTCAGTGAAGTGAACAGAAATAGACCCTGCAGACTGTACAGTAGCGGGGAGGATGGAGAAGTAAGTGGGCAAAAGAGAGACAGAAAGACAGATAGCGAGCCAAAACAGGAGGCACTATGTGCAAGGTGACAGATTGGCCCAAGCTCAGAGGGTGTATTTTCACCAGGCAGTATGTCTGTTCCTCATGGCCAGAGGGTTCTTCAGATGGCCAACTATTTCAGCAGAAACCTTTTCCGCTGTTATTTCTGCTGCAACATTACAGCCGCGTCCTACTTATGATATTTATATATAGAATGAGAGTGTAAAGCCATATTTTATCTAACTCAAGAGCCTAATCCAAACATATGATGAAGTCCTCTGATAACAGATTGTCTGTCAAATATTTAGATTTGATCACAGATTGAGAGACTCAGTCTAAAGCTTGGAGATGCCATTTTAGTTTCCTTGAGCAAAACACTGACGTGATAGTATGTCTTGAGATGCTGCAGGGGAAGCTGACCATTTCTCTGACCTACATGTGAAGAGGAGCAGTGATAAAAACAGCTTCAGAGAGAAATCCAGAAAGAAAAAGACTGAGACTGAAGAAGAAATATGGGATATAAAAAGACAATTATTCTAAATTTAGTCACTTTCTAAGCAATTAGTTGCACACAGTCATATTAAACAGCTGTAATGAACAATTTGATTGCATATCCCGCTGTGAAAGGCATACTGTATTGTGCATGTAAAATGTCAGAGCAGTAAGCTGGGGGAAATCCCTCAACGACACCTACACTGCAGGTTCACTGGCTACCTACAATGACTATCTGGCAAACCACAATGCAACTCTGCTCGGATTTAACATAGAAAACCTTAATATTTAATGGATGTTTTCATCCAGGGCAATTGCACTGTAAACCTGATTACTGGAATAAACCGGTGTTGTTAATTATTTAAGTATCATAACCCAATTACACCAACATGTGTAAGCTCGCACTCCAATTTTAAGAATCACTGTGAAGAGGCCGCTGGCTTCCTTTAATATTCTCGGCCAGGTATCTTAAATCTTTTCATCTTCCATCGTCACCATATCTGCAAATGCAGACGCACACAAAATGGTTATTGGTAGATTTTGATGTCAACAAGAAAATACTGCACAGAACACAATTCTATTATGTATGGGCCACCTCAGCTGGAGAGGAACATTGTATGCAGTTTGATTTATTCATGCAAATGGCTTGTGTATACAGCACACCTGAGGGGTGTACTACCAAGCGAGATTAATGTGTTAGCTAAGATACTTGTATGTTGGGCCTGAAGCCAGTTCTCAGTGTCACGAAAGGTGCTCTCTTTTAACCTTGCTAGATTTCCCAGCTGAGGGAATACGTTGTATGCAAACTGCCACCAAACAAAGCTGTGCAACACAGTAGTGTAAAATATTTGCATTATCTTGTTTACGACTTACGAATCTACATGGTTAGCAATTTTCTAGCAGCATTCCCCTCTGACCTTATTTGCAGAAACAGTGTTGGTTTTTGTTGTAATAATTGTTTTATATTCTTCATTAGTCTCCATTATAACATGGTGGAAATTCCAGTGAGAGATGAAGAAACAGAGTTATTCCAATTCAATTTATTCAACAGAGTAAGAATTAAATGAGGTTAAGAACACAATATAAGCATACAACTGAGGTCAGAGATCAGAGGTCCTCACTTATACAAAGTGGTCTGACAAAGAGTCATACAAGTAGCATGCATTTATTCAGTGCCTGTCTGGGCTGCTGTGCTGATGTGATCAGAAACCTCAACTTGGTTACAATAAACTAAAATTCAGTGAATCTTCCCATAATGGAAATCAAACCTTTATCTTTAGTATTATCACATGAACTCCTTGTACAGTTTGCTACCAAACTCTCAGCAGGCACTTATATAAAATGTAAATAAGTAGATGAAAAAGTTGCAAAGTGTAAAAATGCACGGGGCATAGAAAAAAAAATACAATACAGTTGAAGGTTAACAGTGTAACAGATACATTTTGTCATCACATATAACAAGCTGGGTTAGCACGGTCGCCTCACAGCAAGAAGGTTCCTGGTTCAAACTTTGGCTGGGGTCTTTCTGTGTGGAGTTTACATGTTCTCCCCATTTCTACATAGGTTCTCTCTGGGTACTCCGGCTTCCTTCCGCAGTCCAAAGACATGCAGGTTAATTGGTGACTCTGAACTGACCGTAGGTGTGAATTTGAGTGTGAATGGTTGTTTGCCTGTATGTGCCCTGTGATAACCTGGCGACTTGTCCAGGGTGTACACCGCCTCTTGCCCAAAGTCAGCTGGGATAGGCTCTAGCCCCACCGTGACCCTGATGAGGATAAGCAATTACAGAAAATGGATGGATGGATGGATAAAAACGTATTTGTGTGGAGAAAACTCAAATAAGTCAAACACCCCTTTTCATGGGGACGTGTACAGCCTGATGAAGAATTAGCAAAGAAAGTTGATAACTACGATTGTGATGCCCATTACCTCTAATTGAGATGTCAGGTTTCGGTTATGTCAGACTTGCTTCGTAGTGCAGCCCCCCGGGGTTACCACATACACGTAACCAAGCAGTGCAAAGCTATAGGGCTTCAGTATTTTGTTCAAGGCCTATCAATAAATACTTAGTGATGTGGCATGGACTGTAATTGCAAGTGTGACCTCTGAATAAGTGGGTCGGTCCCTTCAACCACTAGGGAGCCCTGACAGTGAAACAGGTGTCCATGGAGGGAAATGATGCGGGGAGATAGAGCGGATGGTGATAATGCCTTTCCAGAGACAAGGACAAAGTTGCAAAAAAGGAAGAGCACAGCGTAACGCCACGTCAGCTGAAAAGTGAGCCCTGGTTCACAACATAATACCGCACACTGCTATCAACTGACAGATCACGCAGGAAATCAGACACACTCATTTTGACACACACACACACACATTCATACAATAAACAGTAATGTATAACCTCTGTTACCCTCCATTTGTTTTTTGGGGGGCAAAGAGTTGAATGGGACAAATATCTGAATGCATTTAATGACCAATATTGTGCAGCGTCTAGGGAGCACTCTGTAGGTAGATGTGCCAGCATTATAAAGCCCAACTCACCTTTAGAAAGGTCAGTGCAAAAATAAATATGATGATTGAATAACAGCAGTTCTATAGATTTCACACTGAGCCGAGCACGGAGGAGGTAACACATAGAATGAGAAAAACATTGCAACAAGTGCAAGAAAATCCAAGAACAGGCACAACACACACTGACACACTGATGCACAAATACACACACATGCAAAAGCACTGCAGCATGTCCTCACAAATTCTGTCCAAGCACACTAACTGTGTCACCTTGAGCATAAAATGTTAATTTATCTAACAAATTTGCTGATATTGGCCCAAGGACAAGGAGCCCATTAAGCAAGAGGAAAGAAGCATGGGGTACAGTACAATCTGAGGTCTGTCTCCTGTACCAAGTCCAACATCCTCATATCATATGGCTTTGTTAACAATTATCATCACCACTGTTAACCCAGAATTATTATTTCTGGTTTAATTTTAGTTTCATTTATTTATTTTTTTTAAACATACATTAAAATGATGAGGATAATAGAAGATATAGGAACAGAGTATGGAGAGGCAGAACAGCTGGTGGGCTAATTCATAGGTTCCACTTAAAGTTAAAATGTCATAGTTATAGAGAACACAACGTTTCCATACAAAATGAATATATAAAAGTGATGGCAAACTAATGATTAGAAAATATATGAAATACATGTATGTGCTCTTTTTAGCATGTTTTGTAACATTTTATAAAGTGAAAGATTTTGGCCAAGTGGCAAAAGCTAGTCCGTTCTTTGGTGCCCCTTTATCTTATCAAAAGTCGACCTCAGTGAGTGAGAAATTCATGACAAAGATTGACAAGTTGAGTAAGAATGGATCTATGAATTAGCTTTAAAATAAGTCTTGAACACAATTTCTTTAAGAAATATTGATGTGATAAATAGTAAGAATCTGGATTTCATGAAAGAGGGGGCAGATGAGATGTGTGACTCATCAGGTTGAAATAGCAACACAAACAAACTGTAGTATAATGAAAATCATATTTATACAGCTTTACTCGTAAAATATGACAGATGACTGGATGAAAAGCTTTTGAAAGTTCAAAGAAAATATTACAAATAAATTCGTTGTTATCTAGTGCAGAAGTAACTTTGTCAGTCAGGTGAGGCAGAGTCATAGATTCCCAAGTGGAGTGATGACAGTAACTTTGGCAACTTTTACATCCTCTGAAACAACATCTGTCCTTCATCTTAAAGATGTCAGCAAGTGGCTGCAAATATTGACTGTTTGACATTTGAATATTGTCATGACCAGCTTTCCATATGTTTTTAGTACCCTTTAAACATCTCTGTTCAACACTGAAATATTTCTTTTTGCAGACCTAATGGAACGAATAGATTTTATTTCTATAAGATTTATAGACACCTTGGGTAAGAGGAGTCAGAGACATATTCTCTGTAGGTTATTCTATTTCTTCAACAGCTTCAGTAAATTAACTGTAAAGCAAGACCTTCTGAAGTTCTCAGCTTTGGAAAGGTCAGTGCAAAAATGAAAAGCAGTTCAATGGATTTACACTGATCAACTGGAAAACATTCACTGAAACAAACTTCTAGAACTTTCATAAAATGTTGACATGCAAAAACAGCATTATTTTCCTCGAGTACTGTCATCCCATGAAATACTGCTAATCATATCTTTATATTCAGAAATATTTGACTTGCTCATAATTATTTTGTGCATTATATTCTTTTTGTGGGTGTTTACCTCTATTAGCATTGACACTGAGTACTGGAGTATGGGAAAATGATCCCAGATTATGTTCCTTCACTTAAAGAGTTAATATTATTAGTCAAAGTTGCTGATTTCTTTTTAATTCACATAGTTTTATAAAGAAAGAAAAGTCAACTAGAATATAGAATAGTCCCCAGTAAGCTATCAAATTCATTTTCAAATAGGTTTATATTGAAATCTCCTAAAATGTAACACAGTTCTTCCTCCTTGTTTATCAGACTTTCATTTAAATATTTGATGATAGAGTCAGGAGGGCAATAATAACACTAACAATAACATTCTTTCCACCCTAGACACCAGGGAGCTCTACAAAAACAGACTTCATCTCAGCCCCATGACTTCAGAGAGACATCATCTCTAATTTTAAATTCATTTGGCATGAAATAAACCGAGATACTCCACCTCCAGATCTATGATCTATGATCTATGGGAAGACTTCTTATATTCAGATGGAAAGTAGAGAATATATTTGGAGGCGTTTCGTTATAAAGACTGCAGAGGTTAGAGACATCAAATTATGAAAAAACTATGTACTCCATGAAGAATGATGCACTGAAGATATGTTTTTAAGTAATCAAAGTACTATATAAATGCCTCATGGTAGAGGCTACTAAGTCAACTCTGGCCTTTTTGCTGTAATATCAAAGTTTTGAAAATGATGTTCAAATCTGTGCTGGTAGTTCTTGGATCATGTTTTACATGGTAAAAACTCTCCACACACTTTGAGGTCATAGACTTGCTTTGACAGATCATCAGTCTGCTTGCTTGAAGTATCAACTATGATCTGCTCTTTTTCATGTTGTTCAAGCAAAGGTCTGTAGAACTTCTTTCACTGGTCACACAATTCAGTGTCATTTTTGTTTGTATTAACCTTGAACTATTAATCACCAGGTAAACCCAGGATTATCTGCATCTGGCATTGTTAACCTAGGATTATCAATAACCTGGTGCTTTTGGTCCTGGATTATTTATCACATGGCCCAGTTACAAAAGGATTATTCATCACCTGGCTCTGTTAACCCATTTTATGTTGACATTGAAGACTTTATGTCTGTAACAAAGAGCTTTAACATCATTTGATCAAGAGCAGACTCTTATTAGATAAGAAGAAAGAGGTGATCCACAAGGGAGACAGAACTTCACTGCAGTGGAAAACATAAACTGATTCTGTGGGCTAAGAGATCTAGAGGGTGACTTGGGGGTAAAAGGCAAATATACGGAATAGTGTTTAGAAAAGTATGAAATAATCATCCTGTAAACACAATCTAATGTATATAAGTGTACATAATGTATATAAATCTTAAATATAAAAATTGTTTATGAATAAGTATCTAAAAAATGTAATATTGTTTCTGCTGTTGTAGTTAGAGAGTAATAATATTAATGGTAAACTGCCATAGTTTTCAACAAAAACTTGGTAACACTTTCTATCAAGACCTTGTCTATAGTGTTATGGAGGCATTTGTAGTGAATTATAATGCATTCATAATGCTTTATGAATACACTCATCAACACACAATATAATATAATGCACTATATCAACACAAAAATATAGATATGACTCTTATTCTTCTTATCTTATCATCTTCTTAAAAGTCTTATGGATGCTCAAGTTATACTGTATACTAGAGGTTGACCCATACATACACATCAGCAATTAAATACAACTGTCCATGCAGTGTCATAAGTTATCATTGTATGTGTTACATAAAGTGCAAAGTAAAGTACATTGATAATTCTATAATAATTCTTGTTTCATCATAACGCTTCATTGTTGGTAGTAGGTAAAATGTGATGCATTTTCATGCTTTCAAAATAATCTGTGCTGCATCATAAGTGCAGAAAGTTCAAAGTAAACTTTCTCTGCTAACTTATGACACTGCATTCTTATAGCTGTTATAGCATTCTGTGAGTTCTTACTACAGTCGATTGTTGACGTGTGTGTATGGATGCGTATAGGTAGTCATAATCTATTATAAACCCCATCAGTCAACCTCTAGTTTACAACTAGTCAAGAGCATCCACAATTATGAGTGTTTCATAAAGCATTATAATTCACTATGAATGCCCCCATAATGTACTACAGATGTGGTCTTCACAGAAAGTGCTACCAAACTTTTTAAAAAAAAAATACTATTAATAAAATAGTAATAAAAATAAATATCGTGCTATTGAGTCTCTGTGAATGAGTAACAAAGCATTATAATGACTTATAATGACTGCATATTTAGCCCCTTTAGATGAAATTTTCCATGTAATAAGTATCCATTAGTAACTGTCATTAACAGCAATAACTCTTAATCAACTGGCTGTCTGGTATTTCATTTACATCATACATCATCTGATTTTTATTTTTTATATTTATATTAATTTTATTGTCAGTGCAATATTTGATACAATCTGTTAGCTCAAACATAGCATAGCACATTATGTCACTTTGTTTGAATACACAGGATATCACAGAAATTGCCACTTAGTTCTTCCTAGGCTCTGACTGATGATGAAGGACGACTTGGGAGCCTAAACTTAAATTGCTCCAAATAAGGTTACCCTTCAGCAGATGTTACTGTAACACTGTCTACTGTACATGAGCTAAGGTGACTGTCATGTACTTTCACTTTAGGCCAAATCAGAAGATATAGTTTCGCTCAAGGAGGATATATGTGACACGGACAACAGTTTGTAAACAGTGACAAAAAAATATATTCTTTATTGACAGGAAGTCACTCTTCAGTTTCACCAACCCAAAATAGTTCAGCTAACGACTGAATTTATATTTCTCTATCAACCACCAAAAATCAACTTACTCAACAACCTTAGTTGTAATCAACAACCCAACAAATTCACAGTATATATATTTAAAAAAAAGTAATACTGTTCAAAGTGCAAATAAAAATAGAAAAAATGGGCCCAAAATAATAAACCAACAAGGTCCAATAAAGTCAACCGTCCAAATTAGTCAGTGTCCTCAGTACGTCCGTATTCAGTGTGGTGTGTGTAATTGTTCATCTATGTGTTCATCTACCCGGGTAGTGTGATTTTGTTTCTCATCTGTATGAATGCACGATGAAGCTGCCTCCGACGTCACACCCTCCACGCATGTAAGCCGGCGTCCTGCTCCACGTCTCTCGGGTCCGGGCTCTGGCTCGCCATCACAATCGACTCATACAGAAAAAACCAACCTGCATAGAGCAGCAGTTTTTTTTAAAATATATGGTTAATCTCTTTATCTCTCAATATACATTTATCTAAATCAACTGCACAGTATCTATTCTCTTTTTAATCTTAAATCAACGAATGTGAACCATTCACATTGACAATATGTCATATGCATCTATAAAATGAATTTCCCACCGCACAGTGTACAAATTATGAATTAAATCACATTCCAATCATGTTTGAGAATGAATTAATTGAATTACTGTCTCTCAATAACTCAAAAATGCACACTGCTGCGTGTTTTTTAGCTCATAAGATCAGCTCGTTTAACTATATAGCATTTAGTAGCATATAGCAATAGTTTGATTAACACAGACAATTTTCCACAGAAATACCATAAGATACATCCTCAACTCACACATATACATTCATCTGTCTCCGGTTGGTTTTAAACATGGTCTCCAAAGCATAACAATACATAACAAAGATACTTTTTTTTCCAAAAAAATGAGTGAGCAATTAGCCATGGTCGACAGCTGCTAGCATACTATGCTAAGCGCTAATGGTTACTCACCGGAGCTTTTCTTCTCAACAAAACACGATAACACAGTGATGTCCGGCACACAAAAAAAACCTCCTCACGGGTGCGGATACCTTCTGGAACAATTTACTCAAAATGAAATAAAGTTTTAATCACTTTCATCTAGTTATCAACATTGACATGCTCTCTCTCTCTCTCGGCTATAGTGCGTCTGCTCTCACCGGCATGGGTGCACACAAAAAAAACGGAAGCTAAGAGCGGGAGTAGCGCTTGTGTGTGTGAACTGCGCACCCTGCTGGCGAAAACAAGGAACCACAACAACCGAAAACTCCTTCAGACTGTATAGCTCAACATAGTTAAACTGGAAATATTGGGGATTACACTGTGTGTGTAACTAATGGGCGTTACATCCTCCCCCCCTGAATCAGCGTGCGTCCCTGCATGCTTAACCTTACACATGTGATATGTGACCAACCTCTGGTGCAGGAGTGAAATCGAAAGCTTGCATGACGACTTGATCTAAACTGCTCAGAATAGAGTGCATAACAAGGGCTAGGGGATTTCCTAGTGTTTTGTATGTCAGTCTATCAGGCTCAGCTCTTTGTCTTGTTGACCTTCTGACCTCTGAACCTCCAACTTCCTCCTGAACAAGAGTATCTTCACTCACTCTCAACTCATCTCCATCATTTTCCTCCACTCTGGATTCCTCTCCCATTATCAAGCAAGTTTTGTCCTCATCTCTTTCCTCTTCCACATTTCCATCAGTATTCCCATCTGCGTTTCCTTCCACAGATTCATCTTGGAATGATTCTTTTTCGACTCCTGGATCGTCCTCAACAGGTAAGTCCTTCTCCACAGGCGAGTTTTTCTCAAAAGATAAGTTTTCCTCCTCCTTCTCAGGAGTACTCGCTTCCTGATTTCCCACTGGATGAAACACATCAGCCTCTGGATTCAGATTTGACCTTTCAGAGCTCAGTTCATCCTTGTCATTTAATTCAGTCAAATCAACTCCTGAATGGGGAATTTCATGGACAATGGTTATTGCTGGGAATGCGACATCCTCTTTAGCAGTTCGTGGGTAATAGTAATCTATTTCTTCCTCACCTTCCCATAACTGCTCTGGTTCAACGGCCTCTTGAGGCATTTCGCTTGCCTGGGAGGTTGGAGCTTTACCCGCCTTCTCTTTGTCTTGCCTCAACTCATCTTGAATAGAGGAAGCCAGAAACCCACAGGGTAGCAACAAGTCTCTATGAAGTGTCCTCTCTGGACCTTCAGAGTTCACTGGAGCAACAACATAGACTGGAGAGTCATCAATGTGTTTGGTAACCTTGTAGACTGTACTACTCCATCTGTCTGCTATTTTGTGCTTACCTCTGAAAGAGACATTTTTGACAAGAACATAGTCTCCTTCCTCAAGGATGGACTCTCTGACTTTGAGGTCATATCTCTGCTTGTTGCGCTGAGCAGTTCTTTCACTGTGTTCAATGGCAAGCTTGTAATTTTCTTGCAGATTTTCCCTCAGTTTTTTCACATAATCTGCATGAGCGACCTTCTTGTGCCCTTCTGGATTGAGTCCGAATGCCACGTCGATGGGGAGGTTTGGCTGTCTCCCAAACATCAACTGGTAAGGAGAAAAACCAGTGGTGTCATTTTTGGTTGTGTTGTATGCATGAACCAAAGGCTGTACATGATCACGCCAGTTGACTTTGTCCTCTTCTTGGAGAGTTCCTAACATCTCCAGGAGTGTCCTATTGAACCTCTCGACTGGATTTCCACGAGGGTGGTAAGGCGTGGTCCTTGTCTTCCTTATCCCCAACAGCTGACAAAGGTCTTTGATAAGGGCAGACTCAAAATCTCGACCTTGGTCGCTATGAAGACGTTCAGGTAGACCGTAGTGAACAAAGAAACTGTTCCACAAAGTCTTGGCTACTGTCTTAGCTCTCTGATCAGCCGTGGGAACGGCGACAGCGTACTTGGTGAAGTGGTCGGTTATGACCAAGATGTTCTTTGTCCCACGTCCATCAGGTTCCAAAGATAAATAGTCCATGCATACGAGTTCAAGTGGTCGACTTGTTCGGATGTTTACAAGGCGGGCGGTTTTCTCAGCCTTGGCCTTGCGGCGTACACACCTCTCACAGGTTCGGACTTTCCTCTCAACATCCATAAACATTCTTGGCCAATAGAAACGTGTACGGACAAGATCCAAGGTCCTGTCCAATCCCATATGACCAACTGAGTCGTGGAGACCTTCAAGTGCCATCTCCCTGAATTTTGAGGGCAGAACCAACTGGTAGAAAGGCTCACCCTGGTTCATGCGCTTCCTGTACAAGACACCCTTATCCAGTACAAGTTGGTCAAATACCCTAAGCATGAGTTGAACTTCTCGATCTTCTTGTCGGCGTACACGGTAAGTGAGACGTTTCCCCATACTAACAATGTCAATGACTCTGCTGATCTGGGAATCATTTCTTTGTTCCGCAGCCCAATCCTGCTGCGACATTCGAGGTAAAGTGCTGGATCCAGGCAGTAGGTCAGCCTGAGAGAATTCAGCTGGGATAGCACCAACATCAACGGCAAGACACTCTACTGAGGCAGGGGAGTGGCTGCCCCCCTCACCATCTGGAGAACCATATAGCTCATGTTTCTGACAAACAGCTTTGAAAGCCTCTTTGGGGAAACCGAGTTCACTCCCTTCATCCACAAACTTTGAAATGAACTGTTTCACTCTGTCGTCCTCGACTTGAGCACTTTGATCAGTTCCAACTTGATCATGTGGACGTCTGGATAAACCGTCGGCATCAGCGTTCCTTTTGCCAGCTCTATACTGTATGCTGAAATTGAAGTTGGACAAGGCAGCGAGCCACCTGTGTCCTGCAGCATCGAGCTTAGCTGATGTCAAAACATAGGTCAGAGGATTATTATCCGTCATGACCGTGAACTCTGCGCCATAAAGGTAATCAAAAAATTTATCGGTGACAGCCCATTTAAGTGCTAAAAATTCAAGTTTGTGAGTGGGGTATCGTCGCTCACAGTTAGACAAGCCTCGACTTGCATAGGCAATTACCCTCATCTCACCGTCTTGCTCCTGATAAAGAGCTGCTCCAAGCCCATGCAGGCTGGCGTCAGTGTGCAAGACATATGGCTTCCTGGAATTGGCGAAGCCAAGGACCGGAGCAGTCGTCAGCTTTTCAATGAGTGTTTTGAATGCATTCTCACAATCTGAGGTCCATCGCTCATTGAAAGGCCGTTTCAGGTCAGAGTTTGAGAAGAACTTTGAACTTTTGGACTTCTTCTTTGGAGGAAGGTAACCAGCAGTCAAGGCGTTAAGGGGTTTAGCAATTTTTGCATAATCCTTGACGAACCTCCTGTAATATCCAGTAAATCCTAAAAAGGATTTCAACTCACTGATATTGGTTGGACGAGGCCAGGTTGTCAGAGGAGCAATTTTCCCGGGGTCAGTCTCCACTCCATTTTCTGAAACAACATGACCTAAATACTTGACTGACTTTTTGAAAAAATGGCACTTTCCAGGGGATAACTTGAGACCGAATTCCTTCAGCCTGCTTAAGACATCCACGAGACGGCGTTCATGTTCCTCAAGCGTGTCAGAGAACACAATGAGATCATCGAGGAACACTAAGACTTCCTTGAGGTTGAGAGAGCCCATGCATTTCTCCATGACTCGCTGGAAAGTTGAGGGGGCGTTCGTGACCCCCTGGGGCATTCTGTTAAATTCCCAGAATCCCATTGGTGTAACAAAAGCCGTCTTATGTTTGTCCTCTTCGTCTACCTCCACCTGATAGTAGCCCGATTTCAAATCCATGACGCTAAACCATTTGGACCCTGTGAGAGCGGCAAAGGTTTCCTCTATGTTGGGCAAAGCGTACGCATCCTTTATGGTCTGGTTGTTCAACTTTCTGTAGTCGACACATAAGCGGATGTCACCATTTTTTTTCCTTACAACAACTATCGGTGAGGCAAATGGGCTTTCTGATTCTCTTATAATGCCAGCATCCAAAAGTTCTTCGAGATGAAGCCTCACAGCCTCATAATCTGACGGGTGGATGGGCCTCACTCTCTGCTTAAAGGGTGTTGGATCAGAGAGACGGATCTTGTGTTTGACTGCAGTGGTGTGACCATAATCGAGGTCGCCTCTTGCAAAAACTTCAGGGATGGAGTTAAGTTTTTTCGTGATCCGTTCTTTCCATTCCTCTGAAAGTGGAGAATCAGTGAAGTCAAAAGTTATTTTGTCGGTGTGGTCTGTGGAACCCATAGCTGTTCTTTCAGCCATACTGCTGGGGGGTTGTGACACCAGATTCTCTTCAACCTTGTCTGATGAGGTGGATAAGGGAGAGATAGAGTGAGGGATGGAAAGCTCTGCTATGCTATGGCTTGGGGGAACTGTTATGTTGTGTGCTGTCTCGTTCTTAAGCAAAATGGGAACTTTGAAGCATGTTTGGTGAGGGCTTGACATGACATAACTACAAAATGACAACCCACTGGGTAGACCAGATTGAGTGGATGGCTCTACTAAGAGCGGGCTTCCTTTGTTGGTGGGTACCCTCCTTACATAACCACTCAAAACCCTCTTTTCACCAGCTGGGATCACAATGGCTTTCTTACATCGTAGCTTTACTCTTCCGACCGTGTCATTATTTTGTTTGATCTGGCATGTGCTGTACATGTCCCGAATCAGGGGAATGTTGGTGCCTAAAAGAGCAGGACACTCTGCATTGGACCTACAATCCGGGACAACAAGAGCTAGCGTGCTAACAAGTTCAGCTTTACCTGTGATGTTTTCTGGGAACTGTATGCTAATCTCTACATAACCCAGGTAAGGCACATTTTGACCTCCTGCACCCTCCACCTCGAGGATGTCTCTAAGGGGCAGAATTGGTAGAGAAGACAGGTAGGTATCGTGAAATGACTTGGAAATGGTTGTAACCTGTGAACCAGAATCAATAATTGCTTGGCACTGCACTGTTTCAATGTTAACGACAGCAACAGATCTTGGGCCTACTAAACCATTAAGGAGCTCATCCTCAGAGGTTTGTATGTGTTCGCATTCAGCTCTCTTTTCATTGCATTGCATCTTGGGACTCTCAACTCCCTCTTTGGCTCCAGTAGGTCCCTTTACTGGGAGCCCGTCCAGTTTAAAGGTACAAGCTGTTTAGCTTTCCACTCATCTTGCCTTGCTTTTAATTCTTTGTATTTCCTGTCCACAGCAGCTTTGTCAATTGGGTTCTGACATACCTTGGCTATGTGGCCGTCTTCGCCACATCTAAAACAGAACCAGGCTCTAGGCTGAGGTTTGTGTGGTACCTGATGAGCTTGTGCCTCGGCTCTTGGTGTGGGCAGGTTCGGTTTGTCTGCTGACATTGTCTCATTTTTCTTATGTTTCTTGGGTTTCTGGGTGCTGAGCTGCAGTTTTAGTTCAGCAAGCTGCTGCTTTAAACTTTCTGTCTCAGCGATATATGCCTGGAGAACGCTTGGACTTGGATCACCATAAGGAGACATGTCAGGCACAGAATGCACATTTGCAGTGACTTTTGGTTTTGAGGCTCCAAAGTGACGGTGCATTCGATCCAACTTTGTTGCCCTTCTATCCTCTTCTGTTCTTAGCCGTAAAAGTAGCTCTGCAAAATCAAGGTGTTTCTCAGGTTTCAGCTCCAACTGCATGATGAGATTGTGGTCCCAGCAGCCACGTTTGAACTGTTTCAGCAAATGACAGCTTGCTGATGACTGACTGACTCCATTTCTCTTCACAGCAGTGCTGAGTAGCACTTGAAGCCTTTGCAGATATTCTGAAGCCTTCTCACCCGAGTTTTGGTGAGTGTTCAAGAACCTGGCGAAGATTTCATCACCATCTTCTACCAGACCATAAGCAGAGTCCAACAGCTTCACATACTCCCTTGGATGAGCAGAGGAACCTAATTGTCTGACAACGTCTGAGGCTGGAGGAAGCAGACTCTCCAATATTTTCCTACGTTGAACATCCACAGGGGCTCCATCTTGGAACATCAAATCTACATGGAGGCACCATGTTTCAAAATCAGTTTCTCCAGAAGGTTTTGGCACTCTGCCTGAGAAAGGGCGTAGCCACTTGGATGGCCCCTGAGATGTGGAAGAGTCATTTTTAATCACATGCTCAATCACAATGCGCTGCACATCAGATGGGTTTAAATCATCATCTCCCAGATCGAGAGTTTTAACTTTTTTTATCTTCTTACGTACTGTAGGTTGAGCCACTTCCTTATCTGTTTTGGCGTCAAGTCTCGAGGAGGTGAGTTTTGAGAGGTCAATCTTCTGGGCTTTTGATTTTCGTATGAGGGGTGTGGCGCTGTGTTCAGAGTGAACACTCTCATCAGAAGACTCACTGCTACTGCTTAAAGCAAGACTAGTAGTATGTGTGAGTGCATTTATACTATCTGCCTGCCATGTCACTGCAGGATTGTTTACATTTGGAATCTCAAGAGGAAGATTTAGCTCAAACATTTCCATTGCAACGTCTGAATCGAACTCTACAATGGCTGCATTCTCCTTTCCGGCAGCTTGAAGCCGCACTACTTTAGTTACAGCCCCATATGTTCTAAATGAAGCAATGATATCATCATCAGTGTCTGTTTTGGTTAGCCCAATTACACAAAGGGACTGCTCTGCATTAATACCGTACATTTGTTCAATATCCATGCTCGTATTAATTCTTTACTCACACAACAACATTAAACAACTTAATGAGAAAAAGTAAAAAGCCCGTCAAAAAAAAAGTGCTAAAACCGTGTCCGTCTATTATTAATCCTCCTGGCTGAGCTCGCCACAAAGTGCAGATGTAACACTGTCTACTGTACATGAGCTAAGGTGACTGTCATGTACTTTCACTTTAGGCCAAATCAGAAGATATAGTTTCGCTCAAGGAGGATATATGTGACACGGACAACAGTTTGTAAACAGTGACAAAAAAATATATTCTTTATTGACAGGAAGTCACTCTTCAGTTTCACCAACCCAAAATAGTTCAGCTAACGACTGAATTTATATTTCTCTATCAACCACCAAAAATCAACTTACTCAACAACCTTAGTTGTAATCAACAACCCAACAAATTCACAGTATATATATTTAAAAAAAAGTAATACTGTTCAAAGTGCAAATAAAAATAGAAAAAATGGGCCCAAAATAATAAACCAACAAGGTCCAATAAAGTCAACCGTCCAAATTAGTCAGTGTCCTCAGTACGTCCGTATTCAGTGTGGTGTGTGTAATTGTTCATCTATGTGTTCATCTACCCGGGTAGTGTGATTTTGTTTCTCATCTGTATGAATGCACGATGAAGCTGCCTCCGACGTCACACCCTCCACGCATGTAAGCCGGCGTCCTGCTCCACGTCTCTCGGGTCCGGGCTCTGGCTCGCCATCACAATCGACTCATACAGAAAAAACCAACCTGCATAGAGCAGCAGTTTTTTTTAAAATATATGGTTAATCTCTTTATCTCTCAATATACATTTATCTAAATCAACTGCACAGTATCTATTCTCTTTTTAATCTTAAATCAACGAATGTGAACCATTCACATTGACAATATGTCATATGCATCTATAAAATGAATTTCCCACCGCACAGTGTACAAATTATGAATTAAATCACATTCCAATCATGTTTGAGAATGAATTAATTGAATTACTGTCTCTCAATAACTCAAAAATGCACACTGCTGCGTGTTTTTTAGCTCATAAGATCAGCTCGTTTAACTATATAGCATTTAGTAGCATATAGCAATAGTTTGATTAACACAGACAATTTTCCACAGAAATACCATAAGATACATCCTCAACTCACACATATACATTCATCTGTCTCCGGTTGGTTTTAAACATGGTCTCCAAAGCATAACAATACATAACAAAGATACTTTTTTTTCCAAAAAAATGAGTGAGCAATTAGCCATGGTCGACAGCTGCTAGCATACTATGCTAAGCGCTAATGGTTACTCACCGGAGCTTTTCTTCTCAACAAAACACGATAACACAGTGATGTCCGGCACACAAAAAAAACCTCCTCACGGGTGCGGATACCTTCTGGAACAATTTACTCAAAATGAAATAAAGTTTTAATCACTTTCATCTAGTTATCAACATTGACATGCTCTCTCTCTCTCTCGGCTATAGTGCGTCTGCTCTCACCGGCATGGGTGCACACAAAAAAAACGGAAGCTAAGAGCGGGAGTAGCGCTTGTGTGTGTGAACTGCGCACCCTGCTGGCGAAAACAAGGAACCACAACAACCGAAAACTCCTTCAGACTGTATAGCTCAACATAGTTAAACTGGAAATATTGGGGATTACACTGTGTGTGTAACTAATGGGCGTTACATTACCATGGTGATCTTTGCCAGTGAATCACCACCACCACCAGTGAGAAATGGAGAAGCGGAGTCCAGCCCTGCAGCGACAGCTCGCTAACCCATTAATTTTGCTTTGTAAGACAGGACCCTGGATTCAGCTGGTCAGCGTAAAAACACTCTGATTCGGGTCTGCTGAGCCTCAGTGTCTTTTGAGTGATAAGTTAGTGAAATAATAAACTAATTATATATTTGATGACTTTTCACAAAACATATAAACAGCCAGGGAGAGTGAAAATATGTGTCTGGGGACAATTCAGTTTTCTTATATCCCATGAAAAAAAAAAAAAAAAAAAACTTGTAGCAGCACTTACTTCAGGTTTTAAATTTGTTTTTTTATAAACTGAATGCATTTTGGTAATGTTTAGAGCACACAGTAAAAAAAACAAATATTAAATTGTTTTGTTTGTTTGTTTTTTTTTAATTATAATTATGACAATTACTAATTCTTGTTTCTTATATTAACATTTGCCTGAACACTTCTTTCACACCATCCTTCCTTTTCTGCCCTTTTAGTGATCATTTTATTTTTTTGGCCTTACCAGTACCATTAAAATAGAAAATTATTGTTCTCAATCTGTTCTCGATCTCAAGGATATGTAATAAATGCTCAAACGGCTTTCATTAAACATGGGTTAAGATCATTTCCTATTTAAAAGGAAAAATTTATTCCACATTCAGTTTCATGTAACCTTCAAATTAAAGGGATAGACTCAAAGAGTTTAATAGAAGGAAAAAAGTAGACCATAAGTTTAAACTCAATAGCTGTTGTCAGTGTAACAATGCCTGAAAGTGTTTCTTGGTTATGAGAATGTTATATTTTTGACTTTAGACTCTGCTATGCTCGGTTGTCTTCATGACGTAATCTTCTCTCTGCTCTTCTTCTTCCACACAGATGAGCTTCAGATTTACCGAGGGACCACCTTGGGACGCTTTCATAAGGCGGAGTCCTTCCTTGGCGAGGGCACTTTTGGGTTTGCTACGAAATACCGCAGCATGCCGACCAACAAGGTGGAGGCGATCGATTAACAAGAACAGTCCTGAAATTGTTTATCAGGCCAAACTAGAGATTTACATCTTAAAGCGGCTGCAGTGCAACAAGGCCCTTACCACGACTGAGCCGAGGCCAGTTATTAAACAACTGGCCACAGCCCTGCCCCACCTGAGGTCAATCGTCCTTGTGCATATGGACCTCAAACCTGATAATGTAACGATTGTTGACCACAATATATATTTTGTCATTATGATACGATTTTCCCGTTAATGTTTGTTTTAACTATACATTATATGCTAACTGTACCATACGTAACGTGACACTTTTACTCAAATTTACTCCAAATCCCATCAGATTATATTAATTTAGCTTCTGTATATATATATATATATATATATATATATATATATATATATATATATATATATATATATTCAGTTTGCAGATGAATTAGGGGCCTATTATTTTTGTCCACCCACAATGACACCACAGATATAACACTGGATGTCAGAAGATGTGACTGCTCTTCGATGTTATTTAGATCATTGTGTCTGTCAAATCTGTGAAGAAAATAGAAATTTTAGCGTTGTTTTAAAGTATATTCATTGTACTGTATTTCTGTTTTTCAAGTCAACCGACTGCTGATGGAAAGATCTTCAGCTGCTAAATGCTTTATGTAACCATCTAGTCGCTAACTTTTTCTGTCTGCAGTTAGCTGGTAGTGTACAGTTGGTTTATTGAAGTTTTCAGTTGGAATTGATGCTAATGAGAGAGAACCAAAACAGTGAAGCTGGAATCCGTAAAACCAAAACAATGAGCTGAAGATACTAAAACGTCTCATGAGTGACAGTAACTTGTGTGTTCAGGTACCTCTCACACACACAAGTTGTCATTACATACATTGTTCATGTACTAGCCCCCCCCAAACACACATACCTGCACGCACCTGCACCACACACACACGCACACACACACACACACACACACACACACACACACACACACACACACACACACAGGCTTTGTATAGAACAAAGACAGCACCTTTCCTCAGGTGTATTGTGCACCTGGGTTTTACTTTTTTCCTCAGATACACAGAGAAAACAACATCTCCCTTATTTCAAATTTAAATATTTAAACTTTAGGTTGACGTTTACATTTCCTGTCTGAATAGTACATGAATAAAACAGGACCACACTTAAAATTCTATAGAGCATTACATTTGCTATATTTCTGCCAAGACTTACAGGAGTAAGTCATGACTTTGGATATAAAAGGGCACAGGATGACTATATCAATATCACTTTGATGATTGACCGATGAGGGTCAATCAGCTGTAAAGCTGTACATTTGAAATGAGCTGAAATATTTAACGGGATGTGAGTAGATGGAGATTCATTTGTTGGAGATTCCCACTGCTGTTTCAACTTTTTGTGACTTTACCAGAGCTATTTCATCTGTTCGTTTCCTTTGATTTAAATCTTGACATTGACTGATGTCGCCCGCTCTCACTCTGGCAGGCAGCCCAGACAGAGAAGCTGCCAACTTAAAGACGTATTTCTTAAAGCAGGACAAATTAGAAGGTGAATGTTTGCTTCCACTTTTTGGGGGCTGTTCTATCAGGATAAGTCAATTATTCTTTTCTTGAAAAGACATAAATTACTCAAGTCTTTTACTGTGGTTGTAGGTACTGAATGCCTGAAGTGTTTCAAAGACATTTTGTGCAGATTGACTGTCATAAGCCTCCAGTGTTCCTGTGCACAAACAATAGATGGCTCAAGGTTGTCAACAAAACTTTTTTTTAAACCATTATATAACAGCGAAGGCTTCATTTGATATTTTCAAAGCGAAAGATTCTAATATCCATAAAACCTACAAGCATGAAAACTGTGCTTTTTCTGTTGATACAATCTCAAGGTGAGAGGATGTGAATGAAACATAAATTATCTGCTTCACCTGGTAACCACAGCTGAGCAGCAGACTTGAAAGGTCCCAGAAAGGTGTCTGTTCTCATCAACATGACGATTTTGGCATGAATTTAAGTTATGATGATGAAATCCCAGTCACCTTCTGCAAGACAATCGTAAAACATCTGAATAACATAATTTAAATGTCACCATAACAAATCAAATTTTGCAGCAGTGCAGGCCAACAGAGATATCCATGCTATCAGAGGCCTGTCAGACACCTGTCTATCAATATCCAACTGACTGAGACAAAACATAATGCAAATTAGAGTCATGAAAAGTCTGTCAAATAAAAGCCAGATGAAATGATTCGGAAGCAATAGTCTGCACACATGCAAGTAAAAGCACCATTTGCAGATTAAACACAAGAATAACCTCCAAAAAACATCTGTGACACTGTACTGAACCTTGTGCATGTGGTGTCCCGCTGAGCAGGAGGAATCTACAACCGCACACTCGCCGTGACTAGGGCTTTTCAGGGGTCAACCCAGCTGGAGACGAACGGTACACTGACCTTTACCCACTGAGTGAATGAAACATTGTCACCAGGGTCTTGCAGCTAACTAGTCCATCTCTAGATGATAGAGGTCAAGCCCTGAAAACAGCCACTGATAAATAAAACCACTGACGCATCTTTAGACCCCTGAGAAGCAATCATAATGAAGGAATTGAAGTTATATCCTTATCAGGGTCACAGGAAGCTGGAGCGATTCCCAGCTGACACTGTGTAAGAGGCAGGGTACATAGTTTGCCAGTTCATCACAAGTCTGACACATAATGACAAACAACTATTCACACTTCATTCACACCTATGGGCAGTCTAGAGCTACCAATTAACCTGCATGTCTTTGGACTGTGGGAGGAACCTGGAGTACCCAGGAGAGAGCCCACACAGCATGGGGAGAACATGCAAACTCCACACAGAGAGCAACATTAGCCAACTCCTCAGGAAAACATCTGTTGCTTTAGCAGCTAAATTCAACCCCATGTTCACCAGCAAGTCGCTAACTGTGTTTGTCTACTGTTTACAGACAATGAACAGAGGATTTTTCAAGCTTTTTGCTGCCTGCTGAAGCTGAAAATAACACGAAAACAGTAAAATTGGATCAGCTAAACAATGACACTGAAACTCAGTATAAAGCTCTGTCCCAAAAGACAACGGGAGCTGCATATTTGGGTTATAATTCACTGTAGTTTCATCAGCGACTCCGTTCACATCGTTTTCACTTTGTCAAGTGATACATTTTGATTATATAAATATTGATCATAGCCACTTTAAGTCACTATTGGGAACATCTTTACCATTCAATTTGATGTTTTTTCTTCCTTATTTGTACACGATGGCATCAGCTCCAATAAACCCAAGGGCACAAGTCAAAGGGTTTGCAATGTTATGTGAAAAACATCGGTTTAAGACAGCCACAGGGCTCAAGAAAAAGAATATTCTGTAAACAGGGTTGGTGTTGTGTGTGAGTGTGTGTGTGTGTGTGTGTGTGTGAAATGTTGCTCTGCCCTGATTTAGATTCTGAACAATATCCTGAGCTGTTAACCTACAAGTTAAAAACAATTTTCTTTTCTTTTCAGGAACATGTTGCTCATCTCAGAGCACAACACTCTTATTCCCACACCATGCAGAATTTAGTTTCTATGCTCTCTCCCCAGAGGGTCTTTCATAATGTACAGATTACTTTAAGGTCGCTAGGTTGCTAGGTTGAAGCTGATGCTAAGTGACGGTGTTATTTTTAAAGTAACTGCTTTTTTCTTTTTTCTTTTTTTAAACTTGTGACGACAAAGATAAAAAAAAAAACAAAAAAAAAACTGCATGTTCCTTGTTTAAGCTATTTTGAAATGAAACTGTCCAGAATGAAAGATGATGTTTATTCAAAAGCCTTAACCTCCTTTTGTGATGGACAAGAATTTATGTTTTTGGGACATTCTACGATGTTTCCACACATTGCTCATTCTCTACCTGCCACTTTATTTTTGTTTTGGTAAATTTTGGAAAGCCGGAATCCCTAAAACTCAGTGTGACAACCTGTCATTACCCGTCAGACCTCAGCACTGGCAAATAATTTAACTCTGGAAATGGGTGCACGTCTGTCAAGATGGCCACAGATGGTTTCTGTATGCGTGTGTGTGCTTCTGTTTATTTTGCAACCTCCAATAGGTCAAGGATGTAACTGACACTTCCCTGTTTCTAGCTGTCCCACTAATTTGTCAAAGTTGCCCACTGTCTCCAGTTTTAACCGCTAAACGACCTCCAAAAATACACAAGAGGATAAGTAAGCAAGCATATGTAGAGAAAGTAGAAAAGTAGTCGTCTCCATGGAAAAAAAAATAGACGTGTAAAGTGAACAGGGTACATACACAAGGATAGTTATTAGTTAGTAGATAGTTATTTCTGGAAGCCTATATATATGTCTTAGTGTGTGTTCATGTGTTGAGCGGATGCTGCCATGACAGCAGCCAGTGCTCCTCAGATGGTGTCACTGTCGTCATGGTTCTGTTGTCCTTCCTGTGTCCCCCATACAGTAACTTGCCTTTCAAACTCAGTTACATCACTCTTCCTGCCAATCATCCTGCTTTCCCCACTCTCTCCACATTGCCGGGAGCATATGTGTGACCCAATGTGAGGAGAACATTATTAACTGAGAGCAAGAAATGATGAAGAAATTATTAGATATCCAGTATAGCTTTCCATAACAGCGTTCGATGTGTCCTAAAATGAAGCAAATGACGAGAAGACTGTGACTTAACCCTAACCCCAAAAGAAGATGGTGTGAAATTTTGATATTTGGACTTTCTTTTTCAAACGTAAGCAAAAGTGTACACAATTTTTGTTTTCAGATTGGTTGATTCTCCAGCCTCAATATGTCTGACACATATTTGTTGTATATTCTTAAGTTAGGGTGTAAAGTAGACACTAGAGGCTTAGAAACTACTAGTTAGTGTGAAACTAAATCAGCTATTAAAATTGGCACAACCACGGTTACTTGGGGTATACACAGCTAGTTTGGATAGCAAATGTTGAAATTAATTAGGTCTAATTAGGTGTTGCAAAATGGTATTATTATGTCGCTCTGTGATGTTGTGGTTGCAACATTTTCATATACCATGAGGTGCGTTTCAGAAGCAGGGCATTTTCCCTGCCAGACTTTGTCAACATGCACAGATTTGTTATTTTTTGTTGGTTTATGTACTTTTAACATGAGTAAGGACATACTAGAACGGGGGCTCTAGCAGCAGCAACACAGCCAGAATGCACCAGAGGAATTTATGTAACTTATCTTTGTAACACTAAATGTTACGATTTCACTTCCTGGGGCCCTTCAGTGAAAAGCACTATTTTTAATGCAGTGTTTCAAACTGTTTTAGCTATCATGTCCTATTGTCTGTAGCACTTTGCTACAAAGAGCGAAGAAGCTACTGGCTAAAAATAACTAACTTTAAATCACCAAATGACAAGAAAGTTAAACTAGGCCATTAACATATATAGGCCAAGCATAATGATTAGGTCATAACTATAACCTACAACATAGAGTAATGTAATGGTACCAAGTGCACTTAAACCTATATATTTGCCTGCCAACACTGTAACCTTAGTGTCCAACGGCATGTTTAGTCCAGTTATAAGCTTTACTAGTCATATGACATACTTTAATGTTAATGTTGACATACGTTTCCTTATCGACAAATATAAAGAATCACTGCAGTTAAAATAAAACAACTTTGTAACAATTAAATGGAAACAACAAATATGGGATGTCACAGTCACAATCAATGCAAGAGCAGTGGAGAAGGTGAGTGATATAGAAATGCAAGCAGATGAGGACAGGTGGTGGACCAAAGCCAGACATGAGGCCATACTCCTCCCTAATAACAGCAGAAGAAGCTCCAGCACCGATAGCATCTCTCCTACTAGTAGCACCAGCTCTTCACCAACAGCAGCACCATTCCTCCCTCATACAGCTGAACAACCTCTCCCCCCGCCTGCAGAATCATGTCTGCTTCAGAGACGTTCAGAGGCCACCTTTACTGGACTGGATATAGATGACAGCAGCCTACACAGCCCACACCTCAGGATGGGTCCAGCAGCCACCCACCACCACCCTCCAAATGTGCTAAAGGCAACAGAACACCTTCCGCTCCCAGCACAGGAGAGGATGCGAACACACTAAGATGTCAACTCTTCAAAGCTGAAATTGGGAAGATCCGACAGGAATTGAATAATATTTATTATTCCAATTAGATTTTTCCGTTGATTTATTATTTATTTGTGCAGTTTCTTTTGTCAAACATTTCAGAGGATTATTACAGTGTTGTGTTGTGTAGAGTAGTTCTACTTAATAAAATGATTGCAGCAAATTTTGTTCACGTCTGTTCGTTTGAGACTTTTGATCTGCAGCTTTATTCAAAGTAGGATGCAGAGGGTAGACCAGGACAGTACCTCAGTCGGTAGGTATAGAATATGAATGTCACCCTGATCATCTGAATTTTGTTCCTCCAACAGTGGTACTTTCTGCATCATTGCTAGGGGTATCTTCCTTTATTAAAGTCTACACCTTCTAAGGGTTGGATGCAAGACTTAAGTCGTAATGTATGCCTACGTTGGCGCAACCCTTCAAATGATATTTATGTTACTTCAGGTTTAAGGCTGATCTTGGTTTTGATCTTATTCAGAATATGATGTTTACATGGAACATGAGTAGCATGATTGTTCATATGTATACTACATCTCAGTGACTGTGTTTTGTATAACTATGTTCAGGTTCTTACATGCCACAGTGTCTTGTTTTTTTTTTTTTTTAATTTTAAGAGATGATACTCCAAGCAGGATAGCGTGCATGTAAATGCACTTTATCTGACCTTGATTCTTCGCTGTTCTTCCACCAACAGTTAGTTTCAGTGGGTTGATCCATTTCAGCAACCATTACTGGCACAGGACAGTATAAGGGACAGTGTTACATCCACAGCTTTTGTCTGATCTGTCTCCAAGCAAATCCTGGCATCATTTATCTACTCCCCAAATTTTTACAGTTGAGGTATTCTTTTATTGCAGCTGGTTCGCTTACTAATGCAAAATTATAACTGGAATGACTGTTAGCGTAGCTGTGTATTTTACTCTTACTTTCTACTCTTGTGCACTCTGCATGTTTACTAAATTAATAATTCTATAGCTAATTTATTGTGATTCCAGTTTTTCTTCTTACTTACCTCTTTTTGTTTTGTTTTCTTACTCCTGTTTCAATATGATTTAGTTTGTTGTCAAATGCTGTAACAGTTTAACGGTTTCTTCTATCAAGAAATTCAGCAATCTGTCTTTAACCTTTGATGGAAGTCAATTTAGCACAGCTGCATAGCTGTGCAAATTGAAGCTAATTTACATTCTGAGAAATGTAAGAACTGACAGCGTCATATCTGCAGGTCTGATACACACACCTTGGGATTATATAAACATACACACCAATAAGTAGATCTTCCCAATTTAGAAAAACAGTATTGACATCTTAGAAAAAAAGGTAAATAATAATGATATAATAATAGTAATAGTCCCTTTTGAACAACTCAGCTATGTCATTTCAAATGTCATTTCAATGAGTTATGTGTCTGAAAAGTCAGTTATCTTTAACAGTCAGACATTTTTTATTCTACCTGCTCAAGTGGATGAACAAAATTAGTGTAGGGGGAAAGAGACAAAGTTTGCCAGACGAGACATATCAGACGAGACATGTCATCTAGACAGACTACGAGGTCAATACAGAGAGATATGAATGAGGCAAGGGACAAATGACGGAGAGGACATATTATGGATGGTGAGCCAAGGCTAGATTTTTTTTTTTTTTTTTTTTTAAAAGACAGTGGGTGGAAGATGAATGAACATAGAGAAATATCAGTGGTCAAGACTGTGGAAGGAAAAGAGGCAGTCAGGTGGAAAGAGAAAGAAATGAATTGTGGGGTTGGACTGAGTAGTATTATTTTATTTTTCAGTTCTGCACACAATGTGAGCTGACTGACAGATGGAGCTCTTTCAATTCGCACATGAAAATGAAACTCTCCCCGATGAATCAAGCGAAAACAATGAGCAACTGCGCTGAGTCTGGGATGGCCCAAAACCAATTTACAGGAAATATCAGATGCAAAATGCAAATATGATGGTGACGATCCAACTAAAGCCAGCTGTTCTGCTTAGACCATTGTCTGGTCAGGCTCCCGGCCAGAGGTGCTGCCAACTAACTTGCCACCCACCATGTAACAGACAAACACACATCTATAGATTGTTAGATTACATATATATATACATTCACACACATATACCCTTCCCATAATAATACTCTCACTCTGACAGTGTGTTCACCAATGTCTATTCTTTTTTTTTTTTACTCTGCATCTCATGTTGGAATGGTGGTTGAGAATTGCTGAATATGTGTGACAGCTTCAATCAATTCAATTTTGGCTTTTGATCACCAACAATGGTGCTGAACGGAGCATAACGGAGCTTAATTGTATTATCAGACAAATTTAAAACAAATGTGCAAATTCATGGGAGAGTGTAGGAGAATGGATGTAGCATAATTTAAAAATGAAAAAGGCAGGTAAGTGTTGGTGTTGCTTTAGAGTTTTCACCATCAGTTAACCAAACAAAGGTCCCTTTTCATCTCCAGATGTAAGACAACTGTGCCAACAGATGAGGATATAAAAAAATCCAGCAGATCACAGGCAACAGCTCATTAACACCCATGCCGTGAGCAACAGCAATCAGCGTTTGCGACGCGCTCACAGCGTGGGTAAATTTTGAACTGATCCACTGAAGAAAGCACTTGTTGTGCACACAGAGTTAAAACGGTAGCAGTAATTAACAGTAACAAACAGAATGCTTTTCCTGTCGTTGTTTCACAGAAAAAGATTTGCCTTGGCAAAGTTGTTAAGGTGAAACGGGAGCAGCAGTGAGCACTTCAAGCCCATGCAATTTTATTTATTTATTGTGTAGTTGATTGACTCATTAACATGATTTTTTATAAGCTGCACTGAAAAGCTGAAAATCTGACTTGGTCACCAAACATCACATGAAATGTCTATAGCACTACATATTATAATATTATTGAATTATTGATCTATGATGAAAGTAACTGGGAGGCACAGTGGTGCAGTGGTTAGCACTGTCACATGATGTTCACTGTTGTACCTCAGTTTTGTTTATTCAAAAGTGAATCCCCGAAAAATATGCATTTTTTTCTAAGTGTCCTCAACGTTGTTGTAGCTTAAACTCATGAGAAATTGCCTCTGACTAAGACTCTATAACTTGAAAACTTTCTTGAGAGCAGATGTGGCTCAAGAGAAAAACATCATTAAAAACTGTCTTCATAATGAGGTTGTAGGATATTTGCAGCTGTAGTCGCACACACTCCGGGAAAAACCCAGTTAGGTGAAGCAAATTTGAGGAAAATATAAATGTTTGTTGATAGTGCCATATACAGCATGGCTGCACACTGTCAGCTGCCTGGTGGCAATTGACTATGATATTGTGTGAATATTACAAATACAAAGAGAGGGATGCAAAAAAAAAAAAAAAAACTGTAGTGGGGGGGGGGATAGACAACCCGAGAGCTCTAGAGATAGGAAAAAGATATAAAAATAGAGTCAGAGAAAAAGATACAGAGGGGACAGACAGAAGTGGAGCAGAATAATGGGATCACACCGGCTCCCCAGATCAATTCCCCACCCACACCCCATCAGTCATAGCAATTATGCATGCCACTATATGAGATTGACTGTTAAGAAGAAAAAGAGGGAGAGAAAAAAAAAAAAACTAACACGTCTGGATCCACTTAATTACAAACCTGCTCCCTTCATCTCCACAGGTATGCAGGTGTCCCACTGTTAAAATCTGTTTCTCCAAAATGAAGAGGGTGTGTTCTTTATCTCATGCTGGGAGTGAAGTGTCTGGCTCGGTGAGGGGAGACGTGTGCTGAAAAGGGGAAAGTTTAAGAGAGGTTCTCCACAGAGTGTTGTGTCTCACCAAAATATACAGTAATTTGAGTGGAAGGGAAACTAATCCAGGTCAGTGAGGCCACGAAATATCTCCAGTCTCTTGCGGAAAGGTGGTTCTTTCACACTAAGTGATGTCTTATTTAAAAAACTTATAATGGAGAAGGGATGAACTCCTTAACTTAACATCAGATAATTAAGGTGATGGGGTGCAGAGTGTCTAAGTGCTAAGCCAAAGAATGTTTACAAGAAAGTTGCATGGGCTGTCCACCTGTCAGCTTGTTTTGTTGTTTTTTCTCCCCCCTAGAGGCCAAAAATCAATTATAGCACCTTTAATTCATCGTGTAAGCGCATACCATTTTGTGCATCAGTCACTGATGATGCCACTGATGGTGTATTTAAAAAATAAGCCCTGAGAGGTCATGATTTACAGTGATTTAATAACAGCTAAGGGACATTATTAACTAAAACCCCATTAGCTGTTCTAAATCACTGACTAAATCATGACCATGCTTGGGATATTGCTTTGTTACCTGGCAAGGTTTTATAAAATAATTACACAGCAACTAAAAATACAATATTTATTGATAACAAATAATCATTCTTCCACCAAGCAATGTAGTTCTTCAGTGCAATTAATCAGAATGGTTGCCATGCAACATTCAGCAACACGCTGACACAGTGGAAAGCATGCATAACTATTAGGGTAGTTTTGAACAATTATCTGGATTTCACTATTAATTGTGCAATTGTTGAATCAATTATGTTAGTAGTCCTCTTTGCTGACACAAGGGTGTTTGCCTCTGCACAGGTTTGTTTTAATTGTGCTGTGCCAGAGCAAGCTCTGGTGTTTTCGCTTTAATTTGGGGGCCAGTAAGATTGCAGACGATTCATATTTATTCCCCCTCACTGACATGATTTCTCTTGCCTCGCCTGTAACATGTGTTTAACGGTCCCACCATCGTTTGACTTTCCAATCTCATCATTTTCTCTGTCATTAATTTCAGCATCTTTTCTTTCTTTTTTTAATCTGTCCATCTGTTTCAACCACTCATCCATTCTCCCATGAAATCTAAAATTAACAACAAAATCTGACATTCTGTAACAATTTGTTTGGCAGTAATACTGATTTAATGTGGCCACAGGTGTTTAATTGTGAGTATTTTACAATGATGACTAAGGCAGTCATAATCAAGGACAGAAACTGTCAGTTAAAATGCCACATAACTAAATGCCAAATTCACAGAATTTTGCAGCTTAAGCATTTTTTAATCATAATGTAAGAGGGTTCTTTCACATTTTGTATGTATCCAGTCACACATACAGTAGTACATTTGCTCTATACACACTGTGACCTGTTCTGCATAATAAACATGCATAAAAAGTGTCTGCTTTACATAATTTTTAATCTGTCTGAATATTTTAGGCATTTAGATGAGATTAAGAAACCGAGAGGATAAAAACCTTAACTGCAAATCAAACCTGCTAATCTGCATTTTATTATCTCATTGTCCCAGTTTCCATTTACAGTACATTTTCAAACAAATGTGTAAAAAGCCCTGTAGAAGTATTTATAAGGCCCCATTAATAGTCATGCCATGCAAAGTACAGCCATGTACTTAGAAGCGGTTTATGATCAAACTGCACTTTCACTTACTGCAGTGAAAGGGAATATCTTGTTAATATTGGGAGAGTTATTTTCTTTGGATCAACTGATACTAAAAGAATGATCTTGTTGGAGCAAACACGCTATTTAACTTTTAATTTAAATATAAAAATTATACTTTTAATTGCCCCAGTTTTGAACAGTTACAGTTGAGATGCACTGTTAGCTCATTGTTAAAGCATTTATGGTGCTATCTCTTCTTCCCTTCACTCTCGCTACTGCTCAGTAAAGTGGCAAACATTCTCGCTGCAGCCTTGTCCCATTTAAGAAGGACACGATTTGGTATTCTGTTAAACGGCTCGGTACAACAAGTTCTTCCTGTCACATGAACTGATAACTGATTGGCCAAAACGGCACACACTCTGATCAAGTCGAGTATGAGAAAAAGAGGAGGAGTGCGAGAGACAAAGCGAGATTGGCAACGGATAAGAAAATGTTGTCCCTTTCAGACGAAAAGACTGGCAAGGTGCAGAGCAATAACATTGCGAGTGAAGGTGAGAGGGATAGTAAGGAGGAGAATTAATGAGGTGTCCTGCGGAAAGCTAATGTCTTGCTTAAAGCTACTGTGAGCAATTTTACACACTAGTAGCTCTAACTGGCAGTGTGAGGTGACTAAAAAAACCCTGAACTTACAGTTAATGCCAGTAAAGTGCACACAAATATTCATGTTCAATAAATGAGTCTCTTTTTTTTTTTCCAAAGAAAGCCAACGGGGGAGAGATTTAACCAAGTGCCAAAAGAAGGTTCATAATGTTGTAGGAGCCAAAGTAGAAATTCTGACACGCTATTAAGGTTTACTCTTTGTTATGGGGCCCCATAAGATTTATTGGGTCCAATTACAGAAGCCTGCTGTAGTCTACTGAATATCAAAAGGGATCAGAAATGAGGAAGAGAGAGAGTAAAAAAAGAGAGACTGTGAGACACCTTTATCCTGTTGATTAATCAGGGTGTCCCAATCCTCTAAGTGGACACTGGCTCTAATGACCCACAGGCAGTTGTGGAGAAGTTATTGCTGTAGAGTGATTATTACTGCTCAAACACAGTCGGAGTCACCTCTGTAATGAGGAAGCCCATTACAACGAGCCGCTTGGGTGGTGTTGCTGTACTTGGCTTAAAGTCCCAATTTGTACATAAGAGAATTGTTCGTTCGCTTAAGTATAGAATCGCTGAGTCACCAAAATAAAAGTGAGGTCAACTGTTTTTTTTGTTTTTTTCCTACGAGCCAGAGGCTGTATTTTGTGTGCTTATGTGTACTACACTGATTATGCAATGCGTTAGCACCATAGTTCCGCTTTCAATCTGCAAATGTGTTTCAAATCCATCTGTGCGCTTCTTAATATTTAGGTGCTTATTTAAATGACTTGCAATATTATTTTAAAATGACTGTGTGCTGGGGCTGGCTCCCGCAACCCTGAACAGCATAAGCAAGGGAATGGATGATGGATGGATTGATGGAAGGAACACAGAATCTGCCAGTGTTTACAAAAAAAAAGACAATTGTGCTTTTCAGGTTCTCCACACTACAGCCCATATTGGGTAAGAGGGGATTACTGTGTTTCTATTTCAGCTTGAGAGTGGGAGTCTGCAGTGAGCTGAAACCTTTATTTCCCCTGTGGTGTTGCTTTATTTACTTTCTGGGAGAGAAAAAAAGAATGTAGGGTAAAGATTTTAATTGTGTCTCAGTGCCTCTCAGTGTTGATCACCAAATTTAACATGAGTTAACCAGATCACCAACTAGTACTTCAAGTCGATGTTCAATGCAAAGAGATACTGCAGTTTCACAAAATTTGACATGGTCGTTGCCAAGTGGCAACCTCAGCAATTCCTCAAACAGCCACTTGAGGCTGGTTACAAAATTAGTCAATCTCCATAAGTCCCCATATTAAAATCCTCAGCGTCATTCAGCTCGTCTCAGCTTCACCAACGATCCACTTCTTTCCCCATTTTTAGATTAACTGGGAGGCAGCAGAGGCAAGGCTGACAAGATGGCATTGACCAGAGCCACCACACCCAGAGCTGCACAACGGGTGGGTGACGTCATGGATACAACATCCATATTTTGTACTGTCTATGAGTACTACTTCATCTGATAACACTGTGTATGTATTGCATTACAACACACCTCCACCAGTATATGACTGTATGTGATTCTATCTTATCTAATCGTTTTGTTTTGTTTGTTTTTTTTTTTTTTACTTTAAGTGCTTCTTTTTTTACCTCAGCAGCTGTGTTGTGGCATTGATCACTGTTTTCAATATTAAAGATAAGGTGAGGAAGGAAGTACTGAATGTTACACTTTCGGGACATGCATGTTGGATATCTTTGGTCTTTGATATATGGCTGCAGTCTGTGCAACATCATGAGATTTGTATGGCGATGTGGAGCAGGCTGAACATACTGAATTTTAGTGAGGGTACACATTGCTACCCTTTTCTCTGTTTGATATATCGACTTTAGCTTCAGTTAAACATTCAGTATCCAGAATTTTCACCTTTTCAGTTATGCTCCTCCAGGCCCAAAGATCACATCAGAATTTCATACATCTTTCTGGGGAAGGGTGGATAGAGAATATGGGGGTTTCAGATTCTGCTTTCATTTAACAGTTTCATAGTGTTTCCCGCCAAGGTCTATTTTGTTCAGTCAGGTTCAACTACAGTAGACATCACAGGGGATAGAGTGGAAAGGAGTGGAGTGGAGAGGTGTAGAAAAAGTTCAGACAAAATGCACATCACATATGTTGAGCTCCCTCAGCTCCTGACACTTTAAATGTGAGGATAATCATAGTTTTCCCCAACTTGGTCAGACATAGTCTGTATTTGCCCACATAAACTTACATGGTATCCAATGGGGAGCTTTATGCGACTTACAAATGTTTGGTGTCATAAAAAGAAGAAACTTCTGCTCTGCTGCACTTCCAAAGACATTTAATGGGTGAATAATGAAGAAAGAACTTGCTCCCCCCATGAATTTTAAGTACTAGAGCTATTAAAATTTACTGTACCTACAGTGCCAGTGAAATGTCCTTTTGACTTTAAGGTCATCATTATCATGAAACATGACAGTAAATCTATACAAGGTAATATAGCACAGATTGCAAGTTTTGATAATGGTTTAAGTATGTAATATTGGGACCAGTGGTGTATCTATATTCAAGTTAAAGTACAGTTACTCTCATAAGGAGTGACTCAAACCACAAATAATTTCTTTGTTCAATCCAAAATAATGATAAAACTTTAAGTTTAAAATAAGAACAGTCCAAATCCAATAGAATCCAAGAAAAGCAATAAGCATTCAACACAAACAGTAACAATAAGTTTCCATCTGGGTCATATTTAAATATTGCCAAAATGTAAATTGTGATAGCAAAACAGGCTAGTTTATTAGGCAAACTATTTTGCACACCAACTTGAATGCATGAGTGTGTCGTAGAACTTCTTGCTTTTCTTTTCTTTTTTTCCTTTTCCTTTGTTAACAGGTTACAGGACCAACACAGCCAGCGTGAGCAGCATTTAAGCCTCTGTGATACCATGGCATCTCCATTTGAAACGCACTGTTAAAAATTGATTTTATTATTTAATACTTTCAGACCGGGCTGGCAGTAGCTGTGCTATTGTGTCCCAGATAGCAGAGTAGTTATAGCAGAGTTAAATGTGGCAAATGTAGCAAATTAAAAAGTGGATTCCTCGCTCAAAAATATACTCATGTACTTGTAATCCATTACTACCTAACACTAAAAGACTACTGGGAGCAATTTGGGGTTGAGTGTGCAAGGACACTTAGAGACGTGGACAGGCAGGGATCGAATCACCACCCTTACGTTTAGGTGACAACCCACTTTAATTGCTCAGCAACAGATGCTCAGCATCTGTTATATTAGACTGTGTGAGACCTATTATATCACACATAAATTATCCACAAAAATTTCACCACACTATTTTTTTACACAATGGAAATGCAGCCAACATTGAAGGAACCAGCTTAAAAGCAAAATAACAGCAGGTGTTGGTGTTAGAGCTCAACAGCACAATCAATAAATAAATTCTAAACATTTGAATTAACTTAACTAACTTGTTTGTTGTGCTGCAAAATGTCAGTCCCTCTGAAGAAACATCGAACAACCGACATCGAATTTTTCTTCAATGGAGGCTGAAGTTACATAATTATCTCTGTTTTCAACCGGCAAGGATGCACAGTATAACGTTTAAAGGTACAAAGTCTTGAGAGGATTACAGCTAATGCATGCTTTGTTGGCATGAAAGATCAATGAATACAGTGAGGCAGTCTGTTAGTCTGGCATTGTTTTTGTGATGTTGTGATGTGAGTTAACAAGAAGGCGCTGTTAGTGGCTTGGGACAAATTCATAATGGACTTGACATATTTAAAAAGCACCAAGGGAGCTAACAATGCTGAATTCAGCATTGCTCCATGGAGGCGGTGCAGCCTGCCAGTCGTGTAGCGTTATGCTGTGAAATATTATGCAAAAGTCAGCAGCGCATGCTTACATGCACATCAGCAGTGGGCTGATGTGGCCAGCTGTTGAGATTTGCTGGTCAGACAAACACATTATGTTGCACTTGGAGCCTTATTTTTGGTGCTAACACAAGGACGATGATTTAGTTATGCACCCCATGTGCATTACATGTAAGCATGCATACTGTATGTAACATGTTGTGACACATGCTGTACAGTAACGTGGTTATGACCCATTTAGGCTAAAAGCTGCGTGTTTGAATGCTGCCATTCCCACATGACTGACAAAGTACACATGTGGACTGTCATGTATTTATGTCAAATGATTCTGTTTCAGCACTTTGGTTCACTAGTCAACTTACTGCAGGCAACAGCCCACAAGCCTGCTGCAGGCATCAAACCTCAGTTTGCATTCAGCACCACTGAATCACATTTGGGAAATGTGCAGCTGTAATGAAATGTTGTAGTGTGTGTGTTTGGGTTAGCAGAAGGACTGTGGCTATGATATACATTTTGTGCCATGCCCAAACATCGTCAGGAACACTGGTAATGATGGGGCCTAATTAAACTAGACCATTAAAAGATGAAGATAATGAGAAAAGACAATAGAACAGAGGAAGAAGGCCATAAAGGGTATCCCCATTTAAACTTTATAGTCATTTACAGTTTTCAAGACAGATTTTAGAAATATAATATGGCAGAAAAAACAAAAAAAGCCTGCATTTTACTGTAATTTTCTACAGTACATGATGTCTTACTCTAAATTTCTACAGTACATGGTATGTTACTGTATTATTACTGTTAATACAGTACTGTTACTGTATTTTCCCAATTACCTTATGATTACTGTAGTTTTTGACTGAATACACGGTATACTACTGTGAATGAGTAATTTACTGTGGATTTCACTGCCCAACTACTAATTATTATTACTTATTATTACTAATTATCATTACAGTGTATCCACTGGAGAGCATATTTGTGGACTTTTAGTTGACTTATGCCTAACATACACTAGAAATCTTTTTTAAAGACTAAAGTCTGACACCCCCTCACATCTAAAAACATTGTGTCAAAAGTCATAGAGTTTTGTTATGAATTTGCAGAGACTATGGATCTAGGGTCACTATTCATATGAAATAAATAGATACATTTTGAGATTTTTCACTCCTACAGCTGGTGGAAATTTACAAGAAGACAAACTGTTAAACAAGGAGCAGAAACTAAAATCAGCTTTTGACCACAGCTGAGCTACCTTGCAAGCATATTTCAAAGGCAGCAGTGATTTCTGACCACTGACCACTACTCTGTTGTGGTACAGATGGGAGGATACGTCAAAGAGGCACTCTCACTCACTCCACCAATTTCTCCTCCTTTTCTATAGTCCAAGAGAACAATGCTTTACGTTCTTGTACATCTATGGAGTGATGGTGCTAGAGAGAGCGCACCTATTGGTTGATGACACTGTTCATCTGACTGAGCCAAAACTAAAAAGGCCAAAAATAATAGGACAGGAAAAAGACAGCTTGGACTGAGTTTTTCTGATCACCTTCCACCCAACAACCCACTCTAGCAAATGTTTCAGGATTTCATGCCAAGAAATTTGTCTGCAACAGTGAAATAGTTTTTGAAAGTCGTCTGGTGTAAGGACAGCATCAGTGCCGTGAAACACACAAACACAGAATGATGAGGGTTACCACATTAGATAAATAATGAGCCTGTGTTTGCTTGAACCAAAAGTAATCAAAGTTGGTTTATTTTACGGTTCATTTCCAATGGCAGTCTTTATTATATCTGCTATTTTGCTGTTGTTGTTGTTCTTATCGGTTCAATGGACTGCTCTTTCTGAACTATCTGTGAGACACCTAACTGTCACTATTGTTTTGATATAGCAGGCTGCAGGACTGCGGTGACTGGTGATACTGGGTTATCCGGTGTCCAAGCACAAACTAGAGAAAATCAATGCCAACCACAGGGAAAAGAGGAAATTACACAATCCACTACGTATATTGCTCTAGCTTAATGTAACAATACACAGAGCATTGTCCCATAAATATTACTCCATCTACATATAAAAGACAATGAAAATACTGGCTAAAACATTACCGGACATTAACCAGTGAAAAAAACAAAATGCTTTGCAGCTCACTCACAAAAGGGGCAGAACTCAAGGACTCAAGGACATTGTGACCTGCAGACTGGACGAGCCACCAAACCTTAACCAACTAGACTGGAACACTTTACACTAATTAGAGATCTCCCAATCAAGTTTTACCTTTGGCTTAATTATTTGCAGATAATTCAGTTGAACCACTCTACTTGATTTCAATCAATCAAAACTCAATCCAATATGTTCCAATAGTTTTCTTTACAGCATGTGCTCTTTAGATTTGTCCCTTTCCTCTAGCCTTTTTTAGTACCTTCATATATACAACACAATACATCACAGTCATCCCTCTGCCTATGCCACTTCTAATAGCTAACCTGCATAAGCTCCATGTGCTACTAGGTGATGGTATGCCTCAGAAGGCCCCAGGGCATGTAAATCTGCCCTACTCTCTCAGTGGTGATACTATGGGCAGTCCATCCAGGTTAAAGGATGAATGTGCCAATAGAAACGCCCTGGAGAATTCAGGCTGTCACAGGCATCCTTCTCTCAACCTGAAACATGACTCTGTGTATGTGTGTCCTGCACTCTTGTGCCATTGTGTTCTAGGAATTCAAGCTACTACCATTGTGCCTCTGGAGAGGAACACAAGAATCTATTCTTCTTAGACCTTTCTTCTGACAAGAACAAGTGAACGGTGAATGGTCTTTCTTTAATCTTTATAGGGGCTATCTGAGAAATATAGGGGATGCTTTCTAGGTTTAAGTTTAAGTTATCAGTCAGGAGTCCTTTATAAGTCTGTTCTTGTGCGCATCATTTGGGGCCTTTCTAAGAACCATTAAATAAATAAATAAATAAATACATGACTGTTTTTCTCTGCCTCAGGATGTTCACCTCTAAAACTCTGCCAGACACCACCAGAGGGTCCATCTTTACAAGTCATGTCGCTCAGCCAAATGTTCAAAGCTGCAGCAGACTGCTTAAAATTGCAGTCGAAAACCCAGATACAAATACAGAATATGTCAGGCTTGTTGGATTGGAACGAGCAGATTCAGAATATGATGACTGTTATATTGTGTGAAACAAATTTGTTTTAAATTTAAAGAAACTAAAGTTGGAAAACCAACAAAAGAAGTTAAAAGGATTGTTATTGAAAATGTGCTGCTGAGTTTAAATTCGAAAGAAATTTAATAAACCATTTCTGGCCATCTGTTTGAGTTGCTGTAGAGCAGGATTCAAGTTTTATTGTCCAGAGTCAACAGCACTAACACGATGAATTAATTAAATACTCTGCTGGACTGCAAAAACAAACACAGCATGTCAGCCAAAACAGAAGTATCGCAGCTTAAAATATCTAATTCAAATTCAAAAATGGCAGCTCTCACCTCAGTTGACAGTGGAAAGTAATGCACTTGGCAATGGGAAGGAAAGGTACTCATTCATGTGGACAAAGATGGTTATGATGATTTTAACTTAGAAAACCACTTGGATATGGATGCTTAGAATCTGCATCAAGTGAATTATCTCATAGCAGCAAGCAAATAGATCCGTCTGCAAATGAATGGCTGTGAAAAGGTGTGTAAGGTGAGTCGAACTTGCAGTGCTACAAATATTCTAACACTGAGGTTTTCTGCTATCAGCTCTTTCTACTCTATTAAGTTTAACCAATGTGCTTAGGTTACATTTATCCAAATGTTTACAGACCAAATACATGCAGCATTTCCTCTAAATGCCTCCAGGGATGGATCCTGCAATTTGTAGAATCATCATTTTCTGTGACAATAGAACCAGCGACCATTGATACAGGCATCACTTCTTTTTTCTGTTTGGTGGTTGATGCGCATATTTATATTTTGCTGAAATCAGCTAAATCACTGCATTTTGAGCTCTGTCCTGATCTTGAACTATTTCGACATGCAGTCCACAGCGACTGATCACTTATAATTGAAAAAGGAATGAGGCCAAATTGGACATTTTGCTAATTGCTTCTCCGTGAAATAAAAAAAAAACTAGATGCAGCAAAGCTAGGCATGGTCCCACTGTAATGTCTAAAGGCATCCATAAGACATCACAGATGAAATAAATATGTTGTGTGTGGGCACAACAGACAAATTCTAACAGTCATTACAATATAGCTCTTGAAATGCATGAGTTTTAATGATTATATGCTGTATAATTGTAATTGTGTGAGGTGCGACTTTCCAGTAAAGCCCAGAGACAGAAATGTGTCACAGTGTCCTTGCTGAAGCTCTACATATTTGACATTTTCTTTCATGTCACATGATGATGGCAGATGCGCACAGACAGCACACGGGGCGAGATGGCACTGCCACACATGCACTGTCAGTGAGCTCATGGCTTGTAGCGCCCGTGGACCGATGCCTGTGGAGCCCTTATCGCACACGACAGCCGACAAACGTGACTGTGGAGGAAAGGTTTGTGAGCACACATTCAAAGCAGTGTTACCACTCATACACATGCACATGCACAAACACCTGTTATGCACACGTTCATGCAGATGTCTTTTTTTGTTTTGTCATGGTCAGGAGATTACCTTATAATGTGTTTCAACACTTCATATGTTTGTCCGACCTAATCTACATATGTGAGCATGTTAAAGTTTGAATTCATTGCATACAAAACTCATTCAGTTCTGCATCATTCTGTTCTCAATGATATCGGCATGTCTGACCTGCTGAGACTGATAACAGAGGAAAGTGGGCTGCCAGCCAAAAACTAAGTGAGAAAAGAGAGAAGCCAGAATGGGGTAAGACAAGTGTGGGGGTGTTATGAATCACACATATAATCCAACACACACAGACAGAGTGTAATATACTATAGTATACAAGAGTATAGCAGGTGCAACATTTCATTCTGTACAGATCTTTATTTTGGACCTTTAAATAATTATATATGCATATAACGCATACTGGACCTATTATTTTGGGTGTTATTGACAAAATCTGATCTATGCCTAGTCTTAAAACATTTATACTCACCTTAAATTAAGTCCTAAAAATAGTTTAGATGACCTATCTATCATTGAAGACTGAGCTAGAGCCAATAACAACATAACTCAATTCAACCTTGAAAAGCTGGAAAAGGCAACATTTAAAATATCGCAGTTTTACAGAAATCAAATCTGACAGAGTGCTGTCTGAACCTCATATCCTGTCATCAATGCTATAATGATTTATTGCCCATATCTACAGAAAATGAATGGTATTTTTCTTAAATGGTACAGTTACTGACAATCGTTTCTTTGTAACCTTTTGACATTTCTGCTACAGACAGGGCTGAAATTTGCTGCATACCCCTGGACATAGCTTTTTATCTTGTTACATTGAGTTCATATTTTTTTATAAGAAAACCATATAACAATGAGTTCACGCTAAACAGCTTTGTATTGGTTTTTCAGAACAGAATACTCACAGGATAAATGATTAAAAGAAAACTGTTAAGAGACTTTGTAGGTTGGAGAGTCGGTCGCCGTTGTTAGAGGTATGAAGTAGAGCGTACCTTGTGGTTCTGAAAAATGCTAAACAAAATTGAACTTGACTGTTGGTTTAAAATGATAAATGAACGTGACTAGAACGTGATTTGAACATTTAATCTATACAGTGTGATTGATTGCATAAAAGCACACTCTGACCTCTGGTGTTTGCTTCAGCAATACTCAGCACAGTTTGGATGAGAAAAAGTAGATCTTCTGCTTCTTTATTTATTGTGTTTTGCTTATTATTTAGTGTACAACTGAGACAGCGCCCACAAGAAGCGCTCTTATGCTTAAGTATCTACTTGCAGCATCTTTAACTGTGTGGCTCATCCTCTGCCACAAAATGGCCGGCATGATTCATTCATGCATGCAGCTTTATGCCTGTGCTGTCAAAGTGGAATAGCACTGAGTCAGTCACCTCTATGCATCAATATGTATATGAATAAAAGCACAGATAGTCAGCCACTGTTGAAGTTTGCGGTCTAACCTCATAATTTCCCTAAAAGCAAATACCAAGCCAGGCACAGCAGAGATTGGGAGGCAGAGCAGAGATTAAGATGTGATGTAACCCCAAAAACCTGCAATAATACATCCGATCCTAGCAATCCAGCACACCAAGACACACCATTAGATAATTATGACCTTACCTATATTAAAATCACTATATTTTAGGATTAAGAGCAGACCAGCTCCTCTCATAATATCTCACATAGTGCTGAGAGCAGACAACCATCAAAACATGGATTGAAACTGAAAGTTTGTCAGTAAGTGTAGATATAATTGCAAACTGAAGAATAGTAAAGTGACTGCACACGGCAAGCGATTTGATTTTGAGTGGAAAAGTTTCTCTGCTTGTGGAGAAAATGTCAGTGTGATTACCTCTCATATGTGTCTTCCATGTTGTGTTTTCAGTGGGGGAAATATCGCAGGGAGTAATTATTTATATTTAGTTCAATTTTCTTCTCATTTTTAGCAGGAAAAACAGAGAGCGGAGCAGTGTGTGGGCCTGACAGATTTCCTGTTGTCCCTCATGGTGGGAGAGTGGTAAAAACAGCCTAAAGATAAATGAAGTTTGGCAAAACAGTTTTCATGTAACAGCTAAACAACAAAACCTACTGTATGTTTTAAGTGAAACTTGGGACTGAGTTTGAGCAGTCATGTTTACAAGTCAATACACTAGTAGGAAACACACTTAAATTAATGCAACAACTTAGAAGGTGTAGTATAAAATTTGACTGCTGTGGTGTTAAATGTTTGTGAAGTTAATTTTTCTTATTTTTCTTACATTTTTCTTATTTTTCTTAATGCATGCTCAAAGTATAACCAAAGAGAAGAATACTATGCAATATCTGAAACACTGGTATGAACAAATGATGAATTATAGGCACTGATAAGAGCACTTAAGATGATAGTATATAAACACTGATAACTGTAAACATGCACCTGCTCTATTAGCAGTAGTTTGATTCTTTTGAATGGAGTATAACCTTTTTTGAAGAACTGGAAGAATGCTATAATCCAGATAAGAGCACAATGTTTAACAATGTTTGGAGTAAGGTTGGCTCATGAACACACAAAAAGTAATGAAGTAAAGGTGCACCTGCTATTTTAGCAGTAGTTTAACTTGAAGTATAAAATATGTGACAGTGTGAAATAACCATATAATCATGTGAAATTTATTAAACTTTTAAAAATGCAGTTAAGGTAATCTGTGACATAATGGTGTAACAAAAGGTAATAAAATGTTGTTGTTTTTTTTAAATAGAATTATGACAAAACAGAATCTAATGGTGTAATTCAGACAAGAATAAAGTAAAAGAAAGATCTTGGCCTTGCAAGGCCAAGATCCCTAAGTATGAAATTTGACACCATCATAATGGAAAATCCCCAAATTAAGGTCCGCCTTGAATACATCATTATGTCATAGGTGTCATCTGATGAAAAATGGGAAGGACAATATGAAATTTGATAAAAGTGGGAAGGACAATATGAAATTTGCATAGAAGCTCACAGGTATATAATGAGGGGTCCGAGTCATTTTGTTAGTCTTTTCCATGGAAGGCTTGGGCTCCTGTTGTCTGTGAAGATAATAAAGAGCTCATTCTGCTGCCAGACCTGATGAATCCTATTTCCTGCATTAGTAGAGTAACACTATTTGACCAAATCTGGACCTGAAAATTAGACAAATTGGACGCAGTCGGCTGAACTGAGGACGAGCTGAAGACTGTGCGACACCAAAGGAAATATGTGCAAATTCAGCACAGCCCATGATTTCCTGACATGAGCATTCATATTTAATCACAATACAAATAAATACAATAAAACATAATAATGCACATGATAATAATGCACAGGATAATAACCAATTAGCACCCATCCAGCAGATGCCAAACACTGTTCACAAACAAACAATGAGCAGCAGTCTCATAGCCATTACTATTAAAACTACATGTTGGCACAAGCAGCAGGTACTTACAGTCACTTGGTGATGTAGAGGAGTGATCTCTGGTGTCTCAGTGGAGAGTAATCCCTTTGGGAACAGTAACCAAGCTGCCATAAACCGGACAGAGATAAAAATACCTCCTTGTCTGCTTGATGTGGCATTTGAGGCCAATAGGTGATACGTGAAAGGATCTTCCAAGCATTATTTCCCTTGACAAACCTACAGGAACATGGTCAGATTATAGTCAGGCTAGCTTCCTCGTGAAATGCAAACAGGGCCTTGTTCTTCAAATGTGCTCTCAAATGTCAGTCAAACATGCTGTTTTAAGGCCAAAATAATCCTGTTTGCTAACTCACTAATTTGGCTCTCTGAGACTGATTTGTTAATCCTGGATGAGGTTATATGAGGAATAACAGTGAGCTTTTATTTTGGAAAAAAAAAAAAAAAAAAAAAATCAGTTCTTCTTCTTCTGTGGACTTTTATGGCAGTTGGCATCCAAAAGTGTTGCATTACTGCCAACTACTGGATGGTAACAGTTCGGCAGTGCAAATTATTTTCAACCAAGGTGACTCAATTCATGACACAGTCTAAAATGGTGAAAAACCTTCCCTCAGTGTAATATTTAGGTCGTCTCAAAGAAGAAAGTTGAAGCCATGATCAACATGTATGAATGGCTGAGTATACTGATCATGTGATTGTAGTCACATTCAGTAGGTTTTTAAGCTGGGGTTAATATTGACATTCTTATTACATATCACTTATCAAGATGTCATGGTGTTTTAGACCAGTCTAAACATTGCAAGACCAATGCTGACACAGAGTCAGCCATTTGGGGCAAAATTACATCCTGCCATTTATATAAAAAACTGACTGTTGACACCCTCTAAACAAATGTTTCTGTTTTAAAATGTACGCTGTACGATCAAAATCATTCACAGGCGTTTACACTGCTTTTTGATAATCCTTTAGACACTTAGTATTTTGGTGGGGTGGTTCAGACTTTTAATGGCCCTAGAAGCACAACTGTTACACGACCTTTCCCCTGATGATTGTTCCACCCACTGACACTCCCTCCATAGATCTCGCTTTAACCTCTGTGACCTGTTAGTTCAGCTACAACACATTTTCTAGCTTAGCAACAACTCAGGTAACACAAAGAAACTTTTACAAATGGCTGGGGATGTGCTTCTGGTAACTGTCTGTGTTTCCAGTGTGGACACGGAGAGTCTGACAGCAGCTGCTCATGGCTTGTTAGCTCTACGGTTAGCTCCACTGGCTCTGACCACCAGCTCGCTGTTCCTGCTACTCTGTCTGCCAGTTTGTCACTCACTCTGGTCAGTGTTAAGGCCACGACCCCTACAGTGCTCGTCCTGTGCAGGTCTCTGCCGCATTGTTTAAATTTGCTGAGAGGGAGGGAGCTGGCAGGATTTGGCGATGCAGTTACACTTTAAGCATTAGATCATTTCTAAGAAAAGTAATTAGAGAAATTTGGACTGGATTGCAGGATTATCTCCTCAAAATATGGACAGTGAAATATGATTCATTAGTCATTTTCTCACCTACGTGGGATAATATGTTTATGTTAACAGATATATTTAAAAAAAACAAACAACCAAAAATGATACAAAAAAGAAAATAAAAGAAACACATGAATGTCCTAAAATAGATTATTCTGTGAAGGCTACAAGAGAAGAACTAATTTGTATATGGCTAAAGTTTGAAGCACCAGTGGAGGCATCTCATTAAAAAGGGGGATACATTGTAATATTCTTATATTTTTCTAAGATGTTTTATAGGATATTTATTACTTTTAAACAATTGGGTGACACTGTTCAGTGTGTATGAAGTTACCAATATAGTCCCACAGGAGTGCCTGTAATTTGTGGGGTTGCATCTGGCAATTTCTGTACATTTCTGCCGGTTGTCACATCCATTTTTGTCATTTCTAGTGTGTAAAAATGAGTGCAACAACACGAGGGCCTTCTAGGAGAGACTGAAAGTGTGTGCCATTATCGTGATATTTAAACCTTTATCTCATCTTGTCCCTCTCTATGCCTTCAAGTGTGGACGTTCAGAATGGCTAAAGACACTTCAGCCTTCTGACATGGTTGGATGACACATCACAGGAAATAGTTCTTTTCAAACATGGCCTTGCCTTATCAAAACCATTTCACTTTGGAGAAGTCTTCCTCCAAATCATCACCCCAAGTGCATCGTGTTGCATGTCTCCATTTTTTTGGACGTATGAAAGCAGATTGATATCGATACAATCTTGACAGAGTGAGACCAACATTTCATGCCTCCATTCTGTGTGCTCCTTTAAAAGTAAACTTACTTCATTGATGATGATATCTGTGGCAACAAATAGCACTTTAGAGTTATGGGGATTATGGAGTCATGGTGACATGGACTTATCTGACATTCATAGATCAATAGGATATCTGATCAATGTTTGAAAAGGGCAGATTAACTGTTTTGGTTGTTTATCTTTAGAGCTCTTATTCACAGTGTGTTTTATCTTATTTTAACTTAATACATTTTTAATCACAAAGTGAACCATTGGCAAACTTATCACAGCCTTCTTAACTATGGCTGTTATTGACCAAAATGTTGACATTTAGCTGTTTACAGGGTCAAAAGTTTGGTTTGCTTGATTCACCAATCATGGGATGACGCTACCAAATCTGCAGCCTGGGAATCAGATAAACCTGCCAAGGCCGATGCACTTTTTCTCTTTCATTGATCATAATTTTTCAGTGTCAATATAAATATGCTGAAATTTGGCATACTGACCTTGAGGTTCCGGAGTTATGTAAATATATAACAACAGACTAAAACAGTCTGAGCAAAAATGGCCTGAAGGGTTGATCACTGTAATGTCACAAAGCCTCAGCGTGCATGACAACATTATGACATCACCTGTCAGATATGAGGACGTCCGTGACTATCTATGTCTGTCTATCATCCTGGTCTCTCCTCTTAATTAATGTCTAATATCAAAAGGACAGCGGCGGCATGCAAAATTCCACTCATTTATATTAAATTTGCACTAACTTGTATTTGTATCCCTCCTATCTATATTTGTAATAATACATACAGTATATTCCACCGTGCACAGGGTGTATTGCCTTGTTGCTTTGTGCTGTATGCCAGATTCTATTATGTTTGCATCATATGTGTCATTCAAAGCTGTGAAATATAGTTATTTCAGAATATTAGAAAACCCCAGATGATGAGATGGTGCGTGATGAACTGCACCATCTGCTTCTATTTAAAGCCACACTTTCACTGGAATGCAGGTAATATGTTACCATATATATATATGGTAGTATGTGGCAAATATAGTGTGTTGACACTATGACACATTTTGGGACTCTACAGTATAGCGATTTGTAATATATGAGGGAGAAGTAACATAGCTCAATGAAAGCATAATGGAATATCTATTGGAATATGGTTTATCTTAATTAGTATGAATGCAGATGAGATTTAAAGGCAGTATCTCAACATTAAAATATTCATATTTTTATTTAATGGATGGCAATGTTGGTCCAGACGACTTTGCACAAGCCTGAAATATCTAACTATAACTACTGGATGGATTACCTTTAAATTTGATAGAAACATTGTGTCACACCCTTATTGGTAATCCCCTGACTTTTGTCCTCTGTTGCTTCCGGTAGGTCAAGAATTCCATAAAAATCTCAACTACTACTCAATTGATAGCAAGTCTTGACCTTCAGTGCCACAATGGGGTTGACATGTGGTTTTAAGTGAAATGTTCGGTTGGATGGATTGTCGTTTAGTTTGGTACAGGTCAACACTTTGGTTTATGAAAGCATACATAAAAAACAAATTAAGCTAAGAATCATGGGAGTGAATATTTTTCTTCATTTAAGACAACAAATTGTGATTCCCATTTAATCCAATGACAATATAGGACAGGACATATTTTTTCATGAATTATAGCTAGATGAGTTGCATAAATAAAAGCTAGACAAGTTGGCAAACTTTATATTAGGTTAATGATATTCATGCCTCTGATAGATAAGTGCTGTGGTGTTTTAATCAGTCTGCAAATTTATGGACAACCCACTGCCAGGTTTTGAAAAAATTACACCATTTATCAAAACTGTAAAACCAGAAATAACCTTCAAATTGGATTTCAATTGGATTTTCCTTAACAGTCACTTTTGACAGGAAAAACCGTAATATTTCATCATCAAAAACACTTTGTACATGTCTCATTTAAAATTTCACTAAAAAATACATAATTTACCCTAACAAGATCCTCCCGAGATCCAGCACAACTAGGAAGCTATGGTACTGTGCTCAGATCAGAATGGTTACATGACAACAATTCAGCCAATTAGTCTATAGACTAATTAGACTATATATATATATATATATATATATATATATATATATATATATATGGGGAGAGACGTGCAGGACTTCTATATTGCAGTGAAAAAGAAACCCACAGTGAGTAAAAATATGAGCAATAGATGCCCAGAAACTGCTTCGGGTCAAGATTAAGGATGCAGAAGCTGCTGTATAAAGGTTGGTCTTGCTCCAAAAACTTTCGATGGGATTCACAGGGGAACTGTCATCAGAACCAAACTGTTATAGAGCACAATGAAACAGAACAGTTTGACTGGGTGTTAATGTTAATAATGTGCACTCACACAGCCCTGTCTCCTAGAATCCACATTTACAGTGTACTACTCATTTGTTTTGTCAATAAATTGCCATGAACATTTAGCAACTTGGCAGATATGTTCCTTATTATGTTTATAACACAATAAAATGTCATACAGTTGGCATTATGTTTCTCTCTAAATGAATTTGTTGTTGCAAATGAGCCGCATGCAAAATATATCTTTGGGGTGACAGGGTTGACTCACGAGTTATCACTCATATTCCAAAAAGCATGCACAGATTAGTAAGACCTTGGACAATTGAGATCTTTTAAGGGTTGTTCAGATAATTTGCCTTTTAATTTTTCGATTGACATCAATGAGACTTATCATGTCATTATGTTGTGTTGTGTAATATATTCATATTTGTCCTGTGGATCAATGTTTGTGTAGGTGAAGGGACCCCAAACAAGTCTCTTTCCGTCAGCTAATGAGGATCCAAACAAACAAACATTCTTCACCCAGTAGGTTGATAGCCAACTTGTGTTTGGCCTCTCCCATATGTTTCAAGCTTTATTTTGCAGTGTTAGCGTACTTCTTTTAAAGCTTTAGGAAAATACTCCTCCATAAAAATATGTCATGTATAAAAACAAGGTAGGAAAAACATACAACGGTCAAACTTGCTCTAGCAGGGTAACCAGGAATATGAGGTAGAAGACCTACATGCAGACAATAGAGTCAGAACTGGTGAAGAGGAGTAATTTAATTGCAAAAGTCAATGAACAAAAGGCTTACGGGGAGTATGAGGTCAGAAAAGGTCAATTCCTGAAGAGCAGTCAAAGGAAGGCAAACAAATCCAACGGGGAGGTAAAAAGTCCATAAAACAGGCAAAGTTCAAGGATACACAGAAGTCTAACATCACTAGGAACACACTGGAGAAATGGCTAGGCTGCTTGATGCAGAGACAAAGATGAAACTAATCAGGGAGGAGATGGATGTATAAAGACAACTGAATACATCACTGGCGCTCAGTTAAAAAAAAAATCAATTTCTTGGCATAAAATTACCCAGATTCTATATGCTTCCACATTGAGACACAATTCCAAATGTTCAAAAGTTGTTTGATGCTCAATAGCTTATAGGAGAACATCCTTTTGGGTCAGTGTACATCACATGACAGAAACAATTGCAGAGTTACAATTACAAAGTTGTTTGTCAAATTGGCTTCAAAACCACAGAGGGTGCAGTCAAATAGTCAAGTTTGCTTAGGAAGGTTCCTAACTGAGTGAAATGACCCGGAAGTATTAACGTAGCCACCATGATAAGAATTGTTCGAATTCTCTAACTGTTAAGGAAAGGAGCTTCAATGCTCCCTTTATTATCTCCTTTAGCACAGGATACACAGGACCATCCTTTACGAAAGGAAAGGAGGTAATGCCACCCCACAATTACTTGTGGCGGCGGCAAAAAAAATCGACGCACCGTTCGGTCATTCAGAACCAGACATAAAAAAAAAACATCAATGTATTTAAACAGCAGACTGTGGCAGAGAGAGAGCGCGTATGAATATGGACAGATGTGTTGACGTGAGTCAAGTCTGTTCTGTTGTTGACTGTGGAGCTGCGTTCATACACAGAGTAAAAACCTGACTGTGACATCCAGCGTCCTGCAGATCATCATTGAAGTTACTAAGCATATATATTTGCCATAACCTGCTAATATGTTCATACTGAGTGGACAGTAGTGTGAGTGACCATACCAGCGTCATTTTACTTCTGTGACAGGTGGACAATATCCTTTTATTATTTCAATTCTGACGTTGATAATGAAGTCATATTTCTCACAAGGTTGTCCATTATCTGTATGTATGTTATATTTGTAGTGCGTAGTGTATATAATGTAGCGTCTTTGTTTATCAAATTACAGTTTAGAGGTCATTCCTTTTTAACAATTCATTTGAACGTACCTGTAACACAGCATCTGCCCTACCAAATCCTGCTGAGAGGAAACACTCCGCAGAACAGAATGTTTTTAGGTACTGTCTGTGTCAGCTTAAAGCTGACTACTAAAAAGATTCAGCAGAAGAAATGCTAATCAAGACTGCATTCCAGCCCGGATGCATGAGATACTTAGATAAAGCTCAAATATTCTTGATTGGTCAGCAATGTTTCAGACAGAGTCTGAAAGTCTATTTTTACAGATATCCCTTTTTAATAGTTTCTGTCTGTCAGCTCTTGTTTTTTTATTGATTTATGAAGCGTCTCATGGCACTTGAATATAAATTTAGTTGCTCAGTTATTCAACGTTTAACTATATGTGTCCAATGTGACAAACACCAACCATCTGGTGTCCTTAAAGGTACAGTGTGTAAGATTTGGGGCCTCTATTTTCAGAATAAGGCAAACATGGAATATAATATTCATAACTATGTTTTGATGCATGTATAATCACCTGAAAATAAGAATCTTTTTATGTTTGTTACTTAAAAAATATCCTTTTATATCTACAGTGGGAAAGGGTCCCCTTTCATGGAGGCCACCATCTTGAAACACCTTATTTATACAGTAGTCCAGAACAGACAAACTAAATACTGACTCTAAACAGGGTCCTTAAAGTGTTGTTTCTCCTTTACATTAGGAAGGTGAGGGTGATGTGAGGAGATTGCAATGCAGTGATTGGACCACTAAATGCAACTAAATTCTACACACTGTACCTTTAAGTGGAGTTAAAAAAGATATTTCCAAATACTCTTTGCTCCAGGCCTGATCTTAAATGCGTGTGAGTGTGTGCTTGACCTTCAGCTCAAAATACAAGTGTGTTATTTACTCCTGATTCTCCTGACAGATCACTCTCTAACCACCCAGTTCTTGAGCCACCTGGTGTCCTGTGTAAACTATTCTAGTTAGAGGGGCACCAGATGTCCTGGATGACATGTTAAAATAACACAATAATGAACAATGTTCACTGTAATGAACATTTATACACAGAGACTATGTTTGTAATCTATTGTAAGAAAATAGGATAACACCTCCCGAACATTGCGAGAAAAACAAACAGACAGTCCGACAGACTGGCAGGACGGCAAAATGAAATGATGATATATTGCTATGGGGATGTTGTATTGTTTACAAAAGGATGGAATAATTTTGTGTTTATTATTTAATGTAATTAATGTATTAATTAATTTGCTTCTTGTTGTTCCCCCATGTTTTATTCTAATGGAGTTTGGTAAAACAATAAAAGTTTTTATCTTTCTACCGCTACCATTGATGGTATTCTCTGCCACTAATTTTACCATCCTGCTCTCATCCACTAAAATGATATTCGGCTTTTCCGTCTACTACTTGCCTGAATCCATGTGATACCAGCATTACATGTACTGCCACCGCCAAAACTAGGTCTGGCTGCGTCTATCATTTTTCCAAGCTGCCGGACTGCACGTATGAGCAGCCTGGTGACAACCCGTGTTGCAGTCACCCATTCTGCCTACCCCAGAAACACTCCGGCAATGAAAAATAGCTGTGCGAAGAGTGTTGATGTGGGAAACTAGCAGCTCACAAGAACTGAAAAGATGGCGGCGGGCAGAGCCACCACACTGAGCTTCTTCAGAAACCTGACTTAACGTCTCGAAGACTAGGTCCATGTCTTGTGGTTGTCCTGCCAAAACCCCCTACAACTGAGCTAATTTTCCAACACCACTCATGGATTGCTGATGTCAAAAAACCTCATAAGTTACAAACAGTGTTGCCAACTATTTTACAGTGAAAGCAAGTAGCAAGTAGCATTAGCTTCAAAAGTTGTCAGATGACATCATATGCCAATTTGCAGATTGATGATGCTGTATACAGGCAACACTGTGGTACAGCGGTTAGCACTGTCGCCTCACAGCAAAAAGATTCCTGATTTGAACCACAGCTGGGACCTTTCTTTGTGGAGTTTGCATGTTCTGCCCGTGTCTGGCTTCCTTTGGTTCCTCCCGCAGTGCAGTGCACTAAATAGGTTAATTAGTGACTCGCACTTGTGGCGACAAAGTCAGCTGGGGTAGGCTGGGGTAAGAAGAACAAATGAACCACTTAAATATTTACAAGCTGCAGGAACAACAGGAATCTAGAGATTTGAAGAGAAAGAGTTAAAGAGAAGCATCTCTGATTAAACCTGCCTGCCCCAAACACCACATCTACTGCCTCCTGTGAGCACAACACAAGAAGAGAGGGAGAGACCCCTGTGCTGTTGGAAGAGCATGAATGAATCACTATATAAAATTTTAATATATTTCTCACCTCGCTTACTAGAAATAAATTGGCTAAGAGGGTCTGAAAAATCTCCAAATTGGCAATACTGGTCACAAAGCATGGCAACAACAAGTGTATCCCAGCTGTTTTCATCACTTTAGTGTCCCCGGAAAAAGTTTCCATTGTTCCTGGTGTTACAGTGTGTTTCTGTCTTTACACTGTGTTTCTGTATTTGGTTGGATATACAGTATGCGAATGGTTCTGAGGCTGCTCCAGTAAATACGCTTTTCTGTCTTCTATGAAGCCTCTCAGGCAGCATGTACTGCCTGTTTTGTAGTTCAGCTGCCTTTGAAGCTCACCTCAGGGCAAAAGGATCGCATGTTTGTTTAGAAGAGAGCTACGCTAACCTTCCCAGAATATTAACACTGACACGGATATGGATAAGAACTGTATGTTCACGTCACATTTTATACATAGTCTTTACAGTGCTTTATATTATGATACTCTTGGATTTTTTTTTAACAGTTTAGACTTTCAATAGACCTAAAATGATTTGTATAAGCTTACATTGACTCTCCTATTATGTTTCATATCCTGTTGTAATTTGTTTATGCTTTAATGTATTTTATTCTTAATCTTATTTTATGCTTTGATACTCTATTTGTTGGTTATGTGCATTTGTGGGTTCTCTAGTGTATTGTATCACAATTGCCTGTGAGTATTATGAGTCATGATGAGCTCAGTACTTCTTATTCTGGTGTGGTTAACCACAGAAAAAAAAGTTTTTCCAGACATGTACACGTGTATCATAGAGTAGTATACAGATATCAGTTCAAGGAAGTATTGTGTAGCTGCCAAACACTTAATATATCCTAATTTTATTTAATTAATTGATTACAGCCAGTAGGGTCCAACCGCTGCCCAAGACGTTACACAACGATGTGGACAGCTGGAAGGAAAACATGATGCAAACATCAGTTATTTCCGGTTTCTGAACATCAACCAAATGTAACAATGAGCAATACCCTGCTCCATGCCCATACTTTCACACACATGAACACCTGGAAGCTGTCCAGTACAATCACTATCATGTACTGGCACTGTGCAGCTCAACAGGAGTATTTGGCAGAGCAGTGCTAAGCATGTAGAGTTTTCTGCTCATTACGTAAGCAACTGTCCAGATTCCATTTGTCACTAATGCTCCTCATATCGTAATGTGGCTGCAAAGACCGTTAGAGCAAGGGAAACAAGAGGTCAAACATCACCCTGACCTCTGTCCACAACACCACAGAGATGGTTTGAACTTTAATGATGTGCATGGTAATATTTGCATTACTCGAAATGCTTGCAATGTTTAGCAATTGTAGGCAACAGGCATTAGAACATATTGCAGCACCAAATATGGTAAGTTGCTTTTAATGTCTAAACAAGTGTCTAAAATATACTAGTCTTGGTTAGAAGAAGCAATAAAGAAACTATTTTCCAGTAATGCAACCTTCTGTCAATGTCAAATCCCATGATGTCCTGTTCCCACAAGACGTGCATTTCTGCATCTTGTTCCCAGAAGACATCGTGGGACATGGGAAACTTGCTTTGTTTACACAGGATGTCAGCAAAGTTAGCCAGACAGATGACATTTTTGTGTCATGAGAATTTACAAATACAGATTAATCTTGTGTTTTAAGAAGTCAGAAGACATAAAACCAGAAATTTAAAATACATATTTAATTTCAGATTTTTCCAAAAAACATCCAAATAATTTGGATAATCAACATTGCCCATGAGGTTATGGATTTTTGTGCAATTGCTCTTATTATATTAAGTAAAGATAAACAGTAGGGAAGAATTCAATAGTTGTAGTATATTAAAACCATGATGTCATGTGGCAATAAACCAATAATTTTACATTGGCATTCAGCATGAAAGTGTCAAATGCATGAATCATGCAAGTCAGAGGAAGCAGAGCAAATGGTGAATTGCTGCAGTGTGTGCACAAGCACATGTGAGCGTGTGGGATAGAGAGACAGTTTGTCTGTGATTACTGTGTTTGTGTGTGTATTTGTTTATGTAGAGTATTAACGTGGAATGCATATTTACATGCATATGTGTGCACACATGTACTGCATGCATGTACGTCAATATGTGTGTTACAGAGCATCACACACATTTATGGAGGAAGATAGAGCTCGTGCATGCATTTTGCATAACTCTCTCTCTCTGCTCTGTGTGTGTGTGTGTGTGTGTGTGTGTGTGTGTGTGTCTCAGCCTACCGGGGCAGACTGTGTGACCAGTGACAGTGAGCTTTAACATGTGCTGACAGCTAATCAATAGCAGATAGTGTTTTTTAGCTTTTAGGGAGAACTATTTATAACAGACTGCACCATCACTCTCAAAACCAAATCAGATATTTCCATGGGACAGACCAAGTGCTGCACAATCATGCTTCAGTGTTTGTGCATGTGTAGACTGTATGTGTCACACAGCACAGATGACATGGTAAATATTGTAGAAAATACTCATTTAATTTGCAATGAATTTAACAAATTAATTAGTATTTTTGGGTAGGTGTTCAGATGCTAATGTTCAATACTTATATGGTTCAGTGTTGATATACAACTGTCAGGTGACACAATGTAACTCTAACACCCATTTTAGTCACCAAATGGAAATTTCTGACACGTCCTTGACCTAGAGGCTTTTTTTTTTGAGCCGGTGAAAGATTGCAAGAACCTCACTGCAGAAGAAGTTTACATTTTGGCACAAAAAATTTGGTTTTGGTCTCTATAGCAAATTTCCTCATTCATGACAATTGTACAGGGGTGAATTTTTATAGAACTGACCCATTCGAGTTATACTAAGGCTTAAAGTTATGGCTAATTAAGGGCATAACCACTCAGAGTGAAAGGTTGTTGCTGTCACTGGCGGCTGGTTTCAGTAACCAGGATTCATTTGCCCTGCCTCAACTCCACCCCACTCTCTTTGACAATCTTTGGATTAGCCAAGAGGCAGTGGAGTGAGGATTGCCAAGTTTACCAATGCCACCATGTTCTGAGCTTCACAACAACTTTCTAGAAACCTATGGGTGAAGTCATGGACACTACATCCATTTTTCTTTATACTATACTCATGACAGATTTTTTTTTTAAAGGATCAAAATCAGTGTAGCAGAACCAGGGATACTGTCATTTTTATTCAACGTATTCTTATTCCATGTGAAAACCCGGCTCTTACATTACTCAAAAGGCAACTTCAGTGCAGACAGCTCATATGGAGATTTGGGTGTGCCATGCTAGTAGTGGCTAATGTAGCCTCAAGCTGAGATGAGCTGCAAACTATACATTTCTGGTTAGTTGACTTCTTTCTTACTCCACACTCCAGATTTATTTCATTTTTAAAATGTGCAGTCTTCATCACCCTTTCAACACTGACTCAAGTGACATCACTTTAGGCAATTTTTCAGACTTTCCTCGGATCCTTGTGGAGCCACAAAAGGCTTCAGACAACTCGTTCCAAACATGCAGTCTTACTCCCCTCTAACCAGACTCTGAAGTGTAAAATCCGTCCCTCTTTAAGAGTGACCCAGACAATTGACAGTTTTGGACACACTTATATTATCATCTAATATAAGAATATTATCTGATGGTTTAAATCTAAGTCTTAGCACTGAACTAAGAATGATCTGCAACTGTAATGAACTGCACCATTCTGCATTGCTGCTGTTTTTTCATTTTTATATTCTGCACATATATTTCATGCTTGGAATTGCAGTGTACTGCCTCCTACTTCAGACAGTTGAGTGGCTTTTGTTCAAGAACACTTCGAGTTGTCAAGAGAGGAAAGTATATTGACCTTTTCCAACTTAAATTTCACTTTTGCATCATCTTCATTTCCTTACTTTAGTGATGCATAATACTAACAAGGCTTTGGTGAAATTAAACTGCCAATAAGCAGCAAGGTTAGGGGACAGTTTGCGTGGGTGTAGAGCCTTGAGCTGCTTATGTTTATTTAAATTGATCGAAAAAACACTAAAAATAAAGAACTGAATGTATTATTTAAACTGATCACATTTACATAATTCAGGTTTGATAGTGCAAAGGTTCTTTCCATTTATAGTAATGTGTGAAATGCATGAATCATTGAGAAGCCAGGGTGCAGTGCAAATGTTGAATTGCTCCTATTCCTGTGTGTGTGTGCACACACACGTGCCAGTGAGTGTGTGTGTGTGTGTGTGTGTGTGTGTGTGTGTGTGTGTGGGGATGGACATGTCAAGAAGGGAGTTATGTCAGGAGCAGTATAATAACACTATTTTGATGCAGTACGACAATGTGTTGATGCATTTGCTAAGAGAAAGTGAGAGAGAGCACTTCCTCAGTGCCTCATCATCAACATCTCTCTCTTTCGTGCTCTCTCTGTCTCTCATACACACACACACACACACACACACACACACACACCTACACACACTTATTCCCAGGCTGATTCTCACTCTGTCACTCTCCTCTCTTCCTCACTGCTCCAGCCTTTCCCTCCTCTCTTCTCACCCTTGCTTTACTCCCTTTAAGTCCTTTCCACTCTGTTAATTTCCCACCCGCAGTCCTTCCCCTTCTCCGACCAGTGTTGTGGCAGCTGTCATGCCACCTCGTTTCACTAAACAAGTGACTCTCCATAATTACCAGGTGGACTAAGTCATAAATCTTACATGTGCTGACACTACTGTTGATGAGAAGTGATGTTTGTTCATGGCGCCAGCCTGCAAATCAGTCAGCCAGCCAACCGGCTTGCCATTCATAGACGCTGTCGATTTGTCGATCAATAAGCCAGCCAGTCATAAAGGTTTAGAAACAGATGATGGAAAATTGTGTTTTACCCTTTTTCCAATCACTCTACAAGTCAGACATTTGCACATGCAACACAACACAGACATCCGTCTGTTTGTGTATAAGCTGGGCAACGAGTCATTCAGTCCACAAGTGGCACAGCTATTTTTCTTAATTAATCAGACAATGCCATTACAGTGCAGGTAAAAAATCATTAAAATGACAAAGAAATGACGATTAATTATTATTTTTCCTCATATGCAGCTGGTTTTTGAGCTTATTAACTTTTTATTATAACATATTATTCTATATAGAAAAAGACAAAGGATTATGTGAGAACATCACTAAATAGTCTCTCTATATGTTTCCTGTAGAATCCCATTTTGAACAGAAATTGGTTGAATTATGAAAGCAAGGCACCATTAAAATACTTTTTAGGATTCTTTTTATCCAGACATTCAGTCATCTAGTAGCCAGTCAGTCAGCAGGCCAAGTAAACATCATGCCGTCACCCAGTCGTCATCTCCTTTGACTACCCATTAAATTGGGTCAGCATTAACAAGACCAATGTTGTTGCCGTGGAAGCTTCAGCCTGTGAAGTTGACTCCCTGTGACAGGACCTACGTTACATAAGGAAGAAGAGGAGACTGTGGAGCCGCCGAGGCATCTCTGATGGATTTGTTTGTTTTCTGTGGTTTAAGATGCCTCTGCAGTTTAGGCTGTTCACCAAGAGGGCACATGCAGAGAAAACACACATGGAGACGAACACTGAATACTGCCTTTGTGTCAGTGTGAACATTAAATAGCTTCTTTTGAAAATAGAAGAAGAGCCTTGCAGTTAAGTAAACTACTTTCAGTGGATGCTTTATGAGATGAAATTATGTGCAGACATTCATGGTGAATAGAAATCAAAACTATGAAATAACACATATGGAATTATGTGGTAAACAAAAAGTGTAAACAAAGCAAGGTATATTTTTGATTCTTCAAAGTAGCCGCCTTTTGCTTTAATGACAGCTTTGCACACTCTCTCAATCAGCTTCATGAGGTAGTCACCTATGGTTTTCAGGTGTACCTTATTAAAAGTCCATTAGTGAAATTTCTTGCCATCTTAATGCGTTTGAGACCATCAATCATGTTGTTCAGAGCTAGTGTTGGCATACAGCAAAAAGCCTTACTGCTCAAGTAAGAGAAAGACAAAGACAAGAGAAAGACATCATTACTTTGTAACAGTCAATCCAGGAAATTTCAACTTTGAATGTGTGCAAAAACCACGAAACCAAGACCAAGATTTAATTCTGCTGCACAGGAGAAGTTCATTACAGTTACCAGCCTCACAAATTGACAGACGAGAGCCTACATAAATGTTTCATAGAGTTCAAGTAGCAGACACATCTCAGCATCAACTGTTCAGAGGAGACTGCATAAATCAGGCCTCCATGGTCGAATTGCTACCAAGAAATCACTACTGAGGGAGACCAACAAGAAGAAGAGAATTTATTATGTCAGGAAGCACAAATTTGAGATCTTTGGTTCCGACAGCCATATCTATGTAAGATGCAGAGAAGATTAACAGTGCCGCATGTGTGGTTCCCACTGGGAAGCATGGAGAAGGAGGTGCGATGATGTGCGGGTGCTTTTCTGGTGAGACTGTTGGAGATTTATTCAAAATCCAAGCAGCGATTCTGCAAAGCACTTTGCGGCGACATGCCATCTCATCTGGTTTGCTCTTAGTGGGCTTAGTAGGGATCAGCAGTCCAGGTGTTTACCACACGAAGCTGACTGAGAGAATGCAAAGAGTGAATCTGTCATTCAAGCTAAATCGGTCTACTTTGAACCTAAAATATAAAATTGATCATCATTGATGATGATTTGATGTATTTAATGTTAATCTACAATGTAGAAAATAAATTAGAAATAAAGAAAAAACATTAAATGAGAAGTTGTGTCAAACTTCTGACTTGTATTGTCCTATACTGTTTTCTGTATATCATCTCTATTTCTCTGTCTCTTCATTATTCTCATTCTCAATGTCATAGTCCTTACTTCCTCTCCTTTCCTCTTCTCATTTCTCCATTTCCATTTTCTTAAAAACTTGTAGCAGAATGAAGAATAACTGCAAGCTTACAAGTAAAGGACAGTTCTGATTACTTTTGGTCATTGTTTTAATTACAAGCAAAACACACCAACTTGTCACTTGCTACTGTGTTTTTTCTAAAGTTGCAAATGTTTGAACAATGAAAATAACTGTGATTGTCGTCTGCACTGGAGTGACACCACAAGATGGTCTCATTTGTAGATCTTTTTAGAGAATAAGTGACACCCCATGTGCATCAACTGTAAGAGTGCAGACGCATAAGCTGGTCAGAGGCCACATTGTCACCATAGTACTTACCATTGCCAGAGGGATTTTCACATGTAAAATTCATGGCAGGCTGACACAAAGGTTGGTTATGATACTCAATATCTATGTTAAAAATTAAAGGCTATAACAAATACTCAAGAGAATAACTGTTTATGTGATTAATCATTAAAGATCATTAATGCATGCTCTCTAGTCTAGTTTGTTTTAAATCTAACAGTGTGTATTGAGTAGTTTTCAGTTTCCCCAAATAGAAGTATTTGTAAAAAGAAAGCAAATGTAAAAGTACAGGATGTCAGATCTTAATTAAGTCTGAGAATAAAACATTTTCTGATTTCATGTGCTTAGTCTTTGAGATATTTCTGAACTAAGCTAGTCAGTCATTCTAAAAAAAAAAGCCTTCAGTCATTACTGTACCCGTTTTCGGGAAATGTTTGATTTGTTGTACCTGCACAGGGTTGTGAACTTTTCTTTCTATTACCTGTCAGTAGAACTTGTAATAGTCTCTGTCAGCCATTACAAAAGCAAGTAAAGGAAAGACCATCTAAGAACATCCCATCACAGCATTCCCTAAAAAAAACAATGCCAGTAGTCAGTATTTTGACAGCATCAGAAAGGGAAATATAAAGAACTTGTTTGCTTTACAAAATTGTAGTTGTCACAGCATGAGTCCTGTTGCTGCTGCTACTGCTTGGACAATAAGGACAGATTGTTGTACAACAGGATGTGGGTGTATACAGTCTGACAGGTTGTATGGGGAGTGAGAAAAGCAGAAATAAAGTTAGGAAGACAGAAAAACTATGAAAGACGGGAGATGAATTTAAATGTTGAGACAAAGATGTTTTCCTTTGGTCTGGATTTTAAAAGGCGATTGGGACGTGGGTTCAAAGGGCCGAGACCTGTGAGGGAAAATCAAACTTGTCCTAAATATAGCTCCACTGATCTGTGATAATGATGTGTGTGTGCGCTGTGTCAGACCCTAAGGCCTCTCTGCTAAAAAAAAATGTGGACTGTGCTCCCGAGACGTGTCTCCCGATTGACAGTTTATCAGGATCCACAGAGAAATTTTAAATGTGTGTTAGCTTTTTGTCAAGGAAAATAAATAGGGAAAATAGTTATTTATACATAACATATATGTATATACTGTGTACAGTATGTATATTATGTGCATATACATAATGGGCTAAGTACAAGTATAACATTAGTACATTCTTGATAAGATGCTGTACCTCTGTTTGACCTCATTCTATATGTCTTGACTGTGGCATTCACATGCAGGAGCTAAATGCTGGAGTAGAATATTGATTTTCTCGTTATAAACCATCTCACCCATAAGGCCTCTAAATCTGATATTGATGCATATATTTCAAACATGCTGAGCTCTGTCACGCCTTCAGCTGTTAAAATATAACAAATTCAGTTTTATTCATGAAAATGGCTGTTCACGCAGCTCTTAACCTCCAACACCAGCCTCCAATGGAGACATCAAGTGGAATATGTAGTATCGTATACTAGTCTACATTCTTATAAATATTTGAAAAATACCAATATATACCATACATATGTAATAAGGTTCTCAGTACAAAACTTAGTGGTAAAAATAATAATTAAACCCCATATAAAGTGACGTACAAATGAAGTCATGTTTTGCACTAATTACAGTTTTGATCTTCATTATTAAGTGTTTGTTCCTTGTGTGTCTATAAATAATTGCCTGTCTTGTATTGATTGTGACATTCTACAAGTTAAGTTCTCATTTTTAAATTACAAACAAAAAATAAATAAAATAAAGAATTCACAGCGTGCTGATTAGAATACTGATGCCTCTAAATCTGATAGTGATGCACATTTCCAAACATGTGCTGATCTCAGATGTCAAACATTCAGCATTTAAAATGTAACGTATTCCATTTAATTTTTGCAAAATGGTTGTCCACAGTCTACTCTCAAGAAACACACACATCTGAAGACACACAGAGACACTCTTACATGTGGAAAATGTCTCTTTTTTTTTTAATATAATCCACGACTAAAGGCTTTGTACTCTAAAGGAGCTTGCTGGTGTTATAATCCTGTTCTGTTTTTGCCCATCTGCCAAAGAGGAGAAACACTGAAAAATCCTGTGAGATCTTTGTTGCATATATAAACAAGTGACAACAAGTGACTAATTATGTGTGTGTGTTTTTTTTTTTTTTTTTTAAATATGAATGTAAATTTACATATATGTATATATGTATATTTAAATTTAGTGTCATACCATAGACACTAGCACTGTACTGTAGAGCTCAAACATTTATTCCCAGAAACAGTAAAAGGTCAAGTGGAGAACGACTTTAACAGCAGGAATTTAAATTAGTTTTCCACATGACTCTCAAAGCTGACTACACGCTTATGTGTCAATTTTTGGACACGTGGATGTGTGTCATCACGTGATGAGTTATGTCATGTATGAGTGAGTTATGTGTTTTTTTTTTTTGTTTTTTTTTTTGTTTTTTCAAAATAATATGACAGTCCATCATAATACAAATTTCATGTAAACCTTTGCAAAGCATTTTAGGATTAGGATGGAATTTGATACTGACAACATTGAATTTCCTACCTGCCAACCAACATAAGTTGTCTTTGAGACAAGTTATTGCACAGCACAGTAAGTACTGCTATTGTTCTATTGCCATGTAAATTGTGTTTACCCCTAGATCTTCCACAAAGAAGTATGATTTTCATGTTAAAAATCACACTCAGAGCATAGAAATAGGGTCAAAAGACCTCAATAATGATGCAAACTGAGAAACAAAATGTGTTTGATATTGCATTGACCTGGACATTTGTAATTTTTGGTTTGTAAAAGATGAAATGTGTTCAACTGCTAAATAGGGGGAAAAAATGTCTGAATCAAAGATATTTTGCCTATTTAGTGTGAAATATGAGACTGACTGTGAATTCAATACATAAATGAAATTGAACAACTTTTATAGGAGACTGAAAGACTTTGTGTCTGTGTCTCAAAGAGGTGAAAAAGAAAAAATCTCTCAGTCAGACTACCATGTTGTAAGCCCAGTGGGCTGTTTCCCTTGAATGGTTTTGATATGTTTCAGTGGATGGCTGCCAGGGCGAAAGGTAAGCGCTGTCGAACCAAACAAGCTCCTGCTCATGTGTGACAGGGGAGGCCGAGTGGAAACAAACAATGCATCAAGTGCAAACCTCTAGCTTAAAAATAACTCACTTGGACTTATTTCTGTTCCACCCACTTAAAAGGCAAAGCCAGCCATTGAACAAGGGATATATATCAAATATACGAAAACAAGATTCACACTAACACAATGTACAAAATATTTCTTGGCAGCCCTTTATAATCAAAAGAATAAATGGATACAAAAGAAAGAAAAAATTAAATAAAACAGTTTTCTATTATGCTTTCCCTCATTGTCTGTCATATATTATATATTAACATTTACACTGACCAAAGCTTTATCCAAAGCGTCTTTAAAAACGGGAAAACAAACAAGGTACAGTGCAACAAGGACATATTAGTGCAGCAATAAGTACTACTTGCATACTTGCAATACTTGCACAAGTAATAGTTCTAGAGGGGGATAGATTTAGCATGTCCAGTTGTTAGCAGTGCCTGAAGATAAGGTATTCTCTGAAGAGCTGGATCTTCAGGAGTTTTTTTAAGTAGAGATGGACGCCCCTGATCTGGTAGGAACTGCTAGCACGTTTCACCAGTGGGAAACAACAGACAAGCAGAGTTTGAATTGCGCTGAGTGTACAAGTGGCAGAGCAAGGCATTGTTCATTGGTGAAGCAAAACAGTTTGGAGGTAGTATATGCCTGTATAAGGGCATTCAAGTAGGAGGATGCAGAACCGGGTACTACTTTTTAGGCAAGCATTAGCGATTTGAATTTAATGTAGGCTGCTACAGGTAGCCAGTGGAGCTCGATGAGCAGCGGGGTAGCATGTGCACTTTGGTAATGTTGTTGTTTACAGAGGTAATAGGATTGCTAGCTGCATGGCTGACTGAGCTTACTAGCAATCAGAAGAAAGACCACACAATATTTACAAATACAATCCAAAATCTGTGAATAAAGGACGCAGTGGACGAGAGAATAGAGGATGAGGTGGTACTCTTGCTCCAGCTAGTTGCTGTGATAGATATAGAAACATTGATATCTCATTGGCCACAGCTGTATGTCATTGCTTTGCATCTGCTCAGCCACCATATTAGTGACATCAAAATGCACCAATATACAATATGAAAGAATATTCTATAGTAGAACATCAACTGTAACTCGCTTAATTCTTAATCGATTTTCATGATATTTATTGTGTTATAAATGTTAGAAATTGAGGGGGGTTAATCTTATCAGCTTTATGATAAAACATTAATCTTCTGAACAGCCACAGCTTCCACTGGGACATGCAGGCTCCGATCGATAAGCAGGGAACATAAAGTGTAAATTATTTAGAATTTCAGCTTTTCTGGTTTCTCCGAAAATGTACATTTCTATATCTATGATTGTGTGTCTTGTATTGCTGATTAGTCTTAGAAATTATATAGAAATTACTTTCAGGCTGTGGGTCAAGCAAAAACTTAGGGACTGCTTCCTCTGCATCACCTTTAATGTCCACTTCAACCATAGGACAACTGATCACTGATGATGAACATGATACATCATCTAAGACAACAGTCTTACCTCATATCAATTGGCAATCTTAGCCATCACTTACATTACAGGCAAGGTGTACCATAGTTCCTGTTCTAAATGAAGCTAAACAATACAAATAGCTATCATTAAGTTGTTATGTCAATTTTACTATCTCTAAACCTGAGAAAAATAAGGTAATCAACAGAATAAATACTAAATAATCACAAAAATAAATCTCTCTTCGGGTGAAATGTCCTCATTTCAAAGGTTATGAAAAAAAATAAATCTTATCTAACAATAGTGTTATGAAGCTGTCTCTTAGCTTATTATTGTATTAATAATTAAATGATGAAATGAAATTGCCAATGGGGCATTTATGTTTCTGTATCTATGGTTGCAGTCCCCAGGCTTCCTGGAAAGTTGGCCAATCAGAACAAATTGGGCTTTTAGGGGATCAGTCTCAAAGAGACACACACTAAAATGGCTTGTTTCAGACAAAGGATGAAATGAAGGTCCAGTATAGAATATATAAGGATTTATTTTTTAAAAATGTGAATCATGCAAAGCTGCACTGGTGGAGTCCTGGAATAAAATATAGGGCTTGAAATAAGCATAATAGATCCCCTTTAATGTCAGGTGGGCTACATCTGTAACCACTATTGTAGAAGCAGCTAGACATCACATTAACTGCTGTGTATTCCTCATACATAATCACCAACACAGTTTCTCTTGGCAATTACGCCTGTGTGTATTGTGTTCCCCGTGACTCCCTCCCTTCTACAAAATAAATGTCGACTCACATCTCTGTCAGAACAGAAAAGTCTAGAAACAATGCATCTCTGCTCTGTGCTGTTTTGGATAGCAGAGAAACTATGAAGGCCCGTCACTTCAGGTGGGCAATCAGCCAATCAGATTATATCCTGAGTGATCCTGTTATGGTGTCTGCATCTGCTGTGCATGAGCATCTGTGGTGTAACCCTGTGTGCACTGTGTGTTGACCTTGGAGTCCCTCTATGCCAGCACTCAGGATGTGACTCCACAAATAACTAACCAAACATTGATTACCGCTAGCACACCACGCCACACAATGCAGACCAGAAAAAAGACAGGGACAGAGATATTGGCTGCACAGTTAACAGTTATTTCCCTGTCTCTCTCCGGCTCTCTCTGACTGTCTTTCTCTCTCTGGCCATGCGCTTTGTTGCACTTTCCATTACTCGCAGGCATAGCAAATACAATATTGGTTGGTCAGTCAGTCAGTTGTATACTATCAGGCTGTTTCAACAGCTCTGTCAGGTATTTAAAATCCTTGCTTGGAGTTGTCTGAACAAAAGAAGTTAGTGAGGTCTAGTGAGCTTTTACTTTTCAGTTAGCTGCCCTTCTCCAACCACTAAAGATGGAGGGTGCATGCAGATATGGGTATGGACTTTTTGCACTTCAGCTAATCTCATTACTGTCTGGGATCTGAACCTAATGACTCTATGTGGCCATGTGAGGTCAGATAGATATATAGGCAGCAACCAACCAAACATTTATGGTCTCCTCTTGAACATGATTTATCCTTTCCTCTTCCAACTACTAACCTGCAATCCTTATAGTCATATTTAAGCTCCTGCTGGCAGTCATTCCAAGGTCCCCTACACTGTTTACAGAGGCGTCCTCTCTAATTTTAGGAAGGCAGACATGGTGGTAATGGAAAGTGACACTATCTAGCCAGCACTCTTCTTTGCTGGAGGGCATTTCAAAGCTGTGGCTGTAGCAGTAGCCACCCAGATGAAAGTCCTGATGAAGAGCCCCAGATGAAAATGTCTCATTATTCCCACATGTACACAGGAGACAGTACGATCACCAGCATACCTGTGTCTCCTTTTTGTTATCATGGAGCAGTGGCACAACAAAAGAGGAGGATATGGTAGCTGTTGGCACTGTGAGCACTTAAGGGAGGAAGCTTTATGCCATGTTAGCACTGCAGCAGCAGTGTCACTAAAGGGTCTGGAAAAACTCTGAGGTCACTGCTCTCAGGTCACCATGGTCTGTGTGGATCGATCAGCAAGTGGGAAGACAAAGTAACGAGTTATACACGGGCATATATAACTCAATAAAACATCTCAGACAATGTGAAAGACAGGGTGGAAACAAAGTTCTGTGCTCCTGTAAAATATCACAGATAGCAGTTATTAACAGACACATACTTGGACATTTATACTGCATTATAGGGGAAATGCTTGAACTTGTTAGGAAATACTGTGGAATATTTGGACCCCCGCTTTGTTCATAGAAGTTTATAAAAATATCTTTACCTTGATAAATCTTGTCCAGTCCTTCTCTATAGATTTATTCTTTATAAATCTCTATAAATCAGTTCCATGGAAACTAACTGACACATGCAGTACTTTGATGTGCTCGGGCAGTGTTCAGACCAACAATAGAACTTGTATGAAAAAACGCCAGCTTCCTCATTAATTTCAGTAAGACCACTCTATTGGCACAGTAGGGGCTCTGATGCAGAGGCTGGAACAAAGTTACCTGGAACATTATCTGGCATTCTGGCTAAGTAAATATAGGCAAGTGCAAAATTGACTGTAGAATACCTTGTAACTTTGTGTACTTCTTCTGTTTACCTTGCAATTAGCAAAAGGAAGGATGAATAGTTGACGCTGTGATATATTTCCAAAGTTGTTGGCAGCTGCAGCTCAGGTGGTAGAGTAGGTCCTCTATTAATTGGAGAGTCACTGGTTCAGTCCAGTTGAAGTGTCCTTGACCAAGATACCGAACTTCAAATTGCTCCTGATGGCTGTGATGTCAGTGTGTGAAAGTGTGTGTAAGGATGAGCTTAGTATCTTTGTGAGCACTTTGGATAGGAAGTGTTGTACCGCTCCTGATGAGCAGTTGGCATCTTGCATGGCAGCCTCTGGCATCAGTGTATGAATGTGACAAGTGTTGTAAAAGTGCTTCTAGTGGACAGTAGATCAGAATATACTAAGTATCTAATGTATAAAGTTTACCATTTGTTTAAAGTTCCAGATTTACTCTTATCTGGCAGCTCCTTGCTCGGTCACTCTCTTAGCTTCATCCATTAATGTCCTTTTTGACTTTTTGCCTCATTATGTCCACAGAGGCCAGTTACATTGCCCAGTTGCCCAACTCTGGTGCTGGTGCGACACCGGCTCTGCTCCATGTCAGCATTCCCATTACCAAAATGATTGTAAATCTGCTATTTTATGCTAGAAAAGTCACATTCATCTTGCCTCATAGTATTATAAATTGCAGTAAAATGTGCCGTGCATCTGAAAAGCCCAGTGGATGGACTGGATGGTTTTCTCAAGCTGGTAGCAACTCAGCCACGACAAAGCATATCCTTGTGGGGTTTTTTTTCACACTTTGCTATTTTTTGTCTGAACCCCTGCTTATTCAGAGCAGCTTCCAGTCAAACCATCAGTCCAAAGAATTTTTCATACCTGATTATTTACTATTCAGGGTCACAGTGATGGCTGAAGCCTACCCATACCCTGAACAATGGGTTTCCAAGTCCAGTACAGGATCAAGACATGAACATTTACAGTGATGGGAAATGAGTGGATATCTTGGACTGTGCATCCACTGGGAGAACAAACATTTTGCTCTCTTGATAATGTGAGATTGTGGGGGGGGGGGTCTCATTTTTTAGACGTGCACGCCAAAAATGTACTGTCAACTTTACTGATTTAATTTTAATTTTTTTCATTTTGATAGATGTTGATAGCCTGTGAAAATGCTAAAAATAAATGCCAATTTCTGTTGTTTAAATGCTTTGAATGACCTATAACCAAAACCATCCAAACATCACATCATCAGGGAATTCAAACCTTAAACCACCTTGCTGTGTAGAAACAGTGATAACAACTGGGCCACTCTACTTCCCTTCATCACTTCCATGTGTTTTATTTCAGTAAGGGGAATGAGGTATTGTAAGCCTGTAGGCAAGAAGAACTGACCCTTGCACATGCATAGGCAAACATACCCAAAACTGATGATGTAATCATCCATTTGGAAAGGTTTATTCCCCTGTGTCTCTGATGGCACAGGGCCAATAGGCCCAGCTCACTCCAATTTAATTACATCTACATCTATTTAGATTAATTAAGTTTAATTAAACACACATTTGCTCATGAGCTATTTTCTCACAGGGAAAGTTGTATGCCATGTGACAACAAACAAAACAACTTCCTGTTCCCATGGAGGATCATGAAAGCAATCAAGGGAGGGTCAGCGAGAAAACTGATTCGATCGGTGAAAGCTGTGGAAAGGCAACACAAGACTGAAGAAAATTCAAGAGATGGGTTGAGGTAATCGACATGGAAAGAATCCCAACATCTATGACAGAGGCAGATAGAAAGGCAAACCATTTGTTGTAAGAGACATTTTCACCATGAGATATGTTATTAGGATGTGACTCTCAGTGGAGGCAGAATCGAGAGACAGTCTGCCCGTGTATGCTGGAATGCCCTTGAGGACAGAAAAAAAAGGGTGTTTCAGTTGTGCAACATTTCAACCCCATGGCGCTTATCTTGCTCTGGCCTTATGCTCAACTTAACAGCTACCCTGAGGTCAACTCCACCAAATGACCAACCTTTTTAAAAAATATACTTGTAAAACTCAAATAAAACGTTCCAGTTAGTTTCTCCAATCTATTCTGGGGACTGTGTTGTGTTTTCTAGCTGTAGTAGCCAGAAGAAATAGAAATAGCTGTAGGTGGTGGAGATACTCAAGGGACTACTGCAACCTGCAAGTGGAGACAAGCAGAGGCGTAAGTCACTTGTTTTTCATTAGCCTTGCTATAAGAAGATATTCAGCAAAGAGTGCATAACACAAACACTTTTTTTTATTTTATTCATTCATACAAGTGTTACAAAAGATGATAAGACAATGAACTAAAGAGTTACATATTCTAACATATCTTTCTTTCTATCTTCTTTCAGTTTCTTGCATGTTGTATTAACTCAGGCTTAATCAGACTCAGACTTAACTCAGAATTAATTTATGCAATTAATGTTTGTTCAGAAGATCTGGCTGGAAAAAAAAAATACAGAAATGGAGAGGGCAGAGCTTAATGCCACTGCTAGAGCACAACAAATGTTATTTTCAACATTTTCACTTCCGAAATGTATCTGTATGTAATGTTTTCAATAAAAAGTCATAAAGCAGCACTGTCAAATCCATAACCAATGCTGTATATGATGTAACACTGTTGCACAACCTGATAATGAACAAATACCAGTAAACATGTTAGTTTGCAAGTGCAATTACTGGCTCATAAATGTCTGTTATCTTGTTACCAGTGTAAGTTTTAGCAGGCTCTATTTACTAATGAAATGAAGAAATATTAGTTTTAATTAGTGTGTAATCATGTGAAAAAAAGAATGTTTGTTGTTATTCTAAACACTGTAGATGGTTTTCAATGGAGTCTGCCCCGCTGAAAAGTCATGTTCTACAGGAGTCCAGAATGGACAAACAAAACTTTAGTTTTAGTTCAGTTTCATAGTTTCACCCTTACACTTTGAATGAGAGAATGAATAGACCTGATTGCAGTCTGCAACTACACCGCTAGATGCCACTAAATCACACACACTGGTCCTTTAACTATCCAAACACATTTATGAAGTTTATTCATGTTGGGGAGCACAGTTTGGATTGGTGGGCACTCCCAATATTCCTATACATTGATGGGTGATTCTTATACATTTTATTGAGGCGGCTGTTGACTGTTTCAGAACTGATCAGAAACCTAAAAACGTCCACTTCTGACTTGCTGTTGGCTCTCTGCTCTCATTAATAATAATAGTCTGTGACCAATACAAAAAAGTTTTCACCATTTTACAGCTGGGACTTTTCCTATGATTGTACATGTGGGGAAAAAGCTTTCTTGGCTGATATGTGCCCCATGATAAATGTGGAAGTTTCCTAAATCTCTTCACAGCCCAGTGTTGTTCCTTGGGGCTTAGTAACTACTTTAGTGTTGAGAGAATTTTACCCTTGCTGGATGATATGCTTTCAAATTTGTCCATGCTATCTTTTATTTAAATTCTTTTTTTTTTACCCTTGCCACATTCACAAGATTTCTCCTTGGCCCTATCAATGCACTTCTTTAGTGACATTACAGAGAGGAGGCTTCAGATTTGGAAAAAAAACAAACAAACATGTTTCAGAAGGTCCCTGGTTCACCTTCACTGCTGACAGCCCTGAGGGAAGGAAACAGAGGCAATGAGGCTAAACTGGCATCTAGAGGATTGCAGATATAAAGCAATAACACCTCCCTGTGATGGTTCCCTCTGAAACAAATGAAAGAGACACACCTGTAACCCTCTGGTAGACTGGGAGGCACAGATAATTGAGATGTCACTCCACAGCCACCCTATGCCCTTGGGCAAGGCATGTAAAATGCAAGAAATTCCTGATAAGACTACAAAGCAGTCCCATGTTCCACAGAAATAACAGTGTTTCATACCAGTGTATTGTGTTCTACAGTACATTAACCACATACACAATATTCCCTTAAACACTATCACTTAATGAATACGCAAATGTAATCAAGATAGCCAGAACAAGTTTCTGCTGTAAATGAAAAACATTGAAATATTCAGCGATTAAACAAGAACACAATTTATTATATGGAAAACCCCCTTTAGCTCCACGATGCTATTTTTAAAAAAAAGCTTCCCTTGGGGACAAGAGGAGCGAAGAAAAGAAACAGAAACTACGATAGATGATGAAAAGTCCAATCTGACTGGGGAAGACACCTTGCAGCCTTTTATGATGTATGAAAGAAGAACACCATCCCTCTATTTGCAAAACATATTTTTCCTCTCAGAGATGTGAAGAAGGCAGCAGGAGGGAGAGAGAGAGAGACTGGTGTGAGAGGGATGATTATGAGTAGTAAAGGTCAAATTGAATTAAAAAGTAAGTAGTAAAGTACTAAACAAGAATAAACAATGAGGGCAAATGAGAAGGTGTAAGATCCCCAATGCTTTCAAGGAGTGAGAAATTTACCATATGGAGGCAGGAATATTGCAGAAACTGTCTCCATTGAGGGTTTCAAGAATGTAAGTAGATATTGCTAACAACTAGGGCCGGGACTCGATTAAAAAAATTAATCTAATTAATTAGAGGCTTTGTAATTAATTAATTGAAATTAATCGCATTTTTAATCACATATAAATATTTGACCGGAGAACAGTGAGAAGCAATTTTTTTCACACAACTGTTTGCACAATTTGCACACAACCGTTCTCTTATCGACAGTTCCATCCGTCCGTTTTTTAAAGCAAAATTTCTCATCCACGGGGCCAACCAAAGCAGTCTCATCAGCTTCTTCCTTCATGTTTGGTTTGTTGTTGTTTGAAGTCAAGAACATTAGTTGGTGCTCCAGTATAATCGGTACGCCTGAAACTCATCCAGTGAGAAACATTCCGCGGTGCAAAAATAAGTGCGATTAAAATGCGTTCATTTTTTTAATGCGTTAATTAAGATTAATTAATTACACAAAAATTAACGCGTTAAAGTCCCGGCCCTACTAACAACACATGATAAATCTACCTATCTTGAGAAGGGTTAAGTTAGGTTACACAGGTGCAGCTTTTTAACACTGAACGCTCATCTACTGAATGGATGGATGGATGGTTGGTATTCTTTATTATATTATTGACAGAGACCAAACAATACCCACCATGAACAAGAAGTTGGTAACGGTGACAAGGAGAAACTTTTTTTAAGAGACAGAACCCACCTCATGGTGGACACCGACCTGCCATGAGCAGTTGAGTTAGAGAAGAAGAGAGGGATAGGGGGAGAGGGCCTGGGGAGAGGAGGGGAGAAGATAGATCGATAGTGAGAGACATACACACCTTATATGTTCATTATCCCTTGTCAACACCACCTGGATTGCCAATGGATCAGCAAATGGGCTCACACATCTCTGTATTTCTTCTTCACCATCTTCTGCTCACTTACAGTCAGAGTTTGAAATAAAAGAGAAAAGAGAAAACAGAAAGAAAGCAATATAAGCGCCCCAGAAAGCCTCAAATAAGAATTTTAGGAGGAGCTTTATAAACTGTATAAATTAATATTTTACCTAACAGTAGAGCACACATCAGTGTGAGCACACATCGAGTCTTTATTCACGTATCAGAATTTCCAGTAATTTGTGCTGTGAACACCATGTATGTGTGTGTGTGTGTGTGTGTGTGTGTGTGTGTGTGTGTGTGTTTGTGTCAGAATGTTCAGATAGTCATCATTTATTTCTGTCCCCATGTTGGTCTCTCCTCATTGTGCAGTGCTATATTTTTCAGGTACAGTAGACACAGCAGTAGGAATGTACATGACGGGTAAAGCTGTTTCTCACCTTTCTATCCTTGTTCATATGACAGTTTAATTCGTTTTTAAATACTGTATATCATAACTTTCTATATAATCCATGTCAACCCTATGTTCTTCTAAATAATACAAAAATATGCAATACTCAACTTACATAATGCACTTTGTAAGTCATTTCTTCACTTGACTCAACTCCTGAATTGTAATTGTAAATATCTATAAATTAAATGAAATAAATGAAAAATCATTAAACTTTTTATGTTGCAAGAGCACTTTGTGGGTGTATTGAACAAGTAAACTTGTACATGCAGAGGTGGAAATTATGTAAATTTCAGATTATGTTGTCATGGAAATAAATATTCACAGGATGAATGAGAAAGTTGATGAGGTGGTGTTGCTGTGGAAATACATTGCAGCAGAAACTGTAAATCAAACCAGGACACTGAGGAATATAAAGAATACAATAACAAATTTATATTTATTAATGCAATATCAAATATTGAACAAATTAAAACAAAACTACACCCTATACACCCATGCATTCCTATATACCAAGGATTTCACTGATGCATTCTGGAGACTCTGCTGCTTTCAGGTCTCAAATTTTGTCCAGCTGACACTGCTGCATCTGATCAGACACAGCTTTTATCCACAGACTGTAGCTGGTCTGTAGGATCCACGTCCACAGCCTGCCTACTGTTATTCCAGGAGTACTCTCACTGTCACGCAGAGAAACTATACGTAGTGCTCACTACTTCCTTCATACATTACACTAATTGGCCATGTGTACGTACCACCTGGAGTGACTGCTTGAACAAAAAGAAAACGATTGGACTCATTATCTAGATTAAGTGTTTCTCAGCTGCACCTTAATGAACCCGTGTGAGCAAATGTATCCATTCTATCTATATTCTAGAATGTCAGGTGTTGCTTGTTATCAGTGAATCACTATTAGTAGACACAGACCAAAGTCACAGTGAAATGAAAAATGCTTTCGTACATTACATTATGCCATGCATAACAATGAATTTTCTCTTCCTGGAAAACGGGCTGCGTGTGAATACTCTTTCTTGCTTGGGAAGGTTCCTAACTAAATGAATTACCCAGACATGTCTGAGTGACAGCCGTAATGACGGCTGATCGAACTCTTGAAGTACTAAGGAAGGGTTCAGTTTGTCCTTTTTAATCTCCTTTAGTGCAGGGTATACTGGAGCACCATTTACAAAAGGAAAAGAGATAATGTGGCAAGACCTTGTCAATAACATCTGCCATGCCATAATTACATAGCCTGGTGTAAGTAGAATCAGTTTCCCTTAGCAGAGTGGTTGCCTTTTGTTCTTAAGTCCTCATGAATTCTCCTTCACATCCTTCCTTGACCTTATGATGTTTTCCATTAAGGTCAAGGAAAAGTGTTGAGGACAAAACATTTCATTCGCCTGCAGGATGGATCTTTTCTGTTGTACAAGTAGAGATTCTAGTTAACAAATAGTTGCACATTTTATTCATTACTGACAATCAATAAAAAGGCCCTAAAAGGAAACAGTTGTCTTTTTCCTTATTTCATATATAAAACTTAACTCAGGGAAAAGCTTTGTGTACATATCCAATTCTGCTTTTATTTTTTTCTGCTTTGTGGGATGCTTCTTCATTACCTGTTTAAACCTACAGAGGCTGAAAGAGGGAGAAGCCGTGTGAAATAAAACAAGGGTTAGGTAATGTAACTCTGCTTGTATGATTATAGGATCTGGATCTAACCTTATAAACCCACTGATTCACAGGTCACTGACTTTCTGGTGGACGCTAAATGGGGTCATCTTCTCTCCTGCATAGGAATCATCTGCGTACAGAGTCTGTGAGAAATGATTGCTTTCACATTTATCTAATTTACATTGAACTTTGAAAGTATGGCAGTGGACCTTACGCAATATGCTTTTATCTTTATGTAGGACTTTTCATAATGTGTAGTTTTGGCCCAAATGGATGACTTCTGCTCCTGCACAGTTTTGATCTGACAGCTGATGCCAGTAGCTACTTTAAATATATGACAGAGTATCTCACCCACACACACACACACACACACTAAGACATGCACAAACTAACATAAATAAGGCTGACAGCCTATAAATCATTTTGTAGCATGTCAGCTTGAAGTCAGCCCACAGATATACATTGTTATTGCTAACATTCATGATTATGTTCACCATATAAGGAGGCTACAACAGAATCAATACGTACACCCACATACATACATGTTCCACTGCCTACAAACACGCACACACGCGCACACACACACACATTGATTAGCATTTTTTTGTACACATTTCAATTTGCATTAATTAAATGGGTGCTTACCTTAGCTGTAGCTAACAGAGAAAGAAGATTTATGTTCTTGCTGCTACTTGCGGGAGAATTTTCTATTCCAGCAGGCCACGTGCGGGGTTACACAGGGTCGAGCATATGTCCTGAGGTCACTAAAAGGACAGTGTTAAATCTTAGGTTGTTATGGGGACGCTGACCTCTTCTCCTTGAGACATGGAGGAGCTTTATACATGTGTTTCGGAAAACAGGCGCCAACCTAATCGTTGCTATGGTAACCAAAGTCAAAAGATAGGGTTATCTGACTCCCTAGACACAACAAATAGGTAATGTAGTAGCCTCTACAGAGTCACATACCAATGTCAGACCACTAAAGGTTAACATATTTCCTTGTTTGTAGACTAATGACATGAACATGAACATAAAGGGCATATAGACTAACCAGAGAGGACAGCTTCTTATGGTGGCATCATGTCATGACAAGCATACTGAAAAATCCTCCCTTCTCTTTGATCAAGTTTTAATAAACCTCTAAGCATACGACATCTTGGACTCCTGTGCACTTTCTCTCCTCTGACTGAACTGATCATTGAATAGAATTTTCCACAACACTCCTAACAATTACTGCTGAAGTATCTGTACTAAAACCTAATTTGGGAAACCCCAGTAAAACATTTGTTATGGCTGAGAGAGCTCAGCATACTACAACTTAAGGAAAGCCGAACAAATGGAGAACACGAAAGCAAATAAAGAAAACATGTTTACCCCCTGTGTCTTACTTTACGCTGAGAAAGTAAGCTGAAAATGAATAAAACACAAGTAAACACGCTGACAAAAATACACAGCACAGAAATGCACTGAATACATAAAACATAAGCAAATACTGATATTTTAGACAGCTCTCTCTCTCTCAGCCACTGTAAATATTCCTAATCAACTGTTTGTTGTTCAAAATGTGCCGTATCTTCACTTCTCTTACTCTCTGTATAAAAAAAACTGGCTCTACTGGCTTTTGCTTCTCTGGCAAGTTTCATTTTTTTCTAGCTTCTGTGTTCAGAAGGGATCTCTTCATCTTCTTGACTGTCGCTAGCCTGGAGTGTGTGTACAGCACGTGTGTGTGTGTGTGTGTGTGCCGCTATATCTGTACATGTGTGTTCGTCTATGTGGAACAGAGCAAATACAGCTCATTCATCATCCCTGTTGCCTGTTCTGCTAATGAACCTAACCCTGACTGCAGTTCGGGGACAAGAGATGTGGTCAGAGGTTGTGGTTTCATGATACTAAAAAAAAAAAATAAAACCCTTGGAAACCACACATGTAGCAGTCCACAGTGTCACAACAGATTACTACTTATTGGCTGAATAATCCTACAGCAAACTCACATCCCTCACACTGTGTTTTCACCATGTTTTTTTAATGCTATTATTAGTGCTTCATTCATTTAGACAGTTTTTAATTCTCGTACAATATGTGAAATTCTGAGGCTGCATGTGGTAATTTGGAGGTTCAGCATTAAGACAGAGCCTACGTTTTATTTTGCGACGTTCCCTCTCGCCCATCCTCTCTCTTCTCCTCATCCAATTTATCCCCTTTCTCCATTCCCTCTCTTGCTCATCTCACAGGCACAAAATACACACCACACTGAGACCTACATTCTAAAACCACTTACAGTCACACTGATCCACTCCCCTGCTGTTAGCTTGTTTCAGTTTCTCAGTGTAACAAAGTCAGCTGGATAAACACTCAGCCGCTCCACGCAGTTGAATTTTTGGGGGGCAATATAGTGAAATATGACGAAACAAGTTCAGGATTAGAATTCTGCACCAGCACAATCCACAACCTCCCACCTCTTCTGAAACTCAGTCAATACGGAGCTCTCCTCTCCGCCATGAAAGTGTGTGTTTGTAAGTGGGCATGCTTTAAAATGTTCAGAGTATGTATGGTAAAGTATGTGAGGATAACCCTGATGACCACTTCTCAAAGTTGGACCAGCCCAGATGTCAAGCATGTGAATTGTTTGAAACCACACTAGGTCTTGCCAGCACATAATGTTTTTCTGTAGCTATAAATGTCTCATTTCAACTACACAGATATTACTCCCTTCATGTAGGTGGGATTCTTATATGATGATGATAGCGCTGTTGCATGAAACTGATGTGACATTATCTCTAACCTATCCACAATATTTGTCAAAAGACGGCAAAAAAAAAAAAAGAACTGCTTCAGGTGAGTTGAGCCGTACCATGCAGTGGTAATCGGGCAAAAAGGACCATCACCCGAGACCACAAAGCACACATCGATACAGTCTCATGGTGGGACATGTTGAATGCTAATAAAATAAAAATCAAATAAAAAATAACAATTTTATCTTGTTTGATAGTAAAAGGTGCTCAAACTGTGGGACTCTGCAGGATATTGACCAAAACCAATTAATGAAAAAATGAATTTCTGTATCAAAAAATCAGGCCAAGGCTGGTAGAACTGCTGGAAAATGTGGCAGCAATTCAGTTCTTTGCCTGTAGACATCTTTTCAAATTGCATAGAGAGTAATAAGACATATATTGAGAAAATGCATTACGTTAACAATGTACAACGTGAACGTTGGGTTGGCTTCATAAGGTTGGTTAATGGAAATGTGAAAATCTACCCAACCACATTGTCCTCATGGTTCCCTTGACCTACTTCTTCTGCTTCTCGACACCATCTCCCAACAAGGACTTCATAATGAGAGAGGTCATACACCAGGTGGTCGAAGGTGACACATGACAAATTGATTGCATGTACTTTTGCTTAAAATAGGATTGAATGGAATAGTAATAAGCTTGCGGGATTCATTCCACCGGGATTCACTGGACCTCTCATGTTTCTCCCATCTGTTGTATATGATACAGGCCAGTAACATGCTGTATCGCACGCCAAATAACCATCCAGTTTCCTGCATATTAATCAGGCCTAGGTGACCAGGCAACAGCATGAGATTGGTATGGAAATATGGTGGATGGCTTCTGGAAATTACAGTTCTTCAGGCTTAATCTTGAGAGATGGGGCAGATGAAGTGGACAATGTCACTAATGTGGTTTTGTTATGAAATATCGAGCGTTCTGAACACATTGTTGGAGTAGTTTTATGAGACATTATTTATCGCATGGATGAATTAATTTTATGGTTACTGTATATTGAGCTAATTGCCTGCAAAGATCAAGTGTTTTCAGGGCAGGGACAGCACCATCAGTGTATAGCATGGGCATAAAATAGCTTCACATACACAGAGGAGAGGAGGATATTTTCCACCAAGCAACTGTGTTCGGACACTAGTCACTTCCTCTCTTTTTCTTCCTCTGTTTTTGGTGGGGATTATAAAGTTATTATGAAGCCCCAGAGACAACTCCACTTGTCTCTGCATGGTGTTACATAACAGCAAAAAACTTTTCTTGTCAATATTATAAAGCAGATCTTACCAGAAGCAAACAAATAATTTTTCAGGTTTTTTTCAGGTTGAACCAACCTTCCTCATTCATCATTTTTAAGTTGAAGTCAGTGGTGTGCATATATAGTCGAGGTAGGTAGCTTAAAAAAATTAAATGTCTATCTGTAATCCTGTCTGGAGCAAAGAGGCCCATGCTGTATGATAGATGGGACATTGATGCTTTCACATCTGTGGTTCGGTTCACTAAGTCTGAACCAACAACAACAAAAAAAAAAAAAAACACACACACACACACACACACACAAAAAAGATTGTTACATTTTAGTTCTGGTCTGGTTCCAGATCACACTGTCTTTTCAAAAATGAACCAAGAGGAAAAAAAATATAAAGTTATACTGACTGACAGTTCACTGACAGTGACTGACAGTTATGATTGTCATCCTGCATCTTCAGGACCCCAGTGCAGGAATCAAATTCTGGCCACTGACATAAGTTCCGGCAGCAATTGAATTCCTCCGATATGTATATTTATGTTCTCTGGTGTCACAAAGAGCTCTGACAGACAAAGATGTATGTAAACATATATATGGCCTACACAATATGATACGATTGATTTCTGAACACATTTCATGATAGCAGATTTGAAATACTGAATTCCTTTTGAAATACTGTGGTTAATTTGTTGCTTTTCCACCGCAAATGAATTGCACCAATGTCCACTTGGAAGCTGACTGAGACCACCTGGCTGTTTGGTCCACCACAGGGTTCGATTGATAGCTTTCAAAGAAGCCCAAATGAAACACACTAACTTGGCAAATGCTCCAGAGTTCCTTTTAACCAAATAAAACAGCTTAGGTGTGAAAGAGTTGACACATTGTTAGCAGGGAGGGCACAAACAGCGAGTCAGAAATGCCATCCAAGATTTTTTGGCTAAATAAGGATCATTTAGTGTAATTCAGTTTAGTCAGTTGATGTACAGGAAACATGTGGAGAAAAACAGTTTGATTTACCATTTGAAAAGGGCATGTTGGTACCCAAGACAGAAAGGGCAGGAGCATCTGCCCACACTGTCACCCTCCTGTGGACACCACAGGAATGAGCTGACTTCTCAGACTTCCTTGAGCAGTGTGGTGCTCCTACACATAGTTTTCACTAAATTCTAACAAAAAAGTAAGTTAGTCAGCGATGTGGGGTGGGCCTGAAAAAAGAGAGGAGCAAAGTGGAAGGAAGAAAGTGATGACTGGAATTAATGAACCTTTTTGTAAAAGAGGGAAGATCTGCACTTCAAATAAAAAAGCAGGGAGAGAATGATGAGAAGGTCATGTTTCCTAATGGGAAGACCTTTAACTATATGCAAATGATTGATGCCTGAATAAAAAGGAGGAGGAAATCCGTTCTGTCTTCCCATTAGCTGATGTGGAATGTAACCGTAGCTTCACTGCCTTCAAGATGTATTCAACGTGCTTATCGAATTAAACCAGGGCTCAAATTTGCAATAAAGCACATTTGGCTGCCAAAAGCAGTTTCCCTTGATATGCCTCTCATTTTGGCACATTTGGAGCTCCCCATTCTTCTTTGTCGATTTTCTGAAACTCAGTCAAAATGGATAAGCAATATCTATAAACAGCTATCATTCTAATGATGAAATGGCTGTCAAATAAAAGTCTGAACTCTAGCCTGATCACTCAAGGACTTAAATATGTTGCTGTTTCAAAACAGATTTTGTTATTTAACTATGTGCTTGAGGTCATTGTTCTGGCATAGCATAAATGTTTGCATCATTCCCTCTGTCCTAATCCAATAAATCCCCCAATCCCCTGCTGCTGGCACGAACTTGTGTGATGCTGCATTACCATGCTTCACAGAGGGAATTGCTTTAGATGGGTGATGAACTGTGCCTATTTCCTTCATTGCGCTGCACTATTATCTGTGGACCTCACAGGATTAAATAGGCCTTTCCACAAAATACATCATGGTGGGAAAAGGTGTAAATATTAATATTGATTGTGGCTCAATTTTTTTTTTAACTGTTTCAAATCTTATCTCAGCAAAAAATGTGTTGTTCATCAAAAATGAACTGTGGTGTCCCCCAAGGTTTAATTTTAGGTCCTACCCATTTTAACCTTTACATGTTGCCATTTGGAAACATGTTATCAGGAGACGAGGCATAAATATTAATAGCTATGTTGATGACACACAGCTTTACATTGCTGTGTCTCCTGATGACACAAGGTCATTTTTAACCGCATTTTAGACACCAAGTTATGTGTGTCGGAGAAATTTCTACAGCCCAATCAGGACAAAACTGTTTTGTTTATTGGCACTGAAGCTCAGAGAGAAACACTAATTATGAAACTTCAAGCACTGGCTTTAAAATCCCTGTCAACAATTAAAAAAACAAGGAGTTACCTTTGATTTAGATCTTAGTTTTGAACCTCATATATAAGAACACTTTTTATCATCTTGAGAACATTGCCAAAGTGCAACCGTTTCTCTCTCAAACCAACATAGAGACCCTAATGCATGCCTTTAGTACCTGCAGAATCATAATGATCTATTTCTGGTCTCCCTAAAAAGAATACAATTTCAGTTACTTCAAAACTCAGCTGCAAAGACCAGAAAGAGAGCACACAATACATCAATTTTAAAGTCCCTGTACTGGCTACCTGTCTGCTTTAGAATCGATTTTAAGATCATTTTATTGGTTAATAAAACTCTCTGGTCTTTGTCCCACTTATTTGTATTACTTATTTGTATTACTTTTGGACTGTGAACCCTCTAGAATGGTCTTTTAATTATCCCTAAAGTCAAAATGGGTTGTTTAATTGTGTGAAACACATTATGTTCGAATAGTGCTATACAAAGAAAGTCTGATTGATTGATTGATTGGTTGATTGGTTGATTGGTTGATTGATTGATTGGTTGATTGGTTGATTGGTTGATTGATTGGTTGATTGATTGGTTGATTGATTGATTGATTGATTGATTGATTGATTGATTGATTGATTGGTTGGTTGATTGAGTTTTTAGGTGTATTGTACATGCTCACTATTGCACTGCCATGAGCAATTGTGAATAGAACAAAGCCATCGTTCAATCAACCGTTACTAATCCAAATGTCTGCTGTTAAAATGGTCAATTTATAATCTTCACTCAATTAATTCAACAGGCAAAAGAGTGCCAAAGAAGTTGTAGAGTCTTGAAGACATTCAAAGAAGCTTTTGTTCCCTGTTGGAAGACTGCACAGGTGCTGACTCAAAACATTTTAGCGTAGTTTATGAAATGTAATCTGCTGTTGCCATGAGAGTTCCTACATTAATTGTTTCTACAGGATAAAGCCTACTGACCTTGATGACCCTTGACTTTTCCTCTAGCCCCATCAACAAGCTGACATTTCTGTTTCAGTGTGAATACATCAACAACTGTCTTGGCTTATCTATCCAACAGTTTGATTTTCTTTGAGCATTTCACACCCACAGAGCTACTAGTGTGGTTGTAGATTCAGTATATCTTGCTTCAGTTAAGATCTTTGTTTCAGACAGAGCATCTTCTTGGTGGGGTTGAGTTTGGCCACAAAAAGTGATCATTTAATTGCTATACAAATAAAATAGATAAGAAATAACATCAACTTGCCAGTGTTGCCATTATAGCAAACTTTAGGAGATCAGCAGAAATTAGGTTTTCTATTGTATGGTTGTTTTTTTATGATATTGCAAACCTCTCTTTTATATATGTTCAACTTTCTTGCTTCTTACCCGTCTTTATTAGTCTTTTAAAAAGTTCTTTGCAGTGTGTATTATCATGAGCCTGATGGAGGCCACAAGTTATTCTGACCAAGTTGTTCTTATTGTAAGTGTTGCTGAGTTTTGACCTCTGATAATGTGAACATCTTTACCAAAATATTTCCAGTTCATCATCTATTTTTTCTAATATGAACATGAACATTCCTGTGTGAGCTGTGTTAGAGGGATTAAAACTGTAACAAATTTGAGAGTTACCAGATTGTCCTTTAATAAAATGCTGAAGCAGACATCACTAAGGTCCCTTATGTCAGGAAAGGAATGAAAACATGATTCCATAAAATGTCATCCATTTCACTAGAGTAGATGTACTGGTGTGCCTCAGCCCAAAGAAAAAGAGTTGAGCGAGAGAAAAAGTCAGCAAGGTAGATTGGGAGACTGGGAGAACAAGACTACAGAAAGATAGAGCTCGAGTCAGTCTAAGAACATCTAAGCAGGGTTTTAATTTCCCACGGGGCCCTGCTGGGATCTTGTGGTCCCCAATACACCAGCCTGTACTGAAGAGAACTCACTCTGACCAAATGAAACCAAATGGAAACCCCATGGTGACAGGCAGGCCAATTAAGGCTCAACCGATACCCACGGTCTCAGATGACCTCTAACAGGTCAGACTGTATGTGTGGAGGAAGGGGTACTATGTTGGATTCTGGCCAAAATGGCCCAAGCGTGTTTAACTGAATTGAACTGCATCTATGTGTGTGTTAAGATGTGGGTTTTCTTTCCCAGGCATGAATCCAGTTTGAGAAATTCAGTTTTCATGTAGTATCTTAAATGATTATGCATACATCCATTCAAAATACTCTTCTTCCTCTTCCTCTTAGGCCATATGTTGTTTTAAATGTAAATATAGTCTGAAGCGATAAAGTGGCTGATAAATATTTAGATTGACTTACATAACCCTCCAAGCTGTACTTTACCTCATGAAAAGCTGTAAGAAAAGGAGTCTATAAGATTGTCCTAATTAACATAATGCTCTGAACTGTGTGCAAAAACCTCACATCTAGAGTTCTACTACTCATAAAATCTTAGAGGCAGCATACACAGAGAGTTTCACAGCACAGACCAGCGATTAGTTTTCCTCAGCTTTTCAATAAACTCGATAGATTGCCTAGAGAGGCAAACACAGAACATATAAATTACCCCTAAAATAGGACTAGTGCTTACTGTAATCTGTCTTCATTTTTTATGCATGGTTGGCAGGATTAATGAAAGGGTTTTGAGCAGATGCTATTGATGTTGTTTAAAAAAAGAAAAGAAAAGAAAAAAAAACACAGGATGAATTGCTGAGTTACAAAACTAATAACGCTTTATAAAAGCAGTGATCACCATATGTGTGTCAAAGCACTATTTCTTTTCCTTAGAGAAGTGCTGTTCTGAGTTTGTGTCTTCTTTATAACACAGTGATATAAAGCTAAGTAAATTTGGTTCTATGTCAGCTCTTTACAGGAGTGGTTGGAAACTTGGCAAACACAAAAAGCTTTCAACAGAATGATGATTCTGATTGGATTAAGTTCCCCGGGAGGTCACAGAAATCATTCTTAGCAGCACTCCTTAGCAGCGCTAATGCCATCTTAATTAGCTATCTGTGAGTTTTTCACCTTCAACTCAAGTTCAAGCCAAGAACAGTTTAAGGAGAGTCTAATCATGTCAATCTTTTCTTTACAAACACCTAGTGTTATAGTAATATTATAAACCATGGGACTTTATTTCAATTTGTTATTGACGATGGGTGCATACAGGAATCCAGCTCCTTAAAAAGGGACTCTTTAAATATTTTATTATATCGGTGGCTTTGAAATGTCAACAACTGTTGCATGGATTGCCAGGAAACGTGGCACAGACATTAATATTCCCTGTGACATAAGATGAATTAATCATTATAGTAAACACAGTAAATACCTGCTTAATATCAGCATATTAGAATTCTCTTTGTTGACATGCAGACATAAGAATTTAGCTCAAAGCAATGCTTTGCCCAAGTACAGTGTCATTGAGCTGTTAACAGGGATCTAAGTCTTACAGTATTCAATAAAGAAAAAAAATGAAGGACCAGTAGTGGTTGATTGCAATCCCCTCGCCTAACCCTCTTCTTCCTAGTGTGAAGGAGAAACTATAACACCAAATGCCCAATCTGGACCCAGTGTTTAAATTGTCTGTTTTGGGCTGTTGTGGAAGATTCTGTGGGAGAGGACCTGTGGGGTCTGTACATATAAAAGACTCATTCTAAGGTAACAAAAACATAATGATTCTTGTTTTCAGGTGAATATACACTTAATGAAAACATAATTATGTATATTATGTTTAAGTACTAGTAGTGTATAAGTATATTTAAGTATTTGAAAATAAATCAAGACCATCATTTAAACTTAGTACCTATAACTGATGCAGGCCATTCGGATTAAGGACAGTATTTGAGTCAGTCAAGAAGTCTGATGTCTGCAAGACTGAATTTTAGATATGTTCATAACAATAAAATCAAAGGCAATGGTCTGGCTGATCATTTATTCTTGCACTATTAGCACTTAGCACATCACTGTCAGTTGTTAAAGCTGTATAATTGAAGCCATGGCAGAGAAGTAAAAAATCATGTTTGTATCACATTCCTGAAATTGCATCAACACATTAAAACACATTCAATCAAGTTGAATATCTGTGTTCAGGGAATATGACACATGGCTTAAGGGGTCCACGGAGACGATGCTCAGTGAACAGCTAATGTGTTTTCACATTTGTTGTTGTTTAATGTTACGCCAAAACAACTATTGATGATTGATATTAATAACCTGTCTAACACATTGCTTAAAGTAATCAGTTACTGTATGAGTGGTGTTATTTATTAACCTGATCCATTATACCACCAGACTCTCGCCAACTTGTGCTGATCTTGGCTTCATTCCAAACCACAGAGCTTCTAAATGAACATCAGTGGCATCATGAATTAAAATGGAAATCAGAGCTTAATGCCAATGCATTGAAATGGCTTTCCAGGGAGACTTTCAAAAGCTAGTTGACATGCAAAGTGGCAATTGATTAGAAAAACCCATTTTGTTCCTGTCAAAGAAGTGTGATTTGATTCATAACATGCTATTGATACCATGTGAAGGATTTTAGAGAAAAATACATTTGCTGCAACTCATCAACTCATGCCAAAAGTAGTAGCAATCATAAATTATTATTATTAGTTTAATTACTAGATTTATCTCAAAGGATGAAAATGGAAGACAGCAATGTTAAATATTTCTGTGAATGTCAAATGCTGATCTGAGACTGGCTGAAAATAAACATCTGAAAGGGTTCTGACCCTGCCAAATGGGGATTTTAGAAGATTTCGACAATGTGACCTGAGTTTTGTTCGCTTCATTTTCTTATTTCACATGTCTTCATTTAACAAGGTTAAAGCATTTCAACCCTGACTCTGACAGTCACCACATTTGTTGCTTTCTAAATTTAGCCACAAAAAAAAAGAGAGAGAGATTATGAGATTCACTGGAGCAGCAGAAATTGGCCTGCTCTTCAATGAGCTTTTTTATTGGAGGGAGAGCTATTAACTTATTTATAGCTAAAAGGAAGGGCAATGACCAACAAATGTATATTGACTCTAATTAAATTCTCCTAGTATCTAAATCAGATTTCTAAAAAAAATTCTCTTAAATGACTATGAGTATGTCTGCATATGTGATAGTTCAATAGAATTGCACTAAAATACATATAATACACAATTTATTTTGTAGTTTAAATATCAAAATTTAAAGTATACTTTTGTATAATAGCCTTGTAACGGTCATATATGGTCCAATTACTAAAATATATTTCAAATCTAGTAAAAGGCCAAGCAATTTCAACATGTATAACGCTGGAACATCATTTTTCAGTGAGAAATGGGTCACACGAGTCCAATGACATGACATGCTGCAGTTTTGCTTTCCTCTTAGGTCAACCTCAGGAGGAGAATAACTAATATTTCAACAGATGTATATGAACCGATGATAAAAGTGGTTATTCCAGGTCACAAGAGAAGAAAACATGCATAGTTTAATTTGTTTCTAGTTGATTAAGTGTGTTTCATTTCTTCTGACAAGAAGCGTTCTTGTTCTTAGGTTCTAGGGTCTACACTGCAAATGAGTTCAACCCATATGAAGACCTAGTTAAAGAAATAATTATACTATAAATGATTATACACATTAAATAGTATATAGAGAAAAATCCAATATAGACACTGGGCAGGTTGTGACTCACTTACAGAAAAAAAAAATCACAAAAAAGATCTGGTTCATTGAATCTAATTTGTGCACATATGTGATTAGAAAAGGGTTAATTATCATCTTCACAACATAAAGATAAAAAAATTGTATCACTGACCCTCTGTGCTGAGAACTTGATGATATTCATGAGCATTCACAACATATTAAGTCACCATTATGACCAAGTAGGTTAAGCCTGGCATGCACATGTTATGTATTGAAATACATTTCCATTAACCTCAATGGGAATCCTGTACAATGTAATTTGTTATGCATGTAAGTTATTTCTATCAGCCTTCAAAAGTATCTTCTGCGAATGTGTGTGTGTATTATCTTCAAGTGCCTCACTGGGATAAGAAAGGCTATTACTGTTATTATACATCAACGTTTCACAACAGCAGTCCATACCATTACACCTAGAGTAATAGGAAACACAGAGGGTGGTGAAAGGCTGTAATAATTTTGTGTGGGTGTATGTGTGGATAGACAGAGAGCAGATAACAGAGAGAAAATGAAGGACAGTTAGTAAGGTAGAGAGCGGGATTTAAAAGCCTGAGGCATCATACAGAGCACACAGATGCTAGCTGATGTTAGAAATAAACTTCTGAACCACCCTGTCTTCCTTGTGGAACAGGACTCACTTTGTTTACTGATTTGCATGCCTGTCTTCAAAAGGGAATAATTAAGCAACTGACTGACCTGAATGAATGAATAATGGTTGCACTGGAAAAAGAATGGATGTTAGACTTGAGAAGAAGACATTAGCAGAATCTCTTTGAATGGACTGGTTCTTGTGTTACAGATTGGTACAGAGGTTTACTTTAAACACATTACGTCTGAGTTGAAGTAAAAGATCTAAGACTTCTTTCGACATGTATTTTTCAAAAAGATTTTTCACAGATAGAAATTTGTGTTAGTGAGCACTTCTGCTTTGCCAAGATAATGATTAAGCATTATAACTATTACACAATGACACTCTGAAATATACATTTTATCTTTAAAATAAAGAAGACATTTATTAGGCTCTGAAATTTCACATAGGGACACCAGTTTTTCCCCCAGGAGGGCAAAGTCATGGCCATCCCTCTCTGCCTGTGATTGACTTACCCTAAAATTACAACAAAAGTGTTAATTAGCATCTTGATATTAAAGAGAACAGAGGCCGACTCAAAGTTCAAATAACCACAGCCCGGAGAATCATGTTTAAACAGTTCATTAGTTTCACAAAGGGAATGTGCTGTGCAGGTGGGGTGTTCGGGGTGGTGCAAGGTTGGTGGTAGCTGCAATCCCAGAGTGCAAATGTGAAGACAAAAAAGCGCTGGATGAGGCAGGTTACAAATATACAGAATTGACCATAACGCTTTTTACCACGAGGGCGACTGAAAGATCTGGTGAAGTCTGGAAGGTTGAACTGGTGACAGGTGTGTTGTACAAATTTGTGAACACTATTTGAGAGAAATAGACCTTTTGTGTGCACAGAAGATGGCTTGGATCATTTACTTTAACGCAGGAAAAAAAAGTTACAATTTACAGCACACAGACTAGAAGAGACTGCACTTAAATGTTACCAAGCAAAGCAGTAATAGTAGTTTTACACCAGTTACGCCTGTCATAGTATTAATCTTCTAATCATAATCACACAAATATATACATTACTTCTTTGCAATACATTCTGTAAACAGTTGTTTTAAATAGAAAAATACTGTCAAAAATAAGTTGCATCTTTTACTCACTTCCAAAATAAATTCATGCATTCGCTAGCCAGATCAAGATCTTCATGACTCAAAGCAGTGAAAACACTGCCGCGTTTGTCCACAGAGGCCACCAGAATCAACAAAAAATGAAAGTTCCTTGTAGTTGCTTTAGTAATGTGCTGTATTATGGACTGGATACCTCAATCTTAATGTTATTAGGCTAGTTAGTTTTCTAGTTTATCTAGTCCTCTCTAGATTTGGTACAGCACAAAGGTTTCCAGTAACCCAGGTTCAACATGAGGTATGCTGATCATGTTCTGCTGACACAGTAAATAACTCAATTAAAGAAGGTGATTTTTTTTTTTAACCTTTAAACAGAGCCTTTAAAGGATTACAGAGGCACAATGTATTTTCACAAGAAGATGACAATCAGCAGTATGTAAACACTATGATACACGAAAGGCTCCTAACTCAGGGTTAACCACTCGAACGAGGCATGCATATTTAAAGTGAAAACCATTTCAAGGTTCTAAAAGTCAGTTTGTCCCCCAAGCTACTTTCCTTTCCCACTCTTTTAAATAGCACATGAACACCTATACACATTTAACAATTTTTTTGTGGTAATCTCGTCCTCCCCTGGCGTCAAGGTTTTGTCCAACTCCCTAAGGAAGCAGCTTCATTGGATGACATAGAAAAGACAGCCCTAACTGTCTACAGGAGACAGCAAGCCTCCCCTTCCAAATCACAAACAACTAACCCCCTATCCAAAGTGTCTTAGTTGTCGAAAATGATGCAAAACACGCTCCCTTAAAAAAGAATGTCAAGCCTCAGTGTTGAGATGCTCCAAAAACATGTCTGCTCTGTGATCAAGACTCACAGCACTTGCAATACGTGGACACACGTAGGGAAATCAGCAGCTACGCCTCACTCATTTTTAAACTTCCAAACAATTTCAATTCAATTCTATTTAATTTTATTTATATGGCGGCAAATCATAGCAGAAGTTATCTCATGACTCAACAGTTCCCACCATGGGCAACGACTTGGCGACTCTGGCAAGGAAAAACTTCCTTTTAAGAGGCAGAAACACTGAGCAGGACCCAACTCATGGTGTTAGTAACATGCATTAATGGGACATGAAGGTGTATGTTTTGCTTGATGTGATATCATATGCTTATTCAGATGTATTATAAGGACACTTCATTGTTTTAAAGTAATATGGCTTTTTAAATTCACGCTAAAATCACATATTTCGTCCCCTTTGAAGGTTGTTCAACGTAACTGCAAACAGAGTTGGTGTAAAGGTTAAAAATATCATTATATGGGGCCTTTCCAATCAGTGTGGAGAGGTGGTCTTTGCATCCATGATTGATAATGTAAATGTTAACTTGAAAATCAATAACCAATCTATACTTTCATTGAATGGTGGCGAGCGGTAGCCAGACATTAGTGATATACTGTTACAACAGTCTAGCTATTTTTGCTAACCAGACAGAAAGAGATACGCTGAAGGCACATGATTGAAGATAACAACACACACACACACACACACACGCACACACACACACACACACACACACACACACACACACACACACACACACACACAGGCTAGAAACAGACACAGAGCCAAACAGGAAGGTACTGTGCACAAATTTAAAGCTGCAATAACTTTCACACATTTGTACATATTTTGAAGATTAAAAAAAAAAGCAGCTACAAAGAACTTTTATTTTGTGTTGAGCCCCTGTGTTTCCACCACCTTGTTTCATCTGTTTCAAGGGGAATCCGACCGAATCCCAGTGTCTGCCTTTTAAAAATAACTTTGCTGATGGCCTTCTTTATGTAGGTCATATTCATATAGATGCATCAACTGTTTTGCTTAAAAACTCCATGTCATGTTTATTGTCAAATTAACATTTAGTGAGAAAGAAGATTAACAGCAACAATCTTGATATGGTAATTATGTGAAGCTCTGTGTCACACTGATCTATAGGTTGTAGTGACTGACAGGGAGTAAGTTTCAGAGTCTCATTCTGCCGTCTTCGTTTAGTGTTGGGAACATTAACATAAACAGGGATAATGAAGGATTTCAAAAGTAGTATTTATTTTATGTTTAGTGCTATGCAAATGCCAAGATAATCAACTAGCTTGACAGCACTAAGCACTAATTCATAAGAAGGAATACATTATGAGTATTTTACTCAGCGATAATACTAGACTAGATACATAAAAACATTAGCAATGGCCTTCAGACCTCTATAAACATTAAAAATTATTCTGTCATTTAATTGACCTTACATGAGAAAATCTTTTGAAAAATGTTCTTTTCATCTGAGCTTGCTGTGACCTAAAATTGCAAAAATTAATAAAAAACTTTGGGATACCCAACCTGTTCCCCCCTTAGGGGTCACCAGTGCCAGTGTCAATAAATCTGTGTGAGCTCTTTTGATAAGGCAGCAGTCTAAGGAAATGTAATTCAGCTGAATCTTTACTGCCGGATAATCTCTCACAGCTCATGCGCTGTGGGAATTGAATCAAGCGGCACCACTGGCCTAGTTCAGCCTCCCCCAGACTCCTTACATTGTCATCAATCAGGCTTAATCACTTCCACTTAAACAAGGTTCTCCTCTATCCCCATACTTGCTAGCTCTGTAAAGCAGGGAGTAAAAGAAATTACATTGATGGCGGGATACTTAGTGATTCTTTTCCCCCCTGTTTTGTTGATATCTGTAGGGCTTAGTTGCAAGTTTGATCTGATATAGGCTGGGATTGAGCAGGAAATCCATAAAGTGACTGAGCGTGCATTAGTGGTCTTAACGGGCATGAAACTGAGACAAAAATACCCAATTAGATGTTATCTTTTAGTCATTCCTTCTTCAGTGAGGAGGACACATGTTTGGACAAAGAGAGGATTTCTCATTTACAACAAACCAACAAACAAGCCTCAATAAACTCAATAACAGCCGCACTAAACTGTAAGAAAAGCTACATTATATCTACAAAATTAAGTCACGTTACAGGTATTGAGTTAATATAAATGAAATGGGTCTTTTTAAAGTTATTAATTTAATATGGGTATATATTAAAATAGAAAACAAAAACAAATTATTTAAAAATGTAAAAAAATATTGAGTTGATATAAAAACAAAAAAAAATCAAATTAGTTTAAATAGTAATAATAAAAAATAATTATATGATGATATATGATTCTGTAACAATCATTTACATAAATCAGTGAATTTATCTTAATTTATTTAATACAATTAATATACAACTAATATACTATAATACAACTAAATATTGTTCTTTCTGAGGAATAATAAGCTCGGTCATTAATGAAGCATTCACCACATTTAAAAGTTGCCAACATGACCTTAAAATTCATGTATAGATGAAACAAATAAAACAAAAAGGTATTTCTGTTGTACATTAAATCAAACCACAAAATGTTCGAAGTGCTGTTTGAAGATACAATATCTTACATCTAAATATTATAAACACCTGTGGCTTACGAAAACAATAAGTTGCATGTTTAGTGGCAGCGACACTGCAGTAAACTACCAGCATCACACTAAAGTATTGTATAAAAAAATCAGCTTTACGTGTTAGGAATAATCATCATGAGCCATTACCGCTGACTTTTTTCCCCATCTCAATTTGACAGTTCAAACATTTGTAATCCAGGATTACGTAAAAGCATGGCCATGGGTCATTAAAGGTCATAAAGTTCCCACAGTTCAGATGCCTCCCCTCAATCATTGAGGATTCTGAGAAGTTCCCCGACCAGCAAATCTTTCTTTGTCTCATTACTGTTAGCTTACCAGGAAAACCCAGTCTTAATACCTAATTATAAGGACAAGGACAAAGAAAAGTAGGGAACTTTGGGGCCAAATTGACCTGCAGTACATGCAAAGACAAATCATGATACATTACATTTATATTAACATGTTTGTGCACTATTTAGGTATACAGAGTAGAGCTACTTCAAGACTAAATCATCAATAGGTGATTAGTAACGTGTATGTAAGGTGGGAAATTTTCAGTAAATGCTGTTTGTCATTAGCTGGGCCCATTCCTTCCATTTTTTCAACCTGTCATTGCACTGTAACTCATGTCACATCTGTCACCCTGACAGGTTTACATTAATCTAATGGCACCCTCTTTCTCTTTTTATCCATTCTCTTAGCTTATATTACATGGCATGAGAATATGAGATTTATTGCCTTTTCAAAACGACGTTTCAATTATCTAGTGAAAAAAAAAAATTAGTAAGAAATAAAATAGACAACTGTGAGACAAACAGAGCGAGTAAACCCCAGTTCTACGTGCCGTAACCATGGAAATGTATAGAAGTAAATATTGACTAGTGTTAAGTGAGGAAAGGCAATAGAAATAACATTAAGTTTGTCACGACCGAACTATGGACTTCGGGTCCATAGTTCGGTCGTGAATGCACAACTCCACAGACCAAAGTTTCAAAATAAAGGTTTATTAAACAAAACAAAATAAAAATCACTCTTCAGAGAAAAAACTCTACACCAGTGTTTTTCAATGCTGGTCCTCGGGGACCAGGATTGAAAAACACTAATCTCAGAAATCAAGACGTCACAAAACTAAGGCTAGACTAAGAAAAACAAAATAAACAAACATAAAATCACTCTAGAGAGGCTAGGCTATGAAAAAGGAAACAAACAGAAAATCACTCTTGAACAAAGTATCAAAACAACAAGACCTGACAATGGACAAAGCGCTGGTTCTCTGACATAAGACAAGATAAACTGGCACAGGACAAAGGGAGACACGGACTATATATACACACAAGGTAAGGACACAGGTGGAAACAATCAGGGCGGAGACAGGTAATTCTAAAGGCGGGAAAACAGACAAAGGGGGAAAGTAAAACTAACAACAATGGACACAGACAGGAAGTGGAACCACAATAAAACAGGAAATCACAAGACAACATAGACACGAGACAACACTGAATAAATTAACTTAACACTTTTTCTTGGACATGACAAAGTTAGCTGTTTGTGGTGACATCTCTAATTGCAGATTGATTTGTTGACCCATAATGGCAATCCTGTTTTTGATAACCACAGACTTATTATATGTTATTGTTGATAGCTAAAGTTAGGTAAATTATTATAGCCATAAAGGTAGTAGTATCTTTATAGCTTAGTTTAAATTAATACGTTGGTGATATGTTTGGCAGCAAGTGGTTTTATGTGTGAGACAAACATGACCGCGACAGATATTGCATGTACTTGTCGCTCCGTCTGTCATATTGTCCATGCGTCCCTACGTACCTTATAGTTTCTTACTGAAAGCAACTCGAGTGACCCAATCACTCGCTGTCTGAAAAGACTCAGTCCATTGTAAAGTAAGAAGTCCTTAGTTCTGAGTGGGTTTTTCTAAATTACGGTTTAAATGCATCCCAGTGCTTGAGAAAATATAAACATCTACAGCAAAGTGGTGTTTGTTGGCAAGTGTCAGAACTGTAAAAGCATCTACTTGACACACTTTAAAAGAGACGAGAGGATGAGAGTAAGCCAGCACTGCATGCCCACAAAGACGTCAAGCACTTCAATTCAACTGAATGATAACTGAAATGGCAACTACGAAATTGTAACTCACAACAAACGTGACATATAATAAAAATTTGATGACTGTTGTGTTCACTGTATACACCGCCATATTGCTGTGGCATCAGGTGTGTTTATGTCTTGGGCTTACACGGATCTTTCCCAAGTTTCCAACTTGAATGACTGTTCCATTACACTTTTCCATGTTAAAGATAATGGTTATGCTAGCTTGAACGAAGGGCATCCGACCACTTTGGAAGAGCGTTGTTCAGAATGGTTAGTGCCAGCCCAGCAGTACTTAAACCCCAGTCCATCGTCTAGTCTTGCCAAATTGTTGGTTCAGCCAGCTTGGTACCAAGCACTCTCTCAGCCACCTTAGTATTGTGCATACCAAGTTAATCTTTTTGTGTTTTTTGTCTCTCTTCGTGTTCATACTTTGTTTCCCTGTGCTTCTGGATCATCATCTGCTTACCTGCCAAGTTGCCCAACTCGTCTGCCATGCTCACTGCTAAGCACATCACCCCGGCCTCAAATGTTCCCTTATCCTGGTCTCGCCTGCCAGTTCCTCTGCCTTCAACCCCCCTCAGCCAACTCTGCCTCCACCACTCTCCACTTTGTCCTCCACCTTCGCCAGCTGGAGCACTCACTCACCCTCTCAACATCCAATCCAAATCCATTTGCAACAAAGTCCTTTCGGTCATCTAATCATTGAGTCTGTGTTCTGCATTTGTGTTTGCTAGTTGAATGTAACACACACTATAGGGCGACATGATGATCATGTAAATATGAGCATAACGGCACACATGTTCAGACATTCTCTCACAAGAGGCTTTCAAAGTGTTGTACTTGCTTATGCATACAAAAATGACAGAACCTCACCTCCACACAGCTAGCCAATTGCAGTATAAAGTGTTTGTGTGAATGTTGGAGTATAACTTACAGAGAAACAGAAATTGTTGGATACAGCCAAAGCTCTTCTTAAATGGTCATCGTATCCTTCCCTCTTTATTTCAGTCGCTGAAAAGAACGGATCACATTGACCATCCTTGAGATCTTGTATCAGTCAGTAATAGCACAGCGGTGATGCAAGGAGACTAAAAAAAAAAAATTATCCTGAGTGCAAGATCTGCTGTGAGCATTATCCAGGACATATGGACAAGGCAAGCCAGAAGAAGGATGACTCTGACCCCCAACATGACACCTCTCTAGGAACAGGAAAGCACCTTCAGTAATAGACTGTTACAGATCTGCTGTGTTCCAAGGAGCACTTACGAAGGTCTTTTAATTGCATGTAGCTCTAAAACTCAAAAATCATTGGAAATGAACATGTATAATGAATTCATGATGGTGTTGGTGTGACGCTTTTAAAGGAGTAAATCTGCTTTGTATTAGATTTTGTGATACAGTTTTATAGTTTGTGGAGGCTAGGAGTGAAATCTTTGGGAGTGAAGTTGCTGAGGATAAAAAAAAAAGCCATTTATACAAGGAGAGTCTTGTTGCTCTAATCTGATTGGCAAAACTAGTATATGCAAATTTCAGTGCAATGCAGAGTTTGGTGGGAACGAGATGAATAAAATGAAATAGTTCTGCCTGCGCTTGCAAAACGGGAGTTAGACAATATAACTTTCTTTCCTTGCATTTTGCTTTGTGGAGACAACGGGTAAACTTAAGGAAAAGCTGTATTTGTTAATTCACTCACATACTGCCGTTCAGCCACCTACCTCCATCTTTCTTTCTTCTCTTGTTCTTCATCTCACTCTTTTATCTCCTCACACACCTATTTCTGTTTGCTTCTTGCTCTTTTCATAGATTAATAGAAAGATTAAAAGATTAACATGACACATTTGCAATCAAAGGAAAGTGAGTCAGAGGACAAGCTCGATTTAGTAAGGATCTGCTGCAGACAAGGAAGCTGAGCTGTTTTGCAAAGTACAACGATCAGTCATAACATTGTGACCACTGACAGATGAAGTGAATAACACTGATTATCTTGCTGTCATGCAACCTGTCAGTGGGTGGGATATATTAGGAAGAAAGTGAACATTTTGTCCCCAAAGTTGATATGTTAGAAGCAGGAAAAATGGGCAATCATAAGGATTTGAATGATTTTGACAAGAGCCAAATTGCGATGGCTACAACTGGCTCAGAACATCTCCAAAACTGCAGCTCTTGTGGTGTGTCAAAAATGGTCCAAGGAAGGAAAAGCAATGAACCAGAGTCATGGGCTCAAGGCTCATAGCTCAAATTGCTGAAAAAGTTAGTGGTGGTTCTGATAGAAAGGTGTCAGGACACAGTGCTGTGCAGTTTGTTGGGTATGGGGCAGACGTGTCAGTGTGCCTATGCTGACCCCCATCCATTGCCAAAAGCACCAACAATGAGCAAGTGAGCATCAGAACTGGACTAGGGAGCAATGGAAGAAGGTGGCCTGGTATGATGAATCATGGTTTCTATAACATCACATGCACAGCCTGGTGCACAACACATGGCTCCAGGATGCATTATGGGAAGAAGGGAAGCTCACGGAAGCAGCCTGATGCATTGGGCAATGTTCTGCTGGAAAACCTTGTGCCCTGCCATTCATGAGGATATTACTTTTACACATACCACCTACCTAAACATCGTTGCAGATCATGTACATCCTATCAGGTCTGTTATCACAGCATAAGTTCATCAAAGTCTCAAAATGTGATTATTATAGCCAATATCAAACCACAGTAACTTTTTATGGACAGTCAAGTAAAATAAAAAAATAAAAAAACTGCAGGCATCATCATGTATCGTACACCTTTGTGTTGCTTGTGACTACTGAACCCAGAAATAGCTTGGCACATTGAATATTTCCTTCACTGTGGTGCACAACATAATAGGTCTTTTTCTTGTCATTCAATCAGTCTATTCACTGCAAAACGAAACATTGCGGTGCTTTCACAGTCTCTGCCCAGGTACCCACAATCATCTCTGTACAACCAATGAGTGCTTAAACTTAAACCAAAGTGATACAGCTGAAGTAATACGCCATCACCTTGAGAGACGGTGAACTTTTGACTCAAACACCAGGGTGTGCCGCATAAAGCAAAAGCTGGAGAGATCTCAGCATGGATAAACAAAGCTCGCTGTGTGAACATGTATGTGATAGAGGATGAGACAGTATGCAACCGTCAAAAAGTGATGTAGAGTTTTAGACCTCGCATTCAAAATAAATATTTCAGTGAATAAAAGGGCAATGAATTCCCTTTAAGGCTTCTTTTGCTATCCCTTCTGTCATTCATTCCTTCTTTCTTTTATGCATCCTTTCTCTCTCTTTAATGAGTCTGAAAATGCATTTGGTTTCTTTATTCCTTCAGTCTCCTCAATCTTCCAGCACCCCCCCTCCTTCCCCCTTTTCTTTCTCTGCAGTGGTCAGCTTCTGAGGGATTTACGTCCTCCTAATGATTGTGGCCGCTCCTCGACCACGTCTGCATGTTAAATTAGTCTTTCGAACTCATAAACATGCACACACAAACTCTGTCTCACACACATACACAGCAAAACATAAAAGGCGGAACGGAACGACGAGAGCGATAGATGACAGATAGACAAACATGGAATTAGTCTTTCGCATGTGTCCTTGTGGGCTTTCATGCCCTTTTTAAGAGTCGAGTCTTGCTCTGATTAACATTCCAAACCTGGTCTTTTTTTTTTTCCTCTCCTTTGTGGAAAATAGGCAATCTGCACTCGTCAAGTATTATTTATTTTTTTATTGAGATAGATATAGGGTGGGCACATGAGAGAGTGTCCTGACTGGATTCTTAGCCAGCACATCTTTGTCATCTGTCATACTTTCTCTGGCCAGTTCTTTATTTTAAATTACAGCTCTTAGTTAAACCGTGTCTACTGATATGTGTTTGCCTCAATTCCACATGTATCATATATTAATTAATATGCATACTACTTATCTCTATAACCTGCTGTAAGGACATCACATAGTCATTTATCATTGATATTGCCATGATTGCGCTAATCAAATTCTGACCGTACTGACCCAGACACCTCCACAGCTTGGCCAGCATCCTAGCCAACATAGGCAGGCCTGTAGCTAAAGACACTGGGGTCATATCCGTGGTATTATTCTAGTTCTAAAATTTTTAATATATATATTCACTTAATAGTTTTAAATATTTTTATTGTGAAGTGATGAATTGCTGAAACTAGTTGTTTGTATGGTGTTCTACAGTATGGCCCTATCTTCTTCTATTCACTCCAGGTGAGGTGTATGCCTACAGTATATATAATGACATACTGTATTATAGTTATTTCATTTGTATTCAGCTTCCTTAAATATGTGGATAGTCTTTTTTGGCAAAAAAATAAGTTTGAATCCATTTTTGGTATCAACAATAAGTAGCAATAAGAAACGGCAACTGAAACTAAACCTGTCCTCCAGAACCTCCACTGGTTCTCGGTCTCACAGCGGACATAGTTCAAAATCCTCTTACTCACACATAAGAGTCCCTCCTGTCTCACACACCTGCTCTACCACCACACTCCATCCTGCAGCCTCTGCTCCTCCGATGCAAACCTCCTGACTCTACCACACAGGACCAAGCTCCGAACCAAAGCCTTCTCCATCGCTGCCCTGTACGTAACTTTTAAAACTGTTTTTATTGTTTAACCTACAGTATGTCTTGTGTATTTTTAGTGTATTGTTTTCATATTTTGATTATTTTACCATGTAAATTTTCTTTGACTAATCTTAAATAAAATGTATTATTTATTCAATCCAATCCAATCCACTTTATTTATATAGCACAATAACACAATAAAAGCACAATAGAAAGATGAAGAAGACAATAGAAAGATAAAAGCAATAAAATAAAATACATAAAATGCACTGCCCGCACAAAATAAAATATGCATGTATACACATAAAATCAACACTCTACATGGTGTCAAAAGCCAAAGAAAAAAGGTTATTAGTATTAAAAAATAATTTTGTCTAGAGTCAAAATTGTCTATATATTTTGTTTATGTTCATATATTTGTCTGATTCTTGTCAAATTCTCATCTATAACATTATTTCCTAAGTGATTATTGATACTTTGGAATTAAAATGCTTAGATCTATACTATTGTCTGACCAACATTTTTCTTGGACGGGTTATGCCCACAAACCCATCTAGGACTCATGATTTCTGTATTTCCTCAGTGTTTATAAAATCCTGGCTACAGCTCTGCAGGGAATCCTCTGTTGTCTTAGAACGATTGCCATTCTTTGTGTGTATTGTTTTCCAATGAGCCGTCCTTCTGCACTGTCAATATCAGAACAGCCAACACTTGAGCCAGAAAGGAAATCCCATGATAGGGTTGATGCATTGGCTCATATGACTGACCAAAGCTACAAATCAACAAAGGCTTGGGCAGCTCCATTGTGTCTTGGGATTCAAAGGTCTACTGCACAGACAAAGCCACAGTAAGTGGAGCTACGAGGGAAAACCAAACATGTGAAAAAAAATGTCCTGTTAAAACTGAAAATATTAAAAATAACACTGCGACATATTAAATACAAATACAGAATGTCGTCATAGCCTTTTGGGGCATTAGAGGACTCTACTTAACCAGATCTTACCTCTAATGTGCATATGAGGAAATATCAATATTATATGATATAATGTACACGCCTTGTCTATTTTCAGCCCAGTATCCAAGGAATTACATTCATATTAGACGATTCGGCACCTCACGCTGACGTATGAAATGTTCAAGAAGTAGTGTGTCCTATATGCAGCACATGTTGTGTGTAGTCCAACTTTCATAGTAGAGATAAGAATTTGCATCCTGCAATGCTGTTTGCCTTTTTATAATCACAATCTATCTCTATCTTATGAAGTGTTTTAGTAGTTTAGTAGTATCATTTTTCACAAGTTTCATGCCCACAGTCCTTTCTCCTACATGCTTGGAAAGGGTTAGTGAGGCAAGGGAGATGCAATGTGCAGCCTCACTGCTTAATACCACTAAATCCTACACATTAGACCTTTTTTTAGTTTACTTGACAAAAAAAATGTTATTTATCATAAATCAGTATCAAATATTTGCTTGTTTGTGGTGGTATATTATGGAATAATAATACATTAAACAGTTTAAATAACATTTGAGCAAAATTAACCTTGAGACCTTGAGAGCATCATTGGTTTACAAGATAAATTAGCAGACAAAGTAAATTCTGGCAGAGCAAATGAGGCACAGTCCTCATTCACCTGATGCACATTGGAAGCCCATCTTGTTCATTTCAGTGCAGTCTTGCTCTACCTGGCTTCACAAACCAAAGCAAAAATGCAATCAGAGCTCACTGGTATAACAAGGTTTGGGGGTTGTTATCAGCTTACTCAACCCATTTAGCCAAGCCAATATTTTAAATTCTTGTACTGCAATGCGGCTGATAAAATCTGTCTGATTCTGATCTTTAAGTAAATTGGCTGATCGTTACCACTTTATTAAGTCGCGCATGGCACTTAGTTTTGTTCATTAAGATAGCCATAACTATATCCAACAAAAGCTAATGAGGTAATAAAGTACCTGCTGTGCAAATGCAGGGCAAATGTCTCACACGATTGGGAATCCACATTAGCGATACAAGACTCTGGAAGCTTGCAAAGGTAGGCCATTCCCTCAGCAGAGAATATACATCTCTGAGGTAATAAATCATCAAGGAAAGAAAAGGCACTCTGACAGCAATGTGACTACTCTTGTCTGTGTATCTACTGTAAGTACAAAACAAAGTCCTCGGTTAAATGGTATTTTGTGTGGCCCAAACTGAGGTCACATTTACTGAGGCTTTTGTGTCAGTTTTACATAGTATCTGTTCCGCCTCTGGAGATCAGGCCTTAAAATAGTGCAAATGGTATTTATATGAGCCGCAAGGATGGTTGTGGTGGGAAAATGGGAGTGATGAGTATTAATGTCTACTGTGAACTGAATGCTCTGACGCCAAATTATGCTTTGTGTTCATTAAACAAAAAAGTTACCTTGACATTCAGTGAACCATGAAATCTTCAGAGAACATTTTCAATGTGTGTTTGAACACATTTACCTCAGTTTTAACATCAACACCACCCACAGGCTCCGATTTAAACTGCTGGACCCGCTGTTCCTCTCTGTACCGTGAGTTAAAGGAACTAACAAATCACATGGATGGCACGTTTCATGTTTTGCATTCGCTTACTTGTTAATTATGCTTGCATTTTTTGGGGGGGGGGGACCTTTCAAAGTTTGCTCATACTTCGGAGCAGGAGAGTAAAGGTCAAGTGTGTGTGTTACAAAGAGCAAAGTCTCTTCAAGTGTCTTTAATTATTTATATGAGAGTCATGTTCGTCACTTTGTGAAGCAGCGTGTGGTATAAATGCCCATACACACATGCAAAAGGATCGAGTACCACACTCTGTTATGCTTTTTGTCTTTCGCCCTAGAGGTCTGCACAGGTCGCATCATAGATATTACAAAGTCACAGTGTTTCCACAATGGAAACGCCCTCTGGAATTATTGTGAATTTAAAGCAGCATCCCTACTGGAATGTTCATCACTTAATTACTTAATTATATTATGTATTAGGCTGGTGTGCACTGTTTACATACAGTATAGTAGACTTGTTGACTCTGGTAACGCCACTGTCACTTTCCCACATACAACAACCTAATTTTCCCTCTAACGGATCAATTAAAGCTTATCATTTTTCATTAATAAATCACCACTCAATTTCAGCACTTGACCAAAGATTCAAAAATCTTGACAGGAACAAACAGGGTTGATGGGAAATGGGATCTCCAGCTGGTATGAAATATGAAGGTGTAAAAAGCTGATCGCAAATCTTTCCTCTCTAAAACTTTCAAAAAATAACTCTGCAGATAGGACCAGCCACAACCTTTCAAGCAACAAACAAACCAACACATGACCTTTGTTGAGTTATATGAGTCACAACTTAAAAGTTAGCACCCTTTGCTTTAATGAGAATCCAATTAAATAGTTGGACAGCAATTATTTTCAAATATTTACACAGAAAATTTAGATGAGGAAAACAAATCTTTTGATTTAAGATAGCTCAGGAATTGGTGAACATGTGCTTTGTTTCATTTTCTTCTCCGCTGAGTGCTGCGCTTCAGGGTTTTCCATAAAGAAAGCTGACAAAAGATGCTCTGTGAGCTCTACTTGCAATGAGAGGACTGTCCTGTCACAGCAATTAAGCATGGTCTCTGCCAAGATTTTTAAATGACGGGAACATTTGTCACAACAACACAGCAAAAATGACACTGTGAAGACAGCAAAGCCTGCAAGTCCAGTGACTGCTCATGCATGGCAGCGTCTAAAGAAAGCAATTAAAACTGCAGAGTGCTTTATTTACAATCCACTATTATCAGCACGGTGGTGCTATGAGCCATTATACCAAGCTATATTAACAGGTTATCGTAAAGCAGCTTGCTGTTGCATATGTTGCAGTTTCAGACTATCAGTGTAAACCAAGCTGTTGCAGTGTGTCTGTACTCTCTGTTTCAACCCACTCAGTTGGTTTATACATCCATATATAGTACCTCTGCAGATGAGAGAAAAATCCCATAAAGAAAATACATCTTTTTTGTGATTTACTCAATTTTAGATTACATTTCTTAAATGATGAATTAGCCAGCCAATTAGTCATGACTGGCAGGATATCAAAATACAATTACCCCATCAGCAGGGCCAGACTGGCCATCTGGACGAGCAGGAGTTTTCCCTGTTGGCCAGTTGACCCTGTAGGCCGGCAATTAGTTAAGCAACATCAATATAATAACATTACGGGGCGGCGATTAGCTCAATTGGTAGAGCGTCCGCCCCATGTACGAAAGCTCCGTAGCGGCTGGGGTTCAAATCCGACCCGTGGCCCTTTGCTACATGTCATTCCCCGTCTCTCTCTCCCCACATTCCTGTCTCTCTTCAGCTGTCTCTATCCAATAAAAAGGCCAAAAGAAAAATATAAATATAATAACACTATGAACAAGTCCCAGTTATTTGATTAAGATTACTTATATTGATTAGACCGGCCACTTGGCGTCTTCCTGGTATGTGACACAAGGTTACATTCGTAAATACATTGTTTTCCACTTCAGCTTTATGTTCAAACATTTCTGCCTTTTCTACGTGTGTTGACATAACAATATGCTGTCTTTGGTGTCTGCTGTATATACCATAATTGTAATGTGAAAGCACCTATACGCTTTCTGAAACAGATTCAATCAAATGCAGGTAACATCATGCAAGGTAAGCAAGCAATGGTGATAAGTTCAACACATAAATAAGTGTGATTTGAAGTCCTTATTCATATAAAAGCAATTTTCTTCGGATTTACTGATGAAAACTTTGATATAGGAACATAATGAAAAATTCAAGGCGGACAGATGAGCTGAGGATGTGCTTGGTGACCTTGCCTAAAGGCATCAACAACAACAAACTGAGTGGAACAGAAGAAAAATCCATGTTTCCTGTCTGATGTCCATGTTAGACAATGGTGTAGTTTTCGTTGTCCTTAATTTGAACCCTTACATTAACAAAAAAAATGAACATTTTTTTAAAATGATCCAAATATTGCTCCTCTCATCCTCTTTAACAGTTTAATGAGCCAAGAGAGGAGTTCAGGCCCCTTCTGGAGGAAACATGTCTGGGAGGCATAAGTGTATACAGCATTTCAAATCACTATGGTTTCAAGGAGAGATGATGTTGAATTTACATTTTCAGGGAGGAGACAGAAACTTGTGTTGGCATACATAAAGTTAGAAAACAGTTAACCTACATCTAAAAATGCGTTATAGTAAGTTTTAGTAATAATCCTGCTGACACGATAGAATTTATTTTGGTCATGCAGCAAAGATGAGATTTGGGGATTTTGCATGAAGGTTAACTATCATTAGATCCCCGTGTGTTAGAAAGTTTTAAATTAATAATGGTAGGTACCTGCTGTGCAAGCAGTGCATAAAATCATAGGAAATGCATGAGAATAACTGGAGACTGCGGATATCCCTGCTGCTGATGGTGATAGATATTTATCTGAATAATAACTTTCTTTGCCATTTTTACTTCCAGCCTCTCCAAATGCAAATTAACTCGATGAATTAAAGTTAAGTGAACTTTTATAGGGCAATGGGATGATGACATATTCAGGTTAAAACAAAACCTCAGATCCATGGCCTGTTAACATACTTACCACATGCTTTTACTCACACGTACTGGATATTAAAACTAATGGATAGTCTGGATGATTCATTTCAAACCAATGGGATTTTTGACTAATTATCAACCTCTATGTCAAGGAGCAACAATGTATGTATGTAATTTAATGTAAAAGGTAGCTATTGCCAAGAGGAAAGGCTGGTCAGTGGAGCAATTTATTTGAGGGAGTAATAACTGCTATGAATTATTATTTAATTCCTTCTAACATCTTTGCTCAGTCTAAAGTAGGACACACCGGCTATGCCTCAGGAGGTTTGGCCATAAATCATTACATTACAAATGAATGGAAGCAAAGAGGAGACAGGTTCTCCCAGTGTAGCACAGAACATAGCAAACACAGCACTGGTCAGGAGCAGATAAATGGCAGCAGCTGCACAGCAGAGTCACACACACAGCACATACACTATGTTCTAATAATGGTAGATACATGCAATATTCATGTGTGTATGTATGATCACTTTATACACTCAAGCCATAGTACTCCCAGATTCACAGGTATTTTCAGATCTCTTAATTTAAATGGCAGCCAGCCATTTACTGTACCTCTGCAAGGAGAGTTTTGGATTCTAGATATGTAAAGCCACATGAATTAATTCAGAGTGAGATGGACCTCATCTTTAATTCAATCAGAAGAGACTTCACCACACATGAATATGAGATTGTGAGATCCTGGCAGAACGCTTTGCAGGAGTCCCAGTAAGGAGTCCTGAGCCCTCTGGCAAAGGGTGGAGATGGAAGGCTGGTAGAGGGGAGGGAAGAGGAAAGTGTCTGTTTATGGATGGGATGGGAACAGAAGATTCAAACATTTCCAGTCACAAATGAGAGAGGGAAGGCACGAATGAGGCTCAGAGTCACAATCTGACACCACACACCATCACCTTTCAAGATGATAGACTGCAAGCCTCTGCAACCTATAGTTACCCATAACAACCTTATATGGGTGGACTCACAAACACGTTTACATTTATCCTCATAGAAGCATTTTCCCAGTCGTATGACCTTTTTGTTCTGTTCTGGTAATATTTAGTTGCTCTTTATTTGCTAAATGCTCCAATATGTTCACCAGCTAGACATTAACTTAATCTACTGGCTATTTAGTCCATAGCAGTTTGAATACATTCAATTTTTAGAGCTTTTTTGCTGAAAACAGCTGGCTGCTGCGGCCAAGTTCCACACTATGAGTTAATTTTGGGCCCTAAAGCCAAAACAACATGCTGAAAGAGGCTATTAACCTCCATAAAGCTGAGAGGAACTGCTGAGTCAGCCAATAATACTCAACGAATCATCACTACAAGCAACTCCGTTCACATACAAGTAGCCATGTCATCCATCGTTAAGATAAAATGGGGCAAAAGTGAGTTACGTCAATAGTTTCATTTCCCATCAGGTTAAGGCTCAAGTTGCAGACTTACACAGTTTCCACGCTGGAACATTACAGTATCAAATACTTCCTGCTTTTTCTACAATGTCATCAGTTTTTGCTTTCATTGTTGAGTTACGGTCTGTTGCTGAACGCTGATCAGGCCCATGTTAATGCAATATATGTACCTAAATTTAAGATTTGTATACATGTGGCTGTAATTGCTTTATTTTATTGTAACTGCTTTATTTATTTGTTTGTAAAATGAGTTTGGTATCCATTTGCAATGACTTAATGCTCCACTTGCAGTTACAGGATAAATCAGTGCTCTAAAACTACTGTACTGTACTCTAAAAACTTCAAATGCAAGTTTGTTTTTTATGAATTGGTTTCATGCAGTGTTGATGTGCAGTACATAGAGAAAAAAAATATACTCACTCTTACACACATTGTAAAAGACCTTTTTTTTTTTCAGTGACGATGCAATAAAAAATATTCCACCAAAATAAAAGGTTGGCAGGATCTAAGGGTTAGAATAGCAAGCTGATGTGACTTGACACATCACACATTAAAATCATGACAGTATTATCATGAGGAACCTGGGCTCACCATGCATATCAGGTTTAGAGTGAGTGTACTACCTAGACATGCCAAAGAAAGAGTGCATGAATAAAACATTGAATCAATGATCAATCAATGAAGAGTAAAACTTTGCTCCTTAAAACTTGAGTTTCCAGAGACAGAGTGCTTCCTTCTGCCCTCAGTTTTCCAGGATCTGGAAAGTTCAGCATCTTTGTTTTGTCTTTCCAAGGGACTCCTCGGCTTTATTAGTGTGATAAAGAAAAAGCCACTGGGCAACTGCCAGTCAAACCCTAACATTGTTTTTTTTTCTTCTTCAGGGAAAAACGCCTTATTATGCTTTGAATATGTCACATGTTATGAATACTATAAGCCTCTTTATGTGTGTCAGTCAGTCTGAAATGAAACTCAATAGCCGCAGTCCAGAATTTGTTTTTGTAATATGACGCATTTTATTCTTATTTCAGTATAGCCTGATGACAGGAATGAGCCTTTTATTTTGAAAGAGTCTCTGTTTTTATTAACCCTCTTTTCAAGAAATAGACGACTTAATGTTTTACTATTTTATTGTTTGAGTCAAGCAGTCTTACTGAGGTAATAAAAATGCTCGGCTAGATCCATTTCTTGATGAGATAAAGCACTTCACACCAGAGGGAGCGTGAGTCACTCCACTGGTTGGGGTGATGGAGAGGAAAGCAGAGGAGGGGAGTTGAGGAGGGAAAGGATTAAAAAAAGGGATGGGAAAGAAAGTCAAGGGCATGTTTAGTAGGAGAAAAGAGGACAGGAAACAAGAGGGGAGGATAAGAGGCTAAATTAGAATTTTGGCTTTAAACATAAGCCATAAAATGTAATTTAGCCTATAAATGTCAGGTTTTTTAAAGTTCTTCAAGTTTGGAACAAGAATAAAAACAAGTTTCTTCAACTTCACGGAGGTGAGTGGGTGTATGAGTATAAGTGTGAGCTATTTTTTACTGACAGGCTTTTGAACTTTGTTGGTTACCTTGACAGCGTGGGCTTGGTATAATAAGATTAATGACAGAATTTGTGCTTTTTGCAAATATGTCTTAATCTGAGGAAAACAAGATGCCAACAAAAATTGAATCTTGCCCAGTTGCAAACGCATGTCATGCTCAAGCTCTGTAGAATCAACTTCTTGCAACTTTGGATAAAGAACAGTTGAAATCTGCAGGTCGCCCAGAAAAAAAAAAACAAAACAAAACAAAAAAAAAAGCAGGTGTTTGTGGCTAAAATGCTTACAGTGTGTGATTTTAACAGTTTATATAAAAACTCTGCAGAAACAATGTGCAGAGGACAGATGGAGGTCTTTACGCAAGACACCCCTGAACTAATGGCTGCAAAACATCTCATCATAGCCAAACTGTTAACAGCAGGGTCCTGTCAAAGAAGGAGAATCTTTTGTACACAGCTTTAAAACAGTCGCTGTGTGTTGCTGAATCAATAATATTGAAGTGGTTCAGGTAACCAATTGATTGTAGCTCCTCAAAACGAGGTCAAAGTCAGTCTCTGATCCTTAACACTTTATGATATTTTAGCGTTACAACTTTCACAGTATTGTAATGGTGTCGTCTAACCATAGCAGGGCTTTATTTCTTCCATTTTTTTCGTTTCGTTTCTTTTTTTTTAGTTCCTCAAGGGAGCAGAAGAGTCAAGCATATGCTATAAAAGTGATCAAAAACCCCAGCCCTTCAGAGTTGAGCAGAGGCACTTGAGTAATGTTGGAAGTAGCTGTCAAGAAGGCCTCTGAGAATTTGCTGGCAGAGACTGAGGTAAAGACGCAGCTCAAGGACATGTTCCTTTAAATGGATGCTCGACTACATTGAATTAAATGAAAAGATGCAATAAGATGACTAAAATCAAACACAGGTCCCATGGGCGACGGCGGGTAGACAAGGCTGTTACAAACATCATGACTCGTTAGCATAATCAAGATCAGCAGTTCAGAGACTCTTGGGGGTTCTCTGAGGTATCGCAGAAGCCCCCCAAGGGAAAGGAGGAAAAGCATATCTCCATCTGGCTCAAGAAAGAAAGTCACTTCTGTGGATTATAATTCATCCACTACAACTACTTGTCATTTACATTGTTTAAGGCAAACAGAGCAAATATTCAGATGTAATCTTAAACTGGACACCATCTTGCAATGGGATCACACCAGCTGTGACGCCTGTCAGCATGCTGACAATACTCAGTACTCATGGGTTGGACTACACCCATCTTGGATTATTTAGTGTTTAGCAGCTAATACCTGAACCATGTCCCTTATCAAACTGATTAAACCCAAATGGTCCCTAGATTGAACACGACCTGATAACCTTCACTGTTTTTTTGCACCACATGCAGCGGCATGAGTAAAGCAAATAGTAATGAAGGAGGGGCTGATATATAACGTCCAAAGTAACATCAGAATTAAACTGCCATAACATTATGGCCACTGACCGGTGAAGTGGGTTGGATATATTAGGCAGCAAGTAAATATGTAGTCCTCAACGTTGATGTGTTAGAAGCAGAGCAATGGAAAAAATAGGAAAGTGTAAGGATTTAAGTGACTTTGACAAGGGCCAAACTGTGATGACGGAGGTAGTGTGATGCTTTGGGCAATGTTCTGCTGGGAAACCTTGGGTCCTGCTATCTATGTGGATGTTACTTTGACATGTCCCCCCTACCTAAGCATTGTTGTAGACCATGTACATCCTGTCTCACAAACAGCATTGATGGCACCGATGGCAGTGTTGTCTTTCAGCAGGATAATGCACCCTGCCACAAAACAAAAATGGCAAAAACACAAGGAGTAGTTGACTTGGCCTCTGAACTCCCCAGATCTCAATCCAGTTGAGTATCTGTGATGTGATGGAGAAACAATCCAATCAATGGAGGCCCCACCTCGCAACATACAGAATTTGAAGGATCTGCTGCTAACATCATGGTGCCAGATCCCACATCACACCTTCAGACGTCTTTTGGTGTCCATACTTAACCGGTCAGGGCTTTTCAGCAGCAAAAGGGGGATCTATAGAATATTAGGCAGGTGGCTACAATGTTATGGCTGATCCGTGTATAAGAGAAAGACAGTGTTGAGAGGAAAAGGACAAATAGAATTAACACTTAGCTGTTAGTCTGCTGCTAAAGCTCTGGGTGCTCCACCATAACTGACCAAAGCAGCAGCACCCTGTAACTTCAGCTTCCTCTAATAAAATAACTTGACTGTATTAATAAGAGGCAATTCATTTTGCAATTTAAGATGGACATGTTTCTATGAGGGTATGACATGAGTTAAAAAAAAATATTTGAATCATTTTCTATCAGGAAAATTCCCAATAAATCTAAAGTCAAAGATCTCAGTTTATGTTAAAAGCATTTGGTCCATCTCTATCAAATATATCAGCAACATTAGGGGTCTCTTAATTTTGGAAAAGATGCTGCCTGCTACTTCTGTTAAGTTCAGAATGAGCATAAGGAGCCGATTGAGCGCTGGTGTAGTTACATAAGTGCATTACAGCAGTGTGCATGCACACGCACACACACACACACACACACACACACACACACACACACACACACACACACATACACACACACACACACACACACACACATACACACACACACAAACACACGAGACAAACACTATGTTGCATTTCGCTGCCTGCAGTCTATCATTAACCTTGACTGTATTTCCACTGTGACCCCACTCCTGCCTCTCTCTCTGTCACAGGCTGGATCAGTTTAGGTTAAATATCAATACAGAGGGCAGACATGGGATGTGCCAGTGTGTCAGCATTACTGGCATTTAAAGGACTCATTGTTGCTGTTTTTTGTTTGTTTGTTCTGTTTGCAATCCGGATTTTATGAATGTTGTTTCCCATCAAATAGCATAACCCCACTGATAGCTTTACTTCTCATAAACATGCCACTCTGTCGCAGCCTCTCACCAGGCTTTAACACAGTTCAATCTCCAAAAAATCAATCAGATGATTCAGTCCTCACTAAGACCAAAAAGTGGATAACATCACTCCAGTCCTAAAGTCTTTACACTGGCTTCCTGGCTGTCAAAGAATTGATTTTAAAATACTGCTGTGGGCTCATATAGCACTGATTGGTTTAGAAATACATTTCTGATCTTCAGCTACATTCTGAACCATTTAGACCTCTCAAGTCATCTGGGACAGATTAATGTCCTCAAAGTCAAAACTAAACATGGAAGAGGCAGCTGTCAGTTTTTATGAACCATATACCTGGAAGAAACTTCTAGAAAATAGCAGGTCTGCTTCAATTCTTAACTCAACTATTCTGTTTGCTACTCAAACGGCAAACTCTGTGGCTGTGAAGTAAAGCCAATGCTGAAGTGCCAAAAACTGCAGTTTCTCGAATGGCCACTTGAGTCAGTTTCCATAAGTCCCCATATTAAAATGCAACTTCACAGCAGGAATTTATTATATTAAGGCTTAAATTTGGCTGACTGACAGGTGGGTGCTGTTACAGGTGACTTGTTTGAGCCCATTTTTAGATTAGCCAGGAGGCGGCAGAGGCAGAACCGCCAAGATGGTGACAGCTTCGAATTAGCTCTTTAGAAACCTATGGGTGATGTCACAGATACGACATACATTCTGTATACTGTTTATGTTGCCACTACCTTTTATTTAAGGCCCAATGTGTAGGATTTAGTGACATCTAGTGGTGATGTTGCAGATTGCAACCAACTGAACATTGCTTGCCTAGCCCTCCTGTCCCAAGCATGTTTGAAAACATGGCAGACTGGAAGACACCCATTCCATTTGTAGATCAAAAGGCTTGATTGCAATGTAATGTATTTGTAACTTTATTTACATAAATTTGTGTCCTTTTTTTATATTGCCCATATGTTGTGCATATATGTTTTATGTTATGTTTCAATGAAAACGCCAGGATAAATTTCTTCCTCAAATAAAAAGCTCTCAGAATAACAAGGCATATCTGTATCTGTACATGTTCTTTAAATGATCGCAAAACTTTTTTTATGGTTTCAGGTTTTGCCAATTCAACCTGATAGAAAGCATGTCTTGCAGCCCTTGTTACAGAATATATAGACCTGTTTCTATCTGACTATACTGTGAACTACGAGATTTATCTTGGTGTTTTAAATAATGGTGCTATAGGTATGTGTGGAAAAAATGCAGCAGGATAACAAACCTATTTTAAGCGTTGGTTCACTGTGAAATCACATTTTCATGAGTGACAGTGAATAAGCCCTGAGAAAATTTGGGTGTTGTAACCTTTCTTTTTAAAGTGGTACTTCAGCAACTTTTAACATCTCTTGACTTGAATAGGTGACTAACAGGACTTTGTACATAACTTCTGCAAGTGGCTCCAGAGGACAAGAGTTAATAGGGGTATTGAAAGTTCACTCAAACAACTTTAAAAACAAAAAACAACTGAAGAACAAGAACAAAACAGGAAAGAAATGACCGAAAGAACTTGTGCAAAGTGCAGAAGTCATATAGCAGTCATATAGCAATCATTGTGTTAGTGAAAACTTGACAACAGCTTGAGGACATGTGCAAACCACTGTCCAGCTCTTCTTTTTGGCAGACATTTTGCTTGTGTAAACATACCAAATATCATTAATTTGACCTGTACTTCCACCGGTCATTGCTCCTGGCATCACTGCAATTGAGAATGTGCTCTTGGTTATGTGGGATTGAACACTGGATGAACTTTTGCACTGAATATTGAATCTGTGCCATATACAGATGCACACAGCTTTTGTTTTAATATATTATGATTATTATATCACAGAAGTTGAAAAAGTCTCTTTTTTTCTCTTTTCTAAATAACAGCTACTGAATTCAATCATGCGTTGTACAAGCTCTCCTGTCTGGATCCAATTTCATTTTGAAATGACTCCAACAATTTTGTGTGTGAGAGTGTGTGTGAGAGACAAAATCAAACAGATGTTGTTAAAGCAGCACTGGCAGCCACAGAGCGGTCAGCCAAGGGAACGCTGCAGTTTTGCTTCTGTATTTTTCTCCAGACTTGATCGACCCACACCGTAGACTGCCAAAAGAAAAAAATCCTGTAGATGAGACTAATCTTGAGGCACATTTCTCAATTTCGTTTTTTTAGCCTTATTTAAAGGACCAGTGTGAAGGATTTTAGGGCAGTGGTGGCCTATAGGTTAGAGAAGCACGACTGCGACCGCAAGTTTGACTGGGTGAATCTATAACGTTCTTGCTTCTCCCTCCTTACCACCACTGAGGTGCCCTTGAGTACTGCCCTTAAAGGGTACCTTAGATATTTTTCAACCTGGAAAACCAATCTTGTCAGATTGGTGCAAAACGGGCTACAGCACAACTTACCAACAGTCAAACTACATCCTAAAAGTTGTGCTTCTTTTTGCCACTGACAAGCTCACATTATGTTTGTTAGTATAGTAGTCTGACAGTATTATGGTTATCGGATGATCCAGTCTTCGTCTCACTCAAAGAGAGGTCTCGCTCTGAAATCTCCTCTGTGGGTCACAGGAACACCACCAGTCCCCTGAGCAGCAGGTTCACCCTCCTCTACCTTTTGCCCCTCTCTCTCTCTCCTCAGCTACTTTGAAGTAGTTCTTTATCCGCATACTCAAATATATACGGTCATCTATGTTGTCAAAATCAAAAATATTTTACAACATAAAGCTATGCTTACTGTACGCCACCACAGCACGTTTCAGAGAGTAGAGTCTTGATAATGAACATATAATAAACATATTATGATGGTGTGTAATTGCCCGCAAGGATTACATTGTCGTTCGTTTCACAGCTTCTGGCTTCGGTGCTCTCACTCAATATTGTACCAAATTTGCAAATTGTTGTCCACACTTACCCTTTAACCCCAGCTGCTCCAGTGGAGCTGCTCAGCGGCCAGTAGATCAGATTGCGGTTGCACTTGGCAGCTTCCAAGTCTGAGTGTGTAACTGAAACTCTCCCACAAAAAAAAAAAAAGTATCATCTAGCCATGAGGTTTCAGATTGCAGCCAACTGAATGCCTCTCACTTCACCTGTTCTTCCACATGTGTAGGAGAACCTACAGTGGCTGCAAAACCCACAAAAAACAAGAAAGGCCCTATCAGGATCATTCTGGCCTGCCATTCTAGCAGAAGAGGAATATTACACATATAACTCATTCTAAAGTAATAAAAACACAGTGATACTTATTTTTTTAGGTAATTATACACTATTCTTTTAAATATTATATTCCATCTCTGTAATATTTTGCCAATAGATCCCCCTAAATCACACACTGGACCTTTAATGTACAAAGAAAATGAAAGGATGTTTGAAATTAGATTAAGCACTAAAACTATCTGTTCATTTATGATTCTTACCTTGCTGAATTCACCAGGGATATGTAAAGCAATGCTTTGAAGTATAACCCAATGATCATACGGTTTAATATGGCGGTCATGGATTTTGTCCTACTGATCTTGATTTATTTTTTGCCTTCAGGTAAAAACCTGATGAAACAAGTTCCAACCAAGTGAGCTGCAAAGAGATTATTGATCCTCATTCCAGTCTGTATAGAGGCAAAATAAAGAGGTGGGGACCTCATGGCTGTGGGCTAAATCCAATTCATATACTGCTTATATATAAGATTAAAGACACTGCTCAGGAAGGAAAATTTCATAAAACGGTTCAAGTACATTGTTCATCTGCGCTTTAATTAACAACAAATGTGTTTGTGTCATGCCATGTGATAAAAATGTGTGTTTTTCCCTCTACTGCAGTGGGTTTTAGCTCTTAAAATTTTACTGCGTGTGCATTTGAGTTTCTATGTGTTTGTGCCCACACTGAAGTTAACAAATGAGGCGGGTGAGAGAGTAGAGGAAGAGGACGTGTCAACTGTCAAGTGGCTGTCAGGTTATGTAAATGCGGGGCGAAGGCAGGAACACAGCGAGGACACCGCGCTGAGGGAGCTGGAAAAAAAATATGCGTCACTGTTCGAAATCAATCTCCATCGATCCTCTGCAGTGACATGATCTTCCAATACCCACCCAGTGTCAAAGGTACAACGCCACTCGCCATCATCCACACACCACTCTCAGACAAATACAGTGAGCACGGATGAAAAAAAATACATACATGTTTATTTTACAAGAAGGGCACATTTTTTTTTTTGTACAAACTGTAAACTAAATACTGTAGTTATTCTGAGGATTATAATCTTTGACATCACTTTCATGACTGAACACCAGAAACATGTAAATAAATATATAAATAGTCAGTGACTGTCGTATCTTACTGTAAATTATAATCCCACACATACAGCATGTAAGTTTGCTACACACGTTAAGGATTTTTGAAGATAAAAAGCACTTGTGTATATCACAACTACATTTTGAACATCATTGTACATTACTCTATCCCTGCACTCCCCAACCCTAAATGCTGCAATGTCATTTATTTTTTACATGAAGCTTTGTCACTGAATCAATGTCGAGGTAGGGACGCCGTCATTATCCTAGACAGTTTAAGCAAGGTGAAACATCGTCATTAAAATGCCTCCACGTTCCCAGTGCCTGGGAGAGTTGTTTGACCCCAACGTCTGCTACGTCCCTTGTCCCGCCATTGGAAGAAGGGGAGAGATTCTGCACTGTCAGGTTTGCTTATGTTGTCATACACCATGTAACTACACTGATTGAGAGTTCGTGTTCTGTCACCAAAGCTCCCCAAAGCTACTTGTAGGACAGCCTGGGGGAAATGCTCTGGATCAAACAAAACATTTTGCATGTGGGACTGTTGCCTGACATCGCCCTTCTCCAAAATCAAAGCAGTGGCATCTGGAAAGACGGCTCACTGAGTTGACATGGTGAAGGCTCGGGGGGGTGGGTTATACATGGAGCCACAAATCTGTGGATCATTTCAACTCTCTGCTGGAGGTATGTTTCTATAAATGTGTACATACAGCATATACGAAAAAACATCTGGTAAACCTGTAGATGCCAATGATGTCACAACAAATGGCAGATTAATCTCTATATCATTAAGAGTACCCATATACCCCCCAAAAGTTTCAGCTTATAAAACACTGGTTAATTCACGGCATAAGCTACAGTACAGCCACATTCAGCCAAAACTTTGAATTTTGGCAACATCGATACAAAAATATAATAATAATAATAATAATAATAATAATAATAATAATAATAATAATAATAATACCCAGGTGGGGCTTTGATTCATCACTTTGACTCAGACTACAGATGGGAAACAGTAGGCCCTGTCTGTTTAATAATAAATTCAATCTGTGTTAACATCAGGAACGCTCATCAAGTCGACACAGGCAGCCAAGAGAAAAGAGAGAAAGAGAGATAGAGAAAAAGAAGGGTGGAGGGCAGAGGAGCTGAGGAGGAATGGCGACAAATCTTCCCCGGGGCAGTTCCCTTCCATGTCCAGTCCTGACAGATTATGTGCAGTTCACTTTTTATCGCATGTTTGAGCTGGTTTGTGTTTTGGGAATAATTAGGAAGTAAATTAAGAGGGACTGATGAAGGCAGAAAAGAGAGGGTGAACTGATATGGTTGAGAATTTGTAAAAAGGCAGCAGACTTAGGATAAAGGAGGAAGTTATGTCTATAGTGGCACTTGAAATAGAATTTGAGCACTTGGAAAATGTCATAAATTTATAATAAAAGACAGAAAATTAAAATTGCATTTCATGAATGTCCATTTTATACTGATGGAGCAGCAATCAGCGGGAGCTGAGGACAGGGAGGCAGAGGACAATGAGTGGCTTTTGTGTCACAAGCCAAACCACATATTGAGCTAAAAGCCCCCCCCCCCCCCCTCATGTTGCCATCTAGATAGCATTGGATTTTCCAGAGCAGGAAAATCAAATGCTTCGTTCAAGACCAATTGCTTTCTATTGGATCAGCTCTTCCTTTCCCTGATGTGAAACAGTTTCATGCCGTCATGGACACACACAGCACACAGTGGACGCTCAGCATACAATGTCAGAAAGCATGCTGTTGAGCATTCTTTTCCCCAGCAACACCGAACACAGCAGAAAACTAGTTGCGTAGGCTCCAATTAGACAGCTAATTATGTCTGGCTCTATACACACACACTGATTTACTGCTTACTTAAGATAAATCAAATGTAATTTAATTCTTGTCTCACTCCCTACATTCATATTCCTATGCTCTCCATATTTTTGACGTACAGATACATGAAACTTAAAGTAAGACTGTGCAACTTTTGTAAGAATAAATGACACAGTTTTCATTTCACAAATGAAAAGCTGAATTCATAAGCAACACGATACACCACTGCACAATTAAATACACTTAGCAGTTTTGCTGCGATAGCCTTGCTTGATCTGGTATGACCAAGTAGCTTTGGAGGCTAATTTTAGCTGTTTTAGCATTTAAACTCAAACCTTGGACGTTAAACTTTTCACTGTAAACTCTTCTCTTTTTGTAAACTATGAAATATCAATGCAATCAGTGCAAAGAGTTAGCAGAGGAGCTAAGCACAAACATGAGAGTCTGAAAAGGCCAATATGAGCACTGTTGAAAACTATATTTTTAAAAATCATTAGCATTAGTATAAAGTCATTAGCAGCTGATGAGAAGCATTTAATATTGAGGACTGACTTGCTCAAAGCTGCTTTTTGTAAAAGATTTAATTCTGCCTAACCTCAACATTTAAATTGTAAATTTTGCTGTATCGTCATTTTTTTATGTGGCAGCACAAAATCAAACTGGGAGAGGAGAGGCAATAGAAAATATGTCTGATATCCTGAAGGTAATCCCCATCGTGGTGGTTCTGTCTTGGACTCCACCACTGCAAGCAGAGCGACTGTCACACTGCATGCTCCACATCGCTACTACAGCACAGCAGGGCTCACAGCATGAACAATTTACAAAATCAGATATCTGCAAGTTTGCAAAAGGTCACTAAGTGTCACTTGCATTACAGCTGAGTAAACTCTGCTGTGGCTGCTTTGCCTCCTCTGTCCAAGTACAGGACTTTTTAGTTCACACATTTACATTTGTTTTTAATTATGGACTGATGGAATTAGCCAAAAATAGAATCATTAGTGGCACTTTAAGCAGGCAGAGTAAGGACTTAAAATGGAGGGCTGCCAAAGGACGGTGAGGAGACAGTAGACAGGAAGAGGAAAACATAAAAGGGAGGTAATGGTGCAGGTGTAAAGGACCAGGCTGAACCAGGGGCAGCGGTGGGGAGGAGAGAGGAGGGAAGAGGATGACAACACTGAAGAAATAGGGGCAGCGGGAGGGAAGAAGGGACTTTGCTGACTGAGGAAACGAGAGCAGGAAAATGGAAAGGAGAGAAGACTGCAGAGCCCTAGAGAGGGTTTGCTGAAGAGCAGCAGAGAGGGTAGACAAAGCTAATGAAAACAGAGAGTCGGGAGAAGAAACGAGGAAACTTCAGGTGAGCCAGTCTGATCTGTCCCGGGTGGGCATGACTGAGGATGGATCATAATAGGATACTAGGTAAGGAAAGTAGATCATAGGAGTGACTTATTCTATCCCATTCTTTTTTTCTCTCTCTCTCTCTCTCTCTCTCTCATGCACACATATCAGTTGGACTTTTGAACATATCAGGTTTTATAAGAATCCTGCAAGATAAGATGGACTGGGAGAGGGTGTTGTCAAAAATCAAATATTTATAGATATACGTCAACTTGGATTACAGTATTGAACTCCATTATCTTCCCTCTGCCTGTTTAGTGTGAATCATAATATTGTTATTTTGGGTGTCTGAATAAGTTTTAACTCAAATAAATCACCACTGCAAGACAGATGTTTTGATTTTGCAATAAAAATGTACTGAAGAGAAATAACTGCAATAAACTAATCATATTGTACCAAAAACCAATTTACCCACATTGTTCTCTCTTCCATGAAACACGTACAAAGCACCTACCTACAAGACATTTTGCTAATAGTTACTACATCTTCCTCCACTGTATATACTGTGTTTAAGTCCTTGCAGGATTGTGTCAGTACTGTACAGAATACAAATGCAGATGTATACATCTTTGTAAGTATAAAGAAAAATGTATACATGTGCACATAGCTAGTGTTCTGCTTTAATATTCACATGATCAACATTTATCATCAAATCTGTCAATTTCATCAATAAATGCTGAAAGTATTTTGCAGATAGTTATATCCAGGATAAAGTGCCTTTACTTTGAAACATTCTGTAGGTTTTTCCATGTTTGTTGACAGTCTTAAGGTCCTGTATATCCCACTCACTGTGTCCCTGTCAGGCATGTTCTGTCTCTTTTGTTTCTTTTGCTGTCCTTCCGTGTAAGCTGTTCTTCCATTTGTGCATATGTACATGCCTCAGTGTACTCTGATCCATCTCTCAACATGACACGACTTTATGCTGTCCGTTCTGTGTTATGGGATTGATCTTTTCCAGTGTGACCTCAGTGTCACTGTCTAAATTCCCAGAGATGGCTGGGGAGAGTTTCTCCAGGACGTTGTTCACCATGCCCACCTCAATCTCCCCCACACACCCATCCTTCTTCTGTAACTCCTCCTCCTGACACAGGATGCTGTGGGGGATCACATAACTGGCTGAATGGTTGCCCTCCTTTGGGATGTGACTCTTGGGATGATACTGACTGTTGGGGTTTGACGTAGGGGCGCCCATGTTGTTGTTAATACTGACGATCTCAATGGCGTTGCTCCCCGGGCAGAGCCGGTGACAGCCCAGGAGGATGGAGAAGGCCTTGCGGAAGTCGGCGTTGAAGGCATAGATGATGGGGTTGAGCGAGGAGTTTGCCCAGCCGAACCACACGAACACATCGAAGGTGGTGGAGCTGATGCAGGGGAAGTCTGCTGCACCGTCCACCACGTTCGGCTCACAGAACGGAACCATGCAGTTTAGGATGAAGAAGGGCAACCAGCAGCACACAAACACTCCCATGATGACTGAGAGTGTCTTTAAGACTTTGGTTTCTCGTTTGAATGACATTTTGAATGAGCTCTCATTCTCAATGTTTGAACTATTCCCCATGCTGCTGTGACGGTTTTTGGCACTCTCTGCTGCCCGCTCGAGGGCAGATATTCTCCGTATCTGTTTCTGGGCGATGCGGTAGATCCGGGTGTACGTGACGATCATAATGGCCACAGGTATGTAGAAGCTGATAAGGGAGGAGGAGATGGCGTAGGTCCTGTTAAGGCTGGAGTCGCAGTTGTCAGGGGGAAGATCACTGGGGTATGTTCCATTGAGCTCTGCGTAGCTTGTGGTTTGAGCTTTGTGCCAGTTAAGCTGAACAGGAATGAAGGAGATGAGGACGGACAGGGTCCACGCCACACTGATCATTAGACATGCCACCTTAGGGGTCATCTTACGTTCATAGCGGAATGGGCTCGAGATGGCCCAGTAACGGTCAACGCTGATCACACACAGGTTCAAGATGGAGGCAGTGGAGCACATGATGTCAAACGCCACCCACACATTGCAGAACGCACCAAACGGCCAAAACCCTACGATCTCAGTTGCTGCCTTCCATGGCATTACCAAGATAGCTACCAGGAGGTCAGAGATGGCCAGCGAGATGACAAAGAAGTTGGTGACCTTCGACCTCAGGTGTCGGAACTTGGTGACGGCGGCGCAGACAAGCGTATTGCCTAGCAGCGTGGTGAAAATGAGGAGGGAGAGGAAGCATCCTGTCAGCACACGTTTGGACGAGTCTCTCTCTGGTAGCAGGTGCTTGCCATCTCGAACCGTTGAGAAATTCTGATCCATTGTTTATATTACACTGCTAATAAAGTGAGAGAGGGGGTGGGTGAAGGGGGGTGTCAACAGTCACCCCATCACATCCCCAGCCTGCAGCAGCTGTGCCTCCCTGGGGAGGAGTTTTAGACGGCCGGCGTGGCTGGTGGAGAGGTCAACTGTCTCGGCACCAGCTCTCCCACAGTCTGGGTCATCCATAGGCTCCTTGTCACAAGCACCATCCTTGCAAAAGAGCTGCTATAAATATCTCAAAAAGACCTCTTTGGAAATTTGCCCCACAAAAATGCCTGGTTTGTAAATTCTTGCAGCAGCAGTACAGACAGTAGACATTCTAGTTTGAAGAGGAGGGATATTCCAGCGGTTGTTTGCAATTATTTTTCCAATCAGCACTGCAGTCGTGATACGCAGCACTAAAAAAAAATATTAGAATAAAAATAAAGTCCTTGTTCCTTTTTTGTCCCCTCGCTGTATGCCTCTGCTGTCAAGCCCTCAGCTAAAGTTTCACACCATATTGTTGCAGAGCTGTTGAGTAAACAGAGGCTTGGCCAATCATTAGCCTTATATACCACCTCATCAATAACTTGTATTGATGGTTTTCGCGCTGCGTTTATCTGATTTGTTTAATGATCCTTGAGGCGTGTCCATGTGGTTATATTGGTGCCTGAATTGGAGCTGATCCACCACAGCCGTTAGGTGTTTTATTTTATTATTATTTCTTTGAATGCAGCTCCCTCTTTAGTAAATGGCACAACCTCCAGCCAACATTTCCACCTGAGTGGTGAGCCAAAAAAAAACAAACAAAAAAAAAATTAGGCTGAAAACAACAAAACAGTCTGAACGGTCCGTTTTGGTATCTTAAACGTTTGACTCATCACATGTACGAGAGCACATCAATATCAAAGCTCCTTTCTATGCTCACATGTCGCTTTAATCCAGATGCGAGGTCATTCTTTTTTTCTCCCTCTCTTTTGGTTTAGTTTGTGTCCATTTGTGTGCACACAGCAAAACGCAGCTTTCAAAAACATTCAAGTTATTTTTGGCCACCCACCTAAATCATCTCTGACAGTGGCATCCCTGGTTTGACGTCTTTGAAACAAAGGCGCAGTTTTTTCTCTTATTTTTCTAAATTTTGAGACAGCGTGCGCTCCGCTCCGTGGATGTGGACAGCTCACGTTCCCGCAGCAGCCTCTTGGTTTGGTTTGGAAATAACTGAATCCAAAAATTAACTCCGGACAAATGAAACTATTCAGTCCCCCAAAAATCCACACATCCAACTTGTATCTTGGTACCAATTGAAGGAGAAGGAGCTCACCCTCTCTGCGCTCTCCTCCATGGGAAGTCAGTCACGCTCCCCTGTTGCGACGGTCCGCAGGTGTTTTATCGGTCCTTATGCTTCTCCTTTTAGGGTCATCCTTTGTTGTGCAACATTCAGTTACCCCGTAATGTGTCTGCGGTCTGACTGTCCGGCGGAGAGTGATGTAAAATGCGCGCTCCTCTCTCTCCGCTCAGCTGCTGCCTGCTGCTGCTGCTGTGCGCCACGGCCACAACTGCTCCATCTATCCAGGGAGAGGCTGTGGAGGGTAAAGCCACCCAAAGTCACACTGCTCAGCACACCTTTTGTTTGCTAAATAGTGTAGCCATATTGTTTATGGTGACACCTGTACGACCTAAATTTGTGGCACACAGTGTAGAACTTGGAAAGAGGGAAGAACATTTCTTTGTGTGTTTCACAAATTATGTAATTTGACACCCAGTTGCTGTCAGATTTTGGTAATTTACCACCATCCTAAACTCACTGTTACATGCTTTACAGTAACAGTAATGGCATTAGTTTTTATACTTGCACTTTATTTTAGACTTGACCTCCACTGACAAAAAATACTATATCACTGCTGAAAAGTCAAAAACAAAATAAAATGAAGGTGCCTCCTTGTCCTGAGATGCACTTGTAGCCAGCAGGCATGCACTCAGAGGCACAATGAGGCCATCTACTGGATGCAAGATTTGTGGGAGATGAGAAGCTGCAGCGCTGTTACATTAACATCACCTCAATAAACATGACTGAACAACTCTGAATTAGATTAGAGTCCCATGAGCCAAGCTGCAGCAGGAAGACCCATGAAGTAAGAGAGACACTGAGTGTTGAGATGCGTGTGCGTGTGTGTGCATGTGTATGTATGTTATTATGCCGCTAGCTGCCTGACAGGCCTGGCCAGTTTGCATATTAACTATTTAGCAAGATGAAATCCTCAATGGACTGTGTGTGTGTGTGCCTGTGCCTGTGTGTGTTATGCATGTGTATCTCACTTTGTATATGTGCATCTATGACTGTGCATGTCTCTGTGTGTGTTTGTAGATGTGTACACATGTATTTGTTTGTGTGTGTGTGTGTGTGTGTGTGTGACAGAGAGAGAGAGAGAGAGAGAGAGGAGAGTAATGCATGTAGACAAGCCAAGTGTAAGAGGCCTGGCAGACACAACGCCCACATTTCCCTGTAGCACAGAGCCAGGGTGTGCGTGCAGCCGACAAAGTTCAAACCAAGACCACGTCACAAACACACACACATACTGACTCGCTCGCTCACTCACACACGCCGACACAACCAGCCATGCAGTGTAATTCATGTCTGCTCCAAAAAGCAAACAAAATAGAATAGAACAGAATAGAATAGAGAGAAATGTCTTTTGGGGGGCGACTTTTGGCCACTTACATATATGGGTCAGATGTTTAATTTGCCTTCAGTCTTTCTGAACACAGCTATGTGGTAGCCTACATTAAATTAATCTTTAATTTCGAGATGAGTGTGCAGTTAGAGTCTTCTGACACGTCTGTTGGTTTAATTGAAATTAATGCAGCAAGTTTGTTAATTAACTTTGTGGAACTTTTCATCGTGTCCAGAGAGTGTGCTGCAGCTCACCCGCTGACATGAAGTTAATCAAGTGACTTCACTTGCCATACTGCTGACCCTCAGTTATTCCTACAGGCAATGGCAATTGGATGAGATAACCCGAAAACTTTTCTGGAAAGGTTTATTACCACGCATGTGTGGTACATGCTGATCTCTGTGGGCCATCCTTTCATTTTCAAGGATTCAGCCTAAACCCAGTCCAATTTTAAAATATTACCACAAGCGGAGATTCACTCATTCAAGCCGACATGGAAGTGCCAAAGATTTAAGGCTTTCGGTTGGCCAAAATCTGCAGGGGACAGCTCAAAGATTAATTTTTGGAACTCACCACAAGTTTCATAATACATTTGAATATTGAATAAGGTTCAGACAGCAATGATCTACACGCGTATACTTTTATATTAGTGCCATCATAAAGGATAACTGCCGCCATCTGCCAGAAGGGATGTGTGAAGCCAAACTGCATCATTCTGTGGCAGACAGATGAATGTATATGACAGCTGGTATTCATGCTCTAAAGTGAGATCCTTCTATTAAAACAAAGGTCTTGGGTAACAACATAATAAAGGGAAATGTTAGGTGGCTGCCTTCATTTGAAATTCAAATCTTGCGCTGTAAATTTTCAGCAGTTAATGTGGAAACCAATTAAAATTATAGCTTTTTAATGACATTTACCAGAGGCAGCATTCACTCAGCCAGCGCCTAGCTATTTTCTTCTACGGTAAGTGGGGCAATTGCTTAAGAAACACAGCAAATACTTTGCTTCCTGTGAAACAGACCTGGTTAGAAAATCTAAAATCAGCCCATGTGTGAAAATCCTGCAGCGCTCATTTAAACTTATTTGACCTTTTATGCAAAGTATCGTTTTAAAGTTGTATCAGGAAAGGCAGAGTAATGTTTAGAGACAATATATCAATGACATGATTATTTACATAACTTCATGTTGGACAGTTTTATAGGTGAGATGGCATCATCAGGATGGCATGGCATCTCTAAATCAAAGTCAAGGGAACAAAACAAACAAAACTATAGTCAGAAGCTTTTTGGCATCGGGCAACAAATTTAATGATGTTAACATCTTTTCTTAGATCTGATGTACACTATCAGAAAGTATTGCCTTTTGTTTTTTTCTGTGTCGAACAAGAAATCTCATTTTAAGTAAGCAGCGATAATAAAATATGAGCGCAAACTGATGAGATTTCTATCCAGGTGATCGCTGCAAGATGACACCGTTTTCGAAGCCTGTCAACAGCATTCGATTATCCTCTGTGAAATGACCACATGAAAATAGTATTAAAAAACAAGAACTGTCAGACATTACAGAGTCAAATATTTTACTGACATGTTACAGGGTATGGGGCAGCTTTTGTGTGTGTTTTTATGTGTGAGAGGTGAGAGGGAGATAGGGTTAGGGATGAAAAGAAGACTAATCCGCAGTGATGTCCCACACATACACACACGTACACACACACTCAATCTCTTCCAAATCCTCTTTGTCAGTGTGACATCCATCAGGTCTCAGGTTGTTGATGTTGTGGAGCTTCTCACCACCAGACACCCAGCATGAAGGAAATGTTGCGCACCACCAGCTTTTATGACATACAACAATAGCAACATAATTACGCTCATTGTAATCTGCGGCGATGTAATCAAAACCTATGACCTGAGAGCATGTGCGTGCGTCATCACATGTATTTGCTGCTCTTTGCACTGTGTGACAGCTTATTGTTGCTTCCAAAAGGACCTTGAAGTGATCTCATTGAGACCCTTAATTAGTGCTATGCTTGAATTCCCACAGAGCGAGAAGGATATTTATTTACACTGTGTGAAATAATGGAGACAGACGTGGAATCTGTAAAAGTAAAGAGTGACAGGCAATGACCGGGATAAAAAGTCATTCTCATCAATAAGTTGTAGAAATAAAATAGCCGAAATTCATACTTCTAGAAACATACATTTAAAAGTTTCTAAGAGAGCTCAACACACTGCAACTTAAAAAAAAACAAAAAAACATCTTCATTCATCTACATGTGCAGCAATTAAAAATAAGCTTTAAATACAGAAAATACAACCACACAAAAAGAAACGCTGCAGGTAGCACAGGCGACAACAGAAGATGTTTCCAGGGGAGGCGAGGAATATATCCACACACACTTGTTCCACAAAAAAAGAGTAACATTTTGTAAATTTTTGCAACACCACTTAGGGATAGCTGACTTCAATAACTTCATGAATAATAAACTATTGCAAAAACAGGTGTGACCCAGCCGTGTGCATCACTTTTTCTGTCCCCTGGAGGCAGTTTCTGTTGTCATCTATGCACCATGCAGTGCGTCTCTCTATTTGGTTGCTTTCTGTTTTGGCGACCTGGGAACCCATTTTTGTATTTGGTTGTGTTTGCTCTAGTGCTTTACATGCTTTATTTGAGTTATCGTAAAGCTTTATGTAGAAACTGGGTGCACAATTTAGGGACCACTGGGGTCAATATGGACAGTACACGTATATGTATTACTATAATATTGTTTCTGATCCAAAACTAGCGAGACGACAACTTTGCTAACAGTCAAACAAGAAAGTGCAACAACACAAGACATAGCAGCTAGCTAACATTACTTATTAGGCCAACAGCAAGAAGCCCAGCTCAGCATCCTAGACTCCAGTCCCAGAATTACCTTTTGCTCAGTCACTCCTGTTTTCTCTTCTTGGCTTCCTCCCTCGTCCTCTTTGGTCTCTTTCCCTCTATCATGCTGCCTTTGCTGAGCCCAGCTATGCTGCCCGCTCACCAGGGCATGGTTCTGGTGCTCAGTCCAGCATCACTCCCCATTTGCATACCTAACTTAAATACTTTATATACTAAAACTCTGAGCTCACAGTCCATGCCGTCCAGCCAACTAACAGCAACTATAGTTTGCAGCAGTTCACTGACCATTAGGAAAGGCATAGTAGCTGGAGGACATCAGGAGAAGCAGCCAGAAAACATTTTTTACATAAAATACGATCCAGTTTCAACAAAATCAGTGAAACCACCAAGAGACGGTGTGTGTGTGCATAGGTGATCGTAAAGTGCAAAGTGGTGCAGAAACACCATTCACCCATTTAAGTCACTGTAGCATTATTTAATAACTGTTACTTTATGGTATAGGAGTTACATATTTTTGCTTTAAGCTGCAGTGCGTTGAACACTCAGAGCCACCAAAAATTTCACATCTTTACTTTGGTGGATGATCTATAATGTGGTACCTTTGCAATATTTTTTTTCTCTACAGCGCATACATTGCTGGGCATTAACACACATGAACACACGCACACACACACACACGCACACACACACACGCACGCACACACACACACACACACACACACACACACACACTGGCAAGCACTCCTTGTTCTCTATTCCTTTGTATCAGAGGATAAAAGATTCAGTGCAGTTGATGATATTTGGACCATCTGTCGCCACTTTCATTTGATAAAGTAGGTTTATAAAAAAGTGAAAGGTTAATCTCTAAATATATTGGGTCTACATACACACATACACATGTGCGCACAAATATGCACACTATCTATCTATCTATCTATCTATCTATCTATCTATCTATCTATCTATCTGTCTATCTATCTATCTATCTATCTATCTATCTATCTATCTATCTATCAGCCAAATGTACGCACAATAATAAACTAAACTGTCTGCCAAGACTGTTTATCACCTTCTGGCAGAATTATAACTGCATATTTACTTTTGAGTTATTCAGCCAAATTTCAGTTCAATTAAAAAAAAAAAAAAATCACAGTGCAATAGTAAATTGTGTATTTTAATAGACCAGTAATAATTTAGAGTTTATCCTGTCATATTCACAACTCTGGAGTGTGTACATGCAGTACATTACAGTGAGATTATTTGTGGACGGTAAGTTTCCTTTTTTTTTTTTTAAAGAAGAAATGTACCAGTATAAGCTGCTGGTTTGACTTATTCAAAAGGTATTTTTTATTTTTAGCTTGTGCAACATGCTCAGAAAGACAACCTACATGAAAGCACTACAGCAAAATATGATTATTCTGCCGTTAGTATCTCTTGTTCTTAAGTGCTACAGACAGAGACAATTTTTAATCTTTCAGATGTTTTATTTTCCAAATCCTTTGTCAGTAATTGTCTTTTCTGCCAGCAAATCTATGACAGGGGACCCTCCCTTGTTTGTACAGATATTGAATGGTTGTGTCACAAGCCTGGAGAGATTGAATATGATTATGCAAACTTGACTCCTGTTATTTTTCTAATCTCACATTGTCTATAATTTTTTCCTTTGACTGTGTTATGGGACATGATTTGAATGCTAAACTGTAACACTGTTTGTATTTTAGTTTAACTTAATATGTTTTGCATCTTCAGCAACAATTTCAAGCAAGTTTGTCCCTGAGATATCCTGAAGCATACCATATGCTGGTAGATCTCACCAAAGGACCAGACAACTAAGGGGACCTTCCTTCTCTTGATCTTGCTGTGGCAGCCTGGCAGGACACCACCCCATGTTTTGAGACTGTTTGAACATTTCATGGCCTTCTATTGGAATTTTAATTGCTTAAGGGAGTTGATTAGTTTCTGTTTGGCACATTTCATCTGTCTATCATTGCTTATTTCTCTCACATCCGCCACATAACACCATACAGGAGGACTCCTTCCTACTAGAGACTTCATAAAGTACTGCATCCATTTTATCATGAAGGATTTACAGCTTAGCTTAAGTGTGCATAGCTTTAAATCCAAGCCAGTGCCACTTACATCCTGCTGTAGAGTTAACACAAAAAGTTTAACCTCATTTAACTCCAGGCTAGGGGCTGTCCTGCTGGCATGAGTGTATGTTATTTGTTAAAGCAGCAGTATTATAGGAGACGAGCGTGCAGTGGTGTGAAACAAGGCAAAAAGGATGACAAATGAAGCATATTACTGTAACACCATATTCTTTTGAAACCTTCTTGACAAGCCTAATATGGTTCTTTATAATAAGGATCTTTGTAACAAGGCCTCTGGCTGTATAAACAAAAAAAGTATGAAATCTATGCCTCTCAGCTAGGGAGTCTGGGGAGAAGCAACCAGCAGGGATAATCAGCAATGAGCAACGAAAGTAGAAACGGCAACACTGGGCTGTCATTTTGTGGAAAAAAACGCTAAATTGGAAATGACACAGAGTGAGAATAAGTTTTCCAAAGATGATTATTCCGGGTGAGAGTTTATTACAATAACAAAATGGAAGTGATGTGTCGTTGTTAGGAGCTGGTAGTGTATCAGAGAAAGTATATGGATGAGCAAACCAGCTTTAAAAACAAGCTGTGATCTACTGTTGCAGGACCACAGCACAACCCCGTACGGTGTCAAACATACAGAGACAAACACAGTTTGACAGATCCAGAAACACCACAGAGAGGCCCACACCAACACACAAATGTATTCAAGAAAAATAAATAGGGCATGGGATTACTTCAAAATAAGTTGACAGCTTTCTAATCATGGATTTGTATCTTAAAAACATGCAAAGCTTCACATTCAAATTTGGGTGATGGCCAACATTCGGTCTAAAAACAAATACTCTGAACCCAGACTGAACTTTCTGAGATAAACTTATATGAGATCCATTCAGCAACCACCTCATCAGTCTTACTCGTATAAGCTGTTAAGCTCTGACAATATTTAAGTGAGCTTGTCATTCCTTTGCATTCATCCATCACAGTCTCAATGATAGTATTGTTTCTTATCTGGTCTGAATTAACTCAAGGGAAGGGAGTGAACCTGGCCACACTGCAGATCAAAACATCACTCAGACAGACATCAATACAGCTGTTTTTATCCACTGCTGTGAAAGCCAGACTTTCATCAATGCTGTTGTCACTCTGATACCAGCCATCACAGTATGTCCTGGAGTATTGTCTTTAATAAAGCCTCAGAGGAACTGTCAACACCTGTATGCTCAGCAAGATGGATACGAATAGACACACATATATTGGCAAAATAGCTGAAAAAAAGCCAATAATTTGAAAGGTATGTGGGATGGTGAATACAAAACGTGACATAATGCTATGATGAATTTGTTAGATGTTGGCACTGACTGACCGGTTTCTCAATTTTCAGTTCGGTCTCAACCCCAATAATCGTTAATCACTTGAATATGAGCACTTAAAATGAAAATAACACGTTCAGTGCCTGGAGTGCTGAGTATTGGTATATTGTATTTTTAGATTCCTCATCTGTCCTTTTCTTCTTTCTATTTTAGCATTTTAAAAAGCCTCATGTGGAAAGCTATCGTAAAGCAGCTTTTTGGTACAAAGACTAAATACCTACTATATATATATATATATATATATATATATATATATATATATATATATATATATATATATATATATATATATATATATATATATATATATATATTACTTAAATGTATTTCCTCACCATGAACTTATAGAAATAGAAATAAAGAATTAAAACTGAAATTTAATGCTTGAACATGGATATTATCATCAACTCCACATAGTGAGATTCTCCTTCTAGTTAGCCTATAGTTTTTCAGTAAAGGTTTATCTGATTTATTTACAGACAAAATATAGACTAACCTAGAGATATATAAAATCTCTAACATTTTCATGTAAACTGGAAAATCTGAGATTCTTCTAAGCAAACCGATAATGGTTGGTCTTAAGTTGTTTTGTGTTTTTTTAACCAGGCAGTGCATGGAACTCAGTGCATAGAAACGCAATTTTATCCCAGATATAGAGGATGAGTAGCAGTTTCAAAACCACCACAGGAGGGAAAACAAGGCCAAACACTAAGCTAACAAATGTTAGCATTTCACAGCGGATGACTGGGAGAAAGTCATATTTACTGAGGAATCCAAGATTGAGATTGATGGCAGAAGGGTGTATGTAAGGAGGCAAACAGGAGAGAGAATGATATCAAACCCATAGTAAAACATGGTGGTGAGAATATTGAAGATCGGGGGTGTTCTGTCTGTTTTGGAGTTGGACCCCTGCACTGAACTGACTCCATTCTGATCAAGGAGAAGTAGCACACCATTCTTCAGAGACATGCTACACCCTCTGATTTGCATCTTTCTAGAGAAGAATTCATACTGCAGCAGGAGGACAAGTCCAAACAAAGTGGCAACCTGTGTGGCTATGAAGTGAGGCCAATCCAAGTGCCAGTTGAGACTGGCTAGAAAACAAGTCAATCTCCATAACTTCAGCACCTAGGCTTCATTTAGCCCACCTCAGCTCTACCCACACTCCACATCTTTGACCATTTTTGGATTAGCTGAGAAGCAGGATGGCCAAGATGGCGGCGATCAGAGAGCTTTACAGTGGCTCTTTAGAAACCTGGGGGTGACGTTATGAGTATTGCAGTATGTCCATGTTTTATACAGTGTATGCCCCAAACACCACAAAACTTTGCAAGAACTTTGGAAAAGAAAGAAATATTATATTCAAAGATTCAACCTTTCTTTTCAAATGTTAAGCTGTTGTTATCATTTGTACTGGAAAAAAACAGTATTATATTCAAATGCAAAACAGAAGTACCATGACTAGTTGTCTCAGACTTTTGAACCCCACTGTATTTGTTCATGCACAGCCTCTATAACATATAAAACATGAAATATGTCCTTTGTTTGATGAAATTAAATGTAATTTGTCATCCTCATCAATTGTGAATGCTCAATTTGTGATAAACTACAATTTTTCTATGTACTGAATATTTACTAATACGATCGGAAGAAGAAGAGACAGAAAAATTGGTTGATTTTTCAATTACTATTATTACTATTTCTGCATATAAAGGGGTGTGTGAACCCTGTATCCTGTAAATTAGTTGTATAGAAATATAATTTCTAGGAGATGGTTTTAGTCAACGATACCAACATAACACAAGTAATATTATATCTGTGTCTTCCTTATGGCACTGGATTCTGCATGAATGCACTAACTCACAAACAAAAAAAACACATCACATTTTATTAGTATACATATCATTTTACACCATGAATGAATCACAAAGAACAGATCAGTGCCTTTGATCAGCAACAGTAAGATCCAGACAGCATAGTCACCTCTCTTGTTCATAATAATTGTGCCCTTCTAGCAGGCTGTCTTGGGTGAACACACTTGGCAACTTTACCTCTTCTGATTTCACGCACCGGCTCATTTTCCATCATACAAGTTCCATCAAAGTGGGGCATCAGGCTCGCAGCTGAGATAAGATGGAAGAAACAAACAATATGGCGAGAAATTCCAGCAATGGGCCCTGAAGCATCTGCTCAATATATCCATATTTCAGTTCACCAAACAAACTCAAATCCCTTTTTTTTTTGTCTGCAGGAATTCAAAACAAAGAAACCACCTACAAAAACTGTCGATAACGTTAATATACTTTCAATAGTTCAGTGTAGCCAAATGCATACTTGGTACAACAGGACTCACAAGTTCTGATCAAGGCTTGAATCACCATACAGCTGAAACCGTAACCACAATAAAGTGGATATACCGAAGTGGATAGTGGTTTACCATGACAGATTACTTTACTGAAGCACATTATTAGACTCTGGAAGTCAATTTTCACAGTGCACTGAGATAAATGGAGGCCGGCAGCTTCCTGAAAGCTAGATCTTTCAGAAATATTAAACTTAAAAGATGCTCATGGTAGTAAACTTGTAACTTCGAAACAGATTCATTCAAAGCAGACTGAATCTTCACTCTCCCTCCCTCCTTTTCTTTGTTGTGATAGCCCAGTTGCCATCACTGCTGTGTATCTCATGACACCACTATGAGGGAGGCTAATTTATCTCCCATTACCAGGTACAGGCACATGACCACCCTCCTCTCACTGGCTTTGTGTCCTCACGTCTGCTTCACCCGCTCTATCTCTGTCTGCAGTGGTCCCTCTCTGCAGTATTTGTGAGAGAGCAGTGCGTGTGTGTTTCTGTGTGTGTTTGCCTGCGTAATATGCGTTTATATCTGTTATCCCTCCCCTGTTTCTCTTATTCAACAAGTAATTATCATAATTATACTGACCTTTATCTCATGGGCAGTTTGCCACACATAAATTGACTGCTAAATTATAAATTTGGCAGAACTACAATCCAGTCAGGTGCTGAGAGCCTCTAAAATCCCAGCAATATTCTCATGGAGGTAGCTGAGGTGTAACTAATGACTGCATTCCAGTTGGCTGTGCCATTTCCAGTGCTGTGCTGGTACAGGTCTTATTTTCAAGACATTCTGACATGGTAGGAAAAACACAGGTGTAAATAATAATACATTTATTAAGGCTGATTTCTATTTAGCTGCTTCACTTTCAGGATTGTGGTGTTGTTCATGTTTACTCACTGTCATGACTGACTGGGACACTTAATAGAGATATCACTAATGTTATTAATAATACTTGCACTTTAGTGAAAATATGTCTATTGTGCATGCCGGCCTCTGTTAATTCCATTAGTATGCTCTTGTGTTTGGCGATAGTGTGCCGAGGTGATTCAATATCATTTTCTTTGCCAGCAGTCACTCCTGTCACCTTCACCTTTTCTGTTATTAGAAAGAGGAGTGGAGGCAAGGTATCTGTAACCCCTCTGCTCTCTGGTGGTTCTGTTCTCTCTGTTCCTGTCTCTGTCGTGACTGTTTTCGTTCCCTCTCAATGCTGACGTATGTTGTTTTTTTTGTTTTTTTGGTATTGTTACCTCTCAGAATAGCATTCGTTCAGTACCTCAAGTCTGGTTTACAGCACACAGACTGATCACGCACACTGAAATAAAAAAATAAAATTATCCACTAGAGAGTAAGAAACTAGAGTAAGCATAGAGTATCAGCATCCTCTTATTCATCAAACATGATGAAACCTCCTGAAGGACTGTCTTAAACTCGACAGCTACTATCCAGCGCCTTGAATTAAGTGATATATCCAGAAGCTTGTTTAGCTTCTCATTTAATACCAAGTCATCCAAACTTGAACAGACTTCAATGGTCAGGCCTGGGCTGACCCATTTACTGTAAATTTGCAAACTGAATATGTAATGTGCAGTATTTGTCTGAAAATGAACAAAAGTTTCAAACAAATTTACAAAATAAAATGATCTCAGAAAAAGTTCTCCAGTAGCTGTAAATAGCACTGTCAGCTTGAGCCATGAGGTAGCAAATCCAGTCCAGTTTTACCAGATCTGAAGCGGTGTGCGGCATTTAGCTGGATGTCAAATTTAGATCAACTAATTTGATTAGTATTGTTCTGATAGTTGTCTTATGTGCAGATCTGTGTTTTAAAGGTCAACAAAGCTTGACAAAGGTCAGCGTTGCAAATCTGTCATTAAAGGAATAGTTTATATATATATATAGATAGATAGATAGATAGATAGATAGATAGATAGATAGGTAGATAGATATAGATATATAGAGAGTGATTAATACCACTTTCATGTTTGTATGCTAAATATGAAGCTAGATAGCTAGCTTAGCTTAGCCAAAAAGAGTGTGGAAGTAAGGTGAAACTGCTATCCTGGCTCAAGATATATGTATTAATTAGTTAGCTTTAGAGTTAGCTTAGTTAGCTTTTTGCTAGTTGACAGATACATTTGCACAAAGTTTTGCAGACATTATCTCCCTTCTTTTCCAGTCTATATACTAAACTAAGCCAAGCTTTATGAACGTGGTATGGAGCTTCTCATCTGACTTTCAGAAACAAATCCAACAAGCATACTTATATACTGTATATATTATTAAGCTGTGTATGGCAGTTTAAAGTTATAAAGAAGTTTAAAGTTTTAAAGAACTGTTAACAGTTGTTTGCGTATCCAACACAGAGCTAATGCTATGAAGTTGGAATAAGAGAGCTGATGCATGTAAATCGATCAAGAGTGACAGTAATGCAGCCAATGATAGGACAAGCAAAAGCTTTGGCACCAGGGTCATATTCAAAACTTTCTGTATGACCACAAAACAGCTTATAGACAAAGCCCTTTCACACAAGTGTTAGAGTGAGATACAGCTGCAGCTAATAAGATAATAAAAAGGGTCCATGTGATTCAGGGGAGCCAATATGCAAGCACTGACAATACTCAGTTGTATTGTTAAGCAAATATTGATAATTGGCTCTCGAAAATCAAGCGTGACCATTATTGATTTTATTAATTGCAGCTGCCAATTATACAGTGTATGTGCATTTTAGATTGCATTGTTATTAATGCTATGTAGCACACAGTAATTTAACCACACAGTGAAAGAAAGACAGACTGGCAACTGGACATACAGAGACACAAACAGAGAGGACAGTTCAATGACCTCATTAATGCCATTCACAACAACTGCCATCACCTGTGCATTCATTATTTCCCTTCACGTCTTTTCCCATTTCACTTGCTTATTTCTAAGAAACTCTCTTTCTCTCCATCTTCTCATAATTGCCTGGTTTAAAATCAATAGCATCCACTTGTCTTGCTGATTAGAAAGTCACCAGAAGTGGAAATGCACCCAGAGGCATAGCAGCAAGCATGCTAGCTTTTCTCTGTGATAAGCAGTTGCTTAGCAAGAAGTGTGTGATTGCTATTCAGAGCAAAACAAACGCTCCATTGCTTCATTGTTGAATTATGGATTTAACTTTATCTGGATGCGAAGGCCGTCTTTGAATTACACAGATAGCATATGAATATGTTGATAAGTGGGTAGCAATCAGCATGACATAATTTGACATAATTTGATACTCGGTATAAATACAATCTGTCCAATGTGTCGTCCACCCACAAGTGTAAGGTGTGAGCCAAATTTCAACTAAGGTGGGTGCATATTTTACAGGTTTGGGGCAAGAAGTGATCACTGTTGTGGACGATCTTCCCTCAGAAGCAAATGTTGGATTTGTTTGTACATATTAAAAGTGACAGTCCTATATGTGTGAATAATAAACGTAGAAAGCTTGAGAGAGAAGTTTAAACCAGGCATATTTTCTCACCTCCGCCTACCGAGCAAATTCCTGCTTGAAGTGTGAGTGAATGTTGGATGGTCGGTTTTCAGAAAGAATTTGAAAAGTTGTGTGAGACGCTTTCAGATTTTATTAGCATTCTATTATTATTATCATCACATGAACCATCGACGTCCCATGTATTTGTTATTGAAGACAGATTCAGCTGAGGGCAGTCTAGATGTATCCTTACATCATATTTAATACTGTCATCAGCCATGTCCTTGGCTGCCTTTTTAACCCAAACTGAGTGAATAAATGTGTAGCCACGCATGAAAACAAAAAAAAAACAAGGTCTTTATTGAAGTGCATGCTGAAAGAGGCTAAAAAAAACTGCCAAGGGTACAGCTCTGTTCACATTAGCTGATGGGAGTAAAGTGAGGTCAAGGAAAAAATGCCACAGAAACATATATTGGAGTGTTTTAGATAAATGATATTGTTTTATCATTACATAAATACATTTGAACCCTTTAATTGTTCGAAAGCAATTTGTTTCTATTCTATTTTTATGTCTCATTCCCCTAAACTGAAACTTATCATGTGTGTGTGTTTTTTTTAAAAGACAGCCTCCTCAGCTGATAGTCAAACTCATTTTGACAAATCCTGACTGGGAGGTGCTGTGCTAGATATGCACAAGCAGCAGGACTTTAAATCAAAAAGAAAGAAAAGAAAATGTAGAAGACATTCCAATGCTCATACCTTAAAGCCCTGAGCACATCATAAACGTGAGGTCAAAGAGATGAAAATGCCACTTTGATTTTGTGGAAAAACATCAAAATATAACCACACTAACGTACTGTATATAACTTGCTGGAGATGATTCGTACACAGATGTGTGTGTGTGTACTTACTGGAAAGGTATTACACCAGTGAGGTTCAATTGAAATGCTGTGATTCTATTCTTTATTGTCCTGCATTATAACTTTATTAAAGGCTGTAAAAGAAAACAACAGGGAATGCAGCGCTGATGGTGGCGAGAAGAGAACTATTGGATGATGGGGAAATGAGGGGAAAGTGGCGCTTTTCAGAACTCAGTCTGTCTTTATTTTGGGCTCAGAACCATTTTAATGCCACTGGCCAAAATTGAGCCTCCTCAGAGCACTCAGTGGGGTAGAAACTAAGTGAAGCAACTGAAGAATATTGAAGATTGTATTGAAAAATGGTTGCTTCTGAAAAAAAAAAAAAAAAAAATTTGAAATCACTTTGAAGGATTATCGTTGGTTTCTTTGCCGTGAAAGAGTATAATTTCAATCTATCACAGAGAGCACTCTGATGCCAGACCAAATCAATGAGCCTTTCTTCTTCTTTAATCTCAACTCTCTCTCTCTCTCTGTCTCTCTCACTCTCTATGGTTTCCTGTGAGTAGGCACCACAAGGTTGATTTGCCGTCCAAACGGTCCCTCAGGATTTCATAAAATATTGGTGCTGCAATTTTTTCGCGAAAGGAGTTGAAAAAAATAAATAAAAAATACAGACATTTCAGTGAAAGGTAAACCTGTCATTTCTGATTCTGTGTCTACATCTGATGACGGCTGCTGACTGTCTGTCCCAAACATCTTATTTATGTATTTAGAAGAAAAATATTGCTTTTTCTATCAACTGCTTTCTCTGCTGTTTTTCTTGTTACTGTTTCTACATTGCTCCCCCTCTAACTTCTCCCCCTTGCTCCTTTGTACACCCTCTTTTTCACGCATATTTTCTGCCCCCTATCCTTACTTACACTTTGGCTATATTTTTAGATTAAGCAGGAGAGAACCAGATGGTTCCTATTTGGCCACGTGGTTATTAAAACACCAAGTAAACCAATTCCATTAGGCATTTAGACATGGAGGGTAGCCGTTGGCATGTGGAATTAGGCTTCCACACTCCAACACATACACATAATAACGCATACATACACATACACCTCCAGTGGTCCAACACAAGGCACAAGGTCATGACATTTACATGTCAGGACAGGATGGAAATAGAAAGAGGGCCATGAGCTGGACAGACTGAGGCACAATGAGTCAGTGGGCTGATAACACAGACAGACTGAATCAGTGGGCTGAAAGCAGAAGGCGCTTTGTGGGAGTGTGTGTGAGCATTTGTGTGTGTGTGTGTGTGTGTGTGTGTGTGTGTGTGTCTGTGTGTGTGTGCGTGCGTGCATGTGTTCTTTCAAGGGGGAGTGAACAGAGAGGAAGTCAGAGAGATGATGTTCTCAGGTTTTTAGGGGGTTAGCTGCAGGTGGTGAACACCAGTCTTGCAGGTCCCTGTGGACATCCGCAAACTGTTCTTCAACCCCAAACAAGGACTTAAAATAACTCATGTCCCTTTACCCCAATTAGATTTATTTTCTCTCCCTTCCTGTCTCACACACACACACACACACATACACACAGATTTCCTTTATTTTGCTTGCTGTAGTTTTATGTTCCTAGTCATACCATCTGTGTTTATTCAATTCAGCTTAAGGAAAAAGGAAGGAAATAAAGGGATATTCCTTTTATGTGTCCATTTAAAAGTTTAAAGAAATACCAAATAATATTAGGATATCATTTATTATAATATTACTCTAGTTTTTACATTTGGGCTTACAATCTAATTTATAATGCAAATTATGAAAATGTTTATTGCTGAAGAAAGAAGAGAGGAGAGGAGAGGAAAGGAAATAAGAGGGGAGGAGAGGAGAGGAGAGGAGAGGAAAGGAAAGGAAAGGAAAGGAAAGGAGAGGAGAGGAGAAGCGAAGATTCTGCTGTGATCTGTGGGATTTCTGCAGCAGTGGCTTCTCCACAGGGAAACACTGTCCTCTTGTGGTTGCCTGAATGTTTTGAGATGAGAGCTTGTATGAATAGGCCCGCTTGAATGAGATAAGATGTTTAAAAGGTGCAGTGTGTAAGATTTGGGGCCTTTATTTTCAGAATAAGGCAGACATGAAATATCATATTCATAACTATGTTTTCATGCATGCATGATCACCTGAAAATAAGAATATTTTTATTTTTGTTACTTTAAAATTTTCCTTTTATATCTACAGTGGGAGCAGGTCCTCTTTCATGGAGGCAGCCATATTGAAACACCATGTTTCTACAGACTAAACACTGACTCTAGACAGGGCCTTTAAAATGTTGTTTCTCCATTACACTGAGGGTGATGTGAGGAGATTGCAATGCAGCAATTAGACAACTAGATGCGACTAAATTCTACACACTGGACCTTTAAGGACTGATTAAGGTCGGTTATGGACAATGGATACATATGGTTTATGTATTCTGCATGTCAAGTTAAAAACAGACAAAATTTGCTATGAGGCATTCTAAACTACAAATGTGATGGTAACTTACAAATATTGTTAATGCAGTACAGGAACAAACAACTAAAAACAAGAAAAGCTCCAACTGTGTAATCCTTAAAGAATAAAACTCACTATATTGTATATTTTTCAAAGTCAAAGCCTGATATAGCATATATTTTTTGTGCTATAGACCTCAGTTGTTGTTCAAAAAACATTAAAACCACATAAATAAGCCACTGTTATTGTAAATACTCAGTACCAGAGCACCAAATGTGTATTAATCCACTGCTGAAAATAGTGAGATAATGGGATTTGTTGACAATAAGAAAAGGTGTAATATAATAACAGCAGCTTTACTCTCTAAGATTGAAGTCACTAGTCACTCACTTGTTTGTCACCACAGAAGAAGACTGACCTGAGCCGACCCTCGGTCATAGAATTGGAAAGAATAGATAAGTAAACATTTTTAATGTTGCAGTTAAACTTTTAAACTATTCCTTCTATTAAATAACTGGTGATGTCATTGTGTGAATTATTACTTATTTCATGAGTGGGCAGTGGACTAACCAGTGGCAAAAAGCAGAATATTCACCGAGCAGCACTACTTACCGTTCTTTACGTTTTATGTCCATGTCCCTGCCACCGGAAGTCAGAAGTTGCTGCTTCGTCGTCACTTTCCCCGCAGCGCGAAAATATACTTTGACGTCTGAACCATAACAGCACTGTGAGGTGAGTTGAATTCATGGCATAAATACACATGGAGACTACTACTACTAACAATAGCTATTCTTGTTTTACTGCACGAAGGAGCACTTTGTTCCACACCGTTAAACACGCCGACGTAGCACGCAGGCTAACTCACGTCGTTAGCTAACAGCTAGCCTGCTGAGTTGACAGGTGAGTTAGCAACATGGACATGCCACACAGTTTACTCATTCAACCCAGTGACATCAGGACAGGGTGTTATCTTATTGAAGTTATCTCAGCTGTGCAGTTCATGACAAAACCAGGAACATATATGGAGTAGAGATGAGTGCTCTGTACTTTTTATGCTACAACTAGTATTGAAGCAGAGTGAACTGCTGTCGACATGATACTGGGTTGTTAGCAGAAGCAAATCCTGCCTGGGAGGAGCTGTACAAGCAATGTTCTGAAGTCAGAAGCTCAGTGGTACTTAATAAGAAAGGCATGACGTTAAACATTAAAGAAACAATGCAACTATACAAAAAATGATTCAAAAGTATAAAAATGAAGTGGAATAGAAGGTTAAAATATGCTTAAAATAGAATAAGAAAGATTAAAAAGAATACAAACGACAGTGCATCTTCACTTATGCAGTGTAAGATATCAATAAATAATCCCAAACTTAACTTAGCGATGGCAAAATGATAAAATGACAGTTGGAGCAGATGCCAAGTCTGATGTCAAGTTTCTAGTAGTTTGTTCCAGATACAGTACATTTGAAATAATGTAGGTTACACCTACAAAAAAAAGCTGTCCAGAATAGCTCTGTCAGTCAATGAGAAATTGCATGTCGGCACATAAAAATATCACAATGAAATATATGTTGAACATAGGAACCCTATTCACACAGCGTACATATTCACTTGGATGACAAAACGTTTTTGCAAGTTTGTCTCAATGAAAACTGCTGCACTGCGTAAACATAATATCAAGATTGTGCTCAGTAATCAAATGAATAATTAAAAATGATTTGTCAGCCGTAGACCTGACATTTAAAAGAACCCTTTGCCAATTTACTTTTCTTGTGCTGACAGACTGCGGCAGAAGAATAGACTGATTAAGTTTGATAAATCTGCTGATTAAGTTCTTTTTGTTCACTCTGCTAATGCTACGTTAAAAGTTGAATAACTAACTTCACTTCTAACCGCTAGGATGAACACCATCCATTGTCCATCTGTCTGGCTCTTCAAAACAACTTAATTTACATTCAGTATGATTTAGATTTTGTCTCTCTCACAAACAGTTAAACTGCCGCTGTGCTTACATATAAATGTATGTTTCTCATCGTTTGACAGTACATCGTGATGTGACAAAATGTACCTGATTGCTTGTAAATGTAAATTCTATGATTGTAAATACATCAGCTCGAAAATGTCTGTTTGGTGCCAACACAGCCAAATGCAGAAAAAGACTTATCAGTGTAAATTGTTATCTGCAAAGTGTAAACTGACAGAAACCAAATGCTGCAGTCAGCAGATGAACTGATAGCACTCGTAACCAAGATACAGTCTTTCTCAGTGTGGCTGCAGCTGAACTTCAAGGTGACATTGTGAATTCAAAGTCAGTATTCGTCCACTTTTGCAGTAAGTCCTGACAGTGAAATACTGATTGAAATAATGTGTTCTCCCTCTCTTTCAGAAAGCAAAAATGTCAAAGATAGACAAGATGAGCATTTTGGGGGTGAGGAGCTTTGGGATTGAGGATAAAGATAAACAAGTCATCAGTTTCTTCGATCCTCTGACTGTGCTGGTTGGACCCAACGGAGCAGGGAAAACGGTATGAGGACAGGCTGTGGCCAACGGTTGACTGTGAAGCGTGACCTGTGGAGAGTGAACAAGGAAACTGACAGCATGCCTTTCAAATGACACCTCTGCTTTGGGATTCTTCCTCTTTTTTTTCAGATTTTCTATGTAGCCACAGCAAAAGTTGTGTAAAATATTTCAGAATAATAACTGCAACTGTCATGTATTAATTCTTGCACAATATGATTCTTTTTTTGTTTGTTTCCAGACCATTATTGAGTGCCTTAAGTATGCAACATCGGGAGAACTTCCCCCTGGATCTAAAGGAGGTGCTTTTGTTCATGATCCAAAGGTGAGATTGCTCTCGCTCAGTGACTGACTGTGTTCTTGGAGATGTCAGTATCTTCAATACTCTACTGCTATTTATGTGGGGAAGTTCCACCGGTCCACAGTAGTCTATTCGTTGTTTGAAAATGCCCTGTTTCTTAGATTTGCATGTGAACATACCCAGCTATCCTAACATTTCTGATTACAAGTTCTTATTTTTGAGCGGATTAGTTTATGAATTTTACAGTTTCATTAATCTCATACCAGCGACAGAATATTTGCTTAAAATGAAGCAGTAGTTAGCTTCTATGACTGATGACTTTTTGGATGAATTGCCAGTTTGTAATGGCTATACCACAAACTGAAAAGTTAACAATGAAACTTGTGTTAAACTTCAAGTCCTTTCATTTCTTACATGAGATTTATCCAGTAAAGGAATGAAAGTTCATTTGTCCTCCTCTCAGATGAGGATTACTGAGACTATCTAAGTAAATTGATGCTGTGTGGATTCCAGGACGCCCATGAAACAGACGTACGAGCACAGATTCGGCTCTTATTCACCGACGTCAACGGAGAGAAAGTGACCATCCATCGCTCCATGTCCTGCACACAGAAAGCAAAGAACTACTCCTTTAAAAGCTTGGAGCAGGTCATAACCAGAGTAAAGTAAGCCACAGTCTCAAGTTTCTTTACCTGTTTTTTGTTCAATATTAAAAATTTTAAAGATACTAATGTTGCACGATCCCTTTATTTACATGTGACCTCTATCATCATTCATTCAGAGACGGTGAGAAGGTGAGCTTGTCATCAAAGTGCGGTGAACTGGATCGGGAGATGATTTCTTCACTGGGTGTGTCGAAGCCTGTGCTGAATCATGTCATCTTTTGTCACCAAGAAGAGTCTAACTGGCCACTTAGCGAGGGCAAAGCACTCAAAGACAAGTTCGACTCCATCTTCGCTGCAACCAAGTAAAGCCAATTTATTCATTTATTCATCACATTACCTGAAATGAATTCAAATCAAACATGTACGTCGAGTAAAAATATGAACCTGCATGTGCCGTTAGAACGGAAACTCTGTATTACAATGTGTCTTTGTTTTTCTCTCAGGTATATCAAAGCCCTGGAGACGATGCGTCAGCAGCGTCTCAAACAGAGTCAGACAGTCAAAGAGTGTCAGGTGGAGCTGCGCTACCTGAAGCACAACAAGGAGAAAGCCCAGGAGATTAGAGAGATGGTTGCCACCAAGGAGGCTCAGCTAATGGCCTCTAAAGACAGCATCGTGCAGATAGAGAACCAGATTGATCCACTGGAGGTTGGTTGATGACGAATGTTAGCAGATGACTTGTATAGATATATAAACACAATGCAATAAGAAAAAGAATCAAAAGTATTAAAGGAAGGTAAAATAAGGTGAGCAGATTAAAGTGGGTTTTGAGTAAACCCTAACATAAGGTGGAGAATTAAAATGCTGACGTAAGAAATAATGTACTATAAAGAGGGTATTCAAATGTATCCCACCCCAGTTGCACTGTCATTCTGTGGGAATTGAGGACCACTGCAGCGGGTTCTCAAAGTGTGTTCGTCCTATTTTATGTGGACTTTTTATGCTGTGTTACCAAAAGAGATATCGTGTTGTTTTGTACTGTATCGAAGTTTAAACTTCTGGTTTCCCCATCACAAGTTAACGATGTGACACAGAGAAAAGTGAACACTTCCATTTTACAGCTGCAAATTTATTGTACTTGATCTGACAAGCTTTTAAGGTTTGCCTATAGCAATTAATTAAAAAAGTCAGAAACTCATTAATAAATCATGTACAGGTTTCAGTCTATCTAATCATCACGTTGGAAGCTCTGTCTCTTAGAGGAAGAGATGATGGTGTTTGGTCAAGTGTAGAGCCCAGCAGCTGATTTAAACTAAACATACAATACAGTAGGTCCTGGATGCTTACTGCAATGTACTGTTTACAGGTGTAGGCATGACTGGTGCCTCGTATGTTATTTATTTTTTTAAGATGTTTTTTGGCCTTTTCAAGCTTTATTTTTGACAGAGACAGCTGAAGAGTGACAGGAATGTGGGGAGAGAGAGATGGGGAATGACATGCAGCAAAGGGCCACAGTTCGGATTCAAACCCTGGGCCGCTGCTGAGCCTTCGTACATGGGGCGGATGCTCTACCAACTGAGCTAATTGACACCCCCTCGTATGTTATTTATTAACATTTATTATAATTTTCAGAATCGACTGAATGATATTGACACGAAACTGGGGAAAGTGATGAGGCTGGACAACGACATCAAAGCTTTAGACAGCAGGAAGAAGCAGATGGAGGAAGATAACAGAGAGCTGGAGGAAACAATGGAACAGGTAACAAGAATATGTATCATATGCAAAAAAAAAAAAAAAAAAAACATAGTTATTTAGTTTAATGATGGAGAAAAGGAGAATTTGACAGAAAGCTTCAATCAGAATGAGAAACTATAGATGGAAGGAAACAGTGTTTCCAGCACCAAAATCACTGCTTACCTTCCACACACACACACACACACACACACACACACACACACACACACACACACACACACACACACACACACACACACACCACTGCATCTAGAAGCAACACATTGGCTAAAACACTTGTGGAAACCTGACAAGAGGCCTGAAAGATAATTAAGGATGAAAGATGAAGAAAATCTCACATCTCACAATGAATGAGGTAACAGGTTAGTAACATGATGATGATGGTGGGTTAAAAAGAGCAGCCCAGAGAGCCCAAGGCCTTTCTGAAGTAAGTCTTTCAGTGAAAGACTATAATATATATGTCTTCCTATACATCTCTCTGTCTGAGGTGTTATTCAACACCTGCACAATAATTACCTAGAGTCCACTCTGTATGACATTGCATTGCCCTGAATGAGAAACTAATAGAAAGTTTGCAGATGGTGAATGAGGCTGTTGTAATGTAATGTAATGTAATGACAAGCCAGTTCATCAAAGGCCTGTATTGATATGAATATCTTTCATCTGTTGGAGGTTTCTACTTTTTCGCCATACAGGAGCCAGGAAACTCTTTCTTCTGTCTGTTTAGTACTTCTCTGTTGTGTTTGAGAGAGTGAAAGTGTCGGCAATGGCTCACAAGTAGTAGTAGTACGTAATGCTCTTTCTGTATGCAGGCATTGTAACACCTGAAGTATAAGCTGTGCCTTTTATTCAGTTTATTTTTAAAGGTCTATTGGTGCATATATTTTTATCACAGAAGGCCCCAGCTGAGTCAAACTTCTGACCCTGACAGTTTGCTAAGCTGTGCTCACTGAGCTCCAGACCACACTCAGCCAGTGAACTGTGTATGCGGCAGGTGTTTCAGGGTTCAGATGAGCAGCTGCAGGAGATTTACCAAAACCACCAGAGGACGGTGAGGGAGAAAGAGCGGAGGCTGACAGACTGCCAGAAGGAGTTGGAGAAAGCTGGTCGGGAGTGTCAGAGACTCAACAGAGTTAAGGCTGATCTCCTGGTGGAACAAGGTAGGTACATGCTACTGCACATACACCAGGAGACATACCAGTCCATGTGCACCTGTATGTTTTTTATGTTGCAGCATTTTTAGAGCATACATCCTTACCTCCATGGGCAGGATATCAGAATTAATTACTCCAACCTGTTCTTACTCCAAGGCTTTCAAGAAAAAGAGCAAAGAAATGTTAGAGATAGACAAGAGGATAGATAAGGAGAGATAATTCCTGAAAACTTGATTAGCTGCAACACCTTCTCTTTCCCAGGTCGTCTACAGCTGGAGGCTGACCGCCACTCTCAAAACATCAAGAACCGCGACACTCAGGTGAGAGAGAAAAAAAATTCTATCTACTGGTACTGCAGCACTGAGCACACTCTTAGTTGTTTGTTTGGTAGGCATGCACCTACATTTTTGTCGACTTGAAGCTCTTGTTCCCATGGAGGTCGAATGCATACAATGCAATGCATCAAATCACATACAGACAACACTTTCAGTTTTAGTAATGGTCCCTTCATTTCTCTAACCATGCACAGTAACTACCCTAAAGACTAAGGATACCCCGCTCACATTTTATCACCGCAGATTACAAAGGAACAAAATTGTTAGGGGTTTGCAGTATGTTGAAACTTTGCTTCTAAAATGTAAGAATAGTATCATCATTTTAAGCACATGGACTGTGCCTAAAGATAAGTTTGAGGCATAATTGAAGTACGTACTCACATACAGTATCTTTTCTCAGGTTCGCTCTTTGGCATCCTATCTGGAGATGGAGGGTTACGACCGAACGCCCTTCACCACTCTGCAGCTTCAGAGCTTTAATCGTCACGTCACAGAGAGACTGGAGCAGGAAAAAGAGACAGTCAGTCAGGTTATGGTAAGATATGCTCGTTTTGATTTCTGGAAAAAACAAAATGTTACATATAGTATTTTATATCACAGATGGGATGCAGCTTTTATTGTTTGATGTTTTGAAGATCTCTTTAATTAAATACTGCAGTAGAACTGATTTGTTTCAACCCCAAATATTTAAACCAAATCTTAATAGTCAGAGATTTAAAATGTACATGTTTAATATACCAGAATTTCAGAAACTGAGTTTGTCTGTCCAGAGTAATAGTTACTGCATGGAGCTGCAGTGTCACTATATGAACGGGGAATAATGTTTGCATATTTGCCTCCAACTATAATCTCACTGAGGCTTGATCAGGATCCAGTAACCTTGTTCCTGGATGTGTCTTTTTTTGACATTAATAACCATTTATTTAGCACTCTTCTGCAATACTGCTGAAATATGTAGGTTGTTGTGTGTGTGTGCTCCTACATGCCCACCTACATACCAAAATTGTTTTGTTCCAGTTTTCCACAGTTCTATCTGCAAGAAAGTTTTTCAGCAGTAGTCAGTCACATCACAAATAAATGCACCATTCACGATCGTAATGCCTGATTCCTCTTCCTTGTTCTGTTCCCTCAGGCTGACCTGCAGGAAAAGGAGCAGCAGAAGCAGCAGTCCATTGATGAAATGAGGGATAAGAAGACTGGCCTGGAGAGAACTGTGGAGCTGAAGAGAGATCTGCAGGGAAAGAAGCAGCAAGAGCTGAGGAATGTCAGGGGAGACCTGCAGAGGCTGGAGGGTTCGTCTAGCCGACTGCAAGAGCTGGAGAGTGAACTGGCCAAAGCGGTGAATAAAAAGATTTGAATTTCAACAGGTGGTAACTGAATATAACAGGGTCTAATAAAGAAAGATTATTTGTCTTTTCCAGTTTTTTCTCACAAGATCCTAATTAATTCACTGCATAATACAACGCATGCATAATATACAGCTCCCTTTTATCCTTCAATGCCATGCACTCTGATTCTTTGTGTGTCTGTGTGTGTTTTTTCTACCTCAGGAACGAGAGCTGCACACTGCAGCTCAGAGCTCAAACGTGGAGGAGCTGAAGGCCGAGGTCGTGGAGCTCCAGAGAGAAAAGGCTGAACTTGACCGCACACAGAGACAGCTCGACAAAGAGATGGAGATGCTCAACGCACACACCACCACACGCACAAAGATTGACATGTTGAAAAGGGAAAAGGTAACGTGAAACCTAGTTCACTGGAAGGTAACTGGTGTTGAACATTCTCCCACTCTCTGACCTCAGACTGGAGCCTCTCACACTATAAAAGTGTTAGAAATAGTGAGAAACACACATTCCTCACCTCTCTTTACCATTCTCAGTAAATGTGAGTGACCTCTACTGGTGGCAATTTAACCCTGTGTGCTCCTCTCTGCTTTTTCTCTTTTCCCGTCTTTCTTACCTGCTGCTGTCATCCATCCTTTCTCTGTTGGCTCTCCTCTCATCTTTCCTCTTTCGTTCTTCCAGGTAGAGAAGGAGGAGCAAGTACGTAAGATCAAGTCTCGGCACAGCGAGGATCTGGTGTCATTGCTGGGCCACTTTCCCAACAAGAGAGAGCTGGAGGACTGGATCTATGCCAAGTCTAAGGAAGTCAACGGTACCAGGGACAGACTTGCCAAACTCAAGTTAGTATGATTTATTTACATAAAAGCTCACACATATTAAAAAATGACTTTCTGTGACACTGACTAGTATTATGTCATGCTTTTCACAATTCTCAGTAAGGACCTGGCATCAAATGAGCAAAATAAGAACCACATTGCTGCTGAGATACGGAAGAAGGAAGAGCAGCTAGCCAATGACCAAGAGAAGTTCTTCAATGTGTGTGGCAGTCAGGATCTGGAGCAGGATCTGGGCAAACTGCAAGAAGATCTGGAGAAGATCTCCAAACAAAGAGGTGAATGATCCAAAATAGATGGTTACAGGCACTTCTGTGTATGAAGACCTGGAGAAACCCTTCATACTCAGAAGTGCACCACTAGGTGATGAGTCCCAGATAAATCCAGCATCTGCACTTCGCTGCTGCCCTGATTTAAGAGTGTCATCATTCCACTCCTATGTTTCTAACCTCACTCTAAACTTTGTATTAAAGCCAGAATCACATTTCAATCTCTTAGTAATGCATAAATGTGTTCTCTCATCATCCACCTGTGTTTATATAGCCATGTTAGCTGGAGCCACAGCAGTGTACACCCAGTTCATCAGCCAGCTGACAGAGGAGAGAGAACCCTGCTGTCCTGTGTGCCAGCGGACATTCCCCTCAGAGTCCGATCTGCAGGAAGTTATCAGTGACATGCAGTCTAAGCTACGCCTGGTACCAGACAAGCTGAAAAACACTGAGCAGGATCTGAAGAGGAAGGAGAGGAAAAGAGATGACATGGTGGCTCTCAGACCTGTCAGGTATGGAGATATCAGGCTGTGGCAAGACAGAGATTGTGTGATAGTGTAACAAATGTACTGGTGTGTTGGAGAAAAATGAAATGCACTCTCAAAGAGGGCTGCAACTATAAACATACAAACAAAGTGCTTGTCAGCAAAGTATGCTGGCTTTAAACTTTCATTCTTCACTTAACTTGTTCTTAACAAGCCTTGTCCTTCTCTTGACTGCAGGCTTTGTCATCCTCCTATCCTCTTAATTTTTCTATTATCAATAATGAATCGATTATTTTAACATTCAATTAATTGGTTAATCTGTAAAATGTCATAAAATATAGAATTTCACAGAGCCCAAGTCTGCAAGTAATTCAATTAACAGTGATATAAAACTGAGAAAAGCAGCAAATCTTCACATCTGAGAAGCTGGAACCAGTGAATGTGTGGCATTTTTGCTCAATAAATTAATTCAATGATTGGTGACATGAAAGGTGACATATTTGAAGCCTTTAAATGTACAAATGACACACTCTAAAGAAGGCTCTGACATGTTAGGTGTGTTCAGGATTGGCTAAAATCTGTTGTGTCCACAAACAAATCTTAAGTCAGCTTGAGTATCATATGTATTACTGGATAGAGTTCCCCATTGGAGATGATAAAGACAGTTTAAACCAGTAAAAAGTAATTATGTTGCATTAATTGAAATGAATGAAAGCATTCAGTCCTCCTCTGTGGGTGTGCAACAACTGTTTGTGAGTACAAATCATGTATGTTTCTAGGTTAAATGAGTAAAAATGAACTTCTTGAGAGTATAGCACAGGCTCTATGACATGTACCCCACTAGATGGAGCTAAATTCTCATATGATTGAAATTTTAATCTGGTTCTCTCTACTGTCTTTTCATGACCTGAAACGTATTTGCTGTCATCAGCAAATTAGAGGACCTGTTTTGTAGGATGATTTTGTAATTTCCAAGATTAAGAATGAAATATCTTAAAGTACGAATATTCCTCACAATTTCCCTATCGCTTTTAATTTAGACTAGTCAACTAGAAGTAAGATAACACTCACGGCACACATCAATATCTTCCTGTTAGATAACTTTGTAATGAGAGAAACAAGACATAGACAAGATTACATCTGTAATGATTTGAGAACAGTGAGGCTGACAGGTATTTTAAAATGTGATTGCTAGTTTCTCAGTGCTCACTTTAACTTACCACACTCTTTTCAGTGCCATTTCCATCATCCTCTTTCCCCTCGATAAGGCCATCTCAAACCAATTTATTGCATGGGCTGCAGCCACAGCTAGTCAGATGGCTGCATCACATCTTAGGCACAACAGTTTTGTACATTAATGAAATATTGATAATTAGTTTAGCCAGCTAGTATTTCTGATGTCAACTAGTAACACATTCCTAGGTTTTTATCACTTATCATTTATGACATTTCAGGGCAGTGGTGCGCCTCACAGCAAGAAGGGCCCTGGTATTGTGACTGCTCCAGACTGAATAACAGAAATTTCAAACTAACAAAAAATTCTGTTTGTGTGAGCTTCAAATCTTCAATAGAATTCCTGGATCATTATGTACTTATGTATTAATATGTATCATGTGTCCAAACTTATTTAAATGCTTTTATCAAAGGAGAATGTTGCATTCAATGGCATAACTGAGTACAAATCCCAAAAAAAGTGGGCATCCTTTCATTCATTCACAGGAGGCCTCAGAGAAAAATGTTCCCTGAATAACTTCGGGGAGTCGTATAAGAGAGATTGTTAGATGACAGTATCTAAATAAGTGTAACTCACACCTTTTATTCTCTGCTCAAAGTATATTTCTAATCTCTTTCATCCCTCCCAGGCAGTCCATTGTGCAATTTCAGGAAAAGGAGTTGCCTGAGCTGAGAAACCGCCTGCAGACTGTGAACAGGGAAATCGAGAGGCTGAAGGGTGATGTGGAGGAGCAGGAGACTCTGCTTGGTACCTTGATGTCAGAGGAGGAGACAGCTAAGGCCTGCCTGCAGGACATCTCTCTCATGGACAGATACCTGGTACCATCCACTCCTCCTGACTGTCTCACTCTTTTTGACCACATCTGTCTCTTTATATCCTCTACACTCTGACTAGTTCCTGACTGTCTTTTCTCTTTTAATCTTTCCACCCTAGTCCATCTCCTCTTATTCCAGATAGAACCTATGAGACTGCTTCTTACTCTGTATTTCTTCACCTTACTACGTTTTCCAGATGGACCTTAAAGAGGTGGAGAGGAAAATCGCTCAAGATGCTGCCAAACTCCAGGGAGTAGACTTGACCAGAACCACCCAGCAAGTCAGTCAGGAGAAACAAGAAACTCAGCACAAGCTAGACACCAGTAAGATGACATCATCCACCCACATGGATGGGAATTTTCCTACAGTCTGCATCTTAAATAGTTTATCACCGCTATGATTTTTTTTGTGATGATCGTTAGTTTAATTGCTGTGGGCCAAAGGTATCAGACAGCTCACCAATGGAGTAAGCAAGGCAACCAATTTAAAACAATTCTACTTAAACGTAATTATCATAACTTTTAAAACTGAAGTAAGAATGAACCTGAACACAGACTTTTACAGACTGTTATAACAGGCAGTTCATTTGAAAATCGACCTTTATTTTATCTTCTGATTAAACGGTGTCCTGTGAATATCATTCTAAAGCTACATAGACTAGTAACCTAAACTAAGGAAGTTAAAAATCATTGTGATACAATTAACAGTTCAGCAGCATGTCAGGGAAAAGGTATGTTTAGATTATCAGACATTAGAAATTATTAAAACTGATTTAAAATTTGATGATTCAGATCATCAATTTGTTTGTTTTTCTGCTTGTATCATTGTCCACAAAACAGCTTACACTAAAATAACAAAATAAATTCAAGGTGCCAGTCTAGCTAAACCGAATGCAGTCTATTACATCCTGTCTTCAAGATGTCTTTGATGTCCAGTTTTTTACTGAACCTTTTTTGGTGTGTGTTCAACTGTTGATCGTTTTGGAGGATACAGTTTGTGGTGCTGTTAAATTACATAACATTCACAGGTGTTCCTATTGTCACAGTTATTCACCTTATTTCTATCAATAAAGGTTGGAACAGAAACATTTCTCTGGATAATGCAATACATTTCAACAGCACCACAAACTCCATCCTCCAAAATGATCATAGCGTTAAACTAGAGACTAACTTGTGATACGATGACACCAGCTGTGATGCCTGTCAGCATGTTGACGTTCCAACCCATGAGTGCCCAGTAGTCTGGGCCTTCATTTTCATCTCTACCACACAACAGTAAAGGTTCGTTTTTGCTGCTTTGAAAACATCTAAAGATCTCTTGTTGCTCCCCAGCTGTTGCACAGCTGCACATTGCTGACTTCACATCAGGAGTTAGAAAGACAAACTGATGTTGAAGCAATCGTAACATTTTTTTTGTCTTTGTCTCTGCTTGTTTGTAACTTTTTGTGTCCTTACAGCCTCCAGCAAGATGGAGTTAAAACGAAAGCTGATCCAGGACCAGCAGGATCAGATTCAGATACTGAAAAGTGCTGTAAACGAGACGCGAGCAGAGAAACTCCAGCTGAGCAGTGATATGCAGAAACAGCAGCAGCTGGAGGACCAATGTGTCGAGTTCACCACTGAAATACAGGCGTTAACCAGAGACATCAGGGTACATTTGATTGTTTTTGTTTATGCAAGCTACTACGTGTAAGATGTTGATGTGGAGGCATTTGTGAATTACTAGCTGACACAAAAATGACAATACAATTCTATTTGTCTGTTGTCCTCCTACTTCCTGTCCAACCAGGAAGCAAAGGAACAGCTGTCCCCTTTGTCTGCTGCTCTAGAGAAGCTGCAACAGGAGAAGCAGGAGCTGGTGGTGCGCAAGAGGCAGAGGCAGGAAGAGGGGCAGGAGAAGGTGGACATACTAAAACTTTTATCTCTCTTTGAAAATTTGTAGAAATTCAACACAGTTGTAGTTAAAACTAAATATGTCGATCCATCACATTTCCTGATGATAAGTGGTTATCAGTGTATTCTAAAAGCATTTCTACAAAAACACACAAAAGAATGTAAGGATGGATGGACTCAAAGCAGCTTTAAACCTTTTCATGTTTTTTAATCTTATTCTCATCACTATTCTAACCCTTTGTCCCTAACAGATCAATGCCATTAAAGACAGAGTGAAGACGTTCACCACCTTGGAAAGAGAAATCACCAAATACGTAGATGACGGCAAAGATGAATACAAAGAGGTAACATGTTTGACATAATGCTTGATACGTCTGTGTTTATGGTTCCTCCACGAGTCATGTTGTGATGGACATTACATACATACAGTTATGCCGTCTTCAGTCACTCAGTGTTTATGAATTGTGATTATTCGAAAGTATCGACCAACTTTACTGACTTGATTGTTGTTGCAGCAAAAAGAGTCCGAGCTTCAAGAAACCAACACTCAGCTCCATGAGGCTGAGAGGAATAAAGATAAGATCACCAAGGAGATGGGAAACATCCGTCAGGACATAGACACACAAAAGGTAAAGCTTCCTCAAGTCATCATAGTTTTCATTCTAGTTTTTCTTAAAAGGTCAAAACTTCTGCGACAGTGTTTACTCTGAACACCAACACAGCTGGTTCAGTGATCTACGTTTCCCTAGCCATTTAGCTGCAAAACACTTTTGTTAGTAGTTACATTTTTAATGATATTTTTCAGGTCCAGGAGCGGTGGTTGCAGGACAACCTGACCTTGAGGAAGCGTGTTGAAGAGTTAAAGGAAGTAGTGGCTAAACGCGAGGCTCTAATGAAAGACATGGGCAACATGCAAGTCTTGCAGCTACGCCAGTAAGAGCACTACACTGTTATCAATAATGCGTCAGATCAATAAGTGATAAAAGGGAATCATGCTCCACAGAAACCAAGCAAGACAGCCCCAGTTTCTTTTACCAAAGAAACATGTCGGCAAAGTAATGATGGTCAGGATAATTGTAATCGGCTGCAGTGTTTTCACCTCGTCGCTTTCTGTGCTTGTCCAGAGAACGTCGTGAGGCAGAACGTAAGTTGGAAGACTTGAAGAAAAACCGCAGTATTGCACTAGGTCGTCAAAAAGGCTTTGAGGAGGAGATACTGCATTACAGGTGAGATATGCAGATATATGTTGGGTTTAGATGTTATTACACCAATCTACCAACTAGACTGAGTGCACCTATAACACTGAGAAAATAAAACATTTCCCTTTAATGTCTTCACCACTTGATGTCCAGCCCTGTGGCTACTTAAGTATTCATTATTACTGATGAGTTTTCTATTTATAATAACGGTGTGATTTTCTTTGAATTGACTGCTTGCAGAAAAGAGCTGCGAGAAGATCAGTATGACAAAGCTGATGAGCGCTACAAGAACAAGATGATCACAATGAGGACCACAGAGTTGGTCATTAAAGATCTGGATCTCTACTACAAGGCCCTTGATCAGTAAGTGTATTGGCCTAAGCGTGGATTCACACCGGATCAGGCGCTCTGGGAAAAACGGAGGTTTTTACATTCGTTTCAGTGGGGGTAGTCCGTTTCCGCACCTGCAGTCCACAATGCACGGGTGTCCCCCCACCACCACCACCACCACCGGACAACCCTGCTATGAGTTGCCGTGATCCCTGATCCTGTGTGAATGCACGCTAACATGTACACATGCATGCACACATATACACATACACACACTAATAGTAGGTATTAGCCAAGGCACAGGGTTTCAGGGATTGCTGCAATGGCACATAAGTTATTAACATTAGGAACACTGTTTTTCTTTGTTTTTGTTGTTTAATCTATTGATTAAGAACTGTAGTAATTGAGACTGACCCAAATGCCAGAGACGTTTTCTTAGTTCAGTACCAATCAAAAGTTTTGGCACACCTTCTCATTCTTTATTTTTATAACTTTCCATCACAGACATCAAAACTATGAACTAACACAAATGGAGTTATGCGGAAGACAAAGATGTAACATTTAAACAAGACAAAATATGTTTAATATTTTAGTTTCCTCAAAGTCGCCACCTTTTGCTTTGATGACAGCTTTACACACTCGGCTTTATATGGTAGTTACCTGGAATGGTTTTCAGTTAACAGGTGTTCCTTGAAACAGCATCAACATCTTTACTTCAAGACATGAAGCTCAGTCAGTCCTGAAAATTTTAACAACTAACTCAAGTACAATCGCAAGACCATCAAATGCCATGATATAACTTGCTCTCATGAAGTACACCAAAGCCCAAGGGTTAATTCTGCTGCAGCGTAAAGTTCATTACCAGTCATCTCAGAAGTTGGCAATTCTGGCACCTCAGATTAGAGCCCACATAAATGCTTCACAGAGTTCAAGTAGCAGAACATCTCAATATCAACTGTTCAAAGCAGACCGTGTGAATCAGACTTTCAGTTACTGCAAAGAAACCACGAATGAGGGAGACTCACAAGAAGATGATAACTGCTTGGGCCAAAAAACCTAATGAATGGACATTAGACTAGTGGAAATTTGTGAATTTTTGGTTTCAACTGCCATATCTTTGTGAGAGACAGAGGTACAGGCATTGTATCTGCATGTGTGGTTCCCACTATGAAACATGGAGGAGGAGGACGTGTGATGGTGTAAGTTTTAGGACACAGTGTGCCTCCTCCATTGGGGGAATATTTAGAAGGAGAACACAGAGAAAATGCTGAAAGGAAGGGGGAAAAACAAATACTTTGTCAAATATTCATTTTCCTAGAATCAAAAGCAGCTCTAAAATCAGTTCTTTCAATTGCAAGGATACATATGAATAAGAACCCTGCTAAGTAATAGTTTATAGAAAAAAAAGATTCTGTTTCAGAAAGGGGCATAGTGCTTACGTATAGATAGTAGTGTTGGTAAGATTTAGTTTCAACTTTAGTATGCCCTTTTTCTAATCATAATTAGTCATTTTCTTGTTATGAGTCTTCATGAGATCCACCACAGTACTATTAGGTTGCTGCTGGGCACAGTCAGTTTGCCTCATGGTGGGAATTGGAACAGTGATGTCAATTCTCTTGAAATTTGTGTTTGGGGGTTTAGAGGTTTATCTATATATTTATACAAATTAATTAGTAGTTGCTGGCCTAACAAATTAGTTTATTATTCTGAAATTATCATTATGTAAACATTTCACAATTTCAGCAGTGACATTAAGTATACAAGTTTTTAAATGAAAATCAGCAGTACAATCTATGAAATACTCATGATCATAATCACTCATAATCATGTGTGGAAAACTGACTTGCATGAAAATTAGATTACTAAGCAATGCTGTGCAAGTCAAGCACAAGACTTACCACAACATATCAAGTTTCTTCCTTAGAAACATGACCAAGCTACTATCATTGGCATCATTGGCATCAGGTTTGCATTTGCAGTGCAGATCTCAGATAAAACTATGCAGATTGTCAGCAGGGTTGCAAAGCATGGCAATGCACATCTTAAAATGTTGAACTGCACTAGAGAAGTTTGAATTAAAAAAAATATTGATTGCAAATACAAAACCAATATGTTTCTAATTTCTAAGCGTTTATAGGCTTTCTTTCTTTCCCAAAGTTCATTCTTTTCTTTCCATGGAGGAAATCAAAATCTAATAAAAGTCAGCATGTACTATAGTCATGGTGGCAAACCATTTTTATTGTTGGATTTATGAATAAGTCTGACAGAGACACTAACTGAGGATGAAAGCTTTAATAATTAAACCTCAGCTTGGACGTGTGAGCTCAAACGTCTCAGAAGAACGCAAAAGCGTCATTTCCCCATGTATGTGGGTTAGTCGAGGCATCATTGTCAGTACCGTTATCAAGATTAAAAGCAGGCTTTAACATCCAGGTCACAGTTTCAATTTGAATACACTGAAAAGGTTTTTATGGTGAGATGCTTTGATTTGGGAGTGAAATATGAAACTTCCCCTGCAATAGTAGGTCAAAATCTTGAAGACAGTGCTGCTGTTATGTCACGTAACTATAATCTCTGTTTCACTGTTGTAAAATCAGTCAAAACTGTGTGAATGTGTGTCTGTTATTGTTTTCTTAGTTGCTTATTTACAGTGGGTAGTGCACATTAATCTCCAATGACGTTGGATTTTACAGCCATGTAAATTGTCCAAAACCTGCAGTCTCATATAGTATTTTGTCAAATAAATGGCAGCAGGACAACTAGTCTGATGTGATTTTGACAGGAAAAAATAACGGTTTGTAGTTTTTGTCAAAGTGATCTGAAGATAAACCAAAACGGAGCATAAAGCATGTTGTAAAACATTATGTAATAATTATGTTCTGGGTGCCCTGTTAAAACTTTAGCGCAGCCTTCTGCTTATTTCATTTAAAAATAAAATAAATATTTTATTGGTCTCATTTCAGTGTCAAAAGTCTTGTTTGATACAACAAGAGCGCAGCTGTCCATATATTTCCTACGACAGTGCAACTGAATCAGTGTTGAAATTGATGCGTATGTACATTTAGAGAATTGAAAGTGTTTTGAAGCACACAACCCAGGTTACTGAGTCACAGCAGTCACGTGTTTGGAAAACACGTAGTGAGCACTTTGCCAAGAGAATCCATCCACCTGACTGCTGTGGTATATCAAGATTCTGATTAAACAGCAGGATTATTCACAGGTGTGCCTTGGACTGGTCACAATAAAAGGCCACTCTAAAAAGTGCAGCTTTATCTTGACAAAAAACATTTATTAGGCACGAAACTATGGACACATCTGATAAGCTAGTATTCCTTGCCATCATTGGAGTATCAGGAGTATCATCCCACTTGATCAGCAGCAACTGTTTAGTCTTTCCTCTACTGTTAAGTACGGTATTCATGTTACAATACTTGATTCACCAAATTTAGACTTTTGAGTATGAAATTCATGCTTTGTATGACTATCCCCCGCAAAGAGAAAATTAAAGATACATTTCTCTACCAAATAGACTGTAACTTTGCAGGATGCCCACTTAATCTGCCTGACTCAGACTGCTGAGAAAAATATATTTTCACATAGAGTAAAGACTGTGGATTTTGTTCCCATTGCTTACATTGGAAGCATATAATAGCCAGTATGAATTGGGGGGGGATGATTAAAATGTTGATTTAACCCTAGTTTAATTTATATTGTAACCAATACAACATGGAAGATCTGAGAGAGGATAAATCAAGGATAAACAATGTGTTTTATTTGCAGTAATAAATGTGTGTAATGTGCTGCATGTCAAATACAAAATCACTCTATTCTTTTGAGCATGACCAAGTTATGTTTGTGCACATTGAATATCGTGCAGAGCCATAGGAAGTCATAAGCCATGTCTCTGCTGCATGAACAGTTATGTAAATAAGGCAGTTGGTCAGATGGAGGGATAAGGACCGCTCTCCTCCCTCTGTCTTTTCTTCCTTTTTTCAATGTTAATCTATGTATCCACCACATGTGGGCTTCGTAAAAAACACCGTTGATAAATGCTGGCTGCTACCATTTACAGACCATATCAGAGTTTCTTGTTAGTTTTTGTTAGATGATAGACAAAACACTTCTCAGTATGCCGGAAAGCAACTTCCAGTTGGCCTCCAAATCTGTTATATCAACATGCGTCTTTGTAATGTATCACTAACACTAACACGTGTATAACCTCCTATGTGTCAGATTGAATTCAAATTAATTACTACAAGTTTAATCTATCATAATGCTCTAGTTCTGGGATACCCAACATAAATACAAATGTAGTTATATCCTGCTTTTGTGTTGCATATTTCAAATCTTTACATTTATTTTTAAATCAGATGTGCTCATTGCGCTCACAGTGTGGTGACTAAACATTTTGATACTCATAACTCAAAATCATGAGTCTGCTTCTGTCTCAAGCTCGTCACCTGATTGTCTAAAGAGCAATGACACAACATGAGGTCCATCAAAACGATGTCTTGTAGATACTGAGCTTTTGGGAAGGCCTTTATTTTCTTTTTGTTCTCCTCAGAACCATCATGAAATTCCACAGCATGAAGATGGACGAGATCAATAAGATCATCAGAGACCTGTGGCGCAGCACCTACAGGGGTCAAGGTGCATCTCACTTTTTGTATACATAAAAAAAAAAAAAGATCTATTATGTGTATGCAGTATTTGAGTGTACACAGTGTTTTAACAGTGCCCCCTGTCCCCCCCCCTCCAGATATTGAGTACGTGGAGATCAGGTCTGATGTGGATGAAAACTCGTCTGCTGGAGTGAGGCGGAGGGTTTACAACTACAGAGTAGTCATGGTGAAAGGAGACACAGCTTTGGATATGAGAGGACGCTGCAGTGCTGGACAGAAGGTGCCAGAAAAGTTTCCCATGTCTCCGTTTTTTTATATCACACGAAGGTGTTTAATGTGATTAAAGGTCCAGTGTGTAAGATTTGGGGCCTATATTTTCAGAATAAGGCAAACATGGAATATAATATTCATAACTATGTTTTCATGCATGTATAATCACCTGAAAATAAGAATCTGTTTATGTTTGTTACTTAAAAAATATCCTTTTATATCTATAGTGGGAGAGGGTCCCCTTTCATGGAGGCCGCCATGTTGAAACACCTTATTTATACAGTAGTCCAGAACAGACAAACTAAACACTGACTCTAAACAGGGTCCTTAAAGTGTTGTTTCTCCTTTACATTAGGAAGGTGAGGGTGATGTGAGGAGATTACAATGCAGTGACTGGACCACTAAATGCAACTAAATTCTACACACTGGACCTTTAAAGAATAATTTTTCCAGTGAATAAGCAGGTGCATTAAAGAATAGAATTCAGGTTGTGCATTTTTGATTTGATTAATTCATTCCAGTTTTTATTTTTGTTTATTTATTTTGTGTCTATGTGCCTCTAGGTGTTGGCATCCTTGATCATCCGTCTAGCTCTGGCAGAGACCTTCTGTCTCAACTGTGGGATCCTGGCCCTGGATGAGCCCACCACCAACCTGGACCGAGACAACATTGAGTCACTGGCACATGCTCTCGTAGAGTCAGTACATGCATGCACACACACGCACACACACACACACACACACACACACACACACACACACACAGAGGTCTCAAAGTCAGGAAGGACCTCAAAGGCTAGAAATACAAAGAAAATACACAGTGATTCTGCTGCATGATAACGTAATGTAATGTATCAGCCTCTTCACCCACATGTTCAGCTTTGATGCAGAAGGCTGCTGTGAAGTGGACATGTTGCTATAGATACTGGTGAGCAGATAAAAACAAACCAGGGATTCCAAGACAGTGCAAAACTGAAAGGTGTAAACCTACACATATCAGATTCACAGACCGTGCACAGTGCTGCATCAAAAGAGAAAGGAACTAAGGATTAATTATGAGTACCTTCATTTGATTAGGATACCTGACATATAGACTATTTTCCCAAGAATTATTAGACTTGGAGTGAATCTTTTACCTCTTGCATTATCCAGCAAACCCTGTCTAATTTTGTTAAACTTCATGTCCTCCTCTATCTCCTCTCGCTCACTCTCCCCAGAATCATTAAAAGTCGCTCTCGTCAGCGTAACTTCCAGCTGCTGATCATCACCCATGATGAGGATTTCGTAGAGCTGCTGGGACGCTCCAGCTACATCGAGCACTTTTACCGCATCCGTAAAAACCAGGACCAGAACTCTGAGATCACAAAGTGTAGCATCACCTCCCTTTCATCCTATCTCCACTGAGAGGACAAATGACCTTTAAACTCCTGTGGTAATTCTCACAGTAATCTTTGATCTTGTTGTTTTCATCCCAGTCTGGAAAAGTAAATGTTCAGTTCATTTACTTTAACATAGTAATAACACAGTAATAACATCATAATAATACATACAAAACATAATGATGATATTTCTAGGGTTTTTGAAGCGTTGACAAAATCCACTTTCATTAATGTTCCATAAAATATTCTAAAATAAATTTGTGCTCTACACTGTATCACATCCTGAATGGCACCGAGAAAGTACTAGGTAAAAATTCTAATACTTCCTCAGTGTACCCTGCGATATGTTTCATGTTTGAATGGTCGTTGGATGACATCACAAATCAAACACATTCAATGACACTATTACTGTTATTTTGAGACTTGCACTGTTGTTTGGGAAGGGTCTGTTCACTACTTTGCATTTTGTGTTCATTATGTTCTGTGTGTCATTAAATTTCTTATAAAAACATAAGTTGTCTCTTTTCCCTCTACTTTTTTTTTTTTTTCTTTTTTTTTTCTTGTATGCAACCCAGCCCTGTAGATTCAGAGAAATAGCTTCGTTTTGGTAAAGCCGATCATCAACCACAGGTTAATCAAGCAAATCTTATCTCTCACACGCTGCATGCTCACTCAATTTTTTTTCCCCTTTTTGTAATAACGGAGGAAAAAAACGTATTAAGGGCATGGGCAACGCAACTATAAATTTTCTCAGTGTTCTCAACCAAGACTGCAGAACAGGTTGCCTACTGAAAACTGAGTGATCAATTCAGGGCATCTTGACAAACCTTCTCTCAGAGGTCGACAGCCAAGACGAGCTTGTGTCATGAAGATGATGATGCTTCTGCTTGTATCCACTGTGGTACTGCGGGTCAGTCCGGCTCTTACCACTCCTCATCATCGCAAATCCGAAAATAATCTGAACCATTTATTTGATCTGGCTGACAAATACAATAAATCTCTCGCTCAGGTAAGAGCTTATCTGAAAAGCATCACTGATTTACTGCTTTACTACTGATTAACTTGTTGCTGCATTATCTTGTTAAAACATTTAATGTCAGTAGAAAGCTGCCTAAAGTAATAAATAATCTATTTTTGTTTCTATCGTGCCTCAGGCTTTCTTTGTGGAGGATGTGTCACATCTGGCTGAAGGCAAAAACAAATGCGAGGTGAGTGTTTCTGTCTTTGAAGCATTGTTGCTCATAGTTCAAGTGTTGATGTTGGTGGTAAGTAACACCAGCATTCTTAGAGTTAGGATAGGCACTAAAGACAGTAACAGAAGAAGACCAATGAAAGTAGCAACGGCCATTTAGCATATTTTTCTGTGTGTGCCTGGTTTATTTATAAAAGCTACTATATTTTATAAATATTATTTCTTCTGTTCCATACAGGATAAGTTCTTCTGCAAAGTGCATAAAATCCTGGATACATTCAGAAACGAGCATGATATCCCTGGCAGAAAGAGGGAGGAGGAGCTCGTGAGGAACCTGAAGACATACATTGATAGCAGAAATGTAAGAATTTCATTTGACATATTCGCCAAAAAAGGTCCAATCTGTGTCACGAATGTTTAAAGTCTCACGCTGTACCTTTTTATATAGATGAAGCAACAGTAGAGCAATGTAGAGGAACGTTAATGAAATGTCCACTGATCCAACGTGATTTCTTGTGTTTCAGATGAACTGTACAGAGCTGCTGAAGGACATGGTACACTCAGAAAATAAAAAACCAATACCCGAACTCATAGGACACCTCACCCAGTGTATCCAGAGCAAGAACTTAAATGGGGCTCCTTGAATCACTGAATTTCCCCAAGACCTGGGAGGCAACTGTCATTGGATCACTTGACTGTTCATTTTTTCATCTTCAAAGGTGGTGTAATTGACAATGACAAATAACAAATTACTGGAGGATATGAATATAGAATTTATTTTATGTAAGTTGTTTAAAATAAGTTGTTCTTGAAGTAGTTTTATTCTTTATGGATTGTTTTTTTTAGGAGTGATTACATATTGCAGATTTGTAGAGGTATCGTATTCATTTCCACACAATGTACAACCAGCACAGTTAAATACAGCAAACATGTAATAGTCATTTAACTGATATTTAGTTTCATCTGCACGGTTAACTGTTTTTAGTCAGCACAGCGTTCACTATAGCAACTTCATAAAGGGTTTATGAACAGCTTTCCAAGTGAAAACATAAAAGTTGTGATCCTGATATGAGCACTATCAAATACACCTCCATATTCACTTTTTTTCAGTATATTTAACATAAGTTGTTAATATATTATGGTTGTTTTATGTATTTGAATGATATATTTATTGTAATCCTCTCATGCCGCATTGAAATAAAAAATATACTTTTATCACATTATTTTTGATAAAGCTCTCCTTTTTGACAAGTGTTTACTCATTCAGCTTCTCAAACCCCTTACTACACCTTTGGCCTTGTCTTTGGTGCTCTCGAATTTAATTAGATATCTGTTTATATCAATATAGATGAAACCAAAATGCAGGATGCAATAATAAGAATATTTAAAAAAAACTTGTCAAATGACACGTGTAGCTCATTGTTTGATCATTTCCTTTTCTCACTGCTTTCATTCTAAATATTTTGTGTAACTTTGTTGCCGAGCAGCTGGCAAAGACATAGTAACTTTTACTTTTACGTTGTCAGCTGTGTCACATTAGACACCTTCATTTTCTGCAGTTTAATGTCAAGACTGAAATTCTTGTGGTAGGCGCTAGAGCTCAGAGAAAGATGACGAGATCCACTCCAGACTGATCTGTCTCTGAAACCCCTGAGCAGGCTACAAAACTCTTATCTTCGAACTCAAACTCCCAAAGTTAAATCCATCTTGTCTCAATCAGACTTCCACTCCTTTATAATGCTGCATAATTATTTTGAATTATAATTCATAATGAATTATCTGGAAAATATAACTTTTTGTCACTTTTTTAGTCATTTAATAGAAAAGTTGCAGGTATTTCATCTTAATCCCAGCTGAGTTTATGACCAGATAATTATGATGAATGTGGTCTTAACAGATTTACATTTACAGATGTTTTTTTAGCTTATGTGTGTAATTTTGCAACTGCTGGCCAGTTAACGTCTGCCTGTTCTCTCATGCCTATACCCAGCGACTGCCTGTATCTCCCTCCTGTCTGTGTCTCTGTCTGTATCTGTCTTGTTCTCTCTCACTATGAGTGTGTTTGTGTTGGTGAGTGGGCAGGTGATGAATAATCTTCGTGATTCATTTTTTTTCTCTCTGTATTTCTGTATGTATTCAGGTCATTTTTTAAATTTTGTTTGTATTTGTTGTGTGTGTGCAGCACAATTGAAATGTGCATAGAAACGTATAATCACTTGAAAGTAAGAATAATCTTCTAATATTTGTTTTTATCACCTTAGAATGTGCCTTTAATCTACAGACACTGTGGCTCCACTGCCACTCTCCACCATGTTGAACTGCTATGTTTCTACAGTAGCTATACGTTAAGTTACTTTACTGCCAAATACTCATAGGTTCCTTCCTTTTTTCCTAAAGACTTGGATTGTAACACTATCTTAAAAATAATCTGTTTCTTAAAGTTCATGATGCACTTGTTCATCAGTACGTTATTCCAACGGTAGTCAAAAGTATTTTTTCTCATTGGCAAATATATTATTGTCTTTTTAATAACTTTTTTAATTTTAATAATATGTGATTTGAACCGGTGTAAATCTGATTCTTATGGCCAGACATTTCGTGTCACGTTTCTGTTTTGTTCTGAACCGGAGTGTGACCTCCTGTCTTTGTGTGAGGATCTTTGCATAGGTGCTGATCAACCACAGATGATTAAAATGCAGCTGATCAGTCTTTTATGTCACTAGTCACTTTCGTATGTTGTCACCCCGTCACCATGTTGTTTTTGGTTAAGCTTAGGAAGTTAGGTTTAGTAACTGTCTTTTTGTTGTTTCTTTTGGTATAGGGTTTAGGTAGGTTTAGTTCCTGCTCTCAGTTTAACCCTTTAACGCTTAGTGTATCATATTTGATACATGAGTTTTGGAGACCTCTACATTAAGAGTGTGATATTTTTTTTCCTGAAAAACCTAATGTATACATTCAGACACATGCAGTGCACGGATAATCCACCAGTGATCAGTAATTCATGCACCAAAAGGCCTTCAATTGAGACACCCAAAATGGTTGCTGTCAATCAGTGACCCACACGTGGTTTTTCAAAGATATGTTTGCCAAATTTGAAAAACTTAGGATGAGGAAAAAATTTCAAATTGTTACTGAAACTTCAATAGGAATATTTAATGAACTGATGCAATGTAAAACTACTTAATATTTCATAATTTATTGTAAAACCTTGTTGAAAATGATACAGCAGGTATTTTAGGTAACTGATTTGCAAATCTGTCAGTTATAATTTTATAGCATTTCAAGCATTATGCATTCAATAAAGCAACATACAGTCTTTTTCCTGATTTAAGTAAACTAATTAAAGGTTTAAATGGAATAATTATTTATATTTAGAGTAGAAATTGAGATATTTAGAGTGACATGGAGCAGTTAGAGGTGATGATGAGGAATGGACTCGTACTGCAATGTGTACTGAGAAAACCTCAGATAGTAGTGATGAGGAAGACGTACAAGGTGACCAAACAAGTGCAGAAGTCTAGAAACCAACATTAACACAGGACCCAACAATTACAACTGTTACGCTTAGGGCACCAAATAAGCTAGCAGCGGCCCCGGTTGGGCAATATGGAAAAAAAAATGTATCTGTATAATGTATAATTTATTTGTATGTTTGAAATTAAAAATCTGAAAGGAAACTCAAAGTTTAATGGGTTTAAAATGCTGTGTCTTATGTTTTTAGTGGTTTAAGATACTATGAGCAATAAATTACACAAAAACACCTGATGTATCAAATATGATACAAATTAAAACTCATATATGCAAATTGATATTTTATTTATTTATTTATTTATTTTTCTAGAAGGTTCAATAAATACTCCAGTTTCAAAAAATTTGAATTTTCTTTCATTGTTTCATGGTTCAGGCTTTACATTAAGTCTTAAAAGTTTCTACAGCAAATGTTTCCAACTCTGACCAAATCATTTCCATGGAGTTTTTTCTTTACTTTCTAGGTATAGTCATTAGTCATATCCTGTACGTCAGAACTCACAACTCCTGTGGTCGTGATCATGATGAAATTAATTTATAGACATAAGTTACAGGATGTTAGATAGATTGATAGGGAATTGTCTGCCCCCTCTATAGTTTTTTTATTTGTTTGTTTGTTTCCTTTATGAATTGTCTGTGTCAACCATATATGGACCCTGGTGATTATACTGCAGCCACTTTGCCCTGAAACCACATGAGGGTTTTTCAGTTTTAGAGACCATACTAGAGAAAAGACATTCTTGGTATAGAGGAAAACAAGTTTGCTGATATGTCTAAAACTATGCAGTCAGTGTTTTTTAAGTTGTGCATAATTAACAGCGTGGTCACTTTGATTGACAGATGGGTGCCATTATAAGTGGCTTGTTTGAGCACCCAGCCATCACATAGCCCACCTCAGGTCCGCAGATGATCCACGTCTTTGCCGATTTTTAGATTAACCGGGAGCCGGAAGAGCCAGGATTGTTAACATGGCAGTGGCTGGCGTCACAGATTTCGAGCTTCAAAATGGCTCTTCAGAAACATACGGGTGGTGTCACGCATATGCGGCCCATTCTTTGTACTGCCAGTTGTTAAAGGTCCAGTGTGTAGGATTTGGGGGGACACTATTAATGGAATATGGCAGGAACTGCATGTATCCATAGCTTCGTTTTCATTAGTGTATAATCACCAGAAAATGAGAATCCTTATGTTTTTACTTACTTTAGATCGAGCCTTTTATATCTACAGTCACCGTGGGTCCTCTTCCACAGTCCATCATGTTGAACCGCCATGTTTCTACAGCAGCCCGGAACAGATAAACTAAATGCTGACTCAACATACAGCCTTTCACATGTTTCACACATTTTGCAGCCACCATAGTTTCACACTGCCCCTTTAAAACTCAACTCATATGAAGAATATGATGAGTCTAGTCTGATAGGTAAAGAGTAAAATCATCAGGGTTTTTTTTGTCTCTGTCTCTATGTTTGTTGACCAATTTTTTAAAGCTCTGTGACTTTCACTGCAATTCCAGAGGTGTTAATCACAAAGGAGAGTTATTAATCACCACAGGCTTTATTTATACTCAGCTGCCCAGCCAAACAGGTATGTTTGGAGGCAGCCAAAGTCCACTGAACTTTAGTGGTTTATTCTGCTTTCTGCCATCAAAACAGAGTTTTTAAAAAAACAACAAAAAACTTTTAAATTAAGTGTTATGACACTGTAATAACTTTCTCATAAACACTGACGCTTTGGGATTTTGTATTACACAACTAGAAATAATAGTTTGTCAAATCAGTTATTTTCAAAACTGCCAGTCGTTTTCTAAAATTCAGGATGTCATTACTGAGAAACACACAGGCTATAACTACTGACAATCTCTGGTGACTGTCGGTAAAGTACTGCTTATGTTTTTTCATCGACCACATCATAATCAGTCATATCTTATCTTAATCTACACAATGACGACGTCTTTGTAATGAGTCAAGAAATGGCGCAAAAGCGTGGGCAAAACAAGTATAAATCATTTCATCTCAGCATGAACTTCACAAAAAGCTGAGCCATCAGTTCAAGAGCGTCTTGAAACAGCTTCATCTGAAGGTCGACAACTTACAAGCTTGTATCATGACAATGAGGATATTTCTGCTGGTTTCTGCTGTGGCTCAGCTAGTCAGTCCAGCTGTTCTCCACCCCACTCACCAGCCAGAAAACAAAAATGTGACTGACCATAAGATGATATTTGACCTGGTTAAAAATTGCATTGCATCTCCTACTCCACTGGTAAGAGCTCATCCGATAAGCACTAACTCTTTTCTTGCTTTGTAATAGCCTCTATTATTTAAGTCATTAACTTAACTCATTATTCTTCTATGTGCTGCAGGATTTCTTTGTGGACAATGTAACTCATCTGACTGAAGGCAGGAACTCATGTGGGGTGAGTTTTATGTTTTTGAAATGTTGCTGTTTGTACTTAATGTGCTTGGCTATTTGGTAAAGGAAATGTAACTGTTGCAGTTATAAACTAGCACCAGTATTTTGTACTTGGGTTATCCACTTTGGGGCCACAGCCTGAGAATTTATGGACTAGTCTATAACCCAAATCTATGTATTTAATGGGTATGTTTTATGAAAAATTCAAATTGCACTTCCCTCGTTTCAAATGGTGGTCTCAAGACCTTTATGCTGCCAGTAATTCTGACGTAAAAATGATAACTGATGTCGTTTTGGAATAAAAACAATACAATTTTACAATATTTAGTGTAAAATCATTCTTATATCTATTGCTGAGGTCAGTCAGTGTCTATGTATGTTTTTGTTAGTCTATATATATTCTGATCAGCAAATAAAATAAACACTAGTAACTGGAGGGTAATAACATAATAACATCTCTTGCCACAGTTACCTGTTCTTGCCTGTTTTATGTCTGATCAATTATTGACTTTTAAAATCTAATATCTCCTTGGTCTGCTGCATTATCTGGTCACAGATAATACACAATTATGTTGGAGATTTTAGCAGTATTTATTTATTTATTTATTTTCCTGTTTTATTTCTAAACTCAAATGCATTCTTGCTTATGTTCCATACAGGATATGTTTTTCTGCAAAGTGCACAACATTCTGCGTGGCAACTTCTGTGAAGAGACAAATCAAGAGCGGCTAGTGAGAACCTTGAAGCAGTATGTTAAAAACAGAAACGTAAGAACTGGTTTCTTCTGACATATGTAGAAATCTATTATACCAGGAATAAATGTTTAGAGTACTACACTCTTTCAACAGGCAAAAGAAAAAAAATGAAATGTCAATCTAGACTGACAGTTGAAGGTCTGACCTTATTTCTTGTCTTCCAGGTGCACTGTGAAAATGCAACGACAACAGATGTACAGATTAAAATATCCAGAGTTTTGGAATCTGTCAAGCTCTGTGCCCAGCAGAGAATCCTCCGTGCGAGCTAAGCAGCATCACTGCAACACCATGGAAACAATGTGATATTTGTATTTTAACATGGAAGCTGTGATGGTATTTAATTATTAAATACATATTTATAAATATAAATTATTAAATTGAGGTTAAATATATTTTAATGACATATTTATTGGAATCATACAGCACTGGAATGGTGTTTACAGAAAAATAAATCTTGTCCATTAATGGAAATACTGTGCATCATTTTAATAAAATTTTATACGCATCTATATTGTTCTTTTTTTTTTAAGAATGTACAATTCACAGTATACATACTGTCACATATTTAATTTATTCAAAATGGATTATAGATGATTATTACTTGAAATTCTGTGAGCGCTGACTCTAACTTCCGCGATCAGCAGCAGGAACCACACAATTTGTCATTTACTGCGGGTGCAGAAATAGCCATGCAGAAACGTTTAGAAGTTCAAATGATCGCTCAAATATTAATCATTCTGTAAATCATTCACTTCTAAAGAACCCTGTTTTCACATAGTGCACTCAACTAATCGGTGCGCCCTTAGAAAGACATTTGCGTAGATGCTCTCTGCCTGGCTGTGGTGAGCTGCTTTCCTGACTGGCTGAGGGGCTCTCTGAGCGAAACATTTTTCACCACTCTTTTCCCCCTTGCTTTGGACAATGTACCCGTCACTCAGTGACTTGATGCAATGTGAGAGCTATGGGGAGGCTTGCTCTTGGTGGTGGCTGGGTCTCTCTGTGGTGTTCAGCTGTGTGTATGTGTGCTACTGAATCGTGGCCCCTCATTACTAAATAAAAAGAATCACTCTCCTTTTCAACTGTGCTTTTTATAGAACGGTTAGAATATTCCCAATCCTTTGTTTAACCTTCCCTCTGCTTTTCTTGAAGGACTTCAAAGGACAAATAAACTCTCAGATCAGTTTATGTAATAAGAGGATGAACCTAGACTGATTAAAAAGTGGTGGAAGACGTAGTCAGAGCCTTTACAAAAGTAAAAGTCACAGTGCGATGATATGAAAGTAGTATCAAAGGTTAGATTAGTCATTATGCTGCAGAATGGCCTCTGTCAGTGTTATTATATACACCAATCAGCCATAACATGACCACTGACAGGTGAAGTAAATCTTGTTATTATGGCACCTGTCAGTGGGTGGGCTATATTAGGCAGCAAGTGAATATTTTGTCCTCAAAGTTGGAAAATGGCCAAGCGTAAGGATTTGAGCAACTTTGAAAAGGGCCAAATTATGAAGGGTCAGAGCATCTCCAAAAACTGTAGCTCTTGCGGGATGTTCCCGATCTGCAGTGGTCAAATGGGGTCTAAAGTAGGAAATGGAGTCAAGCAGTGACAGGGTCATCAAACTAAAGCTACTGCAGCTCAGATTGGTGAAAAGGTTACAGTGCATCTCACTTTGTTGCATATGGGGCAGCATGCATGCATGCATGCATAGCAGCATTATGGGGCACTGCCGAACGCGCCAACAAAACCGGACCACAGAGCATTGGTAGAAATCGGCCTGGTCTGATGAATCAAGTTTTATCATGCGTTTGATGCTTTGGGCCAGTGTTCTGCTGGGAAACCTTGGGTCCTGCCATTCATGTGGATGTTACTTTGACATGCACCACCCACTTTAGCATTGTTGCAGGCCATGTACACCCTTTCATGAAAATGGTATTCCCTGATGGCAGTGGCCACTGCCACTGTGGCAGGGCGCATTATCGCAAAAATGGTTCAGAAACAAGTTCAGGGTGTTGACTCGGCCTCCAAATTCTCCTCTCAAGCACATTGAGCATCTGTGAGATGTGCTGGACGAACAAATCCGATCCATGGAGGCTCCATCTCGCAACCTACAGGACTTAAAGGATCTGATGTTAACATCTTGGTGCCAGACACCACAGAGGTCAGAGGTCAAGTGGAGTCCATACTGTCCAGGCTGTTTTGGCAGAGGAGGACCTACACAATTTTAGGTAGGTGGTCATAATGTTATGTCTGATTGGTGTAACTGTATTATTACTTATGCATTAACATGTATGCAGCGTTTAATGTTGTCATTGAGTATTTGTTGAATGCATGTTGAAAGAACACGCCACTTTGATGTCTTCTAGTTGGCTGTTATGAAAATGGAGGCCATCCTCGGACCAAAAGGTCAAGGTTCAAGTCCCTGCGGGAACAAGCAGCTGCCCTGCTGAGGTGCCCTTGAGCAGGACAGTGAATAATGTAAGTTTCTCTTTTAAAAAACAACATTTCTCTAAATCATTCCTTTATGCAATCATACAATTTGGGTGTGGCTTTTTATTAAATGTCAGACAGTTTAAGATGCAGAAAGATTAATCATGATATACAGTTATATTTTGCCCATCCATCCATTATCTGTAACTGCTTATCCTCATCAGGGTCACAGTGGGGCTGGAGCCTATAGTTATATTTTGTAATGAAGTCATTTAACGTCATCTATGTTACTAGTAGTATCAAGTGGCCTCATTAAAGGATAAAATAAGATTTGTTTAGATCTGTTACCAATCCAAACCCCATGCGGGAATGTTTACAAGTATGCAGATGAGCTTGAATCACCCCAAGGCGATCTAACCTTACCCATTATTCAGCCATATCACACCAGCTTTGTTCTTCTACCTGATCTGATTGGATCCAGTTTGTATCATGCCTTCAACTCAGTTCAAGTCTTTGCTCGTTAATCAGCATCGCATAAACATAACTCTCTGTAGGTGTGTAGCTGATCAGGATCATCACTAATATTAGACTATTATTAGAGTGTCTTGATAAATTTTGTTTTGTTCTTCCTCTTGATGTGTGCACACGCAGACATACGCACTGAGTGCTGGCTGCCTCTGCTGCTTCTTTATTGTGTTCCTGGTCGATTTAGCCTCGGGGCTGTCTTCAGGGCTTGGGGCCGGTGGGAACAGACGTGGGGAGGGGCGGGTGACTGCATCTGCCAGGGGACCTGCTTCAGGGGCCCCACTGTGGCCTGGCTCGGTTTTCATGTCTGTCTTCAAAAGCACAGCCCCGTGAGGGAGGGAGAGAGAGAGAGAAGTGAAGACATTGTTATTTTCCCGTGTGCCCTCAGTCAGTGTACTGTCAGTGGCAGTGTGACAGAGTGTGTCAACACCAAGCTGCTTTTCACTTCCTTGTTTACATGGTTTTCACTCTCGATGCAGAATGTGCTATCTGTAGATGTTTCCATCCGACATTATGATTTAGTATCATTTTACTTGACTCTGACCTATATACTACTATGTTAGCAGCAGAATTATTATTCATAAAGTGTTAATTATTCATCTTACCAAAGAGAAAATACACAGGTGATGTGGGTCTGCAGAATTTAAATAAGTTGCTGTATTGGTCAGTAAAACCCACGGTGCTGTACATTTCTATCAATACTGTACTTTAGATATTATAAAGAGGCCCAGAAAGACGATGTAATCAGATGATTAGTAAATGTTCTATAAATGTTTTTTCCCACCTAATATTGTGTTTATTTTAGTTATGCAAAATCATTTCTTTGGTCTGCCGACACATGCAGTTCTCATCTGCCACCAGTTTTGTTTTTTCTTAGCTCTGTGGTGGAGTAGAGACGTAGTGGGTGGCAGCAATACGACAATGTTGCATCTACATTTTTGAAAATGAAACAAGAAGAAGAAGAAGAAGCAGCCCACGGCATATTTATTTTCAAAAAGATGATTCCATGCCAAATATAAAAGCCAAACTGTGGTATCTTATATTTAAAGCAGGTGGAGTGAAGAGCTAATTAACAAGCTGTGCAAATGGACTTTGGATTGGATGTTGTCCCTCCTGTGTAGGACGGTGCAGCCTCCTCGTACTTCCTCTCTTCTCGGCTGTGGGTCCTCTGGGTGCTCCTGCTGTCACAGGAGTTTAGTCTCAAACCGCTCGGGGCCGGCAGGGATGCACTCACCTTGACATGCTCAAGTTGGATATGAAAAGAACTAAATCCAGACAGTCAGGATGACAGACACGCCGACGGTTAGGGATTTAGTCTATTTCTTTCTGTGATCTTCTCTTTTCTTTGTTTTTCTTTACATTCACGTCATCTCTCTCTAGCTTCCTTCTTCATTTCTATCCTACCACCCCTCCTTCCATCTTCTCTTCCTTCCTACCTACCTCATTTCATTCCTTCATTTTCAAACTTCAATCTCTCCTCTCCTTCCTATCTCCTCATTCTCTCTGGCTGTGATCACTCTCCTCCCTTCTTCTGCTCTTCAACTCTTTTCTCCCTCCAGCAATTCTATCCATCTTTCCTTTCCCCTCTCCTCTTCCTTTCTTCCTCATCTCCTTCCATCTCACTACACTACAGCCACATTTTCTTAGAGAGGATTATTATGTTCAGCAGACTGTGTGGTGATTATATGTTCATATACTCTAATCTGACTTTGGGTGCAGACCTGCACCCGACCAGCTAAGTGCTTTGTAGAAAAGAAAAAAAAAATCACGCCACAGTCAGTTATTTCTGGCTGGGTTAATCTTATTTCTCTGGGCACTTTGATAATGGAGAAGACTTGAATAATGAATGGGGTGTATAATACTGTTCTTCAGACCCGCTGAATAAATTAAACAAGTGCCTATAAGTGCGTTTCTGTGAGTGTCTCGAATATAGCGCCCTGCACCCCTCTTTGAATTCTGCGCTTTTATTTTATATTTTTTGGAATTCCAACAAAAATCTACACTTCAGCAGAGAAGCCAAATGATAGAGCGCTGTGTTATGAACCACACAATTTATCATAACTAGAGGAACGATCTCACTGTTTCCCTCTCGCTGTGCTCGCATTCTCCGTGTGTGTGTGTGTGTGTGTGTGTGTGTGCACATCTCAATAGTCTGCATAATGCATGGTGTGTTAGTTGGCAGACAGCTTGACCTCACACACAGACTATGAGACTCTAAATGTTTCCCCGTCACAGAAGTTCACTGGTCTCTCTGCAGAGCTGCTGCTTAGTGAAATATCAGATTAGATCTGGGCTGAAGAGGAGGGTGCTGATATTTCATAGAAGTATTTTTTAACTCATAAATCATTGATGATTTGGTTTATTTGATAATGTGTAAGTAAAGAGCGACATGGGCCAAGATTTGGCTTCACAAGTCACTTAGTTCATTATAATTATTAGAATTATAGAAAGCACTCAGCAGCTGTAAGTGAGTTCATTTTAGTCGTGATTCTATTTTCATTATTTAATTTTCATTCCATTATATGTTGATTATTTATTCCATTAAATGATGTGAACTGTCAATAACAGGCTATGAACAAAGAGATGTCAAACCAAAACACAACAATTATGATAAGTAAAAAATAATAATCTAAAAATATTTATTAATAAAAACACCTCTTTAATAATGATGAGGTAAGGAGAAAACCTCGCCTTTGAGATGCTGGACCTGAAAAAATGACTAGTCTATTATTCAAATTGTTATTATTGATCAGTTTTCTGTCAATGGACTCATTAATTAACTAATTGTTTCACCACCATGTGACACTAATGTGCCAGTATGTCCTTTTTGCCTGTTAAAGAAGTATTCAGATCATTTACTAAGGTAAAAGTAATACGACTTTTTAATAATACTCCATTACAAGTAAAAGTATTCAAAATTATACTTTTAGTAGTAAAAGCACAAACAAAAGTATAAAAGTAAAGGAAAGTACAGCCTTTGCTGGCAAAATGACCTTCGTCAGAGTTCAATTATACCATCTGAATAATTTTTAAGTACATTTAAGTATGAGCAGTATTTTAAGTTATTTTCTTTTTCAGGTGTTTTATATACTGTTGGGTATAATTTGCTGTGTTTTTATATATAAAATATTTTTAACTCTGCAGTAGAAATATAAAGAGGGAGGGAGGGAATGTTATTAATTATATAAGCACTCTGTTTGCTGTCATCTGACTGGAAAACACACATAATGTGTATTCACAAAACAAAGTGTGGAGAAAGGAGAAGGGAACAGGAGCTACAGATGGACAGCATCTCCTGCTATACATTTTAAAAGACATCCATCACCCTGGCCTCAAGTTTCCAGAGAGTAACACAATCTCACTCTGCGTGTGTGTGTGAGTGTGTGTGAGAGAGAGAAAGAGTGTGTGTGTGTGTGTGTGTGTGTGTGTGTGTGTGTGTGTGTGTGTGTGTGTGTAGCAGTAGGTTGGTGCTGCAGCTGGTTTGGCTTCTGATGATAATAGAAGGTGACTAATAGAGAGCGCAGAGGTAGCTGTCTCCCTTCGCTCTGGTCACATTTGTTGCTATCTGGCACTGGATGAATTATTGAGTTTGGGGTGTTTTGGGGCTCCCACCCCTTCCCTCACATTCCCTCACTCCGCTCCCAAGGATGACAGCCACCCTGTGAGTGTGTGTGTGTGTGAGAGAGAGAGACTATATGTACTGTATGTGCATGCATACTTCAGCAATTAAAGGGAACCTCATTCTGTCAAGATGCTCTTCCCTGCATGAAAACATCTCAAGCATCTCTATTTCTCTCTCACTCCTCCATTTTTTCTCTCCATCTCTCTCTCTCTCTCTCTCCTTTTTTTTGTTTTTCTTTCTTTCTTCTTCTCTCTTTTTAATATTCCCACTCCAACACACACACACTTTAGCCCGTTAATTGAGGTTATTTACCTTTACTTCTATTTTTGTTTTCACTCTATATCAATTTGCATCAGGTCTGATTCATTTTCATATTAAACATAATGCACAAATTGGCCCAACACACCTCCATTATTGCATGAGAAAACGCAATATACCTTTGAGCTGCTGCTGAATAATTGAAGTGCCCTCAGTCTCCACATGCCGCTAACGCTCACGAGCCTTCAGCTCAACTTACCACATAGCGAGTAACGTTATGATATCAATACGGGGTATTACAAAGATCAATTATTCACACGCTCCTTTTTTAACCTCACATTTACGTCAGAAACACAGACATGTGGTGCGTTCGAGGGACCTCATCGTTACCATTCTTAGACGGCTTGATAATGTTGTTTTAATGACGAAACTTCAGCTAAATATCCAGATAAATATGTCATGGAGAGGCGTGATAATTAACATTTTTATCTTCTCTCCCCCTCACCAAAAAAAACAAAAACAAAAAAAAACATTAGACACTCTTATTAATCACATCTCAGCATCAAAGAGAATATTAATAAGAGCCACAAACGTTTCCGTGCAATTGCAAAGTATTGATCCTCTGGCTGACAACAAGTCCACAGTCTCACTGGGAAAATCACACAACCTCGGGTGATGTGGAGGATTCCGGTGGAGACTTTTTATATATATTCTTTAAAGACACATTTGGTTGATATTAGGAGATAATTGTCATGGATTTGCGCACATATTACGCAGAGGAGAATACAGGCAGGAATCGCGAGTAAAATGTATTTTTAGCAGGATGAATAATGTGGGCCTGCAGTGGATTTAATAAAATAGGAGGACAAATATTAAATGCACACTTATTTTCAACCATAATAATAATGATAGCATGTTTGGCCTATTTTAAACAAATAAAAGAACGTTTGCTCCTATCCGCTGAAAAAAATAAAAAAAGTACAAATAAATTAAAAAACATAATAAAGGGGGGAGATACTCACTCATTCAAACGAGGAAAAAAAACTACTTTAATGTCCCTCTTTCCTCGGTTAACCTGTTGTGTCTCCAGTTCCTCTCTCCCTGGAGTTCCCAGTCAGACTCCCAACTCCTCCACATTACTTCGTTTTATACCAATATATAATTAATATTGCATCGTCATTACTTAATAATTTCAAACCCCCATGCACGGCATAACCCGGTGACATGAGGCCATCCATAATTAAAAAACTGCACTAATTACAGAGAGGAAAAGGGGGCCATTACCAGGCGCGTAAAGGACGCGCGTTGTGCGCTCCGCGGTGTGAAAATGGCTGTGAAGATGGAGGCCTTTTCATTTTCTGTGGTGCTTATATCATGTAAAACGATACATATTTAATCCCAGCAGATGTTTGGGGATTTCTAAATAAAACAAGAGTTCCCATAAAACAAACAATTCACAACAGTATTCTAAAACAACTTTAAGGCCTTGATTCAAATAATAAAGCACAAAAATAAAGTCGCAGCTTCAGAGAATTTTGTTTTTTAGAAAATAACCAATAATTTATTAAGTTTGAACTTCACACATTTTTTTTCAAGTGAAATTAAGAGTGAGGAAAATAAATAAATACTTAAACTAGGTGATGTAGGCCTATACACTGTATATATCTGGGCTATATAATAAATATACAGCTCACCTGAAATGCTCCAAAAACATTTTTTTCACATCAAACATATTAAAATATAGCAGCAGCCAAAAGCCACACGGATGTGCCTCATATATGACGGTGTCATTTCCATTTATTATTATTATTATTATTATTATTATTTTTTTAATAATTCAAGATAAAATCAGACTCAGTGTGTTTACACCTTGTGAAAGGAAGTACCGTAATTACTCATACTTGTGCGTAAAAGGACTATCACACAGGTCACGAAGAGGGCTTAAAAATATGGATTTTTTTTTAAACTCCTCATCATTAAACTCACATTAGTTTGAATTCATGTTTTTAAAAAGATGTGAAAACACTTAAAGATGGTGGTGTATTTCTGCACATGTGAGCCAGTGATGTGTAGGAAAAAACTCTGATTTCAGACATTACAAAAAAAAAGAAAACAATAAATAAATTCTCTTTTCTTTTCTTCGTCAGTTTAACACCTCTGACAGCCCATAAGAGTCGCCTCCAAACTCCAGTTCATGTTTAAAAAAAAAAAAAAAAGTGAGTTAATATCCCTGAATGTGACAAACTGTCAGGGTGGATTTACTGAGAGTTCACATTTAGTGTGTGCAAGATACATGATCAACAACATCAAAATCAGCCCCCTCACAGATCTATAACACATCATTTATAAGTCCCATATTAAGAACAAAATCAGGGGGAGAAAAAAGTGCAACAACGAAGAGTGAGTGACACGAAAATGAAAATCTTTTTGGAGATAATCCCAGATGAAGACGTGAAGAGCTGTCGATAAATCCCTGTTAGTTAGGCTACTTAGGCTATTATTAATCACTCGATCAAAAATGTAGTAGGCTATTTTATTCATGATGTGTGAAAACTCAGTGCACCGCAGAGTATTTCATTCGTTTCTGTTTTTGCCGCTGGTTGCAAAACCACACTCGAACCACATTCTTTTTCAGGTCCAGTTTTTCGGCGATGGCCGCAATTTTTTCCGAGGAGGGTCGAGGCTGGATGGCAAAGTAAGCCTCCAAAGAGCGCTTCTCCGGCGCGGCGATGGAGGTGCGCTTTCTTTTCCTCTCGTTCCCGTTGAAAAGGTCCGGCTTGTTGCTTTTCTCCCGGTACGCAGCCTCTGCTTCCTCAAGCCAGGCCTGGAGAACCGGCTTGAGCGCTATCATGTTGTTGTGGGACAAGGTGAGGGACTCGAACCTGCAGATGGTGCTTTGGCTCAAGGACCCCACTCCGGGGATCTTGAGGTTGGCCAGCGCTGACCCGACGTCCGCCTGGGTCACCCCGAGTTTGATCCTTCTCTGCTTGAAGCGCTCGGCGAAGGCTTCCAGCTCCCTTGGATCCGACTCCACGTCGTTGACGCACGCCATGCCGCCGTGCACTGACAGAGAGTGAGGGTGGGCCATATTGGCCATCGCCTGGTGCAGCTGCCCCATGGTCTGCAGGTGGTGGTGAGGGTGCTGGTGGTGGTGGTGCGCCGCCGTGGTCATCCCGGGAGGCTCCGGAGCGCCCATCCCGGTCACGGCCAGGCTGGTGGAGAGGTGATCCAGGAGGTCCCCGGCCTCCAGGGTCTGTCCGAGATGGTGGTGGTGGTGGTGATGGTGGGAGGCGATGGTGGAGGGGACGTGGGAGATGGGCACGGTGGTGGAGGAAGAAGAGGAGGCTGAGGTGCAGGGGACACTGCTCATGGTATGGTAAGTCACGTCTGGTTTGAATGGGTGACTCTTGCCGTGAGAGACAATGCTGTCAGCAGCCGCCAGAGCCTCTGCCCGTGCCAGCAGGCTCTCATCAAAGCCTCCGAATATATTGCCCTGCAGCTGCAAGCAAGAGTGCGCATACTGGAGTCAGTGGGGAATTGTGTCAGGCAGCTCTCAGGATCTAAAAAACATTTTCCAAAGGCAAGCAGCGCCGAGGAGAGGAGAGAACCCTCCTCAAAGCGCAGGTCATAAAAATTAATATGAAAGCAAGAGCATTGCTTGAATAGACATGTGGATGAGAGGGGGGGAGGAGGAGGGGGGTGTTGGGAGGGGGAACACAGACAGAAGAGAGAGAGAGAGGGAGAGAGAGAGAGAGAGTGGGAGATAGAGGATAGAACAAAGTCCTGTCAAATCAACTTTACAGACATTTCCAGTGTGATATTTTTTTCCCCCTCCTCTCACCCAGTAATACTCCACAAGCCATTCTCTCCCTCTGAACCTGAACGTACCTGCGGGGCGGGCAGACAGACTCTGCGCATGCCCTCCGAGCCTGAGTGCAGGCCGGGATACTTGGGCTCGTGAAGAGCCGGGTGCATGGAGAAATGCTGCTTGCCGTTCATGGTCATCATCCTCCTCCCAGCAAGCACCTCTCAAGAAGTGTGGCCCCTGACATGAAAGCCGGGGAGCGGACAGCCACAGAGCTCCTCTTGCTCTCCTTCACCAGACTGAGATGTTAACATCAGCAGCGCCTCCCGGCGTCCCTTTCTCTTCTCTCTCTCTCTCTCTCTCTCTCTCTCTCTTTCTCTCTCTCTCTCTCCCACCCCCCCCACCCTCCTCCTCTTCTTTCAGCCTCCCTCCTCCTCCCACCTACCCCTGTGCTCAACTTACAAGTTGCAAAAATGTGATTCTCTGTGCGCAAGCGTCGAGCAAACATACTCTTTAAGCATTTTCTTGTAAGTTTGAACTTTAACCTTTGCATCCCATGGAAGATATCAACATTTATTATCACATCAGCCTTTCTGTTTCAAAGTATGAGGCCTGAAGTCAGTCATCCACTAAAGGGCCAGTTATTTCAGCACCATGGAGAGGGCAGCACTGCTGAGCTCAGAGCAGAGTATTCATTCTGTAAAATGTAAAACATTCCCACTAAAAACTTCAGTAATTGAACAACGGTTTTGGTGCTACATCACTCAAATTGTGTCCAAGGCCTGCAGGTTGCTGACCAGCTTGACCTCGATGGGCCTTGGCCTTCCTCTCCATCTCTGTGGACACCCCAATCCTAAGGGCAGCCATACAGACTTCTCATGTGGCCGCCTGGTTTAAGCTCAAGGAGCTGGTGTTGGACTGGTCGAAAGAGGAGCCAGGCGGGCAGAGGAGCACTGATGACACAGCGTGTCCATCCGATCCTGCCGGCCGCCTCTCTGGTTCCCCAGACTCTGAATAATTTAGCAACACGGTGGCAGGCATCCATTACCACGTTGGCATGTTCTTATTCATTACACAGATTAAAACAGCCAAGGCCTTTTTTTTTCTCACCATGCAAAACCTGTTGCAGGCTGGGGAGCCAAACTTTTAAAGAGGTGCATGTAGGCTGGCTTCATGGGAGATAGAAAACACTTAACACAAATTTGTACATTTGCATTCCTTTTACCAAAGACAAACAGATGAAGATACCTTTGTTTCTTTTGTTTCTTTATGTTTGGTTGAGACCTTTAATCACAAACTGAATATTTTGATTTACTAGACCTATTTCTGAGGCTTGCATATAAGAAATGTAACCATATAGCATTCATAGAATGTCAGAGCCCTATAGAAGAAAGGCCACATAGCTTTCAGTCCCACTGGATCTAAAGTTCCTTTTCTCACCTTCACATCACCCTTCCCCTTTTCTTTTCTTAATAGCTGGGGTCATTCATAATTTAGTGCTTATTGTTTACAACTCTGTCATCTCTGTGCTTTTCATATTCTGAAGATTGCATATGACATGTTTTACGGAGAGCGTTGTTGTATACGTGGCCAAATGTGACCTCTCTTATCACCCCGTATCTGGCCTGTATACACTCCAGATGACCTAACTACTGTCACAGCATTTCTTGCTTTACCCACTGTGACGAGTCATTTAAGGTTGCTACAATTCCGCAGCCTCTTTTCAGCTTCTAAACAAATTAAAGCTGAAAATATGGCCATTTTCAGCATCAAACATATTAATATGATTTATTTTTATAAATATATTTTTAATTTAATTTCTTTGCAATCAAGTCAAAACTGAATTGTTTGATTTAGACTAAAATCAACACAAATTATTTGTCTCATCCACAAAAAATAAAAATAAAAAAACTCATGAATTTCTTATAAGTATCTCATAACTGAGATTAATTAAAAGTTAAAGTTTAAACAATGTTATAGTATTTTACTCATTCTAACTTCTGACAAATTATTTCCATTAATTTTATTTTTATATTCATACCTATATCAAATTCTAACGACAGAAATTGACTTCCATATGGCCCCTTGTAGTTGTTCACCTCTCAGTCACTAGGCTGCCACAGGATCTGCCAGGAGCGGTGCAGTGTTCAGGCCTCAGTTTGAAATCCGTTCCCCCGGGTAGAGCCCAAAGTCCTTGCATTAAATGAAACAGACTCTGAGTGTTTTCACTTGACTTCCTAAAGTAAGAAAGGCTCATGCATTATTCAGTGATATTTTAATATGTCGTAGCAGCTGTAATTAAACTGAGCGTCAGAGGTCCTTTCCTGTGATGTGGTGGGAGTTGTTTGGGGGCATGGGTGTCAATGTGAGTGTGTGTGTGAATAATGATGGGCTTATTTTCTTTCATAAAAGGACACAATGGAAGTATCAAATTATATTAACTATCATATATTTGTGCCCGACCCCCACATATAATTATAATCTAATTCTAAAACCTACATAACAATGGTAACAATTACTTAATCGTAACATTGATTATTGGGGTACATTTTATTATTCCACTTTTCTGAAATCTATTAAAATCACATAAAAAACCCACCAAAGTAACACTGTTCAGATCACCATTAACTGCCATTTAAAACTGGTGCATGACTAGTAAGAGTTTTTACGTGTTAACAGTCTGCTGACCAGCTTTTAAACATGAATCTGAGCACAGCTTCACTTTTTCTCTGTGCTAAGTGGCCATGGTATAAGAGTGATAATGCACTTCAGTGTGCTCTTTTGAAAATAATGAATGAAGCAAAGGCCATTATTTTTGTATATTACGACACCTTGTTTCAGGTCTCAAGACACAGTGTGTTCTGCTTAGCTGATCATGCGTTATTATTTCATGTCAATAAATTGATTCACAGGTTTATGTATTTACCTTAAATCACTTGTCACACTCTTCTCTCTCTTGTCACAATCAAACAATTCAGTTTTGACTTGATTGCAAAGAAATTAAATTAAAAATATATTTATAAAAATAAATCATATTAATCTCACATGGTTCAATCAGATGTATCACCCTTTTAAGTTTACTGTCTATGACAATTGAATGCCACAAACCTAAATGTCCAGTGTGTAGGATTTAGTGGCATCTAGTGGTGAGGTTACAGATTGCAACCGACTGAAAACCCCTCTGGAAGAAGACCCGCTCCTTGTATAGATATAATAGGCTCATTCTAAGATAAAGAAAACATACTTACTTTCAGGTGATACATATACATGAATGGAAACATACTTATGAATATTATATTCCATTTCTGCCATCCCCCATATTTCACCAAATGACTAGTCTTCATATTTTTTCATATTAAAACCTGTGAAATAGTCTATTCTGTGCCAGTGACAGTACTGATACCAATGTCGTGCATTGCATTGTAGTTATCTTTCCACCCTTTAGCATCAACAACCATATTTCTATGAAAAGATGCAAAATGAAGGAGACCACACAGAGTTTCAGGTAATATTTTCTGGAATGCTTTTGCTTGTATTTTTTTCCCCCTTGCCAATGTTGACTTCTTTTTTGGTCAATTTTTTTCTTTAACTCAAAATGTTCTTTTCTTTTCTTCTTTTCTTTTCTCTCCAAGATCCAATTCAAAATTTAGATTTTTTTTTCTTTTTCTTCTTTTTTTTTTTTTTTAAATCGTCTTACAAGCACCCAATTCCTCCATCTTTATTGGCAAAAGCAAACATGCTAGTAAATTAGAAATCCATTTTTTACAAACAAAATACATGAAGAAAATACATCCACATCCTGCAAATATAAACAGTAACAAATCCAAAACTATTATCCAATAAACATTTTACATTTTTTTTTTACACCGCTGTGTGATAGTAGCATACAGAAGATAGTACAAAAAGTAGGAGAGAGACCTTCCCTGAATCCTCACTTACACAAGCAAGAACCCTGCCAGTATAGGTTTGTCCTTTAAAACTGCCGGTGACCTCATATAAAAAACTAAAATCACATGAGCAAATCATCTTAAAGTATTAAGTGCAAAAGGGAAAAGCTTCTGCCTTCCATTGCATGCCTGAACTTTATTTTGACAGACAGTGATGGGGAAAAAAAAAAAACATTTTAGTGGGATAATGAGGTCACTGGCAGGAAGCTTCTGAGTTATCAGTCAAGAGTGAGATATGCGGTCTAAATAAGAGCGCTACCGTCATTGCAGGTGGGAGGAAATCACACAAACAGTTCTGCACACTTTTACATGTGGTGCCAGTGTTTGCAAAAGTTCCATTTTGCCGACTGTACTCGCACGCAGGCAGAAACCTGCAGCGTCCATACAGATTTCTGCCTGCGTGTTTGTGTAAAGTAGTGCGACTGCTACACTCGACCAATAAGTTAACATCTCTCCTTTGTTTTGGTGCTTCCGTCTGACTGGTTATGTTACTGGATATGATCGGTTTAGTTGATTTATGATAAGCATACATCAAACAATTCATTAGGCTGCATGTAAACAGTTATTTCAGAGAAGCACAAACGTAAAAACCTTCAAAAAAAAATCTTGCATCGAGCACATTTCCATGTGAACTTGAGTGAATGAATTACTTTCCTCCCACCCTGAGGATTCAAAAACACATAATATGTAAAGAAGGCAAAACGCAGAAAGCTTGTCATGAAAGGTGCACATTGGGGTTGCACTTGTAGAGTGGACTTAGCTCCCAGTGCCTTTCAAGAGTGTTTTCCACAGCAGCACTGAAAAGTGTCTTTAAAAGAAACGCGCTACTCTGATGACAAATTTAGTGAAATAACAAGGTGGACTGGTTTAACACAAATGCAAAAACTCTTGTGAATGAGCAGAGACGCTGAGCACTCTTGCCTGACCTTATCTACCTGACACAACCTTGTCATTCGTTTAAAATGACAGAAAAAGAAACTCATAAAACAAAAAGTACAACAGTAATTCCTCTTTGAAGCATTTACAAAATTTACAAAAGTAAATCACAAATCTTGTAAAAATTCAGCCATCCGCTGATTGTGTAAGGCAAAGAAATTATATATATATATATGTATATATATATATTTATATATATTAAAATCAATTGTTCAGTATTACATTCAAACACCTGTCTATAGATCTCACATTTATTTGAAATGGGTGATCTGATCCTTGTCCTGTCTGGCCATTTTGGACGACCAGGAGACAGAATTTAAACAAGTGAAAAATGTTACACACTCTTAGAAAATGTAGAACACCCGTGTGGGTGTTTATATTTATACAGAGTGGCACCGGACATTTAATGAGCAACGAAAGAAAGTGGGGAAAATTTGAAGATTTACTACAAGACTGTATCTGACGTGCACATGGACACGGCCATTTGTAAACATAGCTTGGATTTTTCTATTGCACTGGTATTGTTCTGTACCTGCACTGGCTCTAATATGGTCATGGTACAGTATCAGCCCCTTTGGGTGCTGGGCAGGGGTGGCTCTGTTTATTTAAGAACAACAACAACAACACGCACAAACTAGCATGTATTCATGCCAGGACAGAGAGCCACTGTCAAAAATATTTGGGTCTTTTTTTCTTTTTTAACATTTTGGATGAATCCATACCAAAAACCAACTGTGGGCAAAGTGAAATGGAAAACCACACCATACTGTGCCAATACGGGCACCGCACAGTGCATTTATGCAGTGGAAAAATAAATAAATATCTCTCTGGTAGTAACAGAGAATGTTCTATCGGTGAAGGAATGGCTGTCCCTGAACTGAGGACAAGATTTTTCAAAAAACTGGTGAGAAAAGAGCTTAAATACAGTATGTATAAAAATACCTATTCACAGTAGACACAAATGTTGTGCATTACTGATATTTATCATCTGGTAAGCACACTGAAACTTACATAGGTTTTACTATCTATAAGAACAACTTAACATTTATCTTTCTCAGCAAAAGTGAGATGTTTTAAATAATTGTTTAGTCGAGGGATACAAAAAAACCATCAGCCCTCCAAACCTCTTCTCATGTACAATAAAGTAAAGACGTTTTTACTTTGATTAGAGTCTAAAATTACTTCGTTTGAAAATACTGGAAAGGAAAAAAACAAATGGGAGCTCTGTTGAGTTGATTTTATCTGCACGTGGGGGGAAAAATAACGACTGGTTCTTCAGGAGAGCGGGTCGCGACGAATCAAGGCCTTCACCGTCTCCAGGATCGGCTCTCGTACTCGTCATCTTCGTCGTCGTCCTCTTCCTCCTCTTCTTCCTCCTCCTCACCAGGCAAATAAGAGCTAGTTTCCTTCTGCGAAACAACCACAGGTCAGCCGTTTAGCTTTGAATCTTTACATTGTGTGAGATATTTTACACAGCGAGGGGATTTTAGTGATTATTTCAATTTGTTCTATGCAGAGCTTCATGTGTGATAGATGACATAATTATAAGCTGGCTAGACGACATTTCAACTGAGCTGCCATTTTTGAATCATGGGATGAGAAGAAGCACGCCTGTAGGTCGAATTTAGGTGGAAAATTCAGAACTTTTTCCCACGTAAACCAAATTGCTTGCATGTAATTAACATTTCATCTCGTTTCACCTCTTTCTATCTGAGGCCAGGCCTGGTGACACCATTTGTTAATGGCTCTGTTGAATGATTTTGGTGCTTTTAAGCAGGAAATGTCGTGTCCTTTGCTGTACTTTTTCTGGAAGATACTTAATAAACACCCCTCACACTCCACAAAACAGGTTAATTATATTAAAAGTATTGAAAATTAAAATAAGAAGGGTTTTTTGAGTAGATCAACTTTCAGATGAAGTCTTATATTGAGACATATTTTCAGAATGTTTATCAAAGAGTCTAAAAGTTATACAAAGCATGCTGAAGTGACAGGATCAGGCCCTTAGGTCATAAAACTTACTTGCACACACAGAAGACTGTAAGCTCAAAAACGCATTTCGAAACATGAAAATACAGCACGAGGATTTCACCTGACAGTAATGCAGTTTTACTCAAAGGGCTAAAATGCTCTTAGTACTGAGAAGCTGGCCGTGATTTTCCATTGGGAGCTGCAGTGAAAAATTTAGGAGCACTAAAGTAAAATCTGTGAATCCAACTAAAACTTTCCCCGCTTAGAGTTCAACTTGAACTGTACACGAGACTTTCTTTTCTGGTTTCTGGGTGGCTGTATTGTTAGTAATGATAACACATGAAGCCATGCTCTACATTAAGTGCCTTTGTGTGTGATGTGTCATACCGCATTGTCTTCGTCTTTAGCTTCTTCCTCCTCCGGTTCTGTTGTTACAGAGGGCGTCTTGGGCTTGTACCAGGAAATCTGCAGCACGCGACCTTTAAACTTAGCGCCCTGGTTAGCTGCCTAGAAAACAAAACAAGGACAATTGCAAGTTACACTTACAGAAAGAAGAAAGAAAAGGAGTCTTATTGAGAGTCACGTGACTTACATTCTCTGCTTCGCTTCGGGTCTTAAAGGTCATGACGACAGTGTTGGCATCTTGGTCCCGGACATCCTCGATCTCACCAAATTTCTAAGATAAAAAATGTCAGTGTAAATAATCAAGTTCAAATTCAATTTACTCCTCTTTAATCTTGCATTTTTATATTATAATACTACAGAAAAAAGGTCAACTCAGTCCTCACCACAAAGTGTGGCATCAGCTCTTCCTTCTCCTCCTGAGTGACCCCTAAAATAGCCAGGGCTCTCGGCCTGTGATCGACCACCATCCGGTTCACGGGCCCGCTTCGACCCATCATCTCCCGGCTCCGGCCCCTGCCTCGGCCCACGTGCATCGCGCCGGGCTCCAGCGCCATCTTCCCACGGCCCCGACCTCGGCCCACCGGAGGCCGTATTAAACCCAACCGAGATGCCTAGAGGACAGATCAGGAGGTTTAATGTTATGAAACGACAGACTGGCCCGCTGCTGCTTTTTTTACTCCCCAATACACACAGACAGGAATACATGGGTGCCACCTGGTTGTGTTAAAAAAATCATCACGAACAGATGTGGAAAACAGATGGTGATGTGCTGTGATGTGTCAGGACACTGGAGTGTTCATTTATCACACGTCTACACACAAAAAAAGATAAAAAATCTAGTATAACGACATCCAATCACTAAACTGTACAACACAGATAAAATATTACACATTTTCCTTCTCCTTAGAGCTTAAACACTCAACATCCTTGACTCTACATGGTCTCCTCTTCTGTTGCTCTCTGCCCTTTACCATTAGTTGTCACTCCTCTATTTTTAAAGTGACATCTCCTCGCTTCCTAACCACTCCACAACCTCACAACCACTCTGTCTTCCATTTGTCCCTTCCTCACTTCTCCCTCTTAATTGTCATCCCGCGAATTTCTTACAAGGACCAGCGGCTCAAACTTTAATGAGACGAGGCTCCATCAGCGTAGGACCCGTGTCTGGTTTGGCTTTCGTTTGTGGCCGCTCCTCTGGGCTTGCTTAAGTGGCTGCAGTTTAATGTGCAGAAGGAGCGCTGGGTTTGGATGGATGGTGCTGATATGCATTTTTAACAACGAGCTAATTTAGAACCCACAGGGGTTGAGGGGGGAAGAAAAACATGTCAGGCAGGGTGTTGCTAACAAAAGCTATGTTCTTGTTAGGCTGATCTTGTGACGCAGCCGACATTGTCTGTGTTTGTGCACTATGCTAGCTTAGACGGCAGAGGGGAACTTTTCTTTCACTGAGGAAAAGCTATTTTTTCAAGAATAGCCTCGGCAAAGACAATTCACGTACTTGTTTGGTTCTAAACTCAGTCGTTAATGAGAAAAAGCAAAGCAAAGATGAATGGAGGTAGTAATTGTATACAATCAATTACTACCTCCATTCATCTTTCAAATGCCCAGTATTACTCTCATTACAATAATGTATATGCAGTTTGAGTTATTATGAACTATATAATGCATTGTCTATGAAGGCCAGTGTATTTATAACGTGTGTATGCAGACTCCATTTAAATCTCCAAATGCTGCAAAGTGCTGCACACTGATCAACTGAAGCTTATGATGACCTGTGCAGTCTGAGTTACATCCTGTGACATTAAAATCTAAAGCAGAATGTCTTTTTAAACTCCCATTCACATTTATACAAGTATATAGAACACTGATACATATATTTTTCTAAATTCTGTTTTGTTTTATTTATACCCCTCTTGATGCTGAACTGTTTTTCATTGTCCTGTTGACCCTGTATTAACCTACATATGACAAATAAACCTGAAACCTTTGATTTTTTTTTTTTTTTTTTTTACAAAAAAATACATTAGAGTCAATGAGTTTTCATATTAAGCATAAACAATTAGCTTACCAGCTTTTCCTGAGGATTGATACAACATGAACATTTGACAGCATTTGAAAACTGAGGATTTTATTGGTATTATTAATCCCTGCTGGGGATAAGAGTGTTACTTTATTCTTTTGGTAGCCATTTACACAGGACTCAAGGGGCTACTATTTGTTTCCTCACTGTGCAGACGTGCTTTTCATCCAGAACCTGTGAAGTCATTTGAATGTGCACGTTACTTTTCTCCTTTGTACTGCCACCTCCACTATGTGACTACAATCTTGTCTGTTCACTGTAAGGCCTCTAAAGCATTTCTTGGTATCACATCCTCAAATGCAGCCCTCAAGAAAAATGCTGATGATGCAAACTGATTGTTGGTCTGTGGTTATGAGTACGTGTGTGTGTGTGTGTGTGTGTGCATGCATTACCTCCACCTGTAGCTGTCCCAGTTTTCTCTTGAGGTCTGTTGTATCCTCTCCGGAGCTCATCTTCTTGTGAAAGTCCAGCTCAGCGTCCAGCAATTCCTTCTGAGCCTGGTCACATAAAAACAGAAAACATTTTGTTTACTAAATACAGAGAAGTAATCAATGTGTGTATCGAGTGTTAAAATATACAGACCTAACAGACATAAACTACAGATTATACCAGGAGTGTCAAACTCATTTTTGTTCATGTGCTACCATTGGTTTACACAGTAAGAGTATGTATAGTGCAAATGGAGGGAAGCACACCTGTCCAAAGTGGCCCACACTTACATCAGTCTTGGTCTTGGACCCGCTGTGGTTGGGTTTGGCACTGGGGACCTGGGAGGCAGGATTAGGGTTCATTTCGTTCTGCAGCTGTGCGATCTTCTCCGTCAGCTCCTTCAGGGTCTTCATGATGTTGGCCCTCTCCTCGGGCTTCATCCCCCGGTTCTTCTCCAGGCGGTTTATCAAGGCCTGGAAGAAGATGGAGAGATAAGAAGGTGTAAAAGGTGGGAAAAGAAAATATGAGAGAAAAGAAGGGAAGGGGGTGTCTTACCTTCTGACACTCGATCTGTGTCTGTAACATCTCTTGCTTCTTCTTTCTCATGTCCTGCTGGAGTTTTAATGCCTCCTAAATGAAAAACAAAGACAATAAAATAAAACACATTCACTGAGGTTGGTGGACATTTCATTTCTCCATGCTGCCAAGAGAAACAGCCCTATAGCCAACGGCCAATCTCAGCTCTGCTATTCTCGTAGCAGTCAAAATACATATTAAAAAATTAAACAACATGCCTGTTTCTTCTTGAGGACTTCCTGTGCTTCTAGTGCTTTTCCCGTCTTCCCAAGACTCTTTGAGGAGGACTTGAGGGCTGTGGAAGTGTACGGGCCTTTCTGGGTGTTTGTCAGTGCAGGAGCCAGCTAAGAGAGGATGACACATTTAGATAATCAGGATGAGCTTGTAGACAACTGAAATAGACACAAACACAAATGTAATGTTAACTAATTGTCCAACTATTGGATGGACTGTCATGTAATGCTGTACAGATATTCATGATCCTCAGAAGCTGAATCTTGATGATCTTCTGATCTTTTTTCTAGCACCACCATGACGTCTTTTTGGGTTTTAGTGAAATGTCCTGACACTTTTTGAATCAACTGCCATGAAATTTGGTCCATTCATGTTCCCCTGAGGATGAATTGTAATAACTTGGGCAGGTTATTTTGATTTATCCGATAGGGATACTGTAATGACATGCCGTCAGCCTCAGCTGTATTTGTGTGTGCGCATGCTAATTAAACCTGCCCAACATCAACATGTTAGCATTGTCATTGTGAACATGTTAGCATGATACATTAGCATGTAGCTCAAAACACCACTGTGCACAAGCCTAGAGATGCTGTGTGATCCGGCCTGTTTAAACAAATCATTTACTTGATATTTGAAAATGATATTTCATCCAAGTCTGCATCATCTAACACACATACACAGAGATTAAAACGTACAGTCACAGCGTCTGTGTTCGGGTTCAGGCTGTCCGACTTGTTTGTAGCTGCGACCCCGGGTCCTGCTGGCAGCCGATGCTTGAGTACAGTCTTGTTCAACACGTAAGCGGCTGGACTGTGCTGCTTTATCCCCTTCAGATAGAAGAAAATGAAGAAAAAAAATTAAAATCTGATCCTGAAAAAAATGGACCTCTACATGTTTCAGCTCTTTACACTAACCTTATGCACATTGCTGTGCTGCAGGCCTTGGTTGGGCGCTGACCCGGCCGCCTGGCTCCCTGAGCTCTGCTCCTGCTGCTGCTGGATCCCTGTGGCGTTGGTGCCCGGCTCGCGGTGCCAGTACACACGAATGAAGCGGTTGTTCAGGACTGCCTCTGTGCTGGATATGGCCCGCCTGGCCTCTTCATTCTTTGTGTACTGGATTAATGCTGCCTCTGGGTCTCCGCCAAACACCACCTGAAGGTTAGGTAGAAGCATATGATGAAACAAACTCTTCTGCAGAGCTGAACTTTATGCTGAACATCGAGCTATTCATTTCTTCTTTTTCAAAAGTTCTCCAATTCTCAGTTCCAAACTACTATGATACTAATCTTGCCTACATATATCAAAATGATCCCTTCAGCAATAAAAACTGTACCCCCTTTGCAGGTTTTCTTAGTGCACAGCATCAAATTATGCATTTTACCTGGATATTGACGATGGTTCCAAACTTGCTGAAGTGCTCATTGAGCTTGGTGATGTTGTTGAGTTCACGTGGGATCTTGCGCACCTCCAACTTGGTGTTCACATAGTGATACCTCTTGGGAAAACTGCTCTTATGTTGGTTGTTAAAGTTTGGTCTAAAACGAGAAGAAGTTTGTCACAGCATTTGTAAGAGAAATTAACGGAAAACGCAGACAAGCTAATCAACATTTTGGGCAAACTTGCTAACAATGATAGACAGTGAAATGGAACCCAGACTGATGACCTGAGGTTCGAGTTTCTGCCTCCATACTGGAGTTTCTACAAGCCATAAAAGTTGACCACAATCTGCTTGACACCCAAGATGTGTTACAGGTAGAGCCTCTGCAATAGAAGCATCCTCGTTATGGGGGATGTTTGAGTGCACCTGCTTCCCACAGCTGAGACCAAAGAGAGGCTCCTGACCTATAATTCACCTCGGTTTGAAACAGGGCTCGCTAAGAGGTCACAGGAAACAGGGGGAGGCACCAATCTGTTCGATCAAATTTCAACTGGCCAGCTAGTTTCTTCGAGTTTCTTCGCAAAACAAGAACCTGTTCAGTAAAGGTATAATGCGTCGATAATCACACTGGGGTACTTAGTAATGGCTTCTGTATTTAAAAATGTTTTTGGTGTGAAAATATTTGTTAAGATACAATTACTGCCATGTGAAGTCAGTCACAATTTCTTTGTTTTGGATCATAGAAATTCAGTTTGTGTGATTAGATCACATGTGATCTTGTTAATTTTCTTAATTAGCCAAGACAAAACATCTCATTTTGGAGTGAAACTCTGTGTGTGCGTGTGTGTGTGTGTGTGTGCCTTTGAATTCTTACTTCTCCATCCAGGGTTTTTTAGCTGCCGGTCCCTCAGTTGTACTGGGTCCCATGGTTCTCTTCCTGTTGTCTTGATCCGTGTTGAAACGGGACACGTTACTTCCAGGAATGCTGGCTACAGTGGCAGGCTCTGTCTGGATCACTATGTTGGCAGCTGCAAGACAAAAACAGACAAAAAATAATGAACACTAGAAGCTTTTGCTATTTGCAACATGCACCACAGGACTGACGCGCCTTATACAGGACCTTTATACTTAGCTTCTGCTCCCAATTAATTAGAGATGAGTACAATGAAACATCATAGAACGAGAGAGCTTATTGAAACTGTTAATAGTACAAAAAACTGTACCGTTTGGTGGAGGGCATAAGCAAATAGTGAAATATAAAGAAACCAAGGCACTTAAAATGCCTTTATTGCCACCCCCTGTGGAAGAGGAAGATCTTGGTGTACACCACTCGTTGACTCCAATAGCTAAATGTTTGCACCAGTTGATTGTCACACCCTTTGCAAATAAGTTTGTTGTGAATACTGAGAAGGCAAATACTTTCTACCTCTGGAGCCTTGTCCTTCATTGGAGGTGAGGCCGATGAGGTTGGAGCGCTGCGTCTGCACCCGGGGAATGAATTGACGGTACTGGTTACGACCTGCTCCGGTCAGGCCTGGGGATTCTGGGTTATAGCCCTCTGGATCGTAGTTATCTAGTGTGTAAAAATGAACACACACACATAGAGGCTTTAGAGGGAATATGAAACATTTCAGCCATAAAAATGTGAAACAAACTAACCTAAATAAAAACACAGAATAGTAAGTGAAATTACACAATGAACCAAGCAGTCTTATGTAAATTAAAGACAAGAGTACTGCTTGACAATTAGTGACTTAACTAGCACAATGAAAATTGGTATGTGATGACCTGAAATACAGCTCTGAGTAGTAATTAAAATATATGCATGCAGTAGACAAAAATATAAACAAATGCACAAATAAAGAAAATAAAGCACAATTATCCTAACAGAAAAAAATGTGGTCAACAGATAATAACCAAGATGGAATTTCATAAGATGATCATTCATATCCTGAGCCACAATCTACTCTAACAAAGACAAAATCTAATAAAATAAGACTTTTCATGACAGTGGGGATTTTGCCTATCGGAGCTGAATTAAGGTTAAAAAATCTGAGTTTGTAATTAACTAAAAATAGATCCACTTCCCATTTGAACTATGTCTTAGCTTTTCTGTATAACTCTAATTATTCATGAGCTGAATTATGGGGAAAGCACTCAACAGAAAAAAGCTGTAGCAGGCGTAATGTTATTTGCTTATAGCGTCTTTGTCTGTTAGGTTAATAAACAGTGCTACTCTCTGGTCAACAGCTGGTACTGCAGCCTGACGAAATACATCACACACCAACCAACTTAAAAGGACAAAAACACAAAGTCCACAAAAAGCAACATAACTCTCAGTAGCTTAGTCATTATAGTTCAACTTTTACTTCATAAATTAATATCAACTATAATTGACAGAAAAGGAGCAGGAAATAAAGCCGGAGCCACATCAATGTTGCCTCCAAACACAAAGCCCCCAATCTGAATAGGAAAAGCATCGCTGCTTACATTCAGACTGGACATATTGGGGACGAAGAGACACAGATGAGGACGAGGTGGGAGGAGGTGGAGGAGGAGGAGGAGGAAGAGTAGGTGGCAGGCCCACACCAGGCGGTCCGATAGGAGGGGAAGAAGTGATTGCCGATTGGTGGTTGGGGGTATCAATCCCACTGGTTGCTATCAGTGGGGGTCCTGAGGGAGACACAAGCCCAAGCTAATGTCTCAGGTATATCGCAGGTATGACAATGAGTCTTTGGTTTGAACTGCTAAAACTTTGTGCACTTAAGTGTATGTGGAAGAAGCCCAAACTGAGGTCTGATCACTGATGACATAAACCAGCGTCAAAAACACAGAAGCTCAATCATCACTGAGAAACACGCTGATTTTCTATCTAAGAAGTAAACTCCACTATTGAGCTCAATACTTAGAAGAATATATTTAGAGTTTTTTTCTCCATATGAATATTTTAAGTTGCACAAAACAGTCACAGTCGAGGTTAAAAAAATCCATGAATATATGCTGCTCTGTAATTGTAGAACTGAGAGGCAGGCGGGTATGTAAGAGGCATGGCGGCCTCAGGAAAAGCTTTTTCTGCATCCAAATAAAAAAATTTAACTCCCTCTAAAGAGTGTGTATTCTATATTTTAAGGGTGTTTTCACACATAATGTAGTCTTTACAAATTACTCCATGAAAGAAATATTAAAAACAATAAATATAAAAACAGCTGTGGCACCGTGGTCCACCTATATTCACATAGTTAAGGATACTGTGTTGCATAAAATTAAGGGCTACGCAACAAGAAGAGATTTCCGATCTGTGCAACACTCTCAGCAGTAATAACATATAACGCAGCATACTGTATGTTCTAGTTTAATTGGTGGAGGAAGCCAGAAAAGAAGTACTGAAGTCACATAGAGATGATTATAAAAGACGGGAAATGTACAAATATAACAAAATATATCCACTTTGAGGAGTTGATAGGGGAGCAAATTACCAGAGATGTGGGGGGGAAAAATGCATAGAAGTGATTTGGCGGAGAATAACTAGCTACAGATGCCTTCACAATTGTACAAAGGCCACTGTAAATGTTACTACTCGCATATATATGTGATTTCTACAAGTTGCCGTGTACGCACCAGTGTGGTGATGCTACTTACCAGTCATGGGGAAGACGCCTGGTGGTGGTGGCTGGCCATAGGGTGGCATTGAAGGCATCCTAAGGGGAGGCGGTGGCTCAGTGATCGGGGGCATGGGCAGGCCGGCGGGGGGCATAACAGGTGGGGGCGGGAACGGAATCATACTCGGGAGATTGACATCGTCGACGATGAGGGGGTCATTGCCGTGGTCGAATGGACAAAGGTCGCCACGGACGCAAAATCCCTTTTCTGTGTGAGGGAGAGAAACATACATGTAGTTATTTTCAGAAGTTTAGGACAACATAAACAAACATTCTTCGAGGTAGTTTCTCTTCAGTATCAACCTTCTAAGAGGTTTATGGCCACTGGAAGTCAAATTCATTCACGAGAATATGAAGGAAAAACGAGAAAAAATGAAAGAGCAAACAAGATAAAGAATTGTCCAAGTTCAAAGCAGCTTAGACCTACAGTACATGTATTTACCCCACAGTCTCATTAAGGAACTGGGTCCCTGGTGGCTGTGTTTGAGCACTGTGACAGATAGCAGTGTGCTTCAGGGACAGTGGGTAAATTTTAACCCTCTCGTGTCTCTGGAGAGGAGTGCGAGTGCTAAACAGTGGTCATTAGCGATGAGACTAAACAAGGCAATCAATAACTCTCATGGGAAGATAATGGTGCAGTTGACACCACAGCTAGAGCAAGCTTTAAATGATCACGTTATACGCTGGACAAATACGCTCAGAGATGGAGGCTGGAACAGAAGAGCTGATAAAGAGCTGGAAATAAAAGAAACAACATGATTCACTCTGTTCTTACCATCGTAATCCCTGCAGCGCTGTTTGAGTGAAGGGCCCTTGTTGCTGAATGGCTTGCCGACACCATCTTGCCTCTGGCTGCCATAGTAGCCAGACCAGCTGTCTGTGGTGCTGTCGGGCAGGTGAGCCGGCGTTGCTATGGGGACGCCCGTAGCTCCCGAGACTCCAGCGGACGACGAGGAAGAGGAGGAAAAGGGGTGCGGCGGTGTGGGCAGGGGAAGGAGAGGCGGCGGGTGCTGCTGCTGCTGGGAGGAAGTGGTGGAAGAGTTGTAGCAGTCGGTGTCTTTCCTTTCCAACTCGAACTTTGACTTGAAGTCTGCTAAAGACGAGCAGAAAGAGGCAGTTTAACAAAACATGAATAAGGATTACAACAGAGTAGTGGCAGACATTTAAACCCTGTAAGTTTTAAGCTTTAAAAAAAACAAACTACTACTTCTCTCATCATACCAAACACTTTAGATGTAGATTAACCTTGTGGGTAATGAGGCCAGTTCCAGCACATGTTGTTGAATCCCCAATGATATGATTGCAAAGCTGTCCACATTGTTCCTCATCGACAACAACTCCCACCAACACTGATCAACAATCCAACAGAAAATAATACAAACTGCTACATCCAGAGCTCCATTCAGTCTCTTCTCAACAATCTCAAGCACCCTCGCTCCAGCAGCACCTCAGCATCACTAATGCGCAGTTTGACTGTGCAGACAGGAGCTTCAGCAACTTCTGCACTCCTGGGTCTGGTCCCCTGTGCTGTTGCTTGTTATTGGTTGTGGGGGAACTTTCTCACCTCTGCCTCCTCTGTGCTCCCTGTCCCTGCTCTTTCCTCTGCTGCCACTCCTGCTCCGGCTGCGGCTCCGGCTGCGGCTGTAGCTCCTCCCTCGGGGGCTGCCTCTGCGTCGCTCGTGGCGCTCCCGCTCGCGGTGGGAGTCGCTGCCGCTTTTCCCGTGCCGATCGAAGTCGCGGCGCTTGCGCTCGTCTCGCCTCCTGTCATCGCGGCTCCTGTGGTGATGAGAATAGAACCGCATTACTATCTTTATGCCTGTTTAAAAATCCAGTCCAACAGACACATGTTGAATACTTGCTTAAATTCACATGTGCTTGTAGCTGCCAAAACATAATGAAGCATATGCATGATGAGATATAACTCAAGAGTCACTGAGTAAAAGCAGGGAGAAGCTTCTCTCTGCCTGAATTAGACACCTCCCCATGTGTCTGTGAAAACATATCCAATTTGCATATCAACTGCATGACAATTCACTGCCAGCATGTGAGGTCAGGGGAGAAGAGAGTGGCCTTGCATGAAGTAGCAGTAGTAGAGAGTGGACGGGTGTGTTGAAGCCTGTGTTCTGACGTTGTTGATCAAACTGTTTGTAACAAAGAGCGATAATTTAGTATGAGCAGTAATTTAATGAAGTTCTCTTCAGTCTCAATCAATAAATAATACGAATATGAGACAAATAAGATAACTATTGTGTCTTCATCTCACCTTAACTAGACGCAACAGGCTTCTAGCTGAATTGAATCTTAAACCCACTAAGGCAAATGTGGTCTTAACGACTACATCAAATAGAGACACATGGATCATATTTCCAGCTATATCTATTAATACGCACACTGAAATTGGTTCTGATGTTCTTTATTTACTGCGCTGAAGAGAGAACAGGGCCTTTAGTTGAGACAAGTTGTTTTTCTAAGTATTTAAATATTAATAATATTCAAGTATTCAATCAGGTGTAGCTTGCTGCTATTCTTCTTCTTCGAAAGACTGCTGTTCAAAATCTACAGCGTGTGTTGAGTTTCATGAAAAACACACAAACAACAGGAAAATATAACATATCAGATTGAATAACTGATGACAAATATTTCTCTCAGACAAGACAGAACAAGTGGTGAACATGACATAATTATGTTGTTAATGCTCGCCTGGAGCTCATTGAACACTTCACTCTATCAACACTTTGCTGCAAATGATAGTATTCCAGTTATTGTATTGTCCTTGGGGTTACTGACACATAGCAAGCCCCCAGACAGGCTATTAGGTGTCCAATGGCCTGTCTCTAGACTAGAAACAGGCTATTGGACACCAGGGCCTTCATCAAGCTAACAGCAAGACTCATGGGATATCAAACTAACCATGCAAATGTATGCACATGTTAAGATCGCTACGCAACAAGCAAATGCAAAATCCTGGCGTTTTATCAGCAGTAAGTCGTCGAGACATTTCAGCGCGAGACTGGAGTAAAGGTGCTGTATGTCATACTGGTCATGTCAAGTGAGGTGAAGCCACAGCCGTACCTGGACTCGTTGAAGTCAGGTCGGTTTCTCAGAGGACTTCTCCTCCGCCTGTTTTCTCTCTCCTCCTCTGGAGTTTCAGCCTTGAGGGGAAAAACACAGTTACTTGACTTAAACTAGGGTTGTCAAAAGTATCAACACTTTTCAATATCATGTGTTTAAAATGATATACTATCATTCAATACTAAGTACCAAAGGAAAAAATACAGATCCACAATCAAATTAACAACCACGACTGCACAGATGAAACAACAAAAACTGCCATTTTGTGTGACTTTTTTTCCTTTTTGCAGTGGTACCTTTTTTATAGTAGTGCTGTATCAAAGTTTAAAATTCTGGTATTCTCTTTTTTGTTTTTAAAAACAGAAGACTTAGAAATACAAAGATTCTTCTTAGTCGGAAGAGAATGGTTTTGATTAAAGATAAAAAAAAAAAGTGCAGTGTCCTACCACAGAATGAGCTATTAGTCAAATTCTTTGATCCAAAGCCACACACAGTAACAGAATCACCATTTTATGTGTGTTATGCTTTACTACATTATCCACAAAACTGCTTTAATATGTGACACAACTGATTTTTCACAGCAATCTATTCATTTTCAGAGTCCAAATGTATCCGATACATTTCACACGAGCTCTTCTTACCTCCACAACATCAGATTTGACCGCAGGTGGTTTGACCTCCTCTTTAGGAGCTTCCTTGGCAGCAGGAATTCCCAGGTAGTTCTTGGTTGTCAGGCATTCAAAAAGTTTATCGACAAATCCCATTGTCTCTGCAATGACAACAAGATTCTTATGAATAGATTTAATCTTTCACCTGAATTTTGTGCAGTTTTACCCAGTGTCCCTGAACGAGAACTGCCCCTTAAGCATGAAATGTACCAACATTCCTCCTGAATCACACTATACTAAATATTTCTCTGCTTCTGGCCATGCTAAATATATCCAAAGTCTGACACTAAATGAATAACAAACCCAGAAACAGCACAGAGATGAAACGGGGAAAAGTTGCTTGATAATAATGAAACACAATAAAAAGAAGACATAAAGGAGAACATGCAATATACACAAAAAAGGTAAATTCAAGGAGAAAATCCAATCATTTACTTGTCTGTTTAGTCTTTAAGTCTGTTATTCCAAAAGACTTTAGACTTTTGTACAGGAGTGGTTTAACAGGTCATTTAAAATTAAATCTTCAATCTGTTTTTGAAAAGAAAAAAAAAAAACGAAGGTGTTGTTGAACGGCAAAGAACAGACCTGTAATTTTAAAACATGAACTCTCAACATGTGACAAAGGAATCGCTGAGGCATGTGAATTCATCACCAACCCAATCAAACACATTATTGTTCTTCTGTGACTGCGGGTAGTCTGTACGGTTCAAAGGAAAGTGAAACCATTCAGTCATTTCAATCATCAAAGTAAAGAGAGCACAACTCAATTCAAGCTAAACAAATCCATGCTCATGTAATACAGCCTGGAGACATTAGAGGGGTCAAAGTACTTTGTAATGATGTTAACACACCCTCTAGTGGCCACACAGGGAATCCACAAGTAGTATATGGTGATGGAAATAACTGCATCTCTGAATGTATGTAACTGCAGTTTATAGTGTGGAAGGAATAAAACAAAACAAACAAAACACCTGATGATGCATTAACATGCCGCCTTCTTACAGAATTCAAACTATAGTGTCAGACCAGCTAATATGACTGCTCCTGGTAGTTGTCAGGTACCTAAAGGTGAAAGCAAATATGCCAGACTGTTTTTTAAGTTTCTGGATGCCCCTTCTTCTGTTGAAAAATCTCTATTTGGATGCACCTTTTTTAACCTGATCCTCACATCCTATTCATAATGCCTCCAGCTGGAATTCCAAGAGGATTCGTATAACTGCATAGTCTCAAGTGTCTCTTAAGTGTCTTAAATAAATGGTGGAAATCTGCTGGAGGTAAAACCCTCTGCACACTTTCTTGAGCAGCAGTATCAGCACAGTGTGTTGCGTTCACTCACGCCGGCACAGAGGTTTTGTGTGCAGTTCATACCTTTTTGTAGGAAGACATCAAGCTGATCGGCACAAAGTGCTTTCAGCTCTTTCTCCGGTTTGTCCTTCTTCACAAGAGCCACCACATAGTTGGCTAATGCAGAGGGGTCAGCATCACATCTGCAGGTTCAAATATATGTATTTTAGTTACCCAGTATCTTACTTTGATAATATAAAACAATGACGCATTTGCAAAGATATTTAATGACTGAAACAGGGGAGAGAAAACAGAGAACTGAAATCAAATTTAGAATTAAACCAACTGCAATATAATTTATGTCAGTGAGGTGTGCTATCGGTGGTGTCCAAGTATCCATGCATGCAAGACTTCGGCATACAGTCAGTACAAAGTGAGGCCCCTAGCAAAGCTCGCAGGGCAGAACATCATAAAAATTTTAATAAACAGCCTCCAAAGTTTGAAACCAAAAGAATTCCCATAATATATATATATATATATATATATATATATATATATATATATATATATATATATATATATATATATATTTACAAAATCTCTACAGGCTAACAGATCAGGTCAAAAGTCCTCTGAGCCTTGGTGACTGTGAACATAACCTTAAATTAATATATAACTCACTGCATAACTGAATGGCTAATAGCAGATACAACACTGATCAAGCAACTAACAAAACAAGCATTAGTTACTTTAAGGATTTGTTATACGGGAGGTCAGTGTGCCTCAAACTAAGTTAATTATAATAGCTATAACGACTGACAGACTTTTAATTTGAATTATAAGCTACATGCAATTTTTGCTTTTATTGAGAGAAGACAGAGTGCAGCACCTTGGTAGCCTTTTCCAAGAGGACACCTTAATATGTGAGCCACATCTACTCCTCCTTAATCACTTTGTTACATATTCAAATCCATGAAAGTATGTGTGCGCGCTCTGTGCCCTCGTTATTCAAAGTGATGCGATGAATTTACATTATAAAGACAGGGAGGACGAGAGGGAGCTATAGTAAGTTAAAAAAAAAGAGGGTATGTAACTATGGGAACTCGTAAAGCAAACATTTAGATTAAACACGTCTATAACTCAGCAACGTAACGCTGGGCAGACTCAACACTTATTAACCTTTTTAATCACAGTTAGCAGCATACAAGTAAGGCTATCTGTTGCAGCTTTATGGCTTGCTACAGAGCTGTGATAAAGTCACATTATCGTGCCTAACTACCCCAAAATAACAGTGCACCGAACGTACTGTGTAGTGTACAATCTACTATTCTTTAGCGTTAGCTAATTAGAGAAAAGCCCAGCTGTCTCTCTTTGCTATAAAAAGCCAGCTAGCGGCAATGGTGGTCAGCTAACTCGTGCAGGAATCTGCCATCAGCTTGTAGCAGGCTCCCCATTGATGCCAGGCTAGCCCAGAGGCTAGCGAGCTAACGTAGCATGCGAGCTAAATGTCATTTTAATTCAACACTCACATTGGCTCCAGGAGTTTTGCCAGCCACGACTTCAAGGCTTCAACATTCTCTATGATCATCGTGAGAAAGACTATAATACTGTCTATAAAATGAAAGTGCGTTTTGATAATCCTACTTTCATCGTCTATAAATTTATAAGCTTTAAGGCCGTATGTCTCTCTTCACTGGCAGGTCGGACAAAGTGTTTTACGGCATGGCAACACAAGTTGAGTTGTCGTAACGCAAGGCAGACGACGGACGTTATAATTACACCATATCCCCTTTTCACCTGCGGTGTATTAAATTCATATCAGCACAAATACATTTGTACATTAAATATGTAAAATTAACCAAATAATTACGACACGAATTAAGGTCCTAGTTCGATAGATATCTAAAGATGCGACGCCTGAAAACTTCAAATGACTACATTTCCCAGAAAACCACGCGTGAGGCTGAGTGCGTGTGTGTCATCAGCCAGGCACCGGTGGCGTGGGTCTCCCTTGTCAAACTGGAAACTATTTCTACTGTTTCTCTGTCTAAACAATAGAATAGTAAACAGCTCGTAACTTGGGGCAAAATGGCGGTAGGTATAATGCGCTAGTGTCTGAAGTTTATGGTGGTTCATGCTGGTTTAGAGACAGTGGAAACGTTATAGCTCATGAACTTACTGAAGCTATTAGCTAAGTTAGCTAACATAAGCTAGTTCTCGAGACAGCTGCAGAATAGACTTGAAAGAAATCTGAGTCAGCTGGACCAGATATTATCTATTTTATCTTTAAACACGTATTGAACAGCCTTTCTATATATTTCAGGATATTATATCTTTTCTGCATCTGTTCGGTCCACATGCAGCTATCGCTGTACCAGCTTCTCTCTTAATAAACTAATATCATATCCCGTTATTATATATTCTAGGAGCGGAAGGGAACAGCAAAGTTGGACTTTTTGAGAAAGATTGAGCTGGAGATCCAGGAGAAATGGGAGCAGGAGAAGGCATTTGAGCAGGATGCTCCAACAACTATTGGGGAAAGCACAAAGTGAGTGTCTTCTTATGCTGTGTACTACATGTCACTCATCTGTGAAGAAAGCAATTCACATCATTTGCCATGCTCAGGAATGTCAGAGCAGTTTCTGCACTGTTTACTTCCTCCAACTGATATCTTCCTAATGCATCTATGAGCACCCATTGTTCTTTATAGTTGTAGTGGTAGACATGGAATGTAGTTTTCCTGTTTTTGCCATTGGGAGAACAAACAAGCCATGCAAGTGTGGGTGAGGCTTTGAGCTTGAGGTATGTGTTGTAACATTTCCACAGGGGAGCCTTCAAAAGTAATGCTTAGATTTTCCACTTCACAGTAATTATCTCAAGATAAGATTCCAGATATTAAATCATTTTTTTTGATTCACTGTTTTGTTCTCCTTCCAGCAAAAACAAGTACTTTGTCACCTTCCCCTACCCTTACATGAATGGTCGATTGCATCTTGGCCACACATTCAGCTTGTCAAAGTGTGAGGTAAGTTCGCATACATACAAAAACAGACAGAGATGAGCGCTGAGGATTTGACTTCTTCAATGTACATCTTTGACAGATGCTTAACATGCAAGCATTCAACAGTAATGATCACTGGTGTCTGAGTTGCTGCTGTTTGTCTTTTTTCTTGTAGTTTGGTGTTGGTTACCAGGCTCTGAAAGGAAAGAAATGCCTCTTCCCATTCGGGCTGCACTGCACAGGAATGCCAATCAAAGTTAGTGTTGTTTTCCTTTTCTTTTGTTTATTCAACCCATCACATAAGTCCTGTGTGTCATTTTAGGTATGAAAATTGCTTTTATCCTGCTTCCCACTTTTCATTCAAAAAGTGCAACATGCAAGTTGTCACCAACTACATTCTTGTCTTAAGAATTGAATCAAACCATCCTCTGACACTACAGTACTGGCTTTTCCTTCTTTGTCATACACCCATATTGCATCCACCAGGCATGTGCAGACAAGCTGAAGAGAGAGATGGAGCTGTATGGAAACCCTCCACAGTTTCCAGACGAAGAGGAAGAGGATAAAGAGAAGGAGAAGCCACAGACATCGGATGAAATCATCATCAAGGACAAAGCTAAGGGCAAGAAGGTCAGGATCTGATTGACGGCATTTTCTACATACGGATGAAAAAACTACTGAATTTAATGAATGCTTTTGTCTTCATCAACTAGGGCTCATTTTTTGTGTAGTTCAGCATTTATCAGGGATGTTTTAATTTACATTCTTTCTTTCTTTTGTTAGAGTAAAGCAGTGGCCAAATCTGGAACCGCCACCTTCCAGTGGGACATTATGAAGTCTTTGGGCCTGAATGACCAGGAGATTGCTAGGTTTGCCCATGCTGAGCACTGGCTGGAGTACTTCCCTCCTCTGGCTGTGAAAGACCTCAAACAGATGGGAGTCAAGGTGACTAATCATAATTTGTTTTGTTTGCTTTGTTTCTGTACCGATGACCTATGCAGCTGAATTATCTAAACACACAGTACGTGTTAAATCCTGATCATGTTATCGCTTCATAGGTGGACTGGAGGCGTTCCTTCATCACCACAGATGTGAACCCCTTTTATGACTCCTTCGTCAGGTGGCAGTTCATCACACTGAAGGAGAGAAAAAAGATCAAGTTTGGCAAAAGGTGAGATGGTTTAGAGGTTTCTGTAGAAGTTGTTCTGTAGCACTGTCCTTGCAGTAATACAGGGAAAAGTAAGGAAAGCAGGGCCCCACAGTATGTAATATGATAATGTCTTTGTTGCTATCATGATCAACTGTCTTTCCTTAATGGCTGTCCTGCACCAATCATGTATTTTTGTGGGGTAATAGCAAAGTGGATATTCAAAATTATGACTTTGATAGTAGCTGACATTAAAGTTTGCCTATTAGTCTCAGGACGTTTAATTTTATGTTGTGGCCTTGACTTTCAGTAATGTGACTGTCCTTGACTCCTCTGCAGGTATACCATCTACTCCCCTAAGGATGGACAGCCATGCATGGACCATGACAGGCAGACTGGAGAGGTACACTTATCTGGCTTAATGAGATAATGTATTAGTTGTGAAAACTTGTGATATGAATGTGGGTCCTACAGTGAGGGACCATCTTCTCACAATTTTGCCAGAATTTTCAGTCACAGATGTTGATTTAAATTATTTTTATATTATTTCTTTATTGTATTGCACATTTCAATCAATCAATCAATCAATCAGACTTTATCTGTATAGCACTTTTCATACAATGAATGTAACACGAAGTGCTTCACATAAAAACATAAAACATAAAAACAAGCAAACACCCTCCGCCCATCCCCAACCCTCCACCCCAGCACCCACAGCCGAACCCCAATTCTCCATCCCTGACGCTCCGTCCCACCCATCCCATTATAAACAAAGCACAAACTGAGGAAGCGCCATCTCATTGTCGAGCAGTGAGGAAACACTGGAGGCAGGTTAGAAATGAATTAGATAAAATTAAATACGATAAAATAAAATAAGATCAAATAAAATAATATAATTATATATTATTTAAATAAATAATTAAAAAGTACAGCATAATAAAATATATAGATAGCTTAAATAATGGTTAATATATATATATATATATGTACAAATAAATACTAGCAAATAAATAAAAGAGAAAATGTTGTAACATTAAAATACATAAGCAGAAAAATATTTAAAGATGGTTCAAGTAAAAGCCAAATTAAAAAGATAAGTCTTAAGTTTGCGCTTAAAAATATGAACAGTCTCTGATGCCCCATTTACCACATTATCCCACGTTCAAAACACTTCCGACCATCAGATCACCAGTGATTCTATTTGACTTACCCTTCTTGCTTCACTGGTGATGAAGAAAATTCCAAATATTGAGTTCAGTAAACATTTGTTTTACTGACGTTGCCATAAAATCTGTATTGGAAAAACAGTTAAATCCTTTAAAGCGGTGTCTTACTTTGAATCTTCCAATTAACATTTTTCTTCACCTGCAGGGAGTTGGACCTCAGGAGTACACTCTCATCAAGATGAAAATGGTTGAACCGTACACAGCGAAATTCAAGTCCAAAGTCTTTTATAGCAGGTAATAAATTACAAACCCTGTGCTGCCACCAGTTGTTTTTGGGAAGCATACTACACCACAGACAAGTTTTACATGCACTGTGCAAGTATAACTCCTTAAAGTGCCAATGCTATCCTCCTCACAGCGGCATGAAAGGCAAAAACATTTTCCTGGTGGCCGCCACTCTGAGGCCAGAGACTATGTTCGGTCAGACCAACTGCTGGGTGAGGCCTGACATGAAGTATGTCGCCTTTGAGACAACCAGCGGAGACGTCTTCATCTGCACAAGTAGGTCTGCCAGGAACATGTCTTTCCAGGGCTTCACCAAAGAGAATGGAGTGGTGCCAGTGATCATGGAAATACTGGGACAGGTACTAACTTTGTGTTCTCCTTAAATTCCAATTTATTTCATTTAGTTGGCTTTTATTTCATTCAAGCTAATGGTGTAAGACAACCACTTTTGTGTAATATTATAAACAAAGTTGCATTTACATTAGAGGAAGACGTGTAGTGCTATCATGTCATGGGAGACTTTAAATTTAAGAGGCAAATTAGCAGTGTAAACACATTTGGAGGTTTTGTGGTTATTGCATAACCAACCTGCAAAATGTATCTGGTTAATGCGCTGCATCGCTTTTGTCTATTTGTAGGACATCCTTGGCTGTGCCTTGAGCGCTCCCCTGACCTCCTACAAGATCATCTATGCTCTGCCCATGCTGACCATTAAGGAGGACAAAGGTATGAGTCAAGAAGTTAGAAAAAATAGAGGATAAATAGATTTATTCAGAAAGGTTTGTTGTTTTTTAGATGTGAGATTTAAAAAAAAAACAACTATGTCACATTGGTTAGCCTTGTAGTAGATAAAAGGTCTGTGCCAGTGTTGCTCAAGCAGTCCAAATACCTTTTGAGCAGGATGACCTGTGACATTTATCAGTTTGCAGATCATGTTTATTTGTTCTCCACTGTTGCTCCAGTGTGACTGCTCTGCAGCTGAGGAAATGTGGTGGCAATTGACATTTAATAGCTTTGAATTTGTATAATGTACATGACATGTATCAGTGAGAAACATGCAAGCTGATTTGCATAAATACATTTCATGTGTTGGCCTTTTGCCTTGTCTGTGCTTTCCTCAGGTACGGGGGTTGTTACCAGTGTGCCTTCTGATGCTCCTGATGACATCGCTGCTCTCAGAGACATCAAGAAAAAACAGGTGACCTTTAACTAAATTTCTACTGTGCCGCATACAGGGAGCCTTTATACCGCAGTGAGTCCGCTGCAGAAAGAAAACCGAGCCCATCTGAAACTTAAATGCAATTTTGAAAATAAGCTTTTGACATTTTCAGAAATTCTGCGGTTCAATTATTCTGTTGTGCTGTTAGCTTACGTTCAGGTGTATTAAACCACTGGTTCTTCATGAAGAAATATAACCATTTAAAGACATCCATTGTCTCGGCATGCACTCCATTTTGCACTTTGTCAATGTTCCTCTTAATGCTTGCATTTCTGAAAGGCCCTGCGGGAGAAGTATGGAATTGAGGACAAGATGGTGTTGCCTTTTGAGCCGGTAAGTTGATCTGCTCCGTTTGATGTCAGTGAGGTTGAAGTGAAATCACCAATTCTAAACACAGCCTCAATGTGTGTGCGTGTGTGCATGTGTCAGGTCCCTATCATCGAGATCCCAGGCTACGGGAACCTTTCTGCTCCTTTAGTGTGCGATGAGCTGAAGATCCAGAGCCAGAATGACAAAGAGAAGCTGGCTGAGGCTAAGGAGAAAGTCTATCTGAAAGGATTTTATGAAGGGGTGAGTCTTTAATGACTTTAAAAACAGCTAAACAGCAAAATACAAACTCCCTGTGGGTTTAACTTTAGGTTTGAAGTTTGTGTGATTAATCACCCAAACAAAAACCAAGTGATTCACACCTTAAGGCTAGACAAAATTATTCATTAACTGGCTATTGGCATTGTGTTGTCCTCAGATAGTTTGGCTCTGTATACTGTGCAAAAACTGTGCTGTATTTTTCACTTTTTGCTAAGCCCCTATTCATTCCTGTCACATTATAACATTAGTGATTTAACATCACTTTGCAAATTCAGCTGCCTTCACAGTCAGCAAATTGGAAATGGAAAGAAATAACTTAAATAGTGCATATCACATTTTGCAAGAGGTCGAGCAGAGCTTAATTCATATGTGTCCGCTCACTGAGAAGTTTATTATCATTTATGATTGGAGAATGCACTGCAGAGATATGGCCCACGTCGTGTTGACAGAGCTGTCAGAAAGAAACGCATCAATATGAATGAAATGTTTCTTCATGTGTCAGATCATGCTGGTTGATGGCTACAAGGGGCAGAAGGTCCAGGATGTCAAAAAACCCATCCAGAAGATGATGGTTGAGAGGGTAAAACATTCTTTGTTTCTAATGCAAAAGAAAAAAAAAAATCTGTGCACTGTATGATATGTTCGATATTTACCCATAATGATCTTGGCTCCGTACTGATCTATTACAGGGAGAGGCCATGATCTACATGGAGCCAGAAAAACAGGTCATGTCACGTTCAGCTGATGAGTGTGTGGTCGCTCTCTGTGATCAGTGGTGAGTGCCAAAGAATACGCTATAAAAGTGTGTTCCTTAGTACCAGGAAGAAATGGCTTGATTTGATCTGAAGCTGCATGATTGTGTAGCAGGAAAGGGTAATGGAAATGAAGATTTTATTTTGTGAGGGAGCTTTTTTTGTTAAATGGGTTCATGCTGTAAATATAAAATAGATCATGACAAAATATTGTTGGAGAGTGTCTGTTTAGGTGTAGAATATTGCAAGCCATGTGTGCTTTCTTTGATTAGCAGTGTGCTAATGTTATATACGCCTTTCAGGTATTTGGACTACGGGGATGCAGAGTGGAAGCAGCAGGCTAATGAAGCCCTCAAGCCTTTGGAGACGTAAGACATTCTGAACAAACACCAAATATTTCCAATTTTTTTTTTCCTTTTTGTGGTGTTTGTCCGTGCTTAGTGGGATTCCAGTGACGCTCTAGACAATCTAGCACGGAGTGTAGAGAATTCCTCTATTGTCTGTAAATATCAGGCTGAAAACTGAAAACAAATTGCGTCTAAAAAGTAAAATAACTGCATCTATTTCCTGTGATTTCATATGTTCTATTTTGCACACCACCACGCAGATTCTGTGACGAGACCAGGAGAAACTTTGAGGCAACGTTGGCCTGGCTGCAGGAGCATGCCTGCTCTCGTACCTACGGACTTGGTGAGCGTTTGCCTCTGTGATTTGTGTGTGTGTGTTTGAGTGGACTGCATTAACTGTTAATGTGGGTGACATACAGCTACAGCTGTTGTCATTATTGTTGCTATATTGTTTCTCCAATTGAGAATGAATGTGGCAACCTGCCAAAGATAATCAGGCAATTAAGGTTTTTTTAACTAGTGTGTGATGTTTTTGGTCTATAGATGGAGACAGAGGACCATGTAGCAACAGTCTGCCACCCTGTTCCTACAGGAATAAATGCAGACTGAAGGCCAGCTGGCATACAGTACAGGCCAGTGCAGTACTGTCCAGGCCTGTCATAGACTCCTACTGTAGAAATCCCCCCACACATTTTCAGAATATGAAGCACAAAGTTTTTTTTTTTTTTGTATTACAAGATGCAGGTTGCTCCGATTTTCACTTCTGTCTCACTTGTGGAGGCAGAAATAGATCGAAAGTAAATATGCAAATGAAGTTTGTATTTTGATCACCAAGATAACATATACAGCTTCATGATGTATTCTCACAGCAAGCTAAGCTGTGTATGCACCAGCTGTCTGAAAGAATATGGCATGCAAGAGTATGTATTTTTATATGATTATATCAACATCTCATAATTAATATTGCTTGGATCTAATTTATGTAGCTACAGCTTGTGCAAATTAATTACTGGCTAGGCCTGCAGTAATTTTGTGTTTTTTAACAACAAAGCTGGTCAAAGATCTCAGTCGGCACCCACTGGAAAAACAAAAACACGAGCTTAGTGCCTTTTGAGGCTGATTGAGTAGAATATCTTTTATAACACTCCCATCCCTCCTCCACTTTTTGCCCTAAACAAAATACATATTTGATGAAGAGTGGCAAATATGTCGAGGTTGTGTTTTAGTTTATTTGACAATAAAGTTTTACATCTCAGCTTTTTTGCCAAGGATTATATAATAAAGCCCAGGACTTCTTCCTTTTTGTTAGTGTGTTTTCTTGGCACCAGAATGTAACCAGCTTGACAAGATGGCAAATGCAACAAAACATTGTGTCAGCACAGAGGAGACAACTCTTGTCTTTTTTCATAATTTTGTCTCTTTCACTTTCTCCTGCATGGCTGTGTGTGTGTGTGTGTGTGTGTGTGTGTGTGTGTGTGTGTGTGTGTGTGTGTGTGTGTGTGTGTGTGTGTGTGTGTGTGTGTGTGTGTGTGTGTGTGTGTGTGTGTGTGTGTGTGTGTGTGTGTGTACGCTTCCTGGTTACCATAGGAACGCGACTGCCTTGGGACGAGCAGTGGCTGATTGAGTCACTATCAGACTCCACCATCTACATGGCTTACTACACTGTAGCCCACCTCCTCCAGGGAGGTGTGCTCAACGGACAGGGAGCCTCACCACTGGGCATCAAGTATGGACACAATATACACACACACACACTTAGACACGAGAAAAGATGAGGATTAAGCTCTTACTGATTCACCCTGCCTCTGACTCTTTCTGCCTTCAAACAACCACAGACGTGGTTCATCTGAAGGAGAAATACTTCGATGTAATAACTAAATTTAATGATTCGAAATGACAGGTGTTGTTTTTCCGGCTTATCTTCTTTCCTGAAATAAAATATTGTAATAAATAAAACATACACTTGAATGCTGCCTTTCAGAAAACGTTTTAAAAAATCAATTCCTAGCTCAATGGTTCAAATCTCTTCCCCAGCACTAAGATAAAAGGGTGAAGAGAAGTGGAACACAAGCATTTAATTATTCCTTTTCACATTGTTTATACCCAGCACATTCATCGTTCTGCTCTTGACCATTCTTGTCACTTGTGTTCTATTTCCCACAGGCCTGACCAGATGACCAGAGAGGTGTGGGACTTTATCTTCTTTAAGACGTCTCCTTTCCCCAAGACTGACATCCCCAAAGAGCACCTACAGAGGCTGAGGAGGGAGTTTGAATACTGGTACCCTGTGGACGTCCGTGTGTCTGGCAAAGACTTGGTTCCCAACCACCTGTCTTACTACCTGTACAACCACGTGGCTATGTGGCCCAAAGACAAGTGAGTTTGCCTGTATGGCAATTTGCCTGTTTGTATTTCATTGGAAAATTATGCTTATTCGCCTTCTTGCACTTCTTGTTTCCACGGTACGCTACGGTAAATGTGAAGCTACAACCCAAAGACAAGAAACATGGAAAACAGTTAGCAGTTTTAGGCTGCGGCCGTTTGACAGTTTTTGTTTACATTGTGCAATAATTGCGTAAGCGCTGGGCAAAGGTCAGCATTCTCTCACACTAATTGTTCTCCTGTTCTGCCATTTTATTTTCTGTACACTTTTTAGCATCTATTAGTCCACCACGCTTTTCTACAAACCGCAAATCAGCATCGCACTGTGCAGCTTATTCAGCAGATGTGTACAGTTACTTGTGGTTTTTCAAATATATTCCAGCGTGTTCATATTTATTTTTGAAAATTATTATTTTATTATAGATGCCTACGTGACTCGACGTGGTACAAATCTACTCGAAAGACAATTGCTCTGACATTTGTTGAGCTACAGATTCTGACATTCAAACTTTAAAATGTTCACAAGACTTTGAACTTCTGAAGTTTTACTCTTTGTTTCTTTTATAGTTTTGGAACAATTTTAGTCAAAATAGCTGCTTTTATAGCTGTTTTGAGACTTCATAAGTGTATCATGTGATCAGATAGAGTTTGAAGATGTGGCAAAGCAAGCTGAAGCAAATAAATTCTAAAGTGTTCTAAACTCAGACCAACAGTTTTAGGTCTTCAAGCATCCAGCCCAAAGGCGTTCTAGTTCTTGAGTTCATCATTTATTGATGGGTAGAGCACTTTAAAGCTTTCATTCACGGGCATGTGAACTGCGGGCTGACTCATTCATTTTTCTTATTATATAAATATAATACATATATAATCATGCTCAGCTTCTCCTTAATTGATTACTACCCCATTATCTCTCCTCTGTACACTGTCATAGTAACTATGAGTTAGAACATTTCTATACATGCAAATAGTTAATTAATTTACCAAATGTAATCAGTGTGTGTGTACTTCACATCAGCATTGCTATTTATTGCTGATTCCTCCTTAATTTTAACTCTGTGCCAAATACATCCTCATACTCAGCTACTTCTGTTTCCACTAACAGTGTAAAAATCTTGCAGCTACAAGCTTTAGCTTTGGGGAAATTAAACTCGTTCTCAGGAGAATATGAACTTGTGTATGATTTTCCTCTGAGACATGCTGGTTCAGTGCTCAGCACTGCGTTCTCATAATCAGAGGCTCCTGGGATCGCTCTATCCACACAGATGCTGCTGGTGACACTGTTCTGATAATTGAAGTTTGTCAGACACAACTTTCTGCTTTCACAAGACTATCTGGCTCTCGCAGATTAATGGTGTTCAGCCTTCCCCTCTCCCATTCACCACAGTTCTGTGTAATGAATGGGTTCAGAAGTAGTTTTCAACTTTGTATTTTACCAAATTATGCTTTTTGATGTTGTTTTTTTAGACATGTTCTGCTGAATGTGACTGTGATGGGCAATTTTTGAAAACCTTCAGCCTTGATAAAATGTAGTCAATTCAAATCCGGGCTGTGTAAGATGATATGAAGTTTCTCTTACATGACTCATAATTCCAGCTTCTTGAGCCTTACTATTCAGCTGCCCAGCAACATTTTCTTGTTAAATATTTTATCTTGGTCTTTTGGTGGAGTTGCATCATGATGACACATGATGAGATATCAAGGTTTTGTTTTACTTGTGTGAAGAGTTTTATCTAACGTAAAGCATCTTATTGGAATCTAGTTCATTGCATTAATCATTTACTTGATTAATTTATGAGCGATTATGTATACAGTTGTAAAATGGAGATCGGATCTATAATTGAAAAATGTCCTTATACTGCTGCTGTAAAAAGGGTATTAGAATAAAAGATCATAAAAAGGATCATATTTGGTTTTAAAAAGTGAGTATCAATGTAAGATTAGGGTTAACTGATGATTGTCACTGATGATTATGACGACACTAACGAGAACGTTCTCTGTCGTCCACAGTGGGAAGTGGCCACAAGCAGTGCGAGCCAACGGACATCTGCTCCTCAACTCTGAAAAGGTGTGTCAAATATCAGTGGGGGAAATCTGAATCTGTATTTATTCATATGTACCTCTTAATTTGTTGTTAATTTACATTTTATGATTGTTATATTTTTGCAGCAAGCCTTTCATTTTTAAAATACTCTTCTTTTGTACCAGCAATTTACTAGTGTTTGATGTTATTAAGAACTTTAATTACTATGTGCTGTTGATTTGCACAGACTGTGACACAATGGTTTTGTGCCACTCCGCTTTGTAAGGAACTTGCGTGGGCGGGCGTACTTGAAAGATTCTGGCTGTCTAACATCTGTTTTTCTATTCACCAGATGTCCAAATCAACTGGAAACTTCCTCACTCTCACCCAAGCCATTGACAAGTTCTCAGCAGACGGTACACTCTGTTTCCTCTTGATTTATCACCCTCTCGTATTCTGTTTCATATCTTTTAGTCGTCTCCTCTCTAATGTTTTTCTTTCAATATCTCTGTCATGTTTCATTCATTTAAGAAAAAAACACATCAGGGCTACATCTAGAGCAGATTACAGTCTGCTCTGCACGGGCCATTACACTTGATTATACTATAAGCATCTTTTATCCTGTGGTGAAAATAATTAGAAAACACCCCATCTTCATAAGCTAGCTGAAGTGTTGATATTGGGTGTCATGAGCTATTGTACATATCAGATCCTTTATACTGCACTGTAAGCAATGAGTGTCTGTATCATAGTTTATAATGTATGTTTTTAATCAAAGTGTAACCAATAAGACGATGTATATTCAACATGATCTCTCCACCAGGAACAACTAATTAATGTCCAGAAGCTTTATGATATTTGTACAACAGTTAGTTTCAACCGAGTAATTTGATTGGACAAGAGTCATTCCATGAATGCTAATGTAGAGGACAATTCCCTTACATTAATGTTACATTAACGGTCATCATCTATCTTGGACAAACTTTACATCACAACATATAAAATAGTTTAAAAACACACAAAAGTGTCGGGGTGTCGTTTAGCTCAGTTGGTAGAGCATCCGCTCTCTGTACAAAGGCTCAGTCCTTGCCGCGGCGGCCCATCTCTCTCTCCCCACATTCCTGTCACTCTTCAGCTGTCTCTATCAAATAAAGCTCAAAAAGGCCAAAAAAAAAATCTTTAAACAAACAAAAAAAAATAAATACACACAAAAGTGCCGTAAATGGTTGCCGCTACTACTGCATACAACAGCTACCATCAGTAATTAATGCACAACCATTAATCAAATCAATAACTAACAGCAGTCAGCGTCACACAAACTTATCATACTTAACAGTTACCTAATGTTTCTGTAATGATGACAAAACATCCAAAAATAAACATATTAGCAGTTTGAAGTAAACTAAAGCTCTCTGCACTGTGCGGAGAAAATATGACACCAAACTCCCTTTAAGAAATATGACAATGTAACAATTCCTTACGTGTCCGTAAAAACACATCACACTAGAAACGCGAGATAAAGGACGTCATATGTCTGCAGTCTTCTTCTCAATTCAGCATTAATATAATCTATAAAGTTAAACTGTGTACATGATTTCCTGCTTTCTGTTTGGTGCTTAAGAGAGTACACCTATGTACCTTCTGATAATATTAAACATGTTTGATTTTAAGGTAAGGTAACACAGACTTTATTGATCCCACACCAAAATTCACTTGCTATTGTGGCTCACAATATACAGATTGGATAAGAAAAGTACTCATTTATCAACAGCGACAAGAAAAAAAGACTGATATTTCCTCCGAAGTGACTGTCCACAGACTTTTATTTCACCGGTTGCATACACAACACAAAGCAGCTGGCCTGTGGTAACATGTAGATCTACACAAAGTAGCCCGCAAGCTAGTGTTCAGGAAATGTTTATGTGTTGCTTGGAAACCGTGCGGTCCCAGTGCAGTTGCGGAACTATTTGTGTTGGCGGAGCCGAATAAAGGATTGAATAAACAAACAAATCATAATCTGTTATCACTTGTTACTGTTAACTAATAAGTAGCTTGTGTAGAACTGTTGTATGAAAGCAATATCGCACTCATAGTTGGAATGTTGTACTGAATATCAGCACCTACTGACAAATCACAGCTGTGATCAGTACAGCCTCACTCCCTCTTGAGTGATACTGGTTTCAGAACCTCCCGTTGGTCTCTCCACAGGACAACGTGACACAGACAGTAGAAGAAAAGTCTAGTTTCTAAAGGCAAATATTTACAGGAACATGAGAGTAAGATTTTTTACTCCTGTGAGATGAAGAATGAGACTTGATAACAGACAGAATTTGTTTCTGAAAATGTTTCTGGATAGTCCTGTTTGGACAATTTGAGTCTTGTGTTGTTTGCAGGTCTGTGTTTCCTAACTAAGGTTATCTGATCTTTGTTCTTCTATACCTGGTAGAGACATGGATTAATTCTGATATCCCTTCTGTCCTCAGTATACATCAAGATTAGTTGATCCATCCTTTGTGGGTTTTTTTTCTTCTTTTTTTTTATTTGTTTTTTGGTTGCTCTTTCTACGCTGTGTTTTTATGTTTGAACGAGCTGAATAATAGATAGACATGTCTGTGTCTGGAGAAGCTGTCCTGCCGTGGAACTAAAGAACTTCATGGTCTGACAGCAGATAGACACATTAAGTTGGGTTTCTGTCTAAGAGCTTGGAGTGATGTCTGCTGGGTATTTGAAGTTTTCTCAGACTGGAATTTTTCACAAAGCCTCTGAACTTCACCTGGTTGTCAAGAATTATTTTGCAGAAGAGAACTGTATTGGAATGCTCAGTGTTTGCTGGTACAATACAATTAAGGGGATCCATATATTTTTTTGATATTTAATTCGAGCAAATGACAAAAGCAGTGGTGAGAATAGAGGCCAATTCAAGATTTTTTTTCTCAAATATTAACTACAACTTCAAACACATTACATTACACCTCTTCATTTCCTCTTTCAGGTATGCGCCTGGCTCTCGCCGACGCCGGGGACACTGTGGAGGATGCGAACTTTGTAGAGACCATGGCTGACGCCGGCATCCTACGCCTCTACACCTGGGTGGAGTGGGTGAAGGAGATGATTGCCAACCAGAACAACCTGAGGACAGGACCTGCTGACACTTTCAACGATCGGGTCTTTGCCAGGTTAGATGCATTTCAGTTCATTAGTGGGTGGCTGGGATTGGATTGACAGGTGGATTTATAGCTTACATAAATTATTTTTGGAAAACTGCCAGGCTTTTTACATGGGCTTTGAGTTCATTGACATTGTGAATACAGGGCTGAATCTTTGAACTGCAGCATCTTTGCCATGTCAAAGGATCTAGGACTTATTTTTTGGGTCGACAAATCAATTTTGAGTAGAAACAGGATATCGCTAACATGTTTAGCACTGGTCAGATACATCAGTTCACAGTTTAATTAAAATTCTGTTTCTTTTTATGCTGCATTGCAGTGTGATTTTGTGTTGAAAAGAACTAAAAATTAGATATACTGTGGTCAGTCGGCACTCAAAGGCAAGAGATGAAACCAGGTTACTAAAAGTTATCCAGTCCTTCAAAGTTCAGCAAGGGTCCCCTTTGAAAACCTTGACCTTTCTGACTCTGTACTTTCCAGCGCTGAAAATTGAATGGCAAACTGATTCTGAAAGATTTTGTGTCCTGTCTAGTGAAATGAATGCAGGCATCTTGAAGACAGAGCAGCACTATGACAGGATGATGTACAAGGAGGCTCTGAAGAGTGGTTTCTTTGAGTTCCAGGTAAATAAAATCCCTTTTATAAAACACGCTCTCTAATATGGTCTTAATTATTTTATATCCTAAAGACGAGCATGCTTTTCCGTCCTCTCTAAGCATTTAATGAGATGATATTACGGATACTGCAGTGACAGATTAAACAGTAGATGGAGCGTATCATAATGAGGATTCAGATTTCATCCTGAGCGTGTGGCAAATTCACTGGATTGAAGAGGGTGTCTGGGATATTTTAGGAATAATAACCAGTGATAATGACCTTTTACACTGTTTATGTATCTATGCAGGCAGCCAAAGATAAGTATCGTGAGCTGGCTATCGAGGGCATGCACAGAGACCTTGTCTTCCAGTTCATAGAGAGACAAACTCTGCTTCTGGCCCCCATCTGCCCGCACCTTTGTGAATACACCTGGGGTCTGCTGGGCAAGGTAAGAGAGCGTGGATTTGGCATCATAATGTGGGTTTCACGTTTGAGTTTTTCTCTGTGCTCTGACTAGAAATGTGACTTTAAATCCTCTCATCCCTTCTGTTGTTTATGTTTATCCCCTCTGAGAAAGTATAAAAGAAACATTTTAACTTCTTGTGTTTATGTACGTCCATGAATGCACCTGGGAGCAAGAAAGCGAAACATACTTCCCACTGCACATTTACCTGTGTGAGGAGACAACTAACACACACACACACATGTTCCCTCTGTTAGTGTACATGTCCACCAGGAGCCTGTCTTCACACTGCAGGCTTCTTTTCCTCATCTGTATGAAAGGAACGCACACGCTGTTGCGCGCTCCCAGCAGCACAGAGAGCTGAGAATATTTTTAACACTCGAATTTATGAATATGAAAGAGTGCTGCTGAGCCGGAGATGGGTTTTTTCGGTTGTCGCTTAGCAACAACAAAAGCCCCACAACTCCAATCATGTGTTCGGCGCCGCCAGCTAAAGAGCTAAGAGGCACTCAGTGGACACAGAGGCACACACACCAGTCTGGGATTCTCACACATAGTTAATATGGCATGTGCCTTTTTTTGTTATGAAGGTGGTACGACCTCTGGCTGTGTAGTTAATAGGATCCTAAACCTCCAGTGTACCTCCAACTCTTGTTGTTTTTCCCCCTTCTCCACATAAAACACTTATTTTTCTCTCCCTCTTTCGTTCTCCTTGATAGACCGGTTCTCTGACAAAGGCATCGTGGCCTGTGGCGGGTCCGGTGGACGAGATTCTGATCCGTTCCTCTCAGTACCTGATGGAGACAGCGCACGACCTGCGACTGAGATTCAAAGCGTACATGCAGCCCCCGAAAAACAAAGTAAGTCTCCACTGTTTCACATGCTCCACTGCCACTTTCCAGCACTGCTGTAATGACTTTTTTTTTTTTTTTTTTTTGAAGTAATTGTAAAAATGAATATTGATTTCAGAATTGATAACGTTCTTTTTAATAGTTTTTTATGAAATCCAGCACTTGTCTAGAAGTCCATTAAGTGTTGTAATTAAATCGGAGGCAGCATTGTGTCAGAGTCTTTTCTCCTTCGGGCGTTGTTTAACAGTTTCATGATTGTTTGATGGGGAGCACAATGAGGCAGAAAATAATAAAAACATCAGGCAGCGTGCCAGACGTAGAGTTGGCGTTCATTGCACTTTATCCTATATAACCTGCTTATCGGATCTGAATTTTAAATCACGTATTGAATCTATTTAGGTTGAGCGATAACTACGCTAATTAAAGCCAAGAACTAAAACTCCCACTTTGTTGATCCACATATTTGCTCTTTAGAGAAATGATAACCTGATTATTTGTGCACTTTGCTTTTTGCTAATTAAAAAGAGAGAAGATGTGTTTGGTTCACTCAGAGCTTTTAAAATCTACAAAACAAAAATTAGGTCTACAACTCCCAGGCCAACTTGACTGACCCTGTTTTTTTTTAACATGCATACGAAAGTATTTGACAGAGCGTTTGTAGATTACTGAAGATGTCTGGCTTTTTCTCCAACGCTGCATCCTGAATAATCAGGGCCTCAGGATAGCTGTACAGAAGCCCCTTGAGGCAATTAATTTTTTGTCATATTGAGCTATATAAATAAAATCTGAGTGACCGTCCCTTTAGACACACTTGAAGATTGAAGTCTGTGCCGTGTACACAGCAGGAAAGCTGGCCTATTGTTTGTTAACAGTTCGGCACTTCAGTAAGTGGCTGTAGGCGGCGGGGAGAAAAGCTAAACAAGTATTGACGAGATCTGAGACGGCCGATATCTCAGGCTTCCAGACCGCTGCTATCGATTTTACTGCAAGTGTTTTGTTTCTTTGGAGCTAAGATGTAGGGATGATGGGGGGGAAAAGAGGAGGAAAGGAAAATAATCACGGTCTCATACATGTGCTGTATGTTAAGAAGGCAGATTATTATTGACAAATGTGTCTCTAACGCTGCCATTATAAGCCATCAAGGGACAAATTTGAAGAATTGATTGATTTTTAGAAGTGGTATGTGCTCTACCTGTGTGCATAAAACATTCTGCATCAACATAATGTAATATATACCTTCATTTCAAGTAACATAACACCAAAATATGAGTTAGGAAATCTTTCTGGAATAGCATTAATACGGTAAAGGTTGTATAACTTCCCACTGCAAAGTTAAGAATGTTTTTCTGTGTCTATTAAGCTGCTTTATCTCATTTTCAATATTTTCATTCATAGTGGTAATATAGTGTCACATCAAGACTCATTTGTTGAAACATGCATACATGACTAGACTAGACCTGACAGCTGTCACATAAAATAAGTTTCAGATCCCCATCCTTAATGTAGAACACCACGCACGCACACACATAAGCCAAGCTTACTTCTTGAATAATCCATACACAGTTTGGCTACCACCAACCTTTGAAATATGCTTCCACTGTACTGAAAAGGAGCAAAACCATCAAAGTCAAGTATCCGACTATACAGACAAATGAATCTCCCTTTTTTAATGCTGTTTGTCCTCCAACAGAAAGGTGACTCAAAACCCCCAGCCAAGCCCTCCCACTGCAACATCTACGTTGCCAAGAGCTACCCCCCATGGCAGCACAGTGCCTTATCCCTGCTCGGCAAGCACTACAAGGTGAGAGACTGCAGTAATCTTGTACATATGTTACATGTAAGTCCATATCGTAGTGATGTGCTGAAATACCCCAGTGTCTGGAATGATCAAACCCAGGATACGCTGTGTTTTCCATCAGCTACTCAGTGCATCTCTCTCTGTCTTCGATCCTGTTTGTCTGTCTCTTACCTGTCTTTGTGGGTTTTTTTTCATTGTCTGTCCAGAGCAACAACGGAACCCTTCCAGACAACAAAGTGATAGCGAGCGAGTTGGGAGCCCTGCCTGAACTGAAGAAATACATGAAGAGAGTCATGCCTTTTGTAGCCATGATCAAGGTAAATCTGGAGGACGCAAGGGTGCCCGTGTCATCCTGCCCTCTCTCCACCCTTCTACAACTCTAGCATCGGCAATTAATCAATGCATATTTGTCATTTTTATACACACATTTCCCCTTGTAGTCATACTTGTGGTCTATTTTCTCTGAATTGTTCCAAGTCGAGTTTCTTTACCGCCGTAGAAGCTGTATACTCAACTTGTCTATAATGTAGCTTATCTTTTGTTTTCGCACACAGCTCTGCTTCAGATTGGTCTGCCCTGGTAATTCTGTTGAAAGATTGGAGTCTGCAAAAGCTATTATTTTTCATTCCTCTTTGTGTTGAACAATGACATAACTAAAACCAGTGTGATAAATCAGAGTTAACAACAGTGTTGCACTGAAATTCAAAAGAAATTTCAGGAATACTTTGTCTGCAGTTATATTGATTGGGAGAGTACAAAACACACTTTGACAGTGTGTATTGGTTTCTTACTGTATTTGTATGCTACGTTCATAAAATATTTAAACTGTTTTTGTTTTTTTTTCATCAACAACCTGACTGTAGGTCTATATATCTTCGTCCACAATTCCTATTCCCACCTTTCACATCTTTGCTGCTTTGCATTCAGATTCTTTTAAATTCCTATCACACTGCAAACTGCATCACTTCTGGCTCTTTTGATCTAATAGCAGCATTCACTAAATACATCTGAGCAGGACAAGAGGGTAAAAAAAAAAATAATATTAAATTAAAGTGTCACAGCAGTTATTATTTCTGTCAGATATATATACACTTAAAGTCAAGTTGCTAATAAATGATCAGACGCACGATGCATATTAAAATTGTAGTTGTCACATCGCCCAGGTGCTCGGGGCTTTGTTCAGGTGTTGCTGTTTCACTGCAGGGATCAAACAGAATGAAACTAATAAATAGTCATGATGAGCTTTGTGTTCGTCCGTGGTTTGTCTCTCAAGCTGGTCTTTCAGCTTTCAACTTGTTTTCTCTCCCGGCTCTCCTTGTTTGATGGTTTGTTTTGGCATCTTTTGTTCATTTGTTCCCCCCTAATAATCCTATGTGGCAACATCAGCATAACAATGAACTCTCTGCATAATGCTGCGAAACCTGATTTCTTCACAAGGTGGATGAAATATTGCGTTTTCTTATATTCCTCTAATTGCTGGCTTGTTGGAAAATGTAGCAAATTAATACTGAATGTTAACATCATGTTCATTCCTCAGGAGAGTTCATGTGATGTATTCACTCATGTCCTCCATTCATGCTTGATTCTGATTATTTGGGCTCTGCTTTGTGTCCTGTAGGAGAACCTGGAGAAGAACGGGCCCAGGGTGTTGGATCTGGAGCTGGAGTTTGACGAGCGGGCAGTTCTGATGGAGAACCTGGTCTACTTAACCAATTCTCTAGAGGTATGTTTTGTGATTCCGTGCCCGTCCCAATCAGAAAACACACCTTCCAGGGGTGTGAGCCCAGAGAAGAACAGACCTGGCAATATATGTTTTTTGAGGCTGGACATCAACCCTCACCAGCAAAAAACATCTCACCTTAAGTATTTCATATCCCATGATCCTGTCAAATAAGTCCCCTCGATTATGTTGTATTTGTCCCGAGATGAATGTCAAGCTGTAACGCGCAGTTGCAACATTTTAGTTTCCTTAAAAATACCGCAGTTTTAAAGCTGCATATCACTACTTCTGCAAAAGTCAGCTGAGCCAACCCTGAGCTCAGCTGTCAGTCAGGAAAGCCTTTAATACTTCTGTCTGCACAGAAGCTTAGCCTAGTGAAAAAAATAAAACCCAAGCCCCTAAAATTCTTTTTTGTGAAAACAGCACAAAATTATCCACAGAAAGGGAAAAATGTACATGATCCACATCAAGCACTCCACTTCCCATGTTTCTGATTGATCATAGCTAAAGATAAGCTGCCACACAGAAGATAAATTGATACAGAAATATGCTGTGTCACGTGGGGCTGAAAAAAGGGTAACTGGTGGTTTATGCTGCGGATGATGTTTGAGAAGTTCACAGAAGTTTACAGTCGTGTCAAACTGAAATACCATCCCTGACTGGGAATGTGTGACAGATTAATGTAAAGCCAGATGTTGGGTGTCTGATCACTGCTGGAGCTTGGTTAACACTGCCAGCGTGCATGCCAAACACCTGTGTGCACACTGTCAGGTGTTAGGATGATCAGCTGATTATGGGTCTTATTCACATCTCTCCTCCTCCTACAGTTGGAACAGATCGACGTCTTGTTTGCATCTGAGGCGGACGACAAAGTGAAAGAGGACTGTTGCCCAGGGAAACCGTTCAGTGTCTTCAGATCAGAGGTAAATGCTTTTGGCTGTGTGTTGACTGCTCTAAAAACAGGTTGCGTGTATATTCGCAGTATGTTCGTGTTTTTGCTTATTCATCTCTGCAGGTGCTTGTTTAATCGCGTGCAGCCCTTCTGCAGGAGTGTCCCTGACGAACAAAGTGTTTGTTGTACACTCAAATCGACAATTCAGTCGTGTGTTTTTGCCTCTGTCTCCCCAGCCCGGCGTGTGTGTTTCCCTGGTCAACCCTCAGCCGGCCAACGGCCTGTTCTCTACAAAGGTTGACATCCGACAGGGGGACAGCAGAGACAGCATCATCCGTAGACTAGCCAAGGTCAACAGACTCATCAAAGGTTAGTGAGATAAATGGATACACAGCAGAAATTCATAAACTATGGTCAGCAACCCATAATTGGCCTGTTAATGTCCAAAAACTAATGTTAGAATCTAGAGAGAAGAAAATGTTTCTGAACAGTTAGGTCAAACATTACAAGGGTGTGTGCAGGTTATTCATGTTTTTGGTAGAGAAAGTTAGATCACACGTCGTGGTGGTTCAGCTAACAGTGACACACATTATGTAACTGATGTCCAGCAGCTGTATCTGGCCTGAAACTACTGTCATGTCAGGCCTCCCACCCTTTTCCATTCTTTCTAGCAGAAAAACACTGACTACTAGCTTTTTCTATCACGTTAACAGTTGAGCTTTTTTTATGCTGATGAAAACTGCCCAATGTATTGAAAGTGAAATCTTTCCTTTTTTACTAATGCATCAGCTCAGAAAAAATGGCTGATGTCATACCAGAGCTTGGAGCCTGAAATTTAATATATATAAGAAGGGTGTAATAATATGTATTATGCTTGTACGAACAGTGTTATATATAGGAGTTTTTCAACTTTATGCCAGTAGCATATGATCTAAATGCAAAATGAGGGATGATTGCAGTTAAAGTTATGATCAGTTTATGTTAGATTTCTTGCATACCGTGATGAAACCATCGTTTCTAACGTCTTAAAATCCCTTTCCCTGTGTCTCACCTCCACCATTTTACTTCTTATTCTGCATACCTTCCTTCCTCTTTTGTCTCTTTCTGTCCCTCTCTCTCTCACCTCACCTCTGACCCCTCTGCCTCTGCCTTGCTCCCCTCCAACAGATCTGTCCAGAGTGAAGCTGATGAGGTACGAGGACCCCGTGCTGGGACCTCGCCGGGTGCCCGTCCTTGGACAGGAGGAACAGGGCAAGTTGCCCATCTCCAACAAATCAGTGTTCAACGTCAGTCTGGAGGAGAAGAGAGTCACTCTGGCGGACAATGGCCTCACTGTGGACATCGGGGACACTCTTGTTTATCTGGTTCAGTAGAGTAATATTCACTGTTTCTCTCTCTCACACACACGCACAGACACATGGGGACGCATTCAGCAGTGAATCGTTAGTCAAAGGTTCAAATGCATCATGAGATGTTAGAATAAAATGGGTCATTTTGATGCAAAGCTATAAAACAGTGACTCAAAGGTATATGTATGTTTTACAATGTATGCTGTAGCACCATAACCTACTTCCTACTGTGGTGTTAGATTTGACAGATATACAGGTTCTCACTGATTTACACCTTTTCACTTCTGAATGCGACCTAAGGGAATATGTGGGACCTCAGTTTGCTTCCATCTTCCTTTAAAAAAAGAAATGCATACAGACCACACGTCTGTGGTACATAAATTGGGTTCTTGAATGGTGTAAAAAAAACTTTAATTTAAAAATATCCTTCCCTTCAGGATTTGGGAGGATTACATCAGAATTTGTATTCCATTCTGTCTCTTCATCATCTGTTATATTAAACTTGAATCTTGTAATTTTTCTCTATGGGCCACTCCTGTCTGATACGAGGCACAGTGAATATGTTAGTGTCTGTATAATGAATCTTTTAAATAAAGTTTTCTCCTGAAAGCAACGAACAAACAACTACCACCGTGTCCTATTTTGTTGCCGGCCAACCGCTTATTTTATGTTACTACACTGTGAGACTGCTCCTGCTTCCTCCTGAATGCCTGTTGTTTTCATATAGATGGTAATGTGTCCGCTGTGTTGTTTTATACATTGAGGGTGAGGCATATCGTTCCCTCATGTTTTGTCAGCCTGTCAGAAAGCGTTCCTATTTTCTAGCCGTGGATGGTGCTTGTCTGACTTGTGCTTTTCCAGAGAAATAATAAAACCTATAAAATATTCAGCCTCCTGTTTCTTGTTACACTCTCTCTCTGTGCTGTTTTATTTCTTTTAAGGACATAAGAGGTATGTTTCCCACAAGAATAAGACTCTTGACACACAAGCGCATCATGGTTGTGGTGAAGTTGTCGGATCTGTGCCTCTCCAGTGTAGATGCAGCGTGAGCAGTCCTCTGATGAGGATGATGTGCACAAAGTGGAGCCGAGAGGGAATAGAAGTTCAGAATTCAGCATACAGACACCTACAGGTAATATTTATTGATGACTTGGGGCAGGGGTGCAAAGATGGCCAGTAAATTCGCACATAGAAGGCGTTTGCCTTCAGGGATTTTCTGGCAGAAATGTCTTTCTGTTTTCCTAAACCTAACCAACTAGTTTTCTCAGCAGAGCCCAGCAGCGAGGCTTTCTGGGACGAATCCCCGAGGGCAAACGTCTCCCATGTGCAATGATCTCCTTAAGGCAACTGAATAGATAAAATAGTAGCAAAACTAAATTGTTCCTCGTTATCATTTGGGTCATGATACTTGTAAAAGAAAAGTTCATCATTTGGGCAAACATACATTGACTTTCTTTCTAAATATATTGTCATGCAAAATTTGAAGCTAAAGTTGTAACCGCTAGCTAGCTAGCAGCATTAGCTTATTAGCTAAAAAACTGGAAAGTGCTAGCCTGGCTCTGTCCACAGGTAACAAAATCTCCTACTATAAGCACCTCTAAAGCTCATTAATAAACACGTTGCATTTTGTGTGTGGAAAAACAAATATAGAAAAGAAGCACCGTCATATTTCTGCGTGATTATGTACTTTACTAGCTATGTCTTGGTCAGATGCTAACTTCCTGAAGACTTCACAGGTTGCTTGGCAACCGTTCCCGCTCTTTTAGCGACAGTTTAGGGCAGTAAAGTTTAGCCTCCTAAAAATAAATAAATAAAATAAAATTTAACCTTACATTAATTACAGTAATTAAGGTAAAAGCTGAAACAGAATATTGTAAAACTAATATGGTACATGAAAAAGGATGCTTGTTGTCTTCCATGAGTCCTCATCTTTTAGAATGGTTTGATATTAGCATGTATGTATGACTATTCATGATAAAGTTTGTACAAATACAAATTTGATAATTTGTAGTACTGCCTTATCATATCTGTCAAATTCATATTGGAGTTTGGCTCTGCTTGAACTCTGTGCTTCAAGGGCTTTTGGGAGAATGAAGGATTCCTATTAGTGAAATGACTGCCAATAATCAAACGTAAGTCATTTTTACTACTTTTTATTTCAAAGACTCCAAACTACTGCCATCCTTTTTGATGCCACGTCACCTTTGATGCATACTAAGAATTAATGCCACTATAATACATTTTTATCATCCTCAAAACTTCTACTTTTCATCTACTACATGTCTTCCAATTTTGTGGTAAGACCCAGCGTGCGTGTGTGACGTGAAACTCTTGATAGTTTCGCAACGTGTCCTTCCACCACGTAAAGCTCACCTCACTTCTCTGTATTGCTCTTTCTGTTACCCCCCCCCCCCACACACACACACACACACACACACTACAAATCAATCTAAATATAAAGGTCACTGTCAGAGCACAGGAAATGCACGAATGTAGACGACCCCCTCGAAACATAAACCACATGTATCTTTTGTTATAAATGCGTCTTTCACTTGCCAGCTCTTCACTGTATGAGTCTGTTCTTCTGCCTTAAGGGTAAGTACAACTGTATATCTTTTTAAATGCACCGCTTTAATAGAAACTATGAATCTATTTGAACGCCAAGCAAACTTCCAATTGATTTCCTTGCATCCCAGCCTGTGTTTGACATCCATAATTTTGCAAAGCAGATTAATTTGTTTGTCTTTTGCAGTGTGTCTTTGTATACAAGTAATCACGAAAATAAATAGTACGATTTCAGCCGCTTCTGTTCTGCTGGTGTGTTTGGGTTAAATGTATGCGTTCACATCAGATAATTTTATGCCAGACATTCATGTTCATGCACCCTGATGTGTATCTGCCCTCTCTGCATTTGCTGTATTAGCAGCGGGGGGCGCAGTAAAGTCTCCGAGAGAAGACAACTACAAGACTTATCTCTGTCACACAGCTTCTGGCTGAGCCATCCGACTGCTGGTTTATCTGCTCCGACACACACCCTCTCACTGGGGAAGTGTCACTCCGCACCCCTCCTCTACCTCCTCATTCCTGCTGATTCCCTGCTCACCCCTCTTCTCTTTCGCCCCCCTCGCCTCACCCCTCTCTGGATGCCAGTAGCTTCTCGTCATGGAGGAGACGCCAGTCACACACCAGTAAGTGTTTTTTTTTTTTGTTTTTTTTTGGTTGTTGTTGTCCCTACCGGTAAACAGTGTTGTCACCATTGTGCACAATGGAATTACAGCAAACAGCTCACTTATCTTATTCTGCTTTTTTCTGTGCTGCTTTGTTTCCTCTTAATCTTCTGTTTCTTTTATGCCTTTATGATAAATGATGATACAAAATAAACAATTTATTATTGCTGCAGCTCCTTTCCCTCCTACTAAATTTTAAACTTATTTTGCCTTCACTGCAATTTGCTGTGATTAAAGTTTTGCTGAAGGCCTAACATAGTTGAAGGATAATATTTGTAGGATACTGGTGTAATTGTGGTGACGTGCTGCTAAAATTTTACAGAGATGTCCGGCTGAGTACAAAACATACTGCTTTAGGAAAATGAAATTAGCTGAATTAATGAAATTAATTAAATTCCTGCTTACAGGACAGCAAAATGGAGATCAATTTGCTAATTTGAAACTATTTCTATTAACAATAAGCCTGCAGTTGAATATCAAGTGGCATGTTAGGAAGCTTGACAAGCCATGGTGAATTAACAAGCGTCTATATAAAGATTCATTAAAAATCTAATTTCAGACCAGAACACTCAGTCACCACGAAAGACTCAGCATCAGTGTTGCAGGAGGAGGAGAAGGAGGAAGAGGAAGACGAAAAGGAAGTGGGGGGCTTCACCACAGGAAGTGAGGATAACTGGAGGTCAAGCAAAGTTCCCGCACTGACAGACCCGGTACTCACGCAGCCAGGCCTCGGCGTCACCACGACAACTGTCACCACCATCACACAGACGGGTGGAGGCTGGAGCACTGGCTTGTTTGACGTCTGTGGAGACAAGACGACATGTAACGTGAAAACACACACACACACACACACACAGATCTTTCTGACTTCTTTTTAACTTGATGTTTCTACAAAGTGAATTTTATGTAAGAACCGACATTAATCATTCATTCAGTTTACTCCACACATTGTGCTACCCTGTGCTTGTGCTTGCAGGTCTTCTCGGAGCTGTGGTGCCGTGCTGTCTGGACCTGAGTTTAGCACACCAGTATGGCGAGTGCCTGTGCATGCCTCTGCTACCTGGATCCACTTTTGCCATACGAGTTGGGATCAGGGAGCGGTACAAGATACGGGTAAGTGTGTGTATTGACATGCAAAAACATAGTCAACAGGAAGGCAGGATCTGTGCTGCTTGTTCGAGCAGCCTTAAACACACCAACCAGTAGACTTTCTGTGTTTATGTCTCATGTGTATGTACCTCATGGATGTGTTCCGGCTGCGCTGCGTCTGCATGTGTGCTTCTTCTACCCGCGTTTGCATGCATGTGTGTGCGTGTCTGCATGTTCATCCACAGGGCAGTGTGTGTGAGGATTGGACCACAGTCTACTGCTGTTACCCTCTGGCTGTGTGTCAGATGATAAGAGAGATGAAGCGGAGGATGAAGACACAGACGTATCATGTGTCCACTGCCCTCGAATGCTCCTGAAGAAACTCTAGACAGTAAATGAGGCCTGTCCTTTTCACAATGAAACTGAGAGTGGTGGAGATTTCTGGTATGAACAACACAAAGAATCAATACTATAAGGTTTGAAATTACTTTTAAATGCCCCTGAGGATGCTTTGGCCACTAAATCAAGCCTATCCCCCAACATTCAAAGAAGACTGGAAAGGACAAACTTTGATGAATAACATAAACAGCAAAAAGAATCGGAGCTGTAAGGTTTAAACCAGTGTGTAAGGCTTAAAAAAACACCTTAGAGGTTGTTAGATTCAAACTGACACCTACCTTAAACTGCTGTTTTGAGAGGATATTAGGAATAAACTTCTCTGCTTCTCTTGCAGAGGTGAGAATTCATTAACTAACATTTTGAGTTTGGGTGAAAAGCAGGTGACAAGATGCACGCTGCTTTGCTTAGCTGTCACTGTTAGCAAACAGTGCTAAACAACTCTCAATCAGACTCCAGAGACATTTAAAAGTTCCCTTACTGCTGATTCCAGCTACTGAAACTGCTACTTAATCATTTTTGGTCATTTTTTATCAAGACACAACCATATATCAAAGTCATTAAACACAGATATTCTATATTATTCTATTCTATAAAAAGTCAGTTCACCCAAATCCTAAAAAACATGTTGCCAATGGTATGTAGACATGCATTTGGTTACAGCCTCAGAAACACCTCCAATACAATCAAGGTAAATGGGATTTTATTTGTGCTGCTCAAAACAATGAATTTTGATTTAAAAAAACACCCCAAACAAACAAATTAATGTCTCTTGTGGTCTGGATATTCAATGCAGCTCGCTAAGACCGGTTCACAAACTAAGTGAGAAAAGTGATTTGGTTGAACCGACCCTTTCATTTTGTCTGGCATGCCAAAGGTCACCAGACACATTATCGCATTCAGTCCCTCTCAGACATAAAGGGAAGATGGAGTGAGGAAACTTGAAGCTTTCTAGACTAGGAGGCACTAAATGAGCAACAGGGACATAACTCAACATTAGAGATCTACAAATCAGACTAATACGTCTCATTTTCAACATCACATTTACAACTTAATCCTAGCAAAGCCAAGAGAAAAGCAGAAACACAGTCTGAACTAAACAGTCAGTTTGTTTTTTAATTAAGCATCAATGTTTATCAGAGCTGTTTTATTTATTCCAAACTGTGGGACGAAACAAGCATGCGAGTCAATTCAGTATGCAGAAGCACTTGTCTGATTACCCAGCAATCCGCCCACAGTGCAGCTCCGATCACAGTCAACAGTTCAAGTACAGTCTTACAGTCTCTAATAAAGCCTATTTCCATATTTCTGATAGTCTTTTATCCTTCTGTTACTTGATTCACCTCAGGCATTCAATCATATTATTAAACCGGTCCTGATTTCTGTGTGTTCCCTGAACCCGAAATGCCAACCAGCAAAGAACGGATATGGAAAATGTTATTCATACACAAAGCAGATGGGTCCTCAAAGGGCAAATATGTAATTTGTTAACTCTTACGGATGTGGTCCCCCCACCTGGCAGCTGCTTTAAACAAAAACGTTTGGTGTCAAGAAGGAGAAAGACATGAATTAAAATTTTAATGATATTTTACAGACATGGAATATTTCAAGGAGTTAATCTGCTGAATGAAAATAAATATTTTTTTAAATTGTGGCAGCTGTTCATGTGTACACTTCACTCTTCTGATTATTGTGTTGTCAGTTTTGACTGTTTCCTCATCCTCAACAGCTGTTACTCAGTTAAAGACTGATGAAGTATCAGAATGAGAAAATAATACACAAAGGTGATCCACAGGAGGACATATTATTTCAGATTATAGTCATTGCATCATGTAATCAAACACAGTGGTGCACATGCATATAAATGCTGCAAACTTTAGAGGGAAATTCCATCTTTTCTTTGCATTATGGGAGATTTCACCTGCCAGTTTATGTCCCACTGTGGACATTATGAATTCACACTCTACACAGAACAGCCTATATCCTGCTGCTGTGTGCCCATGCACATCAAAGAATCATCGGCAAACAGACAAACATGTTGCAGTGTTGTTCAAATTCCCAGCTGAAAAAACATTTTTTAAATAAATTCACATATTTGTAGACTAAAATATAACACAGTGTAACTATGTTCATCGGTAAAACTACCCAGTATAAGCCACAATACTGTAGCTACTGTAAAAACTGTAGTTGTACTTGTCTCTGTAAGTTTCATGACAACATAAATTCTAGTTAGTCACAGTGGTGGAAGTACATTTATTCAAGTACTGTGCTTACAGTGCAACTTTGAGGTACTAGTACTTTACTTAGGTCTTTTCATGCCATGTTCTATTTCTACAGAGGGAAATATTTTTACTTCTATGTTTATCTGACAGCTCTAGTTACTATTTACTTTACAAATTAAGATGTCTGCACACAAAATGTACCAAGAAATGATATAAAATATGCTGTTTTGTCCTAAATTAAACTACCCAACATTTAGTTGTGATGATTTGCTGCTTTTCCTTCATTTTAATGATTTTAATTTTGACCAAATTGATTAATCGAAAAATATTTAGCACAATGAAAATAATGATCGGTTGTTGTCCTGTACAAAAGAGTGAAAAATGAGCTCCATTTCAGTCAACTACAACAATCAAATCCATCCATCCATTTCCTATTAGTACTTTCACTTATGTAAATGAAGTAAATAAATACTTCTGTCATGGCTTATGGAGTATCTGAATCCATACCCCGATATCTGACTCCAGTGTTTCCTGAGCAGCCCTGGATAGATAAATCTACAGTTCTGTAGTTTCCCTCTTCTCCTCCTACTGGGGGTTGTTAGTGAGCAGAATCTGCCTCGAGCAGAGCTGCCTTCAGGCTCTGTGGTAACATCTTTCCCTCCCTATGCAATGACCAAATGGTATTGCTTCAGCATCAGAGGTTCTAAATTGGATTGGGAAATTGAAGATCTATTTGCTTTGCAAACCAAATACACCCTCAAAATGTCCCACATACTCTTTCAAACTTTTTATCTATATTTACACAGACTTTTCTAACTTACATACGGAGCTGGAAGTCTTAACTGCTTCTTCCAAATAGTAACTGTCAAAGGGAAATTTAACAATTGTCCAACACGTTTCTTAACCCTGCATAAAGTTCAGTATTCCCTTGGCTTATGGCCAGTGTCAGTGAGCAAATGATTTATAGTTCATGGAAATTTCTTCTAATTTGGGGTGAACTGACCCTTTAATGATCTGGCATGTATGCCTTACCACTGTTTCATGGAACAAAACTCAAAATATCAAATGAATACTCAAACATTAAACACATTTACACCTTTTACTATATCACCAAACACACACACACACACACACACACAGCCTGGCCTTACGTCATCTCTACCAGATACACCTCCATGTCTCAATCATTAGGGGGCAGTGTTGCCCCAGATCTGCCCCCGGCTGTCTGTTTTCCTATTCCCATAGCTGCTCAGTGGAGTGAAATCAGTCTTTAGTGCTGATCTGGGGTCAGAGTTGGAATTTCCACAGCAGTAGTAGAGGTCAAGATCTGGAACAGTGAAGCCCATCCTGAGTCAGCGGTCGGACAGGGACCATAAAACATCTCTGCTGATGTTCTTTCCTGCTGTTTCAGCACGAAGACAACTATCCCCACAGATGCATCAGGTGTAGAACTCGGGCTGTTTATCGACAACAGCCCCTCAGGGAGGTGTGATTGCGTGCGTTCGTGGGTGTGGAAATGTGTGTGATTATGCAGATGTATCTAGAAAGGCTCTTCCCATGACTGTGCTTATTGCAAAGTGTTACTGGCACGGAGAGAGAAGAAAACAGTAAGGATAAAATACAAAACACAGCACTGGGAAAAATGAATCATACCCTCCTGCACACGTGACCTAAAAACAATGAGCTAAAGGTGGAGTGTTTGCACACAACTACACAGTGACATTGTGTTCTCCTCTCCATCTCTCGTCTCTGCCTCCTGCCTCCTGCTCCTGTTACCTCTCTCAACTGCCTTTCCTACGTCCCTTCCATCCCATCTCTTCTCCTCCTTTCACCTTTCCTTCATTGCCCTCTTTCATTTATTTCTCTTCTCTTTCTCTCCCTGACTCATGCTGGTGTGTGTTTGTAGAAAGACAGAGGAAAGAGAGAAGGAGAGAGGTGTGGAGAGACCTGCTAAGCTGGAGCAGTCGTCCCCCTGGTGATACTTCTATCCAGGACAACAAGCACCACCTGGGGTTTACATAACACGCACACACATACACCCTTCCACCGCTCTCCCCTTCCAGTTTGTCTCTGATATTCTTTTGTTTCATCCGAGCCCTTCCCATGTCTCTCTCTGTTTTTTCATTCTGGCTTTCTCTTACACACATCATCATCGCTGGAGGGAGGTGGGGGACATTCGGCTGCTGGTTAGCCTGCAGCTAGAAGCTTTGGCAGTTTGTACAGCAGTATGTGTTGCCTGCTACTGTGTGGAGTTGTCTTGTTTTGGTTGGTGTGTGTGTGTGTGTAAGATGATAGAAGCTTGGAATTTGCTGGCACCGCTCTGCTCCTCAGACTTAGCAGGCGGTTTTATAGCTTTTTTTTTTTTTTCCCAAAGACAGACAGGATGAGAAATTCAGTGTAGGAATGATTTGACGCTGACATACACAGGGATTATAATACTAGAGATTTGCCTGCTTTTGTAGTTTTTGCTCTTCGGCAGGACACATTCCTGTCTGCTGCTGAAGAATTCCTAGTTAAAATCCTTGAATTATAAGAAAAGGGAGGATTGTTTTATAAGCTGTGCATCCTTTAAGGTCATTAAACAGCAGCTGCATTAATCAAAATAAACATATGTGATAAGTTTACAATTTGGTCATGGATCATATGCTGAACATATGCTGAATAATATGGTTATATTTTAGAAAAAATAATGATTTTAATGCCAGTCAATTACAATCCCATTTCAAAAAAAGTTGGCCTCTTTGCAAAATGTAAATAAAAACAAAAAGGTGAAAATTGATCAGATATTTGATTGTTTTTATAAAAATGATATGTCCATTTTGTATTTGATGACACGTTTGCAAAAAGTTGGACTCTTTGTACGCAAGGGACAAGGCTGAGAACCAACATTGAATGGCCGTGATCTTTAGGCCATCAGACGGCACTGCATCAAAAACAGACATGATTCTGTCATAGACATCACAGCATGGGCTGAGGAACACTTCCAAAAACCATCGTCTGTGAACACAGTTCATCGCTGCATCCATAAATGACAATTGAAACTCAACCATGCAAAGAGAATACCATATATAAACCAGATCCAGAAACACAGCCACCTTCTGTGGACCAAAACTCATTTAAGATGGACTGAGGCAAAGCGGAAAACTGTCCTGTCCTGTTTGATGAGGGACCATCCGGCTTGTTATCATCACAGTTAATGCTGAACAATATATACAGGTTTTGGAGTGACATGTACAGCCAAGCAGACGACGTCTTTTTCAGGGACGACGTTGCTTATTTCAGCAAGACAGTGCAAAACCACATTCTGTACGATTTACGCATAGGGTTGTCATCCATACAAAAACAATGCATTACTAAAATTTTATTTGCAATCAGTATTGGTCACAGATATTACTTTTGGACACCCTATCCAGAGCTGATGAATAGATTTGTACATCATAATTAAATGTTAAAACATTTATGCTGTATAACGAAGCAAAAACGCCAAGTGGAAAAAGAATTTAACTTCAAAGTTAAATTTCAATTAGAGGTAGTACCTTCGGCTTCAAAGGAGGTCTGATGTGACCACATTTATGTGCTGAGCTGAAGCAACATGAGGCAAGAAACAGAGGTCAAAAGGTCTTGCAGAAGAAAAAAAAAGATTATTACTGTGCAAGGAGTGCAATCGCAGAAAGCATGAAAACCGTGCCACAGTCAGAAAAAAAAAAGGAGGAGGATACGCAAGGATAAAGAAAATAGTCATCAAGATAATTTGTTAATTATCTGCATGGAGAGTGGCAAGACAACCTAGCACAACAGCTTTTATATGAATGAAAAAATGGAGTTCAGAGAGAAATGCCTCTCTGTTGAATGTTAAAAACGTCACTCATTTGTGTTTGAATGCCCCAAAAAAGCCAGATGCTATGCTAGATTTATTCTTGCCCTCCTGCATAGATCCTTTTAACACTCACAGTTGTGCCGGGATGCTGATTTATACTTTCCTCGCTCTTCTTGTAGAGGTGTAATTTTCCACCATTTCCTCACTTTTCTTTGAGCTCCTGCGGAGTTCCAATACAGAAACCCAAATGCTCATAGTGACACAGGTTTCCGAATCTTCCACTTGCAAAATGCATATTTTGATGTGAGCGTGGATTATGAAATGATAGGCACGGATGCCTGCCTTTGACTTCAACTACGTGATCATATTTTTGATTTGTCCCTGCAGACTTGGAGGACACATTGCATGATGTCAGTACAGAGTACTAGACCTAAATGTCCAACAGAAAACCTGAGGGGATAAACACTCTGTTCGAAGGTGTCATGTTGGCTTTTTTCTTGTGACAACTTCAAAGTGAAATGTTTAGGTCATTCCTACAGTTTGCCAGAAGGACTCTTTGGCATTTCGACTGTGCAATAAAAAAAAATCCTAATAACAGTCACTTCACACAGAGACTCTTACTTACAGGATCCCCTTTCACCCCTGGGGCCTGCATCCTCCGTGGCAGACTTGCTCATGTAGCCGAGGGCTGCAATCTCACCTGCCATCTATTTCCCACCTGACACATTTACATCAGCACACTCTCTGCCAGCTGTGATGTATCTTGTTCTGCATAATGACTAAAGAACTTCACTTCTTTTAGAGAGCCAAGTAGATGTATGCATACTTCGAGCTAATAATACCCCCACAGACAAAACCGCTAAACAATTCAAATATGGTTTTACACCAGAGTGATGTCGGGTGTCCTTCATGCCTCCCCAGTCAACAGATGTAAACATAATTTCTATTTAAAATATGTGAACTAGATTTCTTCCTTCTTTCCTCAAAGACCAAGACTTTTTCGCCCTATGAAGTTTGTCCAATATCTCACACATACAAGGATTTATATGGTATAAATCCAAGTGGACAGTGGTTATCTTTGAAGAAAATGCAGGCTCATATGTTTTACGGTTTACGGTTTCTTTGGTGGGTCACTTTGTCTCATTTAATCATCGTGTAATCATTTTTAAAGGGACAGTTTGGCAATTTGGGCATTCTTTTTACGGTTCTGTTTGTGTACAGTTTAAATTAGCTTCCGGTCCTTATGCTAAGCTAGCTGCTTCCTGGCTCGATCTAAATTCTTAATGCACAGACATGAGAGTGGTACTCTCGTAAACAAAGAAAACACCCAGGTATATTCCAATTCATTTCAGTATGTCCTATTCACTTGTATTGTTTTGTACATTTTTACTACTTGTCGATTGAACATAGAAGCTTTTACAGCGTTTATATAAGCTTTTATCTTTACATATATTCTTATTCTTTGAAATGTGCAGTACACTGTACACTTACAAAGTAAGTTGGCAGCAAATGATACCAAAACATCATTTTCAAAAAGTTGGGAAACCTTTTGTTGCCATCTGGAAGTTAATGTAAAATAGCGCTGCAGTCACAAATGATTACACTTGAACGGCAGCATTTTTTGATATAATTACTTTCCAGATTTGGTTTATTTTTCCATATGGAAACAGAACACCTATTTCTCCCCAAAAGAAGAAAAAAAAAATATTTTGTTGCAGCACAAAACACGGCACAGAGATGGTGGTAGAAACTGTCATTGCAAACAAGACCTAACGTTGTCCCAGAGGATTTACTGCTCATTATCCACTCTATTTACTGCTGGCTGATGTGACATAGGAGGGTAGATGGCATGCAGCTCTGACAGAATGATGCTTCACTTTAAGCTCGGGGGGCCTCCATCCTGTAATATGTCCATATAGTCAGTGGGCGGAGGACTGCTTCCTGAAAAAGGTTAAGTGTGCTGAATTGACTTGGTTACATAAAGGTAAAAAATAAAAATAAAAAACTCTGTCAGCCGACATGCACGACAGGACCTACGCAAAGCGGCATCTTTTTGGGCTACATGGTGTCTTTGGGACTGACATGATTGCACTGTGTATCATAGGATTTCATAGAAATTCAGCTTTGTGATTCTTTTTAACATAACCATAACTAAACACCCTCATGAATTTTGCATGTGATTGATTTCCCTCACAAACAGTAATCTATATAATGCCTACCTGTCAATCTCATACTCCTACGTATGCGCCTTTGTTCTTGCAATGGAAACAAGTGTATTATTTAGTCCACATTATCCATTAGTTACATCATGATGTGGTCTTATTATTTCTGTTTTGGACTTTTCTGATTTATAAATATCTATGCTGTCGGCCATCATCATCCTTATGGCCAGGGAAACTCCCACAGGCCGTTGTCAGCCCTGTCACATTAGTTTTCTTGTGCTGTATATCTTCCATATGACTTTCCATACAGATATAACCAGATATCATGTGACCTGTAAGTGTAAGTGTGTATATGTGTGTGTGTGTGTGTGTGTGTGTGTGTGTAGGCTGCCTCAGTGCTGACATGACATGAAGGGTTGTTATAGGCTGGCATTTGTTGCATAATGCTTTTATCTCTACGACACACGCGCTTCTACAGTCCACTTCCTCACTGATGTAGGTGTTCTTTCATCTGGCATCTGAAAAGTGTGTGTGTGTGTTTGTGTGTGTATGATTACTACATGTCAAAACCCTGCAGTGCCTCAGTAAGTGTGGAAAAATGTGTAGGTGTGCATTGCGAAGGCAGTTGCAATGTTGCAGAGAGGAAAAGCGAGTGAGTGTGAGAATGAATGACGCAAAGTCGTTGGGATTCATCTTCTCCATCATCCCTCCTTCCCTCCCTCTCTCATTCCTCACATGCTAGAATTGTGTAGTTGCTTCAGATGTGGCCCAGAGACATATCTCATGTTAACTACAAACACATCAGCCGCAGAACACTGACAATTAAACTATAAAAGCTTCTAACTCATGCATGTCTGCATCTGCTGACATGATAATTATATAAAAGTAATAAAGAATCTATACTACAACAGCCTGCAAGGCACATGATAATTCAATTGGTTTTCACAAACAAACACACTGAAAATATGAGTGAGTTGTTTTGGTGATGTATACTGTTCCTTCCGCATAAAACTGTCCCATATGTCATAAGCAAAGCATTGTCGTTCTGTCAGTCTGGATTAAACCATCAGCAAAATGACTAATGTCTGAGTATAAATGTATCCATCAAAGAAAGCCTATTCATAGTCTAAATATGTCAGGTAATTATTTTTACTTTATTGGTATGACACATTCCTAATTTGGCACTTCAGTCATTGCAAATATTTTTTCCTACCTTGTTGCTGTGAATAGCCAGCAAGAAATAGATAAAAAAATAAGGAAATATGGTTATTTACAGTCTTGCCGAGAGTTAGATGAGAAGATAGATGCTGGAAGATTGGAAGCAGGGTAAAACAGCTAGCCTGGCTCTGTCCAAAGTTCAAAAACACACCTACATGCAAAAATCACTATAAAAAACGTTTGAAGCATGCTATTGTCACATAATGGTGTCCATAAAATGCTTACTCCAGAAAGTCATTGCTTTTGACCTAGAAAAAGTTTGTTCATAGTCTTCATGATAAGCTATGCTAACTGTCTCCTAGCTCTAGCTCTTTACTAAAAGACCAAAGATTTAAGATTTAGATATACAGCACATGGCAGAAATTGAATATAATATTTATAACTATGTTTCCATTAGTGTATTATCAACTGAAAATAAGAATCAGTGTATTTTGATTACCTTAGAATGAGCCTTTTATATCTACAGATGCCTTGTGTCCACAATGGTTTTTTTTACAGTAGCCAAAGACAGAAAATCTAAACACTAGCTCTAGACAGGGCCCTACATGTTGGTGTGGCCAGTTTCTCAAGCTATGAAAATTAGGGCGAGGTGAGGGGTTGTAATCAGCATCACTGGACTACTACTAGACTACTACTACTCCTACACAGTGGTCCTTTTAAAGCAATCTTTTGACATTTTGGGAAATAAGCTAAATCACATTCTGGTGGAGCGTGAAACGAGTCTCATATTTGCCAGCCAGCAGCTAGCTAGCTTAAGTGAAGTTTCTGAATGAGTACCAAAGTGTTTATACATTATTCTTATGATTATAGATTTTTTACAATCAGTTTCTAGTGGTCATCAGAGAACATGCCTCTTATTTCCACATTAATATCCTGCTTGTGGCTCACACACGTCCGTGTGTGGGGCGTTGTTAGTTGGCACATTTAAAGCCAATTTTAAAGATCTAATTACATACAGCATGCAGTGCAAAATGAATGAGGGAAGGTGAAATTAGACAATAGCTATGTTTACATGTGCATAATAATCAGATTATGGCCAATAATCAGAGCAAGGCATCACTCCAATTAGAGTGTTTACATGGGCTGACTGTTCCATTAATAGTCCCCTTTCCACTCTACACACTGTGATTAATGGCCTCCATGTAATGTTAAAATGTCACAGTCTCTCTGCATATTCAACCCCAAAGATAATGTTTCTCCAATGATTCCACAGTGGTGTAACCTTGTAGCTACCGTTCATAAATATTGCATATTAAGTTTAAACAGTGGCTTTAACATGTACATGCACAGATGTTTTTTTTTTTTTTTTTTTTTTTTTTTTTTTGAGAGAGAGACAACCACTTAAATTTAATGACACATAGCCCTACTGGAAAGGTTAGTAGGTTAGGTTGTACCCTTGATAGTACTTATTAATAATGAAACAGTGTAAGGGACAGAGTGAGATGTCCTAGCAGGAAGAACAGCTTGTACGTTCGACAAAATGTGGTTGAAACTCTGATAACTGTGAAAACCCACAGTTGATTAAAGCAAAAAGTACCCTTCATTATTCAGACTTTTAAGTACATTTTAAATATGCCTTTTTTCTGTTTTTCTTCAGTGTTGACTGTCATTGTCAAGCAGCCTTTTCAAACATTGCTTCATATTTGCTTATGTGGAATTTTTGCAATCATGAAACCAGATTCACCGCTTCTTCAGGAACATTCTAAAAATTACCATGAGATCAAGTTGCAGGCTGCTTTTTCAAATCAAGGTCCCTGTTTGCTGATTTGGATTTCCTCTGGGACAGTCACCGGACTACTAGTCAATTGGGCCTATGCATGTTTATGCAGACACACAGAGATGCAGACACAAACACACACACACACACACACACAGATGCATGCACACACGATGAAGCCCAAAAACAGAAGAAATGTGCATCGTGCCAAATGTACTAGATTTTAGTAGAATAAACAACAGAATAAAACATGAAAACAAGTAACTGAGTGGAGCTCATTAAGACACAGACACACACACACAAACAGTGGCATTGGACCATGGTTTAACAATGAACTAAGTCCTCTTCTGTGACAGGTGTGTGTGTGTGTACGTTTTGCACAAATTTGCCCAAACTTGCCCAAACTGATCCAAAATATCCTTCAGCCTCTCTCATATTTGAACTTTAACTTTTATTTTTACTGTATTTTTTTCACATTGGTGTGTACTAAATTCACCTCTTCAAAACTCTTCACACAGTCAGCACAACAGAAGTCACTGTGGACTGAACTGTGGATCACTTTTCATTGCTTTAACACAAAAAAACTATAAATAGAAAAGACCAACCACAGCTGATTCATACTTTGTATCTACCCAGGTGATTATGCTTTTCAATTTCATGCCATCTATAGAAAAGGGCAAATGTTTGGAATTAGTTTTTCTCAGTAAACACAGCCCCAGCCTGACACAGAGAGGTGGCTTGCAGAGGAGAAGGAGAGGAGTAAGTTTGGAGCTTGCAGGCCAGCGTGGATAAGGCTTGTTTCAACTTGGCTGAGACACACAGGCGAGGAAGAAATGTGATCGGAAACAGAGTAAGATAGGATGTCCCGGCTAAGAGGGGTGCCAACATCTCAATGTGCACAGCTTCTGATATTATCTGAGTTACTGCTAATTAGGCTGTACAACACTGAGCGCCTCATTTCATTCCTTGATGACCTCTGTTAAAGACTGTGTTTCCGTTCCATTTTCTTTCCATTCCTCAGCTCCGTTCTTGTCCTTGTGGAGGTGCGAAGTTTATGACCAGCAGCTACACGATCAGATGTCCCTCTTGGATGCAATGAATGCTGGATGACTGGATATATCTGCAGGAGATTACCAGGGATGGATCATGCATGCAAAAAGATTCTTCCCCAGATGGATTGCAAGAGAGGACATGAGGTGTGATGTGAATGAGAACCAAATGCAGAACATGAGGTTGACCAGCACAGTATAATTTTGTGTCGCATTACTGGAAATACTTAAGTTTCATCTTGTGCAAAAGTGTTTCTATTAGTGGACAAATACACTTGACGTGTGAAGTGTTTTGCTTGTATAAATGCATTCATAAGTCAGATTAGCTGTTGTGCTGAGCTGCATGTCAGTAAAGAGAACCGTCTGAACAGTTTGGAGAAAGTGAACTCAGTATGGAGAAATGTGGGTTACAATTGCAAACAAAACCCTGTAAACTACAACAGGATATCTCAAACCACAGAACTGTTTGAATTACATCACACCAGCCTACTGGCTCAAGAGAAAACATTTAACTGTTTATCTGTGTGGGGTTGAGTTTTATTCTCACAACCTACATATACTCATAAGCTTGAAAGTGATAAAACGTGTGCATATGAGAGGCAGTGTTGAAAGATGAAAGCTGGTTTCCATCTTCCAGCATGATAGCAAGATACTGGCCCCCACCAGTAAATGGATTACCTTATCTTAGACCTCTAGATGAGCGTGCGTGCGCTTGTCACAGTTGTCACTGGGAGATATGACCAGCGAATTTTCCTTGCAGGTTGGTGGGCTACTATAAGCTGCTCTTGTTCACCTGTTCCTATCGCTCACTGTTCCCTCTCCCTTAATCAACCCACCAGCCTCAAATGGCTAAGAAATAACCGTGTTCTTTAAAAGGTAGTTACAGTGACTTTGTAAAAGGTTGGTTCACCAGTTCAGTTGGTAGTTGTAACGAAAACTCTTCACAAAGAGGAAGAGAGACAAAGATGTCAAGCTTTTTAAATGCAATTTTTCAGTGCTGTGAGCACCACAAATACGATTCTATTCACCTTGAAGTGGAGTGGCAGCAGAAAACTGCAGATATCTCAAAGCTTTGACAATAACTCCAAAACTATTCTACATGGCTTCCATATCTAGTGAGATTTATATATTTTGATTTATGTGTTATTTATGTGAACCAACCCTTTAACATCTTAAATTTCACTGAAGATAAACTGACTGAATTTAATGCAATCCTTTGTATACATGTTTAAAAAACATATCAACCGAACATGTAGAGGTAACAGCTATGACATTATGTCAAATATGTCTTGTGTTGCAGAGACATCTAAATTAGCATGCTAACCAGCTAGCTTTGGCGCGTACTATTTTGCAATATTACTTGTGCCTTAACAAGTCATAGCAAGTCACTGTAGCGTTCAATCTGTCCTCACTCCAACATGAGGGTGAAGAAATAGAGAACCAGGAAGAGCGGAGGGTGGCCTGGTTAACGATCCCACCAAGGCTAAATACTTAGGTTTCCTCACCACTCAGTCAGAACTGAAGAAGCCTCTTGGATAAGAGGTGGCTGAAGTGTGTAGGACTGCAACTCTGCTTCCTGGTCTCAGCTCTGGGTTGTCATGGTCCAAGTCCACTAATAAACTCAGATTTTTAAATATGAATACCATGTCTCCTAATCAGACCAAGTTTTCCCCAGAAAATCTGCCAATTATCTACGAAACCCACATCGTTTGCTGGGCACCGCCTTGACACCCAGCGGCTGAATGATGACACGTGGCTAAAAATGTCATCACTGGTCAGATTAGTCAGGGGTCCAGCGTCCGACATTGTCTTTCCATGGCTCAGTGTTAATTTTAATAGCCTCCCATTGGTGTAACAGGGAGTCATTACTGCCAATGCAAATAGCAACCTATTTGTATTTATGTTGTGGTATGCAAAGAGAAATTTGTGTTTGACTTGTTGTGGACTATTTAACTATACTGGTAACTATACATCCACCTGTAAAACTGACCAGCCTCCACTGAAATAAGAGCAAGCTGGTGAAAGCCTGAAGAGGCCTTCAAATTCTCATAGCAGTGTAATGTTTCACCACATTATAACAGTAGTTTATCTTTATAGCAGTCATAGACATGATGAGTGCAGGTTACAAATACCCTCAGCACTCTGAATGATCATCCAACAGTGTTTATATCCCACTTACTTTTTTCCCGCTAGCGACTCTGTGAGGTTGTACTTTGGCACAACGGTGCCAGCGTGGAACGATATTCATAATGACAGTGCTAACATACAGATGTTATGAATCATCTTAGTCTGTTGTGTTGACATGCCAGTTTTTTGAAATTTTGACTGACTGGATGAAAAGTTAGGGGAGGTGTGAGCACAATTCATCCTGAGGAGGACATTAAAGTCTGTGCTAAAGTTCAGTGAAATCCATCCAATTGTTGTTAAGACAATTTCCTGAAAACCACAAATGTGAAACTCATAGGGATAGTAGAAGTCGGTGGGTCACCACGATCATAATGATTTGTTTCCTGGGTGTGTCTCATGGATATCTATGCAAATTCCATGGCTATCTGTTCTTTGAGATATTTCAGCCTTTTGATTTATATGCTGCTATGCTAACCTTATAAAAAATACTAATATGGCATTCATTTTCAGGGAACAGTTCCTCTTAAATCAACATTTAGGACCTTTACTAAAGTTAAGTATGTCTTTTGTATTTCAGCATTCTGGGGCCATCTAACCTCACTGTTCGGCTCACCAACGCAACTCTTTTCATTTACGGACTGGTAACGTACCCGGGCATGCAGTTTTTCATATCTTAACATGTCTAAGCACTAGAGGTCGACTGATACGGATTTTTTATGGCCGATGCCTATACCGATTTTTTTGACACAGCCTTAGCCAGTGACCGATATGTGCTGCCGATTTTTTTGAGCCGATATTATGAGCCGATATTGCTTTTTCTCCCTCCATTTACATGATAAAAATGACACAATGATAACAAATGTTACACGTCTCAATTTAACCAAAATAAGAAACAAGTATTTACAAAATTAACAAATGTACTTTAAGCAACAAATTGTTGAAGTTTCTGCTCTAAAAACAAGCAACATGTTGCACCTATGTTTGGTGCATTATCAACGTTAACGTGAATAAATATTCAACCACGCATAAACCATTTCTCCCATCATACTTCTAAAAGCTCCTTTTGAGGTGGAGCAGTGCACACACACACCGCTGCTCCGTCCGCTCTCAGTCAGAGAGAGACAAACACACACACCGCTGTGATGGCTGCTCCACCCCGCTCTCAGTTTAAGTGAGAGAGAGAGATGTCTGTAAATCAGGCTGGAAAAAATAAATAAATCGGCGAACGTACCCGAGCATCGGCCGATGCCGATACAAGTAAAAAAAAGCAAATATCGGCCCGATACATCGGCCGGCCGATGTATCGGTCGACCCTTATTAAGCACAGGACTGCTTCACTTTTGTTAATGCATATATAAGTTACTGACGTGTTTTCCACTTACAGTAAGTCTATCCTGCACAGATCACACACACATACACCTTGAATTGGCTTTAAACACAGCCACACACGCATAGAGGAACATTCACATGTACACATTCCTTTTGTTCTTTGGCTTAGCATATGCAGTTAGATTCCATTTTGTGTTTTGCTTTATTATATTTTAGAAAATGTATTCAGTGTTGCACAAGAGAATGCTTCGAAACTTCAAATCCTTCAACCTACAGTACTAGCTGTTGGTATGGTAACTTTGGTTGTAGTTATTAATTGAATTATTAAACAGTGTTCCAAATTAATCATTTATGTATTTAATGAGACTGAAATCAATCAATTAATTGTCTATTATTTTCTCTTCTTTAAGGGTGGTACAAAATAAAAATGACTTAATTATACCTACACAGTTTGGTGCCCCTTTAAATAATTTGGAATCCCACTGATAAACAAGATGTCCTATCTGCCTCATATGTGTGTTAGTTTAATGTGGCCTACTTGCAAATAACTGACCAAGTATAGTTACTATTTACAAAGGCAGCTGATTATATTTTACCAAACATTCCGTTCCAGCAAGTTTAGACTTTCTCTCTCTAATGGAAATCTTTCGAAAAATGACCTGACTTGTCCTGATTTGACACACCTCGCTAATCTAAGAACACAATAACAAATACTACAGATAATGTGCGACCACTGAAGCCCTGATCTCTCTGTGTGAGACGTCTAATCAAAACATGGTCTTCAGAGTCTATAAATAAACCAGAACTAAACTGCCTGTCTTTCTTCAAGCACACCCTGGCTGGGATCACGCGAGCGTGTCCAATCTAGAGTGCCTGGGCGATGCAAACATCTTTTGAGGATGACATGTCAGTCAAACGAACAGGAAAACAATGAAGAGCGATGAGGCATGGAGGAGCCTGACTGGTTGAGGTGTTATTCAGTGCACAGAGGATACACACACATATACACAAGACAGAAATGCACATGTGCAAATGTGTACCCACAACTGTACTGACACATGTGTACATGCACATATGAAGAGAAATGGACACAAAGCGCTAAATAATTTTACCCAGAAGAGATACTCATCTCATTCAAGTGTCCCACTTACACACAGAAATACTGGAATGAATGACTACAAGGATGCTGACAAAACTAGCCTCTGGAAGAATACATACTCTGAAAGAAATGAAGAGAGTTAGCCTTCGGTACCATTCTTTGTTCTTCTTTCAGTGAACTCTCTAGCTCTCATATATTGAAGCTAATAGAGTTTCAAGAGGACTGCACCTTGACCATGCCACTTCGGACATTCCTACAAATACCCTCTGATCCCCCTCCTCCTCTTTCACTCTCGTATTCTGGACCCTTGCCGTCCACCCTATTTCTTTCTCCTATTTCTTCCTTTCCTTTCTACTCATTGTAGGGTCCTGGGGGGGGGGGTCCTTCCTGCCCAGGTGCTATGGCATTTTACCCACAGAAGCTTCCCCACAACAACAGGCCGAAGAAGTACAAGCCGCCATTGTTGTTTTTGAGCGAACAGTCGCTTTTTTACACATATCATCATACACACCGTTGCACACATTTGCACACCATGTCTGTATCTCATGCCTTAGCCACCAGTAGTTCCTCAGAGGACACTGACTGGATTGATTTTGCAGGAGGCATCTATAGCTATCAGCCTGGAATAAGACACAGGGCCAGGTAATGAGACATACAGAAGAAAGAATATTTAGACAGACAAACAAAGGCAGCAAAGAAGCAAACACTCTTCAAGAGAGAGATTGACTGTAAGAGATTGTTCCCACGTTGAGAGAGCGGGAGTGAGGTGCACAGTGGCACCAGGGATTCAATTACAGAGTATTGTTTTTACTCCCACTCTTTGGCACACCAGAAAACATCAGTCTGTCAGTGACAGCAGGGTGTGTGTATAGTCTGTGCGTGTTGTGCATATATATGGATGCAGTACATTGTATTATACCTGTGCGTCCATGTCTCGGCATGGACTCTCGGCAAGCTCTCATGTCTCATTGTCTGTGGTCGAGGTGAGTCTAGCTCCAGGCAAGCCCTGCAGAAAACTGGAAAATAAATGACAGGCTCCATCTCCCATCCAACACCTACATCAGTCATCTTTTCATTAGTACAGCTGAGTGCTATACAAAGATAGAACGAGACAAAGTAAAGGACAGAAAAGTGACAGGGGAGACCAAAGGAATAGACAGGAAGGAAGACTGCGATAAAAATAACAAGACAGAAACAGATAGAGACAAAGACAGACAAACAAATATTCATGTAAAAGAGAGATGAGAGTGGAAAAGGAAAATCAAACCACCAAGGTAGTTCTTCTTCTTCCCAGAGTTTCATTGACAATCTGAAGGGGAGCAAAAAGTTGAAATTTCAAAGTTGACACCTGGTGGAACAATGCGTGAAAAGGAATGAGCAGGCAGGGATGAGAAAGAAAGAAGATGAGCAGAGAGGCACAGATAGGCAGAGAAACAGAGTCAGTGTGAAATCAAATGCAGGGAGACAAATGACAGCTAAAGTGTATAAAGCTCCTCAGATCTTACACATGACAGACAGGAAGAAGGGACTAGGACAAGGACTAGGATATTAGTGTATTTAAAACAGTGATATGCTTGCATTGTTGAGCTCAGTTCCTCTGCCTTCCAGTGATGAGAACAGTAACTCCACTAAATTAACCTTATGGTGAGATATTTTTTGGTACCATTTCTGGTTTTCAAAGTCTTTACTGTGCCTTAAAAAGTTTCTTCTTTCTCACAAAATAAAGTGACTGCCAGACTAATTTATACTTGGAACAAAGTACCAGACCCAAGAAAGGTTCTGGTTTGGTGGCAGAATGTGTTGACCTTTAAACATGCTCTTTGATTCAACAACTGTCGGCTGTCCAGACCGACAGGCACTCATGCATGCAGCCTTGTTTATTGTGTCTTGGCGAGATGATAAAAGCAGATGATGGTGTGCTGTGAATGATTCACTGATGGATGGGTTAGGTCTGGAAGATTCATAATAAAACTGGTAAATGTTTGAACTTAATAATTTCAGCATAATAATAATAATAATAATAATAATAATAACAGAATATATGCGGTGACAGCTAGGATAGCTAAACAATGTTATTATTCTGCCTCAAAACAACAGTCAGATTGCCTTAGACTGAAGCAGGTTTTGCTTGCTGTAATGGCAATTACTTTTACTAATGTGGACTTGAGTCATTGTGACTTAGACTTGAATTGTCAATTTGTCTTTAGGACTCATGTGTAATCTGTGTTCATTTTAAGTTTTCAGTTCTCACTCTCAATGGCATTGTCATGACTGGATGACTACCCTGTCAGTCAAACTCCTCGCAGTGCTACCTCCATGATCTATAGATTAGACCAGATCATCATCATGCCTGTGCCAAGAGTCATCCTTTCGGATTCAAGACTTTCACATGTAAAGGAAAAAGCCAAACTGCTGAATTTTCCATTTGAAGACTCGTCAGGACTAATAACTTGTCTTTTTCTCTTTAGAAAGGTAAGATACTGCAAGTAAGACTGGGCTCGAAGGACATTACTTGACTTATCATAACCTGTGACTTGGTTTGTCTTGCCTGTGACTTGGACGATATGACTTGAGTCACTTATCTGTTGTCAAGACTCTGACAGGATGCAGCACACGTTGGAGTCATGTATCTGGCCACCTGACACAAGTAAGGTGGCCATATTCAGTCTATTTTGGCTTTTGTTGGTCTACAATTTACCCAGATTCCATTCCATTTATCAACATTTAGAACTACAATCAAGATATGGAGGGACAATCTTTAACCAATGTTAGCCAACATTAACCAACATTAGCAATAGCTTTAAAAACCACAGTTCAATGTCCAGTTGTTGCCTCATAGCGGTCAGAATTTTTGGGAATCTCAGTGCTTCATTCATCCTGTTCCTACCAGTGTCCTTCCTAATGTGCCTCCAATGAATGTGAAGATAAAATCTACAGTCTCCATTAGGTGTAAAAATGTAATAAAAAGTTTATTTATTTGTACCATTTTACTGAGTATTGTTTTAGGACATAGTTGTAGTTTGAGTTGTATGACCCATTTTTTGTTTTTAGCACCATTTTCATCAGGTATTGCATAGTGTTGCAAATCCCAGATGTTTGCCAAAAAAAAAAACACCACAGGCTGACTGCAGAGGTACATTTAAACACATACTGATATGTCTGACCTTCCAAGACTGCACTACCTGCTGCCCTATTCATGACAAATGTAGTTAAATGGAGAATATGTGGAACCAAAGGTTTTGCGGTCTATTTTCCACTGGAGACAACCATGCCAGAAATATGGATTTTGCCCTGGTACTGCAAGGCATTTTAGACTAATGCTTCTACGAAATGCCCTTTGCTGTAATTTATTACAAGAAAACCACCTTTCCCCCCTCACTATGCCATAGCAATAGCACGCTGAGAGAGATGTCCACAGAAGGTGGGTGAAGAATAAGAAATGGAGGTGAAGAAAGGTCAAGAAATTAGATAAAGTCGTGAGGAAGGGATGGTAAAAGGAAGGCAGGCAGAAAAGTTAAACAAAAAGAAAGGATAGAATAAAATATGTTTTTTTCCCCACTATTTAACAACTATTGTTTATATTTCTATGTTGCTGGTTGACTATTTTTTAAACAGTAATTAAAATAAATAGGAATCTACAAGCTCATGATGCTGATACTAACAGCACTGCAAGGTCATTCAAATGAACACTAACAACTAATCTGCAAAGGGGGAAAAAATCAATAACTTCAAATAGTGCCTTTCAAAACAACTGTCCTTGAGCATCCTTATCTGCTCTTTTTCTGCCTAAACATGATCACATCCCTGCAGAAGTTTAACCCTGATTAGCCCATTAAAAAGGAACCTAAGTAGTTATAACAGCCCTGGTTAAAATTAAGCTTGTATGTAAAAGTGCAAGTCAGACAGCGATGCCTTATTTATGCTTTCTGGGACATGTGATGCATATAAAGCATTATCGTGAAAAGCCTTCTATGGTTACATCCAGGATAGAAGCAATGTAAATATAAGCAGAGGTTATCCCACAGAACTTAATTCTTGAAGTTGAAGTTTGGAATGACTTTCTGCAAGGCCTCCATTCATTAATTTCTCTTTGCTTATCCGAGTTCGGGTCATGGTGGCAGCAGGTTTAGCAGGGCGGTCCAGGCGCCCCTCTCCCCAGCAACGCATTCCAGTTCCTCCTGGGGGATCCCGAGTCTTTCTCAGGCCAGATGGACTACATAGTCCCTCCAGCGCATTCTGGGTCTGTCCCGGGGTCTCCTACTAGTTCGACGTGCCCAAAACACCACCAAAGGAAGGCATCCTAATCAGATGCCCAGACCACCTCACATGGCTCCATTCAACGCAAAGGAGCAGTGGCTCTAATCCAAGCTTCCTCTAGATGTCAGAGTTCCTAACCTTATCTCTAGTTTCTAGTTTCTTCAGGGCAATTTTTCTTTTTATTCAGTCCAGTATCTTGATCCCACTGAGCTTTTACAATATTCTGTACTGCATCCAGTACTATAGCTCTACTGATTAATTGAACTGAAATTCAAATCTTACACTACAGGGATTATCATTCATGTGAGGTATTTTCTGTTTGAAACAGGACAGTTGGAACAAGAGTAGGAAAAAAGAGCAGAAGATATTAAAGTTTTGGTGACATGGCAGGGTGAGGGTACTATTCATTTTGGCAGCCAAGGTCAGGAATATGACAAATTTTGGTGCAGAAACCTGTTTGTGGATAATGGCATAATCCATCACCTTTGGTCTCTCTCTCTGATATACGGGACCTTATCTTGGGAATAGTTTGGATGAAATAAGCATGCAGACACGGTCAGAATGTAAAGCTCTTTATAAAGCACTGAGCCAGTTTCCTCATGGTGGAGATGAATGTAGAAAATATATTTAGACCACATTATGAGTCATTTCAGTACTGTAATAATAACATTGCATCTTACTTTCTTTTATTACATTTTTACAGTTTTAGATAATGGAGACAGATGTAATATCATGCTATTGCTGGTAAAGTCAACTAATTACAGAGTAATTATGTTGCACATAGGCACCAATGAAACACTTAACCAATACCTACAAAATGTAGATAGGGAAAAAGTAAAGCACAAGCGAAGTATTTTTTTTTAACTAAAGAATAGCTTTTGAATAATTCCAGATACAGTAATACTGTTAATGGGTAACAAAACACTTCTGTTATTAAGGACAAAGGTGTGGTATACATTTATTTATTATTAAATATAATTATTTTTATTTAATTTTTATTAATTTTCTGCAAGCTGGTGTGTGAAAATGATTTTAATCTATGTCAGAAGTCCTATAAATTAGTTATGTTTTTTTTTTTTTTTTACTAATTACTTTTTTACTTTCGTTAACCAAAGTTAACAGAGTTGTTCTGTTTTGTCAATGCTGACATTACAATATCTATCTAATGTTACCCTGTACCTGACTCTGAGAATGGCATTGTCATTACTGGATGACTACCCTGTCATTCAAACTCCTTGCAGTGCTACCTGATGGTCCATAGATCAGACCACATCATCATCATGCCTGTGCCAAGACTTCACATGTGAAGGAAAAAGGCTGAATGTAACAACTCATCAAAAACGTATAGCATCCACACTACAATATCAAGCTTTGAAGACAGAAAGGTAAGACTGCAGTATCTTGGGGCTTGGAGGACTTAACTTGACATAACCTGTGACTTGACTTGCCTAAAAAATATTACTTGGGACTTGCTCGAGACTTGGACCAAATAACTTGAGTCGCCTGTCTGTTGTTAATACACATGTTGGAGTCATGTTTCTGGTCTCCTGAAGTCCACTACTCCCTCCTCTTTTGGCTTTTGTTTGGTCTCCAGTTCAGACCTCGAAATTTCCATTTATTGCATCAACAGAACTACCATCAAAATATGGATAACTACTCATGGTAACTATGGGTGAAAATCTCAAAACTGATTCTTGATTCAAAATAGATTCTAGTGCACTGTGCCAGACCATTGACTTATGTTTTAACTGTGTTTTGGCACAACTGCAATAATTTTGAAACATTAAAGTTTTCATTATCGTTTTCATTATTCTCATACAGGCATAAAAATAATGAAATAGAATATGAAGTGCATGTAATAGACTGTCTGAGTTTGTTGACCATCACCACTGGCTAAATGTATTTTGTAAAACAGAATAAGAAAAAAAAAAAAGAAAAAAGAAGTGCTATGCTGTTTCTAATTTTACTAATGTCTCAAACAGTGGATAATACTCTCCCAGCTGTAACACTAATAGGGAATCTTGTTATCTACAGTGCTGTTCAGACCTCATCAGAGTTGGCTGGAGGGTGTCTGTATGCAGCATGTGTTGGTTGGCTGGTGTTTTACTGTAGATCAGTTAGTGGTAGTTATCTGTTAACTGATCACCAAACTGATGCTTACAAAAGCTTAACACCTTCATATTCAGGTTTGAACGTGTTTTACTCCATCAAATGGCTGAGATAGTATAACTATGAACTGTTTGTTCCTCCTAGACTTCTCTGGACTTCCAAAATACCAATGTTAATGTTAAACCTCATTGTTGCACAATCTGTTACAATCTTAAGATAAATAATTAATTCAGACAGGAAAGTGGGTAACAAGTGCTTGCCCCTTGTACCCAACAAATACAGGATGTACTGGAAAGACATTTGTCCACATGCAGCTGGATGTGTGTATTTGTTATCTGTTTAATAATTATCTAACTCTAAAAAGATGCGGTGTTCTTTTAGAGTTCTTGTGAGTTGATGGGGTGGTAAAACTGATCCCATGAGCAAAGGGAGGAGCAAACGTCTGTTTATAAAGTAGGATTTGTACCTTTTCTACAAATCACTCTTACTCTCGCTACAATAGAAATCAGTCATGACTTTGCTACTACCTATACTTGTTGGTTTTCTTGCCTCTCTGATTGGAGGCCTATATCTTCTGGGGGTGTTTCGACGACAGCGACCAGGAGAACCTCCTTTGGATAAGGGGCTCATCCCCTGGATGGGTCATGTCTTAGAATTCCGCAAGGACACAATTAAGTTCCTAGACAGGATGAAGCAAAAGCATGGTGATGTATTCACTGTACAGCTGGGAGGATTTTACCTCACATTCATTCTGGACCCTCTATCATTGGGGACTTTTGTTAAGGAGAGTCCAGAAAAACTGGACTTCAATACGTTTGCCAGGAACCTGGTAGAACGACTGTTTGGTTACAAATCTTTAGGCAATGAGAAACACCTTCTAATGAAGACAAGCCACAAACACCTGAGGGGGCCTGGACTGGAGGTGCTGACACATGCCATGATGTGTAATTTACAGAATGTGATGTTGCATAACACTGATTCATCCACAGACCAAAAGACCTGGCTGGAAGACAGTCTGTTCAAGTACAGCTACAAAGTTGTTTTTAGGGCTGGCTTCTTATCCCTTTTTGGCAATGCATCACACAACTGTGAAGGAAGTGTAGAGAAAGCCAAAGAGAAAGACCAAGCTGAATCTGAAACCTTGTTCCACGAGTTCCGTAAATATGACCAGCTTGTTCCCAATCTGGCTTATGGAGTCCTGCCCCCGAGAGAAAGGATGGAGGCGGAAAGGATAAAGGCATTCTTTTGGAAAGCTCTGTCAATGAAGAAGATGAAGATTAAGGACAACATCAGTCGCTGGGTGTGGGACATGCAGCAGGGGAGACAGGAGTTAGGCATAAAGGAGTCAATGATAGACAGGTACATGCTTGTGCTTCTTTGGGTCTCCCAAGGCAACACAGGGCCTTCTGCATTCTGGCTGCTCTTCTTCCTCATGAAGCACCCTGAAGCAATGACAGCTGTGAGGGAGGAGGTAAATAGGGTTCTGAAGGAATCTGGCCAGGAAGTCCGACGTGATGGCCCTTTGATCAACCTGACTTGTGACATGCTGATGAAAACGCCAATCCTGGATAGTGCCGTAGAAGAGACCCTTCGACTCACTGCTGCACCCCTCCTCGTCAGGTCAGTGCTTCAGGATATGACTCTCAAGATGGCTAATGGATGTGAATACCAAATTCGCAAGGGCGATAGAATGGCAGTCCTTCCTTACAGTGCTGTCCACCTTAACCCAGAGATCCACCCTGACCCACATTCATTCAAATATGATCGCTTTCTAAATCCAGATGGGAGCAAGAAAACTGATTTCTTCAAGGGTGGGAAGAAGGTTAAGTATTACAGCATGCCCTGGGGTGCAGGAGTCTCCATGTGCCCTGGGAGGTTCTTTGCCAACAATGAGCTGAAACAATTTGTTTTCCTCATGTTGGTCTACTTTGAGCTTGAGCTAAAAAATCCTGATGAGAAAACACCTGATAATGACGTCACTCGATTGGGCTTTGGAGCACTTCATCCTGTCAGAGATATCCAGTTTCGATACAGACTCAGATTCTGAACCCATAAAAATGTGTTTCCTTCCTTAGAGAAAACATTTTCAGATTTTGACTTTGTCAGTAATGTATAGTTTTTGTGGAAACATGAGATTCCTTCTTTATCACCAACAATACCACGATATATGTGATTTGCTTTGAAAGCTTTCAACACAATAACAAACAGTAAAACTGATTAAAATCGTGTATAATAACACTGAAATGAAACTTTAATGCATTCATGAAGCAAAAAAAAACAAAACATTATTTTGACAGTTTCTCTGCTAAAATTAATGATGAATGAATGCTAACCCATATAGCAGACTCATTTACCATGCCTGTCTACAATCTTATTGATCATATTGAAAATTCTGGGAATTGTTTATGCAATTTGTATCATACCCCCATAATCACATGTTGTGGGTGTATCTCTTTTCTGTAAATCGCTTTGGATAAAAGCGTCTGCTAAATGACTAAATGTAAATCTCAGTAATATGAAAGCATTGCACTAGCTTTTTGGGTTGGTTGTGGAGGAAAGGTTATTTGATGATCACAGCACTATAGCAAATACACATACACATAAGATAGACAAATATTGAGTTATTCTGAACTGGTATTAAACATATTTTTTTTTTCCCCAAGAAGAGCTGAGCACTGTATTACTGCATTTGTTTACACAAGAAAGATAAGATTGAGGATAATGTAAATCATTTCAAATGAAAATAAAAGTAAAAATGAAAACACTTAAATAGACTGCAATGTATTTCAACTGGTTTGGTGCATTAAGTACAGAATTGCTTACTTTTTTTCGTTTCATATACAGATATCACAGATAGAAACACACGTGGCCATACTATCATGCTCACTTTAACTTGAAATAATATGTATATTGATGCTTGTTATATGGGGAAAGGATTGCACTACAAGCTCGTCTTTTGGTTTCACTCCACAGTCACACAGTCATATGATAAAATATGGATACAACATAGGGAAAATAATATGAATGGTTTTGTTTGTATTATTTAGCAGATAGATTCTATAGCAAAAAAGAGATTCTAGTGTTTATTTTAAAACATACAATAAATGGCCAGGAAAGCAAAAAACCCCAGTATAATAATCCACTAAAAGGCCCAACATAGTAAACATGCAAATGTTAAATACCACTGTAGTTCCATAAATGAAATAAAATCTATCTATCATCTAACTGTTGTAATAAACCTCATATTACAGACGATGGCAGAGAGCAGTTTCTTTATTCTTGCTGTTATTCCAATCTCTCTCTCTCTCTCTCTCTCTCTCTCTCTCTCTCTCTCTCTCTCTCTCTCTCTCTCTCTCTCTCTCTATATATATATATATATATATATATATATATATATATAGATTGGAATAACAACTGGAAACTAGAAGCTGCTCTGCTCTGCCATCATCTGTAATATGAGGTTTATTACAACAGTTAGATGTTGTGTAAAAGAGTCGTCAGGGTAAATGTAAGTCTGTCAGTAGACTGCTAGCTGTTGTGGATGACAGGTGCTAGGAAGAGTCATTCATTAATCTTTATTCTGTCTCACTGGTATGAATGCCATAATCTGAATTAAAGTGCTTTTTTTCTGTGGGATCAGTTGGTTGAAGAATGTTGAATGAAAATAGAACAAACAAGCAAAACATGAAGGTACATAAAGGTTTATGTGGGTGTCCCTTTACCAAATAAGTGATAGAAGCACTGAGCTGTCGTCCTGCTCCGAACAAGTCGTCCTTGGCAGCAAACTTGCTGTGCAAAAATCAAGCCCATAATTCAGTTACATTTTTTGTGTATCAGAATCAGCGATTCAACTCCACTGTTGTCTTTCAGGGACTGTCTGTGGTTTGATATTGGACTGCATTATATTCAGATTATAACTAATTATATAAATTTGTTCTTCACATTAAAAAAAATATATATATTTTTAAGGTTTTTTTTTTAACGGTCAGTCCTAGATTTGCTTTTGTCAGGTGGCTTCTTCCTTGGTCACTCTCCTTTTCTATTTTTAGTTTCCCCCATCATCCTCATTGGCCTCTTTGCCTCTGTCATTATGTCCATAGAGGCTGCTGATCCTGGTTACATCCTGGTTCCCCCGCATCTGCATTCCTCAGCATCCCGGGCCTGAAAACCTCCTCTCAGTCCGTGGTACAAACACTCCGGTGGGGCTCTGAGCTCACAGTCCAGGAAGCCCAGCTAATAAATGAGCAAACATTAGCTAACAGCAACTACAGTTTGCAGCAGTTTACTTTCTGTCCATCAGGAAACTCTGTAAATTGCAGAGAGTTGAAATGAACAGCTGGAGGACATCAGAGAGAAAACCAGTATGATCCAGTTACACCAAATTATGTTAAGTAGTTGGTGGTGTGTGACTTTGTGCTGTCAAACTTTGTGTTCTTCGTGCAAGTGATCGTACCCGGAACATAAAGTTACATCGTACAAGAACAGAGTGTGCAGAGACAGAAAGAGACACCATTTACCTGACTACACATCAGTGTAGCATCAAATGATTTAAAATCTGTTTTTTAAATGGTAGAAAAGTTACACAGTGGGACTTTGAGTAAACCAGAGGAATCTCAAAATTCTCTTCAGACTTCAGAATACTTTCAGCTAGGGACTAACTTTAAATGGGTCATAATGAACTCTTAAACTTGCGTTCACTTTTGTGACATCTTTCAGTTTTTCCTGTGACGTTCACAGCCCCCTTCTTTCCAGGCAATACATTTTTAGCTCTCAGTGCTCTAGGGCAATGTTTTTAGTGTTAAGCAGTGCAGTTCAAATATGTGATTTAATACGAAACGTTTATTCTTTCAGCATTGTAAGGCAATTCATCATCACTCATTTCAATCATTTCAACTCACAGCTTTGACTTCCAGCTTTTCCATCAATATATTTCAGGTCTCAGCTTCTTAAGGTAATGCCACAGTTCACCCCTAAATCAAATATATTTTTTTGTATTCTTACCTGTAGTGCTATTTATAGCCATCTGGATTGTTTTGGCAAGGTTTGAAGATATCAACCTTTGAGTCGAATAAGGTAAAACTAGATGGCATTCTGCTTGTGGAGCTCAACTGGCCAAAAACTACGTTTGAAAAACTCAGCAGCAATGTCTCTTTCAAGAAATCACGACCTAGTTATATATACAGGAACTACCTTCTTTCTACCAAACTACAACCGCCAACCGCAACCATAACGACTGAGCATCACTTAGCTAGCCAACGTTACAGCTCAGCTGTGAAGGATGCCATTAATGTGTGCACCCTGTGCTGTCACAGGCACAAACCAGTAATCGCCTCAGTCTGATTAGAGTGTATGTTTCAGAGACGGATCTCATCAACTGGAAAAGGTAGCTGTCAAACCCTGTAGATTATGATAATTTGTTTTAATGAAAACAGAGCTGATTTCCCTTTCAAACTTTTTAAGGACCCAAGGACAAATGTTACTAGTCCATCCTCCATCTTCTTTCTGCCTCATTATCTAACCGTCCCCACCTTAATTTCTCCCCCACTCCATTGCTTTCACCCCCTCCCCTACACGTTCTGTCACTACAGCTTTGTGTCATATTCTATCCGTGCTCGGTAATCATGCAGACAACCATGTGTAATTTGAAGCTACTAGTGTAGGAGAGGGATTGGTGAAATACTCAAAGGACTAGGAAGCCACAGCTTTATGAGGAAAGCCTTGGAGTATCAAACTAATCAGATGTCTAAGTCAGAAGAAGGCTGCACATTGTGTGTTACCAATAGGACAAAAAGACACAGAACAGACCGAGTAAGGAAGAGAAAGAGGAGTCCTGGGGGATGTGACAGTGTAACAGGCAAATCAGGTTTAGAGGGAGGAGAAGAGAGAAAGATCGGGGACTGAAGGGAGAAGAAATGGAGGTCAGGGTGGGGGAGGAGAGAGGAAAAAGAGTTAAGAGACAACATCATCCGCCCTGGTGTTACACAAGTGTGTTCAGCTCTGTTCTGTCAAAATTTATCAGTGGACTGGAAAGATGACAAACTGAAGCTCTTTGCTACAGTGTGTACTGTATTTAAGGAGAGTGTCGAGAAAATGTATACAAAGGAGTAGGTGTCAGTTCCAACTTACATCCTCAGCAGCCCAGGCTCCAAAATATGCAGGTGAATATAATATTTAATGCTGAAAAAACACTTGACAAAAATATAAACACAACTTTTTTTTTTTTTTTTGCTCTCATTTTCCCTGAGTTGCAGTAAAAGATCAAAGACGCAAACAAAAGGCTTTGTTTTCTCAAATTTTGTTCACAAAAACTCGCTTTTAGTGAGCACTTCTCGTTTGCCAAGAGAATCCATCCACCTGACAGGTGTGGCGTATCAAGATGCTGATTAAACAGCAGGATTATTCACAGGTGTGCCTTGGACTGGTCACAATAAAAGGCTACTTTAAACTGTGCAGCTTTATCTTGACAAAAGACATTTATTAGGCACTGAACTATGGTGATTTCACATCAGGCCACAGATACCAATCTTTTTTCCCCCCAGGAGAACAAGGTCATAGCCAGCCTTACTCTACCTCTGATTGGCTTACCCTGATATCCCAATGAAGTACTAGCCAAATTTTAGAGTGGCCTGTTATTGTGACCGGTCCAAGGCACACCTGTGAATAATCATGCTGTTTAATCAGCATCTTGATATGCCACACCTGTCAGGTGGATGGATTACCTTGAGGAGAAGTGCCCACTAACACAGATTTCAACAAATCTGAGAGAAAAAAAGCTTTTGTGTGCATAGAATAAGTCTGTACCTTCATTTCACTTCACCTTTTGAGCAAAACACGCTTCATTTAGATATTTGTTGAAGTGTAATACACTGATGCTTCCTTGTTTTGTTTATTTAATATGGCCTAAAGGCCATATTAACTCCTCATGCTTATGAAATTCCATAAAAGCATCTTAATTTCATGTTTTTGTGAGTACTTATTGAATTTGTTTGTGCCAGCCAAACACTACACATGCAGCAGTAACACTATAAAACAGTATGAAAAATTAAAAGACACAAGGGAAAGAAAAGAGAAATACATAGACGCTATGTAGCTATTGGAGCATAACACGCTGCAGCAGAGATACAGAAAGTTCACTAAAGCACACCATGTACTTATAACGCATTCCCTCATAACAAACCAGTCCTTGCAGTCTTGGGTCAGGGTGTTGTTTAACCTTGTTAAGCAGTTTTCTGAACAGGCGAAGCCAGTGTTTGTTCATATCAAAATCCAAGACTGAATAATAGATTCCAGTTACTTCCAGTTTGTTTTTGTTGTGGCATCATTTATATTTCAATGTACTGTTTTATCAATTAAAGTAAATTGACTTAGATTGTTTATGCACATTGTAAATTGAAGTCTGATATTGTCAGCCAAAATGGCTACCAAAATTGCACACCCTGTTGGCGTGTTTAGCTCCTCTGTCTCTGTCTTGTATTTTTTCATTTCCTGCCAATGAGCCTAATTGGAAAAGCAACAACATTGTTGTATTGCTGGTAGAAAACAATCCATCACTGCCTTACAGAATGTTTATAGTTGATGTTCATTCACCTGTGTTTTGGTATTTGCAGCATTTTCGAATATTCAACCATCTCCTTTGTGTGTTAAAGTTTTGTTTTTGTCTCTGACGAATTTGTATATGTCTTTGTTTGTTGGTTGTAAAACCATAATACTATAGTTAATATAGTAGACCTTACTAGATGTACAATATGTTAGAAGTAGCATTGTAAAAATTTAGTTGTGAGCTATAACCTGTGTGTTTGTTATATGGCCAATATGTTTTTCAGTAGGCACGCAGTAGCTTTTTAATTGTTCCTGCACCAATTTATATTTGGCATACCAAAACTTTCTCTACTTTGGCTGTTGTCTTGTTTGAGGTTTTTTCTGAATTACTTTATTCAGAGGTTCTTTTGTGTGCATGTGGTGATATCTCTTGTTCTGGGCTTATGGATTCAGGAGGAGATGGACAGGCTAAGTTGACAGAATGTGCGAGCAGACAGCAGAGCCTACCGCTGGATGGTAAGCTGCTTTTTGTTTTTCCCAGAAAAAAAAAACATAGCTACAAGAACAGAGACACACATACACTGAAAGACTTAGTTAGACAAGGAATATAAAAAAAAAATAGCAAACTGCTTGCCTCACTGGCTTGTCGCTCTTCTAAGCAGTGAAGCATCGTGGTTTAGAGGCTTACCAGCCCCAGCTGTGTTTGTCTCTCTCTGCTGCCTCTTCTCCGATGAGTCAAAGATTAAAAAATGTGTCACACATATAGAGTTTTTAATTACTGACACACACGTCACAAAACAATCAATGTTATCATTGTATTAGATAAATGATAGCCATGGTGTTACATCTTTTTCAATTAGTTTACATGTATTTTGTTTTTCTCTGTATTTTATATTGAGGATTATGAAGGTGAAGTAAGGTTTCCTGAAGAAGTTCAAACTGAAATAACCTGCAGCGATTAGATTCAGTAGCATCTGTTATAATAAATATGAGGTGATGCTTGTTATTTTGTTATTCTCTGGCATAATCCTATTGTGCATGCTCATGTTATTATGAATGTACAGCGAAATCCCTCCAAAGGTCATGAGGTGATTTGAATCATATAATAGCCGATGGGATGTAAACACAGCTGAGGAGAAGAAGGGTATTCAAACTATATTTTCTTGCATCCAGATGCACATGCACACATTCACAATTTGTATTCTTTCAATAAGAATAATTCCCCCCATACACATACTGTCTTTTGTTAATCTCTTATGACTTCCTGAAAACAAAACAACAAAAAAAAAAAAGAAAAGAAAAGAAAGAAAGAAACAGAATCGTGCATAGTGCTCTTGTGGCAGCGAACAAACAGAGAGAAAAGTGATTTCTGAACAAGGCGCCTGCAGAGACAGCACTATGAGTTCTCCCTAAGATGAATAATGGAAATCTATGACAGGTTGAAGCGCTGCGTTAGGCTGAATACACTGAGCACAGAGCCCCAGCCATGGTCTGTCATCGCCACCATTATTAGACCAATTATAATGCCGGATGGGAAAGGGAAAAAGAAAGATTGGGAAAGACAGCGGGGTTGAAAAGCAAACGTGACACCTCAGGGTATTCATTTGCAAAAATTGTATAATCACAAAGTACATTTATAGAACTTTGCAGACTTGTTAGGGTAGGTAATGTATGGCAATAGAGAGCATGATCTGCTAAAGATATTAAGAATTCATTATTTAAGTTAATTAATTTCTGACATTTGATTTCCCATTCATTGCGTAACACTTCCTCTTACATGGATCTCTTCTTCAGGAGCCAGTTGCACCAGCTGTTCACTGAAACTTAGCCTACTTATAAAGTTCCAGTTTTGTGTGCAAAATTTCCCTGTATAGAATATTCTTTCTGAGCTCCAGTAGAGGGATTCTAACAAAAGGAGTGAGTTTCTTCCATCTTTGGAAGAAGGAGTAAAACCTTAATGGATTGAGATCTGGGGCCAAGTCAACACCTTGAAGTCGTTTTTTTCCTCACACCATTCCTGAACCATTTTTGCTTTTTGGGGAGTGCATTATCCTGCTGAAAAAGGCCACTGCAATCAGGGAATACTGTTTCCATGAAAGGGTGTACATGCTCTGCAACAATGCTTAGGTAAGTGGTGCATGTCAAAGTAACATCCACATGAATGGCCGTGCAAAACATTGCGCAGAGAATCACACTGCCTCCGCTGGCTTGCCTTCTTCCCATAGTGCACCCTGGTGCCATGTGTTCTCCAGGTAAGCGATGCCCAGGCACATAGCCATCCACTTGATGTAAAAGAAAACGTGATTCATCAGACCAGGCCACCTTCTTCTATTGCTCTGTTGTCCAGTTCTGATGCTCATGTGCCCGTTGTTGGCACTTTCAGCAGTGGACAGGGGTCAGCATAGGCAACCTGACTGGTCTGCGGCTACAGAGCCCCTTATCAAACAAACTGTGACGCACTGTGTCCTGACACCTTATCAGAACCAGCATTAACTTTTTTTCAGACCACACAGGACAGCCTTTGCTCCCCATGTGCATCAATGAGCCTTGGTCACCCACGATGCTGTTGTCGGTTCTTCCTCGTACCACTTTTGATACTATGCTACTGACCCCACAAGAGTTGCAGTTTTGGAGATGATCTGACCCAGTCGTCTATCCATCACAATTTGGCCCTTTACAGAATCACTCAAATCTTACACATGCCCATTTTCCCTGCTTCTAACACACTGCTGCTTCTGCACACTGCTTCTAACTTTGAGGGCAAAATGTCCAATGTTGCCCACTGACAGGTGTCATGGTGACAAGATAATCAGTGTTATTCACGTCACCTGTCAGTGGTCATAATGTTATAGCTGATCGGTGTAAAATCCCTACTGAGTTTATTTAACAAGCTAAATCAAATAACCTACTTATATATTCTTAATATTTTAGTGAAAACACAAAGAATGAGGGCTGTTTGCAAGCTTCAATTAAATATACATCACAACACTTCTACACATGACTGTAGTTTTTCTCACCAGCTGCCATAACAGAAAATAAAAACATGGTTCTCCAGTATACATAATACAACAAGTATTTTTGACACAATTATATGAAAATATGCAGATATCTGTTCTGGTATTTCAATCTATGCATTCCTAAGATTTCTGTGGGCTGCCATTGTGTTTATATTGGATTAAGGACTGTCTGTTTACTTGATTTCACTCCAGAGTAAACTCTCTCTTCTCGAGTGACATCTGCCACGTTCGTTTCTCTCTTTGCAATGCAGCCAGACCCTCTTCAAATGAGGGCCTCCTCCACAGCCAAGAAATCCATTAGATGGAGTTTGATGCTACCAAATGCTGCCTCAATTTCTTTTGCTCCTTTAGTTATTTTTGGAAAGAAAACTCTTGGTGTCTGGCACAGATTAAAATAAACAAGAACAAACTGACATTCAGTTGAAAATCAAGCATTTTAGTTCCTTAACCAAATTGTGACTTCATCTCTATTGTCTTACCATTACTTCCCCACACTTGACCTTACCAGGTCATTTTGTTCTCTGCAGCAGACATGTCAAGACTTATGTAAAGCTCTATCAGCTGTGGTTGCTGTAAGGATAGTTATAGTTAGTTATCCCAAAGTTATCTGCCAGAAGCCCCCTCTGCAGTTAGCTTCCTCCCTGTATACAGCTAATCTGAGTTCTTGTATTATACGGTGGATAGGCTTTTTGAGGTATGATGTTAATTTTCATGGTGCTCACTTTATATTGCTTCAGCGATAAGGCAAAGTGATTCATGGTATTTTTTTTAACATGTTGTCAGCCTGTACAATTGATTCCAAAGATTGCAATCTAAGATACAGTAGCCTATATTGCCAGAGCATTGCATTAGGCAGAAGTTGTGCAAGGTACGAGTTGACCAATAACTTCCACCATGATGACCAATGACAAGTGAGTCTTAAACAAGGAAATATGGAGTCTTACTCGTCATACTTGGATTAGTTACTTGTTTTATGCATGTTTCTATTTGTGGCCTCAATTCCTATTAGCCTGTTGATGTATTGTGCTCTTTGATACACAAAGAGTGCATCCTCAAGAGCAGCACAAGTAGAACTGTACTTTCAACAAATATAGATTAAGGTTTTCTTATAAAACTATAATAACAAAGGAATAAACTCGATAAAACAGTAGTACACAGGCTTTTACGCTGTTGCTTTAGTCAAACACCATTTCAAATATTTAAATAGATTTTTGTCTAAATCTACTGCCTGATTAAATTTGAACTATCTAAGTAGTTTACAGGATATGTCAATTCAGAGATACTGCGCATTGCTTCCAAAAAATTACCAGGCCTATCACAACCCAGGTTATTGGCCTAGAGAAATAATTTGACACTTCAATACCCAGGTTCAACAATGATGAATTATGCATTTGACATCCTTTATTATGCTAAGAATACCGGTTTGCCTGATACGTTTTGGCATGACAACTGCACAATGGTATGGAATCAAAGGATGAAACAACAGATATCTATCAATGGGATAAAACAACTCCCTTCTTTCTGTTTGGAAATTGAGGGATTGACAAAGTGGAGATGGAGTTCGGTCAGTTGTCATGGCAATAGCTCAGTCGTCATCACGTGATATGTCAGTTTCGCATTGATTTGATTTATTGATTGTCTTATCCTGATCTTATAGTTGTGGTGTTCCCCACAGCTGTTGCATGTGATGTCAAACAAACAGCAAAACTCTCAAAGGAGTCCTGTTGGTGTAGCAGCAGAGATCTTAAGGTGTAAATGTGTTGTGAAATACACTGATTACTTGTAGCTTTAGGACTCTGGCTAGATGTTCTAACGGCCCAGCCGTGTAATAGATTCCCACTGGCATGCTTTTGGTGGAGCTGGGGTGGGATCCCCGTTATTCATTCTTTGTACCACTTGGTGCTGAGTGCACATCGTTCTCTCTGTCCTCCTCTTCAGTAGTAAGAGTTGCTCTGTGTGGGTGGGTCCTCTTCACCCAGCTTTAATGTAGTAATTTGGTGGTTAGTGTTAAAATTAAGATACTGGTCTATGTGAGTGGGTTTTCTGCACACTGTTATCTTTCTCCTCCTGCCTTGCTTCACATTTACTTTCTTCCTGAACTTTATTTGAGGATTAAGCTGTTTGTACTGGAGCCGTGCAGCAGTTCAGTGACAGTGATGTCCACATATCAGTTCTGTCAGGTGGGAGCTGTTGTCAGGGCAATCTGTTCAAAATGTTCCATGCACAAATTAGTTTTTAGCCACGCTAGTGGCATGACTCTAGTGATGGCAATGTCATTCAGTCCACTGATATATCTTAACTACTATTAGATGGATTACTGTGAAATTCTGGACAGACATATTGTTCCCAAAGGATAAATCCTCCTGACTTTACCTCTAGTGTCACCACAGGGTTGACATTTTTGCCTTTTTGTAAAATATCTTGACAACTATTTGACAGATTGCTGTAAAATTTGATATAGATATCCAAGATGTATTCTGATGACTTTAGAGATTGTTTTTTTAAGCCTCACTATGAGACTCATATTTCTTGTTTTTAGTGAAATACCCCAACAACTATTAGATGCATTGCAGTAAACACTGAGTAAATGTTCCCTCAAGGATGAATTTTACTCACTTTGGTGACCCTTTGATTTCATCTTAGCCATGCCGTCACCAGATCAAAATGTTGATTGCTACAATGCTTTGTTAATGCTAATTAGCTAATATTAGCATTAGCACTAACCTGCTAAACTGCGATAGTGAATATGTTAAACATGATTTAGCATCAGCATGTTAATACTATCATTATGAGCCTGGGTCAGCATGCATGTTGCCATTTAGCTCAAAACACCACTGTGCTCACAGAGCCGCTACAGGAGCATGACTGTAAACTCTCAGAGCTTTATGTTTGTGGAATGCACCAGCAAATGTATCATTTTTTTTTAAGTGCACTGAGGTTATTTCCTCAACTGCACCATTTCCTCGACAGTCTAATCAAATTCAAATGCATCATACTTTTTACAAAGCAATGTAAGAGTACATTCTGAGTTCCTTGCCCTGATTCCTCTGCTGCCATCTTGTATCTCATTTTGTCTGGGATTACAGATGGTAGGGATGGTCATGCATAATTTTTGAAAGGGACTTTGTTCTGAAGATGAGAGTGGAAAGTGGGTGGAGAGGTCACAGGTGGAGGCCTCTGCAGCCACAAGTTTCTGCACGGGCTTAAGGATTCAATGAAGCTGAACACCATCACTACCACCATACAGCTAATTAAAATAAGATAGAAAATCAGTCCCAGTGAAATATTAAATATTAACTTGACTGTGACTTGCAACATCTATCATTTGATAGACACTGTAATTAAGATAATAAAGTTTAAATGCATTAGTAGTTCTATTTAAAACATTGTTGCTGTGGAACAGATTCTTTTAAATGACAGTCTAATCTAATTTAGCGTTGAAGCTTTCTGCTTTGTCATTATTTAAGTCCCTTTGTAAACTTGGATAACTAATGCAGCAAAGTGACCACAAAATCATCACTATGAGGAGGTGTAGCTACAATTGTGTATATATACTGTATATTTAAAGTATATACATACTGTACATGTGTACATATAGATAGTATATACACTGATCAGCCATAACATTATGGCCACCTGCCTAAGACTGTGTAGGTCCTCTTTTTTCCACCAAAACCGCCCTGACCTGTCGAGTTATGGACACCAGAAGACCTCTGAAGGTGTGCTGTGGTATCTGGCACCAAGGTGTTAGCAGCAGATACTTTAAGTTCTATAACTTTGAGCCTCTATGGATCCATGGATTTATGTGTCCAGAACATCCCACAGAGGCTCGATGGATTAAGATCTAGGGAATTTGGAGGCCAAGTCAACACCTTGAACTTCTTGAACTTGTTGCTGTGTTTCTCCATTCCTGAACCATTTTTGCTTTGTGGCAGGGCACATTATCCTGCTGAAAGAAGTCACTGCCATCAGGGAATACTGTTTCCGTGATCAGCAACTGTGCTTAGGTAGGTGATACGTGTCAAAGAAACATCCACGTGAATGGCGGGACCCAAGGTTTCCCAGCAGAACATTGCCCAAAGCATCACAGTGCCTCCACTGGCTTGCCTTCTTCGAAGTGCATTCTGGTGCCATGTGTTCCCCAGGTTAGCGATGTGCACCTAGCCATCACCATGATGTAAATCATTCCCTAAACTGAGCCAAGTTTTTATTATGATAATCATGACAATGAAGGTATCTTAGACATTTCATACCAAATTACGATTTTTTCTTAATTTTACTTAAATCAAACATTTATTTGAACCCAGACAATGATATTTCCTTAACCCTAACCAAGTAGATTTTGTACGTAAACCTACCCAAACCTTAACCATAGCAGTGTCACATCATCAAATTGTTTTCAACAGTGATTTGTAACAGTTTTGGAAGGCACAGAAAAATGATGTCCTGTTGATAGGGGTGTCATAATCAGAGCAGAAAATGTGTGTGTCTTCTGTGTGTCATTCTAGAGGGCGTAGACAAAGTATTCCATCCTTCCATTATCTGTAACCACTTATCCTCATCAGGGTCACAGTGGGGCTGGAGCCTATCCCAGCTGACTTTAGGCAAGAGGCGGGGTACACCCTAGACAAGTCAGCTCATCACAGGACACAAACAAAGTATTTTGTCATTGAATTTGGAGGACTTGTTAAATGTCCCCTATCTCATTAAAACAAACTAGCATCTTATGTCATCATTTATGACCAGCCTTTAAACTTAGGACCTTTCCCAGAAGAACATCATTATATTCAATTCAGGTATAGCCGTAACAAAGGTGATAAAACTATAGCGAGAAAGACACTTGTAAATTACATGAACCACAACCCTAATCTATTGTTTGAGGTGCCAATCTTTTCCCTTGTCTGTAACCTTCAGAGAGAATGTGACATTAGTGTCTTCAGATGTGATTTAAGACAAATATAGTTTTTTACATGGATCTGTAGCTTCACTGTTTCTACCTTATCTCTACTTCGTTCCCTGTCATCATGCCATCAATTTGTAATTCCAGCCTTTCACGTTTACCCTTTTTCCATCTCTGTCTTCCCTCCCACTTCCCCTAACACTCCTTCTCCCTCCCGTCTATCAGCCACCTGAGGGCAGAGCAAGAGAACTGAAAAGTACAATCTGAGTATCGTGCAGTGGAATAGTTGCCATTTAAAACTGCAAAGCCCTTGTCTCTTTTTTGAAGTAAACACCAGGTGATCATTACCTCTTCGCTGAAGTCTGCTGACCTGAGGGGACAGTTCATCCTCAGAAAATCCTTGTATGACACTCTGAGTAATTCCACCTTTCCCCAGAAATTTAGTTTCTATGTGCCTCCAGGATAATGACCGCTAAGGAGAAATTTAAGCCAGCGTTACTGCCTGATCTCTGTTCCGTTGTTGCCTGAAAATAGGTGATGCTGTTATGAGAGCCAGTCAATACCATTCCCCCTGGGAGAGTGTCAGAAATAGCACAGTCAAAATAACGAGTAGGTGTCTTTTGAAAGTGAGAGTTTCACCTTCGTTTTTTTTTTTCTTTTTTTGCCTTTTTGCGCTTCACTTAGACAGGGCAAACGTTCAGAGAGAAAGGAAGGAACAGAGAACAGAGGTACAACAGTGCACTGAGTACATTACAGGAATGGGTGGCAAAGATATATGCTACCCCAAGGCCCTCACAGTGTGAGACCTGCCAAGACTAATGCACACACCTGCTTAGGGTACCGTTGGACCCTTGGGGGTAAATAATAAAACTTAACACACACACACACATGCGCCGATATAAACACAGCATGCCGAATATAATGAACATCTATTGATGCCAGGTTAAGGTAGGATGTGGTTCAGTAGCTGCAGAGATTTTGAGGCATAAACAACTGGGAGAATAACTGTGTTGTACACGGGGTTAGACAACCAGTAGATTAAAAAGATTTAGAGAGGAGCTGCCTGCACTCATCATTCTTGTACCTGGTTCATGGATACAGCTTAAAGATAGAGATTGAGTTATAATTTACACATCCACAACAGTTAGCACGTAGATGTTGCATCATGCCATCTGGGCAATAGACTTCCATTTGGGGTTTAAATTTGTGGCTCAATGAGGCTTGTCTTGCACACTCAGGTCCAAATGCATTATCACCATCGCCGTGAAACCAAAACTATTATTTCTCAGTTTCTGTACCATCAGAGCGCTGAAAATGTTTTAAATGAAGATCTATAGCTATCAAAGAGCACGTACTGTACCTGAGCAATGAAGCTCATATTGCATATATTTAGAGAGGATAATGGGGATAATAGAATATACATGAACTGTTAATGTGGAGACACAGAGAGGCGGATTTACAATGGCAATCATTTAAACCGAAAGCAGCAAGAATCCTGACACATTAAATGATTCCTTCACAGCGATGCACCCAAAACAATTTCTCGCTCGGGTGACCGTACTTGCTTGTTCTGCAATCTGATTAAGCAGACTCTTGGTCAGGGAGGAGACAAGAGATGGTCTCACAGTACACTCTCTCTCCCTCTCTCTCTTTTACACCATCCATTCACTCTCAGCTTAATAACAGTCATCTGTAAGGATAATTGTAAGATTGATCTCGACATGCATGGGGTTAATGGCATCCATTTGTTAGATTAGTGTTTGTTCTGTGAGATGGCTTTTTGAAGCTGCAAGTTGCCACTGCTATCAGCAGTTTCAAAGTATGGATAATAACTAACTCTATAAATAGAATAATTCAAATCCTATATGTATGCATTAATGGATTAGACAATTGCATCAGATGCACACCAAATAACATACAGGCCAGGATGTGACCTCATTGAGTCAGGAGAAAGTGATGCAAAACTTGATAAAACTTGCACTCATGGATGTGATTGAAATCTTAAATTGGTCCCTGAACTGGTGATAAAATGATGCTTAAAAGGATGCTGACAGCATGAATTATACCCTATTAGCCTTAATATGAGTCAGACAGTCCAATCTGGAAATGACAAAGAGCAAAAAAAGACATGTGAGTGAGTTTTAGATGATGAGAGCATTAAAGCAACTCTTACCGAAGGCCTGTGATTAGACTTCAACTTTTCTAGAAGTTTAATCAGCATTGTCCTACTTCTCACACTGTAGTACGCTTTCAAATCAGAGCGCTGCACAGTAACAGTATTTAATGACAGATCTTTTGTTGAATCCATTGACAGAAGTTCATTTGCATATAGTGCTGCATTAACTGGAAGGAAAAAAGAAAAGTGTTGGATGCTACCTATATAGGCAGAGAAGACATTTTGACATGTCACAGTGGGATACTGATGTGAATAATATTAATCATGGCTGAATTCCATTCAACTGCTTCAGTTTCAGGGTCTTAGTATTTTCACACTGTTGCACTGTCATGGCCTACTGGAATGCTTAGGGAAGATAATTGTCATATTTGTTATCTCAGGTTTTGTCTTAAAAACACTCTATGATTCACCTATCATTTGGCTTTTTTTAAAAGTCCCATTGTGCAACTGTTCTGCCATAAAATAACAGATTTGAAATCATTTTGATGATACACTGACTTGTAATCAGGAGAATGGTGTCTCGATCAGTCCCACTCTGCACCCCATACGACAAAAAGTCAGCTGGATCATATTTAATGCAGAAAATGTTTTCTGGTTTTCCCTCTGATGTCCTCCGGCTGCTCTGCATCAACTCTCCTCCTCCAGTTTCCAGATGGACAGTAATATAAACTGCTGTGAACTGTAGCTGCTGTTAGCTAATGTTAGCTCAGGTTGTTATATAGACTGCCTGGACTGTGAGCTCAGAGCATCTCAGGAGTGTTGTACCACAGGCATTTCAGACCACCAGGAAGAGGATGTTTGCAGCCCTGGAGCGTGAGGGAATGCTAATGGGGAGTGGAGCCAGTGTTACTCCAGTGCCACAGCTGGGCAGGCGGGCAATGTAACCTATTGCCTATTACCTGTAAGGCTCAGCAGCCTTTATGGACATAGTGACAGAGATGAAAAGACCAAAGAGGACATAGACAGAGGAAACAAATTCAAGAAAAAGAGAGCGTGAGCGATCAAGAAGCCTCCGGAATAGAGTAAATATGGGACTGACATTTAGTCGTTGGCGAGAGCTTCGTGGAATAAAAGGCTGTTTCTGTTTCTGTGTTTCTTGTTAAGCTGCAGTGGAGGAGGGATAGTTAAAAAAAGATTCCAACTTTGGAAGATCTAACTCTCACTTTTGAAGCCTCATATTAGCTTCAGCCGAACTTTGGAATTATTTTTTGGACAGAATGGGGACTGTGGCCTCTGTCCCCAATCACTTCACACATTCAGTGTCCAAAGTTCCTGTTTTAGCTCATCAGCCAATGGTAGATAAACTGAGATAAATATTTTTTCGCCAGCTATAAAACTGCATCATGCATTTATTTATTATTAAGTTTTTAAGCATGCAAACTCATTTTTTTTGTGTATATTTTGTATCAAATTTATAAACTATTCACAGAATACATGTATGTCTACAGATGCCATGGCTCAGAATGTGCCATGTTGAACAGCCATGTATCTACAGTAGCCCTGAATGGACAAACTTGCCACTTGCAGTTGCAGTCAGCAACTACACTGCTAGATGCTACTGAATCCTTCAAAATAATCCTTCACAAAACTGTGATAACTCAGCATCACTTTCAAGAGTAACTACACCCAGACTCTGCTAACGCCCTCCATCCCTGATAAAAAGATGCAGAAGCAACTGCACAGGACAACCACTTAAGGGGAGTGATATTATGGCTACATAGTGTGTGATGTGGGAGGAAAGGAGACACCGACCAGAGTGACTTACAGACTTTGTGACAGACTGACCAGCGCTCGGTGTAGCAGGATCTGCCATATAGAGCTGGTAGTCAGAGCCAACCAGCCACAAGCAGCTACTGTCAGCCTCTCTATGTCTGCTCTGGAAACAGAGAGCCCGCTGAAGCTTTGACAGGCACTAGAAGCACACTCATGGCCCTTTGTAAAAGTTTCTGTGGTGTCTGTGTTGTACCTGAGCCAGCAGCTCAAAGAAACTTTCTGATGTCTGTGTGTGTGTGTGTGTGTGTGTGTGTGTGTGTGTGTGTGTGTGGGGGGGGGGGGGGGGGGGGTCAGTACATAGCGCCTGTGTTGCAATATCTCTAATAACATGTAACACAGATATTTCTACAGTAACAACATAGACATTGTGTGGAAAGCGCCAGATAATAGTAAACTGCCAGTACACATAAAAATAAATTAAAAAAACAACACAGCGGTGTAAATCTGGCCTGTGATTCCAAATGATTTACCAGCCACTTGGCCAGTGGCCTCGGATTATTTTTCACACACCTGCATTTGGCACTTTGCGGGTGTTCATTTTGGACAAAAGGACCAACACTGCTTTCAATTTAAATAAAAATGACATGCAGATTCTTTGAAGCCATACTAAAAAATGTGAACCTATCCACCACACCATGTGTCTTTACACTGTGTCTAATGTGTGATAATCCTCCCTATTAGTCACACTAAGGAGTACATAATTGCAAGTTAAACACAGAATGAGGATACGTAATTTAGCAAATAATTAAAGCCATTACATCAGACAGGGAAACACTTAGCACATGGTGATTTAGTGAAAACACTTATTGTGTGACTCATGAGTTCAAGTAATTACACTTTAGGATTAGGATGGGGAAAAAAAAAAACTTTAATGGTATGTCCTTAAATTTAACTAATTTTCTGTAAATTCAATTATTTTTTGACTGCAAAATAATTAGTCTATTTTCACATATTCTGTCCACTGTAACTAACATAGTTTTCATGTTATCTTTTTATTATTCTCACCTTGTATTTTGAGCTGTGAGAGGAAACGATCAGCCTTGCTGAATTTTACTTGGCGAGATCCACAAGAAGTTGTGAGTTACAGATAACTTTTGTTATAGTTCACCTCGGTTTAATGTCTGTACTGAAGTAACTTTCTCATGGTTTTGTCTGTGTTATTTAAAGAACTCGAATTTGTGATATAAGTCTGTTTGATTTTGTCTTCGAATCTGCAGTTCTAGACGAGGTCCCTGAGGGTCTGCTGGAGAAAATCTCTCATTCTCGGGTGTGTCAAAAACTCATTTTTTAAAAATATTTTACATAACTGACATACTATGACAGGTACTCTTTAGATTAGACTTTCAAAAACTCAGACTCCACTGAGTCATGAATGTAAGAATGAAGGTTCAGTGCTAAGCTAAGAACTCGACTTGCACAGACACATGCAGTGCACACAGAAACACACATATGTATAAACGTTAGAATGAAACACACTAAAAGGAAGGTGTTATTGTAGTGTGAAAGCTTACTAATCCTCGATATATTCAATAAAGGTAAAGGTTTTCAGTGTGACAGCAAAAGACATCAAATGTCATGTTTACTTTCCAACACTGATGCACTCGGCTCCAGTCCAATGACAGGCAATCCTACAACTATCAAACAACTCCCCCACACACACAGCCTCACTCTCTCTTTCTCTTTCTGGCACATACAAACACACAGTGTTCCTCCACACAGGCTCCAACAACCTTCTATTCTGGTGATCATAATTATTTGATGACGGAGCTTCTGGTTTCTCAACCACGCTTTTGTACACATGATCTAGCTGTGAATAATTTAGCACAGGGAGCTAGAAAGGTGGTCCCTTAAAACAGCAGGTGCAGTCAAACTCAGGAGGCTGGACACACACTGAGAGAGCTTTATCTCCATCTTTATGTAGTCATCCACCCACTCCTCAACAAACAGCTCTTCAGTCGGGCTCTCGTCCACCCTTTGCCTCCATCAAGCTGTATATCCGCCCATTCTTTTCATCCAATCCATCCGTGTATTCTTCCATCACACCGGGCACCACCGGGTGTCCAGCTAATGTCATTTCGCCCCAGGTAAGGAGCTTCTTGGATGGACTGACGCTCGCTTAGCATCCCTTCCTTAATCAGCCACCATGGAGGAACTCCAGAGAAAACTGAATCAGCGCTATGAAGGCAACAAGCCCAGAAAGGTGAGTTATTGACATGATCACTTTCTTTCAGTTTCATGGGTTTTGAAGTGCTTTTAGTTTTTAGTGTTGGGTAAAAGACGTATTGAGGTCATTGCAGAGTCTCTGTTTAAATGATATTTTATGCTTTAACATCAGTGGCATATTGCTTTATGTTCTAGCTGGAGCTCTTGTGTTTAAAGATCTCAGCTTTAAACTACATCTGATGTTGTTGAACTGTAAACTGAGAGAGGGAATGAAACAGGATGTTAGCTTGTATGTTGAAATGCTGCAAATGTTTGTACAGCATGCACACTGATCTGATCAAACAGCATTTTTCTTCATTATCATCATTCGTCTTTTTCTATGCAAGCAAGCTGTGCAAATTAGTCAATATACAGTAGCTAACATGCCAGTGCATCAAACTGTTAGTGGAGTGGAGTAAAAAATGTGTCACCTTCAACTCAAAACCACAGGTGAGGTTCAAGCTGGCGTCGTCCTACAGCGGCCGGGTGCTGAAGCATGTGTATGAGGACGGTCAGGAGCTGGACAGTCCAGAGGAGAAATACCCTCACAGTTTTGTTCACCGCAAGATCCCTCCCAGCCACCTGGAGGTGGAGCAGCTCTGTGGGTTTGAGGATACTCAGGGGGACCAACAGGGTGGGTTTTTATTATTGTGTACCACCGTGTCTTTATATGCATGACTGCACTGAGGTTTGTTTGTGTGGGTGCTGTGTAAGCTGGTAACCACAGAGACCAACAAGATGATTTATATATTGTACTCCAGCCTATATGGTAGAATGGTTTAATAATATAATAATATAATAATATAATATTATATAATAATATAATAATGGCTGTGTATGCTTGAGATTTTGCTGCACAGTGTGTGTAGGTGTGTGTGTGCGAATGCAAACTGATGGAAAAAATATCTCAAATAGTGTTACACCAGTCTTTGTGTCTCACACATACAATAACAGGATCAATAGCCCATCTATCAGCGAAACTTGTGTCACGTTCTACATGCTATGTTTTTCCCGGGTCATTTTTTTATTATTTAAACTCAGTTGTTAGCAATCAACAGTTAACAATCTCGCTAAAATAAAATCAAGCTGAAGCTAAGTCTAGCCAATCAAGCTAAGTGAAGATTATAAATGAAATAACAGCAGCATGTGCCAGAGGAGGTCAATCAAAACTGTGACCTTGGAAGAATTACTGATTCTTAAGAAGAAATGCCAAAGTACTGAGCCATTTTAGTCTGCTTGTTAAAATATAATTTATTTTTTTCATGTTTCTACTACAGTGAAAATGTACTCCTTGTAAAAAGAATTCAAAACACTGTTAGAATTAGTAGAGTTTATGGTTAAATTGAATAGATATGTATTATTAATGATTTGTTTTGTTACGTTGAGTTAGTTTTGAAGATTGATACCACCCTCATATCCGTACAGTAAATTTAAAGATACTGCCAGCAGCTGCTTAGCTTATTTATGAGCATTTTTAGTGGAAACAGTGTAAAACAGCTAACCTGACTCAAGTTAACAAAAACATCTACTAGCACTTCTAAAGCTCAATAATTAACCCAAGTATGAACATCTTTGCACGATTATTGTTTGACATGTCAAACTCTCAGCTGTGACCAGTAACCTGGAGTTCCTGGAGTCTCTACTGGTTGCCTAGCATCTGGTAATTTTACTATTTTTTGACAAAAAAGTTATGTGTAATGTATAAATGTTCATGTATCTAGTAAGAATGAAACACTTACTCAAAAACATATGTAGATTAGTATGTTGCTAAGGCTAGGATGTCATGCTGGCTAAGACCACTGACTTGGATGGTTACAGTTAGTTAAACAACTTATGATTGGTCATTGTAGGATATTGTTTTAGCTTACCATGATTTTTGCACACTTTATATATTTAATTTTTCTTGTATGGCCTGTTGGAGAAGGATATTTAGATATGTTTTTCTCTCATTCCTAAACAGTTTGTTAATTTAACAAAAAAGCAAAAAGCACTCACTCTTATCTATCCACACTCATTTTGAGCCTTACTTTTAATATTTGGAAAATACTTCTAGCTTTCCTCAAGTTGAGTTGTGTTGTTTACATTGCACTTTGTTGAATATCACTTCTGAATGTTTGTGTGAATGATTGTTCCTGCGGGTACTACCTGAATGTTTTATGTCATCTCAATACTTTATTCATGGTTCTGATCATGTGGCTTATAAAATAGCATTTGACATGCTGAAAACCTCAGTGCTAACAAGTGATAACCAGCTGTTTATTATCCAGGATCATTGATGTTAATTTTTTAGTAACCCAAAGAGAGACTGAGACCTCAGGCCAACAGCTAATCATGGAGGTTGGCTGCTAGACAACTTCTATAAACTCTGAAATGATGAACTTCAATACAGCACATAACATGCTGCCAACAATATTGTTATGCTTTGTATAATGAATGCTGCCTTCACCGAACCGAGTGTAATTC